>CM060902.1:814508054-817008054 GCA_030737815.1 Allium fistulosum
TTAACTCTGTTGTATATATATAGTAGCTTCATGAACTACTATTCATTTGTTTCCGCTGCTTATTGTTATATTACTCAGTGTCTGTGATTCTGTGATTATTTTATTTACCGTATATGCTGAGTTTTGCTAAATATAAATTAACAATCTGATATTTGAGCAATTCAAGTCCGACATGTGCGGATGCGAATGGTACGAAATATCCGGTCGTTACAGTAACATTAAGCGCTTGCATGGGTATTGAAAACATTGACATGCAAGAAGTATTTAATGTAAGTATGTATATATGTGTATGTGTGTGTGTGTTATATTTCTATTTGTTAATTTTCAATTCAGTTCATTTGTATATCTTAATTCATAAACATTTTATCAATCGTATTAAATGCACAAATTTATCAATGTAGATTATAATAACATTATATAGCATATATTTTTACAATATCAGAAAGGTTAAATGTTATCATTTCATTTTTCTAATAAGGCTCCCACTAGTCTTTTATGTTTCACTAAACCCTAAGCAAAACATATAAGTCATTCGACTTCACTAGTGGGTGTTAGGACTTGTATGCCTTGAGACACCGACCTTGAGAAAAGCTCAACAAATCATAAACCCACATGTGATAGATAACTCGCTATTGGTTGTATCACATACAACTCATGACTCATGATTCCTTGTCCTAATCTCACATTATCTTGAGGAAAGCTCAACAAGTAAAGTAGGATTATTCACTCGGACCTATCACTTCGTGATGGCTAAGTATAATTTACATACCTGGAGGAAAGCCCAACAAACACGTGCGGTTATCTTACCCCATCTATTCAATATATTAATAGTATTACACATAACATCCATAGCTTAAGAAAAGCTCAATAACTAAAGAGTATGTAAGCAGTCTATTAGTATATAAATGATAGAGGACAACATTATATTAAAGATTCATAATCTTCAATATATTATATTGAGTGATATTAACTTATGGAATAATGTATTTCTAATGATATAATCTAGTGATTCAAGTGTCAAACACATCAGAAATCACGGTATACATACATTTGCATATATATATATATATTCCTTATGTCTATGAAGGTTTCTTTAATGTTCCACCTTTAGTTTATACATTAATATCATATAAATATTAATATTATATAACCTTTATATTTCATATTACTTATACAGTAGTCTTATGTATAATATTATATTAATTATGTAACACCACGATATTTAAGGGGAAATTAATAAATAATTATAAGTGAAAAGAAATAGTGTTTATAATTAGAATTCGTTTGAAATTAGTATTGAAATTAATTGGCATTAGATTTACTGAAATGTTTCAATTAAAAAGGGAAAGAGGAATTAAATTGTAATGATTCAGTTTAATATAAGAACTTGCATTTGTGTCAAAATGGAATGAACATTTTAATAAAAATAAATGCATGTTTTTAGATAAATAAAATAAACTTTTCATTTTTGAATATATGTATGATTTTATAAACAGGGAGTTTCTTTTGTTACAAAAAAATAAGATACATAAAGTTTACCATAACACAAATTTCGTGCTTTGCGCCTAATTTGAAATTAAATTTAAGATTTAATACAGGAACAAAGAAAAAAAATTGTTAAGTAACAAGTTAAATATGTATGAATTACTCTAAAAAGGTACAATGGTGTATGTGCACTTATAAGAAAAAAAAGAAAAGTATTTACATCACAAATTTGAAAACGTTTCAAGGGGAAAGCATTAACAACGAAATTATTATTGTTATTAACTTAATACGCTAGGAAAAAAGATATAACCGTATATTTAAAAAGAAGGCATCTACTTTTATAAATTTTAAAAATGAAGATGACGATGTCCAAATGAAATGGGTTATTGTAAATGAAAGAAAATGTAACCATATATTTATAATTAAAAAGAAATTAAAAGTGCATTTGGTACAGTGGTAAAGGCGCATGTTGACTTCCTTAGTGACTAGGGATCAAGTCCCGTTGTCGCCTAAAATATGGAGCGATGTTTTTTTAGCTGGTTCGTTTCCAGTGATTTTCCTACATATTTTAGCGTTGTTTCTCACATGTGGTCGCTTCCCATTCGCTCCAGTGATATAATAGGATGAGATGGCTAAATTTTATTGGTTGAGTGATGTGTATGGGCTAGAATGGATAACCATTAAGTGTATGAAAGAACCAGATTTAATCTAAAATAATCTAGTGGGTTATATTCACTCAAATAATCTATAAATAAACCATCTAACCTAAACCTAATCTCTTATTCAGCTGTCGCCATAATTCTACAGTAAAATTAGTGTGTATTATTCTTCCTCCTTTTCTCTACTAAATAAACAAATCTCTACCGAATTAAATTATCTATATATATTCAAACAATTTGGGGGAGTTTAGAAGAATCAAAGGGAGAAAGATTAAAGTAAAGCTTTTTCAAATTTATACAAGCTCAAGTGTCAGGTGAGTGAGAATTAATATGAAATAGAAAAATAAAGTAGTTTAATTTCAATTCTTTTCTGGCACGTTAATATGAATTAATTTCTGTTATTAATTGAGAATAGATATAAATTATTGCAACTTCTTCTTCTTCTTTCACTTCTTAAATCTAATTCATGTTTGGTTTAAAAGATGGGACATATAAATTGTCTATTCATGTTTTATGGCACAAATAAGATTGAAAATAATGTAAATTATTGTATCTTCTCCTTCAACCACTTCTCAATTCTAATTCTTGTTTGGGTTGAAATTTGGAACAAACAAATTGTTATTCACGTTTCATGGCTTAAATAAGATTGGTTTAATTAAATTGAATTAGAATTGTTATTCAATTTCTAATGGTAGAACAAGTTAGTTGAATAAATTTAGAATATGTTACTTGAATAAAATTGTGGTTTTGGTTGATATAATTACATAATTTTGAATATGGTTTTGGAACAAAGTTAGGAAGTCTAATTGGAATAATTGTTTGTTTCATATGTGGCCAAAAAATGTAAAAGTGGAATTTTGCGTAATTAAATAGTTTGTGGGTATTAGATAAAAATTTGTACAGATTAAATTTCTAAAAGGAGAATGTAAATTAGGATGGAAAAAAATGTAAATTAAATGGACCCTAAAGGCTGGTGTAAATCTGTAACAACACGGTATAAAAATTACAGACAAACCATACGGACTGAACGGACGTGAAATTGAAACACCATTTATGTAAGAAAAAAGGGAAGTTGTGAAATAACCAAATCAGATGTAAAAATGGCCTAAAGCAGATTAATGGAAATAAACAGTATGTAAACTATAACAGTAAAATTAATTAATCTAGATGCGACTTGGTATGCAGACCATGTAAAGGTCTGGATAGGTGTTTCATGCAGTTAAGACCAAAATATAGTTTTGGCTGTACGTATTAGGAGCGGGCAAGTAGGTTCATAAGGATATTTGTTACCTTTCATAGGTTGCTAGTATGTAGGATAGATAGCATCCGCAATCATAGGCTTCTTCAGGCAGATCGACACAGATAGAACATGACAAGTGTGCTCCGACTAGGCTTCTTTAGGCAGATCGTTGGAGGATTTTATGCAGCCGACCCAGCTGCGGGTGTTCTTTCGGAGGACCGAAACTTTGGATAGAGGCAAGTCCACATTAGTGATCGAGGAGACAAGAGCATAGGAGTCTAGTTTGGCGAAGCCTAAGTGCTACTTCGTAGTCCTGGGAGGTTGTTTGAGTCGGCGCTGGTCAAACGTAAGAGACATTTAATCACAATGCACGGGTGAAGAGCATGACTTTCACGCTGTAGCACGTGGATAGACAGTCACAGTGCACGGGTGAAGAGCATGACTTTCACGCTATAGCACGTGGATAGGTAAGGATAGAAGGTCCGACAGGCCGATTGATGTTTAATATTACTGCATGTTTGACTTCCCTAGAGTGACCATGGACTTTGGCTTCTTAGGAACTGTATCTAAGAAGGATTCACTGCATTATATTATTTACCCTCTGCGATCTCCGTGGAAGACCTTGAATTAAACTGTTTTATTCTTTCTGCTTCATTTTATTTCTCATTCACCAGACTTTATGTCTAACCCATTCACATTTTTCCCATCCACAGGAAGACATTTTCACAAATATTGGGATTTAATAAAAAGGCAAGTTTCACTCCTAGGATCAACATTGTTAGGGACAGTAGCCTATTCCTGGTTAGCAACCATATGTTGAATAATTTACCATTATTCCGCTATGAGATTTTATAACCATTACTCTGACTTACCTTTGTTATTTGCAGGATACCAAACCAGCAATTCGTGCTTTAGTGGACTTGGATTTTCGGTTCATCGAAAATTTAAGCCTACTGGGGTGCGGTTTGTTACAAATTAAATCTTGTTTAATTAATTTCAATCAATTAACTCTTTAATTAATTTTATATTAGTATTCTAATCCAACTTTTATACTGGACATGTCTACTGCAACCTTTATAGTATATACTATAACCTTTATAATATAACACATATATCTTATATATGTGTGTTTTTATTTAATTAATTAACCTTTAGTTTATTTTTTAATTAATTAACCTTTAATTGATTTATTTGATTAAAAAAATTTAATTTAATTATATTAATTTCAATATTTTATTTTATATACATACATGTATACTTATGTTATCCTAAACACTTTAAAATAACATAACATATATCAATATATCATCATCCTTTCAAACATTTTGACTAATTATGTTGTATTATAACTTTTATACTAAACATGTTTTTATTTTAAATTTAACTTTTAAATTAAAAAGCTTTTATTTTGATTTTCAAAACAATTTTGATAATTAGCCCAAGGCCCAATTTAAACTGGGCCTTTACTATTAGTGGCGGCCTTTGGGTTTACTTCTGTAACGACCCACCTTTTTGGACGATTTAAATCAACAATAAACCACACATGTTAAACTCAAACCATTCAAAAGGGAAATGAGGTAAATAAAGAAAATAAGAGAAAAGAAGAAAAAGCAAAACACAGAATCTCACAGCAAAATGATAAAATAAAATAATCAACTAAACAGTTCATGAAGTTGTTTTACAAATACATTTGATTACACTTTAAAAATACAATCAGAGTTATATATACAATAGGTATAATTAGATAATGCAGTGGAACAACATGATGCAGTGGAATAAATATAATATATAGTATACAAATCTCCGTCTTCGTCCTCCAGAAATAAAGCCTTCAACACTAAAATGCTCAGGCTGACCCCGAGCGTAATGAAAAGACAAAACACTCGAGTCAGAACTAAAAGATCTTCTGTAAGTTAAATCAACAGTAAATAAGTATGAGTGTAATGGCTTCAGAGATGTTTACGAGATTTTACATCTCCTATCTAGTGTACAACGCACGTGCAATAACTTAAGAGATGTTCGGGATTTCCATCTCCTAAGGATCCTTTAAACTATTTACTATGTAGTGATAAATGCTATATATATAGTGTCTATCAGTAAAGTAAAGTATTAAAATAGCGTTAAGGCAGTACCCATATCCCCCTTAACACATTTTATAAATGTTGTAGTCTATACAGTACTGTAAACTCCACCAAATCGGTGGGCTATCAGAGAGCACTCCATAGGTACGACACAAACCAAAATCGTAGTAGGCTCGATAAGGCATATGACAAGGCACACGAGGCATGCCCAGGGTAGGATTCTACCGTTTTGCATGCCCGGACTGGTGGTAAAACATAGCAGCTACTACCGCCCACCTCGGAACACACTCTCATAATCAAATCGAAGGTGGCCACCAAATCAATCACAAAGTAATAGATATGGTATCGAAGAAGCATGTCCGATAGGAGGATCGACCTCACTTGGCCTGGGATAGCTCCTATTTTAGTCATATCAAGCCGACCTAGCGGGGTCAGGGCTACGTTCATACCTTATACAGTAGCTTTGCCAAACCATCCTACTTCGTTTTGGATTCTTCACTAGGTGCATAGTTGTTAAAGTGGTTTTGGAATTGGCAGAGAGTATGACAATATCCGACCCCAGTTTCTTTAACAACCAAACGCTTACATTTTTCACACCTTGGTCATTTCATAATAATAATCCAGAAAAAAGTTTATACTTTCATACCAAGATATCCATATACTTTTTCCAAAAGTATAAAAATATTCATAAATACAGAGGAAGATTTCTTTCAATCAATTTTGAAAATAATTTACAAATCTCACTTAAACCCGACTTCCCTAGTGCGGACTTCGATCAGGCTTCTTGATTAGAAACCTCCGTTCTCCTTATATAGCCATATATTATGATAGAAAACCTTAGTTCCATATCAAGGACCCTCACTAAGCGTTCGTCATCAAGAATCGAGTGATAAATCCTTATCCAAGTCGGTGTGAATCGCCTCAAAGTTATGCACTCAATTATGGACTAAGAACTGTCACGCAAATAAAATGATCCAAGTCCAACTTAAAGTTTTATCCCTCTAGCATAACTTAATAATTATACTACTTCAATTCTTTTTGCTTCCAAAAATTATTTATGATCACATTTCATAAAAACATAGCTTAAGTTTTAAACTTGTATAATACCCTACTACATCCTGAGAGTATATACAATTGTTTGATTTAATCCTTTATCTTTAAATTCAAATGTAGGCCCAAAATAAATCTGTGTCTCAAAACTGAGTCGACCTCTTCAACCTTTTTACCATTCGGTCTAGTAAGTAGCTAAGAAGAGTAGAATGCTGGTATCCAAACTCAGCCCTAGAGTCTACTTTTCCTTATACACCTCTAAGGTAAAGATGTTTATTAGCCGGCCTAATAACATCAAATAGTCTTTCAAACTTAGATATTAAAACCAAAATACATGGTTTAATTAAACAAAGCTCATTAAAACCTTCTTATTAAATTTAATCCATATTTATAGAATCATCTTTATATAAAACCATTCTTTCTTGTATCAAAATAAACTTGTTAAACCTATATTATTAACGAATGCCTTATAATCAAATCGTGAAACTAAATTCACAAGGTGTTTGTATTTAATCTAAATTAAACAAATAAATGCTCATAAACTGGTCAAGCATAAATAATCAATCAGCAAATAATAGTCAATGCTTCTAAACTTGACGAGCATGACTAATCAAACAATAAATGATAATAATTGAACATTATCATTTCTTAACAGATAGACACATCATAAAAAATCGTAGACATTTTTGAAAATTATTTCTTTATATATAAAATATAATCCCAAGTAAAAGTATTTCATTTACCAATTTCAAAAATAATATTGTGTCGGTTTGCCTTGTTCAAGTGTTTAAAAGCCCCTATAATACAGTTGTACCTTCTGTGTCGACCAGAATTCCTAAACTACTTAATAGATCAATCAACACAATATAAAATATTTTTATAGCACTAATAAATACGCGCTCTCATATATGTACACTCAAACTCATTCTAGGGTGTCACTTCCCCTATCTCTAATGAGTTTACCCCATCAAGGCTAGGGTTCTCGCTTATCCTTTAGCTCTGATACCAAATGTAACAAACGACTTTTTCGACAATCAAAAGTCGACACTAATACACCCATGGTATTCATATGCCGAGCATCCAAGTGCCGGAAAGACATATTGTTAGGGTGAAAGAAAATCAAAAACAAAATAGAATCTCACATCATCATGAGTAATATATACTATATAATGGATCTTTACAAAAGAAAACTTTTATATACATACGTCAATCGGAGTAAACTAACCTATCCTCGGCCTGGACAGTTATAACAGTCCGTCCTTATAATTGCTGATAAATACAAACAAGAAAATACAATGGAAATAAAATATGTGAATACAACTAGGAGACATTCAGCTCATCTCCTGCAAGCTCCAAAGCATCCATATCTAAATCTAGAAAAGTACTTAGGTCCGCTCCGAGTATTATAGGAGAATAACACCCGGATCAGTCAGGTAACCCAGTGTAGGATACTCAAATCATATGGATTTTATATTTAAAGAAAACCTTTCAAAAATAAAGGTATCTTGTAAGACCACGATAACTAACCAATCTAGGTTCTACAGCTAAAACCGTAAGGAATGTATTGCAGATTGGATTCCATACAATGACAATGCATTGGGGTACCACCTACCATAGTACATCTCTAGTTAATGTACCAAGGCTGCAAACATTGCACTCGACCCCACCTTTTTCGTGTGCACAAATACTAAAATCCATAAATATCGATCTAGATCTGCGAAATGATTCTCCTAATAGTAGCGAACAACATAGCTCTGTTGTATTCACTGATTTTAGTCATTACCGGGTTGTGAGGCTTGTGAGGCCACGATTACCTTTTTCCTCTTAGTAAATTCCACTTAGAATGCCAATACTGCCCTCCAAGCAACAATGCAATACCAACATTCATCCATACAAGTTGTTCAAGATATGAACAAACCCTAGGCACTACTTGTACTATATCCATCTTGGAATCACCCTCAGAATTAGTAGCAAGTAGCCCTTTCGCTTTAAAAAACTCCATCTTCGATTCCATCATCTTCAAGATGTCTTCAATTCGAACACTTATGCTGACTTGAAGTGGTTTTCGGATAAATCATGCTTACCCGATCCTGGTCTCTTCAAACAAACAACCAATAGATTTTCAGTAAACTCAACTCCGGTTCTTTTGGAAATAAACAGACAATACATAAGAGCAGAGATCACCTAACCGATTAGGGTCAGATTTCCTTATCATTTGACCTAAAAGGGCAAAACGAACTTATACATACATTATAACATCATCAAAGATAGATGTACCATATAGTTTCCGTGTTTCTTCTAGATATTTCCAAAATTTTATTTGGTTAAAATTTGATAGTAGATTATTTGACTATCAAATAAACAAAATAATCAAATTGTGAACATCTCAAGGGATACTTAAAGTCATCAAACCAACATAATTTTAGAGTATTTCACAAAGAGGCTTAGCACTACCATAGTACTTAATAGATACTACTTATTTTTTTTTACAAAAAAGATTTAACTTTTAAACATCAAGTTCACATATAGCAAATCCAAGCTACCAAGCTATGACATACAATTATTTCACATGACAAATAATATAAGAATAGTAAATTCCATGATTGCGAGTAATCCCGTTGGATCCCTCCATAAAAATCACATTTTTTTGAAGTGTATTTGTCACGGCCTGGTTTTTCGACGTTCGAAAATCGACATCAATACGTCCACTATATTACATGACGAACAGTCAAATGCCAGAAATACCAAATTATTAGGGAAAGAAGGAAGAGGTAGAAGAAGAAAATAGAGATAACAAAACAAAAACTCACAATCGTACCGAAACAATATATAATACATAACAACAGATTTTTATATAAAAAGAACTATAACTGTTTTATACATTATACCCTTAGAGTTCAACAAAATCAATAGCACAATACTGGACAGTTATAATAACTTGTCCTCACAAAAGCTGAATATACAGCATACTATACACAGCGGAATATAAATCAGATACGTGATATAAGTCTTCGTCTCCCAGCCCGTCTCCTGAGCTCCAGAGCATCCTATCTTGTATCTGTAATACTCGGTCTTACCCGAGCATTATAATAAAATAGCACCCGAGTCAGTCTAGAAAACCAGCGTGAGGAAACACACTCAATTTGAATTATTAAGGTTCAAAAATCCTTTGAAAATTAAAGGTATCTCATAAGACCAAGCCATAAATAAACACGACGGGTTTTTACCTTATGATAACCAAAACATTTCATATCAAAATCCTCAAATATTATAATAATGTCTAAGTACAAATACTTAAATCAAATAGCTAAAATTGTTACATTAATTAAATTCCAGCATACTAGGCACTACAATCAAAACCATAAAGGCACGTAGGGAGAATGGATTTCCAACTGAATGACTAGGCATCGGGGTACCACCTGTCATGGTACCTGTCTAGATGAAACGACCCGATTTTTCATACCCGAAAAATCGAACCATCAGGGTTAAAGAAGAAGAGGTGGAAGAAGAAAATAGAAACAACATCAGAATCTAACCATCGCAGCGGAATAAAATATAATAGATAATAAACGACCTTTACACAATAGAAAATACATCTGTTTATACATTACATTATCAGAGTATAATACAATCAACATCACGATTCAGGACGGTTATAATAACTTGTCCCACACAGAATACACAACATACACAACACAACGGAATATACATCATATACCTGTGATACGTCTCGCCATCTAGCTCGTCTCCTGAGCTTCACAGCATCCTTTCCTATAATATATAATACTCGGTCTGACCCGATCATTATAATAAAATAACACCCGAGTCAGTCTGGAATACTAGCGTGAGAAAACCACACTTAAATTGATTATTAAAGTTTCAAAATCCTTTGAAATCAAAAGCATCTCGTAAGACCACGCCACAAATAAACATGTCGAGTTTTTACCTTACGATAGCTAAAACACTTTTATCAAATTCATCTGTTATTATAATAGTGTTTATAGAAAGTAAAATAGAATCTAGCTAAAATGCTTGCATCTCACGTTCCAGCAATAGTTGGGCACAATCAAAACCGTACAGGCGCGTAGGGAGAATGGATTTCCAACTAATGACTAGGCACTGGGGTACCACCTGTCATAGTACTTGGTCTAGATCAGTGTACCGAGGACCACGCCCGATCCCCTGCAACACAAGGCCGGAACTACCCCTTACTAGATAATTCCAAGTAAGATCACCCCACGATTGGGATCAACAACCACACCACTAAGCCGAAATAAAAAGGGACATCTAGACAAGGATTACCTCACCCTAATGGGCACTACCCACATAGCCTTGCTGCATAACCCCTGATTTTCAATCATTCCGGTTGATGAGGCTTAAGGCTAAGCATTACCTTTTTAGAACATTTTACTTAGAATGTTCACCGTCCACCTGACGATGTTCCGAAAGCATTCATCCATACAAGTCCGTCCCGGGTTCGAACGGAACTGAAGGCACTATTCCTACTACATCCATTTTGGAATCACCCTCAGGATTAGTAGCGACTAGCCCTTGCACTTTACTGCTCCATCTTCGACTCCCAACTCGTTTCCCCACGAAAACGTTCAAACCGGATCAAAGTGGTTTTCGAGAAATTAATCCCGATCCCGGTCTCTTCGAAACGATCAGCGCGTTGACCAATATTGATAGTCGGTTATTTAACTATCAAATAATATTCACAAACAACCATCAAACATAAATAATTTTCCAAATTAGTTATTTACCTCAAAATATCTTCTCAAGGTATATTTCCCCTTTTAAACCCTTTGAAAACAGTTTTCAAACCACACTCTTCTCATGGAATAAATTCCCAAATACTTATTTCCACTGAAAACACCAAGTACAATTATTTTAGATTTTTAAAATAATTTTAAAAAACACTTTATTATAAAATACACTTTAAAACGTTTAAATTAAAACTACTTTAATACTTTATTTAAAAATATATACTTTAAGAATATTTAAAATAAACTACTTTATAAAATATAAAACTACATTTTTATCCTTTTAAAACACAATACCAAATTACCTTTAAATAATTACTACTAAATTAAACTTGAGAAATACTTACTTTTAAACTTTAAACATTTAAAAATAATAAATTTTCTAAAACATACTTTAAAAACAACTTTAAAACCTTTAACTCATACTTCAAAGTTTGCTTTGGAAACGTACTTGGCTATCCAGGGAAATACACTTCTCTTTCACATCTTTAAAAATAAATCACTATTTATTTTTAAACAAATTTACCCATTTCTTTAATAAATTCCCACCGTGAATTTATTCTTCCAAATATCCACTGATATATTACTTCACTTTATAAACCCAGTTTATAAATTCCATAGTCTCATCTTCCTTTTAAGATCCCAGTTTCAAACACTTAATAAATTTTCAAATTGATTTCTAAAATTTACTCCATTTTAAAATAAATTCCTTTACTTACTAAATTTTATTCCAAAATCCATAAATTTTATAAATTTCGGATTTAACTCTTTATTATGATTTTAAACTAGAAATACCAATTTCATAAAAATTCCTTTTATTGCATCCTAAACCATTTAAATTCTAAATTTAAAAATAAATCTTTCATTCCTTTAATTAATACCTCTCAAGTTTAAATTTCATTTATTCCCATTTATTCAAAAATCTCCTTTCCCATACTTGGAATTTATTTATTAACAATTTAAAATCTACTTTTATCCCTTTCCCATTCATTCTTTAATTTATCCCCAAATTCTCTATAATCATTTTACTTACAAATTCTCTCTTTTTATTTTCTTTTAAAATCCAAATCTATACATTTTGGATGACTCATAATGTCCAAATATATCCAATCAAACCATAGCATCTAACATTCCAATTCTCAATATAATTCATCACAGAATGTCTATAATCATAACACAGAATATTAAACAATCTAAATGATTTTGAGGAATCCAGTTGGATCCCTCCAACCTGTTTCCCTGCATCCACAGATGTTAGCACAATACCAATTCCACTTCAAGGTGGAATATCGCGGTATATGGGTTTATATAATACCATCCGCTATTATGCGGCGCATAGGGTCTCATCCGCTATATAATGCGGGAAATCAATCACTCCAATATATATATATATACTACTATATACAATATATCACATCAAATCAATCCAATCATTCAACCAATTATTTAAATTTAACCATTTAAATTTAAATTAAACCCAGATGAGTGAGATTAACTCACCTTTATTTTATTTTTTGCAATCCGATCCAAACCGGCTTGTTTCTCCATTATTTTTGACCTTGTACAAACATTATACAGTTTATTAACATTTGACCTAATCGAACAATAAATCACCATTTATGAACTTTTAATTAACTAAAAATTTTCCATTTTTTTAATAAAAAAAATCTTTCAGTCCAAAAATAGTTTTAATAAGTTTATTAAAAATTTAACCTCCTTCATAAATTATTGTTTTTAAAATAAACCAGTAAATTAAAACGTGTGTATAACTTTTTTCTCTTTTATATTTAAAAATACATATGCTTATAAAATAAGCTATATTACCATTTAATGTTTCTCCTTTCCTAACTGTTATCTCCATATATATTCTTTTACAGCATATACTCACATAATATTAATTTTTTTTGAGTTAACTGACAGTATGCTTTCTTATGGATTTAAGAAGATTAACAAATCGTATGCTTACCAAACGATTACAGCATACTTCCCAAATTGCGATGTCTTGCCTACTCACCGCAACACGCAGAGCCATCCAACCCTAGATTGCCTTCTCAAATCACTGTCGAACTCACTCTCATCCCCAAAATCGAATTCCAGGCCGCTGCCATAACAACGCGCGCCACCTTCCCTAACGCGTGTGCCACCTTCCAGAGCCGCCGATGCCCCCTCCTTGGGCTTTGAATCGAAGTCGACCTTCGATTCCTATGAGCACTCCATCCCGCTTGTTCGTGAATTCGAGTTGAACTGAAGGAAGAGGAAGTCGACTTTGAGAGCTTAAGTGGAACGCTCGGCCATTTTTTTGATTTTGAATTGTTTTTTTTCTTTTTCTTTTTTAAAGAAGGAGGCGATAGTTGATTTCGAGTCTATAAGAAAAGCATTAAGGAAGCGCTCGTTTATTTCGTTCGTTCGTTAGAAAGGAAGAAAAGAAGGCAGTACATGATATAAGGGTGAATGGTGGCGTATTTCAGAAGGTTAGCTACAGTGTTTTTGAATGGAAAGGAAAAAGTGTTGATGTGAGATAATTTCAGCTGATGTGAATAATTTGATCAAAATATAAATATATATTTTTAATTAAATTTATATTGTCTCGATAAAGGCAACTCAAAATTTTGATTTCCTATCGAGGCGTGCCACTAGGCGTTCATAATGTTATACCCCTATTTCGAACACAATGGAAGAGGTTTCGAGTCCTAATTTGATCGTATGGAGAAGATAACTTTTTGGACCTAGTTAATATATTAAATTTTCGACATAAATTTTAGCGCGTTTACCTCTCGTACAATCACACGACAACTCCAAACGCTACCAAATTTGAAATCCGATAATAATACAATATTACGGATCCAATGAAATTGGTTTCGTCGAATTCCGAGACTGTGCCACGGAAGGCTATTTTTAAACATCGATTTAAATTATATAATTTCAAAACTTAACAAAACACTTCCAAATTCAATTTTAACGTTTTTACTATCTTCAGTACTATCAATATGAATTTTCTAAGCCTTTAAAATATTTTTAACAAGCTTAAAATTTCAGATTCAACCATTTACCCAATTTCCAATTATTTAATTAAACAATTAAATCACTCAATAAATAGTGGCATTTGAAATTCATGTTAGAAATTAACATTTAAAATCAATTAAATATTCCAATTTCAAATATCCAAAAATTACGGGTCGTCACATTCCTCCTCCCCTAAAAGAATTTCGTCCCCGAAATTGCTAGTTAAGAGGAATGGTCCATAACCCGTTTACTTTTTCCCAAAACCAAACAGTTTTCAATGACTTCCCAAAATAATCTTTTAATTAAGACACACTATCACTCTACTAACTTTCCAAACTCATATGTAGTTCCCAATCAATATTATTTACTCAACTATTCAAATTTCAATTCAAAACCAAATTTTAAATTTTCAAAATTTTCTCAAAATTTTTCTAACTCCTTAAATTTTCGAAAAACTTCACCAGCGTCTCCTTTGCGCGGCTAACTCGGTACAACTACAAAACGCCTCTATGGGCCCCCAAATTTTCAAAAGAAAACAAAAAGCCAAGTGGCTAGATAAGAAAATCATCAAATTTCATACAGAAATTTTAAACACATACCTTTGCCAAGCAAATTTCAATTTATCTTCAAAAATCAAAAATCTCAATTCCCTTTTGCTTTTTAACACCTGTATATTCCACTTAGCAATAATATCCAATCACAACATTCAAAATCATTTTATTCATTCCTTTCAAAATTTTCAATATCTACTTCATTTAAGGCCATACGATGCACATATATCATCCGTACGCAATACCAAATTCGATCGCTCACTCGATCACACAATTTCGTTTCCGAACTAGTATCGTCCACCCGACTTCCTAGTGCGGACTCAGATCTGGTTCCTTGATCAGAAACCGTTATTCCCCTTGCATAGCCGTATACTGTGATAGAGAATTTCCAGAATCAATCAAAATTCCATATCCAGGGTTCGCCGTCGAAAATCGAGCGAAAAATCCTAACTCGGATCGATATAACTATCTCGAAATTCTGTGCTCGAATCTAGATCAAACCACTATGCGAATAAAATAATATACGCACATCGTACGTAATTAGCCCCAATTGATTTTTAACTATATCAATTCTCTTTTTTTTTATTCACATTCATTTTGATTTCTATTCACTTATCCACAATTATCCCATCTCACAACTTCTAGTTTTAATCTTCATTCAATTATCCACTTAGAATAATTTTCTCAATACCAAATTTACGTAAGAATTTCATTCTTCATTTCTTAAGTCCAATATAAATATTTCTTATATTTATTTTTACTACTTCACTACTGAAGTTTATATTCGAATTGAGTTCCAATTCCATATAAGATCAATTTGCTTCAATTTATTAATTATTTTCAAACTTCAATACTTTTTCCCAATTTCCATTCAGATTTCCAATTTCAATTCTACTTGAATTCAATTTGCCTTCAAACTTTGAATATTGAATTTTTATTCACCTTACTTCACATACACAATTTTTAAATTAGATTTCAATATTCAGTTTCAATTCTATTCGCTTATCAATTTTAAATCATTTGTCGTTAGTGAAAATTTTAAAAAATTTCTAACTCCCAAAATTCCCGAATTTTTTTGGCAGAGTCTCCTTTGTACGGAGGAGCTTTTGCAATTTGACAAGAGATATAAATATATATATACATCGACCCACTCGATCGGAAAATAAAAAAACAAACAACAGTTCATATTTCCTATCTTTTTTATTGCGTAGGCGTACCTTATTTAGCATTTTTAAGCAAGCAGCTTATTTATTTATCATTTTGCACGACCAAATCCAGCCATACGGCTTCCAAAATCCCGTACTTGCTCAATTTAAACATGTAAGTGACAAATATACAAAGTTATTAACATTTCACTAAATTTCAATAGCTAAACACATGCATAGCATAAGCAATATACACTAAACACTTTCCATAAGCAAATTTATAAGGTTCCGACACAAATTTAAATGCTTTCAATCCATTCACACATCATCTCACTCAATTCATTATTATTTCATTCCATTTAAATGGTTTACACTTCATTACTTGCATTCAATTCACTTTAATCCAAATGAACTCATATTCATTACAATTGATTCAAAAATCAATTTTATTTGCTTCTGTTACTCATAGAATTTTATACAATCTCGCTTGCGTCAACGATGACCATCTCTATGCAAATTCAATGATATTCACTTAATAGAATATCCATTCTAGTTTATAAATAATTTAAATTTATACCAACTCAATCTATACTTTATTCTATTTCATTTCCAATTGATTCCGTTCAATTCATTTTGCATTCCATATTCACATTCATTTTATTTGAATCCATTTATTAATCTTGGAACATCCCATATTAATTGCATCAAATACTCATTCCATAATTTATTTACAAACCAAACACTTATCACATCAAATTGGTATTCAACTTGCATTTAACCAATTCAAGTTCCATTTCCATATTTCATTAACTGATTTATTATCAATTAGTTTATTCAAGTTTTATACCCAATATTTGATTTTTATTTCAAAAATCACTTTATCTATTTTGCTGGAGTTCAATCTATTTTATATTTCAAGTTTTGGATTTTTATTCATTTTCCAAAATACAAAACAATCTGGCAGTAATTCCTCTTCTGGAAACTCGAAAATGAACATCGATGATGCTGCAATCATCACTGAAGTTATTTTCCAGCGACCGAAAGAGTGTTAAATGCTTTTATCTCTTTAAAGACGAATCAAATATTTTTAATTTCAAATCTCTCCAGATTTCAAATTCAACTCAAAATATTTCTCAAATACTATCACTATTATTCCTTCAAAACCTTTGAAAACCATTTTCAAACTCAAAGGAATTTTGTTTCCAAAATTTCGAATCCCAAATCCTTTCAATTCATATTCAAATATCACTCTGGAATTTTATTTTATTATAAATCACATTTATAATTCACATTTACAAATTCCATTCTGTTATATAAATTTATTCCTTAATTTTGGTTATAATTTTCAATCTCTTATTCAATTTCTACACGATAATGATAATAATTTATTATTATCATTTCCTAACAACCAAGCAACCATATATAACTATAATAATTTATGGAAATTATTCCTTTCATATACAAAAATAATTTGGGTAAAATTATTTCATTTACCCTATTTTAATACAATACTGTGTCGCATTGTTCTATTCAAGTGTTTAGAGATCCCTATCAATAACGTTAATTACTCGTATTGACCAGAATCCATAAACTACTCAATAAACCAATCAACACAATATAAAATCATTTTATATTCACTAACAAATATGCGCTCATATCTATTAATACACTCAAACTCATTCTAGAGTACCATGGACTTTATTTAAATGAGTAATCCCCACCAGAGCCAAGGTTATCGCCAGCCTAAGCTCTGATACCAAATGAAACGACCAGATTTTTCATACCCGAAAAATCGAACCATCAGGGTTAAAGAAGAAGAGGTAGAAGAAGAAAATAGAAACAACATCAGAATCTAACCATCGCAGCGAAATAAAATATGATAGATAATAAATGATCTTTACATAAAAGAAAATACATCTGTTTATACATTACATTATCAGAGTGCAGAGTCAGAGTATAATACAATCAACATCACGATTCAGGACAGTTATAATAACTTGTCCCATACAGAATACACAACATACACAACACAGCGGAATATACATCATATACGTGTGATACGTCCCGCCATCCAGCTCGCCTCCTGAGCTCCACAGCATCCTTTCCTGTAATCTATAATACTCGGTCTGACCCGAGCATTATAATAAAATAACACCCGAGTCAGTCTGGAATACCAGCGTGAGAAAACCACACTCAAATTGATTATTAAAGTTTCAAAATCCTTTGAAATCAAAAGCATCTCGTAAGACCATGCCACAAATAAACATGTCGGGTTTTTACCTTACGATAGCTAAAACACTTTTATCAAATTCATTTGATATTATAATAGTGTCTATAGAAAGTAAAATAGAATATAGCTGAAATGCTTGCATCTCACGTTCCAGCAATAGTTGGGCACAATCAAAACCGTACAGGCGCGTAGGGAGAATGGATTTCCAACTAATGACTAGGCACTAGGGTACCACCTGTCACAGTACCTAGTCTAGATCAGTGTACCGAGGACCACGCCCGATCCCCTGCAACACAAGGCCGGAACTACCCCTTACTGGATAATTCCAAGTAAGATCACCCCACGGTTGGGATCAGCAACCGCACCACTAAGCCGAAATAAAAAGGGACATCTAGACAGGGATGACCTCACCCTAATGGGCGCTACCCACATAGCCTTGCTGCATAACCCCTGATTTTCAGTCATTCCCGGTTGATGAGGCTTGAGGCTAAGCGTTACCATTTTAGAACATTTTACTTAGAATGCTCACCGTCCACCTGACGATGTTCCAAAAGCATTCATCCATACAAGTCCATCCCGGGTTCGAACGGAACCGAAGGCACTATTCCTACTACATCCATTTTGGAATCACCCTCAGGATTAGTAGCGACTAGCCCTTGCACTTTACTTCTCCATCTTCGACTCCAAACTCATTTCTCCACGAAAACGTAAAAACCAGATCGAAGTGGTTTTCGAGAAATTAATCCCGATCCCGGTCTCTTCGAAACTATCAGCGCGTTGGCCAATATTGATAGTCGGTTATTTAACTATCAAATAACATTCACAAACAACCATCAAACATAAATAATTTTCCAAATTATTTATTTACCTCAAAATATCTTCTCAATATATATTTCCCCTTTTAAACTCTTTGAAAACAGTTTTCAAACCACACTCTTCTCATGGAATAAATTCCCAAATACTTATTTCCACTGAAAACACCAAGTACAATTACTTTAGATTTTTAAAATAATTTAAAAAAACACTATATTATAAAATACACTTTAAAACGTTTAAATTAAAACTACTTTAATACTTTATTTAAAAATATATACTTTAAGAATATTTAAAATAAACTACTTTATAAAATATAAAACTACATTTTTATCCTTTTAAAACACAATACCAAATTACCTTTAAATAATTACTACTGAATTAAACTTGAGAAATACTTACTTTTAAACTTTAAACATTAAAAAATAATAAATTTTCTAAAACATACTTTAAAAACAACTTTAAAACCTTTAACTCATACTTAAAAGTTTGCTTTGGAAACGTACTTGGCTATCCAGGGAAATACACTTCTCTTTCACATCTTTAAAAATAAATCACTATTTATTTTTAAACAAATTTACCCATTTCTTTAATAAATTCCCACCGTGAATTTATTCTTCCAAATATCCACTGATATATTACTTCACTTTATAAACCCAGTTTATAAATTCCATAGTCTCATCTTCCTTTTAAGATAAAATAAATTCCTTTACTTACTAAATTTTATTCCAAACTCCATAAATTTCATAAATTTCCGATTTAACTCTTTATTATGATTTTAAACTGGAAATACCAATTTCATAAAAATTCCTTTTATTGCATCCTAAACCATTTAAATCCTGAATTTAAAAATAAATCTTGTATTCCTTTAATTAATACCTCTCAAGTTTAAATTTCATTTGTTCCTATTTATTCAAAAAACTCCTTTCCCATACTTGGAATTTATTTATTAACAATTTAAAACCCACTTTTATCCCTTTCCCATTCATTCTTTAATTTATCCCCAAATTCTCTATAATCATTTCACTTACAAATTCTCTCCTTTTATTTTCTTTTAAAATCCAAATCTATACATTTTTGATAACTCAGAATGTCCAAATATATCCAATCAAACCATAGCATCTAACATTCTAATTATCAATATAATTTATCACAGAATGTCTAATAATCATAACTTAGAATATTAAACAATCTAAATGATTTAGAGGAATCCAGTTGGATCCCTCCAACCTGTTTCCCTGCATCCACAAATGTTAGCACAATACCAATTCCACTTCAAGGTGGAATATCGCGGTATATGGGTTTATATAATATCATCCGCTATTATGCGGCGCATAGGGTCTAATCCGCTATATAATGCGGGAAATCAATCACTCCAATACACACACACACACACTGCTATATACAATATATCACATCAAATCAATCCAATCATTCAACCAATTATTTAAATTTAAATTAAACCCAGATAAGTGAGATTAACTCACCTTTAATTTTTGTTTTGCAATCCGATCCAAACCGGCTTGTTTCTCCATTATTTTTGACCTTGTACAAACATTATACAGTTTATTAACATTTGACCTAATCGAACAATAAATCACCATTTATAAACTTTTAATTAACTAAAAAATTTCCCCCTTTTTAAAAAAAAAATCTTTCAGTACTAAAATAGTTTAAATAAGTTTATTAAAAATTTAACCACCTTCATAAATTATTGTTTTTAAAATAAACCAGTAAATTAAAACGTATGTATAATTTTTTTCTCTTTTATATTTGAAAATACACATGCTTATAAAATAAGCTATATTACCATTTAATGTTTTTCCTTTCCTAACTGTTATCTCCATATATATTCTTTTACAGCATATACTCACATAATATTCAATTTTTTTAAGTTAACTGACAGTATGCTTTCTTATAGATTTAAGAAGATTAACAAATCGTATGCTCACCAAACAATTACAACATACTTCCCAAATCGCGATGTCTTGCCTACTCACCGCAACACATAGAGCCATCCAACCCTATATTGCCTTCTCGAATCATTGCCGAACTCACTCTCATCCCCAAAATCGAATTCTAGGCCGCCACCATAACAACGCGCGCCGCCTTCCCTAACCCGTGCGCCACCTTCTAGAGCCACCGATGCCCCCTCCTTAGGCTTTGAATCGAAGTCGACCTTCGATTCCTAAGAGCACTCCATCTCGCTTGTTCGTGAATTCGAGTTGAACTGGAGGAAGAGGAAGTCGACTTTGAGAGCTTAAGTGGAACGCTCGGCCATTTTTTTGATTTTGAATTATTTTTTTTAAAGAAGGAGGCGATAGTTGATTTCGAGTCTGGAAGAAAAGCATTAAGGAAGCACTCGTTTATTTCGTTCGTTCGTAAGAAAGGAAGAAAAGACGGCAGTACGTGATATAAGGGTGAATGGTGGCGTATTTCAGAAGGTTAGCTACAGTGTTTTTGAATGGAAAAGAAAAAGTGTTGATGTGAAATAATGTCAGCTGATGTGAATAATTTGATCAGAATATAAATATATATATTTTTAATTAAATTTAAATTGTCTCGATAAAGGCAACTCAAAATGTTGACTTCCTATCGAGGCGTGCCGCTAGGCGTTCATAATGTTATACCCCTATTTCGAACACAATGGAAGAGGTTTGGATTCCTAATTCGATCGTATGGAGAAGATAACTTTTTGGACCTAGTTACTATATTAAATTTTCGACATAAATTTTAGCGTGTTTACCTCTCGTACGATGTAACAACCCAATGTTTTATAGCCGTTGAATATCGTCAAGTGGTGATTTAAATAGTTTATCAATTACAATTGAAATTTTTAAATCAAGTTAAAATTTCAATTGGATTGTTAGAGTTAAAACTCTTCTATAAATTGCTAATTGGGCTTTATAGAAATTAAAATAACGTGGCCCATATGTAGTTGACGCCGTGAAAATTTTTACAAGACTAAAAACCCGTTCCCCCTTTATTTTCATTCGAACCCTAATAAATTTACAAACGAGAAAATAAAAATGGCATCTGCGTGCGATTGCTTCGTTCGTTCGTTTTCAAATGGTGGCTGCCTCGTTCAAAAAAATTGGGGCATCTATGAGATCAAAGATAGCGGCTGCCTCATTTTGTAAAAGGTGAGTGATTATTTTTCACTCACATTTAATTCGAACTTTATCGTTTTTGAGCTGGTGATTTCATGATTTCTTGGTTCATTTGGGTTTTGAAGTCGATCTCCGTTCGTCTGAGAATTGATTTTGTTCTCATTGTTTTTGGTTTTGAAGTCGTTTAGCCTACGATGATTTGTTATGTAGGGTTTGAACCCCTATTTTCTGGTTCGTAGTGAAGTATGGTGTTATGTTGCTTTATTGTTTATAATTGCACTTGATATTCTTGGCCATTCGAGTACATTTTGATGTGGATGATTTATCTCGGCCATTTGGGTTTGTTAAAAGGATTTGATGATGTTTTTTTTGTCGCCATGGTTTTGTGGATTTGCTGACCCTTGGTTGACTTCGGTCACTATGATTTGTTGACATTTGATTCTTGCTTGATCTATTTCAAATATTGCTGGCCTTTGCCTTTTCTTCGGCACTGTGCCTTGTTCTTGACCAAGATAGGTGTGTTGTCCAGTTTACAGTCGAATATATGTTGCATTTTTGGGTACACTTAGTTTATGATTCACTTGTATGCTCTAACTTGTTGGTTTATATGCCTATTACCTGATCGTTTATGTCGAGTCTCGCTTACTTGATGGCACTTAGTCTGGTGTAGTTTTACACTTGTGACTTCACTTCAGTTCACTGAATTGTATTGGTGCATTGATTTGTTCATACTTGATGTCTTGATTTCGTTGTGACTTCATTGGAAATTGTGATGTGCCTTGCTGTATTGTCATATGTTTGCTTTGACTTCATTGCATCTTTATTTACCTGCACATTGGAGTCTGGTTCACTGGTTTGGCTCCTATCTGATCATGACATGGAATTTAGTTTGAACAGTGGCCTTGTGATTTTAGTCGTACGTACATGAATGAAGTTGCAATGCTCCTTGATCACTGGCCTCCACTACACTTATATATGCTGGTTGCTTTGAGTACCATGTATATATGAGTTTAGTTTCAATAGTGATATTGTTTTCAATCGAAGCTGCATTGTGGGTTCATTCATGCTTGAGTTTATAATTGATTTCACTACACTTGAGTTTGTAGTTTTTGCATTCGAGTCTGGTGATTGCATTTTTCAGCCTTACAGTTGCATATATGTGGTACCTTAGGTACACATATTTGCTCCTGACCTGTTGCACCCATTTGTTCAGTTGCATATAAAACTTACCTGGCCAGTCTAACCATTGACTGTTTCTTGCATTTGACTCATCAAGTTGTGACAGTCAAGTCTGCACTGTTTTATCCACTTGGATTCGGTTGTATTTCATGTATATGAAGTAGGGCGTGAGGCATTGTCATTTGAATTGTTACTGTTATCCGATTTCTTTGTTCAAAGAGTCGGATAGACGGGAATTATTGTGACTCTCGTCTATTTAAATTATTATTGCTTTTATGCACTAATAACTGAGTTTGAATTAGACTGACCCGTGTATTATTTTCTTTTGAATGTAATACTCGGGTCAGACCCGAGTTATTTCAGGTTGTAGATTTCCTTCTTTGAGTTGCTGTTCGAGATTTGAAGACTTTTCACCTCTTCTGAAGTTGTCAGTGTCATTTGTAGTAGTCGTGTCAGTATATAGAATGATATGTATTCATGTATATTAGTCGATAATGTACTTGTATATATATCTTCTAGAGTCGACAGTTGTAGTTGTATCATATGTATCGTGTCAACTATATTGTAACTGACATCGGTTATATATATATGAGATTTTTGTTAATCTGTGTTCCGCAATTATATTATCTGTGTTATTGTTATATCTAATATCCTAAACTATTATGAACTATCGTAGTTTGTTTTATACTGATAATTGGATATGTCGATGTGAGTAAATAAATAATAGATGAAAAATAAAAAGCATATACCACTCCTATCGAGATAACCAATATTAGTGTAAGGCCAACTACGGATGGTCGCTCCTATCCAGCCTTATTCTTCGTAATAATAGATAGTATTTCTTTTAATACTCTTTGTTATTATGAGCATAGAGGTGGGGCGTTACAGTTGGTATCAGAGCTTGGGGTTTATGGACATAATATAAAACATAACTTGGAGGGAACATATGTTACAACTATTGGTCGGTTTTATCTGTGAATTGAGTCAAAACTAAAGTTTTGAAATTTTGATGAAATTTTTAAATATCTATATTTAAAAATAAAAGTGGAATTGTGTTTTATTGTTTTGATGAAATTGTGTTCCGATGATTTGATTGATTTGTGTTCTATTTATCAGAGTGCGCAGCGGAAACAGTGAAACTGTCTTCGCTGAGTACAACTGATAATCTTTTTGATTTAAAAATCAAAATACGAAATTGATATGAATTTTATTTGTTGTTTACATAGCTGTAATTATTTTGTTTCTTTGAGAATTTCGAATCTGAATTGAGGATTCGAAGGAATTGCAGATATGTGATTTTTGTTGAAATTTCCGCTGGCTTCCTTTTGTACTAATCATCTATTGATTAGCTTTTGCTGTTTTGAGTTGTCTTCATTGAAGATACACTCTAATGATTTCCTTGTTTATATTGTAATGTGCGTGCAAATGAATTGCACGTTACTGCATTTATTTTTCGTTGAACCGATGCTAGGTTATGAAACGTATTTTGTTGCCGTTATTTTTATAACGGGATTTTTACACCAATGCTAAATTTTTGAAGCACGGTGTTTTGTGGCATTTTGATGAATGAGAATTCACTGATATTACATTTTGATGTAGATTGTTTTGATGTGATTTTGACGTTTTAAAATTTACTGTCGCTTTGGCTTCAGTAACCGTCAAATTTTAAAGGTGGATTTTCAAGCGGTTATTCCGCAATGTTGAGTTTGAGATACGATTTTCGGTATTTTGAGAAGTACAATTTCTTTATCAAAATTGTTACTGATTTGCTGCTTTAATCACGTGATTGGAAAATCGTTTTACAAATGAAAATTGTTTTATAAATTTTTAACGATTTGCGTTTTCAAAAGAATGAGAAAGCGACTTAAACGATTCAGCAAAATCGAGGATTATGACCCCTTTCTTTTACTGTTTCGCTTAACTCCGGACTTGTTCAGTTGAGAATGTGAATTGTTATTTTTACAAAATAAATAAAATTGTTTTCAGAAATTTTACAGTTTGCGATTTCAAAAGAATGAGAAAGCGATTTAAACGTTTCAGCAAAATCGAGGACTATGACCCCTTTCTTTTACTGATTCGCTTAATTCCGGACTTGTCCGTTTGAGAATGTAAAGCGTATTTTTACAAAATACACAATTTTGCACTTTCAAGGAAACGATGAAGAGATTTAAACGATTTAGCAAAAGTGAGGAGTATGGAACCACACTTTTACTATTTCGGTTAATTCCGGACTCGTTAATTGAATATCTGTTGTTTTGATGATTTTGATGAATTTTGCACTTTCAAGGAAACGATGAAGAGAATCAAACGATATAGTAAAACACGTGATATGGGACATGTGCGTTTACTATTTCGGTTAATTCCGGACTCGTTAATTGAAATATTTTGATGCTTTCGTGTGCTTTCGAGCCACTATGAGGACCTTCGGGTCATATGATGGACCTTCGGGTCAAATTCCAGTACTAGACCTTCGGGTCATATGTTGGACCTTCGGGACATATGTTGGGCGCCAAAATTATGATGACAGTACTTGGTAGGCTACGGCCATATGAGATGCACGTGCGGCGTAGCTTAGACTCGCCATATGATGGGATCGATCCAAGCTTTTATGTTGAATTTCTAGTCTTCTTAATTGATTTCTAGATATTTGTTGTTTCTAATTATCTGCAGGTAATTAGATATGATGTTATGAGATTTAATTATCGTATCGGTAATTAAATATTTGTTGATATGAGTTCTGATTATCGTTTTTGATAATCGGATATTTGTTGTTTCTAATTATCGCTTGTGATAATTAGATATTTGTTGATATGAGTTCTGATTATCGTTTTTGATAATCGGATATTTGTTGTTTCTAATTATCGCTTGTGATAATTAGATATTTGTTGATATGAGTTCTGATTATCGTTTTTGATAATCGGATAATTGTTGCTTTTAATTATCGCTTCAGATAATTAAATAATTGTTGATTTGAGATTTAATTATCGCTTGAGAAAATTAAATAATTGTTGATTTGAGATTTAAGTATCGCTTGAGATAATTAAATAATTGTTGATTTGAGATTTAAGTATCGCTTGAGATAATTAAATATTTGTTGATTTTAGATTTAATTATCGCTTGAGATAATTAAATAATTGTTGATTTGAGATTTAATTATCGCTTGAGATAATTAAATATTTGTTGATTTGGAATTTGATTATCGCTTGAGATAATCAAATAATTGTTGAATTTGGAATTTGATTATCGCTTGAGATAATCAAATAATTGTTGAATTTGGAATTTGATTATCGTTTTGATAATCGAATAATTGTTAAATTTAAAATTTGATTATCGTTTGTGATAATTGAATATTGGTTGATTTGAGAAATTTGATTATCGTTTCTGATAATCGAATATTGGTTGATTTGAGAAATTTGATTATCGTTTCTGATAATCGAATATTGGTTGATTTGAGAAATTTGATTATCGTTTTTGATAATCGAATATTGGTTGATTTGAGAAATTTGATTATCATTTTTGATAATCGAATATTTGTTGATTTGAGAAATTTGATTATCGTTTTTGATAATCGAATATTTATTGATTTGAAATTTGATCATCGATTTTGATAATCGAATATTGGTTGATTTGAGAAATTTGATTATCGTTTTTGATAATCGAATATTTGTTGATTTGAGAAATTTGATTATCGTTTTTTATAATCGAATATTTATTGATTTGAAATTTGATCATCGATTTTGATAATCGAATCTTTATTGATTTGAAATTTGATTATCGTCTTGATAAGTAGATAAGTAGATATTTAATGTTTTCTGATCGTCGTTTTTGATAATTTGATATTTGTTGATTGATTTTCTGACTATCGTTGGATGATTGGATATTGCTGATGACTACATTTATTCGGTTTTGATTATTTTCTGATTATCTATTGATAGTTAGATTTTGTTGAAAATTTGCGAATCTCTTTATTGAGATTAAAAGATTTCTTTGGTATTTGTGTTCTCGATTCTTATTTTCTAGCATAACCAGTTTATGTTAGAAAATTTATTGGTAATAACGACCTTAATTATGAAAATTGCGGGGACGCAATTTTTATAAGGAGGAGAGTCTGTAACAACCCAGTGTTTTATAGCCGTTGAATATCGTCAAGTGGTGATTTAAATAGTTTATCAATTGCAATTGAAATTTTTAAATCAAGTTAAAATTTCAATTGGATTGTTAGAGTTAAAACTCTTCTATAAATTGCTAATTGGGCTTTATAGAAATTAAAATAACGTGGCCCATATGTAGTTGACGCCGTGAAAATTTTTACAAGACTAAAAACCCGTTCCCCCTTTATTTTCATTCGAACCCTAATAAACTTACAAACGAGAAAATAAAAATGGCATCTGCGTGCGATTGCTTCGTTCGTTCGTTTTCAAATGGTGGCTGCCTCGTTCAAAAAAATTGGGGTATCAATGAGATCAAAGATAGCGGCTGCCTCATTTTGTAAAAGGTGAGTGATTATTTGTCACTCACATTTAATTCGAACATTATCGTTTTTGAGCTGGTGATTTCATGATTTCTTGGTTCATTTCGGTTTTGAAGTCGATCTTCGTTCGTCTGAGAATTGATTTTGTTCTCGTTGTTTTTGGTTTTGAAGTCGTTTAGCCTACGATGATTTGTTATGTAGGGTTTGAACCCCTATTTTCTGGTTCGTAGTGAAGTATGGTGTTATGTTGCTTTATTGTTTATAATTGCACTTGATATTCTTGGCCATTCGAGTACATTTTGATGTGGATGATTTATCTCAGCCATTTGGGTTTGTTAAAAGGATTTGATGATGTTTTTTTTGTCGCCATGGTTTTGTGGATTTGCTGACCCTTGGTTGACTTCGGTCACTATGATTTGTTGACATTTGATTCTTGCTTGATCTATTTCAAATATTGCTGGCCTTTGCCTTTTCTTCGGCACTGTGCCTTGTTCTTGACCGAGATAGGTGTGTTGTCCAGTTTACAGTCGAATATATGTTGCATTTTTGGGTACACTTAGTTTATGATTCACTTGTATGCTCTAACTTGTTGGTTTATATGCCTATTACCTGATCGTTTATGTCGAGTCTCGCTTACTTGATGGCACTTAGTCTGGTGTAGTTTTACACTTGTGACTTCACTTCAGTTCACTGAATTGTATTGGTGCATTGATTTGTTCATACTTGATGTCTTGATTTCGTTGTGACTTCATTGGAAATTGTGCTGTGCCTTGCTGTATTGTCATATGTTTTCTTTGACTTCATTGCATCTTCATTTACCTGCACATTGGAGTCTGGTTCACTGGTTTGGCTCCTATCTGATCATGACATGGAATTTAGTTTGAACAGTGGCCTTGTGATTTTAGTCGTACGTACATGAATGAAGTTGCAATGCTCCTTGATCACTGGCCTCCACTACACTTATATATGCTGGTTGCTTTGAGTACCATGTATATATGAGTTTAGTTTCAATAGTGATATTGTTTTCAATCGAAGCTGCATTGTGGGTTAATTCATGCTTGAGTTTATAATTGATTTCACTACACTTGAGTTTGTAGTTTTTGCATTCGAGTCTGGTGATTGCATTTTTCAGCCTTACAGTTGCATATATGTGGTACCTTAGGTACACATATTTGCTCCTGACCTGTTGCACCCATTTGTTCAGTTGCATATAAAACTTACCTGGCCAGTCTAACCATTGACTGTTTCTTGCATTTGACTCATCAAGTTGTGACAGTCAAGTCTGCACTGTTTTATCCACTTGGATTCAGTTGTATTTCATGTATATGAAGTAGGGCGTGAGGCATTGTCATTTGAATTGTTACTGTTATCTGATTTCTTTGTTCAAAGAGTCGGATAGACAGGAATTATTGTGACTCTCGTCTATTTAAATTATTATTGCTTTTATGCACTAATAACTGAGTTTGAATTAGACTGACCCGTGTATTATTTTCTTTTGAATGTAATACTCGGGTCAGACCCGAGTTATTTCAGGTTGTAGATTTCCTTCTTTGAGTTGCTGTTCGAGATTTGAAGACTTTTCACCTCTTCTGAAGTTGTCAGTGTCATTTGTAGTAGTCGTGTCAGTATATAGAATGATATGTATTCATGTATATTAGTCGATAATGTACTTGTATATATATCTTCTAGAGTCGACAGTTGTAGTTGTATCATATGTATCGTGTCAACTATATTGTAACTGACATCGGTTATATATATATGAGATTTTTGTTAATCTGTGTTCCGCAATTATATTATCTGTGTTATTGTTATATCTAATGTCCTAAACTATTATGAACTATCGTAGTTTGTTTTATACTGATAATTGGATATGTCGATGTGAGTAAATAAATAATAGATGAAAAATAAAAAGCATATACCACTCCTATCGAGATAACCAATATTAGTGTAAGGCCAACTACGGATGGTCGCTCCTATCCAGCCTTATTCTTCGTAATAATAGACAGTGTTTCTTTTAATACTCTTTGTTATTATGAGCATAGAGGTGGGGCGTTACATACGATCACACGACAACTCCAACAAATTTGAAATCCGATAATAATACAATATTACGGATCCAATGAAACTAGTTTCGTCGAATTCTGAGACTGTGCCCCGGAAGGCTATTTTTAAACATCGATTTAAATGATATAATTTCAAAACTTAACAAAACACTTCCAAATTCAATTTTAGCATTTTTACTATCTTCAGTACTATCAATATGAATTTTCTAAGCCTTTAAAATATTTTTAACAAGCTTAAAATTTTATATTCAACCATTTACCCAATTTCCAATTATTTAATTAAATAATTAAATCACTCAATAAATAGTGGCATTTGAAATTCATGTTATAAATTAACATTTAAAATCAATTAAATATTCCAATTTCAAATACCCAAAAATTACGGGTCGTCACACTAGTTCAGCGTACCGAGGATCACTCCCGGTCCCCTGCAATGTAAGGCCGGACTACCCCTTACTGGATAGCCCGAATAAGATCACCCCACAGTGATGATCAGCAACTGCACCACACAGCCGAATAATAAAAAGGGACTCTAGATAGGGGTAACCTTACCCTACTTGGGTGCGACCCACTTAACCTTGCTGCATCTCCCCTAATTTTCAGTCATTCCCGGTTGATGAGGCTCGAGGCTAAGCGTTACCTTTTTAGAAATATTCACTTAAAATGCTCATTGTCCTCCAATGAAAATGTGCTGATAACATTCATCCATACAAGTCTGTTCCCGGTCCGAACGGAACCGAAGGCACTACTCCTACTGCATCCATATTGGAATCACCCTCAAGATTAGTAGTGATTAGCCCTTGCACTTCACTGCTCCATCTTCGACTCCAAGCTCTTGTCTTCATTACGAAAACGTACTCGTTGGATCGAAGTGGTTTTCGGATCACAAATCCGATCCCGGTCTCTTCGAAACAACGTTCGCTATTTCCTAGTAAACCTAACCCCGGTTCTTTAGGAAATACATAGACGAGAATAAGATCGGAGATCACCTCCTAACTGTTAGTGGACGGATTTCCTTAAAAACGTCCTAGAAGAACGGACGAGTTTATACGTACAGTATAGCACCTCGAACGGTAACTGTACCATATAATTCTCGTACTTCTCCTAGATATTTCCAAAGTTATATCTAGGTCTAGATTTGATAGTCGGTTATTTAACTATCAAATAAACAATCAATTCAATCTAACACTTTATTTCCACTGAAAAACACCAAATCTTATTAAATTTAGTTTTTAAATAAATTAAATCACTTTATCCAAAAATATACACTTAAAATATTTAAAATAAAGCTACTTAAATCACTTTATTCAAAATGATAGTTATGAAATTCTATAATAATTTTCCAAGTAAAACTTTAGCCAAAAACTACTTTTTAAAATAAAGCTATTATATAAAATATAACTATTTAATAATTTTACGCTTTAAATCGTAATACTATTTAACCTTTAAAAATAATGAACTACTATAACTAACTCAATTTATAAATACTTAAACAATTTTTGAAAAACTAAATAATAAATTTTCAAAAAACATTCTTTTAAACACTTTTAAATTCTTAATTTATTCATAAAAATCTTTCCTTTAAATTATACTAAACTTTCCAGAAAAATACATTTCCACTTCAATAAAACCGGTCCTGTCATTTATAAATCCTTCTCGGTTTATCTCCAGTTTAAATTTACGTTCCAACTCCGTAAATTTCCTTTCCCACATTTTTAAAAATAACACCACTATTTATTTTTAAAACGAATTACCATCTCCTTATAAATTCCCATCGTGAATTTATAAATTCAAATTTCCACTGATAAATATTTCACTTTATTTATAAACCCAGTTTATAAATTCCATAGTCTCATTCTCCTTTTAATCACTGTTTCAAACACTTAATCGATTTTCAAATCGATTTTATAAATTAATTCCATTTTGAAATTTATTTCTTTATTTTCCCAAATTACCCCAAACCCCCTGGTTTCAGATTCACTTTCCTTTTCTGATTTAAAATCTTATTTAAATCTGGAACATCAATTTCATACTTTATTTCAAAATTCTCCTTTTATTTTTCCCAAACCTTTTAAATCTTACATTTAAAAATAGTACTTAAACAATATTGCTTAAGTCCTTATTTTTAAAACCCTTTAGTTCACATTTATTCAAAATCTCTATTTTTCCCATATTTCAGAATTTATTAAATAGGATTTTAAAATCAAACTATTTATTTTCCAAAGTTTTTTCTTTTTAATTAATCCAACTTACTATACATACTTTACTTAAAAATTTCCTTTTTATTTTCTTTCAAAAATCTAGTATTTGTATTTTTTATATTTTAAAATGCCAAAAATATATCCATCAATATCATAACATCCAATAAATTTAATTTTCCAACATAATCTATCACAGTTTATTCAACATTTCATATATCACTGAAATGAAAATAAATTCAACATTTTTAAGGAATCCAGTTGGATCCCTCCAACCTATTTCTCTGCATCCACAAATGTTAGCACAATATAAAAATACAAATCTCACTTCGAGAGGGATATCGCGGTATATAGGGTCATTCGCTATTATGCGGGGCGCATAGGGTCTCATCCGCTATATAATGCGGGAATATCAATCACTCCAATATATACACACACACACACACTACTATATATATAATATCACATCCAACTAATAATAAATTATCAATTCAACCAATCAGTCAATAATTAATTTTAACTATTTAAAATTAATTACGGCAATCCAAAAGTGAGTGAGGTTAAATCACCTTTATTTTCGAATTTGCCGATCAATCCAATTTCCGACTGTATTGCATATCTCGCTCGATTGTGGCCAACATAGACAAGCATAGAAGCGAGAATAAGAGTAACAAGAGGAATCGCAGCCCCAACAGTAGCTCCACCACATTCAGACTTCCCAAGCTTGGCCTTGAACCAAACAAACAAGCGCCATCATCAAGAACCCGCACCCACAAACAGAACCAACAGCAAACCCCCAATATCTCCACACGAAGCAACCTCTTACTGACCTTGGCCGCACGCGTGCCATCAGGCGGATGCGACAATATGCGTGTGCTTTGCCTGAGGCCCAAGGCGATTAGAGAGGATAGAAGGAAGGAGGAGAAAGAGTAGACGTGGAAGGAGACCAAGGATTCCGTGACGTGGATGGAGGTGGGGCCGGATGGGTTGTAGGAGATTCTGATGAAGATCGCGAGGATGAAGAGAGTTTACGCTTATGATGCCGTCGAGTGCTGTTATGAGGACACTAGTGGCGCCGAGGGCGGTGGAAGCTATGATTGTTGATTGTACGTAGTGGTGGTTGTGGATTTATCCGTCCATGGTTAGGGTTTCTGTATTTCAATTTGGAGATGCGAGTCGTTTATTTTTTTCTTTTCGATTTGGACTGGAAAATAGAGGAGGGAACGCGATTAGATTACACATTTTTTTCTTCGACCATTATTTTCCTTTGGACGATAGATTTGAAAAAAAAGAAAGCTCGATCGTGTTTTTTAAATTGATGGGGGGAAGAAAAAAAGCGATGTTGGCGTGTGGAGTGAAGGCTACAGTATTTTGAAATGAAGGGGAAAAGCACAGATGTGAAGTTTTTTATCAAATCAACTATATATATATATAATTTAAATTTTAATCGTTTCGATTTCGCAGCTCAAAATCTCGACCTCCTATTGAGGTGTGCCGCTAGGCATTTATAATGTTATACCCCTATTTCGAATGAAATGGAAAAGGTTTCGAGTCCTAATTCGATCGTATGGAGAAGATAGCTTTTTGGACCCAATAATTATATTGAATTTTCGATATAGATTTTTAGTGCGTTTCCAATCCGTACGGCCAAACAATAACCCCAACCATTATCAAATTTGAAATCCGATAATAATACACTATTACGGATCCAATGGAATTGGTTACGTTGAAATCCGAGACTGTGCCCCGAAAGGCTATTTTTAAATGTCAATTTAACGATATATTTTCAAAACTGAACAAATCACCTTTAAATTCAATTTTAAAACTTTTATCATCTTCAGTATTATCAATATAAATTTTACAAGCCTTCAAAATATTTTTAACAAGCTTAAAAACCAAGATTTCATATTTTACCTGTAACGACCCGCTATTTTGGACCATTCAAATCGACAATAAATCCACACATGTCTGACTTGAATAATTCAAAATATCAGATTGTTAATTTAATTTTGGCAAAACTCAGCATATGCAGTAAATAAATCAATCACAGAATCACAGACACAGAGTAATACAATAATACGCAGCGGAATAGATAAAATAGTAGTTCATAAAGCTACTATATAAACATCAGAGTTAGAAATAAAATACAACAGAATATCTCAAATACAGTGAAGTCTCCAATCCAAACAGATGACTTCTGTGAACGAATCAACTGGAAAGCTGGAAGCTGAATCAAAAGTTGGATCTCCAAAGGAAGCTCCAAACTCCAAAGGTGAGTCTCAAATGCTGTATCACTCGGTCTGACCCGAGCGTAAAGCAAAACACAAAACACTCGAGTCAGGATTAACATTCTTATATCAATAAATCCAACTCAAGTGAAATATCAACTGAAATACAAGTAACTTAAAGGATGTTTGGGATAACCATCCTCTAAGGATCTTCAGAACTATCTACGAGGTGGAAATATACACTATAACACCGTGGTCATTCTAAATTAATTTATACTTCAAAACCAAAATATCATTTCATTTCAAATATATCTATTTTCCAAAATAGTATATATATAGGTTAAATAATTTAAAATCAAAGTATTTAATTTCCTTAAGTCTGGCAAATCGATTCAAATCAACTTCAAATTCCAAATTCAAATTTATTTAAAGCTCAATTCATCAATTTAATTCAGTTCTAAATATACCATTTATTTTTCAATATATTTCAAAGCTTTAATACTCAACATTTTCCAAAGTTAGATTTAACAGTTTCATATAGCTCTTGATTTAACTTCATTATTATTTAATCAGGGAATATTCACTTAATAACTCAATATCATCTAACTAGCCTTACATTTCATTTTTACTAAATATTTTCTTAAATTTATTTAAGCAAGAATTATTCATTAAATTATTTAAATAAAACCCAAGTTATAAATCATATCTTAAATCTCAATTTCAATAAGTTTCAAATTGGTTTAATTAATAAATTATCTTTCCAGCCTTAACTTATTCAAATTATTACCAAAATCTATTTTGAAAATATAATTTTTATACTTAAACATCTCATAAGTATTAAATCCATCCTAATTTAAATTAAATAATTTAAGGCTCAACATTTATTAAAACCATATATTTCTTTCCAAAATCATAAAATTCATTTTCAAAATATTTATATATATGGACCAACGGTGTCTGTATATATACATCATATGGTTAAGTGATACGGATATTTATCATTTCAATCCGAAATTTTAAATATATACGGGTAGATATCATTTCGACCCGTAATCCCAATTTCAATTCAAATGAAAATCGCTTGGGTTTATCATTTCAACCCATAACGATTTTCTCCTATTCTAAAGTCCGTTCGGGTATGTATCATTTCAACCCATAGTGAATTCTATACTAACAGGGGACTTGTAGAGTGATAACAGATATTAAAAATATAACAACAGGCATATATCATCAGTATAAATAACAGATACGGGTGTCAGATGTCACAGGTGAACAGATACAAATAATAGTAATAACAGGCATATACTACTAGATACTGGTGTCAGATGTCACAGGTGAACAGTTACAAATAATAGTAATAACAATGTAAATAACTACAGCAGCATATTTCAATTGCTATTTCAATTGAAATCAAATTTAAATAATAAAAGAACGTTAATCGTGAGTGATTGCTCACCTTTCGAGGCTAAAGAGGATGGACAATGAAATTTGAATTATAAGTCCGAGCACGAATTTCCAAACAAAGTAGGATTGGCACGAATTGACAACAAAGCTGATAGATAAAGAAATTGATGAAATAATTAGAATCAGTTTGACACATATAGAATATAAATAATTAAAATCATTATTTTAAATTAAAACATATATAGATCTCAAAAACCAAATTCACTTTATTTTATATGCTATAGGATGCATGTTATTAAAACCCCTCATCATAGTGAAAACAACAGACTCGTACAACTTCTATGCATTCATACCTACATATGCAGACCCTATATGTATCCACAACTAGATATACAAAGAATAAAATACACATATGCAAATTCTTAGATCAAAAATGTATACCAACTCATCATATTACTGTAAACCACAAATGAAGTACATAATGTAAAGAAACAACGTAAACTAGTATATATAGAACATATATGTACGGCCCTGATAAAACTCATTTAACCCTTGCATATAAAACATATTATACTACTTAAATAGTATTCGCAAATTCAAATTATATAATATAAATGGAAACACGCATAAATAACTGTTATATATATACTTAAGTTATAACTAAACTGTTATAAAATATGTCTGCTAACATGCCCAAAATATACTTATATATATATGTAACTTTAAACATGATAAAGAGAAGAATGTTGACAGGAAAAATATTTAAGCTTTATTATATAACCAACATACTACCTATTTTATTATTATAACTATATATTCACATAGACTAGCCTCTGTACATACGCATAAACAATACATATATAACCTTTTATTATATGTATAAAGAAGACTATAACAACAACTAAAGCGAAAACAGCCTATGCTTTTTGAAATAAAGTATATATATATTACTTTTATAATATAACCCACTGTAAAATAATATACCTATATGCTAATGATGACCTATGTACAGACAAGCTTACGAAATCTTGTAATTCCAGAGGGACAGTCGCATGAAAGGATGGGACGGCGGTATTGAGGTGGATGTGAGCAGCTGGACGGTGAAGGTTGGCGGCTTCAAGAGGGAGAGGGTGATCGAAAGGAAGGCCAGAGAAGCAGCAAGCGTGCTAGGGAGATGGCTGCCGCTGCATGGTTTTGGGTTTGAAGATGCGGATACATGTGGATGGGAATGGAGGTCGAGGGATGGTTTGCTCGGTACAGCAGTGGAGAGAGGGGAGGGCGAACGGAACATGGGTTCTCGGCCTGAGAAGGCGCGGCTGGGATTGGATCGGGCGCGATCCGAGGTAGATCGGAGGGGAGAAGCTAGGTGGAGGCGGTACAGTCGGTGGAGTTGGTGGAATAGGTGGCACGGTTTGGCTAGAGGGGAGTGGGGTTTCGGAGGTCATGTGGATCTGAGGGAGAAGGGGACGTGGGTTTTGTTTGGGTTGTGGCTTCGGTTGTGGTGCCTGGGCTAGCTGCGTGGAGGCTGGGGTGGTATGACGTGTTGCATGCTTGGGGAGGATGTGAAGTGGGAGGGGCGTCAGGGGAGAAAGAGTTTGGAAGAGGAAAGGAATTTGGTTGCTGTATTGTGTTATTTGTGAAAATGGAAGAGGAGAGGAAGATGATAGACGTGAGTAAGAATTGGATGACAGCAAAGGCAAATATAAATGAGGAAATGAACAGGCACACAAATGAACCGTTCAAAATGACTACAACGTATATAAATTGCTACGTTTTGATTTTCAAAATGGTTATGGATGGAAATGGTCACCCGCTAATTCAGAAAATTAATTAAAACAATTTAAAGTAATTTATTACTGTGGCTACGGTTCTAAATTGAAAAGAAAAAAAAGAAGAAGTCAAAAGTCACGAAATTTGGTAATAGTACGATGCACAGTTTGATTGTTTCCATCGCGTAATGGAGCTCAAAACACACAAATGAATATACTGTGGAGATCAACGCGATAAGACGATCAAAACGGTATACAGGTATTGGTGGTACGATCATCGGATCAAAAATCGATAACCGGTACCGAAAATGCTGCTATTTGGTCAGAATTAAGATAAACGGAGCAGTAGAAGTCCAAATTTGGAAAAACGAATTTCGCAGTCTGGTTCAGAATGATCTGAATAAATTTTCTCCTGTTGACATATTTTGGTTTCGGAAAACTTTTAAATTCACTGTTATTAACCGGTTTGATTTGAAATAAAATTTCACAGAAAAATATACTTCAATATTATCAGATGAAAATTTACCAGTTGCTATATTAAAATAGACGTATTCCAAATAATAAATTTTTATTTTCAAATTTTATTGTTTAAAATTTCACAAATTTCCGGTTAAGTATACTTTAAAAACCATTAAATTTTGCGGGTCGTTACACTCTCCCCCACTCAAAACTTTTCGTCCCCGAAAAGGAAGGAGGTAGAAGAATAGAAACAACCAGACAGAAAAGATAGATTGAAAGTCAAGATTAAACAATAAATTTGAACTATATAAATTTTAAAACTTCATTTGCAATTCAATTATCTTATATACTTTAAAACCTTTCAAAAATCCATTTGTAAAATTTCTTGCTTCCTTTATACTACCATTTATATGTTTAAATGACACCTTTAAATGTATGAAAACCATTTGAAAACAATTATTTACATTATTACTTATATTTATAAAGAAGCTATTAAATCCATAATTCATAAATTTATTAATTCTATCTAAAATACTTTTCAAATATTATTAATAAATCAATAATCATTTCTTTATATATGTTTTATTTAATTAATAACTTCTAAAATATTTATAACACTAAAATTTCTATTAAACCATGTGGTATCTAAATAAACAATATTTAAAAAGGATGTAGTCAACAAGGAAAAGAAGGAGGATTCGAAAAACAGAATATTGGTGAATAAATAAAGCTGAGCAGATAAGGTAGATTCAAAAGAATAGTATCGGGCATGAATAATAAATTCAAACCATTAGAATTTCAATTTCGAATTATTAATACAAAATTTCTTTGTTGGAAATACTTTTATAATAAAATACGTTTATATCGAAACAAATTTTCCCTTCGAAAATACTTTTATAACTCGATGTTTCAACAAGTTTATCTTTGTTCCTGTAGACTCTGGTAGTGCGTTGATCAGGCGCAAAACTAGAATTCTCCAGGTACTTAGTAGACCTGTCTCAACACCCAGTGAAAATACTGGAAAAACCTAAAAAAACAGATATGGAAAGTACAATCCAAACAAATCAACCAAACCAAACCTTTGTCCGATCATGGTTCGCAGATACACAATGGTTACGCCTGGATCCCCCAGGAAACAATCCATATCAGTAAGCTTTCTCAGCCCTGCGAGTTACGCCATGATGACTAGTAGAATGCAGGATACACAATGGTTACGCCTGGATCCCCCAGGAAACAATCCGTACCCCCAGGCAAGACTCAGCCAAGCATTTGCGCTACTATTCGCGACCTACACATATTGCAGGATACACAATGGTTACGCCTGGATCCCCCAGGAAACAATCCGTACCCCTAGGCAAGACTCAGCCAGGCAGTTGCGCTATGCAGTCACGAGAGAACAATAAGACCATGGGTAACGCCATGGAATTCGAAGGACACTCGAGTATCATATCCGGAAAACCAAAAATCAGAGAGAATAATATCGATAGAATGAATCCAAGATGTGGCCACAAATCGGATATCAAGCAGAAGGCACTTTCCATATCTTTACTTCGAAAATATGTATCATATAGTACCTTTTCAAATCACTTTCAAATATCGTACTTATATAATATCCATTATATATAAGATTAAATTTTCAAATCAAATACTTTCCAAAATCAAAAGTATATCAAATCACACTTATATAGACTTTAATTATATAAGATTTCACTTTTCAATTTTGAGTACCCCTTTCAAATCCATAGTTTCGAATCAATTTCATACTCATACAAATCAATTTTATATAAGTTCGACAACTCCCAAATCAAGTATTTAGTAACACAAGGTTCTCAAATTTCAATTTGTTTCAATATTAGTTCAATTTCAAAATCATATACAATTTCACCAAATTATTTCTTCTCAAATTAAATATCTTCAGTTCCAAAGTTTCCAAAATAATAAATTTAGAAAATAAATCCAAATTTCTAAATCAATATCATTTAAGTCAACCAATTCATTTCCGAAATCAATGGTTTTCAAAATCAATCTTATATTTACATAAGGTCTATCTTATATAAGGATCAAATTTTTCAAAATAAATTTCAATGTATGAAGAGCCATATGGGATTGAATATCTTTGCTTTTATGGGTTATATATCTTTGTAATTTAAATTGGAAATTTTTCTTTTAGTAAGCAAAGATATTCTAACCCGATAGCTTTCAATTTCAGTGTCAAAATATATCAATGATATTAGGATATAAGATGTACATACGTCATCATTTCACAAAATCACATTTGATCGCTCGCTCGATCACACAAGTTCGCTTTCGAACTAGTATTGTCCATTCGACTTCCTTAATGCGGACTTCGATATGGTTTCTCGACTAGAAGCCATCAGTCTCCTTGCATAGCCATATACTATGATAGAGAATTCTAGAATCAAGCCTAAAATCCATATCAAATATTCGCCATCAAGAATCGAATGAAAAATCCTAACACGAAATGGTGTAATTCACCTCGAACTTGTGTACTCAAACCTGGATCAAATTAATTATGCGAATAAAACAGCATATGTACAACTTATATATTTATTCCAACTTGTTAAATATATAGTTTCATAAAGATGTTACTAAGTTAAAACATTTAAACTAAATTTTATTCAAAATATTTTGAAGACCAAATTCTTCTCAAGACATTTCAAATCTAAATTTCATATTAGAAAATTTTAAAATTGCCTTACTCATTTACTTAACAAAACAGTTTCAACTTATTTAAATCATATTACTACATACTTTAACATACATACCAAACGTATATACTTTATACTTTTCAAAATTTCCTAGCTTTGAAAGTTAACCTTGATTTGGAAGTGCTCGAACCTTCAAAATAGTTGAAGAAATCATTTTCAAATTCAAGAGTTGGAAATCAGCAACAAATCAGTAAATAAATTTTAATAGATAGGGTTATATCAAATCCGAACTCGAGGACTGAACACCGGCTTACTTCAAATCATTTCAAATATACATACATATATCCTTTGAATATCAAATCTTACTTCGGAATTTGAAATCAAAATTGGTTTCGCAAAATCACTCGCGTAGCAATGCTACTAAAGTGGCCTCTCCCTCACTCTGAAACTCGAAAATCAATGTCGATGATGCGTGCACTCATCACCGAAATTATTTTCCAGCGACATAAGTGAGTTCTGGACTTCTATTTTCTCAAACTTCTTTTGGAATTTCTTCGAAACTCATTAAAATCATTTGAAACATTTCTTATTCGGAAAATACTTTTAAATCATATTATTATTATATATTTCAAAATCTTAAAACCAATTCCAAAATACCGAAGTTCAATTCTCGAATTTCAAATTTAAAATCCTTCGGTTATAAATCAAATTTCTTATATAGTTTTTTTTTTCAAAATTACAAATCCTTTCGAAACCTCAAATTCTTATTTTAAAAGGGTTTATAATCTTTATCGAAAACATTTCAGTTTTATATATAGAATATAATAATTTCGATATATAAAACAATTTCAAAAATATAAACAAGCCTGATTTTTCAAAGGATGGTTCAAGAATGGATTTCAAAACAAAGATAGAAATTCAACTTAGAGGGACTCTAATCAATAGGATTCTGATTCGAAGATAGGCTCGAACGAAGATGAGATAATTAATTACAAAACAGTAGATGGATACACTTATATAAATCGCGGACGACCTTAACCGGGTCAACCGTGACTTCAAGAATATTATCGATGCGGAAATCTAAGGCAAATCGACATTCGATCGCCAGAGATAGAATTCGGCATAACAAGAGATGGCAACATCAAAACCGAGGGATATATAAATCTCCGGTGAATCAATGCCTATTGTAAAGGAGTTCCACCCCTTTACAGATCATTCGAAGATTGGCGGGATCGCCTATGCTTATAGAGATCATTCGAAGTGGAGTTATGGAATACTCCGGAATCAAAAGAATACAAATAGGGAGAGACAAGAATGAATTTTGGAACCGCAAGGAACGTTCCAAAGTTCAAAGGAAATCGAGTCAAAAGGAAGAGATTAAACTTAAACGAAAGTGATTCTGTAAATAAATTTACAATATATGCTAAGTTTCGCCTAGAACCAAAGCTCCGATACCAACTGTAACGACCCGCTATTTTGGACCATTCAAATCGACAATAAATCCACACATGTCTGACTTGAATAATTCAAAATATCAGATTGTTAATTTAATTTTGGCAAAACTCAGCATATGCAGTAAATAAATCAATCACAGAATCACAGACACAGAGTAATACAATAATACGCAGTGGAATAGATAAAATAGTAGTTCATGAAGCTACTATATAAACATCAGAGTTAGAAATAAAATACAACAGAATATCTCAAATACAGTGAAGTCTCCAATCCAAACAGATGACTTCTGTGAACGAATCAACTGGAAAGCTGGAAGCTGAATCAAAAGTTGGATCTCCAAAGGAAGCTCCAAACTCCAAAGGTGAGTCTCAAATGCTGTATCACTCGGTCTGACCCGAGCGTAAAGCAAAACACAAAACACTCGAGTCAGGATTAACATTCTTATATCAATAAATCCAACTCAAGTGAAATATCAACTGAAATACAAGTAACTTAAAGGATGTTTGGGATAACCATCCTCTAAGGATCTTCAGAACTATCTACGAGGTGGAAATATACACTATAACACCGTGGTCATTCTAAATTAATTTATACTTCAAAACCAAAATATCATTTCATTTCAAATATATCTATTTTCCAAAATAGTATATATATAGGTTAAATAATTTAAAATCAAAGTATTTAATTTCCTCAAGTCTGGCAAATCGATTCAAATCAACTTCAAATTCCAAATTCAAATTTATTCAAAGCTCAATTCATCAATTTAATTCAGTTCTAAATATACCATTTATTTTTCAATATATTTCAAAGCTTTAATACTCAACATTTTCCAAAGTTAGATTTAACAGTTTCATATAGCTCTTGATTTAACTTCATTATTATTTAATCAGGGAATATTCACTTAATAACTCAATATCATCTAACTAGCCTTACATTTCATTTTTACTAAATATTTTCTTAAATTTATTTAAGCAAGAATTATTCATTAAATTATTTAAATAAAACCCAAGTTATAAATCATATCTTAAATCTCAATTTCAATAAGTTTCAAATTGGTTTAATTAATAAATTATCTTTCCAGCCTTAACTTATTCAAATTATTACCAAAATCTATTTTGAAAATATAATTTTTATACTTAAACATCTCATAAGTATTAAATCCATCCTAATTTAAATTAAATAATTTAAGGCTCAACATTTATTAAAACCATATATTTCTTTCCAAAACCATAAAATTCATTTTCAAAATATTTATATATATGGACCAACGGTGTCTGTATATTGTTAATCCCTTTATTTCAGCGACCTAAAAACTTCGCGACCTAAGAGAAGTTTGCGACCTAACGAAGTCACGACCTAGGGAATTCTGCGACTTAGTGAGGCTACAACCGAAGCTACAGGAACGTCACGACATAAGAAAGACGCGACCTAAGAATGTCACAACCTAACTCATTGAAGTAGCCCAGCGACCTACGACCTAAGGAAGTTGCGACCTAAGGAAGTTGCGACCTAAGAAAGTCCACGACCTAAGGTTTCAGGAAAGCTTGCGACCTAAGATCCAGAAGGACTTCGCGACCTAACTATAAGGAAGCTTTGCGACCTAAGGACTTAAGAGACTTTGCGACCTAAGATCCAGAAAGCTTCACGACCTAAGAGCAGAAGCCTTGCGACCTAGCAACAGAAAGGATTGCGACCTATGGAACTCAACGACCTAAGGTAGCTAGCGACCTAAAAGACTTAACAACCTAAGGTAGTTAGCGACCTAAGGGACTTGACGACCTAAAGAGGTTAGCGACCTAACTGTTAAAGCATGTTCAGCGCCCTACGACCTAGAGCTCCCACGGCAATTCTTTAACTCGCTTGCGACCTACTACTTGATCAAATGAAGCTAAGCACAGCTTTACCAGCTAACATCTGAAGCCGCAAGGGGATAGCGACCTAGCTTAGGTCGCTCGCGACCTACGACTTAACTAAGGTCGTACGCGACCTAAGACTTAGGCAAAATTCCTGACCAGAAATCAGCTCCTATAAATACCTCATCACTTCCAACATTGAGGGGACTTTTGGCAAATCATTTCTACAGCGCTGTTACTCCGTCGAACTCTCCATTCATTCAGCAATCAAGGATCCTTCAAGCATTCGTGACACTACAACAAGCTTCGAGAGAAATTCCTTACATCCGACATGGATTCATCGAGTTTCACCATCGAAGATTGAGCTAGTAGTCAAGATTGTTTCTTGTGATCGAATTGTGCTGTAACCTGAAGAGATTTGTATCAAATTGTAACTGAATCAGCAATAAAAGACTATAAAGTGGACGTAGGCCCAATTACGGGCCGAACCACTATAAATCTGTTGTTCATTTACTGCTTTTCTGCTATTTCCAGCTTATATTCTGTTCCCGTACCCACGGGTGGTGCTTTCACGATCTTATTACACACACCGGGTGTTATCGTTCATATTTTAACGTTAACATTTTGGTGCTTTCACTGAGAACCCAACTCAGGCGATCATCCACCGTTGCTTCGCAAAGATTCATAAAAAGAACCTCTCTTAAAAACCAGATCCGAAATAATGGCTCCTGGAAGAAGAGGTAGACCTGTCAGATCCGGAAATGCTCACGAAGGGACTTTCGCTTCCCCGACAACAGATCAAGCAACTCCAACCGTTGGAGTCACCAGGGCTGAATTGGATGACGCAGTTTCTGGATTATACCAACAAATTGAAACTCAAAATGCTTTGATGATGGATAGAATAACTGCCCTGCTCGGGGCAAATCGTCAACCAGAAAACCATCAAACCACCCTTCCTGAAATGCCACCTTTCCAAGCTGATGGTTCTGTGCCGCAACCAACTTGTCATGAACATATGCCCGGGCAAACTTCCGAGGGAAGAACTGGTGCTTGCCCGGAGGTGTCTTTGAACAATAAAGAGTACCTGTCTGAAATGGTTGGCCGCATCATGAAAGAGAGCATGCAAAGGGAAGAAGATGAGGCTGACTGGGGATTTGCACCAAGCAGAACTCCGTTTACTGAAAGGATCCTGAGAGCGGAGTTTCCAAGGAAATTCGCACCTCCTACTATCCAAGCCTATAGGGGAACCGGTGATCCTAATCATTTCCTATACAAATACGATTGGCATATGACCGGTGCAAGAGCATCAGACGAGATCAAGTGTCGATACTTTCCAGTATATCTAGAAGGTGTGGCTTTACTTTGGTTCACAAAGCTTCCAGTTCGGTCTGTAGATAAGTTCTCCGACTTAACGCAAAAGTTCAAAGAACAGTTCAGATTGTATGCTTCAAAAGCTAAGGATATAATGTCACTGTCTAACCTTGAACAAGCGCCCGGAGAATCAATCAAATCTTTCTTGAGCCGTTTCAATATAGCTTTAGCCGAAGTAGAAAATGCGGAACCACGCATGATCCTGACTTATTTGATGCGAGCCATTGATAAATCGAGTAAATTTGGAATATGGCTAAAGATGAAGGAACCAAACTCACTTGATAAATTTTATAAAAAGGCCAACGAGTTCATTCGCCTTGAAAGCCTTTCTACGACGTCGAAGGTGGTTGCTGCCCAAACTAATAATAACAGTGTCCCATCTAAGAAAAGAGAATCTGAAAGTCAGAAAAGGGAGAATGAAGGAGGAAAGAACCAGGGAAATGAAAAGAAACCTCGCCGCTTTAATTCTTCGGATTATACTCCTTTAACTGATACACCAAGAAATATCTTTTTTGCAACAAAAGACGTTGTCCGGTATCCTAAGCCACCTGAGATGACGAAAGGTGCAAAGAGTAATGGAAAATTCTGCCAATTTCACAATCAACCTGGCCATGACACTGACCAATGTCGCCAGTTAAAGAAAGTGATTGAAGAATTGCTGGAACAAGGTAAACTCCAACAATACGTTAAGAGAAGCGGAGTCGATCCAACCTCATCCACTCGGAATCAACAACACCCTACCCATCAATCCGATTCTCACAACGACACTGCAGTGCAAGATTCAGAAAAGCTTGTCATTAATGCTATCACAGGGGGACCATACCCAGCAAGCAGAAGTTGGGATGACTACTAATTACCCACAAAACTGCGGCTGGGGCATCTTTCACTTTCTATGGCATAAAAATCCAAAAGCTATGAATCGAGCACAAATGGAAATCCAGCTTGGAGATTCTGAAACGACAATAACTAGCATTCATTTTTACTTAACAGCATTGCTTGAATTTGTAAAGATAATGATGGATGTGTAACTTCTGCATTGTAAACCGCTGAGAAATCAGCGTGACTCAATAATGAAAAACTATGCATTCTGTGTTTTCTATTATAAAATGCCTGTTATATTTCGATGTGTAAATACTCTAAATGTATTGCTAAAATGTCGATCTAATACTGCAGGTCATTAAAGCAAAGCTCACCCATCGCAAAGCTAAGCGAGCCTTACAAATCATTTATTAAAGCAAATTTCAAGCAACAAAAATTCCAAACTCAAATCCCATACAAGAGGAACTTCACATAAAAAGTTGACGGCTCCACTGTGTCAAGCCTTCGTTAACTGGTTGCGATCGTTGATATAAAAAAGGCATTCAACCAAATAACTTGCGTTTACTCTGTGGAGTCATTCAACAGTGAAGTCTACTTCTTCGGATAAAGCAGTTTACTTGCAAAAGAAAGGAAGACGCGCTTGGAAACGATGATAAAGGATTGAAGATTGGTGGATGATGATACAATATGAGCGGACAAGCATGGAAGTAGCCAAAGGGAGGTATGCCTCTCAACAGGAAAGCCGGTAGATCCACTAAAGGGATACCTTCCCAAGCAGAAGGAATAAGACCCTCGCTAACTGATTGTGATGCATCCGATCAGGCAGCCTGTGTCCATCCCATGGATCTACTTGCCCCTAAGACGCAACCTTCCTGGCACACCAACCAAAGCCCTCTAACGAGGCACGCCAATAAATGAGAGTGCTTTACTCAATCAAAAAGATCGGTGGGACTACCAAAGGGGCACCTTGTTAGTTAATTGCGATCGTTTGTGCAAGCAAACATCCAATCAAGCAGCTTGCGTTCGCCCCGTAGACCCCTCTGACCATGAGAAAGTAACTTCCAGGCAATCACAAGCCCTCTTCGGAGGCACAAGCCCTCTTCGGAGGCACAAGCCATCTTCGGAGGCAAAAGCCCTTTTCGGAGGCACAAGCCCTCTTCGGAGGCACAAGCCCTCTTCGGAGGCACAAGCCCTCTTCGGAGGCAAAAGCCCTTTTCGGAGGCACAAGCCCTCTTCGAAGGCACAAGCCCTCTTCGGAGGCACAAGCCCTCTTCGGAGGCACAAGCCCTTTTCGGAGGCACATTTCACCAGGGTAAAAGTGCAAAATGCTTCTCTTCGGAGACCCACTTCACCCGAGTAGAAATACAAAAATTGCTTCTCTTTGGAGACCAACATTGCTTCTCTTCGGAGACCAAAATCAAGACTTCTTCGGAAGCACAAGACCTCTCCGGGGGCACAACAATACTCCACAAAACATAATGCTGCTCTTCGGAGTCCACATGCTACTCCTCAAAAATACCAAAATAAAGCCCTCCTTAGAGGCACACTTCGGTTCTTAAGGAAGATCTACTTGTTCATCTTTTAAAAAAAAAAAATCTCTTCCCCAGAAATCGAAGTGCTAAGTAATATCTTCTTCTGAGATTCGCTTTACCGCGTAGGAGAATTCACTTCTCAAAAACATGAAGTAAACATCTCCGAAGGTTGAAGCGTGAAAACTTATCCGAAAATGAGACACGCTCCGTTTAAGTAGAATAATCATTCCCTCAAAGACGGAATAGTTATTCTATAAAAAATAAGAGCACAGGTCTCGCTAAAAGCAAAAGATATTGTTATGTGCTTGTTCAGAGGCGTACTTCACCTAGCTTGAAGTACCAAAAACAAACCCTTTACTGGGGCATAAAATCAAAACCTTCTTCAGAAGCTCATTTCATTGTACAGGAAAATTCACTTTCAAACAAATAAAAGTGATCATTCCCAGAAGTCGAAATGTTCTTCAGGAAGAAAAAGAAAATAAAAATTTCTCCAAAGACAAGATATACTCTATTAAAAAGCAGAATAATTCTTCCCTGAAAAAGTGGAAAGTTGTTCTCTAAAATAAGAGTATCGGTCTTGTGAAAGCAAGAAATATTACAGTATACTTGTGGTATGGGGGCAACATTATACAATTCAGTTACAGTAATAAAAGTAATATACAGGCGACATACCACAAGTTCATTGCAATATCACGTAATAAAGATGTGGAGTAAATGCGTTCTTGAAACACAGACAAAAAGTTTGTACAAATAGAAAGAATCGTTTACTCTACACTTCAAATAAAAAATAGATGTATTCCTACATACACAAGGATTTGTACAAGAAAAATATCTATTTATTTCAACACTATGAGAAATTTTTTACATTGTACAGGTTACAAAAAGAAGCGGAGACCGGTATCCGCACAATCCCCGGTCAATACAAAAAGCAGAAAAGACAAAATCAAACTCATTTCCCCTTCTTCCCACCCTTGGAGCTTTTACCCGGCCTGGTAATTAGCTTCGTAGGCCGTATCGGAGAAGAAGGAGAAAGAGACTCAACCGGATCGACTTCTGCTTCATCTCCAGCAACAGAAGAACTCTTCTTTCCTTTCTTCGAAACCACACGTTTCCCCTTCTTCTTGGAAGAAGACTCACTCCCCGGAGTAAGAAATGTAGAAAGTTTTGTGTCGTAGTCAAAAGACTGCTCCGGGGTCTTCTCGCTATCTTCCAGATCTTCCGCTTTCTGTTCCTCGGAAGCAGGTGGTTCGTCCAAACCTTGGAGGGCTGCTATCGGTTCTTCCTGCGAACCTGGTTGAGAAGCTGGGAGAGGCGTAACTTGAGAAGGAGGAGGAACGGTAGCTGAAGAAGGAAGAATTGGTACAGTTTCCGACACGTCCGCTGCATAATAAAAGAAATCAAAATCCGTATTCTCCAAGGAAAAAGAAGACAGTGGATCGTCAAAGCTTAAGTAATAAGTAAGAAGTTCGTCGAACTCGGTTGAATCGAATAAGCAATTCACTGAATTCGTCTCGTCAAAGTTACCTGGAGAAGCCGGTTTAGCGAGATCAATATCAAATTCATGAGCCTGAAAATCCTTCATTGCCTCTTCTTCCGTAGGAGTGGTCACAACTGGATGTGAAGGATGAGAGCTGGAATCCATAATGTTTGCATCAGCCAAAGTGGAAGTAGGAATAGGGGCAGTTAAAGGAGCTTCCTTTATTGAAAGCTCTTCTCCCAGTGATTCAGCCCGCACTTTAGCAAGTTGCTCCTTCCCTCTAACAAGAGCGGCGCGAGCCTCATCATCAAGATAGCGAGCCTCAAATTTTGCTTCCTCAAATTTTGCTTCATCATAGCCGGCACCTTTAAACATATCAAGTGCGGCTTCCCACACTTCAGCCAGAGTGATTTCATAATCTGGTCCCAGAAAAGCAAGGCTCCCACGACCCAGAACGCAGTGTAAATAAAAGTCGAATAAGGTAGAACTGATGTTTGCTTTTGTTGCCTCATGTGATTGCTCAGCCGCTTCTTTTTCGGCAATGGCAACAACCTTACCAGTAATAGCCTCATCACGTGCTGCCTCAGCTCTAGCGAGTCGAGACTTTAGTAACTCAATTTCTACGTTCTGGGAAGTGACCTTTTCCCGCAGTTCGGTATTTTCTATGCGATATTTCTCAGTAATGTGCTGTTCGGCGGCAAGCTTCATTTCAACATCTCTTTGTGCAGCATGTGCATCCCGCACCTGCTTCTGAAAGACTTCTTCTTTTTGAGTATATGATGCAGAAGAAGAAGCGAGATTTTCCTTAAGCTGCTTAACTTCAGATGCAAGCTTTGCGTTGTCGTCCGCAATGCTCGTCATCTCCGCATCATGCTGCTTACGCCATTTGTCCCATTCTGATTTATCGTTCTCCATGGTCATCATCGCCTCAAGGTTCATATGATTGATCCTTTGAAGTTCATCAACCAGCTTCTGCCATCCAGACATTCTTTCAATATCAAGCTTGACAGCATCGACATTTCTCAGCATTGCCTGCTTATCAATGGGAACCAAATCTAAGTCAAAACGAACTCCTCTTAGACACCAATTCGGAAATCGGCTCTGAAGCGTCGGAGGGCCGTCTTTAACTTGATATTGTGGCCTGCTAATGATGGTTTGAATATCAGATTCCTTTAGAGGAGGAGAGCCAGCCGGAATATCAGAAGAAATGGGAGCGTTAGTCTTCTCAGAAATAGCAGACGCGTCACTTGGCTTAGACCGTTTGCTCGATTCATCAATAATATGAGTTTTCCCTTTGTCATCATAAGACTTTCGCTTATGAGAATCGTAAGTTCTGTAAGAAGAATCATATCGGTCAGCATCTCTTCTTCTCTGCCGCTGCTCGTAATCCCATTTTTCTTGAGCCTTCCTTTGGGCCCGTTCCTCATCTGTCTCTCTCGGGTCACCAAGATATTTCCTAAAGTCATAGGATCCGCGACCTCCATGGCGCTGAAATGAGTCATAGTATGAGCCGGAGCGCCCCATCGGAGAATCTGAAAATGGAAAAGAAGTAAAGTTTAGAAATTTCCAGAAAGAAAGAGTAAATGCTTATAAGTGCAGAAAAATCCTAAGTGTGTGCGGCGTGCGAACTACGCGCGTCAAACTACAAACCACGCTTCAATGCGGGAACGGAGACGACAGGTGTAGAAGGCGTCGAGGTCTGTTTCAAAGAGGAAGTCGCTTCAATGACAGGAGAGTTCGCCTTTGGAATATTATCCTTGAAAAGCTCTTGAGAAGTTATCATTATGTCACTCAAGTCATCGAAAGTGTCATCATTATGATGCTCAGCAGAGTTCTCCTTCTCAATTTCCACATTAGTTGATTTTTCAGAAACTCGAAGATTTTCTTCCTCTTCGATAATTGGGGCAAGTGCCGATTTGCTGACTAACCCTACAACATTAGTGGATGCGGAACACTTTATCAAAGCAGCCTCTACGATAGGTGTTTCTGATACAACTTCTTCTGCAGAAACAGGGGCATTCGATGCCTCTGCTTGAGAGCCCGAAGCAGCTAACGTTTCTGCATCGGAACTAGAAATTTCATAAATCTGGGTCGATCTAGAAAGATGTAAAAGACCAAATTGGTGCAGAAATTCATCTTTCAGCAAGAATTTGGCACTCCTCTCTTCAACATCAACGGCACTCAAAGTATCTAAAATTAACTTGTGACTGGTATCTCGAAGTGGGGGAGGAAGTGCTGCAAAAAGAAAGAATGGAGTTAAGCATTTGACAGTTCGAGTTTCGGAAAGTCTTAAGAACAAATCAGAAAAGAGGTTGTCTTACTTCCGACTCTCCAGATGGTATAAAATCCCGGAGGGCAGCGGACATAAAAGAATTGAGTCAAGAACCCTGTAACAGCCCGATATTTTTTAAACGAAATTTTAAATAAAATAAAACATTTTGAAGTATTGAGTTAAAAATATAGTGTATTAATTTGTATAAAACGAAATTTAAAACGTCACATTTCGTTACGTTCTGTCCGTTATTAACGTTACTGTAGAATAAAATCTTATTTATGATATTAATAACTATTTTTTTTTAAATTCGGTTTAAAAGATACGTTATATTTGTGATAAACCGTTAACATTTATTAAATTTATTTAATAAAAGAAATATAACAAATTTGTACGTTATTTGGGCGTTTCATAAATTCTTTTGTTTCCACCGTCCATTTGATTTTGGAGACATTGGCAATTCAAGTCTCAGTGGTTCAAAAAAAATTGTTCACGTGAGAAAAATATTCGTACACTTGGCCTCCCTTACGTTTCACATATTTAGTATGAGTTATTGCCATAATTTCTTTACCGTTACAAAACTTTTCGTTGCCTCCTCCTTACAAGTTGTGAACAGCTGCCTTATTATTTTTCGCTAGCAAACTTTTCCATCACTTCAGCTTTTGATTGAGAACTCGTACCAAGGTATGCTCCCCCTATTTTCTTCTTCCTTTTTTTTCTTTATTATTTTTTTTTTCTTCTTTTCTTACACCTGTCAACTTTACTTGTTTCGGTTACCTCCTTCACACGTCCCATGTCCCCAAACCCATGCCAACCTTCACTGCCTCATACCACCAGCCATCACCACCGCCTCCATGCCCCAGTCAACCCCAGACAATCACCACCGCCTCCATGCCCCAGTCAACCCCAGACAATCACCACCGCCTCCATGCCCCAGTCAACCCCAGACAATCACCACCGCCTCCATGCCCCAGTCAACCCCAGACAATCACCACCGCCTCCATGCCCCAGTCAACCCCAGACATCACCACCGCCTCCATGCCCCAGTCCACCACCAGCCATCACCACGACGTCAGCCCTCCATCTCACCACCTGATCGAACCAGCCTTCGCCAGTAACCCATGCCTGCAGCGAGCCTACACCGGACGTCAGCCTTGCCCACGCCAAAGCCACAGCTCCAAGTCGAGACCAGCCCTGCCAGCCACCGTACCCAAGCTACCACCCACGCCCTGATTCGCAACCAAACCCTACACCACGTCACCACCGAACCCTCTGACATCAGACTGACCAACATGCCGAAACCTCTGACCTGAACCCGATGTCCTTAGGTAGTTGAGCCTCTGTTTTTCTTGTTATAATCTACTCTTCCCATACCTTGGTTCTGATTTTTTTTTTAAAGTGAACAAAGTCTTGCCACCTTTGTATTTTATATTGCTTCTGGCTGTTGTTTGAAAAAGGAATGAAGTTATGTTTTGCCACCTGTATTGCAACTTTCGTTATTTTCACTGACTTTGGTTTTGAAAAAAAAATGAATGAACAAAATCTCTGTTTCGGTTTGTTTTCTTTGCAACCGTGAAATATTGTTTTACCTCTGTCTTGCTGAAATAAAATGATTTCCACTTCTTGTTTTATTTTTGAATGTTGTGAATTCCGTGTGAAAAAGGAATTTGTGAATAATACAAAAAATTTTACTTTGCAAAAACTTTAAAATTTATAATCTCTAATAAGAGTGGTCGAACCAATTCCTTCTATTTTCAACTTAATTTATTTTTCGATCGTTTACTTCAATTTGGGAAATTCGTTATTCGTGCATCTTTGATTGTCTATTTATTCGCTTTATTCTTTCGACTTTAGATCAGAATCCAGTCGGCGAGTCTGCTAACGACTGATCGTGCTATCCGCGTGCTCTTAAATTACATCGTACTTCTTTCTTTCCGAATCTCCAGCTCCGTAGAGGTGAGTAATTCTCACACGAATATTCATACTTATATAATGGTGAAACGACCGCAACTGAATGTGTAGAAATAAATAAATAAATAAATGATGTTATAATTACCTGTGATTTATTTATAGTTGATGTTAATTGTTAAAACTGCATATCGTATCATCTGTTATATTCTGTTCTTATTTTTCTGTTATTCTATTCTGTTAAATCACACTGCAAGTTCCCTGTAGAATAGAATCACTATGGGTTGAAATGATACATACCCGAACGGACTTTAGAATAAGGGAAGGTCGTTATGGGCTGAAATGATAAGCCTGAGCGATTTTCAATTAAATTTTATTTACTTGGGATTGCGGGTTTGAAATGATAAAACCCGGATTTTTCTTTGTAAATTACGGATTGAAATGATATAGTATCCGTATCACTTGAATTAGGTTAGAAAATATTATACAGACCCGTGGTTATTTTTCTGTATTTTCTGAATATTTTAAATAATTTAAAGATTGTAATAATATTTAATTGATTTAAACCGAATTTTTAAGTGATTTATTTAAAAATATAAATGATTTTTCTATGTGATAAATATAAATAAATGGAGGAATATTGATTTAAAACGAAACTTAAATTTTGAAATTTTGATAAAAAGAAAGATGGAAACTTAAGTTAATTTAATTGAAAAATGAAATTTAGTTTTAAATTGGTGGAAAAATGAAGTTTAAGTTCAAGTGTAGAAATGAATGTAATAAGCAAATTGGTAAGTTTTGGTTTTACTTGTAAAATTTCTTTTGAAATAAAATTTGTTAAAGGATTGAAAATGAACATTTTAAATGTATGATTTTATAAGTTTTGACTAGGTAGAAATCTGTAGCACTTGTTAAGTGTTGTGGATTTTATAAATGAACCAAAAGACTAAAATGAACTTAAGCTATGATAGTACTTGGTAAGTGCTGTTGTAACAGAAACTAAAATTGAACCTGAACTAATAAAGGGCTACTGTAGCACTTGTTAAGGACTGCAGTAGGCTAAAATATGATTTTTGTTTAAAACTGAATTGTTATAGCAGTTTATAAATGTTGGTCGGTTGAATAAAAATTGTTTTCAATATATAACTTAACGTTATTGTTTTAAGTGAATAAGTGAACTCCGAAAAGGTTAGATTTTTTTTAATTTAATAACTTAATAATTGTTTTAAGGGATAATGTCTTCGTTTTAAAATGGTTTAATTCAAAGTATATTTGATAAATTGTTTAAATCTATAACCACGGGTTATAATAACGATTGGTTGGCAAAGAGACCGGGATCAGATATGGACATACTCTCTGTCGATACCGAAAACCACTTTGACAACCGTGTACGCGGTGGAGATTCCAGAATGAAGTAGGATGGTGGCGACGTTCTTAAGGTATGTTACGTGGACCCAACTCCCGTGAGTTGGCATAAGGTGGCTAAAACAGGAGCGATTGACGGACCAATGAGGTAGCACCTCTTATCGGACACATTTCTTCGATACCATTCTATTACTTGTGATTGATTTGGTGGCCACCCTTGATTTGGGAGTGTTGTTCGAGGTGGGCGGTAGTGGCTGCTATGCGTCACCACTAGTCCGGATGCGTAATTGGTATATCTACCCTGGCATTGCCTAGTTGTGCCGTGTCACCTACCATATCGAGCTTTACTACGATTATGATTTTAAGATCCGACCGCGTTAAGGTTCTCCATCCCCTTAACGCTATTTTCCGATATGATTATACTTTACTTATTTAGACACTATTATAATAGCGAATATTACTATATAGTAGATAGTTTAACGGATCCTTAGAGGATGGGCGGTCCCAAGCATCTTCTAAGTTACTTGTACCTTTACTACAGTTCATTTGAGTTGGTTTACACTGTATAAGTATGTATATCCTGACTCGAGTGTTATGTTTTATTTTACGCTCGGGTCAGCCTGAGTATTCACAGCTTTGGACTTCACTTTTCTGGAGCTCGGAATCACTGGAGATTCTGCTTATCTAGTTATCTTCCTATTTCAGTTTCAGTTGCCTTATTTCAGCTTTTGTTTTAAAGACTTGTGTATTTGGATCTCTATTGTACTTGTTTCAGAACTGTATTTGGGTTTCAGACTATGTATTTTGTATTTGATTTGAGACTATGTATTTTAGTGGCTTCATGAACCACTATGGTTATTTTAAATTCCGCTGCGAGTTATTCTGGTATTTCTGTGTCTGTGATTCTGTGAATGATTTTATTTGCTCCAAATTTTATTACAATCTGTTATTTTGCATTATTCAAGTCTGACATGTGTGGATTATTGCCGATTTGAATGGTCCAAAATAATGGGTCGTTACATTTGGTATCAGAGCCAGGTTTTAGGCAAACCTTAGCCTATGGAGCAAAAACTCATTAGAGATAGGGTAGAAATACCCTAGAATGAGTGAAATCAAACTTAGAACCATTTCCTTGTGAGTGAACGTATTTTCAAAGTATAAAATGATTTTAAATGATTTTTTTCAAATGATTTTAAAGATTATTTTGATATAAAGTTTTTCTTGTTTTAAGAAGAAATTTTCTAAACTTCCATCTTTCCGCATCTACCTTGTTAGGAATTTTGTTATTAGGATTTCACCCAAGTGTTCTTATCGTGTTTTATCTTAACTTATCTTTGTCTTCTCTGTACCTTGTCCTAAATTTATTCTTGATATTTCCAGGATGAATCGTGGAAATGCTAGAGGTAGGGGTCGTGGTATTGCCCCAGTTCCTCCACCTGTTGCACCCGTTAAGTTTACAGTCCTTTGCAAAGAATTCTCTCAGCTCGGTGGCACTAAGTTCACCGGTTCAGAAAGTATCATCGAAGCCCAGCAATGGCTACGAAGTCTGGAAAGAATCTTTACTGGTTTAGAGATCACTGATGCCCAGAAGCGTCAGTTAGCAGCATGGCAGCTGCAAGAGGCCGCTCTAGATTGGTGGGAGTCTGTTACGACTCGCACTAACGAAGGTGACCTTTCATGGGAGCAGTTCAGGTATCCTGTGTGTTAATTTGAATTTTCCCATTTCCTTTCTTTTCAATTTATCTTAAAAAGTTTTGTTTCTGTATCTTCCTTTCAGGGAGGCTTTTGTGGCAAAATGGATGCCCGAAGCCGGAAAATCTCAGCTGTACCGCGAATTAATGGACCTCAAGCAAGGTACCATGTCCTTCTCAGAGTATGAACGGAAGTTCAATGAACTTTCAAAATTTGGTCCTGGTCTTATCGACACTCAGCTAAAGAAGAATGAGAAGTTTATTGCTGGAGCTCGCCCAGAGTTCTACGATCGTCTTATTTCGCATGTTCATGGCACTTTTACTGAGCTCATGGATATGGCTATTCGCTATGAGAACCCTACTTCCAAGGGTCCTGCTGCTTCCAGTGCTCATGTATCTCAGTCCTCCTCTGCTAATTCCAAGAAGAGAAAGCCCAACTTCCACCAGCAGAAGAAGAATTGGCTTAAACATCCGGGCTTAGGATCTTCAGCATCTGCTCCTTCCCAGAGGCACCCTATTGATCTTTCCTCCATTACTTGCTTCAAATGTGACCAGAAGGGTCACTATGCCAATAGTTGCCCTAATCCGTCTGTTGCTGCTGTTCCTCCACCCCAGGTTACCAGGAACGATCTTTGTCATGTTTGTCTTCAGCCGGGTCATTTTAAGAAAGACTGTCCTTTATATCAGAAGGGAAGGCCATCTGGCGTATTTGCTGTTACATCTGCTTCATCACCTACTCCTGCTCCTAGCGATGATCAAGGTACTCTTCAGGGCACCTTTACTTTATTTCATCATCCTGTTCGTGTTTTATTTGATACTGGGGCTTCGCATAGCTTTATTTCTGATGTTTTGTGTAATAAGTTTGAAACTCTCCTTTCTCCTGAGTATGTTTCTGTTCCTCTATGTGTTTCAAATCCTATTGGTGGTCCCGCAAATCTAGATAAGATTTGTAAGCAAGTGAGACTCTTCTATTCTGGTCATAAATTTTCTGGAGATTTCTATGTCCTAGGTTTCGATGCTTTTGATTTGTTGCTTGGAAGTGATTGGCTTGATGGACACGATGCCCGTATCTCGTGTAAATCCCGAATTGTTTCTCTTAAGGATGATCGAGGAAATTCTTTGCTTATTCAGGGCCGTATGCCTCATGATTATGCTGGTAGCTTTATCTTTTCTCTGGATGCTTCTATTGATGATCTTCAGTCGACCCGTGTAGTTAATCACTACCCAGATGTGTTTGGAGAAGTTACTGCTTTACCTCCCAAGCGGTAAATTGATTTCCGCATTGATCTCATTCCTGGAGCTCGACCTATAGTTCTTCCCCCTAGAAGAATGGCACCCCGCGAGAAGGTTGAGTTAAGGAAACAAATTGAAGACCTATCTTCCAAGGGTCTGATCAGACCTAGTTTTTCTGAATGGGGAGCTGCAGTAGTCTTCGTCACCAAATCCGATGGTTCTCTTCGGATGTGTGTTGATTATAGGGAGTTGAACAAACTCACTATGAAAAATAGATACCCAATGCCTCGCATCAATGACATGTTTGATCAGCTTTATGGTGCGACTGTTTTCTCTCAGCTTGATCTCGCCACAGGTTTTCACCAACTCAGAGTGGCTGAGGAAAGTATTCCTAAGACTGCTTTCCGTACTGAAAATGGATTCTTCGAATGGTTAGTCATGCCTTTTGGTTTGACTAATGCTCCCGCTTTCTTTGTTGACTTGATGAATCGTGTTTTCCGTAATGTGCTTAATAAATTTGTTCTAGTCTTTGTGGATGATATCCTCATCTTCTCTAAGTCTGAAGAAGAACATGAGTCACATTTAAAATCTGTTCTTGAGACCCTTCGCAATCATCAGTTAAAAGCTAAATTTTCCAAATGTCACTTCTGGAAGGATGAAGTCCGATTTCTCGGGCATATTGTTTCTAGTAATGGAGTTTCAGTTGATCCAGTCAAGATCGCTGCGATCAATGTAAGTCCTTCTTTCCTTCTCTTTCATTATTTCATTTCAATTTACTCTATCTTTTCTATTATCCTTCTTTTTCCCTATTCTGTACAGGATTGGGAAACTCCTAAGACTCCTACTGATATCCGTAGTTTTCTGGGCCTCGCCGGTTATTACCGGAGATTCATCGAGAATTTCGCTCGGATTGCTGCGCCTCTCACTGCTTTAACTCGGAAGAATGCTAAGTTTATTTGGAGTAACGAGTGTAAGGCCACCTTCAATGAGTTAAAAGACAAGCTTACTTCTGCACCTGTTCTTACCGTTCCAAATGGAAATGAGGGATTAACGGTATACACCGATGCTTGTCGAGAAGGTTTAGGAGCTGTTCTGATGCAGGATGGTAGAGTGATTGCTTATGCTAGTAGACAGTTGAAGACTCATGAAGTAAATTATGCTGCCCATGATCTAGAGTTGCTTGCTGTTGTTTTCGCTTTGAAACTTTGGAGACATCATCTGTTGGGTACCAAGTTCGAGCTTTTCACCGATCATCAGTCTTTGAAGTATATTTTCTCTCAGAAGGATTTGAATCAGAGACAAGTTAGGTGGTTAGAGTTCCTTGCTTCTTATGACCTCGACATCAACTATACACCGGGAAAGGCTAATGTTGTGGCAGATGCTTTGAGTAGGAAGAAAGCTTTGTTGTGTCGGATTGTTGTTTCTTCGCCACTTGTGGATCGTATTATGGCTAGACAGGATGAGGACCAGATGCTTAGATTGATTAAGGAGAGTGTTCGAAGCAGAGTTGGAGGTAGTAGTCTGGATGGTAATGGAGCTCAGATTGACGATAAGGGTGTATTGAGGATTAATAATAGGATTTGTGTCCCGAATGTTGATGGATTGAGACAGGAGTTACTTCGGGAGAATCATCAGTCCAGACTTTCTATTCATCCAGGCGTAACCAAGATGTATCAGGATATGAAGAAGTTATATTGGTGGAAAGGTATGAAGCGAGATGTTTCCATTTTTGTGAATAGATGTGCGACTTGTCAACAAGTCAAGGCAGATCATCAGAAGAGCCCTGGTTTATTGCAGCCTCTTGAGATTCCCAATTGGAAGTGGGAACAGGTTTCTATGGATTTCATTGATGGTTTACCGAGGAGTAGGAAGGGAAACGAGAGTATCTGGGTTATTGTGGATAGATTGACCAAATCAGCTCATTTCATTCCGGTCAAGTCTACCCGTTCAGCTTCTAGTTTATCTGAGATTTACATGAGGGAGATTGTTCGGCTCCATGGTGTTCCTCTCAGTATCGTTTGTGATCGTGATCCTATCTTTACTAGTAGATTTTGGAAGGCCTTTCAGGATTCGTTGGGTACTCATCTAAATCTGAGCACTGCTTACCATCCACAGACCGACGGTCAAACGGAAAGGGTGAATCAGATTTTAGAAGATCTTCTTCGTGCTTGTGTGCTTGATTATGGAGGATCTTGGGAAGATCATCTCCATCTTGTCGAATTCACTTATAACAATAGTTATCAGGCCAATATTGAGACATCTCCATTTTCTGCCCTTTATGGACGACCTTGTAGATCTCCTTCTTGTTGGATTGAATCCGGTAATCGATTGGTTCTTGGTCCTGAATTGGTTTTGGAAGCTTCAGAGAGAGTTGAAGAGATTAAGAGAAAGATGAGGATTGCTCAGGATAGACAGAAAAAGTACGCCGATCGTCGAAGACGGAGTTTAGAATTTGCTGTTGGTGATTTGGTTTTCCTTAAGGTCTCTCCCTTAAGGAATGTTATTCGTTTCGGTCGTAGAGGAAAGCTTTCTCCTAGATTTGTTGGTCCTTTCCGCATTTTGGAAAGAATTGGTTCTCTTGCTTATCGTCTGGGTTTACCCGAGAAATTTTCTGGAATTCACAACGTCTTTCATGTATCTCATCTTCGTCGCTATCTGCATGATCCATCTCTTATTATTCAGCCTTCTGCTCTTGATAGTTTGGATATTGAGCCAAATCTGACTGTTGAGAGGAAGCCACTTCGTATCGTCGATCGAGGTACGAAGCAGCTAAGAAGAAAATCTGTCAACCTGGTCAAGGTGCAGTGGAGCACTGATGAACGGGATTGCACCTGGGAGACGGAGGAGAGCATTCGTGCTTCGAATCCGGAATTATTTATTTCAGGTAATCTACCTACTATTCTGTCTTATCTTTCTTTGTTTTCCTTCTTCGTTCCTTTTCGAGGACGAAAAGCTTTGAGTGGGGGAGAGTGTAACAGCCCGATATTTTTTAAACGAAATTTTAAATAAAATAAAACATTTTGAAGTATTGAGTTAAAAATATAGTGTATTAATTTGTATAAAACGAAATTTAAAACGTCACATTTCGTTACGTTCTGTCCGTTATTAACGTTACTGTAGAATAAAATCTTATTTATGATATTAATAACTATTTTTTTTAAAATTCGGTTTAAAAGATACGTTATATTTGTGATAAACCGTTAACATTTATTAAATTTATTTAATAAAAGAAATATAACAAATTTGTACGTTATTTGGGCGTTTCATAAATTCTTTTGTTTCCACCGTCCATTTGATTTTGGAGACATTGGCAATTCAAGTCTCAGTGGTTCAAAAAAAATTGTTCACGTGAGAAAAATATTCGTACACTTGGCCTCCCTTACGTTTCACATATTTAGTATGAGTTATTGCCATAATTTCTTTACCGTTACAAAACTTTTCGTTGCCTCCTCCTTACAAGTTGTGAACAGCTGCCTTATTATTTTTCGCTAGCAAACTTTTCCATCACTTCAGCTTTTGATTGAGAACTCGTACCAAGGTATGCTCCCCCTATTTTCTTCTTCCTTTTTTTTCTTTATTATTTTTTTTTCTTCTTTTCTTACACCTGTCAACTTTACTTGTTTCGGTTACCTCCTTCACACGTCCCATGTCCCCAAACCCATGCCAACCTTCACTGCCTCATACCACCAGCCATCACCACCGCCTCCATGCCCCAGTCAACCCCAGACAATCACCACCGCCTCCATGCCCCAGTCAACCCCAGACAATCACCACCGCCTCCATGCCCCAGTCAACCCCAGACAATCACCACCGCCTCCATGCCCCAGTCAACCCCAGACAATCACCACCGCCTCCATGCCCCAGTCAACCCCAGACAATCACCACCGCCTCCATGCCCCAGTCAACCCCAGACATCACCACCGCCTCCATGCCCCAGTCCACCACCAGCCATCACCACGACGTCAGCCCTCCATCTCACCACCTGATCGAACCAGCCTTCGCCAGTAACCCATGCCTGCAGCGAGCCTACACCGGACGTCAGCCTTGCCCACGCCAAAGCCACAGCTCCAAGTCGAGACCAGCCCTGCCAGCCACCGTACCCAAGCTACCACCCACGCCCTGATTTGCAACCAAACCCTACACCACGTCACCACCGAACCCTCTGACATCAGACTGACCAACATGCCGAAACCTCTGACCTGAACCCGATGTCCTTAGGTAGTTGAGCCTCTGTTTTTCTTGTTATAATCTACTCTTCCCATACCTTGGTTCTGATTTTTTTTTTAAAGTGAACAAAGTCTTGCCACCTTTGTATTTTATATTGCTTCTGGCTGTTGTTTGAAAAAGGAATGAAGTTATGTTTTGCCACCTGTATTGCAACTTTCGTTATTTTCACTGACTTTGGTTTTGAAAAAAAAAATGAATGAACAAAATCTCTGTTTCGGTTTGTTTTCTTTGCAACCGTGAAATATTGTTTTACCTCTGTCTTGCTGAAATAAAATGATTTCCACTTCTTGTTTTATTTTTGAATGTTGTGAATTCCGTGTGAAAAAGGAATTTGTGAATAATACAAAAAATTTTACTTTGCAAAAACTTTAAAATTTATAATCTCTAATAAGAGTGGTCGAACCAATTCCTTCTATTTTCAACTTAATTTATTTTTCGATCGTTTACTTCAATTTGGGAAATTCGTTATTCGTGCATCTTTGATTGTCTATTTATTCGCTTTATTCTTTCGACTTTAGATCAGAATCCAGTCGGCGAGTCTGCTAACGACTGATCGTGCTATCCGCGTGCTCTTAAATTACATCGTACTTCTTTCTTTCCGAATCTCCAGCTCCGTAGAGGTGAGTAATTCTCACACGAATATTCATACTTATATAATGGTGAAACGACCGCAACTGAATGTGTAGAAATAAATAAATAAATAAATGATGTTATAATTACCTGTGATTTATTTATAGTTGATGTTAATTGTTAAAACTGCATATCGTATCATCTGTTATATTCTGTTCTTATTTTTCTGTTATTCTATTCTGTTAAATCACACTGCAAGTTCCCTGTAGAATAGAATCACTATGGGTTGAAATGATACATACCCGAACGGACTTTAGAATAAGGGAAGGTCGTTATGGGCTGAAATGATAAGCCTGAGCGATTTTCAATTAAATTTTATTTACTTGGGATTGTGGGTTTGAAATGATAAAACCCGGATTTTTCTTTGTAAATTACGGATTGAAATGATATAGTATCCGTATCACTTGAATTAGGTTAGAAAATATTATACAGACTCGTGGTTATTTTTCTGTATTTTCTGAATATTTTAAATAATTTAAAGATTGTAATAATATTTAATTGATTTAAACCGAATTTTTAAGTGATTTATTTAAAAATATAAATGATTTTTCTATGTGATAAATATAAATAAATGGAGGAATATTGATTTAAAACGAAACTTAAATTTTGAAATTTTGATAAAAAGAAAGATGGAAACTTAAGTTAATTTAATTGAAAAATGAAATTTAGTTTTAAATTGGTGGAAAAATGAAGTTTAAGTTCAAGTGTAGAAATGAATGTAATAAGCAAATTGGTAAGTTTTGGTTTTACTTGTAAAATTTCTTTTGAAATAAAATTTGTTAAAGGATTGAAAATGAACATTTTAAATGTATGATTTTATAAGTTTTGACTAGGTAGAAATCTGTAGCACTTGTTAAGTGTTGTGGATTTTATAAATGAACCAAAAGACTAAAATGAACTTAAGCTATGATAGTACTTGGTAAGTGCTGTTGTAACAGAAACTAAAATTGAACCTGAACTAATAAAGGGCTACTGTAGCACTTGTTAAGGACTGCAGTAGGCTAAAATATGATTTTTGTTTAAAACTGAATTGTTATAGCAGTTTATAAATGTTGGTCGGTTGAATAAAAATTGTTTTCAATATATAACTTAACGTTATTGTTTTAAGTGAATAAGTGAACTCCGAAAAGGTTAGATTTTTTTTAATTTAATAACTTAATAATTGTTTTAAGGGATAATGTCTTCGTTTTAAAATGGTTTAATTCAAAGTATATTTGATAAATTGTTTAAATCTATAACCACGGGTTATAATAACGATTGGTTGGCAAAGAGACCGGGATCAGATATGGACATACTCTCTGTCGATACCGAAAACCACTTTGACAACCGTGTACGCGGTGGAGATTCCAGAATGAAGTAGGATGGTGGCGACGTTCTTAAGGTATGTTACGTGGACCCAACTCCCGTGAGTTGGCATAAGGTGGCTAAAACAGGAGCGATTGACGGACCAATGAGGTAGCACCTCTTATCGGACACATTTCTTCGATACCATTCTATTACTTGTGATTGATTTGGTGGCCACCCTTGATTTGGGAGTGTTGTTCGAGGTGGGCGGTAGTGGCTGCTATGCGTCACCACTAGTCCGGATGCGTAATTGGTATATCTACCCTGGCATTGCCTAGTTGTGCCGTGTCACCTACCATATCGAGCTTTACTACGATTATGATTTTAAGATCCGACCGCGTTAAGGTTCTCCATCCCCTTAACGCTATTTTCCGATATGATTATACTTTACTTATTTAGACACTATTATAATAGCGAATATTACTATATAGTAGATAGTTTAACGGATCCTTAGAGGATGGGCGGTCCCAAGCATCTTCTAAGTTACTTGTACCTTTACTACAGTTCATTTGAGTTGGTTTACACTGTATAAGTATGTATATCCTGACTCGAGTGTTATGTTTTATTTTACGCTCGGGTCAGCCTGAGTATTCACAGCTTTGGACTTCACTTTTCTGGAGCTCGGAATCACTGGAGATTCTGCTTATCTAGTTATCTTCCTATTTCAGTTTCAGTTGCCTTATTTCAGCTTTTGTTTTAAAGACTTGTGTATTTGGATCTCTATTGTACTTGTTTCAGAACTGTATTTGGGTTTCAGACTATGTATTTTGTATTTGATTTGAGACTATGTATTTTAGTGGCTTCATGAACCACTATGGTTATTTTAAATTCCGCTGCGAGTTATTCTGGTATTTCTGTGTCTGTGATTCTGTGAATGATTTTATTTTCTCCAAATTTTATTACAATCTGTTATTTTGCATTATTCAAGTCTGACATGTGTGGATTATTGCCGATTTGAATGGTCCAAAATAATGGGTCGTTACAAACCCATGGGCACTTTTGGGCAAGTCCAGAATTAATTTACGGTTCCTGGCACTCCTCACAAGTGTAATAGAGGGATGATCTTTGTTCTTTGCAAATGTGCACAAGAAGCGAATTTCGGCAAAACTGGGAAAACGGCCCAGCGTTCTCCTGAAAAGTACACACAGTCCCAGCAGGATGGAGTATCCATTAGGGTGCAGTTGAAAAGGGGAGATAGATAGCCGAAGGAGAAGTTCTCGAAGACAATCATTAAAGGGCGGAATAGCTCCGCTCAAGCACATCTGACGATTCACAACAACAAAGCCAAGAGGCGGCCTGTCAGCAGTGTCGCTTGATCCAGGAAGTAAAGCATCTGCTTCGGCAATGCCGAATTGGATGCACAATTGTCTGAAGACCTTGTGGCTCAGAGTAGTAGAAGTCCGTTCCGGAGGATCGTTCAGTGGAGTAGCAATTGGAAAAGCTTCTCCAGCTATTTCCAAGTCTTCCTGTTGAGATGCCATTCTACACAAGGAACTGGACGATCAAATATTAAGGTGCACGTTTCCTAAAAAAGAGTGAAGTGTTGTGCAAAACTAACGCATTAACAAGCAAATATAAATGAAACTAAATTAGTTGATACTTGTCAATTATAAAGTTTCGGGGCTTGATATCTTAAGTCCAAGAACAGTGTTGTGTTGATGCAAATAAATCAGCTTTAGTTGATCGTTTCAATTTTGCTTTAATACTTCACTTAGATTTGTTAGTTCGCAGCATTTCATTCGCGAAGTTCATTTAGGTTTGTTATTCTTTGTCGACTAATCTGTCATTCGATGTGGGCAATCAATGGCAGTATATTCGTCCCATATTTTCTGTGAATATTGCTTTTAAACAGGTTATCAGCATTAAAGTTAAGGCAATCTGAAAAGAAGTACAACGAAGTCTAAAACAATTCAAATTCAAAAATCAGCCAAATTCTGCTTAAATTTCTAAGTTCTAGGTCGTTCACGACCTAACATAAGTCGGAGCAATTTTAAGTCGTACTGTCCAATTTGAAGTGTTCAGGGCTTTACAAATTTGTTTCAAGTACTAGGTCGTTCAGCGACCTATCATAGGTCGGGGCATATTTAGGTCGCACAATGTAACTATAGATCAAGGCAATGCAATTTACTCCATGCCCTAGGTCGCATACGACTTAGCATAGGTTGAGAATTCTTAGGTCGCAAAAGAGGTTGGTCAGCTTCGTTTTAGTTGCAGATGTTTTTTGGATCGCAAGACTTAGGTCGCCAAGAATCTTACGACCTAACTTTTAAAGCCATCCAGATCTGCTAGGTCGCTGGCTTCTTCCCCAAACAATCCTACTGATCCAATAACCCGATACTGCTAGTATAAAGAAAACGATTCATCCTCTTCTTGGATCCCATTCATCTCTATATACCAACCGAATCGCCCATTAAGTCAATTTCAAGTTCTTCGATTCATTACAAACATTACCGTGCATTCACGAATCATGTTAACATGTCGATCGCGACAATCATTCAAAAAACGAAACACAAATGCATGGAATTAAACTTGGGTTAGACAACATAAACTCGTGATTGGGCGGCGATTATGGTGGAATGGAGATCGAAACTCACTTACGTAGTTTGTTAGAAAGGATGGATCATCGTTTAAACAAGTTGAATTCTCTCTTGGGGGTTCAAAGATTTGTCAATAGTAATGGGAAATTAGAGCAGAAGGATTAGGAGGAAGAAGGCGACTTAACAGTTTATATGGGCTGAGAATGGAAAGTGAATAGGCACGAAGTTTTAGGTCGTCCACGACTTAGCAAGGTTGAATCGAAGTATACGACCTATGGCATAGTCATATACCTCGAGGGGCAAATGTTAATCCCTTTATTTCAGCGACCTAAAAACTTCGCGACCTAAGAGAAGTTTGCGACCTAACGAAGTCACGACCTAGGGAATTCTGCGACTTAGTGAGGCTACAACCGAAGCTACAGGAACGTCACGACATAAGAAAGACGCGACCTAAGAATGTCACAACCTAACTCATTGAAGTAGCCCAGCGACCTACGACCTAAGGAAGTTGCGACCTAAGGAAGTTGCGACCTAAGGAAGTCCACGACCTAAGGTTTCAGGAAAGCTTGCGACCTAAGATCCAGAAGGACTTCGCGACCTAACTATAAGGAAGCTTTGCGACCTAAGGACTTAAGAGACTTTGCGACCTAAGATCCAGAAAGCTTCGCGACCTAAGAGCAGAAGCCTTGCGACCTAGCAACAGAAAGGATTGCGACCTATGGAACTCAACGACCTAAGGTAGCTAGCAACCTAAAAGACTTAACAACCTAAGGTAGTTAGCGACCTAAGGGACTTGACGACCTAAAGAGGTTAGCGACCTAATTGTTAAAGCATGTTCAGCGCCCTACGACCTAGAGCTCCCACGGCAATTCTTTAACTCGCTTGCGACCTACTACTTGATCAAATGAAGCTAAGCACAGCTTTACCAGCTAACATCTGAAGCCGCAAGGGGATAGCGACCTAGCTTAGGTCGCTCGCGACCTACGACTTAACTAAGGTCGTACGCGACCTAAGACTTAGGCAAAATTCCTGACCAGAAATCAGCTCCTATAAATACCCCATCACTTCCAACATTGAGGGGACTTTTGGCAAATCATTTCTACAGCGCTGTTACTCCGTCGAACTCTCCATTCATTCAGCAACCAAGGATCCTTCAAGCATTCGTGACACTACAACAAGCTTCGAGAGAAATTCCTTACATCCGACATGGATTCATCGAGTTTCACCATTGAAGATTGAGCTAGTAGTCAAGATTGTTTCTTGTGATCGAATTGTGCTGTTTCCTGAAGAGATTTGTATCAAATTGTAACTGAATCAGCAATAAAAGACTATAAAGTGGACGTAGGCCCAATTACGGGCCGAACCACTATAAATCTGTTGTTCATTTACTGCTTTTCTGCTATTTCCAGCTTATATTCTGTTCCCGTACCCACGGGTGGTGCTTTCACGATCTTATTACACACACCGGGTGTTATCGTTCATATTTTAACGTTAACATATATATACATCATATGGTTAAGTGATACGGATATTTATCATTTCAATCCGAAATTTTAAATATATACGGGTAGATATCATTTCGACCCGTAATCCCAATTTCAATTCAAATGAAAATCGCTTGGGTTTATCATTTCAACCCATAACGATTTTCTCCTATTCTAAAGTCCGTTCGGGTATGTATCATTTCAACCCATAGTGAATTCTATACTAACAGGGGACTTGCAGAGTGATAACAGATATTAAAAATATAACAACATGCATATATCATCAGTATAAATAACAGATACGGGTGTCAGATGTCACAGGTGAACAGATACAAATAATAGTAATAACAGGCATATACTACTAGATACTGGTGTCAGATGTCACAGGTGAACAGTTACAAATAATAGTAATAACAATGTAAATAACTACAGCAGCATATTTCAATTGCTATTTCAATTGAAATCAAATTTAAATAATAAAAGAACGTTAATCATGAGTGATTGCTCACCTTTCGAGGCTAAAGAGGATGGACAATGAAATTTGAATTATAAGTCCGAGCACGAATTTCCAAACAAAGTAGGATTGGCACGAATTGACAACAAAGCTGATAGATAAAGAAATTGATGAAATAATTAGAATCAGTTTGACAGATATAGAATATAAATAATTAAAATCATTATTTTAAATTAAAACATATATAGATCTCAAAAACCAAATTCACTTTATTTTATATGCTATAGGATGCATGTTATTAAAACCCCTCATCATAGTGAAAACAACAGACTCGTACAACTATGCATTCATACCTACATATGCAGACCCTATATGTATCCACAACTAGATATACAAAGAATAAAATACACATATGCAAATTCTTAGATCAAAAATGTATACCAACTCATCATATTACTGTAAACCACAAATGAAGTACATAATGTAAAGAAACAACGTAAACTAGTATATATAGAACATATATGTACGGCCCTGATAAAACTCATTTAACCCTTGCATATAAAACATATTATACTACTTAAATAGTATTCGCAAATTCAAATTATATAATATAAATGGAAACACGCATAAATAACTGTTATATATATACTTAAGTTATAACTAAACTGTTATAAAATATGTCTGCTAACATGCCCAAAATATACTTATATATATGTAACTTTAAACATGATAAAGAGAAGAATGTTGACAGGAAAAATATTTAAGCTTTATTATATAACCAACATACTACCTATTTTATTATTATAACTATATATTCACATAGACTAGCCTCTGTACATACGCATAAACAATACATATATAACCTTTCATTATATGTATAAAGAAGACTATAACAACAACTAAAGCGAAAACAGCCTATGCTTTTTGAAATAAAGTATATATATATTACTTTTATAATATAACCCACTGTAAAATAATATACCTATATGCTAATGATGACCTATGTACAGACAAGCTTACGAAATCTTGTAATTCCAGAGGGACAGTCGCATGAAAGGATGGGACAGCGATGTTGAGGTGGATGTGAGCAGCTGGACGGTGAAGGTGGGCGGCTTCAAGAGGGAGAGGGTGATCGAAAGGAAGGCCAGAGAAGCAGCAAGCGTGCTAGGGAGATGGCTGCCGCTGCATGGTTTTGGGTTTGAAGATGCGGATACATGTGGATGGGAATGGAGGTCGAGGGATGGTTTGCTCGGTACAGCAGTGGAGAGAGGGAAGGGCGAACGGAACATGGGTTCTCGGCCTGAGAAGGCGCGGCTGGGATTGGATCGGGCGCGATCCGAGGTAGATCGGAGGGGAGAAGCTAGGTGGAGGCGGTACAGTCGGTGGAGTTGGTGGAATAGGTGGCACGGTTTGGCTAGAGGGGAGTGGGGTTTCGGAGGTCATGTGGATCTGAGGGAGAAGGGGACGTGGGTTTTGTTTGGGTTGTGGCTTCGGTTGTGGTGCCTGGGCTAGCTGCGTGGAGGCTGGGGTGGTATGACGTGTTGCATGCTTGGGGAGGATGTGAAGTGGGAGGGGCGTCAGGGGAGAAAGAGTTTGGAAGAGGAAAGGAATTTGGTTGTTGTATTGTGTTATTTGTGAAAATGGAAGAGGAGAGGAAGATGATAGACGTGAGTAAGAATTGGATGACAGCAAAGGCAAATATAAATGAGGAAATGAACAGGCACACAAATGAACCGTTCAAAATGACTACAACGTATATAAATTGCTACGTTTTGATTTTCAAAATGGTTATGGATGGAAATGGTCACCCGCTAATTCAGCAAATTAATTAAAACAATTTAAAGTAATTTATTACTGTGGCTACGGTTCTAAATTGAAAAGAAAAAAAAGAAGAAGTCAAAAGTCACGAAATTTGGTAATAGTACGATGCACAGTTTGATTGTTTCCATCGCGTACTGGAGCTCAAAACACACAAATGAATATACTGTGGAGATCAACGCGATAAGACGATCAAAACGGTATACAGGTATTGGTGGTACGATCATCGGATCAAAAATCGATAACCGGTACCGAAAATGCTGCTATTTGGTCAGAATTAAGATAAACGGAGCAGTAGAAGTCCAAATTTGGAAAAACGAATTTCGCAGTCTGGTTCAGAATGATCTGAATAAATTTTCTCCTGTTGACATATTTTGGTTTCGGAAAACTTTTAAATTCACTGTTATTAACCGGTTTGATTTGAAATAAAATTTCACAGAAAAATAAACTTCAATATTATCAGATGAAAATTTACCAGTTGCTATATTAAAATAGACGTATTCCAAATAATAAATTTTTATTTTCAAATTTTATTGTTTAAAATTTCACAAATTTCCAGTTAAGTATACTTTAAAAACCATTAAATTTTGCGGGTCGTTACATTACCCAATTTCCAATTGTTAAATTCAATAATTTAATTGTCCAATAAATAGTTATATTTTAAATTCAAGTTAAAAACTAACTTTTAAATATTTAAAATCAATTAAATATTCCAATTCCAAATATCCAGAATTCCGGGTCGTTACATTCCTTCCCCCATATAAGAATTTCATCCTCGAAATTGCTAGGTAAGAAAAATGATCCATAACCCAATAACTAACTTCCAAAACCAAACAGTTTTAACAGCTTCCCAAAACAATCTTTTTATTAAAGATACACTATCACTCTTACTAACTTTCCAAACTCATCCATAGGTTGCAAACAATATTATTTACTCAACCATTCAGATTAAAATTTAAACCCAAATTTTAAATTATCAAAATTTTCTTCAAAATTTTATAACTCCATAAATTTTCGAAAAATTTCGCCAGCGTCTCCTTTGTGCGGCTTGATCGGAACAACTACAAAATTGCCTCTATGGCCCCAAATTTAAAAAAAAACAAAAGCCAAGTGGCTAGATCAGAAAACCATCAAATTTCATACGACAATTTAAATACATACCTTTTTGTCGGGCAATCCAATTTTTCTTCTGAAATCGAAAACATCAACTTATCCTTTTCTTTTAGTTACCTGCACCTTATTTACCAATCACATATAACCATTCAATTCAAAAATAATTTTATTCATTCCTTTACAAAATTTTCAATATTTTCTTTACTTATGCCGTACGATGTACATATATCATTCGTACGTAATATCAAATCTGATCGCTCACTCGATCACACAATTTCACTTCTGAACTAGTATCGTTCACACGACCCTCTATTGCGGACTCAGATCTGGTTTCTTGATCACAAACCGTCATTCTCCTTGCATAGCCACGTACTGTGATAGAGAATTTCAGAGTTAGTCAAAAATTAATATCCAGGGTTCGTCGTTGAAAATCGAGTGAAAAATCCCAACTCGAATCGATATAACTATCTGAAATTTTGTGCTCGAATCTGGATCGAATCGTTATGCGAATAAAATAATGTAACAACCCGCATATTTATCGATTTTATATTTAAATATTTTATTTAAATATTTCATCGTTCGTCGGATTTTGGTCCGAAAAGCTACTTTTTGCAAACAGTCGAATTGGGACTCGAGACCACCTCCATTGAGCCCAAAATGTCGTTTGCGATCTTTTTGAGTGTAAGCTTCGATATGTTTGGAGCTAGTCAAAAATTTGACCATTTGCACTTTGGGTTTGGTTTTGGGTTCAGCCCCTTTGCCAACTTAAACCCCCAAATCTGAACCACTCCTCCCCATTCTCCCTCACTTCCTCCTCATTTCAGTTCTTGAGCAACAATGGTGAGTGGAATGGGAAATTAGAATTCTCAAGCCCTAGTTTCCATTTGCAAATCAAGTTCTAGCTCCAAATTCAAAGAGAACCCATTGGTAAGCTTCATCTTCTTCTTCTCCAACTCTTTCTCCTTTCAATTTCAGAATTTCCTAAACCTAACTTAGGAAATATTTCTCTTTTAAAGCTTGTTGAGTTGGAATTGAAGAGTAGTTGCTCTTGCCATTGCTCCATAGCATCTTCTTCATTCGTTTGGGTTCAAAGGTGAGATTTTTATCTCACATCTAAGTCAATAATTATCTTCGATTGTTAGGTATGAATTCCTAACACTTATCCTTGTGCAATTCCTGAGTCGTTGTTGCTCGACCGATCGTTATCGATGTCGTTTGGCCATTTTTGGCCTAGGTTCAGGGAATGCCCTGAATAACAGTTTCAGCCGTCTGAACGTATGGTTCAGACGTCTGAATGGAATACTGGGAATTTTCTTCTCCCAGCATTCAGACGTCTGAATCAAAATTTCAGACGTCTGAATTGGTTCGTTTTGAACCAGAAAAGGAATAGGCTAAAAAGTGCCTATTTCAGACGTCTGAAATCTATGATTCAGACGTCTGAATTCTGTTCTGGAAAATAGTTTATTTTCCAGATTCAGACGTCTGAATTCTTGATCTCAGACGTCTGAATCTGCTGTGTTTTGCCTATTTGCCTTTTTAGCTTGAATATCCAACTCTAATCAAGTCGGGTTGATTCCCTTTTAGTTGTTATCATTTATTATCGGCCACTTTGTTAAGTCGCCCGCCTTTTTAAACTTAGGTCGCTTGTCTTCACTAAGTCGTACCGTTTTGACGGGGCGCTGCCCCGCACCCCGCCGTGGGCGCTGCCCCCTGGACCCCCGCGACCTGACCGGGCAGGTCGAACCCCGTATAACTCTGCGTAGGCAATCTTATCCGAAAACCATTCAACCGAACTTCTTACTTTGATGGTTTTGGGAATTGATTTCTTTGGATTTTATTCACGTCTTCGAATGTGAACTTTTATAATTGATTGTTTCTACAATCACTTCTATGACTTGTCACTTTAAAAATATAAAGGTTTCAATACTAGTAGTAAATATCAAAACTCTATCATCAAAACGATTTCAACTCTATTTTCAATATCAAACTCGTTTATAAAACTGTTTTCCAATCTACTAGTATATACAAACCTTACCTCATTCGTATGAGAAAATATAATTAAACGGCTTAGCAAAACAAGTGGTATGAAACGCTTGCGTTTACTTCGTCGGTTAATTTATGGACTTGTTCGATTGAATCTCTTGTGACAATTTTCTAGTGCAGATCTACAATTTGTTCGTAAATATTTGAGTTAAGCAAGTGGTTATGGGACATGAAGCTAAACTCTTATATTTACTAGCTTAATGTAATCGACACTTCATTATGATCATGATGATCATTCTTGTGATTTAGACTAGCGATTGTGCGATGTCTCTTTGTTTGCGAGGTTAGACTAGACACCATTTGTGTGATTTCGATTCACACATATCTCTTTATCTTCAAGGTTAGTCTATGCCTCATTGGTGTGATTCCGATTCACACATTTTGAAATTCTTTATGATCGATGACGATCATTTTATGGTTTAGACGCATGGGTCGTATCGATTTAGCTGCGTCAATGTTTGATTCATCTGATGTACCGTTTGTACTACATCGATGTCTTGTCTTTCCGATTCATTGGACGTACCGTTTGCACTGCGTCAATGTTTGATTCATCTGATGTACCGTTTGTACTACATCGATGTCTTGTCTTTCTGATTCATTGGACGTACCGTTTGCACTGCGTCAATGTTTGATTCATCTGATGTACCGTTTGTACTACATCGATGTCTTGTCTTTCCGATTCATTGGACGTACCGTTTGCACTGCGTCAATGTTTGATTCATCTGATGTACCGTTTGTACTACATCGATGTCTTGTCTTTCCGATTCATTGGACGTACCGTTTGCACTGCGTCAATGTTCGATTCATCTGATGTACCGTTTGTACTACATCGATGGCTCTGTCTTTCCGATTCATTGGACGTACCGTTTGCACTGCGTCAATGTTTGATTCATCTGATGTACCGTTTGTACTACATCGATGTCTTGGCTTTCTGGTTCATTGGACGTACCGTTTGCACTGCGTCAATGTACCGGCTTTCATGCTCCTGTTTGGGATTGGCCATCCTTTTCTTGTGATTTCTGGATTTCTAATGATTGATTTCTGGAATTTTATGTTTCACCAGCTTTTACCATTGACATTGATGAGTATGTCATTTTAATGTGGCTTGGTGAATTAAATTAAGAATATGACATTCTTTTCTCTGTTTTGAGATTATTGAGATATTGTATGACTTTTATGGGATTTCTAATGTATACTTTTCATAGTATGACACCTTTTTGTTATCATACGTTCTATTATCATATCTCATATTCTATCTCATTTTATCTGATATTTTTAGTTAGACTGATCCGTTTATTATTTTCTTATAAATAATACTCGGGTCAGACCGAGATGTTACAGGTGCTTCTGCTTGACTTCTCTTCAGGATATTTCTGACTTTTGGCTAACTACATAGATATGTAGTTTTTGGATGTACACCTTTGAGATATAGACTCTATGTTGTGTACTTATTCTTTTGTATAGCACGTGATGCTATTCTTTTGTATTATCGTGGATCTTTCTGACCACTACTCTGATGTACACTTTCATGTGTTATATATTTATTCATATCTTCTTCCGCCTTTGTGATATGGATGTCTGTGACTGATTTGTTCTATGTTTATTTCTATATTTGTTTCCGAAGATTATATATAGCCACTGTGTGATAGCTTTGAGTTTGTATCGGTATGTCGGATTTCCTCCTTAAATGATATGCATTCTATACTATCTGACATATCGGTACTCGCACAAAGAAGTTACACGGATGGTCGCTCCTCAACAGCCTTATTCTCCACGCTAGTTGACAGCATTACTCCGTAGTGTTCTTGGTTAGCGTGGGTATAGAGGTGGGGCGTCACAAATAATATACGTACAACCTATGTATAAATTTCCAATTGATTATTATATATATCAATTCCTTACATTCACATTTATTTTGATTTCCATTCACTTATTCACAATTTCCCTTTTTCACCATTTTTATTAAACCTTCATTCAAATATTAACTTAGTATATTTCTCAATTCCAAATTTACTTAAGAATTTCACCATCCATTTCTTAAGTTCAATAAAATATTTTACACAACTCCTAATATTTATTCCCACATCATCACTTCAGCTTTTATATCCATCTTCAATCAAATTAAATTTCAATTCTATTTGAATTCAATCTATCTTCAAATTTTATATATTGAATTTTATCAACTATCTCTCAATCATATTTGATCCACCTAATTATTTTTAATTAGTTTCATTTACTAATTTATTTCAAATTCCAATAAATTTTATTCCCTAACTTTATTTCATTTATTCCACTCAAACTAATATTTTTTTTTCAATTTCACTTTGTTCAACATAATTCAAATTAAACATCATTCCAATTTTCAATTTCACTTCCATTCACTTACAAATTAAATTAATTTGTCCATCCACTAATTTATTTACAACTTAATAATTTCTATCCCAATAATTATTCCCAGTTGGCCTACTTAGGCTTATTTCCTCAAAGTTCACTTTTATTTAACTTAATCCGATGTGACATCCCGGATTTTTGGCAGTATTATTTTAATAAATATTTAATTGAATTTATTTAAAATATAGCTTATTATTATTATTATTGTTATTAGAATATATATATATATATGTGTGTGTGTGTGTGTTTTGGAAGGAACTATGATTTGGAATCTAAGATAAAGAGTTTCAAAAATATTTCAGAAATTAAATATGTTCTATTTACATCTAAATAAAGTAAACTTTAACTCATTAATATTTGATTTAAATATATGTTTATGATATAATATAGATAATAGTGGTTAAAATCAAATGAGTCATATCAATATTAAATCTAAATATAAAACAAACGTATTGGTTAAAAATAAATATTAATATATAGGCTTAAGAAATTATGATGTTGACAAGTTTAACAATAAATAACTTTTAAATTATGTATTGATAGATTATGTAATAAATATATAAACTATAGAAATAAAGCTCTACTATTTAACTTTTAGTATATATATATATATATTTGTTATAATGTTGGAAAAAATGTTTTAAAAGGAAGACAAGTATATCTTATGAATATTTAAAACAAAATATGGTTATAAAATAAATAAATATATATATATATATATACTCTAGAAACTATGAAATTATATAAGTATAATAAATATATAATAAATAAGAAATCCAATGTTGATAGTTGAATTTTAACAAAGAAATAAAATAAGTATGGGTGTGAGAATAAATATCTTAAAATTTATAGTCATATAAAATATAAAATGAACCATGTTGTATATAATAAAATGAAATCAAGTTTATACAAAAAAAAAATGATGATAGATATAAGCTTGTGAAATAAGATAAACTTGTATATGAATGTACTCACAATAAAATGTATACAAGTGTACATAAATATATATATATATAAGTACAAGCTTATAACACAAGACTAAGTTTAATTAATGCAAGCACATAAAAATCATGTCAGTCACCTTAGCTTAGAGAAAAAAAAATCTCTGATGTAAAACTTTAAAAGAAAAAGTTATAATATCTTCAAGTATATATAGATCAAAGTGGATAAGCATGAACAAACAAAATAAAATATATATTTTGTACAAAATAATTAATGCCATGTCCTATAGCATACAACACCATATCTCATCAGCCTCCATACGAAAATATCAGCCACCAAAGCAAGGAAATCTCTGATATATGGTACCACTGGCAAAGGAAAAATATACATTGACCTGTACAAACAAATTATATCACCTGTAACTCAATTTGTATCAAGGCCTTTCATCTCAGATTTCTTCCATTCCAAGTTGAAAAAAAAAATCTGAAGTAAGAAAAATCATTCAAACCTTAAAACAACAATACAACTTCATATCAAACCAAAGATTTAATAAGACAGAGTTTCAACTTGAAAATTTTCAAGCCTGGTTCAAAAAGCATGTTCTGTTTCTTTCCTCCTCTTGAAACAAACGTGAGTAAACATTTAGATTAAAAATTTAAGTAGATTAATAACTGTTGCTCTTGTGGAATATTATGTTGATGATGCTCAGGATCTATATATATATATATACACATACAAGTGTGGTATCTGTATTTGTTTGGGAATGTATAGGTGTACAGGCCTGGTTGTCTTCTAGTTCTTCTCTGCACCATATTACAGAGTTTGGAAAAATTTATCACAACTTATTTTCTTTCCCTTAATTTCTTTTAAGGCTTAGTTTTCAACATGAAAGGTTGTTTAGACATAAATTTAAATGTTTTAAAAATAAAAATGAATTTGGGTAAAACATTTGAAAGTGCAGCTGGACATTGAAAAGAAACAGTAGAATTTTTTTTTATGCTAAAATCAATCACTTCGATTTGCTGTTTCAAGATCATAATTCGAATCCATTTTAAATGTTATGATCTTTAAACAAATATCTGAATTTTTAATGTCAAATTGGATGAGAATTTGGGAAATATCTGGAAATGGTCTTTTAAGGAATTCTGGTGACTGGAATATCTGGAGTGGTCGTGAACATTTCTGGAGATGGAGGAGGTGTTGGTGGTTCAGGAAAGAATCGCAAGAGGGTTTCCTGATCGCCGAGGTGACAACGGTGAGGTGATCTTGGTTGTAAACCTAGTTTTGGCCTAGCTTGGAAAATGGATCGCTGCTACCTCTCTGAAGCATCGAGTTTGATGAGATTTTGGAGATAGCTGCGTAGATGAATGGAGATGAGGTGAACGGAGTTGAACGTCGCCTGGGGGTCGGGGATGCTACTCGAGGTGGATTCGGCCATGGCAGTTGGTTCCAGTTTTTACTGGAAAGCTCGATTTCGATTTGAGACGAATTAATGAACTTAGGGGGTCGCGTCTGGTTGAGGGAGACGTAGACGAGGTGTAGATGCCGGTGTAGTTGGTCGGATTGATTTAGTTTGCTGGTGCAGGTGTACGCGTGTACAAGTATCTGGAATGAAGTGGAGTTTGGGAAGAACATTTTTGTCTCGGGTAGGAACTCAGGGGATGGTGGGTTTTGCTCGAGTTTTGCCTCAGGGGTCTCGTGTGATGTTAACAGTTTCAACAGTTTAAATTTAAAACTAAGTCCATGAAAAAATAAAATAAATAAATGAATGAAACTCGGGGAAAGAAGTTGAAGTCTCGGGTTTGTTTCTGAGTTGTCTCGGGTAAAAATAATTTTGTACAGATTTTAAGATAACATAATTAAGCTTTGATAATTCTCTTAACCATATGTTTAAATAAAGGTGTTTATATGAATACTGATTCAATTAAGTCGTATAACCTATTTTATCCTAGTACTAGTAAGTTGATCCTTGGAGTTTATTTAAAACCTAATTAATAATTGATTAAATGTGTTAAATCATTAGTTAAGCTTAAAGGTTAAGTTACTGATAAAATTATTTCTTAGGTCATCAATAAGACGTTAATGAAAAGAATATTTGAAGTCTTTAAATTTAGGGAGTTTTAAGTATTTAAGATTGATTAAATAAATAAGTTGATAAGTAATTAAGAATAATAAATCAAGAGAATTATTTGAGAGAGATGATTAAAGAATAATTAACTAAGGGGGTTGTAATTGATTAATGAATAATTCCATAACATAATTAATTAACGGGTAAAACTTGATGGGAGGTAATTAAAGACTAATTAATTAGTGGAAGTAATTATGGGTTAATTACTTAGTGTAATAAATAAAAGGATTTATTTATTTATTTAAGAGTTAATTTATTTATCAAGAACAGTAAATTTCTAGGTAGAATTAATTGAGGTTATAAAGGAATGCAATTAATTTAAAGATGGATTATTTAATGAAAGGCAGTCGTTTATATTTTAGTTGATTAATTAAAGGCTAATTTCTAAGTGTAATTAGAAAATATAATTAAGGGATGATTAATAAATGGTTTGAAGTAAAGTATTGGGAAGTAAGACAAGATTAATAATGATTAAAGAAATTTGATTTAATTAGAAATGGGTGACCAATAAATCTTGCTTATGAATGCTTGATTGATATTTCTGGTATAAATGTGATTATGTAGTTATCTGTCAATGACAAATTGCTGTGTAGAATAACATCCAGTATTTAAAAGTAAGTAGTATTCACTTAAATAACTTGGATTTAGGATGATATTGGATTCGAAGAGACCGGAGTCGGGTATCAGAAATATCCGACACCACTTCGATTTGAAACCTTCTATAATTCTTTATAGATTGATATGTGAAATCAATAGGCTGGTTTGGGATAATATGGATCATTTAAACTAAGTTGGATACTTAGATATTGTTTGAGAAAGTAAAATGTTGACTATATAAGTTGTTTACTTGTAGTAAAGTACGAGTTACCCCAGGTTTAAATAAGTTCTATGGATTTAAATTTCATGTTAGATGAGTTTACTCACGCTGGTTTCCAGCCTGACCCGGGTGTTACTTTGTTGTAATGCTTGGGTCAGACCGAGTATTACAGATTTTCAAGTAAGGACGTTCTGGAGCTCAGGAGACGAGCTGGATGACAGGAACGTATGGAGTGTATTCCGCTGTGATATATTATAGTTTGTCTGGGACATGTTGATTGTTTCTGTCCAGTGTTTGTGTATATGTTGTAACTCTGATATATTAAAGTGTAATTTGACAAGTACAGATTTCATTTGTATAACTGTATTATTTGATATTATATTTTGATCCGCTGCGAATGTGAGATTCTATGTTTTATTTTCTGTTTCTTCTTCTATCTCTTTCTTCTTTCCCTAACTATCTGGAATTTTCGGGATCGAAAATTCCGGGTCGTTACATCCAAGTTAAATCTCACTCCACAAAATCATATTTCAAAATTTCTTAAGATATCAACTTACTAATATCCTATCCACCAATTTTCCTTAAATTCACTTCATTTAATTAGTTTACTTTTCTAACTTATTTCGTTTCCACACTTACTTTAATTTAACTCTTCTTAAGTTAAATTTTATTCTAACAAATTTCAAATTTTATAAGTTCCCAAACTCATTTATATTCCATAAACATTTTTTTTTAAATAAACTCCCCGAGTTTACACAATTTCTTAAGTATTTCAAAATCATTTTTGAAATCAATTATATCCAAAATCATTTGGTATACCAAATTATTCCTTTGCATTTCAAAATAAAAATAGTTTTACCAAACCAAGACTTCAATTCACAACATTTAGGTAGCAATTTCTCCCTTGGAAACTCGAAAATGGACATCGATAATGGTGCTGTCATCATCGAAATTATTTTCCAGCGACCGAAGTGAGTTTAGTGCTTTTATTCCTTTTCAAAAACATTTTATCTCAAATATTTTCCAAACAACATCACCATTAATTTTCAAATTTGCAAAACATTTCCAAAACCATCGGGATTTGAATTCCCAAATTTTTACCCTTTTAAAATCCCTTTAGATCTGTATTTAAATATTCCTCTGGAATTTCATTCTATTTCCAATTATAAACCCCATTTATAACTCATATTTACAAATTTCATTATGTCATATAGGTTAATTTCTTAGCTTTTGGTTATAATATCATCTTTTATTCAATTTCCACACAACAATGATAATAATTTAATATTATCATTTCCTAATAACCAAGCAAACCATATTTAATTATAATAATTTCCAAAAATTATTCCTTTATATATATATATAATTTGGGTAAAATTATTCCATTTACCCCATTTAAAATAATACTATGTCGAATTGTTATGTTCGAGTGTTTAGAGATCCCTATCAATAACGTTAATTACTCGTATTGACCAGAATCCATAAGCCACTCAACAAACCAATCAACACAATATAAAACAATTTTTATATTCACTAACAAATACGCGCTCATATCTATTAATGCTCTCAAACACATTCTAGACTACTACTGAATCTATCTCTAATGAGTAATCTCCACCAGAGCCAAGGTTCTCGCTTAACCTTCAGCTCTGATACCAAGTGTCACGGCCCGATTTTTCGACGTTCGAAAATCGACATCAATACGTCCACTGTATTACTTGCCGAACAGTCGAATGCCGAAAATACCAGATCATTAGGGAAAGAAGAAAGAGGTAGAAGAAGAAAATAGAGGTAACAACACAGAATCTCACAATCGCATGAGAACAATATATAATAGGTAACAACAGATTTTTATACAAAAAGAACTATAACTGTTTTATACATTATACCATTAGAGTTCAACAAAATCAATAGCAAAATACTGGACAGTTATAATAACTTGTCCTCACAAAAGCTGAATATACAGCATACCATACACAGCAGATTGTAAATCAGATATGTGATATACGTCTTCATCTCCCAGCTTGTCTCTTGAGCTCCACAGCATCCTATCTTGTATCTGTAATACTCGGTCTGACCCGAGCATTATAATAAAATAACACCCGAGTCAGTCTGGAAAACCAGCGTGAGAAAACACACTCAATTTAAATTATTAAGGTTCAAAAAGCCTTTGAAAATCAAAGGTATCTCGTAAGACCACGCCATAAATAAACACGACGGGTTTTTACCTTACGATAACCAAAACATTTCATATCAAAATCCTCAGATATTATAATAATGTCTAAGTACAAATACTTAAATCAAATAGCTGAAATTGTTACATTAATTAAATTCCAGCATATTAGGCACTACAATCAAAACCGTAAAGGCACGTAGGGAGAATGGATTTCCAACTGAATGACTAGGCACCGAGGTACCACCTGTCATGGTATTATCCAATATAAATTTTACAACCTTCAAATTATTTTTAACAAGCTTAAAAACCAAGATTTCATATTTTACCCAATTTCCAATTGTTAAATTCAATAATTTAATTGTCCAATAAATAGTTATATTTGAAATTCAAGTTAAAAACTAACTTTTAAATATTTAAAATCAATTAAATATTCTAATCTCAAATATCCAAAATTCCGGGTCGTTACAATATTCGTCACGGCCTATCCACTACGAAACACTTCGACTTCCTTCCATAAGTTCCCTTTAGCAAAATGGTTATTTATATCATCTGCTTCCAAGCCGAAACAATCCAAACAACAATGATCATTATTACATGAAATTAGACAACATGAACTATAATATTTAAACATAAAAACATTCACTTTTTAAAGCTATTGCAAAGTGACAGTTTTTTCCCTTAACCAAACACAAGCAAAGCTCCTATCATCATCCAACTACTATACAACAACAAAAGCAACCACCTTCCTTCACTTTAGCTCATTTTAGGCCTCTCCCACTACCCAAGTATGCTCGGCCATATCCCCTCAAAATCCATGCATCAAAAATAAGAGCAAGCAATATATAAATCATTTCAACATATTATACACAAAAAATAATAATATATAGCTTAAAGTCAAGATCCTCACTTAGAATTGCAACCGAACTCTTCCAAATCAATACTACTCCTTGCAAGTAACAACCAAACACTATAAAAGAAACTTGCACCTAGGAAGAAATCTAATTTTCCCAGCCATGATCACAAAAAGGGAGGTTTGGGTTTTAATTTATCCTTATAAAACTAGGCCAGAAAATGGGTCATCTTCTTACTAGTTTTTGACATGGCTACTCTCAAAATTTGAGAAGTGACCAACATAAAAGTTCTTTCTTATTGAATTCTCTTTGGTTTTAAAAATAAGAATAACTCGATTTAGAGATTTTTGTAGGAGTTATGGCTTGCGAAAGAGGAGGCATTTTCCAAATTGTAAAAAAACAGGCCCAAAAAATGACTCCGATAAAAATGGGATTTTGACATGTTTACTCTCAAAAATGAAAAAATGACCAAGATGAAAGTTATTTCTTATTTAACTCTCTTTGGTTTAAAGTAAAAAATAACTCGATTTGGAGTAGTTTTGTGGAAGTTATGGCTTAGGGAAGAGGAGGTATTTTTAGAGTTATAAATTTGGGACAGAAAATGACTTATGATAAAAAAATGGGATTTTGATATGGTTACTCTCAAAATTTAAAAAAGTGATCAACATGAAAGTTCTTTATTATTTAATTATATTTGGTTTCAAAAAAAGAATCATTTGATTTGGAGTAATTTTGAAGAATAAAATTGAAGAAAGAAGAGAGAAGAGAAGATGCCATTTTTTAGTTTCTTTCTTGTGAAAGCTTTGAATCCCTTTTCTTTTAAAAGCTTTTTGAAAAAATGAAATTATGAGGTGAAAAGGAGATGAGAAAAGAATAATAACCCATATGTACCACTCCCCCTCCATGTGGCCATGGTGTCTTTCATGACGATGACATGTACTTTATCATTTTAAATTAAAGAAGAAAAGTCTTCTTTCTCTATTATATTACTTAATCAAATTCTAGAAACTACTAATAGTGATTGAAGTTAATCAATTCCTTTATTAGCAAATATGAAATGTTTTTTGTTATTTGTATGACTAATAGTATGTTTAAAAAAATTACAACAACTTTCATTCGATGAAAAGTTGAAAATCTGAAAAATGATTTTCGGTCACATTTTCGATTTTTCATTGAACTATTTATTTGTAAACCAAATTCAAAAATGAATTTCCTATCATTAGTTATTAATTAAAAGAGTTTTATTTGATCATTAAAAACCATTAATTGAATATTTAAAATAAATTAAATATTCACAAATCAAAGCAATAAAATTCCAGGTCGTTACAGCCCGTGTCATCCACACATTTTTCGGGAGCCCTTCATTGTATTGCTTTCACACCCTTAACACCATAGTAATGAGCATGTGGGAGTTTTCTTGGTAAGAACCTTAACCCCGCAGTCTTGCTAAAGATGGGAACTACTCATCTAGTGGCCATTAAACTCTTACATTGATGCCTTTATCTCCAGACATGCACTTACAAATGTATAAGGATCATGGGGTGAACCACCCTGCTCCTCGTCTCTTTGACAGTTACTACATAACCAACGTGAAATCGCATAGATGTAGACCTATATTGATAGTCTTACATCTCAATTTTGCTTATTTTATGTATCAACCATTATTATACCACTCGACTGCCTATTGATCGACATTCGCTGTCTAATGTTGGATCTTTTGATCGTGGCTCAAAAATAAAAGCATTCTGGTTTCCTAAAAGTTCACATAATAGAGATCATCCTAAAAACAACATTTAAATTTTCATTGAAGTAGAACTTTGTATGAGGAAGATATGCTATTTCGAAGGTCGATTAATACTGCCCTAGAGTCTACTTCGAGAATTTCCTTAGTAAATCCTTGAATTAGCCCCAAAGTTTCCCTAATGATGATTGATACCAATACTGATTAGCTTTAATCTGGATCTTCCCTAGAAAATCCTTGGGTATGCCCAAAATATCCCCCGATACCGATCGATGCTACTCCGGGCCTTCCCTCGCAATTCCCCAAGGCTAACCCGAAGTTTCCTTGATACCAATCCATATTGCCACTGACCCATACTACTTTGATTTTCTTCCATCTCTATGCTTATTTAGGTTATCTGGATCCATAACCTTAACATTTCCATTTTTTCCAAATATATATGTTCTCCCTAAGATGTTTTTGCAGCCTATTACATATCCATTAAGCAGCTACATCCGACCTTACTACACATTCTAACACTTAGATTTTTGATTTCGTCACTTTTGGTTATTTCATCAAATAGCTTCAAGATGCTATCTAAAGTGCCTAATTCCCTAGGATGAATTCACAAACAACAAGAAGTAAATCCAAATTGATAAGAATATAATACTAGCATTCAAACATTTGTTCCCTATCTACATTCAAATTAAGCCTATGTATCGTTATGTTCATTCCCTAAGCCTAAACATATCAATTTGCATTACACTACACATTTATTTGGTCTAACCATATTAATGGAGGTTTCGGGTGATATTTAATCATAGCCTAACATTTAATCCATATATAATCTTTTTTGGGTGTAAATCTAGCTATATCCCCAAGGCAAGTTCATATGAATATGCATATACACAAATACAGACATTTGAAATATTTTATCACTTACCTAGATCCTTCTTGCAAATAATAAGAACACTCAAACACATCCAAATCTTAACTAGACCGATCTATCCAAAATTATGATTTTCTTGTATAGATGTGTTGCTCCTGACTTGATTTAAATTAATATGATTTTAGGGGTTTTATTTTTATCCTTGAGGTAATTTTGTTTGTGGAGAAGTTAGGTCCATGGAGATGAGGAGTTTTAGAGATACAATTAGTGATTTGAAAAGCAATTTCCTGTTCTCATTAGGGGTTGGCCAAAATTGATTAATTGTCTCGAGCTGGAATTAGTTATTCACTAGCAATCTGTCCTATTATTAAATTCATAATTTGGTAATAATTCTCTCACCATAACTCCAAACATCGCAAGTCTATAGTTCATTTCAGCTGGAGAACTCTCCTCTACGCAATGGTAGTACTTTACAAAATTCACTTTTTACCCTTTGTTATTTAATTAACGGTTAAATCATTAAATTAACTGTTTTAAATGCTATGTGTAAATTTATAGGTCATTACAATATACTTATCTAAGTATGATGAAATAAATAACAAGGGTACTTTTGTGGTCATCAGGACTTACGATCACATCATACATAATGTGTATATGTAATAATATGTCATATAAATATGTTTTATTATATATATGTCATACTTATTATATATATATATTGGGGCTGGTTTTTAGAACACAAAACGGGGACATAATAAATGTTAGTCATTGGATCATATTTGCGGTTGAATTCAAGGGGAAATCTAACGATTGACCTTTTTTCCAGACTTGTATCATTTGATTGTGTCCAAATACTTTTTCCCATATATATATATCTGTATTATTACTTTTGCAATTTAAAATTTTGAATTTTTTATGTAATAAACAAAGCACGTAGCATAATAGGAAAAAATCAAAAAAAAAATATATACAAAGGATATATGATTCGAGAATCATACAGCTATACTAGATATATTTATATATATAAAAGATATAGAAGTGAAGGACCGCCAAGTCCATACAAAAATCACATTGCCAACATGCATGGAAAAATTTCATAAAGTATCAACAAACATACAGCCACCATGCCAAGCGGAATATCAAAGACATGACCGAATACCCTGTAAAAACAATAATCCCAAACAGCATATGACAGTACCGGAGAAGATAAAGCAGACTAGATTTCAGCGCACCTACGAAACCAACCTATAAGCTCGGGGCAGAAACCTGGTGAGCGTGGCAAGAAAATAAACTTACAGTCCCAGTTAGCAGCAGAACGAATCTCCTCGTTGTTAGCACCAAACTCTCCATCATTGCAAAGCACCAACTCATCATCTAACAGTTTGTAGAAAAGCTCTCGCACATTCTTTTCATCTCTCGAAATCCACATTGAGAGTACCTTCCAAGCCGAGTAAAAGCAAAGGCCGTTATCCAGGTGAGTCTAGGTTCCTCCCTTTTTGCACCAAACCGGGGGAAGTTTTTAATAAGATCATTAGCTAACTCCTGAGCAATGCGCTCCACGCTAGGGGGATTAGATATCAAAGCATAGATAAAATGCTTCTTAAGAGAAGTTATTAGGGAGTCAAACGGGTGAACTGGATCCGGATCCAAAGATGTCGCAAGAGGAGAAGTTGACCCAAGGAGAATGGGAGAAGGGGGAGGAGAAATCTCGGGCGAGTCCAAAATTGTACGGGACAGGAAAGCTATGGCAGAGGCTGCTTAAATGACAGGTGAGGGAGGAGAGCAACCAACAGTAATGGGTAAGGAAGAAGAGGCATTACACTTCCATCTAAGAGAAGTGGGCTTCGAGGGAGGGATTTTCTTAAGAGGCTCAGTAGGCAAGGAAAAGTAAAAAGGACAGGATGAGTAAGTATGACCAAAGGAGCAGCAAATATCGTAGATTGAAGGCTTTCACTTGCAGCTGACATTAACATAGACTATCTGGTTTTCATCTAGGAGAATGGGAATAGTGGTAGGCAGCTTCCTTGAGGTAGTAACTTCAAGTAAGGATTTTGCAAACATAAGGCAGTCGTGTCTCTCCGTAGAGACATCAAAATAGATCATGTCCAATATGATTAGCAATCCAGTTTATACCAACTAAAGATTGGACGATGGAAGGGTTATTAAATAGATGAACCCAAACTGGAATTGAAAGAATTTGTTCCCGAGCAAGGTCGACAAAGGGGTCCACTGCTTGATGGTAAACACTTTCCCAATGATAATTAATGGATCTGCTTCCAAAATTCACAATCCCTCTATAGGGTAGGAGAATTTAAAGAAGTATAAAGAATTGTCACATCTAATGTCAACCATTCCACATAGCCTCCATGCCCTAAGGACATGCCTTTTTATTAAAGAGAAAGGCAGGGGATCATCTAAGAAGAAACCAACTAGATGGTCCTTTCAGAAGGAAATGCTAGCATCAATAATATCGGATAGAGGGGGAATAAGTTAGCTAATAAAATTTATCGCGAATTGCCTGGGAAAATACGTCTCGATGTTACTTGGCTTTCCTTAAACAAAGATGACCACTTGCAATTGGCAGGAAGGGGCCCTAATCTCAGGATGGGTATATGTCAAATTAACAGCCAAAATATTTCAAACGTCATGGCCACCACTAACATTGACAGATAATAAATGAAGTAAAGGTTCTACCTAGCCAGATGAAGCATCAAGGGAAGGCACAACAGCAGACGCTTCAGAAACCAAAGCCGGAACTATAGGAGAACCATCGGAGTTGGCAGCAGCCCAGCTATAAACACTGGACAAGAGGAGAGAGGAGAAGACGCAACAATCGTAGGTCCGAACTAGAAACACCAACAGACAAACTCCCCCCAAAATTGCTAACGCCGACTGAGAACGTTTCCCGAGCAAACCAGTGGACATGGGAGGGAAGGAGCCTACGTAAGAAAGTGGCGGCGGAAGATGGTTAGGCACTTCAGTGGACGGCACAAGCCACATGAACCTAACCAAGGAACGAGCGATAACGATTCCGAAATTAGAATCAAAGGACTAGAGAAAGATCGACCGAATATGGTATTAGGACTTAAAAAAATGAAAAATTGCCAACCGCTTAGATAAAAATCTTTAGAAATTTATTCCAACCAAAAAAATCAAATATTTATTTCCTAAATTTGTACATATTTATATGAATACATACATAATATATATGTTTAAATGTTTATTATAAATTTTTACTTATTTTTGTTTTCAACCATGAAAAGTGTTTTTCTTATTTTAAAAAATTAAAATATAATATACATAGAAAGTAACAAGTATATATACATAAATATTGATCTAAAATTAAAATTTAAACTTATTACTATTATCGCTAAATAATATATATTTAATTCGAAATATAAATGGTTATTGAAGGCTGAGAATTTTTTTATTTAAAGGTCAAGAACAAAGTAAGTTTTATATTAAAACATTAATTAGTGTGTATATATGTATTATAAAAGATAAACATTACTAATTATAAAAAATGTTAAGGGACAAAAAAGAATTTTTTTATTAATATATCTAGTATAAATACATGCACTCATGTGCATCTAATAATGCAAGGAAATAGTTTTATTACATTAATGTTGTTTTTATTATTTGTGCGCTATAAGTGCAAAGTCTTGGTGGTCATATATGCTTTTATGTCATGCAGTCTTGTTGGTGGAGAATGCTACAAATCAATAGTGAGATTTCGTTGATTGGTGGTTAGGAAGGAGATGGTGGTGAAGATTGCAAATTGATGGTGAGATTTCATTAATGGGCGGTCAAAAAGGGATGTTATCTAGGGTATTTTCAGAATTTCGAAAAGACACAGTGGAAATTCTATTGGTTGAATTTACACTACCGATAGTGTGTGTGTTTATGTTTATGAATTATAATTTAATTCAGAAAAAGAGAAGTAAACGGCATCCAAAAGTTATTTTACATAATAAATACAAGATTTAAGTTTAGATCCAAATGTTTACCTTTTAGATCTATCCAGTTGCTGACATGTTATATTGCTAGCATTTGCCTCCTCGGAGTATTGATCCTTTATTCTCCTAGCTTAGTTTGCTAGTCCTTCCTATAGGCTTCAACTTTAGACAATTGAGGCTTGAGTTTGAAGTAAGAACAAATGTAGTAAAAAATGAGAAAGAGATGTGGTATTTATAGCCATAAGATATGATAAAGTTGAGGGTGTACCATATGAGCAATTATGTAAATAGTAATATAGATTTTACCTTTTAAACAATCTTGTTTGAAATAAGTATGCTTTTGGTTTTATTTTCTGTTATTTGTGTTTCTGTAAAAAGATGTATATAATGAATTGATTACATTAAAGATGTATAAGTAGAAAATTCTTAAGAGAATTGTTTTTTTATTATAATTGCGAACGCGTTCATAATCATGAGTATTGAATCGATACACATACACACATATATACATATACATACACACACGTATATATAAACACTAACTTCTTAAATGTTTCCTAGTCAGGATGTATCAAGGAAAGGATATTGATATATCCATTGAGACTAGTGTACGTAATGCTCTCCATATGATGGATGATGAATTACTCATGACTATTGGAAGGCACCAAGGGGTTATGTACTTGTCGTTGTTTGGAATAATCATAGAACAACTCAGTCAGACTCTTTTATAAATTAATAAAACTAAGTCAAAATCAAAGATCCGGGCAACGACTTATAGTAGTCTTTGGCCTTGTATAATGTTGACCTTGAGTAACCAGACTATACTTTGATTATGGTAAATCACATAGCACCGTGATCATGTAACTACCATAATTGGGCATACCTCAAATTACATGGAGTGAAACATTGGCCAAGCGAGGATTGAACCAAAGACTTTATTGATATCGCCATTATTGATCGCCAACCTAATAGTCAAAATCTCCAACCAAAGTAAATCGATTAATCGATAAAAGTTATCGGATTAAACCAAAGACTTTAAAGTGGTCTATGCAATTAAATATGTGTATTAATAGAGTTATTGACTTTAGACCTATATCTATATATCTAAGTGATATAATGATGATGAAAAGAATATATGTATAAAATACCGTTACTAGGTGTGCTTATTATATTAGAAATTGGATTATGCCTAAATGATATGTAAGTGTTGAATTGTACCTGATATTGTACTTCTGCAAAATCCCTACAGGCTTCAGTATTTAAATTATTTAAATATTGACCGAAGATTGAGTTTAACGAAGAGTCAACACAACCATGTTGTTAGTTATTTCCTAATTCAACCAATGTACAATTAGTTTATAAATGTTATAAATTAACAATAAATTAATACAATACTATATATGGATTTTTTAACTCCTATTCGAAGCTTAAAATTAGACCAGAAAGATGTATAAAAGTTGTGTGTCTGTTCAATTGAAAAATAAGCTTAAATAAAATAATTATTTAATTTATTTAAAAGGAGTCAATTGGACATTTTGACCAAGCAAGGGTGAATATGGGCCGACAACAGTAAGTGGGGGCAATGGGGATCTTGTTTCTTAGGGTTTAAGAGAAAAGAAGCAGATATTTGATATTTATGTAGCTATAAATAGGTAGCCTACATTCTCATTCTCTTAAATCTTAACTAATAGAATCCCAACCTCCAGTTGACATTAGTGAAGCCAAGGTAACGACATTGCAACCCATTACTAAGGATAGGGAGAAGAAAACCAAACAAACGACATGGTTGACCGTCAATAAGATCGCAAAGAGGAGGTAACATCTCTATTTCAAACATTTAGTCATGTATGTATAAATAATCTTCATATATGTGTGTGTGCACACAAGCTTATTACCACCTAGTTATTTCAACCATAATTTGAAGAAAAAAAATGAAAATTAATGATAGTTTTTAGCTAATAAATGTAGGAAATAACATATATATATATATATATATATAGCTTTTAAATGTTTTTCAATAAATAATTTTGTCCTCTTCTTCAGATTTATATAAAAATTATGTATGTATACATATATAATAGTTTCCATATAGAAATTATTTAAATAAAGAAGTATTTTAAGTTTTCAGATTCTAGTAAAATAAAATAATTAGTTTGATTTTTAATGAGTTTAAAAAGTCAAATAGCTTTAGATTTTAAAGTTTTAAAATTTCAATCGAAATTTAAATCCAATCAAATTAAAAACTACTTCTTTTGTCAGCAGCAATTTTAAATACATACACACACACACATACACCACTAGATATTTATTTTTGAAAAGGTCTTTGAATTTCAAAATTATTAAATTTAATTTTATAAAATCAGAATATTAATTAATAAAATAATAAAATATAAATAATTATGCATATGTATAAATTAAAAAAATTATATATAACAATAACTTATATTTTAAATAATATTATACTATATATACTATATATTTATATAAATATTAATTAAAATAAAGTGGTTTGAAAAAATTGTTTATTTTAGTGTAAGTATGAACTTAATTATTTGATGTATATGTATATCTTTAACATCACACCACACATACATTATTAATCGTAAGTCATAATGGTTAATTATACGCATGCTCCTGTATTATCCCTAGGTCAGATTATACTTTTAATGCGGTTAGGATGTTTATATTATGAATGCAAATATATTAAAATATTAAAAAATTAAATTAAATTAAAACAAAATCAATAAATTAAATTTAAATTATAATAGTAATAAAATATTAAATAATAATAAATAAAGATTTTAAATAAAATTAAATAAATAAAGTTATTTCTCAGACTCGTTTATTAAAGAAATACTAAATATGAATTAGTATAAATATGTTATTTATATAAACATAAAAAAATCTTGTTTAAACTAATAGAAGGAATGTTTTTTTTAATTTGCCATTTTTACCCCATTGCCAATGCACCTGATCCAACAATGGTACCATAGCCTGCATTGTGTTTATGTGAATAACTAACCAACATGTAGGGAAATCCTTTTGAAAAAACCACTTAGATGATTGTTTAAGGAAAATGTGTTTAAAGTAAGGAGAATGTTGCTCCAATTAAGGATCATTCTTATGAGCGGAACACCTACCAATCTTCTAGCCTTTACCTCGCTCGTCAAGGTGATCTATTCCAAGCGTATGCCCTTATTAAAGGCTCAAAAGTGTTCTAAGCCTTAAGTTGATTCAAATTAACATAATTTAATATTATAAAATAAATTTAAAATTGTTTTAAATTTAAATAAAATATTATACAATTTTAGAAAGTGTTATAAAATGCAAAATTTAAAATTTGTTTTAAATTATTTTTTAAATTTAAAGAAAGAATACATAAGTATACATATAAATTTATCAATTGTAAATGTTACAATAATAAAAATATATGCATACATATATATTATATGCATAAAGAAAACATAAGGCCAAAATAAATTGAAGTCCATGATACATAAAGGAGTATACATTGGATGTATATAAAGATATATGATATCATGGGTTATACTCATCTCCCTTGGATAGCCGACAATAATTTATATAATTATTAATTAAAAATTAAAATAATAATGCACTCCATCATTTACAATATAAATTAGCATCTTACATCCTTATGGTTGTTGAGCACGCTCAAGCCATATAATTTCTAATGTGATGTTTATATTATCCTTAGATAAATAAGAATGTTATGTAAATTTGTTAAGCACCCTCTATGGTTACATAACTCCCATTAGAATATCGTGAAATGATGGTTTTAGGGTATTGATATACTTTATGACTTTTTGAGCACCCTCAAGATTCTAAAGATGATTAGGAGCATAGTTAAAAGTATGTTAGGAGTTATATATGAGATATAATAAGTAAAGTGTTACTTAACGTTTATAGGAACTATAATTTGTTAAGCACCATCAAGGTTGTAGTAACATGATAAATGGATTTCAATACCCACAAGAGGAATTTATGAAATCACTATCTCTTTTTGGGTTTTTGAGAGAAGCAAAATTTAGTGGGAGCCTTACTAGATTAATGTAATAAACCATCTAATAAATATTAAAACATATGTAGTGTTATCTAATTTACTCTAATGAATTTGCGTAGAACAAATGGCAATTATTAAGCTATTATTCAAAAATAACACAATAAGCGGCACAAACTACAAAGACTGTAAGAAACGGTTAAGATTGCTGTCACCTGTAAAACTCTTTTATGTTGTAACCAACAAGCCATTAGCTAAGCCTCATAAGGATGCCATGCTCGACCAAATGAAGGCTTAGGAAACTGGTCATTCGACTGCAAGCTTGCCCACTACTATGTATTGCTATAAGCATCAAGCTCCAAAGATAGCATAAGAAATTAGATATTTGTGAAATATTCAAGCACCTACAAAAGTTTTATGGTGAGTAGTCTCGTACCGCAAGGTATGAGATCGCATGGAAACGTTCCATGTGAAGATGAGTGTTAGCGAGGTTTTTCACCTAGGCACCAACTCCATAAAATTCGTACAACAAGTTTTGATTAATCTATCTCCTAGGTATTTAAGTAGGCTAGTTACCAAGGTTTAACGTGATTGCTGGAAATTCAGTTAAGTCTTTTGGATGAATGCAGAGAGGAGTAGGTATGGAACAGATCGAGAATATATATTGTAAATAGACTCGAAAGTATAAGTGCAAAAAATAAAGACACCAAGATTTATAGTGGTTTAGGTTAAATCCTTATGTCCACTTTGTCTTGTCCTTCTTTAGACTTCTATTGCAAAGCCAGAAGGCTATTAAAATGCCGAGTTGGCAATGCCACCGTTAATGAATTTTTACAAAGAGCTCTAATATAGGAAAGTACGATTTATTTATTATTTGAATTATGCAGGTGCCAAAAAGGATCGTTGATGTAATGGAATCTACTCCTATTTATAGAAAACTTGTAGCTTCATCATTGGTGGAGAGCTTTCCTTGTGGATCGCTAACTTGTCTCGAATAAGGGGTTGAGAATTGCACACATGTTTGATATCTTGTTTACTTACCAATTGAAGTGGATTGCTGACATGACATTCTATATATAGCTTTTAGATACCTTAATTTTCATATGTTGTATTTACTTTAGGTTATTTGAACCACTGCTACTTCTAAAGGCCATCTTAACCTTTTGATCTTTGTTACCTATTTAAATGCTTCCGAGTTCAGACTTCCTTTCAAACCTACACTTTCGATTGGATGCTAGCTTCGTAGAATATACTTTCGGTTAGTACATGTTTGAAGGCTTGTGCTTTCGGATGTTATCTATACCTTAGCATGTTAATTTACCCCTTAAGTTTATGTATCTAAGGGTGTTATGTGAATTTATATACGTCATAACTATCAATGTTTAATGCTTAAGGAAATTCAATACAAGGCAGTGCTCATATGGTTAACAGGTTAAATATATCTGAGCAGAAAGTATGATATAACACATGCCCTCCAAAGTTCACTTTATATGATAAATACAGAGTGGACTTTGGATTTTGTAAGGAGGGTTAGACCATACTTTTGTACTTAGTTATTTCGCTCTTTCCTTGGTCTATGTTAATTTCCCATAACTATTAAATTGATCAACGTCTGGTAGAATTTTAAGAACCGACCCCCCTGAAATGATGAAGGTTTTGGATGTTATAAGCTAAATATCGCATGCACCGTAAGGCTAATGCTAATTGTATGTCAAAGGCTATGTATAGTAAGTGTCATAAGGTGAAACTAATTATATGCCGAAGGCTATGTTTGGTAAGTGCCACAAGGCAAAATTAATTGCATGTTGAAGGCTATGTATAGTAAGGTCATAAGGTGAAATTAATCTAACTCATTGAATAATGAGGATTTGAAAATGAATTTAATAACTTAACCACGTCGTATATCAAAGTTTTGAAAATGATTTTGAAAATCTAACCTCATCGTATAGTAAAGACTTGAATTTTGAGAATCTAACCTTATCGTGTAGTGAGGATTTGAATATGGAAAGTCTAACCTCATCGTGTAGTGAGGATTTTGAAAGATCGAACCTCATCTATTAGCAAGGATTTAGAAAGTCTAACCTCATCATTCAGTGTGGATTTGAAATATCGAACCTCATTATTTAGTGAGGATATTAAAAGACTAACCTCATCGTTTAGTGGGGATTTTAAAAGTCTAACCTCATCATTTAATGAGGATTTGGAAATCTAACCTAATCTTACAGTAAGGATTTGGTGTCGAAGGATTAATCGATTGTGTTATAAGGCCTAGCTGATTGAATGTCGTAATGCTTAGTAGATTGAGTGTCATATGAATAAGTTGATTATGTGTCATATGGCTAAGTTGATTATGTGTCATATGGCTAAGTTGATTATGTGTCATATGGCAAAGTTGATTGTATTCCATAAGGCTTATTTGATTGTATGTCGTAAGGCTTAATTGTTCGAGTGTCGTAAGGCTAAGTAGATCGTATGCCGTTAAGGATAAGTTGATTAAAGGTGTAAGGCTTAGTAGATTGAGTGTCATAAGGCTAAGTTGATTGAGCGCTAAAGGATAACGTTATAAGCTTAGTGGTTTAATGCCATTTAGGCTTAGTGAATTGAAAGCCATAAGGCTTGATAATTAGAGTGTCGAAGGCTAACGCCACATACTTAGTTGATAGAGTATCGTAAGGCTTAGTTAGTAGACTGTCAAACGCTAATGTCGTAGGCTTAGTAAGTAGAGTGTCATTGGGCTTAGTTAGTAGAGTGTCAAAGGCTAATGCTATAGGCTTAGTAAGTAGAGTGTCAAAAGGCTTAGCATGTTATATGCCAAGGCTTATCGTATGTAAAAATCAAAGGCAAAGTTTGTTATAGAAATATATTTTAGGTGTTAAAGACGAAGCCTATTAAGTGCCAAGGACGAATGCTTAAGAGTGAAGTGATGGGTCCGCTATGCATTTAATGCAGTTGCTATTTGACATTGTGCAATCGATATTTCTAGAAAGCGATGTCCCATTTACTGTGCAAAGGTGTTCTGCCTTCTGACAAAGTTGCGATTTGGAAATAATATTATTTTACAATGGTTATTTGTGTTGCATAGTTGAGAATTCTTAATGGTTATTTTGTTGGCTTTATTAGCAACGTATAAAGAGACTCTTTCTTCTTCTTTCATTTATTCTACCTGATTTTCTCCTACCGCCATTGAAGCATAAAAAAACTCAAAAAAAATTCATCTCTTTGACAAAATTAGCAAGTTTTATGTTCTTTTTTTCTCATATTTTGATTAGAATGATTCATGCTTTTATTGAATTGTGATTTCATTTTCATACATATTTTTCATAATATTTTGGGCATTCTTACCATATAATGAGCTTTTGATTCGCTGATTCATATGAAGCTATTTTCGTTTTTATTGGACCAGCGATTGATTCTTAGTAGTCATTTGAAATGGGTTAGCCGTAACATAGCATTCTAGATTTTGAATTGGTTTGGGGATATCTTTTAACACTTAGTTGAACTTTTGGGGTTTTATAGGTCATTGTTAAGATTCATAATCTGGGAATTGCATTTCTGTTGGAATTATAGATGTGGATTTAACCCCATTTTTGTTAGGTGCTTGGTTCATAGCTTGAGCTTATAATTATTTTTACTTGATTATAGTAATTTATTTCCATATTAAGGCATAATTTCCCTTATTTAGCTTAAACTAAACTATTAATATGTTTGGCCTTCTTAGATTGAAAATGAGTTCTCCCATGGATACATAAGAAGTTCTTGATAGTATTTTACATGACTTTGGTATTACAGGAGTCAAGGCTATAGCTCCAGTACCAAAAGGCACTTGAGATGCTGCCCTTGAGGGGTACTTCCTATGGGTTGTTGATGTTGGAACTAGGCTAGTCCGCAGTAGAGGAATTAGGTAAATTTCAAAAAGTTCCATTATTGGATCTTTATTGGGCCTGTGTAGTCTAATTCATTTAGAACTTTCCCAAATTTTCTTTTAAATAAAATCAATATTTTATTTGAATTTATAAATGAAATTTATTTTATATAATTTGTATTAATTTACATATATGTGTATCATATAGGCATATATGTGCAAGATGTGCAATTGGATAATGTGTACATGGTTTGACATGCCCGTATATAGATCCTGTGATTTACACTACAACAGACATGTTAGCTCCTTGTGTATACTAACTTATTGTCTAAATACACATATACGTGCTTCATATTGTACAAATCAATGTACATATATATGTATGTATGTATGTATAAATTTAATTATATATTTATTATAAAATATTGGTTATAAATTATTTATATATATCATTTGTACATATATATAATATAATTAGATTTTAAAATTATTTTAAATAATAATTTGAAAAATAATTAAAAACCTTTATCATATATTATGAAATCAACTTTTTTAACTTGTATATATACATAGATATATTTAATTTATATAATAATTTTTTGTAAATATATTGTTACTGCAGCTCACAGCCAGGTAAATGTATTTTTTAATTTTTTTGGTTTAAATAATTTTTAAATAAAATACACTTTAAAATTAAAATCCATGCGGATTTAATAATAAAAATATATTTAAAAATCATTTCTCAAGTCAAAATGCATAGTTTATACTACATATTTTTTTCCATAATATTATATTATTTATGAATGTATTATAAATATATTTTGTTTGTTTAACTACTTTTAAATCAAATAAATAATCTAAAATGTTTATATATATGTAGTAAATATATTTTTACTACCGAATGGATTTAAGGTGTGTACAAAAATTTTAAATAGATATATCATATGAATTAATATTTTATAATTAGGTTTAACTGATAAAGTCATTTAATAATAATAATATTTTTTTCATCAGGGCGTAAGCAATAAGAAGACATCTAGACAACAATTTTTTTTATGTGTATATATATATATAACAACTGACATGTAACAATACAGTAATATACTGATTCGTGATAAAGTTTATCTAGCTAACATATGATCGATTGATTAACTAAGTAATTAAGAACATTAATAAATCAGAAGTATACCTCTCACTAAGGCCTAGAGATCACACTTCCAAATGATGAAATGGCTCCCTGAATCAAATTCCAAGTTCTTGAGTTGTTAGCACCCGAACTGTTTAACCACTAATGAACAAATCGATGTGTTTTGATATGATTTGTGCTTGGATATTTTTGGTTTTTGAATGGGGAATTTCTGGCCGAAAATTATAGGTAGGAGGAGGAGCAAAAAGTCTAACTTGAATGAATATGGAGTGGCTTATTTAAAAGAGGTTAGGAAAGTGAAAAGTGGATAACAATTCCTAATATCTCTCTTACCATTTCCACTCCTTTTCCATTTAGAATCACCAAGGCACATCATATATGGCTGGCCTCCTTATGCAAGCATCATAATTGAAATTCCAAGCCTCTTTGGGTTACAAAAATAATTTCAAGCCTGAACAATGTTTGTTGCATTTAAATCCAAATTTAAACGCGTACCGATATCGTATATCTGTCAATATAAGTATAACTATCATAAATACACTATTTAACATTATTCAACACATCAAATATAAAATTTTATAATTAATACTTCATAAATATTAATTAATTTAATTAATTTATAACAATTACAAATTAATTAAATTGGGTAGTAAAAGGAGTATTCATCATTTCGGTTGTGTGACTCTTAGGTGTAAATTTGATCAGCGATTAATGTCGAACAATTTGAATATTAACGTTCACAAGTCATTTAGAAGGCGGTGTGACATTATGGCCAAATTTATTGCTTACTTGGTTTCAGTAAAATCCAATTTTACTTTATTAAGCGCTACCTGATAGTGACAATTATTTACGCCAATTCTCTTCGTCAAAACTATATCACTTTGGACTTAAAAGAATTTGGTAACGATCAAAATTCCAATATCGTCCATATTCAACTCTACAGTCCAAACACAAAGTCCTTAGTTCAGTAATAACAATTATTGTTAATCGACCTACTCTGGCTAGAGACTTTGACTTTGAGTTGACCGTAATACTAATCCTATATAACCGAGGAGACAAAACCTCTCTTGAATAGTGTTTCACTTCCAATACTTCCACTCAACCCAACTATAGTCACTCAATGGACGTCGTGCCATGATTTGACTATAATCAAAGCATAGCTTTCATATTGAAGATCGACAGTATTATTAAGTAAAGAGAGCTATGTAAATTAGTCACATCTATGTTTTATGTTTGACCTTAGTTATATTAACCAATAGAAAACTATCGAGTGAATCATTCCAAAGTTATCCAATAACTATCAGTTGTAACCCCTTGGTGCCTCCAGCGGACATGGGTAATACACTGCCCAATATTTGGAGAGAATTACGTACACTAGTCTCAATGGATGCACCGATACCCAATCTCAATAAATCTTGGCTAGGAATATATAAAATGATGTGCTTATTATAAATTGTGACACAATACTCATGATTACAACTATTTGTAATTACTATCACAAAGGCACCATTTATGGATTTTCTTTTAAATATATTTTAATTAAACATTGAATTATTTATAACACATAATAAAAAAATATAACAGAAAGAAAACACATTTATTACGAATGAGAATTGAATACATAGTTAATTAATTTACAATAAATTACAGAATTTCCCCTTGGGCATACCCCAAACTCTATCAATCTCTCACTTGCACTTGGGGCTAATTATGGAATCTCAGTCCCGTTCCTTCAATTACTTCTCGAGAGCCGACTGAGCCTGACCCTTAGCAAATGGATCTGCTATGTTGTACTTGGTATCTACCCTTTGTATCATGACCTCTTTCTTTTCAACGAATTCTCTAATGAGGTGGAACTTCCAAAGAATATGTCATGACTTCTTATGTACTCTGGGCTACTTTGCTATCTAAATCGTCGTACTGTTGTCATATAACAATGCCATAGGATTCTTGGTATCAAGGTTCACTTTGGGCTCACTTAAAAACTTACGCATCCATACTGCCTCTTTAGTTGCTTCCTCTAGGGCTATGTACTCTGCCTCCATCTTTGAATCAACTACCGTCTCTTGTTTGAAACTTTTCCAACTGATGACTCCGCTATTAAGCATAAAGACATAACCAGACACAAATTTACTGTTATGAATGTCATTCTGAAAGCTTGAATTTGCATACATCTTCATAAGGAGGTCATAATCCCATAAATGAGGTATAAGTCTTGAGTATTTCTCAAATACTTTAGTATGAATTTTAAGGTCGTCCAATGCTTTTCTATAGGATTAGACTGGTATCGACTCATACATCCAAACACATAAGCTATATCTAGTTTAGTACATAAAATAACATGCATTATGGATCATATGGCTGAAGCATAGGTGATCCTCGTACTTCCTGGAAAAGATGATTCCAGACTGCGTTAGAACATTTCCACGCTTGAAATTTTCCATACCAAATATCTTCAGTATGGTATCTATGTACATGATTGGAACAATGCCAACAACCTCTTAGATCTATCTCTATAGATCTTTATACCTAGTATATAGGTTGCCTCTCTCAAATCCTTCTTGGAGAAGTTCTTGAAATGCCATGCTTTTACTGATTGCAATAACGAAATGCCATTGCCAATTAACAGAAGATCATCAACATATACCACTAAGAATACGATAGCATTGCCTTGTTCCTTTTCGTATATGCACGCTTCCTCTGTATTCTGATAAAAACCAAACAATTTGAATACCATATCATAACACTTGTTCCAACTTCATGAAGCTTATTTAAGTCCATAAATGGACTTTAACAACTTGCAAGCCTTGCCCTCACTCCCACTGACCAAAAAACCCTCAAGCTATGACATGTAGATAGTTTCTTCTAAATCACCATTTAGAAATGTCATATTTACATCCATTTTCCATATTTCATAGTCATAGAATGCAACAATAGCTAGCATAATCCAAAAGGGCCTAAGCATGGCTATAAGTGAAAAGGTCTCGTCATAACCAATAACTTGAATTTCACAAAATTCTTTCACAATTATCCTAGCCTTATAAGGTTCCACTTCCCCATATGCATTTAGTGTTTTCTTAAAAATTCATTTGCAACCGATGGGTTTTATCCCTTCGTGTACATCTGACAAAGTCCATACTTTGTTTTCGTACAGGGAATCCATCTCAAATTTCATTTCCCCAAGCCAAATGCAGAGTCTTTAATCTGCAGTGCTTGTTAGAAAAATATAGGAGTGTCATTATCTAAGACATAGTCCTTCTTCTCATCATTCATGAGAAAACCGTAGTATTTCTCTGGTGTGCGGGATTACCTACTAGACCTTCTAATAGGTTGCGTGTTTTCGTATAGATGAACTTGGTTCTCCCAATGGTTTGAGCTCAGTGTTAACATTTTGGATCTCATCCAAGTCTACAACTTCGCTATTAATTTCCTTTAATAGAAATTCATTTTCTAAAAAGACAGCATGTTGAGAAACAATAGCTTTTTGTTCCTCTGTATTGTAAAAAGTTTATCCCATCAAATTTTTAGGATATCCTATAAATTTGCACAGTACCTATCTTGCCTCTACTTCATTCAGACCAATGTTCTTAACGTAGGCCAGACAACCCCACACCTTCAAATACTTGAGTTAGGGTTTCTTACCACACCTCGTGTCATATAGTGTTTTAGGCATAGATTTAGTGGGCAACAAGTTCAACATATGCATTGCGGATTCTAGCACATATCCCCAATAAGACAGAGGTAAATCAGCTTTACTCATTATAGAATGAACCATATCTAATAGGGATCGATTCCTTCATCCTGACACATAGTTTTGTTATAGAGTATAGGGTGGAGTAACCTGAGAGATAATCCCATTATCTTTTAAGTGCCATTGGAGTTCTTGTCTAATATACTTACCTCCTCGATTAGATTAAAGAATCTTAACCTTATGGTTTGTTTGGTTTTCTACTACATTATTATACTCAACAAATTTCACATAAATATCTGATTTGTTCTCCATAAGATACACATATTCGAGTCTTAAGAAATCATCATTAAAGGTAACAAAGTAAGAACTATTATCTTTGGTGATTATAGGCATCGAGCCACATATATCACTATGTACTAACCCTAAGAGTTTACCAACTCTTTCATTGCTCCTACTAAAAGGGTGCTTAGTCATTTTCCGTTTAAGACACGACTTACACATGTTAAATGATTCAGGTTCAAGTGACAGTAGAAAACCTTCAGTTTTCAGTTTGTGTAGTTGTTTTTCATTAATATAACCTAGCCTACAATGCCAAATATAACTAACATTTATATTGTTAGAAGAACTATTCACAGAACACGCATAATTAGTATCGATCACATAAATGCCATTTTCAAGAACACCATTGCAGACATTATTTTCATTCAAAATAATGTGCATAACATTATTTGCACACTGATATATATATATCCAGTTTTAGACAATCTAGAAACAAACACAATTGCACCAATATAGTACTTTACAAAATAGCAATTATTTAATATCAATACAATTGCACTAGCCAAACATAAACGATAATCTCATATTGATGTTGTGTCTACGATAAATCCATCAGCATTTTGGAGCCTCATCTCTCCTTTTGCCACGTGATGCTAGTTCCTAAGCCCATGTAACGAATTACATATATGGATTCTAGATCTAGCATCTAAAACCCAAGAAATTTTATTTATTACAAAAAAATTGAATCATAAATATACCTGACAGAGGTATAGAACCATTCTGCTTTCTGTCTCTAACAATCTTTAGGTAATTGGGATGGTTCCTTTTCCAGTGATCTTTCTTATGGTAGTGGTGACATTCACCCTTGTCATCGGTCTTCTTACTTTCCTTATTCTTATTACCTTATATTTTCCTCTTCTTCGAACCTTCCAAAGATGATGCACCACCCTTTATAGTAAGCACAACCCCTTGATCCTTAGATATAGACTCAACCAACCTCAATATATTAATGAGCTCCACGAGATTCACATTCAGGTAGTTCGTATTATAATTCAGTATAAACGTTTCATACTAAGGTGTAAGAGAATAAAGGATTAGATCAACTTGTAATTCATTGCTTATATGTATGTCCAATTATGAAAGCCTATCAATAAAGCCCTTCATCATTAGTACGTAATCGTCGACCTTCTATCCTTTAGTCATTTTGGTATTGAACGGCTTCTTCGTAAGCTCTTACCTTGTGGAACATGATTGTTTGCCAAATAGGGCCTTAAGACTATCAAATATCTCATGGAAAGACATGTTTTCATCCTGCCTCTGCAATGACTTGTCTAATGTAGACAGCATGAAAACTTGGGCGACCTCTATGTATGAAACCTATTTCTCATAAGCAAGTCTAAGTTTAGGGTTCGCGTTATCAGTAGTTGTTCTTTAGGTTTACATGTAATAGACGACCAAAGACGCGCGTAAGTGAATGATATCTCAATCACTCTTAGCCAATCGATATAGTTTGACCCGGTAAGCTTGTCGCTTTCAGAAAATAGTTTTGGAGTTGTCATTTTTTGCAAGTTTTAATTGGTAGATTATTAGGATAATATCATATTAGATATTCTTATAATATTGGTAAGGTTAAACTTTATGTTTCATCTTGCTAATAAGCTCCCACTAGTCTTTTATGTTTCATTAAAACCTAAGTCGAAAAATAGAAGTCTTTCGACTTTACTAGTAGGTGTTAGGACTCGTCCATCTTGGAATTCTAACCTTGATTTTGCTTAACAAGTCATAGCTCCAGAGGTGATGGATAACTCCTTATCAGTTGCATCATATACAACTCCTAATCCATGGTATCTTGTCCTAATTTCACTTCGATCTTGAGTTTGCTCAACAAATCAAAATGAAATTATTCACTCGTACCTACCATATCACGATAGCCTAATGATAGTATATGTACCTTGAGTTTGATCAACAAATACATATAGTTATCTTACCTCATTTATTCAATATATTAATAATACTACACATAACATTCCTAGGTTGAGTGTGCTCGACAACTAAGGAAATGCAAGTAATTTATTAATATAATATATACATATGGTAAGGACAATATTACATTAAAGATTCATAATCTTCAATATATTATCTTGAGTGACATTGACTAATGGAATAATGTAAATGCCCTTGTGATTTAAGTGTTGAACACATCAGGAATCATTATATATATACATTTATGTATGTATTTATTCCTTAAGTCTATTTAAGGTTTCTTAGTGTTCCACCTTTGGTTTATACATTCATATTATATAATTTTTATTATTATATAACATTTATATTTTAATTGGCTTATATAATAATCTTATGTATAACATTATATTAATTAAATCTTATTTAATTAATTTTTTAATTAATTAACTCTTTAATTAACTGTTTATTATTCAATCCTAACACATTATGTTGAATATTTATATATACTATAACCTTTACAGTGATAAAATATATGTATGTATGTATGTATTTTAATACTTAATTAAATTTAATTATTTTCGAAAAATCATTTTATATACACACACATGTATCCTTATATTGTCTTAAACATTTCAAGACATTATAACATATATCATTATATATTATACATTCATATATGTATATTATTTAATAAACTTATTTAATTAATTTAATTCTTTTATCAATCTCAGTAATAAACTTAATTTTGAAATTAATTTTTATTTCAAACATTTTTAAAGAAATTTATTATATTATAAATTTTATAATATATATATATATATATATATTATTTGAAATTTAACTTTTAAATTTAAAATCCATATTTTTAGTTTTCAAAATTTTCTGAAAATTAACCTAAGATCCAATTCATATTAGGCCTTTTCCATTAGGAGCAACATTTGGGCTCAAATATCTGTTCAGGCTAGGTCGGTAATCAGGTGGGGCAGAGTACTTGATTTCCCAAACACAATTCTTCGATACTACCTTTCTAGACACCCTACTATTTAGGCTGTGAGCTTAATTAGTTAACTCTAACATGTCTAATTTAGACTGCATAGCTATTGGACTCCGAAACCATTGTTGGAACTAAGCCTGCCCGTATCGAAGGAACTAGGCAAATTTCAAACAAATTCCATTATTAGATCTTTAATGGGCCTATGTAGTCTAACTCATTTAGAACTTTTCTAAATTTTATTTTAAATAAAATCAATATTTTATTTGAATTTATAAATGAAGCTTATTTTATATAATTTTTATTATATTTAAAATATGTTTATCATATAGACATATGTTCATGCGTGCATGTGCAACATAATAATGTGTATATGTTTTGACATGCTCATATATAGGTGCTGGGATTTCACCGCAATGGATATATTAGCCACGCGTGTAAACTAATGTATTGTCTAAATATACATATATGAGCATCAAATTATTATACACAAACAAACATATATATATATATATGTATGTATGTATGTATAAATTTAATTATATATTTATTATAAATTATTTGTTATAAATTATTTATATAGATCATTTATGAAATATATGTACATATATAATTAATTAAATCTCAAAATTATTTTAAATATTAATTTGTAAAATAATTTAAAATTTTATCATATATTATGAAATCAATTTGTTTAACTTATATATATATACATAGATATATTATATATATAAAAACATATAACTAGTTAATTAATTAATATATATATAATAATTTTTGTAAATATATATTTACTACAGCTCACGGCCAAGTAAATATATTTTTTTCATAATTTTTTTCGATTTAAATAATTTTTTAATAAAATACACTTTAAAATTAAAATCCTTCCGGATTTAATAAAAAAATTATTTAAAAATCATTTCTGAAATAAAAATGCATATTTTATACTATATAAATGTTTTCTATAATATTATGTTATTTATAAATATACTATAAATATATTTTGTTTGTTTAACTACTTTTATCAAATAAATCATCTAAAATGTTTTTATATATGTATAATAAATATATATATTTTACTACCGAATGGTTTTTAAGCGTAAACAAAAATTTTAAAATTCTAAATACATATATCATATGGATTAATATTTTATAATTAGGTTTAACTGATAAAATCATTCAATAATAATAATTTAATAATATTATTATTATTATATTTCATCAAGCCGTAAGCAATAAGAAGACATTTAAACATCAAATTTTTTTATGCATATATATATATAATTATCGATAAGTAACAATACAGTAATATATCGATTTGGGATAGAGTTTATCTAGCTAACATATGATCGGTTGATTAACTAAGTAATTAAGAATATTAATAAATCAGAAGTATACCTCTCACTAAGGCCTAAAGATCACACTTTCAAATAATGAAATGGCTTCTTGAATCGAAATCCAAGTCAAGAGTTGTTGGCTCCCGAACTGCTTTACCACTGATGATCGAATCGAGGTGTTTTGATGTGATTTATGCTTGGATATTTTGGTGTTCTAAAGGGGGAATTTCTGACCAAAAATTATAGGTAGGAGGAGGAGCAAAAAGTCTAACTTGAATAAGTAGAGAGTGGCTTATTTAAAAGAGGATAGAAGAGTGAAATGTGGATCACAATTCCTAATATCTCTCTTACCATTTCCACTCCCTTTTCCATTCAAAATCACCAAGGCACATCATATATAACTGGCCTCCTTATGCAAGCATCATAATTGAAATTCCAAGCCCCCTTTAGGCCTCAAAAATAATTCCAAGCCCGAAATGATGTCCGTTGCATTTAAATCCAAATTTAAACGCGTACTGATATCATATGTCGATTAATATATTTATAGCTATAATAAATATATTGTTCAACAAATCAAATATAAAATTTTAAAATTAACATTTCAAAAATATTAAATAATCTAATTAATTGATAACAATTACAAATTAATTAAGTCGAGTGGTAAAAGGAGTATTCATCATTTCGGTTGTGTGACTCTTAAGTGTAAATTTGGTCAGCGATTAATATTGAACAATTTGAATATTAACGTTCACAAGTCACTTAGAAGGTAATGTGACATTATGGTTAAATTTATCGCTTACTTAGTTTTAGTAAAATCCGATTTTACTTTATTAAGCGATATCTAGCGGTGACAATTATTTACACAATTTCTCTTCGTCAAAACTATATCACTTTGGACTTATGGAATTTGGTAACATTCAAAATTTCAATATCGTCCATATACAACTCTACAACTGTAACACCCCTACTTTTTGATAACATTATTCAGAAGATTTAATTAGATAAATTAAATAGAAAAATGTAGGTGTTAAGTGAAAAGGGGGTTGAGATTTGAATAAATATAATTAAGGCCATGCTAAATAAAATAATTAAATGGGCTTAAGAATGGTTTTAGGTTAATTAATCTGCATATGGGTATATTAGGTATTTGCCGCACATAACCCTTAACCCCTATATATTTTTGTTTCTACCACTACATTCCCATTCACGTCATTTTGAAAACATAAAACACTAGAGGAGCCAGCCATTAACAAATAAAGAGAAGAGAAATTAAAATCAAAAGCTAGAGATTCAAGCTTAGGGGAAATCAATCTCAATCCAATCTCCATATCTTAATTAAGGTGAATAATAATTTCATCTCTATTTTGTTTTGAATCATATGTTTTTGGATTTAAGGGTAAATTCGTTTTTATGATGATTTGGATGATGATATGCTTGAATATTAATTTGTTTAATTTAAACAAGATTGTTTAAATGGGAATATACACTAAAACCGATTTATGTTGATGTTTAAATGCTATGGAAAATTTTTATGTTGTATAAACCATGATTATGGAGTTGGGTTTTAATTTTGATAATTTTCCAAGCTATGGAAAGATTGTTATGAATTTTCAAAGGAAAATATGGTTATTTGGGTTTATAAATTTATTTTGGAAAATATATTAAGAATTTGGGTATGAGATTTTGATATGTTAGATAACATGATTAATGAAAATTTTTGGGGATTTTTCCAAAGTGATTTGTTATGCAAATTAAATTATTTTAGAAGAGGGACTTCTTTGCAATATTGGTTTTGCTTAATGGAAGGGCTTATTTGAGTAACTTAACCATGGTTTAGATCTGAAATTAGCGGCAGTTATTTTAGTAAAGAATTTAAAAAGTTAAGGCAACCAATCTGGTGTTTACACATGGCAGGTTAGTTAGAAAAAGGTTTGTTTTAATTAGTACTAAAATAGATTTATCCAAAAAAGTTGGTTTCACCTACTTTAGAAGTACCTTTCGACTCAGAGCTTCCGCCATCAACCTAGTCAAAACCTACTATGTCGAAACCAATACAAAAGGTATCACAAAGATGGTATGCAGTGGATTGGAGAAAGATGGAAGGTTAGGTGTCGAAAGCATAGCTTCCGAAGGGGTCGATACCTTGGTTTGTTTTAAAAAGAGAAGCGCATGCCTTTGTTTTATTTAAGCCTTCGAAGGAGTCGAAGCATATGTTTTCGAAAGAGGTTTTTAAAAGCTTTCGAAGGGGTTGCCATCAACTTATGTTTGCTTTTGAAAGGGTTCCTTTACTTATGAAATATTGCTTTTGGAAGAAGGGGTTCCGACCTAGTCGAAGCCCTGCTGCCGTTCTTTAGCCTTTCGATAGTATTGAAGTCATCAATGCTTTCGAAAGGTAGTGTTTGTATTTAAAGATGTTTTAAGCTATTTCCTAAATGCTTTCGAAAGGGTCCCAGGGTTTCGAAGGCAATGGCTTCGAAAGGGGTTTTGACGCTATCCTTTAATGTTTGTTTAAATGATTTAAAGCTTTTGAAAGAGACGGTGCCGACGCCATCATGTTTTCCCCAGTGTTTTATATGATAAAGGATGGTTTCGAAAGGGATACTTTCACCTATATTCACTTTGACCCAAATAATATTTTAAGTAAAAACCCAATGGTTTCGAAAGAGGGACTTTCAATGGTTTCGGAAGGGTTACTTCCAATGGTTTCAAAAGGGGTACTTTCAATTGGTTTCGAAGCTATGCTTCTAAAGTTAAATGTTGATACTTTAATACATTCGAAAGATTTCGAAAGAAATGTTTTAAAGTGTTCGAAAGTCAGGAGCCTAATGTTTTAAAAATATATTTTTATGCTTTCGAAGGAGGGTATCCAAGGAAGTCGAAAGCAAGGTTTAGAAGGTTTCGAAAGGTTTTGTAACCCAAAATAAATTTTTAAAAGAATAAACCCATGGCTAAATTAAAGGAGTTTTTGTAATGGTTTTGAGAAGAAGCTTTCCTTAATGAAATAATAGGTTAAAATGATTAAACATGTTTTATATTAAACCCACGAGAGTGGTATTGTTATGTTATTATGTTTGCTTCTTCAAATATAAATATATTCACATTATAATGGACCCATAACTGCATTTGGGGATAAAGGGCAGAAGAACTAGCTAGCTTGACCCAGTAGTGAATATAAATTGATTAAACACCAGGATGAGTAGATTTGCATCCAAGAGATCAGGGAGACCAGAATATAGGATACCTAAATATGGAAGTTGTCAAGGAGACAGGTTCATAGTGATCCCATGAAAACTATGTTATAAAGAGTGGTTGGCAGGGGCCAATTGGTTTGTAGTGAACCCATGAAAACTATATCAGGATTAATTTATTGACAGTTGTCAATAGGTTCTTAGTCAACCCATGAAAACTAGGATAAGAGAGAAGTTATTGGAGTAACCAATAGGTTCAGGGGAACCCATGAATCAATTAAACCCACATGAGTGGTGGTGTTAAGTTAATTGGCAGGGGCCAATAGGTTTATAGTGCACCCATTAAAACTATGAAGTAGGACAGGGAGTCCAGAAGTTAAATAAAGGTTATTAGTAAGCCTATGAAAACTAATAGGTTAATATTGATCCTAGAAACTATAAATATGACACAGAGTTAATTAAACAAGGGATGGGAAATCCAGATTGTTTTAACTAGTATGCATATCATTATAATATTTTGAAATGACTATGTTTTTAACCATTATGGATGCAGGAGCACAATATATGATTTTATAAGGTTTTAGGGTACTGGTGAGGGGAAAACCCGTTCCGCTAAGCGGCGTGGTCTCACTAGATATCTAAATGATTTGAGATGGTAGATTATTATTCATACTAGACTTTATGTCTGACTCGAAGTTTATGTTTTCCCCTTAAAACTCTCGGGTACTCAATTGATTTTAAGTAGTTTGAGAGTTGAGGTTTTCAAGTACCTCATTAGACGAATAAAGCTTCCGGAGATGTGCAAGAGGCATAATATATATTTAGAGTTCTCTTTTACTTGATTTCGTTGTGTTGCTCGTAATGGCAAAGTTGTTATATTGCCTATATATACTCTGATCATCCAAGGGGGCATCTTCATATGTCACTCTTGGCGTATGTTGTAATAAATATATTTTCTCTGAACGTGATTTACGATTGTGGGTAATGAATTGAAATGGAATGTAACCTTGTTTGTAGTTTTAATTTTTTTTCCATATTCATGTGTTTCTGTGTATCAATGAATCTAACACCGCCGTATTTGGTCGCCGAGGATTAATAACTATGGATGACTGCAGCATCTGTAGCCGTTAGTTTTGGGCCTCCATGTAGGGGGATGTTACAACAGTCCAAACAAAAAGTCCTTGGATCAATAATAACAATTATTATTAATTGAACTGCTATGGTCAAAGATTTTTACTTTGAGTTGACTTCAGTTGTACATGATACTAACCCCATATAACCGAGGAGACAATTCCTCTCTTGAATAGTGTTTCACTTCCAATATTTCCACTCGACCCAACCATAGTCACTCGATGGACATCGTGCCATGATTGAGTATAATCAAAGTGTAGCTTTCATATTGAAGATCGATAATATTCTTAAGTCAAGAGAACTATGTAAATTAGTCATATCTATATTTTATATTTGACCTTAGTTATATTAACCAATAGAAAACTATCGAGTGGTTCATTCCAAAGTTATCCAATAACTATCAGTTGTAACCCCTTGGTGCCCCTAACGGTCATGAGTAATACACCGTCCAACATTTTGAGATTGTTATATACTTTAGTCTTAATTGATGCATCAATACCCAATCTCGATACATCTTGACTAGGAATATCAAAATGATGTGAATATTGTACATTGTGATGCATACTCGTAATTACAATAATTTGTAATTACTATCACAAACACGCCATTTATGAATTTTATTTTAAATATATTTTAATTAAACATTTAATTATTTATAGCATATAATAACAAATATATAACAGAAAGAAAACACCATTATTATGAACTAGAATTGAATACAGAATTAATTAATTTACAATAAATTATAGAATTTTCCCTTGGGCATACCCCTAACTCTATCAGTCTCCCACTTGCACTTGGGGCCAATTATGGAATCCCATCCCTTAAGTCGACTTCTTGAGAGCCGATCAAGTTAGACCGTTAGTGGATGGATCTTCTATGTTGTCTTTAATATCTATCCTTTGTATTACGACCTCTTTCTTTTTAATGAATTCTCTAATGAGGTGGAACTTCCAAAGAATATACCATGATTTCTTTTATACTCTAGCTACTTTGCGATCCGAATCTCTGTATTGTTATCATATAACAATGACATAGTATTTCTGGTATTGGGATTCACTCTGAGCTAACCTAAAAACTTGCGCATCCATACTGCCTCTTTAGCTACTTTGTTGAGGGTGATGTACTCTACCACCATCTTCAAATCGACTATTGTCTCTTGTTTGGAACTTTTCCAACTGATGGCTCCACTATCAAGCGTAAAGGCATAACTAGACAAAGATTTACTATCATCAATGTCACTCTGAAAGATTTGAATTTGTATACCTCTTTATAAGGAGGTCTTCATTCCTATAAATGAGGAATAAGTTCTGAGTATTTCGCAAATACTTTAGTATACATTTTAAGGCCATCCAATGCTTTTCTCTAAGATTAGACTAGTATCGGCTCACACATCCTAATGCATAAGCTATATTCGGTTTAGTACATATCATAATGTACATTATGGATCCTATAAGTGAAGCATAGAGGATCCTCTTAATATGCTCTTTCTCCTCATCGATATGAGGAGCGTCCTTCTTAGAAAGGATTATTCCCGGCCGTGTTGGAACATTTCCACGCTTGGAATTTTCCATACCAAATCTCTTGATTACGGTATCTATATACATGATTGGGACAATCCCAACAACCTCTTAGATCTATCTTTATAGATCTTTATACCTAGTATATAGGTTGCTTCTCTCAAATTCTTCATGGAGAAGTTGTTGGTAAGCCATGCTTTTACTGATTGTAATAACAAAATGTCATTTCTAATTAACAGAAGATCATCGACATATATCGCTAAGAATATGATAGCATTGCCTTATTCCTTTCTGTATATGCACGCTTTCTCTATATTCTGATAAATACCAAACAGTTTGATTACCTTATCATAACACTTATTCCAACTTCTTGAAGCTTGTTTAAGTCCAAAAATGGACTTTAACAACTTGCAAGCCTTGCCTTCACTCCCACCAACTACAAAACCCTCAAGCTACGACATATAGATAGTTTCTTCTAGATCACCATTTAGTAATGTCGTTTTTACATCTATTTGCCATATTTCGTAGTCATAGAATGCAGTAATGGCTAGCATAATACAAATAGACTCAAGAAAGGCTACGGACGAAAAGGTCTTGTCAAAATCAATACCTTCAATTTGATAAATTCCTTTCGCAACTAGCCTTGCCTTATAAGATTCTACTTCTCCATCTGCATTTAGCTTTGTCTTAAAAATCCATTTACAGCCGATGGGATTTTCCCTTCGGGTACATCCGATAAAGTCCACACTTTATTTTCGTACATGGAATCCATCTTGAATTTCATCGTACCAAGCCAGAGTATAGAGTCTTTAATATGTAGTGCTTGCTGGAAAAATAAAGGAGTGTCGTCATCTAAGACACATTCCTCCTTCTTGTTATCCATAAGAAAATGGTAGTATCTCTCTGGTGCGTGAGAGTTCCTACTGACCTTCTAATAGGTTGTGTGTTTTCGTATACCGGTGAACTTAGTTCTCCTATGGTTCGAAGTGTTAACTTTTTCGATCTCATCCAAGCCTATAAATTCACTGTTAATTTCCCTTGATAGAAATTCATATTCTAAAAGAATAGCGTGTTGAGAAACAATAAACTTTTGTTCCTCTATATTGTAGAAAGTATATCCCATCAAGTTTTTGGGATATCCTACAAATTTACACGGTAACGATCTTGCCTCTAGTTTATTCGGACCAACGTTCTTAACGTAGGCCAGACAACCCCACACCTTCAAATACTTGAGTTAGGGTTTCTTACCACACTATATGTCATATAGTGTTTTAGGCATAGATTTTATGGGCAACAAGTTCAACATATGCGTTGCGGTTTCCAGCACATATCCCCAATAAGGCATAAATAACTCAACTTTACTCATCGTAGAACAAACCATATCTAATAGGGCTCAGTTTCTTTGCCCCAACACACCGTTGTGTTGTAGAGTATAGGGTGGAGTAACTTGAGAGATAATCCCATTATCTTTTAAGTATCATTGGAGTTCTTGTCCAACGTACTCATCTCTTCGATTAGATCGAGGAATCTTAATCTTATGATTTGTTTGGTTTTATACTACATTCTTATACTCAACAGATTTCACATAGAAATAAGATATGTTCTTTATAAGATACACATATCCTGGTCTTGAGAAATCATCATTGAAGGTAAAAAAAAGTAAGAACTATTATCTTTGGTGATTGTAGGCATCGGGCCATATACATCACTATGTACTAACCCTAAGAGCTCATCAACTCTTTCATTGCTCCCACTGAAAGTGTGCTTAATCATTTTCTCTATAGACACAACTCATATGTGTCAAATAATTTAGAATCAAGTAATGGGAGAAAACCTTCAGTTTTTAGTTTATGTAGTCATTTCTTACTAATATGACCTAGCCTACAATGCCAAAGATAACTTTCATTTATATTATTAGAAAAACTACTAAGAAACAGACATAATTAGTATTGATCACATAAATTCCATTTTTCAAGAACACAATTGTAGACTTTATTTCCATTCAAAGTAATGTTCATAACATTTTTCACATAATGAAATATATATCCAATCTCAGACAATCTAGAAATAGACATAATTCCACAAGTCTTTTACAAAATAGCAATTATTTAATATCAATACTACTCCACTAGGAAAACATAAATGATAATCTCCTATTGCTGTTGCATCTACAATAAATCCATCAGTAATTTAGAGCCTTATCTCTCCTTTTGCTGCATGACGCCAGTTCCTAAGCCCATGTAATGAATTACATATATGAGTTCTAGATCTAGTTTCTAAAACCCAAGAAATTTTATTTTTTACAAAAAAAATTGAATCATAAATGTAACCGACGGAGCCAAAGAACCATTCTGCTTTCTTTCTCTTACAATCTTTAGGTAATTAGGACAGTTCCTTTTCCAATGATCTTTCATATGGCAGTGGTGACATTCAGACATGTCATCAGTCTTCTTACATTCTTTATTCTTCTTATCTTTTATTTTTCGCTTCTTCGAACCTTTCAAAGATGATGCACCACCCTTTACAGTAAGCACAGCCCCTTTCATAGGTGATGCAACAACCATTTGAAGATGATGCATCTTGATAGGAATATTTAAAATGATATGCTTGTTATAAAGTGTGATACAATACTCATGATTACAACTATTTGTAATTACTACCATGAACACACCATTGATGGATTTTCCAAAAAATATATTTTAATTAAACATTTAATTATTTATAACACATTATAACAGAAACTTTTATTATGAATGAGAATTGATATAAAGTTGATTAATTTATAATAAATTATAGAATTGCCCTTAGGGCACACCCCTAACTCTACCTGTTGAGTATTTTTAGAATGGAATATCCCTCCCATTAGCCCATTTCTTTTTTCGAATTGCTAAAATCTTATAATCGTAATCCTTTCCACCTCCCACTAGAGTTATATATACACTCTTTCAGCCTTGAAAGTTATGTATTTTCAAAGAAGTTATACAAATTTATCTATGGTTGAGGTTAACTTTCTGTTTGACTTGAAAATTTCAAAATCAATTACTTCGATCCCTATGTATTACTTGCAAATTCAGAAGAAACGACCTTTGATTGTTCCCATTAGTAAGATTGATGCGAAGAAATGGTTTAATGTTAAATCCAACAACCCTTGGATCGTTACTTCTTTTTTGGAAGCCGGTAAGTTGAACTTATACTTGAGTGACCTTTTTTATTAATTTAGGTTCTGATTCGAACCCGGTATTTATTTATTATTAGGGAGACCCAAAAAGACTAAATAGACTAAGTAATTTTTAATTTGCTTTTAGAAGGTCTTAGGCTTATTGGAAAGCTAATGGAAACGTCAACATGTGTTGATGGTAGATAATTTAAATTCTTATGGTTTGATGCCTGCTAATGCCTTGTTTAGAGGGTATTCAAAACCTAGAACCTCTAGAGATTCCCTTAAAGTAAATGCTGAAAAGTCAAGTTCGAAAGAAGGGAATGGTTCTCACATCCCCGATCACTATAGCTCTTCCAAAACCAATACCAAGGGCAGACTTTAGGCCTAATTCTCCTAGTAGTCTTATAATTTATGTGTTTAGGAATAGTTTGGCTCTTCATGTCATCTTGGTTTTAAGTTCGCTATATTTGTTTAGCTTATTTATTGTTTTGTAGATATAGATCCTATGATGATGAAGAAACTTGGTTCCATCTAGTTATTTAGGAGCAAGCCTACTTCCATAAAGCCCGTCGAGGCTCAAAAATCTCCTCCACCTGAAGTAGTCATAGATTTGGCTAGGAAACAAAAAAGAGATGCTCCTACTGATCCGTCCCCAAATCTTCCTACCGGCGGTTCTTCTCAACTGGAAGACCCTGTCCTTCCTCATTCAGATCTCTTTTCTCTTTCATCTAATGGTCGACGAGCTGTTAAATTGACCAAACAAGCTTTTGATTCTCATATTTCTACTGCTTGTTGTGGAAGCTAAGGTTGAGGTTACCAAAATCTCATACAACTTCGAATAAGTCCTTGAGTATAGTCTTTAGGAGAATATTTAGGTATATAGACTTTTATTTATATCTTTATTTTTTTGAAAATTTGTTCACATATCGGCTTTATAGATTTTGGCCAAGCTATTAGTTCTAAGTCATAGGTTTAAAAGACTCAAATATACCTTAGAGGAGCCAAAGCTGGCAGGGAGAAAGCTGCTAACTCTGGAAAGAATGCGAGGAATTGAATAAAATGGCCAGGGAAGCTAAGGCCTCTTTTAAGGAGAATTTTTGGAGCTTTGAAGCCAAAGAGATTATGCTTAATAAGGAAGTGGATAAGCTTAAGGAGGACGTGAAAAATAGAGAAAGAGAGTTGGCAAAAAATGATAAGGGGTTGGCCAAAGCTGGAAGAAAGGCCAAGGATCTAATGACCTTGGAGCAAGCAAAGGGAGAGGCTAATATAAAAGCTATTGAAGTTTACCAAGTTAATACCAAAAACCAAGGTAGAGGCTGCCACTTTTGATTTTCTTTAAGAAGATGTGCCTATGGTTGAAGAACATTCCAAAAAACAATATGAAGAGGCCAAAAAAGCCGAAGGGGATTCTGTTGTCGCTTCGATGCATTCTGAGGTAAAAAAACCCCTCTAATGGTAATATCAATCAAAATGATGTTGAACAACCTTGATTTTAAATTTGTAATATTCTTTTGTGTAAGTAGGACATTTATTTTGACTATGTGATGGCTCAAATGCTTTTCTTTGGGTTATACTTTAATTTTTTTATTATTGAAGTACTTATCTTCATTCAGACTAAATTGAAAAATCGACCTCAACCTTTGGATATCATTACAAGGTTTTATAGAGCCATAGTAAGACAAAGAATTAACAATTAATGAAGATTATAAGTTCTCTTAAGAGTCGTCTTCATGCTAGCACCTTATCCGGCAATAGTATTAGATCCTACATTGTGTTCTTATGAATAATATATAAAAATTTGAATCTAAAACTTATCTAAGTTATAAAATTAATGAATAAATTAATTTAAAATTGTTTTAAATTAAAATTTAAATTAAAATTTTCAAAGGTTATTGTTTGCTCAAAAAGTGGGCAAACATCTCCAAGTCATTATCATAGAACTATGAATATGGAACGCATAACACAACTACTTTATGTATGCAGTTTTATATAATTCTAAAGAGAAAATCAAATACAGATAATGTAGAAACTAAAGTGCAGTTTGGTAAAGAACACACAAATTTATAGTGATTGGTTTGAATAGTGCCCGCATGCACTATTTGCAATCATTATTTTCTTATAGATCTCACATACAATGTAAAAGATACAAACATACAATAATCTTATCTGACTGTCCACTATTCCTAACGCCTAAAATTAGCGCCAAACGTTGTCTAAGCTTGCGCACTAACCTCCTATGTTAAGAACAATGGGTCTTTTTGGTGAATAAATAATTTTTTTACCTAATAGTATTTAAATCTATCTCATAGCAGAATTATACAATAAGGCATCATTAAATTAATACATATAATATACCATACAAGGAGCAATGCTAGTAAAAACATCTATTATTTATCTACATCAATAATACAATCATGGCTTATTGCTCATAGGAAATGGAATAACAAATACTCAATAAAAATGTTAGGTAATATGCAAGCTGAATGAGTCATATGTTCACATCATTCCATTCCCTTTTCTTCACTTATAAACCGTATACATACACACACACACATGTATGTATGTATGTGCATAGACATATACTACGTATATATGTCTAATGGTACACATGGAAGCAAAGAAGGAAAAGGTTTCAACTAGTTTTGGACTATGCAATTCAATATCCTATTCACCCCGGTCTAATCTCAAGGATCCAATGGCTATTGCATACAGAAAGACTACCTACATACCCTTTTAGGATCAATACCACATAATCTTGTTTCTATACCAGAAACTGTTGTTCTCCTACAATCAAATGTGTTGGCACATGATTACGTTTTTTGTTAGCACATCTACATCATAATATAGGCACATCCATCATATCAATCGTAGCATGATTACATAAAATAGGGAACAATATTCAAACATATAAATACAACAAAAAGACATCCAATCCCTATTTCTGTAACGACCCGCTATTTTGGACCATTCAAATCGATAATAAAACCATACATATCTGACTTGAATAATTCAAAATACCGAATTGTTAATTTAAAATTTGGCAAAACATAGCATATACAGTAAATAAATCAATCATAGATCACAGACACAGAGTAGAATAATGCAGCGGAATAGATAAAAGGATAGTAGTTCATGAAGCTACTATATACATCAGAGTTAGAAAATAAAATACATAAGAATATCTCAAATACAGTAAAGTCTTCAGTACGAGCAGATGACTTCTCTAAACCAATCGGCTGGAATAGCTGAAAGCTGAATCAATAGTTGGATCTCTAAACGAAGCTCCAAAATCCAAAGGTGAGTCTCAAATGCTGTATCACTCGGTCTGACCCGAGCGTAAAGCAAAACACAAAACACTCGAGTCAGGATTAACATTCTTATACTAATAAATCCAACTCAAGTGAAATATCAACTGAAATACAAGTAACTTAAAGGATGTTTGGGATAACCATCCTCTAAGAATCCGTGCAACTATCTACAATGTAGAAATATACACTATAACACCGTGGTCATTTCAATTAAATTTATACTTCAAAACCCAAATATCATTTCATTTCAAATATATCTATTTTCCAAAATAGTATATATATATTAAATGATTTAAAAAGTAAAGTACTTATAATTTCCTCAAGTCTCGCAAATCGATTCAAATCAACTTCAAATTCCAAATTCAAATTTATTCAAAGCTTAATTCATCAATTTAATTCAGTTCTAAATATACCACTTATTTTTCAATATATTTCAAAGCTTTAATATTCAACATTTTCAAAGTTAGATTTAACAGTTTCATATAGCTCTTGATTTAACTTCATTATTATTTAATCAGGGAATATTCACTTAATAAATTCAATATCATTTACTAGCCTTAAATTACATTTTTACTAAATATTTTCTTAATTTTTTTACAAGAAATATTCATTAAATTACTTATAAATCAAACCCAAGATAAATCATATCTTACATCTCAATTTCAATAAGTTTCTAATCGGTTTAATTAAATAAAATTCTTTATTGAATACAATTTCAACTAAATTCAAATTATCTTCCCAACCTTTACTTATTCAAATTTTTACCAAAATCTATTTTGAAATATATATATAAGTACTTGACCATATTATATGTATTTAATCAATCTTAATTAAATTTAATATTATAATTAAATCTATATATATATCATTACTATTTATATATAATAATTTAAGAATCAACATTTATTTAACCCATATATTTCTTCCCAAATCCATAGAATTTATTTTCAAAATATTTATATATATGGACCAACGGTGTTTGTATATATATCTATCATATGGTTAAGTGATATGGATATTTATCATTTCAATCCGTAATTTAAATATATACGGGTAGATATCATTTCAATCGTAATCCCAATTTCAATTCAAATGAAAATCGCTTGGGTTTATCATTTCAACCCATAACGATTTTCTCCTATTCTAAAGTTCGTTCGGGTATGTATCATTTCAACCCATAGTGAATTCTAAACTACAGGGAACTTGCAGAGTGATAACAGATAATATAATAATATAAAACAGGCATATATCATCAATAACAATATAATATAAACAATAGGATATGGTGTCGTATCCCACAGGTGAACAGTTACAGATAATAGCATATATAACAATTTAAATAACTACAGCAACATATTTCAATTGTTGTTTCAATTGAAATCAAATTTAATAAATACAAGAACGTAAATCGTGAGTGATTGCTCACCTTTCGAGGATAGATAGTTTTGACAAGGAACCGAGCTATGAATTGGATCACGGTCTAGACAATCGAACAAATCCAAACAACAATCTCAAAGCGAAGTAAGCTGAAAGTGGATTTGACGGGCAAAGCTGAAAGATAGGGATTAATGGAAACGAATCAGAATCGTCTTGATATAATCAAAACAAAATATGTGTTATAAATTTTCCTCTAAAATATATATATATAAATCTTTTTCAAATCAATATTTAATTTAAAACACTATAAATGAAATATATTATCTTTTAAGGCCTCATATAATCTAAGTTAAAGTATATATAAAATTAATAATAAGAAAAATGCAGACCATTCAAATGCGTGTACATGCAAGCCACGATTTATATTTACAAATGCAAACTAAATTTTATTGTCACGACCCGCAAATCCGTACCTTTGATTAAACACTAATCTCCATTGATTAACTCAATATGCATGGAAATACGAAGCATGAGGGTTTTAGAAAGAAGAAAAAGGTAGAAGAAGAAGAAAGAAGAAAGAAGAGAAGAAGAAAAAAAAGGAGAAGAAAGAACAACAGAACAACATCAGAACAGAAAACAATATCAGAATCTTACACATCGCAGCGGAATAATATATAATAGATAAACACTAGTCTTTTAAAACAAGGAACTATATCAGTTTATACATACATCAATCAAAGTCAATATACAACTCAATACAACAATGGACAGTTATATAAACCTGTCCTCATACAGAATACACAGCGGAATAAATAATATCAGATACAAATACTACGTCTCGTCATCCAGCTTGTCTCCAAAGCTCCAAAATATCCAGAATATCCTGATAACATACTCTAGGCTGCCCGTGTGGAAATTGGTGGGCACCCAGAGTTTAGAAGGGGAACAATAAACTCCGAGTCAGTCATGGTGACTGGTGTGAGATCGTAAAACAGTTATTCTTTAAAACAACAAAGGAATATTTTAAAATAGATTCGCAATGCCTTTGGAAAATGAAACTACCATAAGACCTCCCGCCACACACACAATGCAAACGCAGAATTGGAGGAGATTTCTTCTTATGATAGTCAAAAATGCTTACTACGCAAAATCAAATAATTTTTGATATTATTTTTAGTGCATAGTGTAGAAATCATTTCGAAAGTACAATATAAATCTTAGCCAGCATAGGTACCATTATAGTATGCTTGCTATAGCTACCATATTAAATGGCAGGTTCTACAACTAAAATCGTACAAGGCTCGTATTGTTTCTTTGTATTTCCAACAAATGGTCAGGCCAAGGAACTTCCCATTGCCACATGGAAACGCCTCTGGAATGACGTCCCGAGAACCTAACTGGATCTCTGCCAACACAAGGCCGGGTTACCTCTGCAAAAATAGGTAACTACTGACACGCGTATGCCATCCCCCGATCGTAACCGATCTTCCCGAGGATCCCCGATTCGCAACAAACTACATAATAAGCAGTATCAACATAGGTTAAGTATCTGGGCTCCATACCATGATACCACCTCTATCCAGAAGGAATGACATACACTAAGGGGCGCTACTCCCTAGAACCTTGCTGCATCCTTCCTGTTTTGACCATTTCCGGGGTGTGAGGTCCGACGAAGTCTCGTCTACAAAGCTACGCTTTCTACAAAGCCATGCTTCGGGTCAAACAAATGATCAACCTATGATCACAAAGATATAAGATCAAACAAATGATCATATCGCAAATGATCAAACACTGATCATTTCACAGCAACACTTAGTATGCCACGTTACCAAATTGGGAGTATATTGCTGATAAATTTCAACTACATAACCTCTGAGCTCGTATGTCTCAGAGAAGGGTGTTAAGCTAAGAGAATAAATTCTCCGCCACCAACAGAAATGTATTTGAAAGAAATCAGCTCTATATCTCAATTTGTAACGTCAGACACACAATCCATACAAGTCTGTTCCGGGATCGAACAGAACCGAAGGCACTTCTCACGAAGCCCTTGCACATCCGGATAAATTTTTAATCACGTCCGGACTTCCCGTCACTAAGGGTGATAAAACAGCCGATGTAGAGTAACTCGACGGTAATCCTTCCGTTTTCAAAAATATCCGGTCTTCAACACCGGTCTTCGAATGCAATTCATAACGACGTATCACATATTCGAAATGGGTTATACGACCCCATGGTCCTTTCCCGGCTAACCCGAATAGTGAGCGTTTATTCAAAAATAAGTGTGGCATTCAAATTCATCAAATCACAACAAATACCTATTCAAGGTAATTATTGATAGTCGGTTATTTAACTATCAATAAAGATGCGCAACATCATCAGATTCCAAATAATTTTCCAAAATTCTTTTATCTTCAAAAATATCTTTACTAGATATATAATTTCCACACTTAACCGTTTGAAAACAAATTTCAAATATTCACTTTTCAATTTATCTTCAAAAGATAAAATTTCAAACCCTTCGTTTCATATTGGAAAAGCATTTCCATACTTATTTAATAATAAGTAATTCACAAATCTATTTATTTTCAACATTTGAAAATATTCGATATACTTAAATCAATATTAAGTATAAATTTCATTCTTTAAGGAAAACATTTACTATAACAACATCTATTTGAGTCAAAACGAATGTTGCGTAAAACATCGTTACGACGACTCAAAATCACTAGTATAGGGATTCGAAATTAAGATAGATATATAAATCCCAATACTATATAAAACATTTCCTTTCGGAAATCATTTACTATAACAACAGTGTTATAGTCCACCATTTCCTTATTTCTCGAAAACGTCTATTTCAACAATAAATGTTGAAATCTATGATTTTGATATTTAACATATTTTAAAACATCTTTAAAATGTTTAACTTCATTTTTAATATCACTTCTTCAAAAATAAATCCATTTTACTTAACAATATATTCACTGTCCAAAATCGTGAATATACTTCACTAACCACGTTTCAATATTTTCTACACATTTTATTTCAATAATAATTCGCTATCCAAAATCGTGAATATATCTCCTTTAACAACCTTCTATATTTAATTTATCAAATCCAATTGATTTCGAATTTATAAAACAACGTTTATAAATTCTATTTCTATTGTCTAACAACTTCAATTTAATAAATCTCCTTTATTCACAATTCGATTCATAACTCAAACTTTATACCAACAATCCATATTATAAGTTAATAACTTATAATTCCTTTATTTTACAAAATCATTTCCATTTATAAGTTCACAATTTATAAACTTCATTTATTTATAAATTCTTAAAAATTCATTTTAACGCTTATAAAAACTCGTTTTATAATCCCAATATTTTAAAGTTATAAATATCAATTTTGTACATCTTTTACATACATCGTTTTTAATAATTCAAAAATTCCAATTAAAACCATTTTATAAATTTCTTAACTATTTATTTCAAAGAAATTACCTTTTGGTTATAATTCACAAATCTTAACTTTTATAACTTTAAAGTTTGAACGTTTATTTAATTATTCAAAAATTAAATAAAACGTCTACTTCCAAAAATCACTTTAAAATCCTTTTAAAGTAAAAGTCGTTATTTTTAAACTTCAAAACTGAATCCGATGATGCAACAGCACCAATTAGTCAATCACAACACAAACATCATATATCAATGTGATAACAGAATATACATCAATATCTGTAAATAAATAAATACTGGTGAGGAATCCAGTTGGATCCCTCCAACCTGTTTCCCTGCATCCACAGACGTTAGCACAATACCAATTCCACTTCGAGGTGGAATATCGCGGTATATGGGTTTTATAAAAATTATCCGCTTACTAACGGCGCAATAGGGTCTCATCCGCTATACGAGGCGGGAAATCAATCAATCCAATATATACATATGCCAATATGTATATATTGCTATATATATATATATATAGATATATCCTACTATATCTAATATCACATCCAATAGAAATCATCAATCAAGAACTGTAATATCAACTATATTTTGAGTGAGAAAAATCTCACCTTAGCTTTTTATTTAGCAATCTGTTTTCCAATCCAGTTTGTTTCCTTTACAATTTTTAACCTTATATAAACAATTATACAATTTATTAATATTCGAAGAAATCTAATAACAAATTTTCGTTTGTTAAATTTAATGATCCAATGATTTTATTTTAAATCAATTTTCTTTTAATAAATCTGTTTAACTAAAAATAAAATTTAAAACTGAATTTCCTTTAATAAATTATTTTGAGTGACAAAAATTTAAATAAGTTTGTTAAACAAATAAATCACCCTAACTATATTATTTCGAAATAACTAGTAATATGAATATGTATATTTATTAATTTTATTCTTCAGAAACTACATACAGCTTTATAAAATAATCTATATATATACTAAATTCAAATAAAATAGAATCAGCTAATACCTTCACTGCAAAATGCAAATCCAGGTCGAGATGCCTCATTAACAAGAACTTCTCCTTCCCACCAGAGTCTCCTCCATCATTGAGAACTACGCGAGCCACCCATCGCCATAACCGAAGTCGATCTGGCATTCGATCGCTTGAAGACGTCACGCTTCCCTCCTATGCGACCCATACTGGCGCTCGACCACCCAAAACGAATACCCAGACCAACGAAATGCCAGAAGCCACCGGCATCACTCTCGAGCAACGCGACTCCCCCACCAGCGATCGCCATCGCGTGCTTACGAACGCCTCGCAGTCGCACGTCCTACTCCCCGCAAATCGCGACGTCCACCTATCGCTTTACCATCGTTCGTACAGGCTTCGAATTCGATTTTAAAATTTGGAGGGGGCTGTTTGTCGCGGCCATTGACTTGAACGAAAGAGGGATTTTCGCAACTTGATTTTACTCGTATTTTGTTTTCGTTCGTAAGAACCGAAGAGAGGGGAAAAAGGCAAAACTCGGGAATTAAATTAAAAAGGAGGATCGAAAAAAAGATCGTTTGAGATGAAAGAGAATACAGACGTTCCTCATTTTTTTCTCGATTTTGAAATCTCGTCTGAAACTGAACCGATGGAAGAGGGAGAGGGATATTTTAAAATTGAAAGAGGCGTGCCTGCACGATTTTTTTCCCACGTTTTCAGGCGTGAATTTTGGCATGATTTTAGGGATGCTGTCTTTTGTTTAAATTTTAAAATTTAAATTTAAATTCAATTTGTTTTCGGTACAATTTTCAACGCGTTTTATGTGTCGGATTCTCACCTAACAACTTCGATCGATACGAAATTTGAAATCCTAAAATAATTTGATATTACGGACCCAATGGAACTGGTTTCGTCGAATTCTGAGACTGCGCCTCGGACGGCTATTTTTAAATTCGATTTAAACGATTAAATTTCAAAACTGAACAAACCATTTTCAAATTCGATTCTGAAGCTTCTGTTATCTTCAGTATTATCAATATAAATTTTACAAGCTTTTGAAATATTTTTCTTCAACTTAAAATTGAAGATTCAAATTCTTTATCCAGTTTCAATAGATTAAATTATAAAATTTAATCGCCAAATTCCAAGTTATATTCGGGATTCAAATTAAATCCTCGTTCAAATATTTAAAACTAATTAAATATTTTCAATTTAATTTGTTCAAAATCCTGGGTCGTTACATTTATGCTTACGCAGTTACACAACAACATATGTATACTGTATATATATAGCGATTTAACATATACCAAAATATTAACAACTGTATACTTGAATAAATAAACTATATATTATTATTATTATTATTATATATAACGAACAATTAAAAATATCAATAACAGTTGTATACATGTTCATACTTTTTAACAGAACAAATCAAATTAAAATAATATATAACTCTATACTTTCCTACATGTGCAACCAACAGCCTATACCAGCCTTATATATTTTAAAGTAACGCAGATATATGTAACACAACACACATAGCCTTTATACAAAATGGAATATGGCAAACCTGAACTCAAAGTTAAACACAGTTTTCTTTCTCTGTAACACACTAATATGTGAACTATGCGGCTAACATAATTATATACTGTACCACATTATAAACTTATTATAACTGATATAGTTTGAATTCATGTAAACCGATATATATGTACATGCAACATAAATACAAATATATTCTGCTGAAACTTTGTATGCTTTGTAGCATATATATAAACTGTCTCACTTTATTAACTATATAACTAATATCTAAATCATATAAGTTACATACTTTTAAACATTTAGTTATTGTAAACATACACACACCCATATACCTAACAGATTAAAATATATAAAAGCACCTACTTTAAACTGAAACAGATGTATATAAAAATTAAGTCAAGATAAAAATTTGAAGCACATGTATAAACTTATATAAACAGGCCGAACTCAATATAGATTAGTGTATATACCAAAATGAACATCATATAAAAATAAATATTAGCATTTACATCATCCACTTAAAACACAAACCGAAAATCATCCAGTAAGTCATATCTTCGAAAATATATAAATCTATTTATAACTTATAAGCTAATAGACTTTATATATGTTCTTTATATTGTAAACATTAAAAGTATATACAGTAACCCATCTATCATCTTCAAATGAGCATATGTATGCTATTATATATATAATATACGTATAGATAAAATATTATAAACTTTATAAGCAAGCAAATGTAGATTATACATATAAACCCATATATAAACCAACCCATGCCGAACAACTACTCAACCCATATGCAGAACGTGTATATACATAACAACTACAGCTTATAATATATACTTGCAGTATATAAAACTTAATATAAAAAGGACATAGAAAAGTATATAAACCCTTATATAGAAAAATATATATATTAATAGGTTTTAAATTAGGCAAACTGATGCGTATAAAGTTATATAAATCTAACATATATAACTATACATATATGTATACTGTAAAAGAGGAATTATAAAACCAAAGGACCCAAATTATAACCAACATACCTCACCTACAAACATATATATGACATACCTCCTGTATTATCTTATACATAACTAGATAGAGGAGAGGCTGTCGATACATATGACGAAGTAGGTGGAAGGTGGCAGGCCGGGCCGTGGAAGGGTGAGGACAGGGTCGGGGATAGGAAGAGCGGCGATGGTTTGTGGCCGAGGTGACGATTTCGAGCAGCGAAGGGGATGTTGCCGAGGAGGTGAGGTGGTGGCAGAGGCCGATGCGCGAGCTGGCGAGGGAAGGGAAGACGATGTGCTTGGAGATGAGCGGCGGAGGGATGCGAAAAGGAAGGTAGGGGAAGGAGCGCATCGGCAAAGGTGAGAGGTGATTTTGAAAGGGAAAGAGCTACTGGCGAAGTGGAAGACGAAATAAAGGAAGAAAACGAAGAAGATTATAAGGCAGCTTAAAAGCAAATGGAAAGAAAACGTATAAATTTAATTTTTGAGAATATGAACGCCAAAAGTGAATAATTATAAAGTAAAAGAATGGCAACGGGCTTCCCTAGATTTAGCTGAAAAATTATGACAATTAATTGCTTGCGTGGGCTGCACGTTTCAAGTTTGAAGAGACAAAGGAAACAAAAGGTCACAAATTTCGGTACGGTACGACGCACAGTCTTTCCGTTTCTGTCGCATACCGGACCTCAAAATACAGAAAGGAATATACCACTGAGATCAGCACGACGAGACGATCAAAACGGTATACATATATTAGTGATAATCGGTACCAGAAATGTTGCTATTTTGCCAGAATTAAGATAAACGGAGCAGTAGAATTCCAAATTTGAAAAAATGAAAGATGACATCTCACTAGGAAGAAGATTTAGAAATTAATTGTATAAAAATATTCAAGTTTGGAAAACATTTTATTACCGACAATTATTAACTGATTTGAGTTTGAATAAAGTTATACAATAAAATAAACTTCAATATTATAAATTGAAAATTTCTCATTTGCTATATTTAGTTATACGTAATTCAAATATTAAATTTTTATTTCAATGTTCAATCATTAAAATTTGTCAAAAATCCAATTTAATACGACATAAAACCAATTAAAAATTATTAAAATTTTATGGGTCATTACACTCTCCCCCACTCAAAACTTTTCGTCCCCGAAAAGGAAGGAGGTAGGAGAATAAAAACAACCAGAAATTTATAGATTGAAAGACAAGATAAACAATAAATTTTAAGACTACACAAATTTTATTTGAAATCTTTATTTGAAATTCAATTTTTCTATAATACTTTAATACCTTTCAAAACTTCTTTGGAAACAATTATTTACATTATTACTTATATTTACAAAGACTATTGAAAATATTAAATCCAAAATTCATGAAATTTTTAATTTATCTCAAGATACCTTTCAAATATTATCAATAAATTAATAATCATTTCTTTAAATACGTTTTACTTAATAACTTCTAAAATATTTATAACACTAAAATTTTCTATTAAACAATGTAGTATATAGATAAACAATATTTAAAAGATTATATTTAAAAAAAGAAAGGAAGGTAGATTCTGGAAACGGAATATAGGTGAACAATTGGAGCTGAGAAGATAAGGTAGATTCAAAGAATAGTATCGGGCACGAATAATTACTTTCAAACCAAAAGAATTCCAATTTCAAATATTAATACAAATTATTTTGTTGGAAATACTTTTAAAATAAAATACCTTTATAATAAAATACTTTTTATAACTCGATGTTTCAACAAGTTTATCCTTGTTCCTGTAGACTCTGGTAGTGCGTTGATCAGGCGCAAAACTAGAATTCTCCAGGTACTTAGTAGACTTGTTTCAACACCCAGTGAAAATACTGGAAAAACTTTTAAAAACAGATATGGAAAGTACAATCCAAACAAAAACAAACAAAACCTTTGTCTAACCATGGTTCGCAGATACACAATGGTTACGCCTGGATCCCCCAGGAAACAATCCATATCCGTAAGCTTTCTCAGCCCTGCGAGTTACGCCATGATGACTAGTAGAATGCAGGATACACAATGGTTACGCCTGGATCCCCCAGGAAACAATCTGTACCCCTAGGCCATCTCAGTCAGGCGGTTTCGCTACTAATGCGACCTACATAGATGCAGGATACACAATGGTTACGCCTGGATCCCCCAGGAAACAATCCGTACCCCTAGGCCATCTCAGCCAGGCAGTTGCGCTATGCATCCGCGTTCGTAAGACCATGGGTAACGCCATGGAATTTGATGGAAACTCGAGTATCATATCCGAAAAACCAAAAATCAGAAAATATCGATAGAATGAATCCACAATGTGGCCACAAAGCGGATATCAAGCAGAAGGCACTTTCCATATCTTTACTTCGAAAATATGTATCATATAGTACCTTTTCAAATCACTTTCAAATATCATACTTATAAAAAGTCCATTATATATAAGATTTAATTTTCAAATCAAATACCTTTCCAAAATCAAAAGTATATCAAATCACACTTATATAAACTTCAATTATATAAGATTTCACTTTTCAAATTGAGTACCTTTTCAAATCCATAGTTTTCGAATCAACATCATACTTATACAAATCAATTTTATATTGAAAGAGTCTATGCGGTAGGATCGTATAATATGGAATAAAAATGCTCTAGGTAGATAGTAGTAAGCAGTAAGTAAAGTAGACACCAAGACTTTATACTGGTTCGGACCTCTTGTCCTACGTCCAGTCCCTAAGCTCCTCTTAGGAATTCAACTAACCAACAACCCTCACTTAACCCGGAGGAATAGGTTTACAACTTACCCGAACAACCGAACGGGATTTCTTGCCTCAACTACCGAAGAGGAATTCAACTTGGATACAAAAAATATTTCTGACTTGTTGTGTTCTTGATAACACTAATGAGTCAATTTAGTACAACTTTCCTATAATCTTATCCTCGAGAGTATACAAAGTGTTTGTGAAGATTTAGGAAATGTGAATTGCTATGAATCAAGATATGTTATAGTCAAAATAGAGATTCAAGCAATTGGTTTGCTTTTGAAAACTTAAAAGAATCTGAAAGTATGTTCAAGTAAGTAGAGAGATTAAAGCAAGTAGAATTGGTAATTTGCAAATGTTAAAAGCATGTATTTATACTTGTAGAAGAGTTGCATTTGTTTGCTAGAGATGCAGGGAAGAGATGCTTCTGTTTCCATTGGAGAATGGTTGCAACTCTTGGGAGGAAGAAGGTGTCCATTCATAGAAAATTCGCAGTTACAAATTCAGTCGACTGAACAGGAAATTCAGTCGACTGAAAATATACAGAGAAATTTTCAGTAATGTATTCAGTCGACTGTACAGGAAATTCAGTCGACTGAAACTGTGCATATTTGTAATTCTGTGCCAGTTTCAGTCGACTGGTCATGCCTGTTCAGTCGACTGAACTTATAAAATCTGCACAGTGAATGTGGACACATGAATGTAGTTTTAAGGATGTGTTTTTATGTTCGTGCAAATCTCTTGAGGATAGATTTTAACAAATAATCTAGACTTTAGACCTAAAAAATCATACTCATGTTTATACTTTGGTCTTCATCGATCTTCCTCTGATTTTGCATATATCTCTTCCTTTTTGTTGAAGTACATTGTCATTGATCAAAATCTTCGTGTATCAACATTCTCCCCCTTTTTGATTGATGACAACACTAACGTGTTATAGAGATGTATTTGCTATTTTTCTCCCCCTGAATGAATGCACCTATCTTTCCTACAAAACAGAGTTAGCTACACAGATTTCTCCCCCTTTGTCATCGACAAAAAGGAAGTAATAATCATAGATATATAGAAAACAACCACTGAACAATAGAATTCTACGATTAGCATAGTCAAATAAAACCGAGTTTGCATAATAAATACAGAGATAAATTAAAAACACATAGAACAACAAACCATAAAAAGTTACTCGTCTTTATCCCAATCATAAGAACCTTCTCTCTCTCTAGGTTCTCGAATGACTGGTCCTCCTGTTGGTGGTCTATGAGCTCTTCCTCCTTGACTACAACTAGCTCCGCTTGCGCTGCTACTTGTATGTTCTTCGGATGTCGACCATGTAAAAGTAGGTGTCGGACGTTTTCCACGTGATGTTGAAGTGGTAGTAGTGCTTGAATACGAGATTGCATCCCATAGCTTGTTGAAGAATCCTTTAATTTTGTCAAGCTTGTGGTCTACTTTCTGAGGCGATTATCAAGAATTTGTTGATTCCTTGATAAGATCCCCAATGATTGATTGGTGGAAGTATAACCAGGCTCAATGATACGAATTTCATCATCGTGGTCTAAATATTCTTCTTGTTGAGGTGAAGGAGGTTGATGTTGTTCTTGATGTCTAGCTTCCCATTCGGCAAGAGATATAATGCAAGGAGGTTTTGCCGGAAGTTGCATTAAGCTTATCGTCCGATGGTTTATTTGGTACACTATTGTATTCTCGGATTCAGGTAATGGCATGTCAACATTAAGAAGTAATCGCATGATATACTCACCAAAATAGATTGTCCTCATTTTGCCATTATTGAAAGTAAGAAATTCTTCAAGAATCAATTGAAACCAATTAACTTGGTAATTACCCCAAATTGCATAGAGAGCGCGATAGTTGTTAGGGTATAAAAGTTCATATGAGCCCGTCCTTGGAGTGATTGTTCTCATTAGAGCTTTGTGGAGAATTCTTGCTCTAGGACGTAAGGAGGTGGACTTAAGATCCGCAATGTTGGCATTGTCATCCAAAAATTGGTGATTTATGTTGTCACGAATGTGAGGATTAAAGTCAATCTCCTCAAGTTTGCTACCAAAATTTGGCGAGCCTAAGATGTGTGAAATGCGGTCAAGAGAGAACCAAACTTTCTTTCCACATACCATACTCCAAACACTATCATTTGGATTTCTTGGAGTTTGGTGTCCGAGATTAAGATTAGCATAAAATAATTTTACCATAATGTGATTTATGGCATGATCATTTCTTTTTAAATCTAAAAGAGATGTTAGACCCGCTCGATCCGTTAATTCTTGGATATTGTAGGACTGAAGACTCTGAAAATCAACAAAAGAATGCTCGAAAATCCATGAATTCTTCATCTTGTTCCATCTTGTGACGGCTACTCCATCGTATAGCCATTGTGCTATTTGAGCGTCAATTGGCTCGGAGGATGAAGAAGAAGCTCTAGATCGCTTTGGAGGCATTTTGTGTCTAATTTGATTGTGGTTGGAGCAGTTTGAGAACTAGGGTTTTGAGTATATTTGGGGAAGAAGATGGAATTTGAGGTAAAAAGTGAAGGAATAGTGGTAAAACTGTGGTTAAAAAGAAAAAGGTTGCCTGGAAATTCACGTTCAGTCGACTGAATAGTCTGTTCAGTCGACTGAATCAAAGGAACGAAATTTTTCTGTGTTAGATTCAGTCGACTGAACAGTATTTTTAGTCGACTGAATGTATAGCTGAAATTTTCTGTTAAATTTTCAGTCGACTGTACAGGTGAATTCAGTCGACTGAGCTGTGTATATTTTGATTTCTGTTTGTGGTTCAGTCGACTAAACAGTGGGTTTCAGTCGACTGAAAATTAATTTTTGTTATTTCTCCTGATACAAAAGTAAATAATTTATATATTAAAAGAAACAAATTACAATTATATATATGTAACATAAAAAATATTAGAATTGACTATTTCTTCGGGGATGGACTTGGAGTTTTTTCTTCGTTCTTCCCATAATTTATATCCCATGAATTTGGAGTATAATGAGGAGTTTTTGGGGAAGTTCAAGGATTCAAGGGATCAGCTGGTATACGGTAGGATGAAGATGGATCGAACGCGTTACTTGGTCGAGGTAAGGGTTCGCTCACTTCATTTTTCTTTGAACTACAAAAATGTAATCCAATTTTCTCTAGAAAACTTAGCCGTCGCGCTGTTACTTTCTGTTCAAAATATAATTCTCTTTGAAGATTAATTTGTTGCTGTTGAAAATGATGAATTTCGTCAATCATTCTTTTTGTGTCAGGGGAGGTAAAAAGACTTCGTTTTGCTTTTTTCGAATCTGGTGTGTAACCAGTGCGATAGTTTTCCCACTTGTACACCGGTTCATGCGTTGGTGTTGGTAGTTTAGGTGAAGCAGGAGTGTTTTCAACCGAGGAGATAATATTAATATGAGAGTCTGAGCTATCGTAAGACATTTTGATTGTAATTCTTTTATTCGTGGAATGATTTGTTGAAAAGAAATTTTGTTTTAGGAGTATATTTATAGTAGTAATTTTCTAAATATATATATTGGTTATAATGTTTAAATGCTTTTGAACCACTTAATTGTTTAATGGTTAATATAAGTTAGTTAAGAATGTATGGTAAATAACTTTTTATAAATTGAAATTCCTATATAATGTACGTAAAAAAATTTGTAGATTTCTCTTTTGATTTTATATGATATCTTTAAAAGACAATATCCCTAGTTCTCGTCGTAATTTTATAAAGGAGTTTTCTAAAAGAGGTTTAGTAAAAATATTGGCAATTTGATTTTCGGTAGAAATATGTTCTAAGCTTATGAGTCCTTTTTCGATATTGTCACGTAGAAAGTGGTGACGAATATCTATATGTTTTGTACGAGAGTGATTAACTGGATTTTTAGATAAATTTATTGTACTTGTATTATCACAATATATTGTAGAGTTTGTTAAATTTATATTAAAATCCTTAAGTGTTTGTTGCATGTAAATAACTTGAGTACAAGCTAAAGCAGCTGAAATATACTCTGCTTCACAGGTTGATAGCGAGACACAATTTTGTTTCTTACTAAACCAAGACACAAGTGATTTTCCAATGAAATGGCACATAACACTTGTACTTTTTCTATCTGTTCGAGATCCACCAAAATCAGCATCACTGAATGATACTAACTCAAATGGACACTCTTTTGGATAGAAAAGGCCAAAATCTTTAGTATTGTTAAGATATCGTATAATTCGTTTTACTGCTCTTAAATGTGATTCTTTAGGATTAGATTGAAATCGTGCACATAAACATACACTCATCATTATGTCTGGTCTACTAGCGGTTAAGTAGAGTAAGGAACCTATCATACTTCTAAACAATTTTTGATCGATACTTTTACCATTTTCATCTCGATCAAGATGAGTTGTGGTACTCATAGGAGTAGGCTTTCCAGAAGTGTTTTCTAGTCCAAAAGGTTTAATTAGATTAGCACAATATTTTTCTTGATTTAAGAAAATTCCATTTGTTAATTGTTTAATTTGTAATCCGAGAAAATAAGATAATTCTCCCATGTGTGACATTTCGAACTCTTTAGTCATTATATTTGAAAATTCTTTACATAAGTTTTCATTAGTTGAACCAAATATGATGTCATCTACATATATTTGAATTATTAGAATGTCATTAGTAGTGTTTTTAATGAATAGGGTTTGATCTACTTTTCCAATTTGAAATCCTGAATCTAGTAGATAGCTTTTAAGTCTTTCATACCAAGCACGAGGTGCTTGTTTAAGACCATATAGAGCTTTCTTTAATTTATATACATGATCCGGATATTTTTCATGTATGAATAAAGGAGGTTGTTCTACGTACACATTTTCTTTTATAAAACCATTTAGAAAAGCACTTTTAACATCCATTTGATAAAGTTTAAAATTATGAAAACACGCAAAAGCTAATAAAATACGTATTGCTTCAAGTCGTGCAACGGGTGAAAATGTTTCTTCAAAGTCAATACCTTCTTCTTGATTATATCCTTGTGCTACTAGTCTAGCTTTATTCCTAGTTATATTTCCTTGTTCGTCTACTTTGTTTTCGTAAACCCATTTTGTTCCTATAACAGATTGATTGTTAGGACGAGGAACTAAATCCCAAACATCGTTACGTTCATATTGATTTAGTTCTTCTTGCATAACAACAATCCAGTAGTCATCTGTTGATGCTTCTTTAGGATTTTTAGGTTCTATTGTAGAAATAAAAGCAACATGTCCCATTTGGTTTAGTTGACTTCTAGTTTTAACTTGAGAATCTATTTCACCGATTATGTTTTGTACAGGGTGATCTCGTAAGATTTTAGGTGGAGATCTAAGTTCGGTATTATTTATATTTTCAATATTTGTATTATCTGTATTTATTATAAATTCATCATCATCTTTTATGCTCAATTTTTTATTAAAGTTTTCATCAAAAGATACATGTAAAGTTTCTTCAATTGTATTTGTTCGTTTATTAAAAACTCGATATGCCTTACTTCGTTCTGAGTATCCTACAAAAGTTCCTTCATCAGCTTTTGGATCGAATTTTCCTAGTTGGTCTTTTGTATTTAGAATAAAACATTTTGATCCGAATATTTTAAAATATGATATATTTGGCTTTCTATTGTTAAAAAGTTCATATGAAGTATTCTTAGTTAATGGTCTAATAGAAATACGATTTAATATATAACATGCAGTAGCTACTGCTTCTGCCCAAAAATGTTTTGGTAAATAACTTCCATTTAATAATGTTCTTGCACATTCTTGTAATGTTCTATTCTTTCTTTCTACTACTCCATTTTGTTGAGGAGTTCTAGGAAATGAGAAGTTATTATTTATTCCTGTAACGACCCGCATTTTTGACCGTTCAAGTCGACAATAATCCACACATGTCCAACTCAAACCGTTCAAAAAGGCAGATGGTTATTGGGGTTAAATAAGAAAAGGAAAGAAAGAACAGAAGCAAACTCAGAATCTTGCAGCGGAAGGAACAAGATATAATAATAAAATAACAGTTCATGAAGCTGTTAAAAAAATAAATTTGATTATTATTATACATCATAAATCAGAGTTACATACATATCAGAGATAATACAACAATGCAGCGGAAAAATAATACAGTAGTAGAATACAAATGATGTAATACCAAACTCCGTCTTCGTCCTCCAAAATAGATCTTCGACCTTATCTGAAATGCTCAGGCTGACCCGAGCGTAATGAAAAGACAAAACACTCGAGTCAGGACTAAAATATCTCATGTAAGTCAAATCGAATAAGAAATATGAGTGTGACGGCGTCAGAGATGTTTACGGCGTTTGACATCTCCTATCCAGTGTCAACGTGAGTGCAATAACTTAAGAGATGTTACGGGATTTTCCATCTCTCGAGGATCCGTTAAACTATCTACTATGTAGTACAATACGCTATTATAATATGTCTACATTAAAGTAAAAGTATTAAAATAGCGTTAAGCCATGGCCCATTCCACCCTTAACACATTTTTATTCCCAAAAGCATATACAAGACCGTAGTTTCCCCAAAACCGGAAGTCACCAGAGGGCAATCCATATACTAAAGGTACAAACCAAAACGTAGTGGTCGCGAATAGGATAATCAGTATGACAAGGTACATGAGGCGATACCAACTAGGATACTAGTAGTTGCGTCATCCGGACTGATGTTGGGCATAGCAGCTACTATCCCAACACCGCGAAACAACACTCCCTTAATCGAGGGGTGCACCCAAATCGAATCACAAAAGTAATAGATATGGTAACGAAGAAGTGTGTCCGCTAGAGGTGGCGAACCTCAATGGCCCGGCAGGGCTCCTGTTTTAGTCATGTCACGGGTCATCCAAAATCGTTTTCTTTCTTCAGTCAACACGTTCACCAAAACCATCCACTTCATTCTGGATCAACACTCCGCGTGTATTAGTTATTAAAGTGGTTATCGGTATCGACAGAGAGTATGTCCATATCCGATCCCGGTCTCTTTAATAACTACGTATTATTACACCGGTGGCTCTTTTACATTTCAAATCGATTCATAATTGATATCAAAATATCATATTCGCTTCAAAATCAAATCCATTCAAATATCATCATATCTATTCAAGATGTAAGATTCTGTTTCAAAATCATCTTTCGCCTCAATATCTCATTTCGATTTCAAAATCATTAATTTCAACTCGATTTAGCTTCTCAATAAACCATTTCAAATTATCAATTTCAAATACATATTTGAACCACAAAATAAACAATTTCACTTCCAATATATTTCGAAACTTTAAATATTTCACATTTCAAAACAACTCATATATTTATATAAGAATATAAGATTCGCTTTAAAACCATTTCGTATTCAAATTAGAATATACTTCAAATTACACATCCGTATTAAGTAGTTTACTTAATTTCTGGAACAATTCCAATTCAATAAACTTAGATTAACATTCGGATTTCAAGAATTCATTTAAGTATTACATTCCATATCAATTTCAGTTCAAATTCTATTCAAATCAATTTTATCTTCAAATTTAATTCAATAGTTTCAATTTAGTCCAATTCACAAATTTCTTTGAATTTCAATTAAATTCCAAATTAATTAAATCTCAATTTCAAATTAATTTTCAATTCCAAACTCAAACTTGAAATATCATTTCATATAAATTTTCTTAGAAATATTCAGAGTTCGATTAAAAGTCCAATCTTTTTAAAACAAATCAACTTTCGAAAATTTACGTCGTGTTTCAATCTTTTTCTTAAAAATCTAAACTTCGAATAATTAAACAATTTCATTTACCAAGTTTAAATTCCAACATCTCGAGCTTCAATTCAAAATAATTCAATTTCCATAAATTGGATTTTATTCTTAAAATCAATTCATTTAAATAATTTCAAAACAACTTTTAAAATCATTTAATTTAACCAACCCGGTGTCCGTATATAATTTTCTAACATATGGCCAAGTGGATAATGATTTCAATTTTAATTTCAAGGATGGATATATATCATTTCAATCCAAATAGATGTCATAGGTATATCATTTCAACCTATTCCTTAATTTATTCGAAATGATTCAGTTTACAGTTTTATATGCAATAAACAATATACATGATGATAGCATGATATATCAAAATAAATAAACAACCAATATCGACCAATAGCATCCATCACAACCAATCAACCATAAAGCCAACAACATTCACAACAATTTTATAATTATCAATATCGAATAATATACTGCCAATTTAAATTTAAATTTATTTTAACGGTCAATTTAAATTCTATCAATTAATTCATATATCAAGACAGATGATAATTAAACCTACCAAACAACAACCAATAAATTTCATATCACTTCAGAATATAAATTTAACTAACAAAAATTATTTTAGTCAATTGTGAGCGTATAAACACTCACCTTTGATTTATCGACGATTTAAAAATCCAAATAAAGGCCCAATTTAAACAGTCTCGGAATCCAACCAAATCAGCTTCATAACATCCGGAATTTCGATACGAATGCAACGGAGAAAACCGCGCGTCGATCCGAGCTCGTATGCAAAAGTTATTCGAGTTAGAACATTGCATTTTAATATAAAATAATTAATTAATAAAATAAAATAAACAAACGTATACCTTCTTCCTCCCGTTCACAGTAACCCACTCACGCAAACAATCACCTTCAACCGCACGCAACTCGAGACATCCGGCGTTCGATCAGCGACCACCAGTGTGTGCGCCACGTTGAGAGCCACCTACGCGCCAAGTTTCACCACCCCATTCGCCACCGTTTGCACGCAAACCAAGAAAAACCGTACAGGCTTCCAAGTCAGATCTGGGCGAATCCGTGACGTAAAAGCATAGATCAACCGTATGGATTTGAAGAGCTCGCCGAGATCTACAACTTTGCTTTTGGAATTTTTTGATTTCGTTGAACGGATTGAGAGATATTAAGGAAAGAAGTTCGAGCGATTCTGGCCATTGAATAGGTGGCGGCCATGAGATAGAATTAGGGTTTCTGGATTAAAATGACAGTAAAACTGTCTTGGTTTGTGTGTATATTTATATAGGTAGGTCCAAAGTCGTCCGAACTCCAATCGAGACGTGCCGCCAGGCGTTTATAAGGTTTTACCCCCGTTCCGGACGCAATGGAACTAGTCCTAAGGCCTAATTCAATCGTATGTGGAAGATAGCTTTTTGAAGTCGATTATTTTAATTAACGACGTTAAATTTCTACGCGTTTCAAGCTCGCACGACCAAACGACAAGTCCGATTGCTACGAAAATTTAAACCTTACAATAATTCATTGTTACGGATCCGATGAAACTAGTTTCGTCGAAATCCGAGACAGTTGTAAAAATGACTATTTCTACAGTCTAATTTCAATATAAAATTCCCAATTTTAAATTATTAACTTTTAAATCAAATTTCAATTGTTCACAAATCCCATTTTTAATTTCACAGTAATTAACAATCTTTTACAATGCAGTTTTCCATTATAAATCCAATATAAAAGATTATATTAGATTCAGCGTTCAATTATATTGTAATTCAAATTCAAGTTATTTAATTCCAAATGAATTCTTTTATTTCGATTTACACTTTCATTATTGAATCAACCATTTACTTATACATTATTATCAATAGTTTATAATTCATTTACTTTCATTTTCTTCAGCTATCATCTTATTTAAATTCACAGTAATATTAAATTACCTTCATTTACGTTGATTTCCATATTATAACTTCAATATTAAATGTAACATTTTATTTATTTCGTTGTTTACAATCAAATTCAATTCATTATTTACATTCACTACAAGTTAACATCCATATTTATTTTACAAATAAGTTATTTCAGAATTCAGTTTTGTATTTTAACTTGTATTTAACAACACAAAATTTTATTTCCTTTGGATTTTTATCCAAAATTTTCATTTTAATTCGTATTTTTAAAGTGTTAAAAATACTGGTCGTTACAATTCCTTTCTTTTTACAGAAAGATTCAAAAGCTTCATTTTCGAATTCGCCACCATGATCACTTCGAATATTCTTAATTTTTAAATTTTTAGTGTTTTGAATTCTTTTGGCAAATGTTTTAAAGTTCTCAAATGTATCACTTTTATTTTTCATAAAAATGGTCCATGTGTATCTTGAAAAATCATCAACTATTACAAATACATATCGATTATGATTAATGGATTGAACTTGTGTTGGTCCGAAAAGATCCATATGAAGTAATTCTAATGGTTGTAAAGTTGAAATATTTTTCTTAGATTTGAAAGATGATTTTGTTAATTTTCCTATTTGACAATCATCACAAAGATTTTTTATCTTAAAGTTTATCTTAGGTAATCCTCTTACTAATTCATTTTTAGAAAGTTTTCTAATAGTTTTGAAATTAATATGACAAAATCTTTTGTGCCATAACCAAGGATCATTATCTTTTGCTAGTAAACACATATTCATATTATGATTTATTTTCATATTTAAAACATAAATATTCCTATCTCTATTTCCTTCAAAAACAAGATTTTGGTTTTGATCAGAAATACTACATTTATTTTCCGAAAACGTTATTCTAAAACCTTTGTCACAAAGTTGACTTATGCTTAGTAGATTATGTTTTAGATTTTTAACTAATGAAACATTTGTAATAAAAGGTAAATTTGATGTACCATAATTGCTCACATCTCCTTTGCCAATGATATAGCCTTTTGAGTTGTCTCCGAAGGTAACCGAGCCACCATCAAAGTATGTGATGTTTGTAAGCATATCTTTGTCACCGGTCATGTGTTTTGAGCAACCACTGTCTAATATCCATTTCTTCTTTTTGTGTGGGACCTGAAAATAAATATAAAATTATTGGTACCCACCTTTCAATAGGGTCCTAAAAAGTTAGAACTTAGGAAACCAAACCCAATTTGGTTCAGTATCCTTTTTATAAATATAGTTTTTATTATTATGAACACTATCCATAAATGTTTTAATATATTTATTTCTAATTAAAATGTTATTAGTCTTTGGAACCCAAATTTTAACAAACTTAGTTTCTTCTTTTGTTCTAATAGGTTCTCTTAATAACACTTGTTGTTTAGAGTCAATATTCCTCTTAAAATTTGTTTTTATATTTTTAAGAATTTTTGGCTCCTTTTTATATCCTAATCCATGTTTATTTGAGGAAGATTGAGAATTTTCTAAAATTTTAGATAAATTTTCTCTTCCTTTGTTAAAGTTAGAAACATTTTTAGTGATGTTATCTAATCTAACTTGAAGACTATTATTATCTAACTTAACTTGTTTAATCTGAGTTTTTAATTCATCATTTTCAGAAACAATTATATCATTTTTTGTCTTTTGAGTTTCAATTTCTTGACTTAAAAGTGATAGTTGAGTTTCCGAATTTGAATGAGACTCTTGAACTTTTTCAAGTTCTTCTTCTAAAATTTTCTTTTCATCTTTTAACATATCCCTTTCAAACTCAGCCTTGTTCTGATTTTCACGTGTCTCCTTAAGTTTCTTTTTAAGATTTTTTATTGTACTCAAAATTTCAGTGTTTACATCAATTAAATCGTCGAAAGTTAAATTACTAACCTCAGATTCCTGATCCATAAAGCATACATTTGCTTGTTCATTGTCGCTATCATTTTCACTATCAGATGAAGATGAATCTGAATCGTCCCATGTTACAGAGAATGCCTTCTTTTTGAATTTTTCTTTCTTGTTTTTGTTCTAATTCTCCTTCTTTTGCTCTGGACAATCTTTCTGCATGTGACCTTTCTTGTGACAGTTGAAGCATTCTATATTTGAGGATGAAGGTTTGTTCAAGAAATTCTTTTTGAATCCGTTTTTATTTTCTTTTCTATATCTTAAAAATTTCTTGAAATTTTTGGCTATAAATGCTAAATCCTCATCTTCAGACTCTGATTCTTCCTTTTCCGCATGAAAAGCTACATTTTTTCTTTCTTGTGCTTGATCTTTCTTAGCTTGCATATTAACTTCATACGACATAAGATTTCCAATTAATTCTTCTGGTTTCATTATAGATAGATCATTTGCTTCTTCGAGTGCTAAGACTTTTCTCTCCCATTCATCAGTGAGTGAATTTAGAACTTTAGATACAATATCAAAATCCGTGTATTTTTCTCCTAATCTTATTAAGGCATGATGAATGCCTTGAAACCTTGAGTACATGTCATTGATGGATTCATTTTGTCGCATTCTAAAGTTTTGGAACTAGTTCTTTAGCATGGAGATTTTAGTTTGCTTGACCTTGTTTGTGCCTTCATGTATGGTTTTAAGTGTACTCCATATCTGATGTGCAGTAGTACAGATGCTTACACGGTTGAACTCATTTCTGTCCAAAGCGCAAAATAGCATATTCATAGCTTTGGCATTTGCACTAACTTCATTCTTCTGAGCTTGTGTCAATGTAGAATAGTCCGTTGTAGGTACAACGAGTTCTGTTTAAGTTGCATTCCAGGCTTCAAAACTTGTTGCTTGCATATAAATCCTCATCATTGTAGCCCAATAATTATAGTTTAGTCCATTGAATAGAGGGGGTCTTTAAGTAGATTGTCCTTCCGCAAATGTAGAGTTATAGGTAGATGTTGTGCTTGTGTTGTTTTCCATATTATCAATATGTCAAATAACGGTGTTATGGTTATAGGACGGCCTTGCTCTGATACCAATTGAAAGAGTCTATGCGGTAGGATCGTATAAAATGGAATAAAAATGCTCTAGGTAGATAGTAGTAAGCGGTAAGTAAAGTAGACACCAAGACTTTATACTGGTTCGGACCTCTTGTCCTACGTCCAGTCCCTAAGCTCCTCTTAGGAATTCAACTAACCAATAACCCTCACTTAACCCAGAGGAATAGGTTTACAACTTACCCGAACAACCGAACGAGATTTCTTGCCTCAACTACCGAAGAGGACTTCAACTTGGATACAAAAAATATTTCTGACTTGTTGTGTTCTTGATAACACTAATGAGTCAATTTAGTACAACTTTCCTATAATCTTATCCTTGAGAGTATACAAAGTGTTTGTGAAGATTTAGGAAATGTGAATTGCTATGAATCAAGATATGTTATAGTCAAAACAGAGATTCAAGCAATTGGTTTGCTTTTGAAAACTTAAAAGAATCTGAAAGTATGTTCAAGTAAGTAGAGAGATTAAAGCAAGTAGAATTGGTAATTTGCAAATGTTAAAAGCATGTATTTATACTTGAAGAAGAATTGCATTTGTTTGCTAGAGATGCAGGGAAGAGATGCTTCTGTTTCCATTGGAGAATGGTTGCAACTCTTGGGAGGAAGAAGGTGTCCATTCATAGAAAATTCGCAGTTACAAATTCAGTCGACTGAACAAGAAATTCAGTCGACTGAAAATATACAGAGAAATTTTCAGTAATGTATTCAGTCGACTGTACAGGAAATTCAGTCGACTGAAACTGTGCATATTTGTAATTCTGTGCCAGTTTCAGTCGACTGGCCATGCCTGTTCAGTCGACTGAACTTATAAAATCTGCACAGTGAATGTGGACACATGAATGTAGTTTTAAGGATGTGTTTTTATGTTCGTGCAAATCTCTTGAGGATAGATTTTAACAAATAATCTAGACTTTAGACCTAAAAAATCATACTCATGTTTATACTTTGGTCTTCATCGATCTTCCTCTGATTTTGCATATATCTCTTCCTTTTTGTTGAAGTACATTGTCATTGATCAAAATCTTCGTGTATCAACATATATAAGTTCGATAACTTCCAAATCAGGTATTTAGTAAAAATAAGGTTCTCAAATTTCAATTTGTTTCAATATCAGTTCAGTTTCAAAATCATATACAATCCCACCAAATTATTTCTTCTTAATTTAAATATCTTTAGTTTTAAAGTTTCCAACATAATAAATTTAGAAAATAATCTAAGTTTCTAAATCAATATCATTTAAGTCAACCAATTCATTTCCAATATCAATGGTTTTCAAAATCAATCTTATACCTACATAAGGTCCATCTTATCTCAGGATCAAAAATTTCAAAAATATATTTTGCTGCATAAAGAGCCATATGGGATTGAATATCTTTGCTTTTATGGGTTATATATCTTTGTAATTTAAATTGGAAATTTTATTTTAGTAAGCAAAGATATTCTAACCCGACAGCTTTCAATTTCAGCGTCAAAACATATCAATGATATTAGAATATAAGATGTACATACGTCATCATTTCACAAAATCACATTTGATCGCTCGCTCGATCACACAAGTTCGCTTTCGAACTAGTATTGTCCATTCGACTTCCCTAATGCGGATTTCGATATGGTTTCTCGACTAGAAGCCATCAGTCTCCTTGCATAGCCATATACTATGATAGAGAATTCTAGAATTAAGCCCAAAATCCATATCAAATATTCGCCATCAAGAATCGAATGAAAAATCCTAACACGAAATGGTGTAATTCACCTCGAACTTGTATACTCAAACCTGGATCAAATTAATTATGCGAATAAAACAGCATACGTACAACCTATATATTTATTCCGACTTGTTAAATATATAGTTTCATAAAGATGTTACTAAGTTACAACATTTAAACTAAATTTTATTCAAATATTTTGAAGACCAAATTCTTTTCAAAACATTTCAAATCTAAATTTCATATTAGAAAATTTTAAAATTGCCTTATTCATTTACTTAACAAAACAGTTTCAACTTATTTAAATCATATTACTACATACTTTAACATACATACCAAACTTATATACTTTATACTTTTCAAAATTTCTTAGCTTTGAAAAGTTAACCTTGATTTGGAAGTGCTCGAACCTTCGAAATAGTTGAAGAAATCATTTTCAAATTCAAGAGTTGGAAATCAACAAAAATTAGTAAATCAATTTCAAAAGATAGGTTTCAAATCCGAAACTCAATGACTGAACACCGACTTACTTCAAATCATTTCAAATATATATATACATATATCTTTTAAATATCAATTCTTACTTCAGAATTTGAAATCAAAATGGTTTCACAAAATCACTCGCATAGCAAAGCTACTGAAGTGGCCTATCCCCCACTCTGAAACTCGAAAATCAATGTCGATGATGCGTGCACTCATCACCGAAATTATTTTCCAGCGACATAAGTGAGTTCTGGACTTCTATTTTCCCAAACTTCTTTTGAAATTTCTTCGAAACTCATTAAAAATCATTTGAACATTTCTTATCCGGAAAAATACTTTCAAATCGTATTATCATATATTTTCAAAATCTTAAAACTAATTTCAAAATACCGGAGTTCAATTCTCGAATTTCAAATTTAAAATCCTTCAGTTATAAATCATTTTTAGATAGATCAAATTTCTTATATAATTTTTTCAAAATTACAAATCCTTTCTAAACCTTAAATTCTCATTTTAAAAAGGGTATATAATCTTTATCGAAAACATTTCACTTTTATATATATATAGAATAAAATCATACTTATCAAAATAATAATTTCGATATATAAAACAATTTCAAAATACAATCAAACCCGATTTTTCAAAGGATGATTTAAGAATTTATCTCAAAATGAAGATAGAGATTCAAATTAGAGGGTCTCTAATCAAATAGAATTCTAATTCGAAGAAAGGCTCGAATGAAGATGAGATAATTAAATTTCAAAATAGAAGATGGATATACTTATACAAATCGCGGGCGACCTTAACCGGTCAACCGTGATTTCAAAATAAGATCGGTGCAGAATTCTGAGGCAAATCGACATTCGATCGCCAGAAATAGAATTCAGCATAACAAGAGATAGCAGCATCTAAACCGAGGGATATATAAATCTCCGGTGAATCAATGCCAATTGTAAACGAGTTTCACCCCTTTACAAATCAATCAAAAATTGGCGGGATCCCCTATTCTTATAGAGATCATTCGAAGTGGAGTTATGGGGTACTCCAGAATCAAAAGAATACAAATAGGGAGAGACAAGAATGAATTTTGGAACCGCAAGGAACGTTCCAAAGTTCAAAGGAAATCGAGTCAAAAGGAAGAGATTCAAACTCGAACGAAAGTGATTCTGTAAATAAATTTACTATATATGCTAAGCTTTTCCTAGAGCCAAAGCTCTGATACCAACTGTAACGACCCGCTATTTTGGACCATTCAAATCGATAATAAAACCATACCTATCTGACTTGAATAATTCAAAATACCGAATTGTTAATTTAAAATTTGGCAAAACATAGCATATACAGTAAATAAATCAATCATAGATCACAAACACAGAGTAGAATAATGCAGCGGAATAGATAAAAGGATAGTAGTTCATGAAGCTACTATATACATCAGAGTTAGAAAATAAAATACATAAGAATATCTCAAATACAGTGAAGTCTTCAGTACGAGCAGATGACTTCTCTAAACCAATCGGCTGGAATAGCTGAAAGCTGAATCAATAGTTGGATCTCCAAACGAAGCTCCAAAATCCAAAGGTGAGTCTCAAATGCTGTATCACTCGGTCTGACCCGAGCGTAAAGCAAAACACAAAACACTCGAGTCAGGATTAACATTCTTATACTAATAAATCCAACTCAAGTGAAATATCAACTGAAATACAAGTAACTTAAAGGATGTTTGGGATAACCATCCTCTAAGGATCCGTGCAACTATCTACAATGTAGAAATATACACTATAACACCGTGGTCATTTCAATTAAATTTATACTTCAAAACCCAAATATCATTTCATTTTAAATATATCTATTTTCCAAAATAGTATATATATATATATATTAAATGATTTAAAAAGTAAAGTACTTATAATTTCCTCAAGTCTCGCAAATCGATTCAAATCAACTTTAAATTCCAAATTCAAATTTATTCAAAGCTTAATTCATCAATTTAATTCAGTTCTAAATATACCACTTATTTTTCAATATATTTCAAAGCTTTAATATTCAACATTTTCAAAGTTAGATTTAACAGTTTCATATAGCTCTTGATTTAACTTCATTATTATTTAATCAGGGAATATTCACTTAATAAATTCAATATCATTTACTAGCCTTAAATTACATTTTTACTAAATATTTTCTTAATTTTTTTTTACAAGAAATATTCATTAAATTACTTATAAATCAAACCCAAGATAAATCATATCTTACATCTCAATTTCAATAAGTTTCTAATCGGTTTAATTAAATAAAATTCTTTATTGAATACAATTTCAACTAAATTCAAATTATCTTCCTAACCTTTACTTATTCAAATTTTTACCAAAATCTATTTTGAAATATATATATAAGTACTTAACCATATTATATGTATTCAATCAATCTTAATTAAATTTAATATTATAATTAAATCTATATATATATCATTACTATTTATATATAATAATTTAAGAATCAACATTTATTTAACCCATATATTTCTTCCCAAATCCATAGAATTTATTTTCAAAATATTTATATATATGGACCAATGGTGTTTGTATATATATCTATCATATGGTTAAGTGATACAGATATTTATCATTTCAATCCATAATTTAAATATATACGGGTAGATATCATTTCAACCAGTAATCCCAATTTCAATTCAAATGAAAATCGCTTGGGTTTATCATTTCAACCCATAACGATTTTCTCCTATTCTAAAGTCCGTTCGGGTATGTATCATTTCAACCCATAGTGAATTCTAAACTACAGGGAACTTGCAGAGTGATAAAAGATAATATAATAATATAAAACAGGCATATATCATCAATAACAATATAATATAAACAATAAGATATGGTGTCATATCCCACAGGTGAACAGTTACAGATAATAGCATATATAACAATTTAAATAACTACAGCAACATATTTCAATTGTTGTTTCAATTGAAATCAAATTTAATAAATACAAGAACGTAAATCGTGAGTGATTGCTCACCTTTCGAGGATATATAGTTTTGACAAGGAACCGAGCTACGAATTGGATCACGGTCTAGACAATCGAACAAATCCAAACAACAATCTCAAAGCGAAGTAAGCTGAAAGTGGATTTGACGGGCAAAGCTGAAAGATAGGGATTAATGGAAACGAATCAGAATCGTCTTGATATAATCAAAACAAAATATGTGTTATAAATTTTCCTCTAAAATATATATATAAATCTTTTTCAAATCAATATTTAATTTAAAACACTATAAATGAAATATATTATCTTTTAAGGCCTCATATAATCTAAGTTAAAGTATATATAAAATTAATAATAAGAAAAATGCAGACCATTCAAATGCGTGTACATGCAAGCCACGATTTATATATACAAATGCAAACTAAATTTTATGCTTACGCAGTTACACAACAACATATGTATACTGTATATATATATAGCGATTTAACATATACCAAAATATTAACAACTGTATACTTGAATAAATAAACTATATATTATTATTATTATTATTATATATATATAACGAACAGTTAAAAATATCAATAACAGTTGTATACATGTTCATACTTTTTAACAGAACAAATCAAATTAAAATAATATATAACTCTATACTTTCCTACATGTGCAACCAACAGCCTATACCAGCCTTATATATTTTAAAGTAACGCAGATATATGTAACACAACACACATAGCCTTTATACAAAATAGAATATGGCAAACCTGAACTCAAAGTTAAACACAGTTTTCTTTCTCTGTAACACACTAATATGTGAACTATGCGGCTAACATAATTATATACTGTACCACATTATAAACTTATTATAACTGATATAGTTTGAATTCATGTAAACTGATATATCTGTACACGCAACATAAATACAAATATATTCTACTGAAACTTTGTATGCTTTGTAGCATATATATAAACTGTCTCACTTTATTAACTATATAACTAATATCTAAATCATATAAGTTACATACTTTTAAACATATAGTTATTGTAAACATACACACACCCATATACCTAACAGATTAAAATATATAAAAGCACCTACTTTAAACTGAAACAGATGTATATAAAAATTAAGTCAAGATAAAAATTTGAAGCACATGTATAAACTTATATAAACAGGCCGAACTCAATATAGATTAGTGTATATACCAAAATGAACATCATATAAAAATAAATATTAGCATTTACATCATCCACTTAAAACACAAACCGAAAATCATCCAGTAAGTCATATCTTCGAAAATCTGTATATAAATCTATTTATAACTTATAAGCTAATAGACTTTATATATGTTCTTTATATTGTAAACATTAAAAGTATATACAGTAACCCATCTATCATCTTCAAATGAGCATATGTATGCTATTATATATATAATATGCGTATAGATAAAATATTATAAACTTTATAAGCAAGCAAATGTAGATTATACATATAAACCCATATATAAACCAACCCATGTCGAACAACTACTCAACCCATATGCAGAACGTGTATATACATAACAACTACAGCTTATAATATATACTTGCAGTATATAAAACTTAATATAAAAAGTACATAGAAAAGTATATAAACCATTATACAGAAAAATATATATATATTAATAGGTTTTAAATTAGGCAAACTGATGCGTATAAAGTTATATAAATCTAACATATATAACTATACATATATGTATACTGTAAAAGAGGAATTATAAAACCAAAGGACCCAAATTATAACGAACATACCTCACCTACAAACAGTGTTTTAAATCTCGGATTTTGGCCAATATCTCGGGAAAATATCTCGGCTATCTCGGGCGATATTTAAAACACTTATAACTAAATAGGCTGCCAAATCTCGGATTTTGGCTGATATCTCGGATTTTTCATCTCGGCCATCTCGGGGAGATTTAAAAGCCTGCCTACAAACATATATATGACATACCTCCTGTATTATCTTATACATAACTAGATAGAGGGGAGGCTGCCGATACATATGACGAAGTAGGTGGAAGGTGGCAGGCCGAGCCGTGGAAGGGTGAGGATAGGGTCGGGGATAGGAAGAACGGCGATGGTTTGTGGCCGAGGTGACGATTTCGAGCGGCGAAGGGGATGTTGTCGAGGAGGTGAGGTGGTGGCAGAGGCCGACGCGCGAGCTGGCGAGGGAAGGGAAGACGATGTGCATGGAGATGAGTGGCGGAGGGATGCGAAAAGGAAGGTAGGGGAAGGAGCGCATCGGCAAAGGTGAGAGGTGATTTTGAAAGGGAAAGAGCTACTGGCGAAGTGGAAGACGAAATAAAGGAAGAAAACGAAGAAGATTATAAGGCAGCTTAAAAGCAGATGGAAAGAAAACGTATAAATTTAATTTTTGAGAATATGAATGCCAAAAGTGAATAATTATAAAGTAAAAGAATGGCAACGGGCTTCCCTAGATTCAGCTGAAAAATTATGACAATTAATTGCTTGCGTGGGCTGCACGTTTCAAGTTTGAAGAGACAAAGGAAACAAAAGGTCACAAATTTCGGTACGGTACGACGCACAGTCTTTCTGTTTCTGTCGCATACCGGACCTCAAAATACAGAAAGGAATATACCACTGAGATCAGCACGACGAGACGATCAAAACGGTATACATATATTAGTGATAATCGGTACCAGAAATGTTGCTATTTTGCCAGAATTAAGATAAACGGAGCAGTAGAAGTCCAAATTTGAAAAAATGAAAGATGACATCTCACTCAGAAGAAGATTTAGAAATTTACTGTATAAAAATATTCAAGTTTGGAAAACATTTTATTACCGACAATTATTAACTGATTTGAGTTTGAATAAAGTTATACAATAAAATAAACTTCAATATTATAAATTGAAAATTTCTCATTTGCTATATTTAATTATACGTAATTCAAATATTAAATTTTTATTTCAAAGTTCAATCATTAAAATTTCTCAAAAATCCAATTTAATACGACATAAAACCAATTAAAAATTATTAAAATTTTATGGGTCCTTACAATTTCCAATAATACTAATCAAAAGTATCGATCAAGCATCGATGCTAAGCATAAAAGTGAATATATTGATCCATAAGCAATAACAACACTAGTCGCACATCAAATGACAATATCAACCTTCAGTGAAAACCTATGATCACACATGTTAATAAATGGTAATTACTAAAAACATTATTTGTGTATACGAACATCGAGTAAATATCTATAATAGCAACCAACATTCAAATAGTAATCACTTCCCCACATGGTAAATACAAAAAGGCATATCCATAATTAGTAAATACTCACCCAAAATAGCATATCCACAATAGTGAACACTGACTCACATTGCAAATGAATAATAATATACAATAATACTCCATACCCGATGTTATAGGATCATTCCATTATTATTTATTTGAACATTATCAATTTACTTTTAATAATATAATTACTTAATCGTCATTTACTGACTCTAAAAGTAATAATATTTTATATCATTTACCCAAAATTCAATTTATAGTTAATTTTACAAATGATGATATTAATCCATTTTAAACTTCTTAAAAACAATTTACTACTATTTTCTAAAAATAATAATTACCAAGCTCTCTTTCAAAACATATTATTATTCTTTTTCCCAAAATATTGACTTTTCCATCGATACTCGTTTCAAATCACTTTATTCTTTTCAAGCCAAAAATAATAGATAGTCCAAATTAAACTATTTTCAACAATATAATACTTCACTTTTAATATAAACACTCTTATTATCCATTTTTAAAACAACAATAATTTACCTAAAAAATACTATTGAAAATATACCTTTATCATTTTCCTAAATATATATCATTACTTTACTTTAAATAATAATGGTACCATTTCCCACTGATACTCGTGAAAGTAGTAATATTATTTTTATTGAAAAACAGCAATGATACTCATTTAGATTATGGAAAAGTCCAATATTACTGTTTATCTCAAGCAATGTTGGTTTATACCATAAATTCTCTTGTATTTAATTATTAAATTAAAACTCAAATATGTTAACTATTTATCAAAAATATACCATTAAACATTAAACTTTACTTTACTCCTTAAATAATAATAAATTCTCCATATTCACTTTAAATTGCTTTCTCGTTATTATTTATGAATTTCCCCAGAAATTCATAAAAGATAACTTTATTAGAATTTTCACATTATTTTCAATGCAAATTTTAAATCATAATTATTTACAAATACCATTAAAAGTTTGTAAATAATCATGTTTACTCAAAAATTACACATTTTCACTTATTTTCTATTGGTTACTTATTTTTCATAAGTCAACATTTAATTACTATAAAATGTCTTCACCCAACAATACAACAATCAAATAAACAAAAAACTAAATAAGAATACATACCATATCAAAACATCACAACAATCAAACAACCGTTAATAGGCATAACGTATCTCAATAGGTTTATATATATGTATATATGTATATGTAAATATAATTATCCATTTAGTATTTCCAAAATATAAATACTTACGACTAATGAATCCTACCGAGTATGCTTTCACTAACTATCTCAAAACTCAATAAACCTTATGCCAAAATGTTTGGAATTTCACCTTGGACCCAATACAACAAACCACGCGTGAGATAGAGGCCGTATGAAAAAGTTATTACAATTAGAAGTTGAAGTGTTCAAATTGTAATTAATAAAAGTTTATGGGATTGAATGAAAAACATATCATCTCAATCTCGAATGCATTAGCCAGCCCACTACTGCCATCTTCTAAGTTTGTTGCCGCCACAGGGCACTAACGATCAATTAGACCTTGTCGACACCTTGCCCATCCTCCTCGCCATCTATGGCTAGATTGTATCCACGGTGTCGCCAGCCGCCGCCACCTAGGGTTGCACTCTTTTATTTTTTTTAATTACCTTGGTTGCTCTGAGACAATTGACCACTATGTGTGTGTTCCATCTATCATCCCCTTTGTAATGGTATCCTTCGATCGTCGTTTGGTTGTCGTTTCATCGTTGAATCAAAATAAAAAATATGGACGGTCGAGACTATTTCGTCTATTTCTGACCACTTCGGGAACCTAGCGAAAAAATGAATCACATACATATGTTTCCCTCATCGAGAGGTTTGATTTAATATATTATGAGGTGGGGCTTGAACTCTTTAAATTTCAGAACAATTTTTAGTTAGAGAAAATTGTCCGTCATTAGAGGGAGGTTAAAAAAATTTCAGAATTAGAGGATAAAAATAAAGATGGAGTTGATGGTTACCGTTCCATAGCTTTATTTAAATGGTCGTTTAGTCAGTTATGGGTCGCATACCCTATTTGGCCAGAAATAATTACGTACATTGTTTATAAATTATAAAACCTTTATCTCCCAAACCGTAATTCCAAATTTAACAACATCAATCAAAACTGATTCGTTCGTAAAGACCAATGCAACGGTTATAAATACGACACCTAAATTACCCTTCAATTAAAAATCCATTTTAATTAATTTAACGTTAGCAATGCCAAATTTGTGGATTGTAACATTCTCCCCCCTTAGAAGACTTGTGCCCTACAATTATCCAAAGAGTAAACTCTTAACCCAATGCATAAAATATTATATGCTTAACTATACAAAACATGGGGAATAATACTAATAATAGACTAATGACATCTAAAGTAGTATACGACAATGTAACACAATCAATTATGACATGATCAAATCTATTCTCAACAATGAATGTAATTTTCCACATGAACATACTACAGTAACATATACATTTCCACAAGCATGCAATCAAAACTATAGCATGTAAATATAATACTCCATCAAAGAGAAAAATAATCTCAATCATATATCAACTCCGTTCACAAGTCACATCATGGACCGCAATAATCCAACCACAATAACACATTGCAAAAGTTCAAAACAAAACCCAGGTTTGTTCAAACATGAATACACAAGTAAATATATAAAGCAACATATGTGTACTACATGGGTCTATACTCTAAGAAAGACGTGTGTATGTCCACATAGTTCAATTCACTTAGTCAATGATTTCGAACATACTTGTTTCCAAAAGCTCATTGGCGTTGTATTCATTCCTTTGAAGTAGATCATATCTTCATAACAACACAAAGGTGCACTAACCCACTCAATCATCCTCATGATTTTGGTTCTCACTATAACAAGCAATCATAAGGTCTTCGACTTTATCTTCTCTAATATACTCAAATAATAGAGAATAATGGAGCCTTCGACTCTTGCTCCTTGAGCATACTCAGATAATACCCAAAAAATAGTCCTAGACTCTTGCTCTTCGAGTATATTTTGAACATGACTCATGGATATTAGGTGACCCCTACCTGTGACCCCACCATGAGACGACATCTACATGTTGTTCCCAGCAGCTCATCGTCAATCTATGTATGAAGGAAGACCCCATCAGTGACCTTGACACTGATGCTCTCATGGAAAGCACCCCCCTCTAGTAACAGTCTCCTCATATAATCTCTGTGGCCTCAATCACCAAAGCTCCCTACACACTCTCGTCGTAGCAAAACCTCATTGTTCTGCATTCCAATCTCTCATGTAGCCCTTCTACTTATTGGAGTCCCTATATCATAGCATAACTTCCTTATTCTGCACCCTAGTTCTCATGTAGCTCTTCTACTTTCCTAGATTCCCTAAACTCATTTTTAGTCGAACTTTAGCTTATACTATCTAATATTAGTTGCTATATCCCCATGTCAACCTGTTCTTAAGGAAAACAATCAAGTTAAACTACACGACCAAGCCGAAAAGCAAGCAAATACCAAGGAAGTAATACAACCAACCTAACAGCTATTATTTTAATGCAAGCTATGATTTAAATAAACAACCAACCAACATAGGTGAAGTAAGCACTCAATGATTATAATAACATCTCAAACAACACAAACAAAGCAAGCAATTCAAACAATCGAGTAAATGACAATGGTCAAATAAAACTTAACTTACTACCTATAATCTAATACCTCTATTCTATTCGCATGAGTGAATAATCATAACCCCATGACCCACTTCCCTTTGAAGTGGATAAAATAAAAGGTCCATATAACCCACAAGGGAAGTTCATACAAATATGCATAAACGTAATCTTATCTTAATGGATGTTGGGCGAACAAAAACTCATATCATCCTCTCATCTAGGCCTGTCAACGGATGCTTTCGGATGCAGATAGTGCCATATCCCATCCGCATCCGAAATCATTTTCGGATATCGGATATCCGCATCCACGGATACGGATGGATATTGGATAATTATCCTATTTGCTAACGACCGATAAATCTTGAATTATAAAATGAAAATTTTAGTTTAACATAAATATTTTTCAATCCCATTAATTATAAAAGTGTTAAAAATTAACAAACATGACGATAATAAATAGTTTCGAACATTTAATAAGCATTAAATGCATATAATATAAAATACTACCTTAATAAAATAATAAATGAATATCTTTCACTGCACTAAAATACACATAATTTGAACTATAATCTTGACAAAAACCAGACGGATAATTTTCGGATGCGGATGTCTTTGTATCTGCATCCGCATCCGTTTTTTCGGATATCGGATATTTATCCTTTTTCGGATGCGGATGCGGACGAATTTCGGATTTTTTGGGTATCCATTAACAGCCCTACTCTCATCTCATGCCCTATGCTACACATCATACATCCAACAATAGTAGATAAAAATTAAAATGATGAACTTCAATAATTTTATGAATATAGATATGGAATCGCAAAATTCTCTTTATCGTTATTATAACCTAAACATAAAAATTGCTATGCCATTTTTCAATTGTTATCATTCGTTATTTAAAATTTTATCATTACTATTTGTCTAAAAGCGGTAATAATTTACTCCAAACTCTCAAATTTCATCATGGTTATTTTATCTCAAAACAACAAGCATTTTCTTTAATTATCTCAAAAATCTATTACTATTATTTATTAAATTCCTCTCCATTTCATAAACAGTTTTTAAGAATAACTCATTAAATCTCATATGTAACCATAACCATATTCAAATTCGTCAAAAATACTTTTATTTCTATTTTAATCTCAAGAAAAATAATAACTCATCTCAAAATTTTTTACAGTAAATTACTATTATTCACTTCATGTATTGTTTATAATTGTATCATCAACAAAATATTTTTCATAAGTTAATATTTTATATCATGGTATTTTTCTTCATTTCATTTCCCAAATGATATATTTATCCACTAAAGTACTTTTAATGAAATATTTCAAAACCAAAACAATATATTCCCAAACCAGATCTGTAACAACCCGTGATTGCGGTTACCAAATAATAAATAAAATTGGGATTTTAATTTAATTGGAGATATTAATGAATTTTTAATGTGGCTAATTTGTTCAAAATTTAGTCATTTTGAATAAATTAATATTTTGGGCTTAAGTGTAAAATGGAGCATTTCAAGGAAATTAATTAGGGAAATTTGTAATTTATATTATTGCAAAATTTTATATGTGTAAAATAGTGCAATATTTGATTCTCAGAGTGGGGCGTTACAGCTTGGTATCAGAGCCTGGTTTCAGGAATAAGCATAATAAACACAGAACAGATACACTTAGTACAATACATTTTAAATTAGATCCGAATTAAATCATATCCCTTCCTCATGTTTATTGATAGATAAGTTAGGAATATGTATAGGAATCCGTTATATTCCGTAGTATTCCTTAATTAATTATCTATCATTGAATCATGTCTAACTCTAATTCCCGTTACGACATGTTTGACCATTTGAGCGGTGCGAAGGTCTTCTCTCGATTTGACCTTGCCACCGGATTCCATCAGCTACGAGTCATGGAAGACAGCATTCCTCTTACAGCATTTCGCACTCGTCATGGTTCTTTTGAGTGGTTGGTCATGCCGTTCGGCTTGACGAACGCTCCGGCTTTCTTCGTCGATCTCATGAATCGAGTATTCCGGGAATACATCAATAGATTCGTTCTGGTTTTCATCGACGATATTCTTGAGACTCTTTCTATGTGTGATATTCGAAATCGAGCTCCGTCTTCTGTATTCCTTTTGTGGATTAGATGTTATAGACGACTTCTATATTTAAGGAATTGCGGGGACGCAATTTTCTTAAGGGGGGGAGTCTGTAACAACCCGTGATTGCGGTTACCAAATAATAAATAAAATTGGGATTTTAATTTAATTGGAGCTATTAATGAATTTTTAATGTGGCTAATTTGTTCAAAATTTAGTCATTTTGAATAAATTAATATTTTGGGCTTAAGTGTAAAATGGAGCATTTCAAGGAAATTAATTAGGGAAATTTGTAATTTATATTATTGCAAAATTTTATATGTGTAAAATAGTGCAATATTTGATTTGGGAAATTAATTTGCAATTTATTTGCAAAATGGTGATTTTGGCTAATATTAACTATAAACGGTGTTTTGGAAAAATTAGGGGTTAAAATGTAAAATATTGTTGATATAGGATTTTATGAAATGGCTAAAAGTAATTGTTAACATATTTTCATAATTTTCTATGGTTTGAAATGTATTTAGTAATTTGTATGTAGAGTGTACTTAGAGAAAATTGCCTATATATGTATGCACATGAATAATACAAAGTCCTAATGGGTATTAGATCCAATAATCCTAACCATTAGCCTATAAAGTATCTTTTACTCTCCCATTTCAGCCAACACTTCATTTCATAACCACTAAAACCTAATTAGAAAGCTCCAAAACCTAGTCATGGCCTCCTAAGCAAGACTCCAATCTACACCAAATCAAAGAGAGTTAATCCAAACTACTAAAAGAGGTAATAGCAATCACAAAACCCACCTCTAATTCATTCTTTAATTTCTGAAATTATTTTGTAATCCTCTTTTTTTTGTGCATTTAGATTGTGAAACTCTTTGATCTTCTTTTCATTGCTTGGAAAGAGGTAATATATGCTAGCTGAAATTATAATTAGTTTATTGCTGTTAGTAAATTAGGCATATCTCATTCATCTTAAATCGGAATTAAGATTTTCTTGAAGTTCTGGAAAGCATATTCTGTAGCCTATAACTTTCATGTTTTGAGCTTTGCCTAATTTTGTGGTTTCAATGGTCGAAATCACGTTTGTTTGTCGCTGACCTGACAACAAACTACAAGGTTGATAAAATAAAACCCTGAAATTGATTTGGCCATAAGTTACTCGTTTTTGATCCGAATTAGATAATTTTGGATGTTCCGGAAAGCTTAAAACATATGCTACAATTTTTGTTCAGTGAGTTTTCTGTAATATTGCCATTTAGATGACCTGAAATGCGTTCAAAGACAGAAGACCAATTCTGTCTTTAACAAGTTATCTTGAGTTTCAATCTGATATTGTTTTGCATGTATCTCTCTCGTTTCTTATCCAAATCTAATAATTTTGGATGTTCTGGAAAGCTTAGATTTAGAGCTAAAACTTTCATGTTTTGAGTTTCATGAAATTTCGAAGTTATTTTGGTCAAAATTGTACATTCTTACCACTGTCCCGAGAAAAAAAAAGAAAAAAAATAATAAATAATTTTTTTTTAAACCCTGTTCCAGATTTTTTTCTCCACTTCGCGATGCCGCCACGATCGCATCCGAAGTCGGAATTCAACGTTTTTGGTCTCGTTGGAAAGGTGGAGTTTCGAACTCCATCTCTGTAAAATTTAGGCATCATCGGCATTCTTTTGGTACTTCGAATTTCGTGTCGAAGTTGAACTCTTGTCGCTGTTTGTAAACAGTGTGAATCTTGTTCTGGGTCCAACTTTGAGACGTCGCTGCTACTTCGTCTCAACTCGGATTCCAGAAATTCTTTTTGCATCTTATAGTAGGGATGTTGGACTATATTCCTACCAGTTTTCATGTCATTTGGATTCAGTTTGCTGGTCCAAATAAATTGCTGAACTTGGGTTCGCAGCAGTTTTTGAATGGTCAAACACTTAGAATGAAAATCAAATATCCCTTCTGTTTTCAGCTTTTGAGCGCCACTCCGCGATGCCTCCACGTTCGCATCGGAAGTCGGAATTCAACGTTTTTGGTCTCGTTAGAAAGGTGGAGTTCCGAATTCCATCTCAGGAAAATTTGGACAACATTGGAGTTCGTTTGGTACTTCGAATTTCGTGTCGAAGTTGAACTCTAGTCGCTGTTTGTAAACAGTGTAAATCTTGTTCTGGGTCCAACTTTGAGACGTCGCTGCCACTTCGTCTCAACTCGGAATCTAGAAATTCTTTTTTCATATTAATGTAGGGATGTTGGACTACATGCCTGCAAATTTTCATGACATTTGGATACAGTTTGCTGGTCCAAATAAATTATCGAACTTGAGTTCACAGCTGTTTTTGAATGTTTACAAACACTTAGAATATTTTTGATGATTTTCTGGTTTTCATTGATTTCTTTGAGATTTGTCTCTAGATTTCGTACACGGGTTTTATGAATCATTTTCAAAAGATTTTTCACTCCTAAATGGCTTTTGAAAATTATTACATAATATTATTTTAATTATTAAATTAATTACTCCATAATAGGAGACCTTTCAAAAGACCGTTTTAAAAGTGATTCCGAAAATCAATTATAAATCCGTTTTACACCATTATTTTCTATAATAAAAATCTCACACTCACTTTTAGCACGTCGAGCAAAGTGGAAAGGTGCTTAAATGGTTAGGAAATCTCCGGCCTATGGAAACCGTGTGTATTTTCTTTCCGGTTAATCCCCGACCTATTCGATTGATCGTTTTGACCTTTGGGTCTAGTTTACCGATGATATGAGGTAGACTTTTTATTGTTTGGAGTGTGAGCTTGCTATTGGTTAGGAAACCGTTTAGTGCGAACGTGGGGTATGGGACTCATTGTTAACACTTTGCGGCTTCCTCTCCAAGAAGTTAGTGACACATTAGCCTCTGGGCGGCCAGTACTGGACCTCTGGGTCACCACGCCTCTGGGCAACCGTCTCTGGACACCTGCTCTATGGAGCAGTTTATTTTTCGGCGTGTGCCTCTGGGCCTTTATCCTTCTGGGAAGGATCTCGCCGTCTCGCGCGTTTCGCATCGGTGCGAGTGATCGATCACAACTCTACAGTACTTGGCAACAACGACTCTGGTCGGTGCATGTGCAAAACTTGTATTATCTGATGATTTTTATATCCATTCGAGTACCGCCATTCGGCGTTGGTTCTATGGAACCATACGATGTAAGTGCGATTACCTTGTGGATTCACAGTGTCTCTGGACACTGCTTTTCAGTGTTTGATTTCATTGATTTTTCAGTATATCCCCATTGCTCTTTGGAGCATCGATCTTTGCTTGGGCATTGATTACAGACTCTGGTCACTCTTGGGATTATTGCCTATGGGCATCTTTTTATAGCTTTGGCTACGCCGATGATATGAGGCGATTTTATTTATTCTACACTTTGGTGTTGATTTCTCTTTGGAGATTTTTATTGTTTATTGATGATTAGGGATCGTCATTATATTCATGTGGTTCATAATATACTTCTCTTTGGATAAGTACTGTTTTACTTATGTACCGCATTATTATATATCTCAGTTATTACTGATTGTTTAGCTAGCCTGACCCGAGTGTTTTCGCTCGGGTCAGACCGAGTTGTTTCAGGTTAGGTCTCTGGACTTAGCTTCTGTGCTTCCGCTTGGACATTATCTGCTATGCTGATAGATAGCGCTTTTATTTGTCCACTATTCCGCTACTCTCTTATTATTCAGACTTTGATATGTACATATTTTTGACTCACATGTGTGAGCAGTGGCTTTGTACCCACTTATGATATTTGGATCTGTATTGATGATGTATTGTTCTGGGATTTTATATCTGTTATGTGATTCTGTTCTGTGATGTTTTTATCCTTTATTATTATGCTTTGTCCTGATAGATCTTTAGCCATTTGTAATTTCGTTATAAGTATTTACCGAATATGTCGAACCACCTGATTGAGAAAAATTTAAATAGATTCCACCTTTCGACCTATTCGGTAGATAGTTATAGCTTGATTATAGATGGTCGCTTCCACTATACTCTATTCTCCGCTTTAACAGACAGTATTACTCCCGTAATACTCTTTGTTACAGTGGGTCTCAGAGTGGGGCGTTACAAGATCACTCTTTTCCAAATAAAATATCTTTCCAACAACATATTATTAAAAAGGATATCTTACAACTAAATTCTTTTCTCCTTACAGGATGTTTTCCCAAATTTTCTCATTAAAATATTTTTTAAATTATGATATTTTTCGACCAACATATTCCACCCAAAAACGGTTTCCTTCAAAAACTTTTTGAAAAAAAGGAACCTTTCAGTATTAAGATAATTTCAACCAGAGTTGGTATTCAGGTGAAACATTTTTCAAGTCCAAAAATACTTTTATAAAACTTATACCGCAGTAAAAGATGACCATTCTCTTAATAAATGTCTCTACATACTCCACTTAAAAATGTATTTCTTAAAAACCAAAATATTTCTCTCAAACATCTTTTTCGACAAACTATTTCCCAAAAATTCCAACCAAATATATCTTTCAAACAAAAAAATATTTTGTCCCTAAACCTATGAAATAAACATTCCTTAAAGCATGTAATATTTCATACAAAAATATTATTTAAACAAAAGCACTTTTCCTAATAAAGTTTCCACCAAATTTTTTTTGTATCAACCCACATTTTTACATATCGGAGAATCATATAAATATTATTTTCATAATCAAATTAGATCTGGTTAGGCTCTAACTTTAGAAAATGTTGAGTATTGATATTTTTGACCCTAAGAATTAATTATGGATGGTATTGACCCTTAAAAATTATAAGAGCTATAGTTTTTTACAAAAGCCAGGTCTAAAATCACTTTTAAATGAAAGATTTAATGGTTTGTCTTTCCGTAGAATGGCTATAATATATTTTTGCCCTTACAGATTAGGAGAAATGGACATTTTAAGTAAAAAGTTATGGACATATTTAGTGGATAATTAGACTAAGTCCATGATAGCCCATTAACCCATTTTAGGATTGAAGCAAATTGTAGCTGAGAGGACAGCCACTAATCATTTTTTATTTTTCCAAAACACTCTGTAACCTCTATTAAACCTCCTATTATCAAAACCATCTCAATCATCATTAAGAATATTTTAATCAAGCAATTAAAAAGAAAATGACAAAGGGATTAGCAAAGGGATTTGGGTACATTGGGGTTCGTGCCTTGGCTGTCTACATCAGATTTACCTCGATTTTAGTGAAACTGTTCGATTAACATTGATAGGAGTGTGATCTATCACCTCACAACCTTTTAAATATGTATATATGTTTAAAATGTATTTTTGAAACCTCTTTAAAGTTAGGAACGAGATCTTTTAACGATTTAGATTTACAAGTGAATTATAAACAAATTTAAATGGTTTAAATTAATTTTAACATGTAAATCCATTTTAAGGTGTATCAAATGGATGTTAGATCGGCATAGATTGATATGATGATTGTATTATATAGATATGATTCTTGTTTTGTTATTTTGTGTTGTTCGTATGTTTAGATTACATGATAGTGTATCGATAGTGGCTTTTGGAGATAGATCGATTCCAGAGCAATTGAAGTCATATTAATGTAAAGAATAGATTGCATTCAAATCGAAGTAGAAATTCAGATTATGATAGATGCAAAAGGCCAGAAATATGATTTAGGGGAATTTTAGAAAATTTGGATCGGTCTACATCAACCCATCTAGGTCGGTACCTATTATCCAGCCTTTTGATCAGGCAGTATACGGACGAACTTAACTAGTCAAACATGAAGGCTGTCATGGCAGGAAGCCCAGAGAGATAGATGTAGAGTCCAGAAACCAAGTACAACCAAAGTTACAAGAAGCAAGCACAAACCATCGTAAGGATCCAAAGTTCAAAAATCCAACTAGTGTTGGATCGATATTGATCCACAATACTTCACCCGATTTGCCTCAAACTTCCTAAGCTTACAGGCCATGACACCGGTATGCCTCTTCAAGCCTCAGAATATTGACTACAAGATAAATGCAAAACCACTTCAAGAATCAAAGATCCAAAATCCAACGATATGTTGGATCGGTACTGATCCAACACATGGATCGGTACCGGTCCACGTGATTTCATCCATTCTTGCCCCGACTCCTCTTGTCCACTAGTGATGATGCCAAGAGCCTATTTCAAGTACTATTTTGTTGATCCTATGTAATTCTCTATCAACCTCCACGAGCGCTTGAATAAGCAATTCTACTAATTTATCGATCCATCATTTGGACTTAGAAACAAGCAAATAATGGTGTAAACAAGTTTGGAATCATGAAGCTAACCACGAATAGAGCCTAGACAAGGCATTCAAGATAGCTAACTTGGCCGTCTCATGGATCGGTACCGATCCAAGTTACCGATCCATGCAAACTGCTGAGGTGTCCACCATTTTCTCAGGAGAACTGGTCTTGGGCATGGAGAATGAGGTGGAGTTCATGGGAGAGAGATTTTAGGATTCCTACGTCTATAAATAGAGGGGCTTGGCTCATTTTTATGGATCTTTTTCAAGCTTTCCTACTTTCTAACATTCTCTTACAATCCCATGGATTTATACCGATTCTTAACGGATTTATACCGATTTGTAAGAATTGTACTTGTAAAAACAACAGCGTAATCAAAGGAAACTTGAAGTGAACGTAGGCCAAAGTATGTCGAACCACTATGTTGTGTGTTCTTTTCTTGCTCCTTTTAATTTACTTTTATTCACTTTTTATTCTCTACTACTTCTATTAAGCGTTTGTCCCTTTTTGATTTAAACATTTTGTTACTTTCATTAAAAGGGATATTCTCAGGCAACTTGGATCCAACATCTACTATTGAATTTCTTAGATCTAAGAGATAAATCCAATCTTCTAACCTTACAATTCTACTATTCAAATTTTCAAATATTTAAGACAAGTTATTCGCCATGCCCCATCAAGGAAGGAACGTGCTACAACTTCCAGAGCTACTAATAATGCCCCTTCAAGGAGAGGGCATGCTACAACTTCCAGAGCTACTAATGATGCTGAGAATCAAGACCATCTCTGTGTGGATGGAGTTACTCAACCTAAACAAGCCGAGATCCAAAATCCAACTGAAGTCGTGACCAGAATGGAGACGGTTTGTATGATGAAGTAGATAGAGGATAGATTCTAGGATACTCGCAATGAGATGAACCAACAGATGTAGTAGAGCTTGAGGTTGTTGAATGAACAAACTCAGAACAACCATAGGAGGAGCAAGAGGGACTTAGACCATTCAAGTTTAGAATCTGAAACTTCCTCATCATCCAATCAAAGATGGAGAGATAGGAAGTAGAAGAAGACTTAAAACATGGTTGGGACCTCAAATCAAGGGATGAGACAAACCCATGGCTTGGGTTTGTGGATCGGTACCGATCCAAGAGGACGGTTTAATACCAATCCAGCTAATGTTGTTTCCAGGGGTCGACCTTTGGAGGGTGGCGTGGATGTGACCTCTGGACATGCTGTTGATGATCAGAATCTGGAATTTCGAGCTATTGCTAATGATACAGAGCATGGGAATTAAATAGGGAGGACTGCTAGATGAATGGATCTCTCGGAGCTGGAGACCCTAGGTCTTGAGAGCCTACCCGAGGGCATTTTCTGAGCCAAACACTCAGAGTGGACCCCGATTACCACCGTTTAGTGGAACATGTAGACCTGGAGTACTTGGAAGATATTATCAAGAGACTTTTAAGTGAAAACTGATTTAGAAGCAATGATGGATGAGGATACTTCTCCTAGTCTGAATACATTTACTAAGAACATTTTGCGTGTGAAGTATCCATAGAGGTTTGTAATGCCAACATGCCATTGTACGGTGGAAAGATAGATCCAAGGCAGCACTTGATGAAGTGCGAGTGGCATATGGACTCAACTAGAGCATTTGATGGCATTAGATGTCGTTTCTTTCCAATTTTCCTGGAGAGAGCAGCAACGATGAGGTTCACTTGGATCCCACCGAGATCCATATCGTCTTTCGCTAAGTTGTCTTGAAAATTTATAGAGTAATTCCGTTTACACACTTCACGTCCAAAATATGTGATGTCATTATCAAACCTCTTCCAAGAAGTGGGAGTGTCGTTAAAGGATTTCTTGAACCGATTCCATACAACTATGACAAAAATAACAAATCCCAATGATGACATAGAATTAATGACATTGATTAAAGGGATTCATCCCGAGACTGATTTTAGAAGATGTTGGAAATGAAGCCCCTGCTGACGATGGACATTTTCTACAGGAAGGCCAATCAGTTCCTGCATTTGGAGGAGGGATGCAATCGTCCCCGAAGAGGTGAGGCTGGGTGTTCAATTGAAGTGATACAAAGCAACATTGCTATAAAACAGCCCGATGGGAGTTCCAGGAATGGGGATGTAAATGTTGGAGACAAGAGTAGTGGTCAGAAATAGAATGACTATGGGGCCAGAAAGCGAAAGCTATATAATAAGAATCATCCCAGGATTCCTAAGTATGATAACTATACCAAGCTGAATAACTCAATTGAGAATATTTATCTGGCAACTCAAGGTACTTAGCAGTACAGAAGCCAGCTCCAATAGAGTCGACTGAGAAGGAGAAGAGATTTGGCAAGTTCTGCAGGTTTCATGAGACGCAGGTCATAACATCAATTTGAATGCAGGCACTTGCGCAATATGATTGAGGGCTGATTCGAAAGAAGAAATTGCAACAATTTGTGAAAACCCCACAGGATGGCAGGGAAGGAAATTCCAACCTCCCTGGGTCGACATCCCAACGGGGTCAAGCCGAGCCTAGTGGTGAGGAGCCTAGGCGGTTTGAAAAATGTTTGGTGATCAATACAATCATCGGTATGCCACATCCAGTCGATAAGAGTTTGAGTGAGATGGATATGTATGTTGGTGCTTTGAAACATACAGAGAATGAAATCTGCTTTGCTGTAGAGGATGGAGCTTCAGCAAAACAATTCAAAACCATGACAGACGACATTGTTTTCCAAAACCAAGATGCTAATGGGGTGGAAGCCCCAACGATTGACCCGCTAATGATTACTGCCACGATTGGCCCTGCGGTTGTACAGAAAGTGTTGGTTGACTGTGGGAGTTCAGTCAACATTTATTTAAGAAGGCCTACGACCAAATGCTTCTGTAGGGCAAGGACTTGAAACTGTGTAAATCTCGGATACAGGTGTTTAACGGGATGGCTACGGAGCCAGTCAGATATGTGGAATTACCGATGGTTCTTGGTGAGGGAAACCGCAAGCGAGTGAGGGTCGTGCCCTTTGCGGTATTGGATATTTACTCTGCTTACAATGCATTTTTAGGACTACTGGCCCAAGCTGAATTCAGAGCGGCTATAGCTCCTTGGTGTTTGATAATAAAGTTTCCTAATGAGAATGGTATGGGAATAGTACAAGGAGATCAAAGACTTGGCCGCGAGTGTTATGTCGCTGAGCTAAAGGAAGTGAGGTGAAAAGAAAATGAAAAAGGTGTAGAGGGTACACTCTACATCAAGGCTTTGGACGCATAGCAACTATTGCCTGAGCTATGGCTCGAGCAACACGGTTGGTTCCATAATGATATAGATACACGAAAAGAGCCACTAGATGAAGGAGCAGCTCCAGCCAAGTTAACAATCAACGTCCTAGTCAGTCAGGATGATCTGATATGGATCCTAAATATCAGATCATAGCTTGGCGTCAGGATGATGAAGGAGCTGATTGACTTTCTCCGAGCGAACCTGGATGTGTTCGCCTAGACATGCTTTGACATATGTGGGATCTCGCTGAAGACAGCGAGCCATGAATTGAATATAAACCCTAAATGCGTTCCTGTGAAATAGTATAGCTATAGCCTGGGTTTGGGAAGATCTACTACACTCAAAGAAGAATTGGATAAGCTAAAAAATAACGGCTTCATCCGTGATGCTTTATACCCAGAGTGAGTGTCAAATCCGGTCTTGGTGAAAAATTCAAAAGAGAAGTGGAGGGCATGCATCGACTATTCTGATCTGAATAAGACATGCTTGAAGGACAGCTTTCTGCTCCCGAGGATTGATCAATTAGTGGATTCAACAATTGAACACAAACTGGTAGGCCTGTTAATGGGTACCCGAAATATTCGACATCTGTCCGCATTCGTATCCGGAAATAGGAAATATATCCATTATCCAAAAAGCGGATATATATATCTGATATTCAAAAAGCTTTTCGGATACGGTATGATTATAGTGGTATCTGTATCTGAAAAATATTCATTTGATTGTCTGACGTGCGCACGCGCACACACACACACCCACATATATATGTATATATATATATATAATTTTTAATTAAATTAATAAGCCTAAATTATAAATTTAGATATAGTTTCCACTTAAGCTCTTCGTAACCGTTGGGTCTTCTTTACCGTATAGATCAAAACATTGCCCTCATTCCTCAATCCAAAACCTTAGCCACTTTTGTTTATTACTTTTCCCAAAATAAAAAGTTCGACTGCCTTAACATTTCATGCTCTTCGATCTCTTCCTATCTCGACATCGTCTCTGACGTCTTTAAATTGGAAAATCTTCAATCCCAAACTATCTCAACATCAAACGAGGAAAGCTCGCTTGGAAGCTCGTCCCTCACTTGGAAGCTCATAAATTAGAAGCATGTCTGCATCGACTAGATTCACTTAGAAGGTCGTCTCTCTCGGCGCCTATCACAATCAACAATCAGTTGCTCAGTTGAAAACCCAAATCCCGACTAAGCTTGGAAATTTTAGCTCAGTATAATTTCTGAACTTAATTGAAATGTCTGAATTTCCAGTTAATTGATTTTTGAAATTCATAGCTTGCTACCTAATGTGCATAAATTATACACGTTAATTGATTTTTGAAAGTTTATTTCTGAAAATTTGATTTCCAGTTAATTGATTTCTGATAATTTATAGTTATGAACTGTTTATTAGTCTGAAAATTAATATGAAAAGTTATAATTTGATGCATTGTTTGAGGAGTTGTTTAAGTATATTTTGGTTTATGAACTATTTATTAGTTGAACGCAAAAATAATTTTACATGTTTTTGTATATTGTAGATTGCTAAAATGTCAAATGCATCACCAAGTTGTAGTAGCAAGTCCATCCCATGTACATCAATGGCTAATGCTAAGGTTAATGATAATATGTCTATTATGCAAGAAACTCAAAATCCGGACAATAGTTTACAACAAAGTTAAGATGATTTAACAAATTTGGATAAAAATGAATCTGTAAACATGAAAGCCTTAAAATCTTAAGTATGGAAAGATTTTGATAGACAAGTATTATTGGAAGATGGTATTAGTCATATTAAGGCCACGTGCAAATATTGTACTAGGGTATTTTATGGAGCTGCCTTTATGGGAATAACTCATTTGAAAAACCATATAAAATCTTGTCCAAAAAATAACTCTAGTTAGCGGCTATCCGGACATCTACCACTTCATGTTGGAAAAATAAAGGTATCTTTAAAGGCTATTTTTTCTTTATATGAAAAAGAAAGTACTTCATCTATGAATGCATCTACCACTTCTTCTCGTGATATCATGGATAAATCTACTAATGTTCCTAAAAAGAGAACAAAAATTAATTTAAAATGGAGAAACTATGTTGAGTATAAAGTTGGAAGTTCTCAAGTTTTGAAGACAAAACTTGATAAGTATTTGAAAGATGAATTGCTGCCAATGGGTGAGGATGAAGATAACTTTGATATTTTAATGTGGTGGAAAACTAATAGCCCCACTTTTGCCGTTCTTGGAAGGATTGCTCGTGACATCTTAGCAGTTTCAGTATCAGCTGTAGCATCCGAATCGACTTTTAGTAGTGGTGGAATGTTGATTGCTAAGAATAGATCTTCATTATCTTCGGATATAATAGAAGCATTGATTTTTATAAAAGATTGGTTACCATCTGATATTGATTAATTTTTTTTATTTGGTTAAATGCAATAATTATTTCATATAATCATTTAATTCTTCTTCTTTATATAAGTAATAATGTTGAGCTTGTGGACAATGCATCAGCTTCTAGTTTGTAGGTACCCTTCACACATGGTATGATTTTGTTTAATTATGTTTAGTTATATTCAATTCTTCTTTTTGATTTTGTTTAAAGCTCGCGTCATGTTAGCTAAACTGTTTATTTTAGGTATAAATATAAAGTACTAATCGTCGTGCTAGTTATAAACTATTTATGGTGGATGATATGTTACCATGGTCCTAACTTCCTTTGGCAATTTTTAACTTGAAATAACATAAACAAGGTGCCGGTAATTTACTTTAACTAAATTGAGGGTTAGACATTCCATTTGTTTATACTCACCCTTTACCTTCCCTGGGTATTTGTAATGTTGCTTGATAGTTTAATAGTGGCATCATAAAATGTTTTCTAGGGTTCTCTTATGCTAACCATTACACTTATGATTATTTTCATTCATGTTGCACCAGAGCAAGCTACAACAAGTTGTTGGTGCAAGCTTGCTCTTGCAACAGCAAGTTTGCTGGTGCAGCAAGCTTTCTACTTTTTGATTCTTATTCGGGTGTGTTCTTATTGCTGCAATATAAGTAACTACTCTATGGTGCTAAAGTTCTATATTTTTTATGATTAATACATAACTTTGTAATTTTGCAGGGGTAATCTTTTGAAGCACTAACTAGGCAACTACTCCATGAAAAAGAATGCAATATTTTGGCCAGAGTTAGACAAGATCTTACCCAAGCTTTGATCATCGCCCAGAGTTAGGCATGGTCCAAAATGACAACATTCACACCATGCCTAGAGTAGGCAAGGCAAAAGATCCATGTCCAGAGATAGGTGGGATCTCATCTGTGAACCTCGATCAATGCTCGGAGTTTGGCATGATCGCAAGAAAATATCCTGGATATGGAAGTCCTGATCACCATCTCAGGTGGTAAAAACCTGACCAACGCCCACAGTTTGGCACGGTCAAAATATGCATCCCGTGGAAGGATGCTAAACTAGTCGTTCAAGCCAATTCATTTCAATCGATGCCCAATGTAGGCGCGATCACATTCGAAGTTCCTTTAAAAGGAATAACTAAGTCATCTTTGCAAGTGATTGAAGTTCGACCAAGCTCCAAGAGTGGACATGGTCACGTATGGGCACTTAGAGATAGGCGTCCTAGAAATTGCTTTACGTTCACTAGAACGACAAAAAGCTAGCAAATAATGGAATGGACAAATTGCTTAGTCCGGTAATAATCAGGAAAAGAAATGGATCGCGAGTACATTAAATGGAAAGCGTGTTTCGCAAATACTTAGAAAAGTTCACATGAAGATTCGATGAAACAAAAGTCTTTGTCATTCACATTCGAAATAGAACTTGGAAAGAGAAATTGTAACGACCCGCAGTTCCGTACCCCTTGAATTGACATTAATCTCCATCAAATCAACTCAAGAAGAACGGAAATACGAACCATGTGGGTTAAAGAAGAAAGAGGTAGAAGAAGAAAATAGAAAACAACATCAGAATCTAACCATCGCAGCGGAATAAAATATAATAGAGAATAACTAATATTTACACAAAAACAAATCTGTTTATACATTACATCATCAGAGTACACATAACACACAACTGGACAGTAATAACAACATGTCCTCGCAAAACTGAATACACAGTACACACAACACAGCGGAATATACATCAAGTACAAGTGATACGTCTTGCCATCTAGCTCGTCTCTTGAGCTCCACAACATCCTATCCTGTATCTGTAATACTCGGTATGACCCGAGCATCATAATAAAATAACACCCGAGTCAGTCTGGAAAACCAGCGTGAGAAAATTACACTCAATTTGATTATTAAAGTTTCCAAAATCCTTTGAAACAAAAGCATCTCGTAAGACCACGCCACAAATAAACATGTAGGGCTTTTACCTTACGATAGCTAAAACACTTTTATCAAATCCGTCTGATATTATAATAGTGTCTATAGAAAGTAAAATAGAATCTAGCTGAAATGCTTACATCTCACGTTTCAGCAATAGTTGGGCACAATCAAAACCGTACAGGCGCGTAGGGAGAATGGATTTCCTACTAAAGACTAGGCACTGGGGTACCACCTGTCACGGTACTTGGTCTAGATCAGCGTACCGAGGACCACGTTCGATCTCCTGCAATAGAAGACTGGAACTACCCCTTACTGGATAATTCCGAGTAAGATCACCCCACGGTTGGAATCAGCAACTGCCCACTAAGCCGAAATAAAAAGGGACATCTAAACAGGGATGACCTCACCCTAATGGGTGCTACCCACATAGCCTTGCTGCATAACCCCTGATTTTCAGTCATTCCCGATTGATGAGGCTTGAGGCTAAGCATTACCTTTTTAGAACACATCTCTTAGAATGCGCATCGTCCACCTGACGATGTTCCGAAAGCATTCATCCATATAAGTCCGTCCCGGGTTCGAACAAAACCGAAGGCACTACTCCTACTACACCCATTTTGGAATATCCCTCAGGATTAGTAGCGACTAGCCCTTGCACTTCACTGCTCCATCTTTGACTCCGAACTTGTTTCCACCACGAAAATGTACAAACCGGATCGATGTGGTTTTCGAAAAATGAATCCCAATCCCGGTCTCTTTGAAACGATCAGCGCATTGGCCAATATTGATAGTCGGTTATTTAACTATCAAACATTCACAATCAACCATCAAATTTAAATAATTTCCCAAATTATTTATTACTCAAAATATCTTCGCAAGATATCTTCTACACTTCAATCTTTTGAAAATCAGTTTCAAATCTCTTTTCACTCATGGAATAAATTTCGAAAATTGTTTATTCCAACTGAAAATCACCAAGTCCAAATACTTTAGATTTTAAAATAATTTAAATTACTTTATTCTAAAGTATTCTTTAACATATTTGAATTAAACTACTTAAATACTTTATTCAAAAATATATGTTTTAAAAATATTTAAAGTAAAACTACTTTATAAAATATATAACTAATTTTAAAATAAAAGTTAAGTCAAACTAAATTTTTAAAATAAGAGTTGCGAAATTCTATACAAGTTTTCCAAATAAAATCTTTAGCCAAACTATATTTAAAATAAAACTACTTTATAAAATATATATATTAATAATTATCTTTTTATACTCATAAAACCAGTTAGCCTTTAAACTAATTACTATAATTAATTTAATAAATATTTAACTTTAAACAACTTAAATAAATAATTTTCTCAAAAACATTCTTTTAAAACAACTTTAAAATTGTTTAATTTATACTTAAAAACTCCTTTGAAAACGTACTTGGCTTCCCAGGGAAATACGCTTTTCTCTCACACCTTTCAAAAATTAAACCACAATTTATTTTTAAAACAAACTGCCCAATCTATTATAAATTCCCACTGTGAATTTATACTTCCAAATCTCCACTGATATCTTATTTCACTTTTTAAACCCAGTTTATAAATTCCATAGTCTTATTCTCCTTTTAAAAAAACAGTTTTCAAACACTAATCGATTTCCAAATCGATTTCCAAAATCAACTCCATTTTAAAAATAAATTCCTTTACTTAGTCAAATTTATTTAAAATCCATTAATTCCATTAATTCCAGATTTAACTTCTTTATTATGATTTAAAATCTGAAAATACCAATTTCATAAAAATTCCTTTTATTTCTTCCTAAACCATTTCAATTCTGAATTAAAAAATGAACCTTTTATTCCTTTGATTAATATCACTTAAGTTTAAAATTCATTTAATCCTTTTTATTCAAAAATCTCCTTTTCCATACTTGGAATTTATTTTAGAATTTTAAAAATCAACTTTTATCCAATTTCACTAAAAATATTTACTTAAGAATTCTCTCTTTTATTTCCCTTTAAAAATCCAACCTATATATTCTTTTGTAACTCAGTATACCCAATATATTTAATCAAACCAAAGCATCCAATACTTTCAATTATCAATATAATTCATCATAGAATGTCTAATAATCATAACACAGAATATTAAACAATCTAAATGATTTTGAGGAATCCAGTTGGATCCCTCCAACCTGTTTCCCTGCATCCACAGATGTTAGCACAATACCAATTCCACTTCGAGGTGGAATATCGTAGTATATGGGTTTATAAAATATCATCCGCTATTATGCGGCGCACAGGGTCTCATCCGCTATATAATGCGGGAAGTCAATCACTCCAATATATATATACTACTATATAATATATCACATCCAATCAAATCAATCATTCAACCAAATATTTAAATTTAACTATTTAAAATTTATGTAATAATCTAGATGAGTGAGATTAACTCACCTTTGATTTTTGTTTTGCAATCCGACCCAAACCGGCTATTCTCTTCACGATTTTTGGACCTTGTACAACATTATATGATTTATTAACATCTGAGATAATCTACAAATAATTTACCAATAAATAAATTAAATTAACCAATAATTCAATTTAAACTTAATGATTTGGTTTTAAACTAATTTCCTTTTAAATAATCTTCAGTAACTAAAATAATTAAATAAACAAATTAATCCCTATTATTTAAAATTAAACTGAGTGAATGAAAATATGTTTATTTGTATATTTATTTTTCTCTGAAGCTTCACTATAAAAAAACAATCTATCAAATTTTATATACAAACTTCCAACATTTTAAATTCCCATTTATATATTTCCAAAATCTTTCCTTCATAAATTCCTGTCTTTCTATGCAAATATACATATGTATATATTTATTAAAACAAAATTTCTTTATATATCTTACTGTTAAAAATCAAACTTTGAGTTACACTTATTATTATTTTTCTTTCAACAGCATATAAATATATATATTCTCTGTATATATACATAAATATACTCAAAAATAAAAACTGCAGATGATACCTAATAGCCCAAATCGATGCGAGCCCCAACCTTCAGTGCTTCGATGCCCCACGCCACGACCATCGAAATCGCCATCGTGGAGCACGAATCTCGAGACTGCTGAACTCCTGGTCGTCCTCCCCCTTCCGGTACGATCGTGAATCCCTCGCGTGCGCTCGAGCCAACACATCGCAATACCATACCGTGCTTGCTGACGCAACACAGCCTCGATCCTCCTACCTTCGTTCGCCCAGATTCAACGTAACCACAAACGGCGACGACCCATGTCGACGCCTTCGAACTCGACCGAACCAGACGCGGTCAATTTGCTCCTTCCGACGTCGAGTCGTTCGATTTGATTTGGATACTCAGTCGCCTTTTTTTAGTGAAGAGGATTTTTCGAACGAATATTGAAGAAGGAAGGGCAGTTCGGTCTCTGTTATTTAAAAAAAAGAAAGTTCTCTCCTTGATTTTTGACGAGTGCGTGAGTTTAAACGAGAATAGGTGACATGATGGGATGTGATGGAGAAGGCAAAGGTACTGATGTAGATATAATTTCAACTGTAGTTGATTTGTATAAATATATATATATATATATATATATTCAATTAAATTCAAATTCAAATTGTTCCGATAAATGCAACTTGAAATCTCGAACTCCTATCGACGTGTGCCGCTAGGCATGTATAATGTTATACCCTTATTCCGAACGCGATGGAAAAGGTTTCGAGTCCTAATTCGATCGTATGGAGAAGGTATCTTTTTGAATCAGTCATTATATTGAATTTTCGATATAAATTTCAGCGCGTTTATCTATCGTACGATCACGCGACAACTCCAAACGCTCCGAAATTTGAAATCCGATAATAATACAATATTACGGATCCAATGAAACTGATTTCGTCGAAATCCGAGACTGTGCCCTGGAAGGCTATTTTTAAATATCGATTTAAACGATAAAATTTCAAAACTGAACAAAACACTTTTAAATTCAATTTAAAAGCTTTTATTATCTTCAGTATTGTCCTTATAAATTTTACAAGCCTTCAAATTATTTTTAACAGGCTTAAAACTCCAGAGTCAACATTTTACCCAACTTCAAATTATTTAATTCAATAATTAAATTATCCAATAAATATTGATATTTGAAATTCGAGTTAAAAATTTAACTTTTAAATATTTAAAATCAATTAAATATACCTATTTCAAATATCCAAAAATTTTGGGTCGTCACATTCCTCCCCCCTTAAAAGAATTTTGTCCCCGAAATTACTAGTTAGGAAGAATGGTCCAATACCCGTCAACTATTTCCCAAAACCAGCCAGTTTCAACAACTTGCCAAAACAAATCTTTTTTATCAAAGACACGCTAACCCTCTTTCTAACTTTCCAGCTTATCCACTAGTTCCAAACAATATTACTTACTTATCAATTCAAATTTAAATTTGAAACCAAATTTTGAATTATCAAAACATTCTCAAAAATTTTCTAACTCCTTAAATTTTCGAAATTTTTTGCCAGCGTCTCCTTTGCTCGGCTAGCTCGGTACAACCACAAAATGCCTCTACGGGCCCCCAAATTTCAAAAGAAAAAAAACACCAAGTGACTAGATAAAAAACCCAATCAAATTTCATACATAAATTTTAAATACATACCTCATTGTCGAGCAAATTCAAATTTATCTTCGAAATCAAAATCCAATTCCATTTTCCTATAGCCTTTATAATCCCTGTATACTTTACTAAGTGTGTTCCCAATACCAAATTTACTTAAGAATTCCACCATTCATTTCTTAATTTTAATATAAGCATTTCATATACACATATTATTACTCTACCATTTTAGTCTTTATATCCACTTATTTTAAAACTGGATTTCCAATTTCATATGAATTCAATTTGCTTCATTTTAGATATTGAATTCTATTTACCTTATCTCAATTTCAAATTTGAAATCATTTGTTGTTACTGAAAATTTTCAAAAATTCCAAATTTTTTTCTAGCTTCCAAAATTTGTGGAAAATTTTGGCAGAGTCTCCTTTGTACGGAGGAGCTTTTGCAATTTGACAGAAGATATAAATATATATACGTCGACCCACTCGGTCGGAAAAACAAAAAAAACAACAACAGTTCATATTTCCTAACTTTGTATTGCGTAGGCGTACCTTTATTTAGTATTTTTAAGCAAGTGGCTTATTATTTTAGCATTTTGCGCGATCAAATCCAGCCACATGGTTTCCTGGTACCTGTACTTACTCAATTTAAACATGTAAGTACTAAATATATGAAATTTATTAACATTTCACTTACTTTCAATAGCTAAACACATGCATTTCATAAGCAACATACACCAAACACTTTTCATGAGCAATTTATATGATTGGAAAACTAATTCAATTGCTTTCAATCAATTCATATCCATTTCATTCAATTTTAAGGGTTTACAATTCAATTTCTTACATTCAATTCATTTTTAATCCAAACAATCTCATATTCAATTTATTTGATTTCAAAATCAATTTTATTTCACTTCTATCAATTCATTGAATTTATTTAATCTTGTTTCCATCAAACGACAATTTATTTCTATGCAATTCGACTATATTCATGTGAATAAATAATTACTTAAGTTTTATAACCAATTTAAATTAATTCCGACTCAATTTATACTTAATTCCATTTCATTTTAAATTTATTCACAATCCATACATTCTCATTTTCATTACATTTTAAATTTGAATCCACTCACTTGCATTTCGTTTTATTAACCAAACTAGTTTCATTCAAAACCATTTCATAAATCTCGACTACAACCATTTAACAATTTACTTAAGTTAACAACTTAAGTTCATCTCCATTTCCGATTAAATTTTCTTCTATTAAATTCAATTAGTATATTCATTCAATCCATTTTAAACTTTATTTCACATTTTCAATTCACTTCCGAACTCATTTTATTAATAATAAAACCATTTCAATTTTATTTCTATTCACTTGGATTTTATTTACAACTCAAACCAATTCTATTATAATCCAACTTCACTTCATTCCACCATATTTCAACCACATTCAATTCACTTAACACTCCCAGGTTGAATTTTATTTATAACTCAAGTTTAACTTCACAAAAATCCATTTTTAACTCGTAATTCAATTTTTATTCAACCGATCTAAATTCCATTAACATACTCACTTAACTAATTTATTCAAATTAGTTCATTCCCCACTTTTAATTCAATATTTGATTTTTACCTTCAAAAATCACTTCATTAATTTCCTTGAGTTCAATCTTATTTTATATCTCAAGTTTGAAAAAAAAAATTCATTTCCAAAACATCAAAAAATATTATTTTAGACTATTATTTTACCTTTCCATTTTTATTTTAACTTGAGACCTTTATTTAGCCCAAGCACATTTTTTTTATTTACACATTTTCAATTCTTTGATATGTTATCGAAGCTTATCTATACAAATTCAGCTTCTTTTTTTCTTACTTTGCTTACTCTAAATTCAACTTCATACCCTTCGCTCTTAAATTTATTTGGGTAAGAATTTAATTCATTTAATATCATCGACAACTCATTTGAATTTCATTCAATTCACCTCTATTCCAATTTTTATTCAACTAGATTTTATCTTCATTTTAATCCAACTCCAACTCAATTTCATTTGGTTTAAGTTAATTTCAATTCAATTTTATATAACTTAACTTCAGTTAAATCTACCATCATACTATTCTCTTTACTCCACCCAATCCACTTGAATTTAAATTAAGTAAGGACTTACTTTCACTTAGTATCATCTACATCTCAATTTATTTCATTGCAATTCGATTTCAACTTAATTCAAATACATCTGGATTTTATTTTCAGTTTAATTCAATTAATTTCAATCCAATTAAATTTTATCTCCCAATCCAAATTTAATTTCTATTTTTCCATTCCAATCACATTCAAGATTTACCAATTTATTTCTTCCAATCATCAATTAATTTCAAAATTTAATCTAAATCCAAGTTAAATTCTCATTTTTAACTTTCACCTTTAATTTCAATTCCAAAATCCAATCCCCATATTCCTCATCGAGATCATTCACCATTTATAAGTTTATAACTTATCTCATCAGGATTTTCAATTCAAATAAGGATTCAGGATTTTTAATCACCCGGCTTTTGGTTTCAAATCATTTTGAAATCACCATTATCTCAAAATCACACTTCTCAAACTTTTAAACCAATCCTGGTCTTTATCCTCAACAAATTTCCTTTGACATTTCAAAAACAAAACTAGTTCTTCTGAACAAATCAATTTGGCAGCAATCCATCACTTAGAAACTCGAAAATGAACATCGATGATGCTGTAGTCATTACCGAAGTTATTTTCCAACGAATAAAGTGAGCTCAATGCTATATCCCTTTCCAAAATTTATTTGAAACAATTTCCTTTCCGAAATACATCCAAAATTAATAATGTTATTATTGTCTTCAAAACACTTCGAAAAACACTTCCAAAATCTCCGGGGTTTTAAACTTTCAGATTTTGACTTAAATCAAATTTTAACTATAATTCATTTGTATAATTTATGCTCATACAAATTTTTATTTGATTTTACAAGTCATACCAAATTTTTATTTGATTTTACAAGTCATACCAAATTTTTTTTTATAATCTTATTTGTTTAGAATATTATCATCCAAACATCCAAGTTATATAACAATTTAAGAAAATATTTCTTTTATATCAAAATATATTTTGGGTAAAATTATTTCATTCACCCACCTTTAAAACAATATTGTGTCGAATTGTTCTATTCAAGTGTCTAGAAACCCCTTCGATACTATTGTCCAGACTGTGCCGAAGAAGGTTCATATGCCACTCAATAAATCAATCAACACAATATAAAACCATTTTATATCCACTAACAAATACGCTCTCATATCTATTAATACACTCAAACTCATTCTAGAGTACTACTGACTCTATCTCTAATGAGTAATCCCCACCAGAGCCAAGGTTCTTGCTTAACCTTCAGCTTTGATACCAAATGTAACGACCCGTAGTTCCGTACCCCTTGAATTGACATTAATCTCCATCAAATCAACTCAAGAAGAACGGAAATACGAACCATTTAGGTTAAAGAAGAAAGAGGTAGAAGAAGAAAATAGAAAACAACATCAGAATCTAACCATCACAGCATAATAAAATATAATAGAGAATAACTAATCTTTACACAAAAACAAATCTGTTTATACATTACATCATCAGAGTACACATAACACACAACTGGACAGTAATCACAACATGTCCTCGCAAAACTGAATACACGGTACACACAACACAGCGGAATATACATCAAGTATGAGTGATACGCCTCGCCATCCAGCTCGTCTCTTGAGCTCCACAGCATCCTATCCTGTATCTGTAATACTCGGTCTGACCCAAGCATCATAATAAAATAACATCCGAGTCAGTCTGGAAAACCAACGTGAGAAAATCACACTCAATTTGATTATTAAAGTTTCCAAAATCCTTTGAAACAAAAGCATCTCGTAAGACCACGCCACAAATAAACATGTCGGGTTTTTACCTTACGATAGCTAAAACACTTTTATCAAATCCGTCTGATATTATAATAGTGTCTATAGAAAGTAAAATAGAATCTAGCTAAAATGCTTACATCTCACGTTTCAGCAATAGTTAGGCACAATCAAAACCGTACGGGCGCGTAGGGAGAATTGATTTCCAACTAATGACTAGGCACTAGGGTACCACCTGTCACAGTACCTGGTCTAGATCAGCGTACCGAGGACCACGTCCGATCCCCTGCAACACAAGACCGAAACTACCCCTTACTGGATAATTCCGAGTAAGATCACCCCGCGGTTGGAATCAGCAACCGCCCACTAAGTCGAAATAAAAAGGGACATCTAGACAGGGATGACCTCACCCTAATGGGCGCTACCCACATAGCCTTGCTGCATAACCCCTGATTTTCAGTCATTCCCGGTTGATGAGGCTTGAGGCTAAGCGTTACCTTTTTAGAACACATCTCTTAGAATGCCCATCGTCCACCTGACGATGTTCTGAAAGCATTCATCCATACAAGTCCGTCCCGGGTTCGAACGAAACCGAAGGCACTACTCCTACTACACCCATTTCGGAATCACCCTCGGTAGCGACTAACCCTTGCACTTCACTGCTCCATCTTCGACTCCAAACTCATTTCCACCACGAAAACGTACAAACCGGATTGAAGTGGTTTTCGAAAAATGAATCCCGATCCCGGTCTCTTCGAAACGATCAGCGCATTGGCCAATATTGATAGTTGGTTATTTAACTATCAAATAACATTCACAATCAACCATCAAATTTAAATAATTTCCCAAATTGTTTATTACTCAAAATATCTTTGTAAGATATCTTCTACACTTCAATCTTTTGAAAATCAGTTTCAAATCTCTTTTCACTCATGGAATAAATTTCGAAAATTGTTTATTCTAACTGAAAATCACCAAGCCCAAATACTTTATATTTTAAAATAATTTAAAATACTTTATTCTAAATTATTCTTTAACATATTTTAATTAAACTACTTAAATACTTTATTCAAAAATATATGCTTTAAAAATATTTAAAGTAAAACTACTTTATAAAATATATAACTAATTTTAAAATAAAAGTTAAGTCAAACTAAATTTTTAAAATAAGAGTTACGAAATTCTATACAAGTTTTCCAAATAAAATCTTTAGCCAAACTATATTTAAAATAAAACTACTTTATAAAATATATATATTAATAATTATCTTTTTATACTCATAAAACCAGTTAGCCTTTAAACTAATTACTATAATTAATTTAATAAATATTTAACTTTAAACAACTTAAATAAATAATTTTTTTCAAAAAAATTCTTTTAAAATAACTTTAAAACTGTTTAATTTATACTTAAAAACTCCTTTGAAAACGTACTTGGCTTCCTAGGGAAATACGCTTTTCTCTCACACCTTTCAAAAATTAAACCACAATTTATTTTTAAAACAAATTGCCCAATCTATTATAAATTCCCACCGTGAATTTATACTTCCAAATCTCCACTGATATCTTATTTCACTTTATAAACCCAGTTTATAAATTCCAAAGTCTCATTCTCCTTTTAAAAACACAGTTTTCAAACACTAATCAATTTCCAAATCGATTTCCAAAATCAACTTCATTTTAAAAATAAATTCCTTTACTTAGTCAAATTTATTTAAAATCCATTAATTCCATTAATTCCAGATTTAACTTCTTTATTATGATTTAAAATCTAAAAATACAAATTTCATAAAAGTTCCTTTTATTTCTTCCTAAACCATTTCAATTCTGAATTAAAAATGAATCTTTTATTCCTTTGATTAATATCACTTAAGTTTAAAATTCATTTAATCCTTTTTATTCAAGAATCTCCTTTTCCATACTTGGAATTTATTTTAGGATTTTAAAAATCAACTTTTATCCAATTTCACTAAAAATATTTACTTAAGAATTCTCTCTTTTGTTTCCCTTTAAAAATCCAATCTATATATTCTTTTGTAACTCAGTATACCCAATATATTTTGTAACGACCCGTATTTTTACGGATCGAAAAGTTTGTCAAAATCTGGAATTTTAGCATTTTTGAGCCATTTCAGATTTTAGGCAGAATTTTTCTAAGTCCTAGGTCGTGAACGACCTAAGTGATAGGTCGTGACCGACTTATAGAATTGGCGACTCATGGGTAGGCAGACCTAGTGGAGTAAGCTGTTTAGGGGATAGGTCGCTATGTGTTAGGTCGTCTGGTAGCTTGGTTGGTTAGGTCGTAAGCGACCTAAGGGTTAAGTTGTTACCAAGTTAGGTCGACTGGGTGGGTTAACAACCTAAGGAGATAAGTCGTAGCTGGGCTAAGTTAGTAGGTCGGAGTTAACTCGGCAAGTATTAAGTCGTAGGTTGTAAGTCGTTGCCGAGTTAAGGGATAGACAACCTAAGTAAGTAACCGACCTAGGGATTTACGACATAAGAGCTGACCGAGTTAAGTGATAAGTCGTCTAACCAGTTAAGTCGTATCCTTTAAGTCGTAGCCTAGTTAAGTCGTGGTCGTGCTAAGGAGTTAGCGTGTTAGCGACCTAAGGAGTTAGCGTGTTAGCGACCTAAGGAGTTAGCGTGTTAGCGACCTAAGGAGTTAGCGTGTTAGCAACCTAAGGAGTTAGGTCGCATAAGTGTTAAGTCGCGTGAGTTGTTAGGTCGCTAGGTTTTGCCATGTGATAAGTCGTAAGCCTTTAAGTCGTTGAAGCGCCTGAGTTGTTAGGTCGCAGATGTTCTTGTTAGGTCGCTGGGTTTTGTTAAGTCGTAGGGGCTTAGGTCGTAAGTCGGAAGCGACTTATGGAGATAACCAAATTTCGACTTAAGGAATTTCTGCTATAAATAGAGGGGGTTGTTCTCACTTTTTGGGATCCGGATTTTGAAGCGACGAAGTGCTGCCATTTTGAGAGCTCGACTTCTACACTTCTTCACTTCTTTTCTCCACTCTAATCTAGTGCTTCCTTTCATCCAAATCGAAGATCAAGATTGAAGATCCAAGAGCTAAAGTTGAAGATCTTCATCCTTTGAAGTGAGATTTCTTCGTTTGAAGCGGATTTGTGATAGATCAAGCTTGATCCTTCGCTGTCCAGATCTGAAGCGTATTGATTTGAGGTTGTTTTGGTGATTTGGTGAGTGGTGCTTATCTCTCACACGGATCCAAAGGAGTATATCGGATGTTGGCTCGATTTGGTGTTAAAATAGTGATTTCCATGCATTTTCTTCATCCTAAGTGTAGATCCATATAGATCCATTGTTCATGATGATGTTACATCCATTTTATCATATGTTAACCTATGCAAGTTCCTTCATCAAGTTTGTAGAGATATACTCCATGTTTTCATGCTTATTGGACTTTCAACTCTTTAATTACGAAAATGCCATTATTGTGATAATTGTCTATTTAGATCTTGTTTGAATGCTTGATTGTTTGGATTAATGTTTGATTTGATTGATTGTTATGAATTAGATGATTGATGGTTTGATTTAGACCGAAGACGATTCAAAAGCTAAGGGAAAGGCTCTTGAATTGGGAATGCTGCTCGTGGCATATGTAGCGGGATGATGAAGCTCTTATGCATAGATTTGATGATGTGATGTTGAGATGAGGCTTTGCGAGGATGTAATGAAGCGAGGCATCATGTGATGAAGGCTTGGTCTAATCCAGACGGGATCATTCCAAGCATGTTGATAACTCGGTGATATGATTCGAGTTGAGGATAATGAATGGATATGAGAATAGTCATCGAGGAGGATGACTAGGAGGCTTGGATAGCATCGTTGTTGAAGGTTATAGCATGCTCTAAGCAAGAGTACGTTTGGGAAGATTCGATAGTCCCAACGGCCAACTGTTGATGGTCGAGTACTCTGGGCAGATTCGATAGTCCTAGGCACGGGCTGCGACGACGTGCGGGAGTTATGTCTAGAACCGGGGTTTCCATTAGCCCTTGACGGACGGCTGAAAGAATGTGCCGGTCATTCAATTAACGGTGATATCGAAGCAATGATAACAGTGATAGCCAGAGTCATGGATGTTTGGTTGTATCGTCATTCGGACTCAAGAGCGGTATTTTCTGGGTGCTTATCTGATTTAGGCCTTGGTACTTGGAAAACATCGCCCTTGACTCGAATGATTATTACTTTACTTTAAATTGTATGCTCTGCTATGTTGCTTCTGCTTAGTGTGTGTCTGGGGGCTATCACTGTAGAATGAGGTTGGAGTGGGAGGGTTGTATTCCTATTCCTTTTCCTTTATGCTCTTTTGGTATGTTGTTAGTTAATTTACTGCTCACTAAGACTGTTGTCTGACTCAAGGCTTTATGTTTTAATTCTTATCGCCTTGGGCTGTTCGTCCATTTTTGGGACGGGCAGACTAGGTAGCAGGTGACAGGTGCTGTTCTCTTCTCACGATGCTGATATCGAAGACGAGCTGGAGGGTTGCATATTATCTTCTTATTATATGTACTGGATATTCCGCTGTCTTGTATTCTCTGAGTGTTATAGTGAGGCTTGATGTATTGGCTATTTGGATGCTTGTATTCAACTATTATGGAGTTTTATATGATGTCATTTTGTTCTGTAAAGCTTCACTATACATATGTTCTATTGTATTTTGTCCATGCGCTGTGAGTAATACGATAGAATTCTGTTGTCTTAATCTACCCTGACAATCGTCCATGGTCGCCTGGCACACTTTACAGCGCACTATCTCTAGATTCGGTGCAGGGGTCATGGGCGGTCGTCACATTTGGTATCAGAGCAGTGGTTAATCGATTTTACCCAACGCTCGCTGACGTAACTATGTATGAGAGACGTAATTGTATTTTGATGGATGAATACTTTATATAATATAGTAGCTTAGTAGAGTTTGAGTCCTTTATGCAGTTGTTTCTCTAGATGTTCTAATCATTCCTTTTTATAGATATTGAGAATGAGTCGAAGAGGGAGACCAGCTGCTAGGGAAGGCCGTGCTACTGAAGAGACTGCTGATTATGCAGCCATGTTCGAAGCTATGATGACTTCGATCATGAGAAGGATACCAGTTCCGGGGGCGGCAGTTGATGTTGGAGTTCAAGTCCAAACTCCGAAACCAGTGGATTTTGTTAAGTTGTGCAAGGATTATACTGCTCTTGAAGGGAAGGTTTTCTTGGGAACAGAATCAACTATCGAAGTCCAGAGATGGATAGATGCTTGTAGAAGGATCTTTGGTGATTTGGAAATTGATGATGCAACTAAGAGGAAGTTGGCATCAAGGCAGCTTCAAGGAAGAGCCTTTGATTGGTGGAACTCTATTACCATCAATACTGCGGAGGAAGAGATTACTTGGGAGCAATTCCAAGCTAGATTTGAAGCTAAGTTCATTTCTACAGCTCAGAAGTCTGTTCTGTTCAAGAGGTTTGTGGAGCTCAAACAAGGTGGAAGGTCTGTTCTTGAGTATGTTTCTGAGTTTGAAGCTTTGTCCAAGTATGCTCGGTCATATATTGAATCTGCTTACCAGAAGAATGAGAAGTTTGTGACCGGCTTGGATAGTTATCTTGGGAGACAGTTGGTGGATCATTTGGACGATTCATTTGAGAAGCTTGTGGAGAAAGCTCTTAGGCATGAGAGTCTGTTTCCTAAGGAAGGATCTGTTGTTGCTGTGACCAGGGAAGAGTCTAAACCCCAGCAGGGTGGAAACAAGAAGAGGAAGCAGCAGCAACAGAAGGGTAAGGATGGCCAGAAGAAGCCGAAAGGCGAGGTGACTTGCTACAATTGTCAGCAGAAGGGCCATTTCTCTAAGGATTGTAAGAATCCGAAGGTGCCAATGAAGTGTCACAACTGTGACAAGCCGGGGCATTTCAGGAAGAATTGTCCAGAACCGAGGAAGGACAGGCAGATTGTGCAAGCTTATGCTTTGGGAGCTGTTCCGTCGTCTTCGAAAGCTCCTACCGCTGAAGAGAAGGGAAAGAGTGTGGTGGTTCAAGGTACTCTTTTCTTATGTGGTGTTCCAGTTAGAGTTCTGTTTGATACTGGAGCGTCGCATTCGTTTGTTTGTAGTGAACTCGTAGGCCGGTTAGGTTTGGAACCGGATATTGTTGATAGGCCATTGGTTGTGACTAATCCTGTTGGGGGTTCGTCTTGTCTGTGTATGTTATGCCGTGGTCTAGTTGTATCGAGTCATGGTTGCTCTTTTGTTTGTGATTGCTTTGTTCTGAACTTTGCGGGGTTCGGAATTATTTTGGGTATGGACTGGCTTAGGAAGTATGCGGCAAAGGTTGATTGCGAGAGGTTGGAAGTGACAGTCGAGAATGTGGAGGGGCGAAAGGTTGTGATACGATGTAAGCATGAAGAAGGCGTCTTCATGAGCTTCATGTATTCGCTAGTTGTTCCACGGGATGGACTGTCATCAGTGCCAATCGCTAATGGATTCGAGGATGTCTTTGACGAAGTCAAAGGGTTGCCGCCGCATAGAGAGATCGAGTTTCGTATAGATCTAGTTGAAGGAGCCAGACCTGTTGTGATGCCTCTTAGGCGGATGGCGCCTAGGGAACAGCAGGAGTTGAGGGTGCAAGTTGATGATCTTTTGCAGAAAGGATTCATTCGATGTAGTGTGTCCGAGTGGGGTGCACCAGTTGTGTTTGCAACCAAGGCAGATGGATCGTTGAGATTGTGTGTGGATTATCGTGAGCTGAATAAGGTGACTAAGAAGAACAAGTATCCATTACCGAGAATAGATGACTTGTTTGATCAGCTTCACGAAGCCAAGGTGTTTTCTCAAATGGATTTGGCAACGGGATTTCACCAGTTGAGAGTAGCTAAGGATAGTGTGCCAAAGACTGCTTTTCGAACACCATCCGGTTTCTTTGAGTGGCTGGTAATGCCGTTTGGGTTGACTAACGCGCCAGTATATTTTGTGGATCTTATGAATAGAGTGTTCAGAGATCAGTTGAACAAGTTCGTACTTGTGTTCATGGATGATATTCTGATTTATTCCAGAACTGAAGAAGAGCACAAGACGCACTTGCGTATTGTTTTGGAAATCTTGCGGAAACATCAGCTGAAGGCTAAGTTTTCGAAGTGTCACTTCTGGAAGAGTGAAGTGAGGTTCTTAGGCCATGTGATTTCTGGAAATGGAATAGCGGTTGATCCCGCTAAGGTGGCAGCAATCCAGGATTGGGTTAGACCTAAGAATGCATCTGATGTGAGAAGTTTCCTTGGATTAGCAGGATATTATCAACGGTTTATCAAAGACTTCTCCAAGATAGCTGCACCGTTAACAGGATTGACGAAGAAGAACCAAGTGTTCAGTTGGGATGCTAAGTGTGAGCAAGCTTTCGGAATCCTGAAAGGGAGATTGACGAGTGCTCCTGTTTTGACTATTCCAAGTGGGAATGATGAGATGGTGGTTTACACCGACGCATGTGGTACTGGACTTGGAGCAGTGCTAATGCAGAGGGATAAAGTTGTTGCATATGCCAGTCGACAACTGAAGCCGCATGAAAGGAATTACCCGACTCATGATTTGGAGTTAGCGGCGATTGTTTTTGCTCTGAAGATGTGGAGACATTATCTATTGGGAGTTCGATTCGAGTTGTTTACGGATCACAAGTCATTGAAGTATCTTTTCTCCCAAAAGGATTTGAATCTTCGGCAGCAACGATGGCTAGAGTTTTTGGCATCGTATGATTTTGGTATAGCTTATACTCCGGGAAAAGGTAACGCGGTGGCAGATGCGTTAAGTCGAAGACATGCAGGATTGGGAGCCATGTTTTCAGAATGGAAGAGTCTCGAGTATTTAGCTGGATTTGACTTCAGGCCTAGATGCGAATTGGAACCTGAGATGTTGGCAAACTTATCGATAAGACCTTCTCTTGTGGAGAGAATTGGCGAGAGCCAAAAGCGAGACGATAAGCTTGTCAGGATTATCCGTGATTTGGAATCTGGATTGGATCCAGAAAAGGATAAAGGATTCGAGGTCGATCGAGAGGGTTGGCTTCAAAAGCAAGGACGACTAGTTGTTCCCGAGATAGATGAATTGAGGAGTGAAGTCCTGAAGGAAAGTCATCACTCGAAGCTGACAATTCATCCAGGTGGAAATAAGATGTATCGGGATATGAAGAGAACCTACTACTAGGAAGGTATGAAGAAGGATGTTGGAAATTTTATCTCCAAATGTATGAACTGCCAGTTGGTAAAAGCCGAGCAGAAGAAGCCAAGTGGATTGCTTCAGCCATTAGAAGTTCCTACATGGAAGTGGGAGCAAGTGTCGATGGATTTTATTGATGGGCTACCTAGAACCAGAACGGGAAATGAAGGGATTTGGGTTATCGTGGATCGTTTGACTAAGAGTGCTAGATTCATTCCTGTTCGATCGACTAGGACTGCATCAAAGTTGGCTGAGTTGTATGTGAAGTGGATAGTTCGATTCCATGGTATTCCGAAGAGTATAGTGAGCGATCGAGATCCATTGTTCACTAGTGGATTTTGGAAGAGCTTCCAGGAAGTCTTGGGAACCGAGTTGTGTTTGAGTACAGCTTATCACCCTCAAACAGATGGTCAGACCGAGAGAGTCAACCGAGTTTTGGAAGATCTTCTTAGAGCATGTGTTTTGGACTTCGGAGGATCATGGGAAGATCACCTTCATTTGGTGGAGTTTGCGTACAACAACAGTTACCAGTCAAGCATTGGTATGGCACCGTATGAGGCATTGTATGGAAGACCGTGTAACTCTCCGACATGTTGGTTGGAAACTGGAGAAAAGCTGATACTTGGGCCAGAGATGATTCGGCAGACTTCAGATTGTATAGAGATCATTCGGCAACGAATGAAGGCAGCCCAAGATCGTCAGAAGAGTTATGCTGATAAGCGTCGTAAGGATTTGGAATTCGACGTGGGAGATATGGTTTTTGTGAAGATTTCTCCACTGAAGAATGTTATTCGATTCGGGAAGAAAGGAAAATTGACTCCGAGATTTGTTGGACCATTCCCGATCATCGAGCGAATTGGAAAGCTCGCCTATAGATTGGAGTTACCAGAGAAGATGTCGAGTGTGCACAATGTTTTTCATGTATCATATCTACGGAAGTATGTGCACGACTCGAGTACGGTGGTTTCTGCTGATATCTGTGAAGACTTAGAAGTTGATCCAGTTGATAGAAGACCTCGTAAGCCGCTCCGTGTTGTTGAAACTGACACGAAACAGCTTAGGAGGAAGGTAGTTAAGTTGCTCAAGATACAATGGAGTGATGATGATAACGACTGTACGTGGGAGGTGGAAGAGAGGATGAAGGCAGCTCATCCTGAACTCTTCAAGGTATGGCCCTAAGGTGTCGTCTCATCTCGCGATATTGTAACTTGTTCTAAGTCTTAGAATTCTGTACGCTAAGTTAGAATTGGATGCATGGTTTGTTGATTGCTATGGATGGTAGGCGTACAGAATAGACTTTGATTGCTTTGTTTGCTTGGAATTTCGGGGGCGAAATTCCTAAGGGGGAGAGAATGTAACGACCCGTATTTTTACGGATCGAAAAGTTTGTCAAAATCTAGAATTTTAGCATTTTTGAGCCATTTCAGATTTTAGGCAGAATTTTTCTAAGTCCTAGGTCGTGAACGACCTAAGTGATAGGTCGTGACCGACTTATAGAATTGGCGACTCATGGGTAGGCAGACCTAGTGGAGTAAGCTGTTTAGGGGATAGGTCGCTATGTGTTAGGTCGTCTGGTAGCTTGGTTGGTTAGGTCGTAAGCGACCTAAGGGTTAAGTTGTTACCAAGTTAGGTCGACTGGGTGGGTTAGCGACCTAAGGAGATAAGTCGTAGCTGGGCTAAGTTAGTAGGTCGGAGTTAACTCGGCAAGTATTAAGTCGTAGGTTGTAAGTCGTTGCCGAGTTAAGGGATAGACAACCAAAGTAAGTAACCGACCTAGGGATTTACGACATAAGAGCTGACCGAGTTAAGTGATAAGTCGTCTAACCAGTTAAGTCGTATCCTTTAAGTCGTAGCCTAGTTGAGTCGTGGTCGTGCTAAGGAGTTAGCGTGTTAGCGACCTAAGGAGTTAGCGTGTTAGCGACCTAAGGAGTTAGCGTGTTAGCAACCTAAGGAGTTAGAACGCATAAGTGTTGAGTCGCGTGAGTTGTTAGGTCGCTAGGTTTTGCCATGTGATAAGTCGTAAGCCTTTAAGTCGTTGAAGCGCCTGAGTTGTTAGGTCGCAGATGTTCTTGTTAGGTCGCTGGGTTTTGTTAAGTCGTAGGGGCTTAGGTCGTAAGTCGGAAGCGACTTAGGGAGATAACCAAATTTCGACTTAAGGAATTTCTGCTATAAATAGAGGGGGTTGTTCTCACTTTTTGGGGTCCGGATTTTGAAGCGACGAAGTGCTGCCATTTTGAAAGCTCGACTTCTACACTTCTTCACTTCTTTTCTCCACTCTAATCTAGTGCTTCCTTTCATCCAAATCGAAGATCAAGATTGAAGATCCAAGAGCTAAAGTTGAAGATCTTCATCCTTTGAAGTGAGATTTCTTCGTTTGAAGCGGATTTGTGATAGATCAAGCTTGATCCTTCGCTGTCCAGATCTGAAGCGTATTGATTTGAGGTTGTTTTGGTGATTTGGTGAGTGGTGATTATCTCTCACACGGATCCAAAGGAGTATATCGGATTGTTGGCTCGATTTGGTGTTAAAATAGTGATTTCCATGCATTTTCTTCATCCTAAGTGTAGATCCATTGTTCATGATGATGTTACATCCATTTTATCATATGTTAACCTATGCAAGTTCCTTCATCAAGTTTGTAGAGATATACTCCATGTTTTCATGCTTATTGGACTTTCAACTCTTTAATTACGAAAATGCCATTATTGTGATAATTGTCTATTTAGATCTTGTTTGAATGCTTGATTGTTTGTATTAATGTTTGATTTGATTGATTGTTATGAATTAGATGATTGATGGTTTGATTTAGACCGAAGACGATTCAAAAGCTAAGGGAAATGCTCTTGAATTGGGAAAGCTGCTCGTGGCATATGTAGCGGGATGATGAAGCTCTTATGCATAGATTTGATGATGTGATGTTGAGATGAGGCTTTGTGAGGATGTAATGAAGCGAGGCATCATGTGATGAAGGCTTGGTCTAATCCAGACGGGATCATTCCAAGCATGTTGATAACTCGGTGATATGATTCGAGTTGAGGATAATGAATGGATATGAGAATAGTCATCGAGGAGGATGACTAGGAGGCTTGGATAGCATCGTTGTTGAAGGTTCTAGCATGCTCTAAGCAAGAGTACGTTTGGGCAGATTCGATAGTCCCAACGGCCAACTGTTGATGGTCGAGTACTCTGGGCAGATTCGATAGTCCTAGGCACGGGCTGCGACGACGTGCGGGAGTTATGTCTAGAACCGGGGTTTCCATTAGCCCTTGACGGACGGCTGAAAGAATGTGCCGGTCATTCAATTAACGGTGATATCGAAGCAATGATAACAGTGATAGCCAGAGTCATGGATGTTTGGTTGTATCGTCATTCGGACTCAAGAGCGGTATTTTCTGGGTGCTTATCTGATTTAGGCCTTGGTACTTGGAAAACATCGCCCTTGACTCGAATGATTATTACTTTACTTTAAATTGTATGCTCTGCTATGTTGCTTCTGCTTAGTGTGTGTCTGGGGGCTATCACTGTAGAATGAGGTTGGAGTGGGAGGGTCGTATTCCTATTCCTTTTCCTTTATGCTCTTTTGGTATGTTGTTAGTTAATTTACTGCTCACTAAGACTGTTGTCTGACTCAAGGCTTTATGTTTTAATTCTTATCGCCTTGGGCTGTTCGTCCATTTTTGGGACGGGCAGACTAGGTAGCAGGTGACAGGTGTTGTTCTCTTCTCACGATGCTGATATCGAAGACGAGCTGGAGGGTTGCATATTATCTTCTTATTATATGTACTGGATATTCCGCTGTCTTGTATTCTCTGAGTGTTGTAGTGAGGCTTGATGTATTGGCTATTTGGATGCTTGTATTCAACTATTATGGAGTTTTATATGATGTCATTTTGTTCTGTAAAGCTTCACTATACATATGTTCTATTGTATTTTGTCCATGCGCTGTGAGTAATACGATAGAATTCTGTTGTCTTAATCTACCCTGACAATCATCCATGGTCGCCTGGCACACTTTACAGCGCACTATCTCTAGATTCGGTGCAGGGGTCATGGGCGGTCGTCAAATATTTAATCAAACCAAAGCATCCAATACTTTCAATTATCAATATAATTCATCATAGAATGTGTCACATACCGAAATTTTCGACTTTCGAAAATTCGACATCGATACTCCCTTTATCGACTGTCGAGCAATCGAGTGCCGGAAACTCCAATAGTGATGATTTAAGAAAAAGAAATAGAAGAAAAGATAGAAGAAAAAGAGAAGAAGAAGAAAACAGAAGAAGAAAGAAGAACAATAGAACAACATCAGAACAGAAACAATATCAGAATCTCACATATCGCAGCGGAACAATATATAATAGATAATCACTAGCCATTTAAAACAAAGAATTATATCAGTTTTTATACATACATCAATCAGAGTCAATATACACCAATGGACAGTTATATAAACTTGTCCTCATACAGAATACACAGCGGAATAAATAATATCAGATACAAATACTACGTCTCGTCATCCATCTTGCTTCCAAAGCTCCAGAATATCCAGAATATCCTGATAACATAACTCTAGACTGCCCGTGTGGAAATTAGTGGGCACCCAGAGTTTAGAAGGGAAACAATAAACTCCGAGTCAGTCATGGTGACTGGTGTGAGATCGTAAAACAGTTATTTTTCACAAAGAAAATAAAACAAATTCGCAATGCTTTTGGAAAATGAAACTACCATAAGACCTCCCGCCACACACACAATGCAAACGCAGAATTGGAGGAGATTTCTTCTTATGATAGTCAAAGATGCTTACTACGCAAAATCAAATCATTTTTGATATTATTATTAGTGCATAGTGTAGAAAACATTTCGAAAGTATAATATTAATCTTAGCCAGCATAGACATTTCGAACTATGCCTACTATAGCTACCATCCAAACAGTGGGGCGCCACCATAAGTGAATGATAGGTTCTACAACTAAAACCGTACATGGCTCGTATTGTTTCTTTGGATTTCCAAAAAATGGTCAGGCCAAGGAACTTCCTATGCCACGATGGGTACGTCCCTGGAATAGACGACCCGAGAACCTAACCGGATCTCTGCCAACACAAGGCCGGGTTACCTCTGCAAAAATAGGTAACTACTGACACGCGTATGCCATCCCCCGATCGTAACCGATCTTCCCGAGGATCCCTGATTCGCAACAAACCACATAATAAAAATGCAGCAACCACATAGGTTAAGTATCTGGGCTCCATACCATGATACCACCTCTATCCAGAAGGAATGACATACACTAAGGGGCGCTACTCCCTAGAACCTTGCTGCATCCTTCCTGTTTTGACCATTTCCGGGGTGTGAGGCTCGACGAAGTCTCGTCCACAAAGCTACGCTTTCTACAAAGCCATGCTTCGGGTCAAACAAATGATCAACCTATGATCACAAAGATATAAGATCAAACAAATGATCATATCGCAAATGATCAAACACTGATCATTTCACAGCAACACTCAGTATGCCACGTTACCAAATTGGGAGTATATCGCTGATAAATTTCAACTACATAACCTCTGAGCTCGTACGTCTCAGAGAAGGGTGTTAAGCTAAGAGAATAAATTCTCCTCCACCAACAGAAATGTATTTGAAAGGAATCAGCTTTATATCTCAATTTGTAACGTCAGACATACAATCCATACAAGTCTGTTCCGGGATCTAACAGAACCGAAGGCACTTCTCACGAAGCCCTTGCATATCCGGATAATTTTCTATCACGTCCGGACTTCCCGTCACTAAGGGTGATAAAACCTCTAAATCGGAGATCAGCCGATGTAGAGTAACTCGACGGTAATCCTTCCGTTTTCAAAAATATCCGGTCTTCAACACCGGTCTTCGAATGCAATTCATAACGACGTATCACATATTCGGAATGGGTTATACGACCCCATGGTCCTTTCCCGGCTAACCCGAATAGTGAGCGCTTATTCAAAAATAAGTGTGGCATTCAAATTCATCCAATTCACAACAAATACCTATTCAAGGTAATTATTGATAGTCGGTTATTTAACTATCAATAAAGATGCGCAACATCATCAGATTCCAAATAATTTTCCAAATTATTTCTTTTCCAAAATATCTTTACTAGATATAAAATTTCCACTTCAAAAATAAATCAACGTTTATTTTTAAACAACTTCCCTTTCTTTTATAAATTCCATAGTGAATTTATATTTCAAAAATATCTACTGATATACAATTTTCAAATCGATTCCAATATTCATTTTCAATTTATCTTTAAGAAGATAAAATCTCAAAACGTTTCATTTCATATTGGAAAAGCAATTCCATACTTATTTAAAAATAAGTGTTTCCCAAATCTATTTATTTTCAACACTTGGAAAATATTCGATATACTTAAATCAATATTAAGTATATATTTCGTTCTTTAAGGAAACCATTTACTATAACAACATTTATTTGAGTCAAAACGAATGTTACGTAAAACATCCTTACGACGACTCAAAATCACTAGTATAGGGATTCGGATTTAGATAGATATAAAAATCCCAATACTACATAAAAACATTTCCTTTTGGAAATCATTTACTATAACAGCAGTGTTATAGTCCACCATTTCCTTATTTTTCGAAAACGTCTATTTCAACAATAAATGTTGAAATCTATGATTTCGATAGTTCACACGTTTTAAAACATCTTTTAAAACAATTAACTTCATTTATAATATCGCTTTCCCAAACATAACTATTTTTTTTCAATAATATATTCACTGTCCAAAATCGTGAATATACTTCAATAACCAAATTTCAATCTTTTTTTACACATTTATTTCAAGAATTATCCACTGTCCAAAATCGTGGATAAAATTCCCTTAATGATCTCTATATTTAAAATCAATCAAATTTGATTTATTTTCGAATTTATAAAAACAACGTTTATAAATTCTATTTCCATTTTATAACAACTTCGATTTATACATCTTCTTTATTAACAATTCGATTCATAACTCAAATCTTATACCAACAATCCATATTATAAGTTAAATACTTATAATTCCTTTATTTTACAAAATCATTTCCATTTATAAGTTCACAATTTATAAATTCCATTTATTTATAAATTCTTAAAAATTCATTTTAACGCTTATAAAAACTCGTTTTATAATACCAACATTTTAAAGTTATAAATATAAATCTTGTACATCTTTTACATACATCGTTTTTAATAATTCAAAAATTCCAATTAAAACCATTTTATAAATTTCTTAACTATTTATTTCAAAAGAAATTACCTTTTGGTTATAATTCACAAATCTTAACTTTTATAACTTTAAAATCTGAACGTTTATAAACCAATTCAAAAATTCCATAAAACGTATATTTTCAAAAATCACTTTAAAAATCCTTTTAAAGTAAAAGTCGTTATTTTTAAACTTCAAAACTTGAATCCGATGATGCAACAGCACCAATTAGTCAATCACAACAACAAACATCATATATCAATATGATAACAGAATATACATCAATATCTGTAAATAAATAAATACTGGTGAGGAATCCAGTTGGATCCCTCCAACCTGTTTCCCTGCATCCAAAGACGTTAGCACAATACCAATTCCACTTCGAGGTGGAATATCGCGGTATATGGGTTTTATAAAAATATCCGCTTACTAACGGCGCAATAGGGTCTCATCCGCTATACGAGGCGGGAAATCAATCAATCCAATATATACATATGCCAATATGTATATATTGCTATATATATAGATATATCCTACTATATCTAATATCACATCCAAACAGTCAATCATCAATCAATAACTATAAAATCAAATTTTATTTTGAGTGAGAAGATCTCACCTTAGCCCTTTTTATTTTGCAATCCAGATATTCATCCTGACTCGATTTCTTGATCTATACCTTGTATAAATATTTTTATACAATTTGTTAATATCTGAATCAACTGAACAATAAATTTCCGTTTTCAATTGTTTTAGATTAACAAATTTCTCCTTTAATACTTTTATTTAACTATCAATAAATTTTAAAAATTAAATTTTCTTCTTTCCGTATATTTTTTTTTTCAGTTTGCAACAAAAATAGTTTAATTCACTAATAGTTTCGTTTAATCAATTTTTGTCTTTAATAATTGATTTAACTAAAAAATTAAATTTTAACTAATAAATTTATAAATCAAATTAATCACTTAAATACATTATTTCAAATAACTGGTAGATTTTTATTTCATCTCAAAACTACATATAAACAACAGTAATTGTTTCTTTACTGTCAAAATTATATTCTTCAATCTGTATACATATATATACAACGATACTTATTTGAATCAAATTGGTAAAAGATGAAATCGAGAATACCTCTTCTACCTCATCGAATCGAATCCCTAGCTGCCGACCTTGGCTTCGACGACGACAGCTGCTGCCCCTCCGATGTCATCCCACGCGACTCCAAACGCTTGCGCGCCTTCGATGACTGCCCAGCCAATCGCGCTTCCGCCTTCCGCTAGTGCGAACCAACCCCGCGACCCCGCCTGTCGCCTCGCTGCCGCGATACCTACTCTCAAATTCGAACCATCATTTATGAACGATCAATCCCTAACCCAAAACAATGCCTCACCCATGCCCTAGCTCGATCGAACCCCTCGATCTCGGCCTCGAATCAAACTGGAGATGAGTACGATTATCTTTGGCGACTTCGAATTGATTGTAGAAATTGGAGAGAACGCGGGTATTTGATTTTTTTGACAATTTAGAACGAACGAGGGGTTCGTTTTCTTTTGATTTTGTTTGAACTGGGTGGATTCGATTCCCTTTTTTTTCGTTTGAAGAGGAGAAAGGCTTCGGCCATTATAGATTTGAACGAGAAAGTTTATTTTTTCTTTTAAAAAGAAGAGCGAGGGGACCAAAGAACACGAATGATGTTGCGCGTACGAGTGGAGACAGTTTGCCTTACCTTTACAGCGTTTTGATGGGGGAGGCAAAGTACTGATGTTGTCCAAATACAAATTTTAAATTTAACTTGAATTCAATTAAAATTCCAATGCGTTTACCTATCGTATGATCACGCAACAACTCCGATAAATACGAAATTCGAAATCCGATAATAATTCAATATTATGGACCCAATGGAACTGGTTTCGTCGAATTCCGAGACTGCGCCTCGGACGGCTATTTTTAAATTCAATTTAAACGATATGATTTTCAAAACTGAACAAATCAATTTCAAATTCGATTCTGAAGCTTCTATTATCTTCAGTATTATCAATATGAATTTTGAAAGCTTTTGAAATATTTTTCTTCAACTTAAAATTGAAGATTCAAATTTTTATTCAATTCAATAGATTAAATTTTATAATTAAATCGCCAAATTCAAAGTTATATTCGGGATACAAATTAAATCATCGTTCAAATATTCAAAATTAATTAAATATTCTCAATTTAATTTGTTCAAAATTCTGGGTCGTTACAAACTTCCCTCCTTAAAAGAATTTCGTCCCGAAATTACAAGTTAGGAAAAATGGTCCTTAACTCGTCTACTATCTTTCACAATCCAATAATTTTATCTAATTTTATCAAAACAAATCTTTCTACTAAAGATTCGTTATCATTCAACTAAATTTCCAATTTCAATTATAAGTTTCAGATAACATTGTTTCCTTAACAATTCAAATTCAAATTCAAATTCAAATTTTAAACTTTCAAAATTTTCTCAAAAATTTTCTAACACTCGAAATTTTCGAAAAATTTCGCCAGCGTCTCCTTTGCGCGGCTAGATCGGCACGACTACAAAACGTCCCTACGGACTCTCAGATTTCAAAAAGAAAAAGAAAAAGCCAAGCGGCTAGACAAGAAATCAGCAAATCTCATATTGAAATTGAAATACTTACCTTTTGTCGAGCAATTCAAATTTATCTTCAAAATCAAAATCTCAATTCCTTTATACACCTGTATATCCTACTAGCCATAATATCTAGTTATAACATTCAATTATTTTGCACATTTTATTACCAAATTTTTCAATATATACTTCTTATATCATTTTTACTTCACTGTTGAAGTTATATATCTTTTTTCATTCAATTTTACATTTCAATTTTCATTTGAATTCAATTCACAATTCCAATTTAATTTGGATTCAATTTACTTTTGAATATTGAATTTATCATCAGCTATCTTTTATTCAACTGCACTATTTTAGATTAGTTTCATTTACTAATCCATCATCACTTTATTCAAATTTGCTTTCAACATTCAGTTTCAATTTTATTCACCTACAATTGTGAATTCCATTCATTGAAAATTTATTTCTACTTACTTGAATTTATCTTTAAATTCGAACCATCTCTTTTCATTTAGCTCACAATTCAAGTTTCAATTTAACTAATTCAACTTCCATTTCATGAATTAATTAATTATCAAAGTAGTTTATTCTGATTCAATCCTTATTCATTTTTTTCTTTTACAAGTTAGGAATTTCCTATTCAACGTGATTCAAATCAAATCACATTCCATTATTGAATTTTTTTTATTCATCTTTTATTTATAATTATTCAATTCTATTCATTGCTTACAAATTCGAAATGAATTTCAACTTTCAATTTCACTTTCATTTAATTGATTCACCTGTACTTACATTTATTTAACTCCATCTTTTAAGTTAGATTTATTCTATCAAAATTCAATTTGTATAGGTTATCAACTTACAATATTTCATAAATATTTTTATATAGTATTCCAGAGTCTTTTTCAACCTTTCAAAACCATTTTGAAAACAATTCAAATTATCCTTGAATTTCCAAAACATAAACCCAAATTTTCCAAACAACTTCCATTTAAAATAATTTGGCAGCAATTTCCTCTTTTGGAAACCCGAAAATGAACATCGATGATGCTGCAGTCATTACCGAAGTTATTTTCCAGCGACCGAAAAGAGTTTAGAGCTTTTCATTCCTTCAAAATACTATTCAAAACCTTTGAAATTCATTTTCAAATCAAAAAGAAATTAAACTTTCCAAATCTCCAAAATTTTCAAATTCTTTTCAAAACATTTCCAAATACTTCTCTGGAATTCTATTTTAATTTGTAAATTACATTTACAATTCACATTCCCAAATCTCATTCGTATATGGATTTTATTTTCTTATCTTTCAATTTACATTTGTTAAATGAATTTATCTTCAATCTTTGGTTATTATTTTATTTCTCATTCAATTTCAATATAACAATGATAATATTTCAATGTTATCATTTCCTAACAACCAAACATCCATATACTATGATAATTCATAGAAAATCGTTTCTTTTCTATACAAAAATAGTTTTGGGCAAAATTATTTCATTCACCCTATTTAAAACAATATTGTGCCGAATTGTTCTATTCAAGTGTTTAGAAACCCCTTCGATCCAGTTTTGCAGACTGTGCCGACGAAGGTTCATATGCCACTCAATAAACCAATCATCACAATATAAAACAATTTTATATTCACTAACAAATACGCGCTCATATCTATTATTACACTCAACTCATTCTAGAGTACTACTGACTCTATCTCTAATGAGTAACACCCAACAGAGCAGGGTTGTCGCTTAACCATATGCTCTGATACCACGCTGTCACATACCGAAATTTTCGACTTTCGAAAATTCGACATTGATACTCCCTTTATCGACTGTCGAGCAATCGAGTGCCGGAAACTCCAATAGTGATGGTTTAAGAAAAAGAAATAGAAGAAAAGATAGAAGAAAAAGAGAAGAAGAAGAAAACAGAAGAAGAAAGAAGAACAATAGAACAACATCAGAACAGAAACAATATCAGAATCTCACATATCGCAGCGGAACAATATATAATAGATAATCACTAGCCATTTAAAACAAAGAATTATATCAGTTTTTATACATACATCAATCAGAGTCAATATACACCAATGGACAGTTATATAAACTTGTCCTCATACAGAATACACAGCGGAATAAATAATATCAGATACAAATACTACGTCTCGTCATCCATCTTGCTTCCAAAGCTCCAGAATATCCAGAATATCCTGATAACATAACTCTAGACTGCCCGTGTGGAAATTAGTGGGCACCCAGAGTTTAGAAGGGAAACAATAAACTCCGAGTCAGTCATGGTGACTGGTGTGAGATCGTAAAACAGTTATTTTTCACAAAGAAAATAAAACAAATTCGCAATGCTTTTGGAAAATGAAACTACCATAAGACCTCCCGCCACACACACAATGCAAACGCAGAATTGGAGGAGATTTCTTCTTATGATAGTCAAAGATGCTTACTACGCAAAATCAAATCATTTTTGATATTATTATTAGTGCATAGTGTAGAAAACATTTCGAAAGTATAATATTAATCTTAGCCAGCATAGACATTTCGAACTATGCCTACTATAGCTACCATCCAAACAGTGAGGCGCCACCATAAGTGAATGATAGGTTCTACAACTAAAACCGTACATGGCTCGTATTGTTTCTTTGGATTTCCAACAAATGGTCAGGCCAAGGAACTTCCTATGCCACGATGGGTACGTCCCTGGAATAGACGACCCGAGAACCTAACCGGATCTCTGCCAACACAAGGCCGGGTTACCTCTGCAAAAATAGGTAACTACTAACACGCGTATGCCATCCCCCGATCGTAACCGATCTTCCCGAGGATCCCCGATTCACAACAAACCACATAATAAAAATGCAGCAACCACATAGGTTAAGTATCTGGGCTCCATACCATGATACCACCTCTATCCAGAAGGAATGACATACACTAAGGGGCGCTACTCCCTAGAACCTTGCTGCATCCTTCCTGTTTTGACCATTTCCGGGGTGTGACGCTCGACGAAGTCTCGTCCACAAAGCTACGCTTTCTACAAAGCCATGCTTCGGGTCAAACAAATGATCAACCTATGATCACAAAGATATAAGATCAAACAAATGATCATATCGCAAATGATCAAACACTGATCATTTCACAGCAACACTCAGTATGCCACGTTACCAAATTGGGAGTATATCGCTGATAAATTTCAACTACATAACCTCTGAGCTCGTACGTCTCAGAGAAGGGTGTTAAGCTAAGAGAATAAATTCTCCGCCACCAACAGAAATGTATTTGAAAGGAATCAGCTTTATATCTCAATTTGTAACGTCAGACATACAATCCATACAAGTCTGTTCCGGGATCTAACAGAACCGAAGGCACTTCTCACGAAACCCTTGCATATCCGGATAATTTTCTAATCACGTCCGGACTTCCCGTCACTAAGGGTGATAAAACCTCTAAATCGGAGATCAGCCGATGTAGAGTAACTCGACGGTAATCCTTCCGTTTTCAAAAATATCCGGTCTTCAACACCGGTCTTCGAATGCAATTCATAACGACGTATCACATATTCGGAATGGGTTATACGACCCCATGGTCCTTTCCCGGCTAACCCGAATAGTGAGCGCTTATTCAAAAATAAGTGTGGCATTCAAATTCATCCAATTCACAACAAATACCTATTCAAGGTAATTATTGATAGTCGGTTATTTAACTATCAATAAAGATGCGCAACATCATCAGATTCCAAATAATTTTCCAAATTATTTCTTTTCCAAAATATCTTTACTAGATATAAAATTTCCACTTCAAAAATAAATCAATGTTTATTTTTAAACAACTTCCCTTTCTTTTAGAAATTCCATAGTGAATTTATATTTCAAAAATATCTACTGATATACGATTTTCAAATCGGTTCCAATATTCATTTTCAATTTATCTTTAAGAAGATAAAATCTCAAAACGTTTCATTTCATATTGGAAAAGCATTTCCATACTTATTTAAAAATAAGTGTTTCCCAAATCTATTTATTTTCAACACTTGGAAAATATTCGATATACTTAAATCAATATTAAGTATATATTTTGTTCTTTAAGGAAACCATTTACTATAACAACATTTATTTGAGTTAAAACGAATGTTACGTAAAACATCGTTACGACGACTCAAAATCACTAGTATAGGGATTCGGATTTAGATAGATATAAAAATCCCAATACTACATAAAAACATTTCCTTTTGGAAATCATTTACTATAACAGCAGTGTTATAGTCCACCATTTCCTTATTTTTCGAAAACGTCTATTTCAACAATAAATGTTGAAATCTATGATTTCGATAGTTCACACGTTTTAAAACATCTTTTAAAACAATTAACTTCATTTATAATATCGCTTTCCCAAACATAACTATTTTTTTTCAATAATATATTCACTGTCCAAAATCGTGAATATACTTCAATAACCAAATTTCAATTTTTTTTTACACATTTATTTCAAGAATTATCCACTGTCCAAAATCGTGGATAAAATTCCCTTAATGATCTCTATATTTAAAATCAATCAAATTTGATTTATTTTCGAATTTATAAAAACAACGTTTATAAATTCTATTTCCATTTTATAACAACTTCGATTTATACATCTTCTTTATTAACAATTCGATTCATAACTCAAATCTTATACCAACAATCCATATTATAAGTTAAATACTTATAATTCCTTTATTTTACAAAATCATTTCCATTTATAAGTTCACAATTTATAAATTCCATTTATTTATAAATTCTTAAAAATTCATTTTAACGCTTATAAAAACTCGTTTTATAATACCAACATTTTAAAGTTATAAATATAAATCTTGTACATCTTTTACATACATCGTTTTTAATAATTCAAAAATTCCAATTAAAACCATTTTATAAATTTCTTAACTATTTATTTCAAAAGAAATTACCTTTTGGTTATAATTCACAAATCTTAACTTTTATAACTTTAAAATCTGAACGTTTATAAACCAATTCAAAAATTCCATAAAACGTATATTTTCAAAAATCACTTTAAAAATCCTTTTAAAGTAAAAGTCGTTATTTTTAAACTTCAAAACTTGAATCCGATGATGCAACAGCACCAATTAGTCAATCACAACAACAAACATCATATATCAATATGATAACAGAATATACATCAATATCTGTAAATAAATAAATACTGGTGAGGAATCCAGTTGGATCCCTCCAACCTGTTTCCCTGCATCCAAAGACGTTAGCACAATACCAATTCCACTTCGAGGTGGAATATCGCGGTATATGGGTTTTATAAAAATATCCGCTTACTAACGGCGCAATAGGGTCCCATCCGCTATACGAGGCGGGAAATCAATCAATCCAATATATACATATGCCAATATGTATATATTGCTATATATATAGATATATCCTACAATATCTAATATCACATCCAAACAGTCAATCATCAATCAATAACTGTAAAATCAAATTTTATTTTGAGTGAGAAGAGCTCACCTTAGCCCTTTTTATTTTGCAATCCAGATATTCATCCTGACTCGATTTCTTGATCTATACCTTGTATAAATATTTTTATACAATTTGTTAATATCTGAATCAACTGAACAATAAATTTCCGTTTTCAATTGTTTTAGATTAACAAATTTCTCCTTTAATACTTTTATTTAACTATCAATAAATTTTAAAAACTAAATTTTCTTCTTTCCGTATTTTTTTTTCAGTTTGCAACAAAAATAGTTTAATTCACTAATAGTTTCGTTTAATCAATTTTTGTCTTTAATAATTGATTTAACTAAAAAATTAAATTTTAACTAATAAATTTATAAATCAAATTAATCACTTAAATACATTATTTCAAATAACTGGTAGATTTTTATTTCATCTCAAAACTACATATAAACAACAGTAATTTTTTTCTTTACTGTCAAAATTATATTCTTCAATCTGTATACATATATATACAACGATACTTATTTGAATCAAATTGGTAAAAGATGAAATCGAGAATACCTCTTCTACCTCATCGAATCGAATCCCTAGCTGCCGACCTTGGCTTCGACGACGACAGCTGCTGCCCCTCCGATGTCATCCCACGCGACTCCAAACGCTTGCGCGCCTTCGACGACTGCCCAGCCAATCGCGCTTCCGCCTTCCGCTAGTGCGAACCAACCCCGCGACCCCGCCTGTCGCCTCGCTGCCGCGATACCTGCTCTCGAATTCGAACCATCATTTACGAACGATCAATCCCTAACCCAAAACAATGCCTCACCCATGCCCTAGCTCGATCGAACCCCTCGATCTCGGCCTCGAATCAAACTGGAGATTAGTACGATTATCTTTGGCGACTTCGAATTGATTGTAGAAATTGGAGAGAACGCGGGTATTTGATTTTTTTGACAATTTAGAACGAACGAGGGGTTCGTTTTCTTTTGATTTTGTTTGAACTGGGTGGATTCGATTCCTTTTTTTTCGTTTGAAGAGGAGAAAGGCTTTGGCCATTATAGATTTGAACGAGAAAGTTTATTTTTTTCTTTTAAAAAGAAGAGCGAGGGGACCAAAGAACACGAATGATGTTGCGCGTACGAGTGGAGACAGTTTGCCTTACCTTTACAGCGTTTTGATGGGGGAGGCAAAGTACTGATGTTGTCCAAATACAAATTTTAAATTTAACTTGAATTCAATTAAAATTCCAATGCGTTTACCTATCGTATGATCACGCAACAACTCCGATAAATACGAAATTCGAAATCCGATAATAATTCAATATTATGGACCCAATGGAACTGGTTTCGTCGAATTCCGAGACTGCGCCTCGGACGGCTATTTTTAAATTCAATTTAAACGATATGATTTTCAAAACTGAACAAATCAATTTCAAATTCGATTCTGAAGCTTCTATTATCTTCAGTATTATCAATATGAATTTTGAAATTCGAAATTCGAAATCCGATAATAATTCAATATTATGGACCCAATGGAACTGGTTTCGTCGAATTCCGAGACTGCGCCTCGGATGGCTATTTTTAAATTCAATTTAAACGATATGATTTTCAAAACTGAACAAATCAATTTCAAATTCGATTCTGAAGCTTCTATTATCTTCAGTAACACAGAATATTAAACAATCTAAATGATTTTGAGGAATCCAGTTGGATCCCTCCAACCTGTTTCCCTGCATCCACAGATGTTAGCACAATACCAATTCCACTTCAAGGTGGAATATCACGGTATACGGGTTTATAAAATATCATCCACTATTATGCGGCGCATAGGGTCTCATCCGCTATATAATGCGGGAAGTCAATCACTCCAATATATATATACTACTATATAATATATCACATCCAATCAAATCAATCATTCGACCAAATATTTAAATTTAACTATTTAAATTTAAGTAATAATCTAGATGAGTGAGATTAACTCACCTTTGATTTTTGTTTTGCAATCCGACCCAAACCGGCTATTCCCTTAACGATTTTTGGACCTTGTACAACATTATATGATTTATTAACATCTGAGATAATCTACAAATAATTTACCACTAAATAAATTAAATTAACCAATAATTCAATTTAAACTTAATGATTTGGTTTTAAACTAATTTCCTTTTAAATAATCTTCAGTAACTAAAATAATTAAATAAACAAATTAATCCGCATTATTTAAAATTAGACTGAGTGAATGAAAATATGTATATTTGTATATTTATTTTTCTCTGAAGCTTCACTATAAAAAAACAAGCTATCAAATTTTATATACAAACTTCCAACATGTTAAATTCCCATTTATATATTTCCAAAATCTTTCCTTCATAAATTCCTGTCTTTCTATGCAAATATACATATGTATATATTTATTAAAACAAAATTTCTTTGTATGTCTTATTGTTAAAAATCAAACTTTGAGTTACACTTATTATTATTTTTCTTTCAACGGCATATAAATATATATGTTCTCTGTATATATACATAAATATACTCAAAAATAAAAACTGCAGATGATACCTAATAGCCCAAATCGATGCGAGCCCCCACCTTCAGTGCTTCGATGCCCCACGCCATGACCATCGAAATCGCCATCATGGAGCACGAATCTCGAGACTGCTGCAACTCCTGGTCATCCTCCCCCTTCCGGTACGATCGTGAATCCCTTGCGTGCGCTCGAGCCAACACATCGCGATACCATCCCATGCTTGCTGACGCAACACAGCCTCGATCCTCCTACCTTTGTTCGCCCAGATTCAACGTAACCACAAACGGCGACGACCCATGCCGACGCCTTCAAACTTGACCGAACCAGACGCGGTCGATTTGCTCCTTCTGACATCGAGTCATTCGATTTGATTTGGATACTCAGTCGCCTTTTTTTAGTAAAGAGGATTTTTCGAACAAATATTGAAGAAGGAAGGGCAGTTCGGTCTCTGTTATTTAAAAAAAGAAAGTTCTCTCCTTGAATTTTGACGAGTGCGTGAGTTTAAACGAGAATAGGGGACATGATGGGATGTGATGGAGAAGGCAAAGGTACTGATGTAGATATAATTTCAACTGTAGTTGATTTGTGTGTATACATATACATATACATATATATATATATATATATATTCAATTAAATTCAAATTCAAATTATTCCGATAAATGCAACTTGAAATCTCGACCTCCTATCGACGCGTGCCGCTAGACGTTTATAATGTTATACCCCTATTCCGAACGCGATGGAAAAGGTTTCGAGTCCTAATTCGATCGTATGGAGAAGATAGCTTTTTGAATCCAGTCATTATATTGAATTTTCGATATAAATTTTAGCGCATTTATCTATCGTACGATCACGCGACAACTCCAAACGCTTCGAAATTTGAAATCCGATAATAATACAATATTACGGATCTAATGAAAGTGATTTCATCAAAATCTGAGACTGTGCCCCTGAAGGCTATTTTTAAATATCGATTTAAACGATAAAATTTCAAAACTGAACAAAACACTTTTAAATTCAATTTAAAAGCTTTTATTATCTTCAGTATTGTCCTTATAAATTTTAAAGCCTTCAAATTATTTTTAACAGGCTTAAAACTCCAAATTCAACATTTTACCCAACTTCAAATTATTTAATTCAATAATTAAATTATCCAATAAATATTGATATTTGAAATTCGAGTTAAAAATTTAACTTTTAAATATTTAAAATCAATTAAATATTCCAATTTCAAATGTCCAAAAAATTTGGGTCGTCATAGAAATACAAGTTTTATTTATAACTAACGACTAGAGTCGAAAGAAATCAAACTCAAACCTAAAAAATCCAAAAAAGGAAACAATGCAAAATTACTGAGCTTGGAATGATAGATCGTGAGAGCACATTCCAGATTTATAGGGCTAGATGTCGGTAAAGTGTCACGATGAATGACTAGAGACACGGTTCTTTATAAAAGCGATTCAGGAAAGGACAATGACCATTCGAAGCACGGAGTGGATTCCTTTATAGCCAGCCCAACTTGTCTATATTCAAAGCACTTCATGTTTGAAACAAGATGTACTTTGGGGGCAAGTGTTCTCTAGACTTTTGACCAGGCAATATACGGACGAACTTGATGAGTCAAACTTGAAAGCTATCAAGGTAGGTAGCCCAAAAAGATAGCTACAGAGTCCAAAAACCAAGTACAACCAAAGTCATAGGAGGCAAGCACTAACCATCCCAAGGATCCAAAGTCCAAAAATCCAACTAAGTGTTGGATCGGTATCGATCCAACCACTTGGATCGATACCGATCACAACACTTCACCCAATTTGCCTTAAACTTCCTATGCTTACAAGCAATGATACCAGTAATCCTCTTCAAGCCTCAGAATATCGATTGCAAGATAAATGCAAAACCACTTCAAGAATCAAAGACCTAAAATCCAACGATGGGTTGGATCAGTAACCATATAACCCATAGATCGGTACTAATCCATGAGATTTCATCCATTCCTGCCCGAACTCCTCATATCCACTAGCGATGATGCTAGGAGCCTATTTCAAATACTATTTCATTGATCCCATGCAATTCTCTATCAATCACCACGAGCACTTGAATCAACAACTCTACTTCTCTACTGATCCATCATTTGGAGCTAGAAACAAGCAAATAATGGTGCAAACAAGTTTGGAATCATGAAGCTAACCATGAATTGAGCCTAAACAACAAGTTCAAGACAACCAATTTTGCCATCTTATGGATCGGTGCCGATCCAAGTTCATGGATCGGGACCGATCCATGTAAACTACGGACGTGTCCATCATTTTCTCAAGAGAACTAGTCTTGGGCATGGAGAACGACATGGAGTTCATGGGGGCGAAATTTTAGGCTTTCTACGTCTATAAATAGAGGGGCAAAGTTCATTTTTATGGATCTTTTTCTAGCTTTCCTACTTTATAACATTATCTTACAATCCTACAAAGTTATACTGATTCGTAAGAACTGTACTTATAAAAACAATAGTATAATCAAAGGAAACTTGAAGTGGACGTGGGTCGGAGTATGCCGAACCACTATAAAATGCTGTGTGTTTTTTCTTGCTCTTTTTAAATTATTTTTCTTCACTTTTTATTCTCTACTAAATCTATTGGGTGTTTGTTCCATTTTTGGTTCAAATAGTACCAATCGATGAGAGAGGGGTCAAAGTGCAAAAGTACACAAGTCTTGGTGATTTGGTGCTATATTAAGCATATACGATGCCAACACGAGAGTATTTGCGATCCACTTAAGCAAAAATGTGGAGAAAACACTAAGATTTTGGGGCGAACGATCACTGGCCATCATCGATCGATCATATTTGCTCAAAATAAGTGTGATCCACAAAGGATGCTTGGATGGGTGTTTGGAGCCCGCTTGATTGATCACATGATGACATAATGAATGGTCTGTGAGTTACAGACTTATGATGATCAATGTGTAATATAAAGGTTGGCATGGGCATACATGGTGAAAACATAGCATGGCTTAGAGGTAAGCTTGAATTTTCTTCGTTCTTGACTCGAGGAAGGTTGGAAATTGTTTAGCTATGGACGATGATAAAAAATCATCGATTGATCATGATTTTGATGATATATCCTAAAATTTATAGGAATGTTCGACATGACATAGATGGCTTCCCTAATCGATCGCATGAAGATCCAATGGTTGGATGAGATCTTAAAGAATGTCGATTCATCATAGTGCATGAGGAGACGTGGGATCGACACAAGGAAATAAGAGTCTGCTTTGGGCTGACATAAGGAAATGATGGATTACTTCAGGCTCGATGCGGGAAAACCTTAAAATTTTGTAGAGTGACAAAAAATGTTGTGAATTTCAATGACCCAATATTGTGTGTTGTTTAGAACGAACGGAAAGTGTTCGAAGCATCTAGTGATGGTTTCAGGGGCAAGCAAACTTATGGAGTTGAACATACAATGTATTCTACTATTGGGACATATGCTAAGGGATTGTCGATAATTTGGAGGTTTCATGCTCATAAAGAGGGGTTATGTTGGGATGCTCATCTGGATTTGTCAATATATAATCCTTGTACCTTGTTTGTATATGTGACTAGTACCTACCCGCTGAAGGTGGTATAGTTCGAGCACTTATGAAATTGAAATGTTAAATGGTCTTTGATAATCGAACATGATCATATGGGTTATCATATACCTAACGACATTTGAGTCAAGTGATGTGAGTTATGTTAGATGGTTGCTTTGTTTGCTATTTTTACTATGATTTGCTATGGATGTCAAACGATGTAGGTACTGTCGATGTTAGATACTGTTACACCCATATTTCCCAAGCTATGTCAAAAATGGGCTAAGTAATAAACAAGTCTAGGAGAACTGCTCTCGAAGCAAAAACTGAAATAAAAAAGAAAGAATTTAGACAGTTCGATCTATACTACACAAAAAAGCGGTAACCAAAAAGCTACAGCGAAATACAATACTGTGCTGGAAAGGGGGGCCATAAAGGCATCAAATATACGCCTATCCATTAGTTCCAGTATTACACAAAGATGTCGACGCTAGGCATAACCACGATAAACATGCAATGAGATACCGCGATCACTTGCCAAAATAGATGAGTGTTTGAACTGCATGGTTAAACACCCCTAGAGCTTATACTTTGTTAACATCTTTAAGAGCATATTTGCACTACACATACCGAGGGCTACATAGGCGTACTGCATGGGGTTGGAAGCATCCTAAATGGCTACACAATTGGCCACTCGAACTATGCTCCAACATAGATCTGTATTTATAGGTAGACAGCAAAGAAATAAACCATCCCTATCCCTAACTCATGCAACAAGGGCAGCTCAGATTTCAGTTAGCTCATGTTCACACGTTTATTAAACTAGCTCCCAAGACAAGCCGGTAACAAACCCTGAAGTCCAAAGCAGCTCAAGATTGTGGCACCTAAGAATCAGGCAAGCATTGTAGCATTACGCAAATGTCTTCCATCAACCAGCATAGCCTCACTTCAAATACGCCAGTAACACCCCAAAAACAAACATGAAAACCCTTCACCACATCAGATTAGAAAATTGCAACCCAATGAGGTCTCCCACTCCAATTCCAAACATTCCCGCTTCAATTTTGGGAGTTCCCACCTCCAATTCAAACTTCATGCTAACGATTACAATACAACCGCCCAAATTATGGCGTCCCGCCAAAAGACATGTCAGCAATCCAAACACATCGTGGATGAGGAATACATGGCATGATCCTAGGGTGGAAACATGAGGGCAAAGCAAGAATGATGGTAATCCACGTCCACCCTCAATATGATAAATAGGAGATGGCCAAGAATGTGGCGGGCTTTTTTAACCTTTTCCTCTTTTTCGAAATAAAGGAATTGTATCTTCTTATTTTTGAAGAAAACACATGTACCAGAAGAGGAACTATAAAGGAACTTCACCCATGGGCGTAGGATTGAAAAGAATTTGAACCACGTAAAAATTTCTGCGTCTTCTATACTTTCGTGCATCATTATTTGCCTATATTTATTATGGATTATAATCCATTTGAAAAATATGAATTCAGTTTGACATTCTAAAAAAAGTTGGAATGCAACTACATAATTATGTAAGCATCTAACAACATAAATACTACCTAAAGGCAAGCTTAATAAAAGTTAAGCTGTTGATTCAAATTTGCAAATAAACTTTTATAGTTACTAGTTTAATCAATCGAGGTGTTGTGAGAAGAAAATTTCACCAACAGATACCAAGACACCTCATACTGTACTTTGAGTACTAATACACCCTCATGATGATACTATGGCGTATATTGTATTATGTGCTAACTTTTTGAATGTAGGGATGGGTCAGATATGATTCTTCATACTTAACGTACTTATGATATATCAATTTTCATTTCCATTATGAGATGATTCATCGCTCACACCAGGCTTATGGTCAACCAAAGGTTATTTAAATTACTTCTTATCATCTCGATCACTCTTAAATGAGTAGATTGAGATAATAGGTATAAGTTAGTGCATGAAGCTATGCAAAGAGTGAGAAGGAGGCTTACATTTTAATATATCCACATTTGGAGTTATTACCGCAATATTCTACTATGTGGTACTGTGGAGCTATCCGTACTCATTTATCCATTGGAGATAGTTTATTTAGAGTTTATGTGATTCAGATCTGTAAACCCTAATATTTATTGCCTTGTACAACTGTGATGGACTAATCCATTCTAATTATCTTGGTTCATTTAGTTATACTATTGTCTCGTCTGTTTTATAACTATGTGGTATTATATTTATCCTATGAGCCGTGGGATATATGATAGGTTCTGCTTTGGATTATTGTTATTTCACCCTTGATGCCATAATACATCGACCGAATACTATTGCAATGCATTGCTTAAGGTATCAGATGTGTATTTAGATACCAAAGGTGTAGGGTGGTTGTCACATTTGGTATCAGAGCTTAAGTTGAACGGTTAACATAAGTTGATAAGATACCCATTACAATAAGGAATGAATTATCACCTTAAAATAGCTCAAGAGATATATAAGAGAGCGTACTTGTTATATACTTTGTGTTTTAAAACTATATATATATAGTAGTAAGTCACATTGCATACATGAGTACCACTTGTGCAGTCTTCCTATATGAGAGACTGATCATTCAAATTACAGATTGTAAGAATGAGCAAGAAAACAAAGAATGCAATAAAGAACTCTGTCTCAGGACTGGAAGAAGGAGCAGGCTCAAGGGCAGCAGCTAACCCTAACTTATATACCACATTCAATACCAAAATGAGAAACATGTTGCAAAACATCCATGGAGGTGCTCTGGCTGCTATAGTGGGTGGTGTGCTCTAGTGCAAGCGCAAATAGAAGATTTTGCAAAGCTAAGCAAAGACCGTGCTAGTCTTAGGGGCAAACTATTTTTGGGAACTGAATCAACTGTTAAAGCACAGGATTTGGCTAGATACGCACGAATGCATCTTTGATGATCTTGAGTTAGAGGATACGATAAAAAGGAAGTTGGATTCTAGGCAACTTCAAGGAAGGGCTATGAGCTGGTGGAATGCCCTTAAAATTGCAACTCCTGAGGACCATATTACTTAGGATTAGTTCAATGCTCAGTTCAAGGAGAAATTTATTCCAACTACTTGGAAGATGGTCTTATTCAGAAAGTTTGCTAACCTGAAATAGGGCGAGATGCCTGTATCAGAATATGTAGATGAATTTGACATGTTGTCGAAGTATGAGATATCATTTAATGATACTTGCTTGAAGAAGAATGAGAAGTTCATCTTGCGTTTGGATGAATATCTTAGAGAAAAGCTTATGGCCCACATAGGTGAAAGTTTCTAGAAACTTATGTAGAAAGCTTTGCGACATAAGTGTTTGTATCCAATATCTAGGGTCGTTGTTGTTCCAAAGGAGGAGCCTAAGCCACAAGTGAGAGGAGCTGACAAAAGAAAGGGAAACAACAAAAGGAAAAATAGTTATCAGGAAAGGAGGGTAAGAAGAAGGACAAGTGGAAGGCAGTTTGCTACACTTATGGAGATAAGGTTCATTTGAGCAAGAATGATGGGAAGAAGTGATAAAATTGCAACAAATTCAGGAATACCAAGAAGAATTGTCTCGAGCCATTGAAGGACAAATAGATGGTGAAGGCATATGGTCTTAAGGTTGTTCCAACTTCATCAAGTGTTCCATCAATGAAGGGCAATGAGAAGGGCATTATTATCCAAGGTATGCTTTCTACTTATGTTGTACCTATTCATTTTTTATTTGATATTGTGACATCATATTCCCTTATATCTAGTGACCAGGCGGATAAACCAGGATTAGCAAACGACCTAGTATATAGACCTTTGGTTGTGTCAAACCCCGTGGGAGGTTCGACCAGTTTCTGTATGGTTTTTCATGACATAATGTTTTCGAGTCATGGATGTGTGTTTGCTTATGATTGCTTTATGCCTAGTTTTATTGGGGTTCAGTATCATATTGGGAATGGAATGGCTATAGAGGTACAAAGTTAAGGTGGATTATAAGAGGTTGTCAATGACGGTAGGGACAAATGGTAAGCGTAGGCTAGAGTTGAGTTGCATAGTTGATGATGCGTTGAAGGTTTTCTTTCTATATTTGCTCAAGATCCTACATGATGTGTTGTCATAACCCATTGCTAGATAATATCCAAACATATTCGAGGAGGTGACCGGATTACCACCACGTAAGGAGATTGAGTTTCGTATAGATTTAGTGAAGGACGTTAGGCCAGTAGTTATGCCATTAAGGCATACTGCACCTAAAGAACAACGTGAACTAGAGGTGTAAGTGAATGACCTATTGAGGAAAGGGTTCATTTCTAGGAGTATATCTGAGTGGGAAGAACCTATAGTGTTGCTAAACAATACGAATTTTGAGACTTTGTGTGGATTACTGTGAGTCGAGTAAGGTAACGAAAAAGAACAAGTATCCACTCCCACGAATTGATGACTTATTCAATCAACTCCACAATCTGAAAGTGTTATCTTGGTTGGATTGGCGATGGAGTTCCACCAATTGAGAATGGAAAAGGACAGTGTGCCATTTACCATGTTCCATATGCCTTTGGGATTTTTTAAGTGGTTTGTTATGCCATTTGGGCTAACCAATGCACCGACATACTTTGTTGATCGAAAGAATCATGTTCCAATGGATCAACTAAGTAAGTTTGTACTTGTGCTCGTTGATGATATTATTATCTTTTCATAGATAGAAGAAGAACAAAAGATGCACATGAGGATTATGCTAGAGGTGGTGAGGAAGCACCAGTTGAAATCGAAGTTTTTGAAGTGTCACTTCTAGAGGAGGGAAGTGCGACTCTTAGGTCATGTTGTTTTAGAATAGGGCATTGTCGTTGATCCTACCAAAGTAGTGGCAGTCGAGGATTGGAAAATACTTAAGAATACTTTAGATGTGAGGAGTTTCCTTAGATAGCGGGTTATTATAGATGATTCATAAATGACTTCTCAATGGTAGCGGCACCGTTGATTAACATGATAAAGAAGAATCAAACTTTTATTTGGGACACGAGATGTGAGCATATGTTCGTTAGTCCGAAGGAGAGGTTAATAGTGCACCAGCGTTGGTCATTCTAAGTGTGAATGAGGAGTTGACATTATATACAGATGCTTGTGGTATTGGATTGAGGCGGTACTGATGCAAAGAGGTAAGGTTGTTGCTTATGCAAGTAAGTAACTAAAGCCGCATGAGAAGAAATACTTCACCCATGATTTGGGGTTAACAGCTCTAGTATTCGCGTTGAAGATATGAAGGCACTACTTGCTTGGAGAAATGTTCAAGTTGTTCACCAAGCATAAATCATTGTAATACCCTTTCTCGCAGAAGGACCTTAAATTTCATCAATAGCGAAGGTTAGAGTTCTTGTCCTCCTAAGACTTTGAGATTTCATATACACCTAGCAAGGGGAATGCAGTCACTAATGCATTAAGTACAAGACATGCCATCTTGAGAGCTATGTTTCTAGAGTGAATGTAGTTGGAGTATATAGCTAGGTATGATTTCCAACCTAGGTGCGAGCTAGATCCAGAGATGTTGGCAAGCTTGACCATTAAACCTACTATGATAGAGCAGATTATTACTAGTTAGAGGCATGATGTTATACTAGCATAGATTATTGCTAAGCTTGAAGAAGGAGTAGAGTCAAAAGATTTAAAGCAGTATGGTTCAACCATGATGGTTGGCTCTGTAAGAATGTTTGAATGTATGTGCTCGATGTTAATGGCTGGGAATGAGGTGCTATGAGAGTGCCATTATTTGAGGTTAACTATACATCTTAGAGGCAATAATATATATCAAGATACGAAGCACACATTTTGTTGGGAAGGGATAAAGAAGGGTGCCGGGGAATTTATATCGAAGTGTATGAATTTTTAACTCATGAAGGATGAGCAGAAGAAGTCGAGTGTTTTGTTGCAACGGCATGAAGTTCCTAGGTGGAAGTGGGAATATATATCGATGGGTTTCATCAGTGGGGTTTTGCAGAATAGAGAAGGGTATGATAGCATTTGGGTCATAGTCGATAGACTGACAAAGAGTGCTTGATTCATCCCATTAAAGTCCAACAGAACGACATCGAAACTGGTTAAGTTGTTTGTCAAATGAATTTTACAACTCTATGGTGTGCCAATGTGAATTATAAGCAATCAAGACCTATTATTCATGAGTGGATTTTGAAAGAGCTTGCTAGAGGCATTAGGAACATAGTTGCATTTGAGTATAGCTTATCACCCACGGACTAACGGTCGGACTGAGAGAGTGAATCATATATTAGAGGATCTCTTGCAAGCTTGCATACTTGACTTTGGATGCTCATGGGATGATCAATTGCATTTATTGGAGTTTTCATACAATAATAGTATTAGTTGATCATTGGTATGGCACCATTTGAGGCATTATATGGTCGATCATGAAAAACTCCTTCATGTTGGTGGAAAGCGGGTGAACAATTGACACTTGGACCAAATAGGATTAGAGAGATTTTGGAGAAGATTAAGATCATTCAATAATGAATGAAAGTTGCACAGGACAGACGGAAGAGCTACAAAATAAGAGACGTCATGATCTTGAGTTATCTATTAGGAATATGGTGTTTGTCAAAATTTATCCTTTAAAGAATGCAATACAGGTCAGTTATAAGAGGAAGTTGGCATGGAGATTTGAAAGTCCTTTTCCAATGCTCGAAAGGATTAGGAGTCTAGCACATAAAGTCGACCTATCATAGAAAATGGCAGGCATGAAAGAGTTAGTGGTATGCCCTAGGGTCAATTATGCAATTTGTTACATATACCTAACTCTATGATTGATCTTGTTCGTAATAAAGGTGTTCGTTTTCTGTTCTATATTTTGTTATATTGTGATATAATCAATTAAGTAATTAACTTAAAATACATAATTAAGAAAATCCTTAAATAAAATGTTATGTGATTAAAGTTGAAAAAGATAGCGATCGCGAGTAATTAATCACAATATAAAACTACATTTTGTATTAAATATTACTAGTCAAGATATTTCAAGAAAGGATACCGATGCATTCGTTGATACCAGAGTATGTAACGCTCTCAAAATGTTGGACAGTGCACTACTCATGGTTGTTGGGAGCCACCAAGGAGTTACGTACTCGTAATTATTGGATAACTATGGAATGACCCATTTGAGAGTTTCATTTTGCATGATAACAACTGGGTTGAATAGGAAACCTCAGTGTAACGATGTTATATGGTTCCCTCATCTTAAGAATAGTATGGAACTTCATTGTAAATACTCATTTTTTATTAAAATTAATTCTTGGCATGGAGACCATCGAGCGATTATATTTGGATCTGAGTTTAAGCATGGAAGGGAAGCACTATTCAATAGAGAGTTTGTCTCCTCGGCTGTATGAGGTTAGTATTGTAATCGGTTATAGTCAAATCAAAGTAAAAATCTCTGGCCAGAGTAGAATGATTAATAATAAATATTATTATTAAACCTAGGACTTAGTTTATGGACTGATGAAGTTGAATGTGGATAATATTGGGGTTCTGACCAGTACCAAATTCCATACATCCTAAACTGATATAGTGTTAGCGAAGAGAACATGTGTAAATTATTGTTACTATTGGTACCACTTAAAGTAATGTAAAATATGACTTTACCAAAAAAATCTATAAATGATGAACTCGGCCAAACTATCACACCATTAGCAAAGGTGAAGTGTGAACGTTGATAATTGAATTGTTCGATATTAATCGCTTACTGAATTCACACTTCTGAGTGTCATAACCATATTTGTGAATTCTCTAAAAACCACATGATTTAATTTGTTTATAAAGTATCATAAATTAATTAATATTTAAGAAATATCAATTATTAATGTATTTAATGCTTAGGATGTTAGTACTAAGTGGGGCAGCCCCTAGAAATGTTCTGGGTATTATTAGTAATTATTTGGATGTGTATATGAAAGTTATTATGCATGTATTGATATACTATATGTGTGTGTGTGTCTATATATATATATATATATATATATTTTAAATAGGCTTTAAATATATTTAATTACTTACATAGGCTTTGGAATTGTTCGTCCGTATATGATACAAGCATATCAGCCATAGGGAGGAAATAAATGGTCAAAATATTTGATTTAGATTTAATAGAGAATTAAAGTGAAAGTTTTAAAGAGAGGAATGAGAAAGGTTTTCATTCTCTCCATATAAAAAATCCTCCTTATTAATTCAGTTTTAGAATTTCCTTCTTTCTCTCTAAGCATTCATTACTACCATCTCATTCATCTTTACCTATAGCAAAATCAATTATTTCCCAAACAAACATCAAACAAAATGGTTCATTCGATCTTTGCAACATCAAGTGTTGTTTTAAAGAATCTAGGAGACAATTAATTCACAGATCGAAGTATCACAATTTAGCTTGTTCTTTAAGGTATAGTTTTATGTCCAATGTTACAGGTGTCTCCTAATCCTTGATGCATACATACATACATATATATATATATATATATAAATGTTTGTGTTGTCAAATACATATTTGTATGATTTTCATTCAACACTTGAAATTTGAATGCAAGTTTATTTTATTTCAAATTATAAACCATTACAACTACAATTGAACAAATATCTTTATATAAACAATGTTTGACTTAGGCCATAACATAGCGTGCAAATTCATATTTAAATTTATTTCACTTAAAATTAGTTTCAAAATAATACATACATATATGTATTGGATTGTCGAAAAAATTAGTATTCTACGAATTGTTGGAAAGGAGAAATTTTATACATTTAGTGCATACATATAACTTAGTTTCCCATCTATGAATTTTTGGATAAAAGGAAATTTTATAATTAAATATTTATATTTAAAATACTTATTTACATACATATACTTATTTGTCAAATCATTAATTAAACCAAAATTGATATTATTGTATATGTGTATATGTATTAAGATCACTTTAAATCAAGAATAATTAGGAGTTTGTTAAAGAGGTAGGTAATAACTAATGAATTATATTCTCAGAGTTTATTTCTAGATTTAACAGGGAATTTGTACAAGGGGAAGGTGAAATTATTCAAACATATTTCCATTTCCACTTTAAACACCGAATCTTCCACATATATTTAAAGATATCTAATTTAATTATATAGATTTATTTTGAAATAATATACATATGTAGATAAACAAATGACAATACATTATATATATAAACTATATAAATATATGTCTATTTATGTGATACTAATATATGTAATACAAACCATATAAATATACTTAGGCATTTATATTCCTAATATGCATATGAATTTGTCATATGTATGTTTAAGTATAACATACATACATATATATCCCAATATCTATATGTCTATATATATATATATATACCAATATCCATATGTCTATATATATAGTGTTGTGCATGCTCGTTTATTATTATAATCTCATGTTAGTGTATGAGTATATTAGATATATTCAAGATAAACGTTAAGTAAATTTAATTAATAAAATTAATTAAATAAAAACAAAATACTTCAAAATAAAATATAATTTTATTTAAATAAATATATTGGATCAAATGTAATAGATACACATTCCAATTAAGATTCAAATAGGAATCCTTTTTGAAATTTACCCATTTCTTCCACTGCCAAATCAGGATTGGACCCAACAATGGTATCATAGCCCATATGGTTTATGTAATCTAATTAGTCAGCATTTAGGGCCAACTAATAAACTTTTCTATTTGATGGCTATCTAGAATAGTAATGTTTAGGCTTGGGTGGATAAGAAATATTTTTCTGTCCATAGCTACTAGTTTGACCTAATGGGTGGAGTAAGTCCAAAAGTGAAACATCCCATATTCTAAAACCCAAAGATGGAACCCTAATATGCTATAGTCGGCTTGGAATTATCATTCGACGATAGAACGAGATAAGTATTTTTAACAACTATGAGTAAACAAAGAAACTAAATACAAGTCATTACGCATCATTAACCCAAAACATGCCCATAAAGGGCCAAATATAAATACAACAAAATAATAATATCATTCACGATATATGAAGATGCCTACATAACGGAAATAAAACAACTACAATAGAAAATAATAATAAGCGTCCCACCCATCTTCGTCTTCAACAATCTTGGTAATAGTCTAGCCTTTGGATAATATCTGTATTTAGAATCTTTGTACACTCAACCTACTCAAATGAGTACTCGTGAGTTTATAGGGAAAAACAATAAACGCATGGGTCTGATACGAGTTTGGTATGAATAATATCATTTCCCATCAAAAATCTCCCGCCAATGGTACCACGCCACTAAAGCACGAAATGGGTTTTCCCCTACACTAGCCTTGGTTACATAGTCATAAGTCACAACAAAATATATGTTAACTCAATCATACATAACATGTCTCAATAAACTAAACCTGAAACTGTTATGGTCTTGGGAAATACAATACTTAGGTTGTGATAATAGGTTTCGACAGCACTACTTTTGAAACTATCATTAGTTCCATTTTTAATTCTTTACCATGAGGTACAACCCCAAACAATATCAATTATTATTTTCTTAGCTTTATAAAGTAAGGTACACTCCCTCACGTTCTCAGTAATTCTTTTTTATACTGTAAGGTACATCCTCAAGTAGTCTTGGTTTATTAAGTTTTATACTGCAAAGTACATCCCAAGTTGTCTTAGTTCTGTAAGTTTTATACTGCAAAGTACATTCCTAAACAATCTCGGTTCTTTAAGTTTTATAGTGCAAAGTACATCCTTAAGCAGTCTTGGTTATCCTCATTTACATAACTTGAACACCATGAGAGAGTTGTATCCACTCTCACGAAAGCGTACACCCCACTTGGATGTCCCACGTCCCTTCAGAAGTCGAATGTCAAACCTTACCCCTTAAAGTAGGCGCATTCAAGTGAGTGTCCCCACTCAACATCAATAGCCCTTACAAACGCACATTAACTTTTTAGTTATCTTAAATTTCAATTATCCCCTAATTGTTCATTTATTAGGACTATGCTTTCACTTTTCATCTAGCTTCATCTGGCTCCCATGCTACCTTTTTAAGCCTTGAAACCACTATTGCAATACATCATGCTTTAGGAACCTTAAGTATTGCCTTCGACCATCTTAAAGCCTTAGGTTTCTGTATTAGCTTTCCGATGAAAGCTAATAGGCCTTGGTATTGACTTCGCTCGAAAGTCAACCGGATTTAGCATTAACTCTCTATCATAAGTTAATAAGTCTTGGCATTGCCTCTTCTTGGAAGGTGATGGGTCACGGTAAACAAATCACTACATTAGGTTTTATAGTAAGAAATCCTTGTTCACACACTCTCGTTTGGAATACCTTCGGCAATCTCCCTTAATAGTTTCCTTAGTCCGGAACCCTTATCTAGAACCTTCGACCTTCACCTTCAGCTTTACATTTACTTAGTTTATTTACTTAGGACTTTTATTAGCCTTTATTAGTTCATTCTTATGTTTCGGATGTTATACCCTTGGTATAACCCCTCTCGGTACTCATAATAAAGCCCACATATCTGTTCATTCCTTCAAATCCATACATGTCGTGCAAGTCTTTCCATGTGTCACTCCTTATTCATTTCACTTCACTCCCTTTAAGTTGGCTATAGTACTATTACTTACTATGCAAAACCTAATTTGGATCTAGTCCCTTACCTATTTATTAATTATTCTCTTCTATAAAATACCCTTCGGCATTAATATATAGGTTTAAGTTATCATATTGTAAACTTGGAGATACTTGTTTCAGGAATGGAATTTACTTATCAAAATTTACTTAATCCCCAGAAAATTCACAAATATGTTTCCGTGCTTTTTTATATCAAAACTCCTACATTTAAGCAATTTTCTCTTGTTTATTTCATATACAATTCCTTTAAAAATTGATACTAATTATTTTAACATTGGAAAATTCTCAAAATTAAAACCCGCCTCTAAAAGTATACTTAGAACATTATATTAAATTTTCTTGTCATTTAATAATCATTATAGTAGGGAATCATAGCCAAACATCCCCAATAAAACTATTTTATCCCATGAAATTTATCAAATCATTTTATATCATTTATAAACACCAACACATATGAACTCTATTATATAAATCATAGCTATGATCAATAGTATATGGGAACATAAATTGAGTGATATTGTTCACCAAAATCGGACATGAATTATTGCCTTTTATGGATATTTATTACGACTGCAATCAGATCGTGATGCACGTCCCCGATCAATGGCATAGAAGCTTTATCAAGGACTTAGGACTGTATTACTATAAGGTAATTTAGTTTGGTTTGAATAATGCTAGAGTTATTTACCAACATTTCGTTAATAAGATGTTCTCAAAACAAATCGGATGGTCGATGATGGTCTATGTGGATGATATGCTTGTAATGTCAACTAGATTGATGGATCGTATAGGTAATTTATCAGAAATGTTTGATGTACTCTGAAAGTATAGGATGAGCCTAAACCCACTAAAATATTCTTACGGAGTCAAATCAAGCAAATTCTTACGGTTTTTATGAATTTATAGGGTATTCAAGCTGACCCAAAGAAAATTGAAGCATTGAGAAAGGTTGAAACCCTATAGACAAGGAAGGAAATGTAGAGCTTGAATGTAAAGTTTGCCGCTTTGAGTAGGTTTATCCCGAAAGTAACTGACAAGTGTATACCATTTTTTGATATCATCAAAACAGAGAAAGGAAGTTTTGATGGATGGACGAATGTAAAGCTACCTTTCAACAACAGTTGAAACATCTTTGAAACCCACCAATTCTATCAAAGCTTTCGGAAAGAGAAGATCTATATATCCATTTGGCAATATCGACTCACGCGTTAAGTGAAGCATTAATGCTTGAAGAAGTAAAAATGCAAAGGGTGATATAACTCATCAGTAAGTGGTTTACGGACATCCAAAATTGGAGAAGATAGCTTACTGATAGCGCTAAGAAAGCTGAGGTCATAGTTTCAGGCTCATCTGATAAAAGTGTGGACGAATCTACCCTCAGATAAGTATTGCATCATCCCGAGAATTCGGGATGATTACTAAAATGGAATATTGAGACGAGTCAATACGAAATAACTTATCATCCTAAAGGGGAAATTCATGGGCCGGCATTGGCAGATTTTATTGTTGAATTCACTGTCCAGGATGTTGAAATGAAAAATGAGAAGTGTAATATCCCCCACTCTGAGAACCGAAAATGAACACTGATGATGTTGCAGTCATCAATAGAATTATTTTCTAGCGACAACAGTAATTTCAATATAAATATAATAGTTTAAGTAAGCAGAGCAACTATAAATTGTTATTACATATAATAGACTTGAGAGTTTTTACATTATTATAATACATCCAAAAACGTGCCTACTGTTATCTCGCCTTTTGGCAAGGCCGTGATACCAGGACTTGGTTGGAAACCAAAGACAAGTCGACTCGGAGATTGGTTATACACAGGTTCACTAGGGATACTGGTGAATTTTGTCCAAGCCCGAATCAAGCTACAATTGATATGATGTGACAACCAAAGCTATGAAAGCCAACTTTCCAAATTTCAGGTCAATCGAAGTTCATATACCCAAGTTATGGATCGATCAAAATCAAGGGGGAAGGCCTCAATTCGTATCCATCAAAGGCCAACCTCCTTCGTATCCATGCGGCTTCATATCCATCGGAGTCGACCTTATTCGTATCCATGGGAAGTTGTCATTTCATATCGATCTCATTTCTACACGCTTCGTATCGATCCTCCCATTCACACATTTCGTATCGATCAGCCATTGATCGATACGAAGAACACATAAAAGATCGATACGAATATCATCATTTTTGATCGATACGAAGCGGCCTCTAAATCATTGATACGAAAGAAGTTACTCTAGATCAATATGAACAAGGCACAGTCAAGTGAAGGAAACAGTCATGCGACATGAAATGTGGATCTCTCCGGAACCATCGCTCCACGTCACCACTGAACGATATGATCGATACGCATAGCATCGATACGAAATGCTATCGATACGAACCGATCGATACGCAAAGTTCAGCCCATTGCAAAGTCAAACTTGGATCGATCATAGCTTAAAATCTACAAGTCCAAATGCTACCAATTTTTCATAGGAGCTTACTTACTACCTCAACATTGTCTCTGGTCGATCTCAGCTCAAATGGATGTCATTTTGATCGATACGAATAAGGTGGTGATCTATCAGGGATCGATCCCAAATGACCTCGGATCGATCAAGTGGGACCACCCATGTGGGAGAAGAGGTATTCCGAGATCTAAGCTAGATATTTTCAGACTACACCTATAAATAACAGCCCTATGCCTTCAGAAAAGGGACTTTGGACGCCATTACGTCGTTACTCTACCGGAGATCCATTATAACTTGAGTGTTTGAGTTATTCTCTATTGTAATCAGTTAGTAAACATCAATAAAACAACAAATCTTCCAAAGTGAACGTTGGCTACAATACCGAACCACTATAAATCTTTGTCTATTTACATTTCTGTTTACTGATCTTGGCATGTTTGTTAGATTAGCCTCTGTTTACATTTAAATTCTTCATTTTAATCTCTTCAAATACGTCCGAAGAGTGTTGTACCTAATTTTAGTACAAACACTTTGGTGCATTCACTGAGAAAACCTAGTTTTTCTCATGCTCATTGGATCTACTATCGTTGTTGGATTATTGAAATCTACGGAGAAGATCCAGATCTGATATCCAGCAGTTCCTTCCATTCTATTCAAATTCCACCAGATCTAGGAAAGAGCTACATCACTCACCATGGTTACCACCAGAATCGCTTCAACTGCTGCAGATCTAGAAGGAAGGGATAGGCAAAATCCCACGCAGCTGAATACAATGGGTCAAGCATCTGTCGGAGCTCCAAATCTACAAGGCCCTATTACTAGGGAAGATTTCCATATTCTAATGCAAGAGCTAACTCAAAGCTGTCAGCAGCTCACCCGGCAGATCCGTGCCAACATGGAGCTCGCGAACCAATTGAACGAGGAAAGATGAAGGAGATCCAAAAGGGATCGTGCTTCTTATTCATCCACAGAAAGCTTAGCTTCTTCTGACTTCCATCATAGTCCTACACGCCAACGGTTGGATGGAAACTATGAGCAAGCCTCCGGGCATCAACATGGTCTGAACCTCGGACAAGCCGGGGCTGGTCCTTCTACGCACCAAGTTGGACCCTCCTCCCGACGAGGGGCACTTCCTTATCACACCATCGATATCCATGCAGCCACTGCCGCTGTAGACTTGGAAGCTGAGATTCGAAACAGAGCAGATCCGACCCTTCGTCAACATGTTCATGCTCCAGAACCCTATGTTCCTAAAGACCCGAAGCCAAGAAGGCAAGGAACGGACTATCAACCGCGCTCGGACCTTCCCCGCAACGTGGAACCCGACCATGCCTTGGCCCCGAATGTCCAAATGCCTGACATTCCAACCATGATCCGCCAAATGATCCATGAAATTCAAGGTCTTACCAATGACGATAGGAGAATCTCCCATAGTCATACTCCGTTCACAAACGATATTCTTTATGTTGATCCACCTTGTTGATTCAGGATGCCTACCCTGCCTGTGTATGAAGGAAGTTCAGATCCTAACCACCATATATTAAAGTATGAATGGCTCATGAACGCCGCTCGAGCTGACGATGCGATTAAGTGCAGGAATTTCCCTATTTCCTTGGAAGGTATTTCAACAATGTGGTTTACTCATTTACCACCTAGATCTATTTCCAGTTTCGATCAGTTGGCTACGAAGTTTGTCAAACAATTTTGTATGCATGTTACAAGGCCAAAGGATGCCAATACCTTGTCCAGCATTACCCAAGCTCCGGGAGAGACACTCAGACATTATCTAGAAAGGTTTCATGCTTCCTATGCTGAGGTCAGCAACCCAAATGACAATTCTATCTTAATGGCACTGACTAAAGGAATCAACCCCGATTCTGAGTTTGGCTGTTGGTTGGCTGGGAAACCCCCCGCGGCATTGGATCGTTTCTATGCTAAGGCGACCCAGTTTCTGAGGAGAGAAGATGATAAATGATCTAGGAAGCAGGACGATGCGGGGCCCAGTGTCGAAGGCATTCAAAGCAATGTTGTTGTGAAACAGACCGGTGAGAGTTCCGGTAAAGTGCAGTTGAATATACAGAACAAGCAAGGTCAACAGAAAAGTAACGGAGGTCAGGGGAAGAAGAGAGATCAAAATCGTGGACCGAGACCTAGAGCTCCCATGTTCGACCGATATACCCCTTTGAATACATCCTTGGAGAATGTTTATTTGCAGACCTGTAATACCCGACAGTATAAGAAGCCTGCTCCGAAACAGTCGTTTGGGAAGCAAATTCAAACTGAAAAGTTTTGTAGATTCCACGATTGCTACGGCCACAACACCAATGAGTGTCGTCACTTGTAAGACATCATTAAAAAGTTTATTAGGGAGAGGAAGTTGGAACAATTTGTGCGAGTGCCGCAGAATGGAGGTGCGAGCCCATCGAACCCAAATCAAGGTCAAAACCAGGCTAGACCAGAGGAACCCACGCGTACTGGCGAGAGATTGGTGATAAATACAGTTAGTGGTGGTCCTCATCCAGCTAATCAGAGCTGGAAGGAAATGGAGTTGTATGCCATTTCGATTAGGCATGCGTACTTCGAATGTTGTAGTAATGTTGATGACGGGGCTCCGGCGAAACAATAGAAAACGATAACAGACGACATTATTTTCCAGAACAAAGATGCTGATAAAGTCGAAGCCCCCACTATCGATTCGCTAGTCATATCAGCTCAGATAGGTCCTGCTTAGATGAAGAGGATCTTGGTAGGCAGCGGAAGTCCCGTAAATATTCTCTTTAAATGAGCTTATAACCAGATGAGAATGGAGGCGAAGGACCTAAAGCCGTGTCAGTCTCGCATACAGGGCTTTAATGGAAGTGCAACTATACCCGCTGGGATGGTGGAATTGCCAGTTGAGTTGGGATTCGGAGATCGTTGGAGAGTTTAGATGTTACAATTTGTTGTGTTAGATATTAATTCAACGTATAATGCTTTCTTGGCCCGACCGTCCCTTGCTGAATTCAGGGCAGCCATTGCCCCATGGTGTTTGACTCTAAAGTTCCCCAATGATGATGGGGTTGGAGTTGTTCAAGGAGATCAGGCAGCTGGATGCTCCTGTTATGTGGCTGAGCTACGGGAGGCGCAGCGGAAAGAGAAGGGCAAGGACATGGAGGAATCGTTTTGCGTCCGTTTTTCGGATAATTGACAGTTAACGCTTGGGCCAAGGCCCGAGCACCACAACTGGTTCCTAAAAGATCTTGATCCACAAGATAATGATATGAAGAGGAAGTCAAAGACAGTCAGGCTTCCTCGGTAGAGGTGACGATCGATGTTTCGATCAATGATAATGATGACTCCAGAATGATAAAGGTCGGATCTCAACTTAGACACCAGATGAGAGAGAAATTGGTTGAATTTATCTGGGCAAACCTCGACGTGTTTATCTAGACACACTCTGATATGTGTGGGATCTTACCGGACATCGCGAGCCATGCATTGAATATTGGCCCACGGCACGTCCCGGTTAAGCAGAAAAGGCGCGGTATAGATCCAGAGAGATCTGCCGCCCTGAAGGAAGAGGTAAATAAACTCAAGTTGAACGAGTTTATTCATGATGCATTGTACCCGAAGTGGGTATCCAACCCAGTGCTTGTCAAGAAATCCAACGGGAAATGGAGAACTTGTGTAGACTTCTCAGATTTGAGTAAAGCCTGCCCTAAAGACCGTTTTCCACTTCCCAGAATTGATCAACTTGTGGATTCAACGGCTGGACACGAGCTCTTATCTTTTATGGATGCGTATTCCGATTACAATCAAATACCGATGCACCTACCTGATCAGGAACATACTAGATTCATCATCGATCTAGGACTCTATTGCTACAAAGTGATGTCGTTCAAACTCAAGAATGCTGGGGAAACTTATCAAAGACTCGTGAACCAAATGTTTGCTAACCAGATCGGGAAAACCATGGAGGGTACATGGACAATATGCTCATGAAGTTGCGACTGTCCACCAATCATGTCAAAGACTTAGAAACAATGTTCAACATCCTTCGATAGTACCGGATGAAGCTCAACCCATTGAAATGTCACTTTGAAGTCACATCCGAAAAGTTCCTTGGATTCATTGTCAATGCTTGAGGAATTGAAGCCAATCCTGAGAAAATCTGGGCGATTCGTAATCTCGAGACTCCCAGAACCATAAAGCAAACAAAAAGCCTTAACGGGAAGGTGGTAGCCTTGAGTAGATTCATCTCCAAATCCACAGACAAGTGTATTCCCTTCTTCGATATGATTAGAAAAGGAAAGCGGAATTTCGAATGAACGAAGGAGTGTCAAGGCGCATTCCATGCATTGGTTCAACATCTGGCGACGCTACCTATTCTGTCAAAGCCGGTTGATCATGAAAGATTGTACATCTATCTGGCAATCTTAGTGAACGCGGTCAGTGCTGCATTGGTTCGGGAAGAGGACCGAATATAATGACCGGTCTATTACATCAGCAAGCGATTAACTGGGGCGGAGAGAAACTACCTGAAGCTAGAAAAGCTGGCTTATTGTCTTGTCATTGCTTCGAGAAAGCTCCGTCCTTATTTCCAAGCTCATCCGATCACTGCCTATACTGACCAGCCATTACGACAAGTCCTTATACGACCTGAGACATCTGGAAGGTTGCTCAAGTGGAACATAGAGTTGAGTCAATTCGATATTGCTTATACACCAAGGCAAACCATTCAAGGACAAGTTCTGGTAGACTTTATAGCCGAATTCACTATACCAGAGGACTTGCCCGAAACCAGTGAATCTCCCAAACGCATATGGAAGCTGTACACTGATGGCGCATCAAACAACCGATGCTCAGGCACTGGAGTAGTACTCGAAACTTCCGAAGGTAGATCCATATGCTATGCTTTGAAGTTTGATTTCCATGCAACTAAAAATGAGGCCGAGTATAAAGCTTTACTCGCCGGACTTAGACCTGCCAGAGACTTAGGAATTATTACTGTGGAGGTTCATTATGACTTGCAACTGGTCATATGCCAAGTTCGGGGAGAATATCAAGCTAGGGATTGGAGGTTGGCTGCTTATCTTGCTCGGGTCCAGGAAGTGTTGAATCAGTTTGACTACTATGCCATCTACTGCATAACCCAAGAGCACAATCAGAAAGTTGATTCTTTAGCAAAGCTAGCCAGCATTGGTGAAGCACAAAAATTAGGGCTCATCCCCATTGAGACACTTACCTCTCCGAGTATCGATCAAATAGAGACAGACTGGGTGTATGAGGCAACACCCGATAAGGAGTATTGGATGAACCCGTTTAGAAATTATCTTGAGCATGGAGCTTTGCCAGAGCACCAAAGTGAGAAAATACAGGTTCTCTGGAAAGCTTTGCGGTTCATTATCTAGAATGGAGTTATGTACAATAGGGAATACTCTATCCCTTTACTCCAGTGTATCGCCCACAACGAGATCAAATGAGTGTTACATAATGTGCATGAGGGAGAATGCGGCGATCACACTAGGGGTACACCCTTGCTAAGAAGATACTTCGATATGGATATTATTGGCCGATTGTGAATCGAGATGCATCAAACTATGCCAAAAAATGTGATAGATGCCAGAAGCATACCCGGATTCCAAGAGCCCCGCCTACCGAAATCACTCGGATGGTCAGCCCATGGTCGTTTGCCATATGGGGCATCGATATAATAGGATCTTTACCTCTGGCTAAAGGTGGTGCAAAGTACGCCATCATTGCAGTTGACTACTTTACAAAATGGGCGAAAGCCGAGCCCCTTGCTACCATCACTATGAAGAAAGTGATCAACTTTGTTGTACGCAACACCATCTGTCGGTTTGGCCTCCCACAAACAATTATCACTGACAACGGAGCCCAATTCGATAGCATCGACTTCAAGAATTTCTGCCAACATTTTCACATCCAGAAGAAATTCTCGGCAGTTGCTCACCCTCAAGCAAATGGATAGGTTGAAGCTGTTAACAAAGTTATTAAGTCCATCCTGAAGAAACGACTGGAGAAGGCCGAAGACAGATGGGTCGATGAACTTCCCATGGCCCTATGGGCATATCGAACTACCCACAAGTCCACGACCGACCACACTCCATTTTCACTTTCCTACGGCTCTGAAGTCGTTATTCCAATTGAGTTGGAAGTACCTTCTTATCGTGTGACATATTATGATCCAAAGACGAATGCAATATTACTTGCTGAATCTCTGGATTTATTGGATGAGAAGCGTAAAGAGGCTGATTTGAGGGCAACCACACACCGGAGTCGAGTCGCCCGATTATACAATGCTATGGTCTGACCCAAAACTTTTGAACTTGGCGATCAACTACTCAAGGGAATCTATCTGGTCCCTTCACATATGAAACCAACATGAGAAGGACCGTATGTTACTGAACGAAGACTTGGACATGGCACATTCAAATTATCAATTGTTGATGGTCTCACTTTTCCAAGAGCTTGAAATAGCAAGAGTCTCTGTCGCTACTACACCTAACAGGCTTTATTTATTCATTTAATTTACTTTTCATTTGAAATTTGTTTATGCATTTCGAAATATTAACTTGTAATAAGACAAATGACTTTGCCGTACTTTCTCATTTCAGCAATAAAATGCAAACTCATCAAGCCATAGTGGCGATCCTTGAAATGTGTCATGCGAGCACCACAATACACAAAGAGCTAAGTTCCATCTTACGGCAGGACTTATTCAAATAGGGAGTGACTGTGATCCGACCGGTCACTCGCTAAGTGAAACCCCAAGCTCGGGGGCAAGCAACCACATTAAAACCAAAAAGGATTGATACACGACAATCCTCCAATGAGCTCCAGTTCCCAGAGTGCAAACTGGAGTGCAGATATTAAATCCAAAACATGGGCTCGAGGAGGGTGGATCCGTCCGCCCACGACTTCGCCCGTATTCAATTTAAACCCAATGAGGACGGACCCATCCATCCACAACCTCATCTCCATTTTTACAATCTCGAGGAGGATGGACCCATCCAACTATGACTTCGCTTGCCTACTCAAGATCGATGTAATCTGACCATCCACAACCCTGATCAACTCCTCATTCCCAGAGTGCGAACGAGATCCTAATACTTAAACAGGTGTGATTGACCATCTGTCAACTAACTCCAGATTCCCTAAATGCAAACTGGAGTATAAACATTGAAACAGGTGTAATTGACCACCCCCAAACTAACTTTGGTCCCCAGAGCGCGGATCAGAGTATAAACACCAAATGGGTGTGACTGACCACCCATCGGCTAACTCTAAGTCCCCGAAGTGTGGACTGGAGTATAAACATAAAATGGGTTTGACTGACCACCCACAAATCAACCTAAGTCCCCAGAGTGCGAATGTAATTTTGAGTATTAAACGGGTGTGACCGACCGCCCGTAAAATAACTTAAGTCCCCGGAGCGCGGATATAACTTTAAACATTAAGCAGGCGTAACCGACTGCTGGCATACAAGTTCAATCCCAGAGTGAGGATGCAATTACCAACAAATGAGCGAGTGTGATCCGACCACTCAAACTCATTTCACTTTAACTATGTTCCGACTAAGTTAAAGTTAAAATTATTGAAGGCGAAAGCCAACCAACTACTTCAATTCTCCCTAGAACTGGGGGCATAACTCAAGTACAAGCCGCTAACCAAGACAGTGCAACATTGGGACTCGACTTAACGTTTAGTTATGACCCGAAGCCATGACTTCAAGACTTAACAACCAAACTCAAGTCCGATCCGGAGACTAAAGCCTCACAAGTACATTTAGTGGAAATTCGAGCGTTAATACACTTAAGCAAATGAACACAGAGCTATGCTGAAAACAAAAGGAGATTTTATTTCTACTATTCTTTGGAAAAAGACAAGTACAAAACTTATTCCAAGAACTCCTATAAGCAGGGGCCGAACCCGCATCTATACACAGCCTGCAAAAAGCAAAATGAAATCCTATCCTGCTTATCTACCAAAAGAGGGAATAGAAGGACACGTCTACTCCTTCGACTTCTTCTTCTTCCTCGGTGTTGACCCACTAGAACTGCCGCTCAGATGTCTCTTCGAGCCTTTGCCTCCCCGGCCTCCTTTTGCTGGTTGGTCTTCGGCCGGAGGAATTACAGTGGTCTCTTCCTCCAAGCTCATGAGGATCGTGATACTTATTGAATGTGGGGCCGAAGGAACAGTGGCACTTTCAATATAGGAAGACGAAAGAGGCATGCCAGTATCAACGATTGTGCCAGCAGGAGAAATCATACGCATAGGGACCAAGCTAGGTCCCACCATACCACCTCCAATGCTACTACCCTGCATGGCTCTTTCCATTTCAGCATTAATCTATGCCATTATAGCCTCATCCTGATCTTCTTGAGGGCCCATTGGAATGCTACTAGTCGGGCCCAAGGAGCTAGCCGTAAACACACCTTCACCTATATTGAAAGGCAGATCGGTGATTGGGTTGCTTTGGTGGCCGAGGAGTTCTTCCATCATTTGTTCGTCAAGAATGAAAGCGCTCTCGTGCACCTCCCCGGTTGATGTAGCAGCGGTTATGGTCGTTGCCTCCGTCATAATGACCTCCTGCTCACGATGCAATTCTTGGGTTGCAAGAGGTTCTTCTGGTGCAGCATCTATTACTAAATAAAGATAAGAAAAGATATTAGTGACATCTTCCGACAACGCTCCTGCACTTAGGTGAATGGAAAAAGTGTTCAGAGTACCTTCCTTAGATTGGCTCACATGCTGAGCCAATGTGCCTTCAGAAACATGTTCAAGTATCAGAGATATGTGCGGCCTGTCGGGATCGTACGCTAGGACAGTTAGAGGTTCAATTGCAGAAGTAAGCTCAGGTTGGGTCGCTACAGGCATTTCGGAGTTTCCTTCATGATGCCCAACTCTGGACCCCTCTCCGATGTCCGGGAACTTGGTGGATAGTCTTTCCTTTTCAAAAGTGACGATGGCTTCGTGAAGCACTTTCGGCTCATCTTGAACTAATACTCGGTTTTCAAGTTCAAAGTCGTCGATAGTTGAAGTGCCGCGGTCTGCCTTCTCGTCCTCTACCAGGCGGCGCCATGCATTGTATAGATGGAACGGGTAGTCTTTGAGCCATTTCAGGTTGCGGTGCTTTAAAACATTTATGTTATAGGTGACCAGGAGATCTTCTATATCACTTTCCATCCTGGCCTCCGCCGCTTTAACCTCGGTTTCAACTCTGGCTTCAGCCTCTTGTGCCTTTAAAACTGCCACATCCCTTTCACCTTTAAGAGCCACTATCTGCTTACATGCTACTTGGGCAGCTTTATTAGCGTTGTCTTTTTCTTTGATGGCCTCAGTAAATTTCACCTTTAGCTCCTCAAGTTCTTTGAGCGCAGCATCCCTTTCTGCCATGACAGTGGTGGTCCTGTGGCCCGTCTCTTCAACCAAGATCAAGTGCTCATGCCGCATCTTTTCCATAGATTTACTTGTCTCAACGGCTCTCTTATTGGCCTCTGTTTCTGAGTTCCTTAAAGTTTCATTTTCATTGGTAAGCACTTGCACTATGCGGTCCTTCTGGGCGAGATCCTTCTCTAGTTTCTCAATTGTAGACATCATATACATAATCATATTTACCGTCTGTTTTGCCTCATTAGGGATTCGCTTTAAGTTTGGGGGAAAATGGAAGCCATCGAAGCAGATGTTTGGAAAATTCGTCTTTAACTTAGCTATTATAATGGCTCCCTCTCCCGTGGGCTCCATAGCAGTCGATGTTGTGACAACGGGAGTTTTTGCATCAGGTCTACAGTGTTGCTCGCAAGATCTCGAAGTTTGGGGAGGCACTATTTGATGCGAACTTTCAGCAGTTTGTTTTCCAAAGCCGGAGGGTTGCGAAGGACATCTAAGTGGTGGAGAATGCGACCGGGAACAGCACCTGTATTGCCTCTCCCTCTCTCTCCCCTTTCCCTTTCATAACGCTCCCCTTCTTGACTGGAGCGGCCGCGATCACGTTCTCTTTTGGATTCATGCCTGCGAGACTCGGAATATGAGCTAGAAGAATGGCGCGCAGCACGAAGACTTCCGAGCATAGATCCTCGCTTCGACATTGTATCTATAAAATGAAAGGAGAAACGGAGTTAGATAGCACCAAAGATTGAGAAACATGTGATTAAAGATTGTGTGGAGCCGTGAAGTGTGTGCATGCATGTGCAAACCCCCCCCCAACCAATCGGTTGTGGTAGTCGTGCTCGAAGGAGTTGGCTCCCATATATCTAAAGCACTCTGAAGCCCTTTTAGTCCGATATCTTGATGTAAAGACAACTCATTCGGAATGGGAATGTTTGCCAGTCCCTCAAAAGAGCTCTCCATTCGCGGAGGAGAAGTCTTTGCACTTACACCAGTTGTAACGGGTGGAGATAGCACGCAGTTTTCCGTCTCGTGGCTTTGTGGGAAATAGACTTGCCTCTTCTTTTCAGCTCTAGGGATCAAAGACTTTGCGAAGGCCCAGCTGCGGGCTCGTCTCCAGTGGGCACGTTCTCATCACCGCCCTGTTCTGTAATCATGACACCAAGACTCTTCTCCCTCCATGCCTCGCGAGGGCCATTCTAAGAACTCCCACCGATCAGATGCTCTGGTCTCTATCTACCAACCCCACGGCAATCAAATTTTCATCTGTGAGTACTTCGTCTATTTCTCTATGCACGGCTGGCACCGCTTAAAGGACCCTTACTATTTCTTTAAACTGAGCCCCTTCGGGTCACGGAATCGAAGTTGTAAAAGAAGCAAAGTGTTAAAATAGGCACCAATTGATATTGTCCTGTTAATCAACAAAGAGGTTGGAGCACTTACGTCTGACTAGCCACCGTTTGGCAAATCCCGGTGGACACTGAACGAAGAACCATTCAGTCTTAAAGTAGCTTAGCTTGCTCACAGCTCCCACAACTACCTGGCAGTTTCTAACCGCTTCCAAAAAAGTGAAAGAAGGGTTGTCCCCACGAATTTTTATGTTTAACAGATATCTGGTCTCTTCCATAGTCGGAGGTCGGAAGAGGTGCTCCATGAAGATAATAAACAGACTGTTGAGCAAGGCATACCCGTTCAGGTGCAACTGGGATGGAGTGACCCTCAAGAAAAGCAACACTTCTCGAATGAACTGATTGAAGTGAGGAAGCATCCCAGCTACACACATGAATCTATTGCAAGTCGTATATCCCTCCAGGGAGTTGTGGGCTCTATCTTTCGGCCCCAGCAATAAGACATCATTTAGCGGCAACCCATGCCTTAGGCAAATCCTGCCTAACATGTCTTCAGAGATATTAGAGTGGACAGAATCCTGTGGGTTCATAATAAAAGTATCACCCGGCATCTCGCCCAGAGCAGGACTTATTACTTTAGTTGCAATGGCTAGCATTTCGATTACTGGAAGAGAAGGACTCTGGATATCCTATAGCTCAGAACTTCCGAGTTCCATGGCTATTGAACTCAGTAAAAGATTTCATTTGATGGCAATAAACCCGTGTTCCCCCCGATGTGAAGTGCGTGACTATGTTGTGCAGTGCAGTGCTACATAATACTTAAGGTTTCTACAAGTTCGGAAGGCATTAGAACGACAAGACTTCGAGATTCAACCAAAGTGACCGTCATCGCTGACCATCACAACCGTGCCAACCTGACGTCAGAGAACGATCCATGTTCGAGTTTGTTAATTTTGTCAAGTTATAGTTCCATCGACGAGCTCCGAAGGGCAATCAAATATGCAGTTTAACAGTTAAGCTCAGATATGCAAGGCTGAAGCTCGTCGGAGTCAAGTGTTCGATTATGCAAGGTTTCGTATCCATCAAAGTTCAAACGTGGATCGATCACCAGGAGTGCAATTCGTATCGATCATGGGAAGCGGCGTTTCATATCGATCGCTCAAAGGTCAGTTCTTATCGATCCTGAACCCTCTGTTTCATGTTGATCGAAAAAAGCACCTTTGTATCGATCGCTAGGTCCAAGATTTCGTATCGATCGCAAGGTCCAAGATTTCATATCGATTGCTCCAGATCAATACGAATGCCCATCATCAGTTGATACGAAACAATTCCTTCCATCGATAAGAAATTCCATTATGCTCGGATCAATGCGAACTTCTTCTTCATCCACAATCGATATGAGTACATTCTTCGTGTCCATTGTCCCTTTTTCTTCTTCCCTAAGCAGATAGCACGCCATTTCTTCCTTCCTCGACCATGCTCTGACCCAACTCTGGCATTAACATCACCGGAATCGATTGTAGACTTATACGAATTGGCATAAAAACCGAGTCTCATCGTTCTAAGATGAATTATTTCAACTAATTACTTAGTTTGGTGGATCGGGTTGGGAAATTAATGAGCTAATTTGATTTTGGAAATGAAGGCAGTTTTCTTCTTTCTCACGTGCTCTATCGATACGAAGGCAAGTATGAAAGTGATGGCAAGTAGAAAATTCGACTAAGTCCAAAAAGCATTTATATGAACTCATGACCAAGCAAGAAACGATTAATCTCCCAGTAACCAAAACCGATTTGAGCGATCATAAGTTCCATTGATATGAAGAAGATTATTCATATCCATTGATCTAGAATGTTATGGAGTGTAGTTGTTCGTGTCCATCAGCTATCAATCTCATATGTCCCATCGATACGAAAGGCCATTGCCAAATTATACATCGACCATTCCATCTCATCGATACGAAATACAAACTTCGTATCCATCACTTTGAAGACTACAAGATCTTGTATCCATCGATACGAAGCATTTCAAAGAACCAGATATTTCGTATCGAATGACATCGATACGAAGGATTTATTCCAACCTCTCAAATCAATCTGGGAGAGGATTGATACGAAGGAATGATTTAAAACAACCACCAATTGCTGTTACAACTTGAATTTCACATCGATCCAGGAGAGGATCGATACAGAACTCAATCTAAAAAAAATAAAAGACTTGACAATGACCCGGGAACATGCAAATGTTAACAGGAGTCAAGTTAACATACGTGCGTGTATGACGACCTAATGTTAAACTTTCAAAATTAATAGGAATTGAATGCTCACCTGATGACAATCAAAATAGTGAACAACAAATTGCTAGCACTCGACACTCAGTTACAACGAAACACTGCATGATCATTGGCAGTCAACAATTTAGCATTTATATTACTGGAAATCAATCAAAGGTTACATCTCTTGATGAAAAGGCAACAACTATTCAATGAATCGGATTAAACTTTTTCGAAATAAAGAGTGCAACTTTTCAAAGCACGTCATGTTCACACAAGACGTACTTTGGGGGGAAAATGTTATCCAGCCTTTTGGCAAGGCCGTGATACCAAGGACTTGGCTGGAATCCAAAGACAAGTCGACTTGGAGATCGGTTATACACAAGTTCACTAGGGATACTAGCGAATTTTGTCCGAGCCCGGATCGAGCTACAATTGATATGATGTGACAAACAAAGCTATGAATGCCAACTTTCCAAATTTCAGGTCAACCGGAGTTCGTATGCCCAAGTTATGGATCGACCAAAATCAAGAGGGAAGGCCTCAATTTGTATCAATCATAGGCCAACCTCCTTCGTATCCATGCGGCTTTGTATCCATCGGAGTCGACCTTATTCGTATACATGGGAAGTCATCATTTCATATTGATCTCATTTCTACACGCTTCTTATCGATCCTCCCATTCACACATTTCATATCGATCAGCCATTGATCGATATGAAGAACACATGACAGATCGATACGAATATCATCATTTTCGATTGATACGAAGCGTCCTCTAAATCATTGATACGAAAGAAGTTACTCCAGATCGATACGAACAAGGCATAGTAAAGTGAAGGAAACTGTCATGCGGCATGAAATGTGGATCTCTCCTGAACCATCGCTCCACATCACCGTTGAATGATCTGATTGATACGCATAACATCGATACGAAATGCTATCGATACGAACCGATCGATACGCACAGTTCATCCCATTACAAAGTCAAACTTGGATCGATCATAGCTCAAAATTTACAAGTTCAAATGCTACCAATTTTCACAAGAGCTTACTTATCACCACAACATTGTCTCTGATCGATCTCAGCTCAAATGGATGTCATTTTGATCGATATGAATAAGGTGGTGATCGGTCAGGAATCGATCCCAAATGACCTCGGATCGATCAAGTGGGCCCACCCACGTGGGAGAAGAGGTATTCTGAGATCTAATCCAGATATTTTCAGACTACACCTATAAATAACAGTCCTATGCCTTCAGAAAAGGGACTTTGGAAGCCATTACACCGTTACTTTGCCAGAGATCCAATATGACTTGAGTGTTTGAGTTATTCTCTGTTTTAATCAGTTAGTAACATCAATAAAACAACAAATCTTCCAAAGTGGACATAGGTTACAATGTTGAACCACTATAAATCTGTCTTTTTACATTTCTGTTTGCTGATTTTGGCGTGTTTCTTAGATTAGCCTCTGTTTACATTTAAATTCTTCATTTTAATCTCTTCAAATACGTCCGAAGAGTGTTGTGCCCAATTTTGGTACAAACACCTACGTAAGGGTCAAATATGGTAGGACATAAAAAGAGTGCCATGTTCGATATATGAAAATGTCGACATGGACACTAAAACAATGGAAATCAAAGAAACTATTATTTGAAAGCAAGCCTCTTACTTTTGTCTTTGGTTTGTGTTATTCATCCTTTCCAAAGCCCCTTGTCTCCATCCATAAACTCAACCTACTCAATCGAATGCCCATTAGTTTACGAGAAAAAGAATAATAAAAACACAGGTCGAACATAAATCCTGGTATGAGTAATACGTTACCCTAAACACCATATAGTGAGCCCTTGCCACTAACCTGCAGAACGGGTTTTCCCTTCACTACTCAACATAAGAACACAATAAAAACTGCCTTATGCAAGTTATAAATCATGTTTAGGCTATCCTAGAAACCACCTATGGCTCTGTGCATGGTAACCTAATGATTTACATTTCCTTCGGTCTTGACCATTACGCAGTTAAATCATGTGCAGTTTTGACTTATATCATTTTGTGCGTCCCATGCAGTTTCAGCTTACCTTTTCGTGTTGCGATGTCCATCCCAACGCACTTTGTTTCTTTTATTTTATACTATAAAGTGCAACCCCAAACAGTCTTGGTTTCTTTAGTTTATACTCCAAAGTACAATGCTAAGCAATTTTGTTTTCTTTTCCTATGTTTGAACCTCAGAAGAGAGTTACATTCACACTTGTGAAAGCGTACAACTTGCCTGGACGTCCCACATCCCTTTGAAAGACAAATGACTCTCCCTACCTTCCCAAGCCAGAAAATTAGAGTGAGCGCCCCCACTCAGCATCAATAGCCCTTTCAAACCCACATTCTTTTGTATGTCCTTACTTCTTTCTTTTAGTTATCTTTAGCTCCTTGAGCTATACCTAATTATTCATTTATTAAGCTTCAGTATATACACTTGTTGCAGAGCAGTACAACCCTGCCCCTTTCTTGTATTATAGCATAGTATGGCTCTTTTGGTTCTGACACGGTACAACCCTGTCCTTACTTGTATTGCAACGCAGCACAACCTGCCCTATACTCGTATTTCGATGCAATACAACCATGTCCCTTACTCGTACTGCGGCGTAGTTCCTTCCACTGTCTTTCGACTTTTGGCCTTCTGCACTATTACTCGTATTATGGCACGGTTCCTTCCCTTACCTTTTGGCTTTCGACCTTCTACATCATTACTCGTACTACAACATAGTTCCTTCATTCCATCACTCTTATTGCGGTGTTGTTCCCGCGAAGTATCTTTCGTCTTTCGATGTAGTTCCATCCTATCCTTTCGACTTCTGGCTTTTGCCAACAGTTTGTTTTTTAGCACAGTACTCTTATATGCAGTGTTGATCCTCCCCGTAATAGTTAATAAGCTTCTATTAAAAAATTCACTACCTTCATCCCTGGAAACTTAATTTATTTTATTAACGATAGGTCGCCACCCCAGCTCTGCAACAGGCAAAGTCTCAATGAATGTTCCTACCTTTACATGTGTCATCATCTGGTATGTTCAAACTCTACTTTTAGTTAGTGATAGTGTCCTTTAATTTTCTTTTTCAGCATTTATATGGCATTTTGTTCCCTAATCATTTAACATTAATTTCAACATTGTTATGTACATAATATGTTTTGTTCCTTTACACAATTGTCTTTAGTCTACGTAATTTTAACTTTGATGATGATAAATTTTAGCCAGAAAATATTTATAAATTTACAAAAAAAATCTGAATAATTACCTTAACATTTTTTCTTGTGTTCCTTATTTTTAGGTCACTTTCTCTTATATATTTCCTCCAAAAATCCATAACTAACGATTTTGAAGTGGGAAAATTCTTAAATTTAAAACCCACCTTTAAATTATGATTTAAAACATCATATTAAATTTTTGTTGCATTTTGAAATCATTAGAGAAGGGAAACACATCTAAACATCTCATGTTTAACTATTATTTCCCCAATACATTCATTAAAACGTGTTCCATTTAACATTAACTCATGTGAACACCACCATATCAAATCATAGCTGGATTCAAACAAAATGAAAATGGTATATATGTTTCGTATTACTCATATAGATCTTTGGATAATATTGTTTTAATCTTCTTAGTCCCTTGTTGGTTTATGTTTTCCTCTTCTTATTTGCTCTTTTTAGGCCTCCACAATTATATGCTTCTCAAGCTTTTATTACTGATATGAAATGAAGAAATGAGGAAAAAGTTATGCTTATTGTTCCACAATAATTTAGCATGTGGCCCTCCTAAGCATTTCCTTTTTATTTATTGCCCTTTTCTTATTTTATTTATCGTATGTAGTCAGTCTCATATGGTAAGCAAGTGTACACCTAAAATGCTTCACCATATTTCTTATTTGTTTCTATATATTTGCCAATTTAATTTCTTATTTCACGTATTATTTCTTTAATTATTAATTAGGGTATTACAAGAAGGTTGAACTTTCATAATGGGAGTTGTACGTGAATGGTGCATCCAGCAACCATGATTGTAGAGCGGGAGTATTCTTGGTAACTCCACAAGGCCAAAGGATCTACTATGCTTTGAAGCTTGAGTTTCGTGTTGTGAACAATAAAGTGGAATACGAGGCATTAATAGCAAGACTCAAGATAGCGAAGGAGTTGGGAGTGCGGATACTACACATGTTTAGTGACTCCCAACTAGTCGTTTGTTAAGTCAAAAAGGTGTTTCAAGCTAAGGGTGAATGATTCATCCATTACCCATCAAAGGTATTTGAGCTACTAGATGAGATCGAACATTACATGACAATACACATCCTCCAAGAGGAAAATACAAATTTTGATTCATTAGCCAAACTAGCTAGCTCTAGAGATGCACAACTGTTGGGAATCCTTCTAATGGTGGTATTGAAAACTCTCTGTACCAACGAAATGAATAGTGACTATCTCATGGAGGTCGTTTAAGGAATATTTGACAAAAGGAACACTTTCGAAGGGTGGAAACAAGAAATGGAAACCTTTGCATAAGGTACCATGTTACATTATGTAGAACGTAGTATTATTTTGAAGGGGATTCTCAATCCCATTGCAAAGGCATTTTGACAAGGACGAAGTGAAGAAAATCTTTGAGGACATTCATCAAGGAAGCTATGTAAATTACATTGGGGGAAGAATTTGACAAATAGGGTACTTCATTATAGATATTTTTAGCTAACTATAGATCAAGATGCAACAGAATTTTCAAAGAAATGTGACGCTACCAGAGATTTGCAAAGATGTCTAGATCCCCATCTAACGAGCTTATGCAGGTAGTTTGTCCATGGCCATTTGCGATTTGGGGAATTGATATAATCATATTGCTACTGAAGGCATGTTGAGGACCTTAGTATGCTATAGTAGCAGTGGACTATTTCATAAAATGGATTAAGGTGAAGGCGGTTACCATAATCCATTTAGCGAAAGTAATTAATTTTGCATTCAAGAACCCTTTGTGCAAATTCAAAGTACTACTGAAGATTATAATAAATAATGGAACTCAATTCGAAAGTGCAGAGTCCTATAAATTATGTGATTGATATCGAATTGAGAAGAGTTTCTTGGCGATACCACATCTACGAGTGAATGGATATGTGTGGGTGGTAAACAAGATCATCAAATCTATCATAACAAAGAGACTAAAATGAGCAAAGCTTAACTGGGTTGATGAGCTACCACTAACTTTGTGGGCTTATCGGACGACCCAAAAATGTGCAGCTTGACATAATCCATTCGCACTTGCATATGATACTGAAGCGATGATACCAATCAAAGTAGAATCACTTCTCACTGGAATATGCACTATAATCCCAAGATGAATGAGTAACTATTGCTAGCATCCCTCGACTTGATGGAAGAAAAGCGTGAAGAGGCGAATATAAAGGTAGCTGCTAACTAGCAAAGAGTAGCATGACAGTTCAATACCATGGTTTGGAACCATACATCTAAGTTCGATAACCTCATTTTGAAATGGGTCCTTTTGAATAGGAGGCACTTGGTCAAGATTAGGAAGGACCTTATGTGATAAGGCTGAAGCTTAAAGACAGTCTTTTCAAGCTATCAACAACTACGGTGACCCAGTTTTATGAGCATGGAACAGCAGCACTTGCATTGCTATTTCACTTGATTCTTTTAATCTTTTTGCATTTTATATCATTTGGACATTCTTTACATTGTATTTGATGAAATAAAGCAGCATCTGCTATTGGAATCGGAATAAAGTTAACTTTTTGAAACAATCATGGTATAAATTAAGTTAAACTTCATGTTATAAGATCAGTAGCACAAATAGACATCACAGTCTTTAGAACCAGATGTTTAGGTACCTAGAGATTTGTACTAAAGGGCTCCTCTAAACCACGATCAATTCTATAAAGTGTAGTTGGAATAAGGGTAGATCGGATAATTCGTCCCTATACATCTAACCTTAATGAACACTCATGGATAGGGACATCAAGGGATGATATTTGGAGATAGGTATCAATGGACACCGTCACTCAAAGATAAGTGTCATGTATAATTAAATATGTGAAAGACCAATCAACAGAGATTATATTGGTGCTTGTATGGACACGAGAGGAAAGACATATAAATATAGTCAAGGACATCATGGTTTTATTTAGGTTAAATAAAATAAGTCTAATTGGCAATAAATATAGTTAAGTAAATGAAGGACATTATGTGATAGCAGAAACATATTCATAAGTACAAACATATGGTAAACAAATGCACTACACAGATCAATACTCATATGCAGGTTATAATATAAGGATAAAACATTACCGGCATTTTTGTATATACGGATAATACATAAGTACAGTAATGAAAAGTGCAATAAGGTAGATAACAAAGATTAAACTAAAGGAACTCTTTTATTTACTTCATTTTCTAAGTATAAAAGTTCATGAGTCAGACACGTACATCTCGACAGACTATGTACAAGGAAATAAAAAAAAAGGAACAAAACCAAAAGAAATACTTTTTTCTCTCCTAACGGATGACCTTATTCTTCTTCTACTACTACATTTTCAGTGTGTTACCCTCAAATGGGTGTTCTTTTCGGCATGTGAAGGTTCATCTGTACGTATGACATGTTTCTTTCGCTTGTAAGTTTAGGACACCCTGACAGTAGTCGGATTGAACGTTGGAATAAATATGATAATAGGTATATAAATAGGAGCTTTGAATGAAGTATGAGGAATGTAGGGCTTTAAGCTTTATGTTGATGAGACTAAACTTTCGAGCTTAAAGGGTGGTAGCTATGAATGAGTCGGTGCTAGAAATGCCAATAATCATGATGGCTCTTTCCTCTTCAAGGTCGGCAGTAGGATCATTGCCTTTTGATAAGGCTTTGATTTTCTCAGCTTCAGGGCCAAGCCCGGTTAAGTAGAAGTGGTGGTAACACTGGCCTCAATGGTAACTACCTCATTTGAAGGGCACAAAGCAATGATTACAACAAGCAACAGAATGAGAGCGAGTTATCCTAAACATTTAAAACAAGATGGTATAAGTCAATGATTTCATCAGGATTCATTTGGAACTATTTAAAGAATGGGAGTTAATGGGAATACCATCAATAGAGTGGCCAGGTGATGGTGTCTAAATGGAAATCTACCCCTCTATGAGGACTTGAGACATTGAATAACCAAGAGTAGCAGAAAGGACGATTGAGATTTACTCTTCGATAAAAGAGGGAGGAATAACTGGCGAATAAGGCACAGACAAGGATAGTTTGACGGTCTTAGAGCTGGCCACTAAGATAAGTGGAACAACCATTAAGAGTTCCCAAGGTAATGTTGCAAGTGGAACTTTAGCCGTCTCCTTAGTTGGGAGATCAACACGAAACCTCAATGTTGGTCTGTAGAGCCTCCTTAGTGGCATGTTGAAAGTTTCCCTTCACCAGGGCATCCAAATAATCGTCATCGAAATATTCAGCAAAAACTATGGCCTTAATAAAGGCGACAACCTATGTATCTTAGCCACTTCTCGTTCTTCCTTCATTATCTGATCATGGATGTCAACCAAGGTCCAAAGAAAAGTGTCATCCAACCATTTCAAGCCTTTTGTTCGGATTACATTGACATAGAACCTGAATATGGTTGAGTATACCTTCTTATTCTTAGCTTATCTTAGGTTAGTTGATTCTTTAATTTAATTATGGTGGCCCTAAGGTGTCCTCTTAGACTGGAGGCCTAGAACTTTTCATGCCCCAACTTTTAATTTCTCTATTTCAGCTTTGAGCTAGGCAATCTCGATGTTTGCGATAGTAAGTTAGGCGTTGGAGTTGAAAACACTAGCTTTGAATTGCTTTATTTCCTTTATAGGTCACCACTTCGTATGTGAGCTTGCTCGAGTTGCTTCCCTAATAGCTTAATCTTCACTTTGATCACCTGAATCCCCACTTTGTGTTTTCCTTTTTCTTGATCAAGGAACTTGTCCTTTTCTTTCAACACCTCTTCTGAGGAACCTACTTCTCTCTTTAGTGAATCAAGAGTTATTGGTCCTCCTTTTTGGCTTTTTCCCTTTCGGTCAGGAGCAGGCAATGCTTGGAACTAATGTCACTAAGGTGCCTAGCCATCTTTCTCTAAGTTGGGAATCTACCAATCAGCCCGTCAAAAGTCGAGCGGGAACCCAGTATTTTATCTGTGGAAACATCATCTAAGCTATAGTCAAATTGAATTTCGGTAAGGTCAAGATTTGGACACTTCAGCTACAAATATGTTAGAATAGATGTAGGTGATAGAAAAGTATAAGAAGTTGTCATAGGAGCAATTTCCTTGCCTTGCCGTCGTGGACAGCCAGCTGAAGAAGTGGTTAAGGGGATAAGGGAGGTTCTCTGTTGATATAATGGGCCTAGAGTGGTGGAAGCATGCTTGCCCTTCTGATTGAGGATAAGCATGGCGAAAGAGACAGAAATAGGACTTGTAGTATAAAGTTGAGGGTGATCTTGTTGAAGAGGAGGACCATGCCTCGAAGAAGAGAAGCCTTTTGAGAGTGTGATCCTTTAGATTTGTAGGGAAGATATTATCATATGGAATGGTATGAGCTAGAGTCATAGAGACATTAGAAATGCTTGTAGCACTCGTAGTCATACTCTAGATGCTCAGAATCATATTGGCGGTCTTTATCCTCCCTGCCAAGGCAAGAGTCGCTACGACCTTCCCCAAAGCGGTTTTGATTATGAGATTTATAAGACTTGGATAGAGGTACATCCCTGTAAGCTTTGTAAGCTCGCCAAAATAGCTTGTATGTCCCATTGTACCTAAAAAGACAAAGAAATAGAAGTTACTATTGGATGGAGGAGTGAGAAAACAAGTGTAGTGCATAGGAAGGTGATACTAAGTGATGTAAGTGTGGTGCAATCCAATCTAGCCTACGGGCCTATAACGACCCGGAATTTTGGTCATTGATTTTGAAATATTCAATTGATTTAAATATTAAAATGATTGGTTTGAACCATTGGATAATTCAAAATTTCCAAATATTGTGATTTTATTTTAGTTAATAATTGAAATTCAAATACAGTGATTATTAAAATATTTGAATTGAGGAATTTAATATTGAATAGTGATTCAAAAAACTGGGTTTTAAATTGAATATCAATTCAATTAATTTAACGGGATAATTTAACTCATTTTAAATGAATAGATAATAATGGTGAATTCAACCGTTAATTCAATTGCAGTAATAACAGTTCGAATAAATAATCAGAAAATCTATTGCTAATATTTCGAATCGATTTATATAGATGTATTTTTTAATTTATTTTATTTGGTTTATCCATAATTTTTAATTTGGAAAATATTAAAATTTTCGTTTAACGTTCTATCAGCAAACAGTAATGTTTTGTGATTTTATAGAACTCAATAACTGGTGTGTATTATTTTTGTTTTGAAGTCGCTTCACTTTTCTAAGCACGACCATATTTTTGTTTTATCAATCCGGGGTCCGTACGCGAACGGAAAGAGGTGCAGTGAGACAATGAAAATTTCGAAATCAAAATAATTCAACCACCCAACAAAACGTACAAACCAGCACACAAACATTTTCTTATTTTTCTTCTTTCATTGTCGGTCCTTGCACCAACTGTCTAGGTAGCTCAAGTACATACATGTATTTGTTATAAAATGAAAAATAAGATTATCGCTTAACTGATCCTCTTCATTTTCATCACGAAAGAAAACAACCAAAAAATAGAAAGGGCGCCAGTTGAAAACCTGAAATTTAATTTGTTTCTTCATGAGAAAAAATATCTTTCACCTCACTTTTATCCTTTGCTTCTTGTTATATCAAAAACAAACATGTTCGTAAAAAATTTACAAAAGAAAGCAAGATTCTTTATTTTCAAAAAACCATAACTCAATAAAAAATCTTCAAACAAGAAGCATTGTAATCGATAAGAGAAGATTTACGATATGTGCAAGTTTGGAGGGGTGCGGTTCTCATTTCTGGGTTCGACGGTTGCTCAACTAGCTAGGGATTTGGTTATGTGGTTGTGTAAGCGGAGTTGTCTAGATTTGGAGATGGAGTTTGGTTTCTGGAGTCGTGGAGCTTCTGTGGGACAATTTCTGGCGTGAGCAGTTGAGGGATGGACATCGTGACATCAGGAAGGTGCAAATGGGTTTCTGGTCGCATTTTGAAAAAAATAGTGGCGCGACGTGAGATGGAGGGAGAGGAGGAAGAGGGGAATTTCGTGGGGTTATCGGATTTGGTTATCATCGAGTGTTGAGGGGTAAGGGAGCATGCGTGCACGTCGTGCTAGTGTGCATTTTCATATGCGGATAGAGCAGGTGATTTGGGGAATTATTAGAATATTGTTAGTAGTGGTGGTGGTGAGGAATAGATTTTAAGTTTAGTTAATTGTAAGAAATTATGTGTTGATTTAAATTATTGTGTATCTTCTCCATACTAGGTCCAAATTATACACGGTCAGTCGCATTAAAACTGTATTGACAATGGCTATGCTTTGGAATTAGTTTGGTTGAAATTGGAGTTTTTAGAATTTTGCGCTAAATTCGAAGTCGGAACCATAAATGCGAAAGCAATAATGGAAATATTAGTGAGTTAAACTCGCCTTTCTGATTTACCAATATATTATTGTGTAGATTAAATTTATTTATATCTGCTTGAATTTATATAATTGGCTGATTGCTTGAATATGATCTAGGATGACGATATAGCATCTTGAAATGCTATTGTTTGAACCTGATCTATCACGATATAGCATCCTAAAATGCTATTAGATGTTTGAGTTTAAATTTATATTCAAATTTGTTTAAATTAATGGATCGTATATGAAGTGATAAATTAATATTGATTTGATTAATTGAATTACGTTGTTTAATTAATGACGTAGTTGATTTAAATATATTGTTTTGGGGTTACCTATTTGGCCAAATAAACACCGTTAAATAATAAATGACAGAGTTTTATTGTGAATGACATTTGGTTAGCAGAATAAATCCTCATTCTGCTTTTAGATTAATTTGGGCATTTATTTAAGTGTCAGTTGATTTATACTAGATAACTGATGTGTTAACAGTTGATTGTTAATTATAGATTTGATTTACATATATGCCTGTTTGTAGATATATGTAATGTGACTTGGAAAGTAAATTTAAATTAAATGGTAGCTTGTTAAGTACCATTGTGATCGTTAAGCCTCTTTTTGAATTTGGAAAATTACGAATATTGTTTAACTTCAAATTTTATAATTTGAAGTAAAAGATTTTATTTAATTATTATTATACAAATTGTTTTGTTTAATTATTATTTTACAAATGTTTGTAAAATCATTTATTTAGTAAAGTTAATTATGTTTTAAAATTAATTGTATATAGAATTTTAAGTGATATTTCTGGAAATATGGAAAAGGAGTTGAAATCGATATTTAGAATAGTTTAGAAAAATAAATGGGATTTATAAAGGGATGGATTTATAAATAAAATTTTATAAATGATAATATTTTATAAAGCAAGTGAAGCTCGAATGAGTTTTTAAATGTATAAATGATGTTTATAAATATAAAAATGAAATGATTATCATCCGATAAATTGGAAATATAAATTCACGGTGTGAATTTACAACGAGAGATGAAAATCGGTTTTTGAAAGAAATAGTGGATTCTATTTTTATTTTTTTTGAAATGTGAGAAGGGTTATGAAATTGGAAATGTAGTCGATGTGTTATGAAACGATAGGGATTTATAAGTTGAAATTGGTTATATTGGAATTTTTAATTTTTTTCGAGAAGTTAAGTTTGTTTAAAAAGGGAATTTTTATTTATTAAACTATGTAATTTAAAATTGTTTTAGTATTGAAATATTTTATAAAGTTGGTTATTCAAATATTTAAATTTTTGTAGTAAGTTTTTTTTGTAAATTGATTAGTTTTATTTAAAAAATGAATTGGGAATGAGTTATCGATGTTTATTTAAAGGTGTTTTGACATTTTAAATGATTACTTAAACGTGTTTTGAAAATAAATTATTATTCTTTAAAAATACTCATTATATTTTTTATATAGGTAAGTGTTTGAAATTTATAAATCCTCTCGACATTTGTAAACCAAGTTTATTTTACGAATGAAGTTTGAGAAGAGAAATCTTATAAAGGAATTTTGGAAATTTAAGAGAATTTCCAAAATGTTTAGATACGGGAACTTCAGAAATGAATCTGAATTCATAAAAAGAAGTTAAAAAATTTTAGTTGGATTATAACTAAGTATAATCGAATTGTTGGAAATTGTAAAAAAGGAATTTATAAAATTCCGAAGATTTATGAGATAAGTTATGAAATATTTCCTATATTGATATTAGAAATGATTTGAAAAATATACTTAATATTTTCTTAAGTATTGAAATAAAGGGTCTGGAAATATTTTAACTACGAAATGATTTTTATAGAAATATTTTTCTAAGTAGTGGATTACAAATTGAAAATTGGGAATATTTCTAGGTGTTGATATGGTTTGGAAATATCCTATTATGGATAAGAATTTGAAATTGTTTTCGAATATAAAAAAAAACTGGAAGAGACTGAATATATATCTTTGTAAAGATATTTTGAAATAAATGTTGAAAGATTTATAATATGGACCTAGTGACTGCTTATGTGTAATTTGACAGTTAAATAACCAACTATCAAAAATCTGGCCGAATTCATTGATCGTTTCAAAGAGACCAGGATCAGATTTAATTATCCGAAAACCATTTCGATCCAATTTATGCATTACGAATTGTGATATCGTGAAAACGATGAAGGCGGTGATTTTGAAGATTTGGTTTGTTCAGACCCATAACAACTTGTATGGATGAATGCTATCAGCACATTGTCATTGGAGGGCAATGAGCATTCTAAGTGTAAATTTATTGAAAGGTAGTCGTAGCCTCAAGCCTCATCAACCGAGAATGATTGAAAATCAGGGGAGATGCAGCAAGTCTAAGTGGATCGCATCCATTAGGATATGTTGTCACCTTTCTAGATACCCTACATCTACATATTTATGGATTGGTTGTGCATGAGATCTCAAAAGGTTTGCAAAGAAACTAGGGTGATGACATATTCGGTACTATCTAGTAAGGGGTAGGTCGGTCTTATGTTGGCAGGGATCGATAGGTTCGATCTCGGTACATTTTCTAGACGTGTACCGTGACGTGTACCGTGATAGATGGTACCCCAGTGCCTAGTCATTGTATGGAATCCATTCTCCAATAAGCATCGTACGGTTTTGATTGTGCCCAACTATGTTGAAATGTGAGATGCAAGAATTTCAGCTATTTTAATAAGTATTTGTTCTTAGACACTATCATAATATCACAGGATTTTTATATATAAAAATGTTGTAGTTATCGTAAGGTAAAAACCCGGCGTGTTTATGTGTGGCGCGGTCTTACGAGATACCTTTGTTTCGAAGGATTTTGATAACAGTAATAATTCAAATTGAGTGTGTTTTCTCATGCTGGTTTTCCAGACTAACTTGGGTGTTATTTTATTATAATGCTCGGGTCGGACTGAGTATTATAGATTCTGGTTAGGATGCTATGGACCTCAGGAGACGAGCTGGAGGATTTCAGACGTATTTCACGTACTTGGTTATATTCCACTGTGTGTGTCAGGCTGTATAGTCAACACTGGTGAGGACAAGTTATAATAACTGTCCATATTGATTTTTTGATTGTTGTACTCTAATGATTGTATGTATATTAACAGTTATAGTTTCTTTATGTATAAAGATATGTATTTATCTATTATATATTGTTCCGTTGCGATTGTGAGATTTTGTGTTATTTTTTTTCTGTTTTCTTCCATCCCTTTTCTTCTTCACCCCTAATGATTTGGTATTTCCGGCACTCGATTTCTCGGCATGCTATACAGTGAACGTAGTGATGTCGATTTTCGAGGGTCGAAAATCCCCGGTTCGTTATAGACCAAGCTCTGTCGGTAAGGGAGAGGGTGTGGTTACGCCCTCAAAAGGATTGAGGTTAACATTGCCCATCTCGTGGAAATGGTCATCAAGCTTGAGATCGTCAAAATTGTGATTGTGGAGATCTATAGGGCTAAGATCAGGAGATGGACCAATTACTTCATCATCTAGGTTGATGGGGGTTGCTTCCTCGGTTCACTAAAGGTTAGACCGTGAGTTGCTACAGGAAGCCGCCTCCTTAAATGCTTGAACAAATGAGTAGGAATGAAGGCACCTTCTCTTTTGGCATTCTCTCCGATGGACTCAACGTCAAATTCTTCTTCTTATTTATCCCCTCTTCTTCATATTCTTTATCCATTTCCCCCACTTTTTATCTTGATTAAGGCATCTTCATCTTCATCATTATCATTGATTACTTAATGATGAGCCAGAACTAGAGTGGACCCCCAACTAGTTGGACACCAGGTGCAGCGATGTTGATAAAGTCTCTCCGGCCATTGTGTATAAGACGATACTGATTGAGGAACAAGTCGGTGAGCATATAGGTTGTCTACGTTTTGCCTCTAAAGTGGCTTGAAGTGTAACAACCATGCGCCTTAGATCATATGGTCTACTTTGGGAGGAATAACTGTAGCAAAATATATGGATTAAGCTATTTGGACAGAGTGAATCCAAATAAGGTAAAATTGGAATGGATGGTGAGCTACTAAGATCTAAATAGCCATTTCTCGGCAAAGCCAATAGGAAGCGTAAGGAAATTTACCCCTTCTTGAAGTAGCTGCACTTGTCATGGATGTCGATGGCAACTTTACAGTCTTTGAAGGCTTCAAAAAAGTCAACAAAGTATTAGAGGAGCGATGCTTGAAATTATATAAGTGTTTTGTATCAGCTCGGCATAGCACTCTACCCAAGTTGGGGGAGGGGGCAAAGATCATGTACAAACTCAGAAGCATAACATAAGAATTAGTGTGAAATTGAGATGGAGCAAGCGTCAACGATTCAAGAATGTGGTGTAGAAAGGGGTTGAATGGTGGAACAACTCTGGAAAGCTAAATTTACCAACTATAAGCAGTGTAGCCAACGGGAGAGATTTGAGCTCTTTTGTGTGGCAACGAGAGCCTGACCTCATTGAGTGGAATGTCATATCTATCATAGATGCATTAGAGATCGACAGTGGTTAGACGAGAAGGAGAAGAGTAAATTGGATTGTCAAGGATCATGCTTCGTTCAAAGTAATATCAAGAGGAATTTTATTATGTAGCTCCTTGATGGTTATTAATGGAGCGAAATAAGCTGGAGGTTGGTGAGCTTGTTAGGATGAGAAATTCTAGCAACTATGGTAGGAGCAGAAGTCGATATAAAGAGAGAAGTTGTCACAGATGATGCAAAAGCGGATGTGGCTACTACGGCTGCAGAAAGACAAAAAGAGCAACCGAATTCGATAACTTAATTGGAAATCTTGGATGACAAGCATGGTCAGGTGATTTTTATTTGACTTTTTACACTTGTGTGTACTTATGTTTAGCCCTAGTGTTATTGACATATATCATCTAGTGGATTTAGACATCTATTGACCAAATAGATTATGTATATCAATTGGGGCGGTATCTCTGTCCTACATGCAATGTGTGTATCCTGTGTTTTGTGCACCGTGTATAAATGCACTCTATGTAGAAAGCCGCTTGTGCTTACAAATGAGCTTCGGCACATAATGAAATAGTGTATTGGATATTACCCACTAACATAGAATTAAGTTAGCGGCATTGGAAGGATCCCAATGCAAGCTTATACTCGAACTCTGAACAATGTAATCCAAGAACGATAATGTATTCTTCACGGAATGAATGATTTTTGACCAATGAATCTAAGCGTTGATGGGATTCGTGTCCTAGGACATTTAAACACTCAATTTTATTAGAGGAAAACTAAAAACCATGGATTCTTGCTTGGAATCAACTTAGCTCACAACCCATCCATAGCTAAACAATACTCAAGAACCCATATCCATACACGACCATCATTGATTCAACCCTACATCGTATTCTTAACCTTGCCTTTGCCTCCACTTCATCACTTAAGGAAAGATTGATTAGTTTCAATCGAATAGGAAGAGCTATCGAGATGATCATCGATGCCTGAGTGGTGGAAAAGAACGATGACGACGACTTTGTCGGATGGTGCACAACGATGAGGAAGAGCCATTACCTTGGATCGATTCATCGAAGAACTCGATGGAGTCTGAGCTTGGACGAAGGTTGGACGAAACCCTAGTTGATTTGAACAAGAAGGAAGCTCGAATTCAAAGTGAGATAGATGGGAAGGCAATTTTCTAAGTGTTTCTTATATATTGAAGGGAACCACAGGTCGATACTGATCCATAGATGGGTCAATGTCGATCCATCAGAATTATGGAAAATAATAAAAAAAATCTACCTGAGCATGTGTTAGAGCAACTCTTAGATGATTCTCAGTAATGAACAAAATGGATGAAATTCCTAAATAGCAAATTACAACATTTATATCTGCCATAAAGACATGACTCGATTACTATTCGGAAATAAAGTATCATAATCCCAAGTGGGGATGCAACGTTCCATAGAAATAGATCGAGTAACAGAAGTATCTATGCATATATAGATTTGGTCACTTGTCTTGATTCAAAGCATGCTTTGGGTTCATAGAAGCATATTTTGGATGGCAAGTGTTCTCCATTATTTTTCCCAAGGGACATTTCAATGGAGTTGGACTACAAAATTATGAAGGAATGGACTATGGACTTGAAGATGATCAAGAATGAGGAGCAAAGAACAAAGTCCATGGGTTGGTACTGACCCACCTAAAGTCCATTTTGCCCCCTCCCCCAAATTCAAGAACAATGAAGACTCTAGCAAGATGAAGGAAAAGAAATTTTTTTAGGCTAAAGCCATGGATCGGTACCAATCAATGGATGGATCGCTACCGATCCATCAAGCCTCAAGATTTGGTCTACTTTTTCCTGACTCTTTCGTGCTATGTCGGATTTGATTGATTGACGAAATCTACTGTAATCTGGTGAATCTAAGGTCTCTAAACAGCTCATTCCAGCTATAAATAGGATGTTGTCTCCAACATAAAGTGGACTTTTGATATGATTTAAAACTTATCTTATTCTAACCTAGGGCAAACCCTACCATTTTTGCAGTTTAAGATAGAATTTTAAAATATCATTATAATTCCAACAGAACTAGCATGAAACAAGTAACAAAATATTAATAAAGCAGACGTATGCCAAAGATTAGCTAAACCTTTATAAAATATTGTGTCTTTCTTCTTCCTTTTGGTCTCATTCTTTCTATTATCCATTTTATTTGTTGATTATTATCCATATAAACAGTTCTACGATGTAGAATTGTCATCTCTTCAGAATTCATTGATTTGGAGGTGTTAGATCAATCTTTTTGGCTAACAATCACTTTTCAAACAAGCTCAATATGCCCACTTCTCAAATTCAATGTTTCAAAATGGTGTATTACAACCATATTTCTCTTCCTTCATCATACGCTTATGTAGGTCCTTTAAACAATGATGTCTCTTTGAATCCCTTATCATCTAAACCACTGAGCTGGTGGTATGTCGAAATGCAAGAAAGGTACCATGAAGATTTAAGAGAATGAGAGGGGGTACATGAGTGTAGAATAAAGAAGAACAAAGATGATAGGAAGAATAACGAAGAATCCATCAAATACATAGACAAAGAATATAGGAACGCCGTAACCAACAACCCAAGAGAGAATAAGAGGTTGATTCTCCTCTAATCTGCTGTAGTTGTGGAGTGTCAGTTATGCTTTCCATCATTGGAAATGGAAATGAATTTGTCGGAGCCACTTTAGATGCTCCAACTTCCTAAACGGTTGTGGGCTATGGGAATGGGTTGACGATCCATTATCTCGTTGAGTTGTTCATTACGCAAATGAACTTGAAAGTGAAATAGCAACGCTAGCTTAGTTCACTGTATATCCAAGGCGATCATAGACACAATTGATCAACAACATTTAGTTAAGGTGTATGTTTGTGTCATGGTTGTACATGTCTGTGTTAGGATTGTTTTATTAATTATATTTATGTAGAGCTACGTAATTTTGTGCCGTGTTTGTTATTTTAATTATGTTCATATACGTTCATTAGCTATAAATCTGTTTAACTTAGAAAATATAGAGTATATCATACTTAGAAAATACATAGACTTATAAAATACATAGAAATAATGTTCAGGGGTAAATATCACTTGTTTTTTCTTGCTTCATTCGATACCCATTCATCTTCAATGGCCTCAACCTCTTCGTTGTCTTCAATTGCAGTTGAACCAACCGCCAAATTTATTCTTACTACGAAGTTCTCCAAACATACTACTTAAAGATTTCCACTTCCTTTTCTTCTTCTTATACTCCAAAAAGCTTTGAGGTAATTGGATTTCTTCCACCCTTTCATTGGCATCTTCGGCATTTTCTTTGTCTACTCCAACTGATTCCATTTTCGCATCTTTTTGTTCTTCATTACTACTATTCTTCGACATAAGCATTAGTGCTCAGGGGAATTACGGGCATAAGAGAAATATCTTGCTAGGTTTGGCCCTAACGTTTTGGTCATAAGAATTTGGTTCTTGAGCATTAAGTTGATGTTGTTGGTCACGTTGTGCCATAAATGACATGAGCGACGCATGGTCTTGATATTGTAAGTGAACATCAAGTTGATGAAGGGTGGGTTGGTGGTAGTATAGTTATGGTGCAGTGGAATGGTAATATGGTTGCAGCTGATGAGGGATGCTAGGTGAAATGTTATGAGGATAAGGTAAAGAGTAATAGATGTTTTGATACAGCATATAACCATATCTGTGTTATGGTAGACCGAATTATTATTGTTGTGAGGATGAACGTCTCAATAATTAGAAGAAGGGTATGATAGGTTCAATGTTGGAGTGTGAGGAAGCAAATTTTTTTTATGCTTTGCTTTTGTTACTTGTGGATTTTTTCCTAGATGATGACAAGGTTTTATATTAAAGTAACTGAAAGGCAGACATAGAATAATGTCGTTGAAGAATTTTGTTGTGGTGGATGAAAGAATTGTGATTATATAATATATAGTGTAGGGAAGAAACTAGCGGTTGGGTGGCAGTTGGCATGGGGCATAAAATGGCAAAGAATTTGCCATTTTAAATATAAAATAGAAAAGCGTTTGTCATTTTATTAAAATGACAAAGACTTTACCATTTTATTTTAAAAGGCAATTTTTTTTCGTTTTATTCACTGTTCTGTTTGTTTGGGTCACCAGCCACATAAATCGTTTGGACCAACCAGGGAGAATTGGACAAGTAATATCTGATTGCATTGTGGATAGTTCACTCCAAATTTTTCACTGAACAATGTTGATTGTGATCTAAACCCAATTATAGTTTTAATTACAACTTTTAATTAGTTATATGATTAAAACATTCTTATAGTGAAACTTGACCAAGAAAACATGATATTTGCAGTGGTACAAGTCTCGTCACTTAATCCATTAATGCATAAAAATTCTAGTTTTACCATTTTTTAGTAAATTTACCATTTTACGCTTTATTAAATATCTATTTGATTATTCAAATTTTGCGGGGTGTTACACATGCGATAAGAGGGGATATATTGTCTAAATGAACGGAAATGGTAAGGGATCAGATACACATATTCCCTTAGGTTTATACTAATACAATTTCAAATAAAAATATAATTTACTAGATTCGTATTCGTCAAGGACCACTAGCTCAACCGACAAGTTGTATGGTATTCTAGACTAAGGTTCTTGAGGTCATGGTTTCGAACCTCTGAGACATCAAAATGAGTACTCTGCTTTAATAAAGTACCACACTTATTTTCAATTATTTTACCAAATTCGTATTCAGTATCGACATAAAGTAATAATACTTGGATTTTCCCATAATAGAACAATACATAGGATTTAATACAAGAAATAATCCCAATAGATAGCAGAAAATATAATACAACTTATGATATACAATAAAAATATGTCATTCTTCATACAAGTTGTACATAAATTCATATATATAGGACCATGCAATGATTTATACATAAAGGTAAGTGCCTAGTTATAAAGTACAACAAGAACTAAACTAGATGGAAAATAAAATGACTATATCAGAATGCATCTCCCAACTAATATCCATGTATCTACTAAGTAAATGTCCAACCTGTAAAATCCTCAGACTTGCTTGATAATTATAAATAAATACAAAAGGCGGGTTAAAATAAATAGTCTAATATGGAATAAATCATATTAAGTATAATGATAAGGGTGCATGTGAGATAAATAGCATATAAGGCATAATAAGTTAGCATTAGCACATGTCAAGGTCAACCATAATATAGCAAGTCTTCATACATGATAAAATTGAACAAATTGTTTAATTGTGTGTACACACACAACTGTATATCCTATATTTTTATATATAAAATTTTTATTTACACACAAATCATTTTATAATGCTCAAATAATCACTATGCTCGAGATAAAGAAACGAATCTAAATGGTCAAATACCAAATACACCAAAAGAGTGTTATTTCATAACTTTTAATACTTGGTTGATTGTGTAATAGATATTAATACTATAAGTCACTCATGATTCTCACAAATGTGGATGCCTTTGTTGGAACTGGGCTAGCCTACAACGGAGTAATTGGGTAAATTTCAATTTTTTTACTTTTTGGATCTTTAATGGGCCTATGTAGTCTGATTCATTTAGAACTTTTCAAAATTTTCAGTTAAACAAAATTAATATTTTATCTATATTTATAAACCAATTTTTATTTTATATAATTTTGTATTATTATATATGTGTATCGTATACATATATGTGCACGTGTAACAGAACAAAGTGTACACGGTTTAACATGCATGTGTATAGATGTTGGGGTTACACCGTAACAGATATGTTAGCCCCTCTTATATTCGATTCGCTATCTAAATGTGTATATGTTTGTATCATAATAAAATATATAAGCAAACATATAATACAAATATATATACATATTAAATATTAGTTATAAATAATTTTTATATATAATATTTATAAAATTTATACTTATATATATGTATGTGTATATATAGTAATTAAATCATTAAATTAATTAGATATTAATTTATAAAATAATATTTAACCCATATATATAATAAATAACATGAAAGTTGAAAACAATTCATTAAAATAATATTTTATTTTAATTTAATTTATACAATACATATCGATATAAATAATTAGATATAAATGTGTGTCTATGTGAGTATTAATATGAATAATAAATTTTTTTTTTTAAATTATGCTTCTGCAAATTTTTGCTCTCGGCCATATAAATTATTTTTATTCCGTTTTGGTTTTCTAAATTTTAATGCATTTTAAAATTAAAAGCCATGTAAAATATAAAAAAAATGAAAGCTTTTTGTATAATATATGTTATTTAAGATTTTTATGCAAAATTTTATTATTTATAATATATATATATACAAGTATTTCATATTATATAAACAATTTTAGGTAAAATAAATAATTAAATACTTTATTCAAATAATTTTTTATTTACTGCTAAATATATATTATACATGAATAAAAAAAATCTTTTTTAAATTAAAATATACGATATATAACATTATTCTTCTAAATTTGGATTTTGATTAATTGATTCATTTAATAACGTTATCTACATATAATTTTTCAATTTGCAGGCCGTGAGCATCAAGTAGGAAATCATATAATTTTTTTATATATAAATATAATAATATACACAACCAATCAATTTGTGACAGCATTTCGATATACAAGATTTGTAATATAATCTAACATCCTATTATATAAATATATACATATATGATATAACAAAATAAAATAGAGAATTACTTTTCGCTAAAGCCCTTACGTACATGTTGAAATGTTGAATCGATCCCCTTGAATCCATTCACAAATCATAAACAGCAAGCTCCCGAACTTCCATACCACCAACGATCGAATCAAAGAGTTCTGACGTAATTTTGTACTTGGATTTTAGGATTTATAGGGGATGGATACTGGCCAACAATATCAAGGAGAAAGGAAAGCAAAAGTGTACAATGAAATGGTGTAAAAGGTGGCATAAAAATAGGAAGTCAAGGGAGAGAAAAGTGGATCACATCCTAATATCTCTCTCTTTCAATTCCACTCTTTTAACCATTCAAAATCCTCTCTAATTTCCATCATATGGTCGCCCAAACCATGCATCCTATAGTTGAAAATATCTTGCCCATATAGCCCTGAAATCTGGTCCAAGACTGAACAATATTTAAATGCAATTTTAAATTTTATTTAACTACATGCTGATATCATATGTCAATCAGTGTATTTATAATTACTATTAACACACTATTTAATATTATTTAAAATACATCAAATAAAATTTTATAATTAATATTTCATAAATATTAATTAATTTATAATAATTATAAATTAATTAAATCAGGTGGTAAAAGGATTATTCAATATTTCGATTGTGTGACTTTTAGGTGTAAATTTGGTCAGGGATTAATATTGAACATTTCAAATATTAACGTTCATACGTCACTTAGCAGGTGGTGTGACATTATGCCAAATTTATTGCTTACTTGGTTTCGGTAAAAATCATTTTTACTTTATTAAACGTTACTAGGTAGTGACAATTATTTACACCAATTCTCTTCATCAAAACTATATCACTTTAGACTTATGGAATTTGGTAATGATCAAAATTCCAATATCATCCATATTCAACTCTATAGTCCAAGTACAAAGTCCTTGGCTCGATAATAACAATTATTACTGACTGAACTGCTCTAGCCAGAGACTCTGGCTTTGAGTTAAATTTAGTTGACCATCATACCAAACCCATATAACCAAGGAGATTAATCCTCTCTTGAATAGTGTTTCACTTCCAATGCTTCCACTCGACCCAATTATAGTCGAAAGACGGACACCTTGTCACGATTTAGCTATAATCAAATTAGAGCTTCCACATTGAAGATCGACAATATTCTTAAATCAAGTAACTATGTAATTTTGTCATATTGATATTTTCTGTTTGACCGTAGTTATATTAAGCAAAAGAAAATTATCGAGTGAGTCATTCAATGGTTATCCAATAACTATCAATACGTAACCACTTGGTGCTCCAAATAGTCATGAGTAATACACTTCCCAACATTTGAAGAGCGTTACTCTAGTCTCAACGGATGTATCGATATCCAGTCTTGATACATCTTGACTAGGAATATTTAAAACAGTATAGTTAATTTCATTGTGATAAATTGCTCATGGTTACAACACTTTGTAACTATTATCACATAACATACCATTTATGGATTTTCAATTAAATATTCTTTTATTTAAATTAACTAATTAATATAACACATTATATCAAGTATATAATAGAAATAAACACCTTTTATTTCGAAAAAGATTGGTTATCGAGTTAGATATATGCAATGAATTACACAATTTCCCCCAGGGAATACCCCTTACTTTATCAATCTCCCACTTGCACTTAGAACAAATTATGGAATCTCTATCCCATCTCTTCAATTAGTTTGATAATAACTAATCAAGTTAGACTTTTGTGAATGGATCTGCTATATTTTTAAATTATCTACTTTGTCAATCAACTTTATCAGTTGCTGATAAACTACTTATCAAGCGGAACTAGTCGAAGTATGTTTCTCAACTTCTAGTGAGTTCTTATCATTACATTTTTATCATATAACAAACATATAGTATTCTAAATACTTTAGAATCAATATTAAACACAAAGTCACATAAACATCAACATATCATTAAGCACAAAAAAGGAATATCATAATATGAATTCATTTTGTTGATTCATTATGAATCATGAGAGCTTCATCACCCCTAAATTGAAGGGGTTTAGCTACACATAATTGAATTCATGTTAACATAAAATGATTTTGACAAAAACATAAAGGAAAGAAAAAGCTAATCAAAAGAAAAGACAATTAACTACTTGCATAAAGTAAATCTAAACTAATTGTATGAATTAAATCTAAACTACTAACATAAAATAAAAGAGACATAAACTAACATAAATGAACATGACATAAACTAACATAATAAAAGAGCATGTAAATAAGAACATTAAATAAATTAAATAAAAAGAAGGTGCATGTAAGAAAGAAAATGGCTAAGAAGCCATTAAAGAGTAGATTTATTTTTATTCATTTTGGAGGCTACAATTTGCATGAAAGGTAAGAAGATAGTTATATGAAACATAAGAGGTATTTATACATGCTTAAAACCCTAATTCATATTTTAGGGGACTACCTAAAATTCCCTTTAGGAAGTGTAACCTCCAAGTAATCATTAGAGAATTAATTAATCCCTACTAACATGCCTTTAAACCTCCATTAACATGTGCATGTGCTTTTAATTATGGACCATATGGTAGTGGGTTAGGGGGCTCCTTCATGTTGCATGAATTCATTTATTTCTCTTCTTCATTTGTCTTCAACATATGTGCTTGCATTCTTCCATGAACCCTCTTCATATTTGCACTGCATTTCCTACAAATAAAAATAAAAATGTGCAAATAAATTTTCTCAAATTAAATCATATACAAAATTACCATTTTACCCTCAAATGAAGGTGAAGAAATGATGATTTGAAAATAATTTAAATTTTGGTTTAAATATGTAAAATACCCTAATATGCTCATTTATTTAAATAAAAGTAGGTTAAATATGGAAGTAAAAATATGCACTTTTACATGCACATCAAATACCCCCACACTTATCTTTTTATTCGTCCTTGAATAAACTAAAACTAAGGTAAATCCATTTTTGTAGGAAACACGATTGCATTGAGCGTATGCAACAAGCCGTTAAACCTCTGAGTGTCCCTAGTATGACAAATGTTGTCTCGTGAGGGTTTTCGGTGGATACTACCCACAAAATCCAAATGCGATATGCAGATTCTACATGATGAAAATTTTCAAAAATATCTTCAAATGAAGAATTTATTTTTAAATTGACACGATAAGTTAAATATAAGTTTTGGTCATTATCAAGAAATTTTAGTCCTTTTACTCATCAAAACTTCCAACAAAAATTAAGTTATCATCACAATTAGACTCTAGTTTGGCTAGTTGTTTCGATCGATAACATAGTGCAACTATGAAATGGATCCTCAGTTGATTATCAAAGTTTTTCAAAGTGGTATTTTTATTTCTTTTGAATAACAAGTCGAATCAAATAAGTGAAAATAGTGTTTGGATTTCAATTGCTTGCTCTCTCTATTTTTGAAAAGTATTAACATTATTATTATTTACACACTTAACTCAGATAAACTGAGGCCAGATATACTGATCATGCACTGCCTTTCGAACTTACGTGAGAAGGGTACAGAGTATGGTGAGTGCACACACTTGCGTATGAACACATGACTCTAGGTGGTTATTTTTATTAAATCTATTTACACACACCTAACTCAGATAAACTAAGGCCAGACATACCGATCATGCACTGCTTTTCGGGCTTACGTGAGAAGGGTACAGAGCATGGCGAGTGTACACACTTATGTGTGAACACCAGACTCTAGGTGTTTATTATTTTTATAAAAGCTTTTTTATTTTTTTTATGAAGATAGAGTTTTGCAAAATCATCTTAGCACCACTTAACTTAGAAGATCAAAAACGTTATCGCCTTTACTTTAAATCAACCACACTTTTAAAAAAAGATTACAATTAGGACATACTTCATAATTATCACCTATGAACCTTTCTATATAGTAGTTAAACCATAGTTACTTGTAATCAAACTTCATTTTTATTTTTGTTGAGACAAATAAATTTTCAAAAATTTCAATTCAATAACCAAAACATATACTTATCCTATAGTGTTTCTTCAAAAGTAAATCAATATGCTAAAAAGAAAATTTGTTTTTGTTTCTTTGGGTTTTGGAAAGAAAATGCAAAAAATAAACCATGAAAATTCACAAATGAATATTAGACTCTCCCCCACCCCACACTTGATTTTGACTGTGTCCCCACAGTCAATGCATGATATAATGAGTTTAATGGGGAAAAATATATACATATTTACAAGAGAGGGTTAACATTTCTTACTAGACGTACTATGGCTCATGAAGAGTCATGAGCTCCTCCTCTCGATCACTCGGCAATTCCAAGTAATTCTTTAAACGATGACCATTGACTTTAAAAATTGATCCATCCTTAGGGTTTTCTATTTCTATAGCACCATGTGGAAAAACAGTACGTACAATGTATGGTCCTATCCACCTTGATTTTAACTTCCCAGGGAACAAATGAAGTCTAGAGTCATACAAAAGAACTTTTTGGTTTGGAAAAAATATTTTCCTTGGGATTGACTTGTCATGAAAAACTTATGTTCTTTCTTTGTAAATTTTCTTGTTTTCATACGCGTCGTTCCTAATCTCCTCTAACTCGTTGAGTCACAATTTTCTGTTTTCGCCGGCTTTTTCAAGGTCAAAGTTTATGCTCTTAATCGCCCACAACGCTTTATGTTCGAGTTCGATGGGTAAATGGCACGCTTTGCCATATACAAGCCTAAAAGGAGACATCCCAAGTTTGGTTTTGTACATAGTTCTGTAAGCCCAAAGTGCATATATTAATTTTTGTAACCAATCTTTTCGATTTTTATTTACAGTTTTCTCTAAAATTTGTTTGATTTGACGATTTGAAACTTCAACTTGACCACAAGTTTGAGGATGATAAGAAGTGGATAACTTGTGGGTTATCGAGTATTTTTTCATTAGAGTTTCAAATGAACGATTACAGAAATAGGTTCCTTTGTCGCTTATTATTGTGCGAGGTGTTCCAAACCTTGAAAAGATGTTTTCTTTTATGAATTTCACAACAACTTTATGTTCATTTATTTTACAAGGAATGGCTTCAACCCATTTAGAGACATAATCAACTGCAAGAAGAATGTACAGATTTCCAAAAGAATTGAGAAATGGTCCCATAAAATCAATACCCCAAACATCAAAGATTTCGATCGTAAGAATGGGGTTCAAAGGCATCATGTTTCGTCGAGAGACTCTTCCTAACATTTGGCAGCGATCGCAAGTTTTACAAAACTCAAATGCATCTTTGAAAAACATAGTCTAGTAAAAACCACATTGAAGCACTTTTTCTATGGTTTTCTTCAGACCGAAGTGACCACCACAAGCTTGGTCATGATAAAATGAAAGAACACTTTTGATTTTGCAATTCGAGATGCAACGTCAAATGATTTGGTCGGAACAGTATTTAAACAAGTATGGATCATTCCAATAGAAGTATTTGAATTGGGAAAGAAATTTATATTTATCTTGTTTCGACCAAAATGAAGGAATTTCCTTAGTGACTAAATAGTTCACTGTGTCGGCATACCATGGATCGATGGAAATGGAAAGGAGTTGTTCATCAAGAAAGTTCTCATTGATCGGTAAAGAAGATGGTGTGTTTGGAAGAAGTGACAAACGATCAGCAATGACATTGCAAGATCCCATTTTATCTTTGATCATAAGGTCAAATTCTTAGAGTAAAAGGATCAAACGGATCAAACGAGACTTAGCATCCTTTTTAGAGAAAAGGTACCCAAGAGTGGAATGGTCAGTGTAAACAGTAATTTGTGAGCCTATCAAATAAGGTCGGAATTTTCCGACCGCAAAGACTACCGCTAGAAGCTCTTTTTCAGTGGTCGTGTAATTAGGTTGAGCATCGTTAAGAGTTATACTAGCGTAGTAGATTATATGAAGAATTTTGTTGATGCGTTTTGCTAAGACAGCACCAACTGCAAAGTTAGAAGTGTCACACATTATTTGAAAAGGAAGATCCCAATTGGGTGAGCAAATGATGGGAGCAGAAATGAGTTCATTTTTGAGACGTTCAAAAGTAGAAACACGGTCAGAATTAAAGTCGAATGGAACATCTTTTCCAAGAAGAGTCGTTAGAGGTCCAGCGATTTTACTAAAGTCTTTCACAAAGCGTTGATAAAAGCCAGCATGTCCAAGGAATAAATGAATGTCCTTGACAAATTTGGGAATGGGTAGATTTGCAATTATGTCAACTTTCACTTTATCTACCTCAATGCCTTTGTTTGAAGTGACATGCCCAAGAACAATGCCGTGTTTGACCATAAAATGGCATTTTTCTCAATTTAACGTTAAGTGTTTATCCTTGCATCGTTTAAGAACCAACTCAAGATGGTGTAAGTACTCGGAAAAAGAGTTTCCAAAGATGGAAAAATCGTCCATAAACACTTCAAAAAAGCATTCGATAATATCGGAAAAGATGCTGACCATGCATCTTTGGAAAGTAGCAGGAGCATTGCGAAGGCCAAATGGCATACGTCGATATGCAAAAGTGCCAAAGGGAAACATGAAAGTCGTTTTCTCTTGATCTTCGGGAGCGATGGGAATTTGGTTATAACCGGAGTAACAATCAAGAAAGCAATAGAATTCGTGGCCGGATAAACGTTCAAGCATTTGGTCGATGAAGGGAAGGGGAAAATGGTCTTTACGTGTTGTAGCATTTAATTTTCGATAATCAATGCAAACACGCCAACCCGTTTGAGTACGAGTTGGAATGAGTTCGTTAGAGTCGTTCTTGATAACTATAAGTCTGGACTTTTTAGGCACGACATGAATTGGGCTAACCCACGAACTATCAGAGATTGGGTATATGATTCTGTTATCGAGAAGTTTAAAATTTTCATCACGAACTGCATCCTTCATTTTTGGGTTAAGCCTTCGTTGCGCGTCACGAACAGCCTTGGCATCATCAACTAAGTGGATGTGATGTTGAATAAGAGCGGGACTAATTCCCTTTATATCGGTGATCGACCATCCAATTGCTTTTTTATTTTTCGATAAAATTGAAAGAAGGGAAGCTTCTTCATCAAGAGAGAGAGTTGAAGAGATTATGACGGAAAATGTTTTATTGTCACCTATCTATGCGTACTTAAGGTGATCAGGAAGGGGTTTAAGGTTCAACCTCGGGGGTTGCTCAATCAAAGAATTCGGTTGAAGTTCTGATTCAATAGTAAGGGGTTCAAACAGAAGCGCATTTTCAATTTCATTAGGCTCGTCTTGAAACAATTGTTCATATTCAGTCTCACGTTCATTGTTTAAGTCAACCGTTTCGTTATCAAAATTTTCTTGAATGGAGCTAACTTCCAACGTTTGGTCACGTGGTTCATTCGATTGATTTTCAAGATTAAAATATTAAGATCCAAAGTCATATTTCCAAAAGAAATTTTCATCGAACCGTTTCGACAATTGATTAGAGCATTTGAAGTAGCCAAGAAAGGTCGACCTAAAATCAATGGAATTTGACTCATCGGATTATTCACAGTTGTGTTTCGAAGAGGATGAAATCGACAGGGAATATAAATTGACCGATTTTGATGAGTACATCAATGATTTCTCCTATGAGTTTCTTTATCGAACGATCGGCAAATTGAAGAGTTACTTTCGTCGGTTTTAGTTCACCCAAGCCAAGTTGCTGGTAAACTAAATAAGGAATCAAATTGACACTCACACTCAGATCTAGTAAGCACTTGTTAATCGTTTTATCTCTTATCGTACACGAGATCATCGGACATCCAGGATCTTTGTATTTAATGGGAATTGATTGGGACAAGACTTCACTAAGTCCAGCAGCTAAGAAAACTTTCTTGGGTACTTGAGTATGTTGTTTTTGAGTATACAAGTCCTTGAGAAACTTAGCGTATGTCGGGACTTGTTGAACGATATCAAGAAGCGGGATGTTAATTTTGACTTGTTTAAAAATTTCCAACATCTTTTCCATTTGATCAGAGTGTTTCTTGGGTCGAAGACGATGTGGAAATAGAACACGATACTCAGTAGGTCGGTCTACTTGAGTAGAAGAAGAATTTGGATTGGAATTTGATTCAATGTTTGGCTCAATGTTTTGTTCAGATTCGCTTGTTTTTGAAGTGTCAAGAGAAGTTTCAGATAAATCGTTTGGATTAACAACTTGATTATCGATTTATTTACCATAACGCAAAGTCATGATAGCATTCATTTGGTTGACATTGCTATCTTGAACGACATGGGCTTATTCGAATTCGTGTTTTGATTTTTGGGATTCGGAACTGGCTGAGTTGGGAATGTGCCTCATTCACGTTCACTCACAGACGTTGCTAATTGACTCATTTGCATTTCAAGTTTAGCAATTGACTGACCTGTATTCTGCATGTACGAGGTTAACAAATTTTGTAAATTGATGTTTGATTGGAGACTTTGAGTGGTTGCTTTAGCCAAAGTAACAAGACTTTTTTCAAGTGAAGTCAAACGTTTATCGTCTTGGGGAGCAAAAGATTATTGCGGTTGATTTTGAGACGGACCCGTAAAATTTTGTTGAAATGATTAGGTTAAAAGGGAGGATTCGAAGCATTGTTTAGAAATGCCTAAAAATTAGGACGAATTAAGTTCGTGTTGGAATTATTTTGGTTCCACATAAAATTAGGATGATTTCTCTAACCAGGATTGTACGTTGGAGAAAACGGGTCGTTTTTAACCTTGTTGAAATCATTGAGTTGTTCATTGAATTAGGGCACTGATCAGCTATGTGATTAAGATCATTGTATTTATAACACATGGGTTGGGAAGCTTGGTTCATTTGGTTGGATGAGAAAACGTTGTCGAATTTATTGATCATTGCATCGATTTTAGCTTCCAAAGCCAAAGATGATCCTATCGAGTGTGCGCTCAATCGTGAATAAATGGAATTTTCGTTAGAACGTTCCCTTTGGGATGATTTTTCAGCCAAGTGGAATTACCAAGCATCATCGCGGTGTTGAGCGAGAAAATTGCCTTGGCACATCGATTCAAGCATGGTTTGTGAACTATTTTCAAGTCCATCGTATAAGATTTGGCAAAGAGTCCAATTTTTCAAAATTATGGTGTGGGCATTTTATCAAAAGCTCTTTAAATCTTTCAAAATATTTTCCGAAAAGTTCACCCCTAAATTGATGAAAATTCACAATCTTGTTTTGGATTTTAGTTTTTTTTCCAAGAGGTAGAACTTTTTCAAGAAGTCTTTAACAAATTCTTCCCAGGTTTTGATCGAGTTTGATGGTAAGTTGTACAACCATTTTTCAACATAATCGGTAAGGGCAAATGGAATTAACCGAAGTTTGATTCCATCATCACAATGTTGTTGAAGTTTAATGGTCGTGCATACTTGTTCGAATTTTGTTAAGAAAATGTATGAGTCATCATGTTCAAAATTGCCAAATTTTGGGAGCGTTGCAATGTGATTGGAATGAATTTCGAAATGGTTACCCATTGGAGTGGGTAGTGTGATGCAAGAAGGAATAGAAACTCTATCAGGAAAGATTCTATTGATGAGAGTTCATGGGGCATTTTTCATTTGCCATTGCTGAAGGATCGTTTGTCCAAGTTAAACGATTTGTTGTTGTGTCACGAGTCCAAATACTCATGCACAAGTAAAAGTCAAGAAGAGAAAGAAGTGAGAATCGAGTTAAGAGAATGAAACAAGGCTTGGAAAATGAAGTGAAAAATTGTTTTGTTTTTTTATAATTTTTTTTAAAAGGACAAGTATTTACCAAAGAGAATTTACTTTTCAAAAGGGATATTTGATTTTATTTTTTTCTGGATTTTCAAAAAAAATTCCTTTTTTTATGTTTTAGTTTTCTTTTCTTTTTTCTAGTTTTTGTTTTTGAAAAGATTGTTTTTTTAACTAACTTAAATAAAATGATTTTTTATTTTTTATTCTGTTTGAAAACTTTTTTGATTTTTTTTTTTATTTTAATAAAAAACTAAGTTAAGTAAAATGTAAATTTTTTGTTTTGTTTTGGATTTTGTTTTTTATATATATGCATGAACTAATGCAATTAAATGAATGCAAGGACTTAATTACAAATTTTCTATCCTTAGTGGCTCCTAACCCAAAATTGTATAATTACACTTTGTCCTAATTCAATGAAATAGTTCTTAGCCAGGTAATAGACTAGAATTATCGATGTACCATGAATCACCGTAGTAATGCAGCCGAAGGTTTAAGTACCTTCAGAGAAACAATCACTATAATTTTTACGAATCACCGTAATATTTATATATGATTATTGCTTTACCGTAGTCTAGACACCAAGAAGTTAAATTGTCAAAAGAATACAACTTGTCAAGATACAATTAAGCCCTAGGTGAGCTCGCGACACCCTTAAGTCAAAAGTCTAACCATTATTATTAGTCCAATTCTACGATGAAATGCAATTTGTGGGCCAAGGAAGGGGTGATGAAATCCCCCACCTTATGTGGATTTGGGTGTTGCCCTTAGAAAAGAAAATAAGATGAAATGAATGCAAAGCAAAAATTAAACGTGATTTAACAATGCAATTACGAATGGGATTTGATTTTGTTTTTGTTTTTGAATTTTTTTTTAAATGCAAGCAACTAGCAATGCAATGAAAATAAAAACAAGTGATAAGAGCACAATAGCAGAGCATGCAGAATTATCAGCAATTTTTTTTTAAGCGGTAATTTTTAGCAAGCGGTTTATTTTGGCAAGTAAAGCAAAACAAGCAATTCCCACTTTCTGATTTTCTGCAACCTGAAAAAAAAAAGTTAACAAACTAAACACTTAACAAACAAAACAAACGATTAAGTATATAGATTCAAAATAAAAAAAGTGAATCAAAACACTAAAACAAATTTAACTCAAACAATTAAACAAGCTATACTAAACAAAACAAAACAAAAATCTACTCAGGCCCACAAACAAGCTAAAGCCCAATTATTCTACTTTACCAAACCGCTTTACATTGATTTTAAAAACATCAAAACTTATTACTTTTCCCTGTTAAAAAGAAGAAGAAAAAAGAAAAAAGGAAACTTGAATCAATTTCGAGTGGACGTAGATAGTGGATTTTGGTCGCGGGTAGTTGCAATGTGGTGATTTGAGTTTCCTAAAGTCGAATTTTGATCGGGATTGGAATGGTGACAGTGCGTGCATGGGTGAACTCGGTCGATTTGAAGGAAGAGTGGGTTTGTCTGGAGATTCATGGGATTTGATTGAGGTTGCGATTGCGAGTTGTAGATGGTTGGCAATTGATTTTGGGTTATTGGATTTGGTTTCAGTGGTGGAGACTGAGTTGGATGGTTGCTGATGTTGTTTGGTGATGTGATGAGTCTAGATACAGTGAATGTTTGACAGTGGTCGAAGTGCTGTTGATTGTAGGAGGTTTTTGTATGAATTGAGAGTGGTTGATTAAGGAGCAGTTGTGATGGAGGAGGCTAGGAAAATGTTGTTGACTATGTAGGGGGTTGATGTATAGGAGCAGCAGGGGATATTGTATGTTTTGGTTGTGATGAGGAAGGCAGTGAGGAGGTGATTAATACAAGTGTTGTAGGAGTTGATGATGGATGTGTTGGTTGATGGATTGATATGGTGGCTGTGAGGCAGTTTCTGGTGCTATATAGTTGAAGGCAGGTTGTTGACAGTGAATGTTGTAGGTTGTAGTGAGGTGGTTGTGACTGTTTGTGGAAGTTTTGATGGAAGGAGTGTAGCAGAGGTGTGAAGGTGATAAAGGAGATGAGGGTTGTAGTTGTTTGAGGATGAAGTGAGATGGTGTAAGGCAGAGGCAGTTTTGTTTTTAGAGAATTGAAGTGTGGTTGTAGGTGATATGTAAGAGGAGGTGGAAGGCAGTTTGCAGTAGTATGTTGAAGCGGTTGTGGTGCTGTAGGTAGTGGGGTGGATGTGCATTGATGAGGCAGTGATGGTTTAATAGTGGCGGTGCACATGGATGTTGCAGTTAAAGAAGTGGTGGAGGAGTATTGGGTAGCAGGCAGAGGTTGGCAGAGGGTTGTTGTGTTTGTTTTATGGTTGCTATTGTGGTTTGGTAGTGTTTTTGATGATGATGATGATGGTGGTGGTTGAATGTGCAGGGGATGGCAGTATGCAGGAGTGGGTAATGAGGATGAGGCTATGTGATGGGTGAAATTTGGTTGTAATGACAGTAGAGGGAATGATGTTTTTGAAATGATTTTGTAAATATGGATGGTTGGTGCAGTATTTGGTTGTGGGTGGTAGTATTGTATGAAGTTGTGGGTAGTATTTGGATGAGGTTATTGAGGTGGTAGCAGGGACTGTTGTGATGTGCAGTGGGTAGTTGGAAGTTGATGGATTAGAGGAGATGGTATTGGAATTTAAGTTTATGGCAGCAGTTTTGTGGTGATATGGTAAGGAATGGGGGAGGTGGTATGTTTGTGGCAGTTTTGGCAATGAAGTTAAGGAGGAGGGTTAGGCAGTTTTGGTATGGATTGGTTGTTTGTGAATGATGGTTTGATGGAGGCAGTGGTAGGTTGGTTGTTTGTGAAGTTTGATGCTGTAATGGTGTGGTTGTGAAGGTGGCAGTTGACAAAGGGATTGAAGACAGGTGAACTTGCCTGTAAGTGTGGGGATGTTTGTTGAAGAGGCAGTGATTGTATTATGAGAGGAAGGTGGACCGAGTTTGATGAGGCAGTGGGTTTGATAGGATGGAGTTGGAAGTGTGCAATGCACAAAGAAATGACACAAAAAAATGAAGTTGTTAGGAAATACAAATGTAAATAAAAATGTAATTGTGTATGTTGTTTTGAAAATGTAAATACAAATGAAGTGAACTATATTTGTTTTGAAATGAAATTGCATATGTTTTTGTAAGTGCAATAGAAATAAAACAAAAACAAACACAACTAAGTCAAAACAAATGAAAACAAAGCAAAACAAAATGAACAAAACAAATGCTTAACAATATTTTTTTCTCTTTTTTTTTAAGAAAAACAAAACACAAAACAAATATAAACAACAAAAATAATTCGAAGAGTAAATTTAAATCAAATTGCAATTCCCCGAAAAAGGCGCCAAAAACTTGTTAATAATGACGGAAATTTTTATCGATTAGAAAATCGTCGTTAAAAATATTATAGTTATAAACCGCAAGCGCACAACGTACAATTGTAGTACGTATGTGAGTATGGGTCGATCCATAAGAAAATGAATTAATTTTAAATTCTACTCAATCAAATTAGACCAAAGTTTAAAGATGTGTTAACTAAAATTGCTAAAAAACTAACAAAAAGAAGTTTGAAAACTAAGTATGAGATTAAAAGCAATTTAGGAGCAAATATACTCTCATGATCATATAAATCAACATTCATGAAGTTATGATCTTTTCTTCTTGTCATTTGTGAATTAATTGATGCATTTATCATAAGCATGGCCTAATTGTGTTATTAATTAACACAGTTAAACCATCAAACTCTAATGCACCCTCTAACCCACTTACTAACTTTAATGAAAATGACATGAAATTAAAATTAGAATCTATTTTAAGCATAACTTATTTACTATTTAATTAGTAACATCAACCATCAAATTTTTATTCTAATTATATTTTCATCACCATAATCATATGTAGATGAAGAGGTAATTAATGATTCATATGACTAAGCATAGCCTATTTGTTTTGAACAACATAGGTCATCAAACTCAATATTAAACACAAAATCACATAAACATCAACATATCATTAAGCACAAAAAAGGAATATCATAATATGAATTCATTTTGTTGATTCATTATGAATCATGAGAGCTTCATCACCCCTAAATTGAAGGGGTTTAGCTACACATAATTGAATTCATGTTAACATAAAATGATTTTGACAAAAACATAAAGGAAAGAAAAAGCTAATCAAAAGAAAAGACAATTAACTACTTGCATAAAGTAAATCTAAACTAATTGTATGAATTAAATCTAAACTACTAACATAAAATAAAAGAGACATAAACTAACATAAATGAACATGACATAAACTAACATAATAAAAGAGCATGTAAATAAGAACATTAAATAAATTAAATAAAAAGAAGGTGCATGTAAGAAAGAAAATGGCTAAGAAGCCATTAAAGAGTAGATTTATTTTTATTCATTTTGGAGGCTACAATTTGCATGAAAGGTAAGAAGATAGTTATATGAAACATAAGAGGTATTTATACATGCTTAAAACCCTAATTCATATTTTAGGGGACTACCTAAAATTCCCTTTAGGAAGTGTAACCTCCAAGTAATCATTAGAGAATTAATTAATCCCTACTAACATGCCTTTAAACCTCCATTAACATGTGCATGTGCTTTTAATTATGGACCATATGGTAGTGGGTTAGGGGGCTCCTTCATGTTGCATGAATTCATTTATTTCTCTTCTTCATTTGTCTTCAACATATGTGCTTGCATTCTTCCATGAACCCTCTTCATATTTGCACTGCATTTCCTACAAATAAAAATAAAAATGTGCAAATAAATTTTCTCAAATTAAATCATATACAAAATTACCATTTTACCCTCAAATGAAGGTGAAGAAATGATGATTTGAAAATAATTTAAATTTTGGTTTAAATATGTAAAATACCCTAATATGCTCATTTATTTAAATAAAAGTAGGTTAAATATGGAAGTAAAAATATGCACTTTTACATGCACATCAAATACCCCCACACTTATCTTTTTATTCGTCCTTGAATAAACTAAAACTAAGGTAAATCCATTTTTGTAGGAAACACGATTGCATTGAGCGTATGCAACAAGCCGTTAAACCTCTGAGTGTCCCTAGTATGACAAATGTTGTCTCGTGAGGGTTTTCGGTGGATACTACCCACAAAATCCAAATGCGATATGCAGATTCTACATGATGAAAATTTTCAAAAATATCTTCAAATGAAGAATTTATTTTTAAATTGACACGATAAGTTAAATATAAGTTTTGGTCATTATCAAGAAATTTTAGTCCTTTTACTCATCAAAACTTCCAACAAAAATTAAGTTATCATCACAATTAGACTCTAGTTTGGCTAGTTGTTTCGATCGATAACATAGTGCAACTATGAAATGGATCCTCAGTTGATTATCAAAGTTTTTCAAAGTGGTATTTTTATTTCTTTTGAATAACAAGTCGAATCAAATAAGTGAAAATAGTGTTTGGATTTCAATTGCTTGCTCTCTCTATTTTTGAAAAGTATTAACATTATTATTATTTACACACTTAACTCAGATAAACTGAGGCCAGATATACTGATCATGCACTGCCTTTCGAACTTACGTGAGAAGGGTACAGAGTATGGTGAGTGCACACACTTGCGTATGAACACATGACTCTAGGTGGTTATTTTTATTAAATCTATTTACACACACCTAACTCAGATAAACTAAGGCCAGACATACCGATCATGCACTGCTTTTCGGGCTTACGTGAGAAGGGTACAGAGCATGGCGAGTGTACACACTTATGTGTGAACACCAGACTCTAGGTGTTTATTATTTTTATAAAAGCTTTTTTATTTTTTTTATGAAGATAGAGTTTTGCAAAATCATCTTAGCACCACTTAACTTAGAAGATCAAAAACGTTATCGCCTTTACTTTAAATCAACCACACTTTTAAAAAAAGATTACAATTAGGACATACTTCATAATTATCACCTATGAACCTTTCTATATAGTAGTTAAACCATAGTTACTTGTAATCAAACTTCATTTTTATTTTTGTTGAGACAAATAAATTTTCAAAAATTTCAATTCAATAACCAAAACATATACTTATCCTATAGTGTTTCTTCAAAAGTAAATCAATATGCTAAAAAGAAAATTTGTTTTTTGTTTCTTTGGGTTTTGGAAAGAAAATGCAAAAAATAAACCATGAAAATTCACAAATGAATATTAGACTCTCCCCCACCCCACACTTGATTTTGACTGTGTCCCCACAGTCAATGCATGATATAATGAGTTTAATGGGGAAAAATATATACATATTTACAAGAGAGGGTTAACATTTCTTACTAGACGTACTATGGCTCATGAAGAGTCATGAGCTCCTCCTCTCGATCACTCGGCAATTCCAAGTAATTCTTTAAACGATGACCATTGACTTTAAAAATTGATCCATCCTTAGGGTTTTCTATTTCTATAGCACCATGTGGAAAAACAGTACGTACAATGTATGGTCCTATCCACCTTGATTTTAACTTCCCAGGGAACAAATGAAGTCTAGAGTCATACAAAAGAACTTTTTGGTTTGGAAAAAATATTTTCCTTGGGATTGACTTGTCATGAAAAACTTATGTTCTTTCTTTGTAAATTTTCTTGCTTTCATACGCGTCGTTCCTAATCTCCTCTAACTCGTTGAGTCACAATTTTCTGTTTTCGCCGGCTTTTTCAAGGTCAAAGTTTATGCTCTTAATCGCCCACAACGCTTTATGTTCGAGTTCGATGGGTAAATGGCACGCTTTGCCATATACAAGCCTAAAAGGAGACATCCCAAGTTTGGTTTTGTACATAGTTCTGTAAGCCCAAAGTGCATATATTAATTTTTGTAACCAATCTTTTCGATTTTTATTTACAGTTTTCTCTAAAATTTGTTTGATTTGACGATTTGAAACTTCAACTTGACCACAAGTTTGAGGATGATAAGAAGTGGATAACTTGTGGGTTATCGAGTATTTTTTCATTAGAGTTTCAAATGAACGATTACAGAAATAGGTTCCTTTGTCGCTTATTATTGTGCGAGGTGTTCCAAACCTTGAAAAGATGTTTTCTTTTATGAATTTCACAACAACTTTATGTTCATTTATTTTACAAGGAATGGCTTCAACCCATTTAGAGACATAATCAACTGCAAGAAGAATGTACAGATTTCCAAAAGAATTGAGAAATGGTCCCATAAAATCAATACCCCAAACATCAAAGATTTCGATCGTAAGAATGGGGTTCAAAGGCATCATGTTTCGTCGAGAGACTCTTCCTAACATTTGGCAGCGATCGCAAGTTTTACAAAACTCAAATGCATCTTTGAAAAACATAGTCTAGTAAAAACCACATTGAAGCACTTTTTCTATGGTTTTCTTCAGACCGAAGTGACCACCACAAGCTTGGTCATGATAAAATGAAAGAACACTTTTGATTTTGCAATTCGAGATGCAACGTCAAATGATTTGGTCGGAACAGTATTTAAACAAGTATGGATCATTCCAATAGAAGTATTTGAATTGGGAAAGAAATTTATATTTATCTTGTTTCGACCAAAATGAAGGAATTTCCTTAGTGACTAAATAGTTCACTGTGTCGGCATACCATGGATCGATGGAAATGGAAAGGAGTTGTTCATCAAGAAAGTTCTCATTGATCGGTAAAGAAGATGGTGCGTTTGGAAGAAGTGACAAACGATCAGCAATGACATTGCAAGATCCCATTTTATCTTTGATCATAAGGTCAAATTCTTAGAGTAAAAGGATCAAACGGATCAAACGAGACTTAGCATCCTTTTTAGAGAAAAGGTACCCAAGAGTGGAATGGTCAGTGTAAACAGTAATTTGTGAGCCTATCAAATAAGGTCGGAATTTTCCGACCGCAAAGACTACCGCTAGAAGCTCTTTTTCAGTGGTCGTGTAATTAGGTTGAGCATCGTTAAGAGTTATACTAGCGTAGTAGATTATATGAAGAATTTTGTTGATGCGTTTTGCTAAGACAGCACCAACTGCAAAGTTAGAAGTGTCACACATTATTTGAAAAGGAAGATCCCAATTGGGTGAGCAAATGATGGGAGCAGAAATGAGTTCATTTTTGAGACGTTCAAAAGCAGAAACACGGTCAGAATTAAAGTCGAATGGAACATCTTTTCCAAGAAGAGTCGTTAGAGGTCCAGCGATTTTACTAAAGTCTTTCACAAAGCGTTGATAAAAGCCAGCATGTCCAAGGAATAAATGAATGTCCTTGACAAATTTGGGAATGGGTAGATTTGCAATTATGTCAACTTTCACTTTATCTACCTCAATGCCTTTGTTTGAAGTGACATGCCCAAGAACAATGCCGTGTTTGACCATAAAATGGCATTTTTCTCAATTTAACGTTAAGTGTTTATCCTTGCATCGTTTAAGAACCAACTCAAGATGGTGTAAGTACTCGGAAAAAGAGTTTCCAAAGATGGAAAAATCGTCCATAAACACTTCAAAAAAGCATTCGATAATATCGGAAAAGATGCTGACCATGCATCTTTGGAAAGTAGCAGGAGCATTGCGAAGGCCAAATGGCATACGTCGATATGCAAAAGTGCCAAAGGGAAACATGAAAGTCGTTTTCTCTTGATCTTCGGGAGCGATGGGAATTTGGTTATAACCGGAGTAACAATCAAGAAAGCAATAGAATTCGTGGCCGGATAAACGTTCAAGCATTTGGTCGATGAAGGGAAGGGGAAAATGGTCTTTACGTGTTGTAGCATTTAATTTTCGATAATCAATGCAAACACGCCAACCCGTTTGAGTACGAGTTGGAATGAGTTCGTTAGAGTCGTTCTTGATAACTATAAGTCTGGACTTTTTAGGCACGACATGAATTGGGCTAACCCACGAACTATCAGAGATTGGGTATATGATTCTGTTATCGAGAAGTTTAAAATTTTCATCACGAACTGCATCCTTCATTTTTGGGTTAAGCCTTCGTTGCGCGTCACGAACAGCCTTGGCATCATCAACTAAGTGGATGTGATGTTGAATAAGAGCGGGACTAATTCCCTTTATATCGGTGATCGACCATCCAATTGCTTTTTTATTTTTCGATAAAATTGAAAGAAGGGAAGCTTCTTCATCAAGAGAGAGAGTTGAAGAGATTATGACGGAAAATGTTTTATTGTCACCTATCTATGCGTACTTAAGGTGATCAGGAAGGGGTTTAAGGTTCAACCTCGGGGGTTGCTCAATCAAAGAATTCGGTTGAAGTTCTGATTCAATAGTAAGGGGTTCAAACAGAAGCGCATTTTCAATTTCATTAGGCTCGTCTTGAAACAATTGTTCATATTCAGTCTCACGTTCATTGTTTAAGTCAACCGTTTCGTTATCAAAATTTTCTTGAATGGAGCTAACTTCCAACGTTTGGTCACGTGGTTCATTCGATTGATTTTCAAGATTAAAATATTAAGATCCAAAGTCATATTTCCAAAAGAAATTTTCATCGAACCGTTTCGACAATTGATTAGAGCATTTGAAGTAGCCAAGAAAGGTCGACCTAAAATCAATGGAATTTGACTCATCGGATTATTCACAGTTGTGTTTCGAAGAGGATGAAATCGACAGGGAATATAAATTGACCGATTTTGATGAGTACATCAATGATTTCTCCTATGAGTTTCTTTATCGAACGATCGGCAAATTGAAGAGTTACTTTCGTCGGTTTTAGTTCACCCAAGCCAAGTTGCTGGTAAACTAAATAAGGAATCAAATTGACACTCACACTCAGATCTAGTAAGCACTTGTTAATCGTTTTATCTCTTATCGTACACGAGATCATCGGACATCCAGGATCTTTGTATTTAATGGGAATTGATTGGGACAAGACTTCACTAAGTCCAGCAGCTAAGAAAACTTTCTTGGGTACTTGAGTATGTTGTTTTTGAGTATACAAGTCCTTGAGAAACTTAGCGTATGTCGGGACTTGTTGAACGATATCAAGAAGCGGGATGTTAATTTTGACTTGTTTAAAAATTTCCAACATCTTTTCCATTTGATCAGAGTGTTTCTTGGGTCGAAGACGATGTGGAAATAGAACACGATACTCAGTAGGTCGGTCTACTTGAGTAGAAGAAGAATTTGGATTGGAATTTGATTCAATGTTTGGCTCAATGTTTTGTTCAGATTCGCTTGTTTTTGAAGTGTCAAGAGAAGTTTCAGATAAATCGTTTGGATTAACAACTTGATTATCGATTTATTTACCATAACGCAAAGTCATGATAGCATTCATTTGGTTGACATTGCTATCTTGAACGACATGGGCTTATTCGAATTCGTGTTTTGATTTTTGGGATTCGGAACTGGCTGAGTTGGGAATGTGCCTCATTCACGTTCACTCACAGACGTTGCTAATTGACTCATTTGCATTTCAAGTTTAGCAATTGACTGACCTGTATTCTGCATGTACGAGGTTAACAAATTTTGTAAATTGATGTTTGATTGGAGACTTTGAGTGGTTGCTTTAGCCAAAGTAACAAGACTTTTTTCAAGTGAAGTCAAACGTTTATCGTCTTGGGGAGCAAAAGATTATTGCGGTTGATTTTGAGACGGACCCGTAAAATTTTGTTGAAATGATTAGGTTAAAAGGGAGGATTCGAAGCATTGTTTAGAAATGCCTAAAAATTAGGACGAATTAAGTTCGTGTTGGAATTATTTTGGTTCCACATAAAATTAGGATGATTTCTCTAACCAGGATTGTACGTTGGAGAAAACGGGTCGTTTTTAACCTTGTTGAAATCATTGAGTTGTTCATTGAATTAGGGCACTGATCAGCTATGTGATTAAGATCATTGTATTTATAACACATGGGTTTGGAAGCTTGGTTCATTTGGTTGGATGAGAAAACGTTGTCGAATTTATTGATCATTGCATCGATTTTAGCTTCCAAAGCCAAAGATGATCCTATCGAGTGTGCGCTCAATCGTGAATAAATGGAATTTTCGTTAGAACGTTCCCTTTGGGATGATTTTTCAGCCAAGTGGAATTACCAAGCATCATCGCGGTGTTGAGCGAGAAAATTGCCTTGGCACATCGATTCAAGCATGGTTTGTGAACTATTTTCAAGTCCATCGTATAAGATTTGGCAAAGAGTCCAATTTTTCAAAATTATGGTGTGGGCATTTTATCAAAAGCTCTTTAAATCTTTCAAAATATTTTCCGAAAAGTTCACCCCTAAATTGATGAAAATTCACAATCTTGTTTTGGATTTTAGTTTTTTTTCCAAGAGGTAGAACTTTTTCAAGAAGTCTTTAACAAATTCTTCCCAGGTTTTGATCGAGTTTGATGGTAAGTTGTACAACCATTTTTCAACATAATCGGTAAGGGCAAATGGAATTAACCGAAGTTTGATTCCATCATCACAATGTTGTTGAAGTTTAATGGTCGTGCATACTTGTTCGAATTTTGTTAAGAAAATGTATGAGTCATCATGTTCAAAATTGCCAAATTTTGGGAGCGTTGCAATGTGATTGGAATGAATTTCGAAATGGTTACCCATTGGAGTGGGTAGTGTGATGCAAGAAGGAATAGAAACTCTATCAGGAAAGATTCTATTGATGAGAGTTCATGGGGCATTTTTCATTTGCCATTGCTGAAGGATCGTTTGTCCAAGTTAAACGATTTGTTGTTGTGTCACGAGTCCAAATACTCATGCACAAGTAAAAGTCAAGAAGAGAAAGAAGTGAGAATCGAGTTAAGAGAATGAAACAAGGCTTGGAAAATGAAGTGAAAAATTGTTTTGTTTTTTTTATAATTTTTTTTAAAAGGACAAGTATTTACCAAAGAGAATTTACTTTTCAAAAGGGATATTTGATTTTATTTTTTTCTGGATTTTCAAAAAAAATTCCTTTTTTTATGTTTTAGTTTTCTTTTCTTTTTTCTAGTTTTTGTTTTTGAAAAGATTGTTTTTTTAACTAACTTAAATAAAATGATGTTTTATTTTTTATTCTGTTTGAAAACTTTTTTGATTTTTTTTTTAATTTTAATAAAAAACTAAGTTAAGTAAAATGTAAATTTTTTGTTTTGTTTTGGATTTTGTTTTTTATATATATGCATGAACTAATGCAATTAAATGAATGCAAGGACTTAATTACAAATTTTCTATCCTTAGTGGCTCCTAACCCAAAATTGTATAATTACACTTTGTCCTAATTCAATGAAATAGTTCTTAGCCAGGTAATAGACTAGAATTATCGATGTACCATGAATCACCGTAGTAATGCAGCCGAAGGTTTAAGTACCTTCAGAGAAACAATCACTATAATTTTTACGAATCACCGTAATATTTATATATGATTATTGCTTTACCGTAGTCTAGACACCAAGAAGTTAAATTGTCAAAAGAAGACAACTTGTCAAGATACAATTAAGCCCTAGGTGAGCTCGCGACACCCTTAAGTCAAAAGTCTAACCATTATTATTAGTCCAATTCTACGATGAAATGCAATTTGTGGGCCAAGGAAGGGGTGATGAAATCCCCCACCTTATGTGGATTTGGGTGTTGCCCTTAGAAAAGAAAATAAGATGAAATGAATGCAAAGCAAAAATTAAACGTGATTTAACAATGCAATTACGAATGGGATTTGATTTTGTTTTTGTTTTTGAATTTTTTTTTAAATGCAAGCAACTAGCAATGCAATGAAAATAAAAACAAGTGATAAGAGCACAATAGCAGAGCATGCAGAATTATCAGCAATTTTTTTTTAAGCGGTAATTTTTAGCAAGCGGTTTATTTTGGCAAGTAAAGCAAAACAAGCAATTCCCACTTTCTGATTTTCTGCAACCTGAAAAAAAAAGTTAACAAACTAAACACTTAACAAACAAAACAAACGATTAAGTATATAGATTCAAAATAAAAAAAGTGAATCAAAACACTAAAACAAATTTAACTCAAACAATTAAACAAGCTATACTAAACAAAACAAAACAAAAATCTACTCAGGCCCACAAACAAGCTAAAGCCCAATTATTCTACTTTACCAAACCGCTTTACATTGATTTTAAAAACATCAAAACTTATTACTTTTCCCTGTTAAAAAGAAGAAGAAAAAAGAAAAAAGGAAACTTGAATCAATTTCGAGTGGACGTAGATAGTGGATTTTGGTCGCGGGTAGTTGCAATGTGGTGATTTGAGTTTCCTAAAGTCGAATTTTGATCGGGATTGGAATGGTGACAGTGCGTGCATGGGTGAACTCGGTCGATTTGAAGGAAGAGTGGGTTTGTCTGGAGATTCATGGGATTTGATTGAGGTTGCGATTGCGAGTTGTAGATGGTTGGCAATTGATTTTGGGTTATTGGATTTGGTTTCAGTGGTGGAGACTGAGTTGGATGGTTGCTGATGTTGTTTGGTGATGTGATGAGTCTAGATACAGTGAATGTTTGACAGTGGTCGAAGTGCTGTTGATTGTAGGAGGTTTTTGTATGAATTGAGAGTGGTTGATTAAGGAGCAGTTGTGATGGAGGAGGCTAGGAAAATGTTGTTGACTATGTAGGGGGTTGATGTATAGGAGCAGCAGGGGATATTGTATGTTTTGGTTGTGATGAGGAAGGCAGTGAGGAGGTGATTAATACAAGTGTTGTAGGAGTTGATGATGGATATGTTGGTTGATGGATTGATATGGTGGCTGTGAGGCAGTTTCTGGTGCTATATAGTTGAAGGCAGGTTGTTGACAGTGAATGTTGTAGGTTGTAGTGAGGTGGTTGTGACTGTTTGTGGAAGTTTTGATGGAAGGAGTGTAGCAGAGGTGTGAAGGTGATAAAGGAGATGAGGGTTGTAGTTGTTTGAGGATGAAGTGAGATGGTGTAAGGCAGAGGCAGTTTTGTTTTTAGGGAATTGAAGTGTGGTTGTAGGTGATATGTAAGAGGAGGTGGAAGGCAGTTTGCAGTAGTATGTTGAAGCGGTTGTGGTGCTGTAGGTAGTGGGGTGGATGTGCATTGATGAGGCAGTGATGGTTTAATAGTGGCGGTGCACATGGATGTTGCAGTTAAAGAAGTGGTGGAGGAGTATTGGGTAGCAGGCAGAGGTTGGCAGAGGGTTGTTGTGTTTGTTTTATGGTTGTTATTGTGGTTTGGTAGTGTTTTTGATGATGATGATGATGGTGGTGGTTGAATGTGCAGGGGATGGCAGTATGCAGGAGTGGGTGATGAGGATGAGGCTATGTGATGGGTGAAATTTGGTTGTAATGACAGTAGAGGGAATGATGTTTTTGAAATGATTTTGTAAATATGGATGGTTGGTGCAGTATTTGGTTGTGGGTGGTAGTATTGTATGAAGTTGTGGGTAGTATTTGGATGAGGTTATTGAGGTGGTAGCAGGGACTGTTGTGATGTGCAGTGGGTAGTTGGAAGTTGATGGATTAGAGGAGATGGTATTGGAATTTAAGTTTATGGCAGCAGTTTTGTGGTGATAAGGTAAGGAATGGGGGAGGTGGTATGTTTGTGGCAGTTTTGGCAATGAAGTTAAGGAGGAGGGTTAGGCAGTTTTGGTATGGATTGGTTGTTTGTGAATGATGGTTTGATGGAGGCAGTGGTAGGTTGGTTGTTTGTGAAGTTTGATGCTGTAATGGTGTGGTTGTGAAGGTGGCAGTTGACAAAGGGATTGAAGACAGGTGAACTTGCCTGTAAGTGTGGGGATGTTTGTTGAAGAGGCAGTGATTGTATTATGAGAGGAAGGTGGACCGAGTTTGATGAGGCAGTGGGTTTGATAGGTTGGAGTTGGAAGTGTGCAATGCACAAAGAAATGACACAAAAAAATGAAGTTGTTAGGAAATACAAATGTAAATAAAAATGTAATTGTGTATGTTGTTTTGAAAATGTAAATACAAATGAAGTGAACTATATTTGTTTTGAAATGAAATTGCATATGTTTTTTTTAAGTGCAATAGAAATAAAACAAAAACAAACACAACTAAGTCAAAACAAATGAAAACAAAGCAAAACAAAATGAACAAAACAAATGCTTAACAATATTTTTTTCTCTTTTTTTTTAAGAAAAACAAAACACAAAACAAATATAAACAACAAAAATAATTCGAAGAGTAAATTTAAATCAAATTGCAATTCCCCGAAAAAGGCGCCAAAAACTTGTTAATAATGACGGAAATTTCTATCGATTAGAAAATCGTCGTTAAAAATATTATAGTTATAAACCGCAAGCGCACAACGTACAATTGTAGTACGTATGCGAGTATGGGTCGATCCATAAGAAAATGAATTAATTTTAAATTCTACTCAATCAAATTAGACCAAAGTTTAAAGATGTGTTAACTAAAATTGCTAAAAAACTAACAAAAAGAAGTTTGAAAACTAAGTATGAGATTAAAAGCAATTAAGGAGCAAATATACTCTCATGATCATATAAATCAACATTCATGAAGTTATGATCTTTTCTTCTTGTCATTTGTGAATTAATTGATGCATTTATCATAAGCATGGCCTAATTGTGTTATTAATTAACACAGTTAAACCATCAAACTCTAATGCACCCTCTAACCCACTTACTAACTTTAATGAAAATGACATGAAATTAAAATTAGAATCTATTTTAAGCATAACTTATTTACTATTTAATTAGTAACATCAACCATCAAATTTTTATTCTAATTATATTTTCATCACCATAATCATATGTAGATGAAGAGGTAATTAATGATTCATATGACTAAGCATAGCCTATTTGTTTTGAACAACATAGGTCATCAAACTCAATATTAAACACAAAATCACATAAACATCAACATATCATTAAGCACAAAAAAGGAATATCATAATATGAATTCATTTTGTTGATTCATTATGAATCATGAGAGCTTCATCACCCCTAAATTGAAGGGGTTTAGCTACACATAATTGAATTCATGTTAACATAAAATGATTTTGACAAAAACATAAAGGAAAGAAAAAGCTAATCAAAAGAAAAGACAATTAACTACTTGCATAAAGTAAATCTAAACTAATTGTATGAATTAAATCTAAACTACTAACATAAAATAAAAGAGACATAAACTAACATAAATGAACATGACATAAACTAACATAATAAAAGAGCATGTAAATAAGAACATTAAATAAATTAAATAAAAAGAAGGTGCATGTAAGAAAGAAAATGGCTAAGAAGCCATTAAAGAGTAGATTTATTTTTATTCATTTTGGAGGCTACAATTTGCATGAAAGGTAAGAAGATAGTTATATGAAACATAAGAGGTATTTATACATGCTTAAAACCCTAATTCATATTTTAGGGGACTACCTAAAATTCCCTTTAGAAAGTGTAACCTCCAAGTAATCATTAGAGAATTAATTAATCCCTACTAACATGCCTTTAAACCTCCATTAACATGTGCATGTGCTTTTAATTATGGACCATATGGTAGTGGGTTAGGGGGCTCCTTCATGTTGCATGAATTCATTTATTTCTCTTCTTCATTTGTCTTCAACATATGTGCTTGCATTCTTCCATGAACCCTCTTCATATTTGCACTGCATTTCCTACAAATAAAAATAAAAATGTGCAAATAAATTTTCTCAAATTAAATCATATACAAAATTACCATTTTACCCTCAAATGAAGGTGAAGAAATGATGATTTGAAAATAACTTAAATTTTGGTTTAAATATGTAAAATACCCTAATATGCTCATTTATTTAAATAAAAGTAGATTAAATATGGAAGTAAAAATATGCACTTTTACATGCACATCAAATACCCCCACACTTATCTTTTTATTCGTCCTTGAATAAACTAAAACTAAGGTAAATCCATTTTTGTAGGAAACACGATTGCATTGAGCGTATGCAACAAGCCGTTAAACCTCTGAGTGTCCCTAGTATGACAAATGTTGTCTCGTGAGGGTTTTCGGTGGATACTACCCACAAAATCCAAATGCGATATGCAGATTCTACATGATGAAAATTTTCAAAAATATCTTCAAATGAAGAATTTACTTTTAAATTGACACGATAAGTTAAATATAAGTTTTGGTCATTATCAAGAAATTTTAGTCCTTTTACTCATCAAAACTTCCAACAAAAATTAAGTTATCATCACAATTAGACTCTAGTTTGGCTAGTTGTTTCGATCGATAACATAGTGCAACTATGAAATGGATCCTTAGTTGATTATCAAAGTTTTTCAAAGTGGTATTTTTATTTCTTTTGAATAACAAGTCGAATCAAATAAGTGAAAATAGTGTTTGGATTTCAATTGCTTGCTCTCTCTATTTTTGAAAAGTATTAACATTATTATTATTTACACACTTAACTCAGATAAACTGAGGCCAGATATACTGATCATGCACTGCCTTTCGAACTTACGTGAGAAGGGTACAGAGTATGGTGAGTGCACACACTTGCGTATGAACACATGACTCTAGGTGGTTATTTTTATTAAATCTATTTACACACACCTAACTCAGATAAACTAAGGCCAGACATACCGATCATGCACTGCTTTTCGGGCTTACGTGAGAAGGGTACAGAGCATGGCGAGTGTACACACTTATGTGTGAACACCAGACTCTAGGTGTTTATTATTTTTATAAAAGCTTTTTTATTTTTTTTATGAAGATAGAGTTTTGCAAAATCATCTTAGCACCACTTAACTTAGAAGATCAAAAACGTTATCGCCTTTACTTTAAATCAACCACACTTTTAAAAAAAGATTACAATTAGGACATACTTCATAATTATCACCTATGAACCTTTCTATATAGTAGTTAAACCATAGTTACTTGTAATCAAACTTCATTTTTATTTTATTTGAGACAAATAAATTTTCAAAAATTTCAATTCAATAACCAAAACATATACTTATCCTATAGTGTTTCTTCAAAAGTAAATCAATATGCTAAAAAGAAAATTTGTTTTTTGTTTCTTTGGGTTTTGGAAAGAAAATGCAAAAAATAAACCATGAAAATTCACAAATGAATATTAGACTCTCCCCCACCCCACACTTGATTTTGACGTGTCCCCACAGTCAATGCATGATATAATGAGTTTAATGGGGAAAAATATATACATATTTACAAGAGAGGGTTAACATTTCTTACTAGACGTACTATGGCTCATGAAGAGTCATGAGCTCCTCCTCTCGATCACTCGGCAATTCCAAGTAATTCTTTAAACGATGACCATTGACTTTAAAAATTGATCCATCCTTAGGGTTTTCTATTTCTATAGCACCATGTGGGAAAACAGTACGTACAATGTATGGTCCTATCCACCTTGATTTTAACTTCCCAGGGAACAAATGAAGTCTAGAGTCATACAAAAGAACTTTTTGGTTTGGAAAAAATATTTTCCTTGGGATTGACTTGTCATGAAAAACTTATGTTCTTTCTTTGTAAATTTTCTTGTTTTCATACGCGTCGTTCCTAATCTCCTCTAACTCGTTGAGTCACAATTTTCTGTTTTCGCCGGCTTTTTCAAGGTCAAAGTTTATGCTCTTAATCGCCCACAACGCTTTATGTTCGAGTTCGATGGGTAAATGGCACGCTTTGCCATATACAAGCCTAAAAGGAGACATCCCAAGTTTGGTTTTGTACATAGTTCTGTAAGCCCAAAGTGCATATATTAATTTTTGTAACCAATCTTTTCGATTTTTATTTACAGTTTTCTCTAAAATTTGTTTGATTTGACGATTTGAAACTTCAACTTGACCACAAGTTTGAGGATGATAAGAAGTGGATAACTTGTGGGTTATCGAGTATTTTTTCATTAGAGTTTCAAATGAACGATTACAGAAATAGGTTCCTTTGTCGCTTATTATTGTGCGAGGTGTTCCAAACCTTGAAAAGATGTTTTCTTTTATGAATTTCACAACAACTTTATGTTCATTTATTTTACAAGGAATGGCTTCAACCCATTTAGAGACATAATCAACTGCAAGAAGAATGTACAGATTTCCAAAAGAATTGAGAAATGGTCCCATAAAATCAATACCCCAAACATCAAAGATTTCGATCGTAAGAATGGGGTTCAAAGGCATCATGTTTCGTCGAGAGACTCTTCCTAACATTTGGCAGCGATCGCAAGTTTTACAAAACTCAAATGCATCTTTGAAAAACATAGTCTAGTAAAAACCACATTGAAGCACTTTTTCTATGGTTTTCTTCAGACCGAAGTGACCACCACAAGCTTGGTCATGATAAAATGAAAGAACACTTTTGATTTTGCAATTCGAGATGCAACGTCAAATGATTTGGTCGGAACAGTATTTAAACAAGTATGGATCATTCCAATAGAAGTATTTGAATTGGGAAAGAAATTTATATTTATCTTGTTTCGACCAAAATGAAGGAATTTCCTTAGTGACTAAATAGTTCACTGTGTCGGCATACCATGGATCGATGGAAATGGAAAGGAGTTGTTCATCAAGAAAGTTCTCATTGATCGGTAAAGAAGATGGTGCGTTTGGAAGAAGTGACAAACGATCAGCAATGACATTGCAAGATCCCATTTTATCTTTGATCATAAGGTCAAATTCTTAGAGTAAAAGGATCAAACGGATCAAACGAGACTTAGCATCCTTTTTAGAGAAAAGGTACCCAAGAGTGGAATGGTCAGTGTAAACAGTAATTTGTGAGCCTATCAAATAAGGTCGGAATTTTCCGACCGCAAAGACTACCGCTAGAAGCTCTTTTTCAGTGGTCGTGTAATTAGGTTGAGCATCGTTAAGAGTTATACTAGCGTAGTAGATTATATGAAGAATTTTGTTGATGCGTTTTGCTAAGACAGCACCAACTGCAAAGTTAGAAGTGTCACACATTATTTGAAAAGGAAGATCCCAATTGGGTGAGCAAATGATGGGAGCAGAAATGAGTTCATTTTTGAGACGTTCAAAAGCAGAAACACGGTCAGAATTAAAGTTGAATGGAACATCTTTTCCAAGAAGAGTCGTTAGAGGTCCAGCGATTTTACTAAAGTCTTTCACAAAGCGTTGATAAAAGCCAGCATGTCCAAGGAATAAATGAATGTCCTTGAAAAATTTGGGAATGGGTAGATTTGCAATTATGTCAACTTTCACTTTATCTACCTCAATGCCTTTGTTTGAAGTGACATGCCCAAGAACAATGCCGTGTTTGACCATAAAATGGCATTTTTCTCAATTTAACGTTAAGTGTTTATCCTTGCATCGTTTAAGAACCAACTCAAGATGGTGTAAGTACTCGGAAAAAGAGTTTCCAAAGATGGAAAAATCGTCCATAAACACTTCAAAAAAGCATTCGATAATATCGGAAAAGATGCTGACCATGCATCTTTGGAAAGTAGCAGGAGCATTGCGAAGGCCAAATGGCATACGTCGATATGCAAAAGTGCCAAAGGGAAACATGAAAGTCGTTTTCTCTTGATCTTCGGGAGCGATGGGAATTTGGTTATAACCGGAGTAACAATCAAGAAAGCAATAGAATTCGTGGCCGGCTAAACGTTCAAGCATTTGGTCGATGAAGGGAAGGGGAAAATGGTCTTTACGTGTTGTAGCATTTAATTTTTGATAATCAATGTAAACACGCCAACCCGTTTGAGTACGAGTTGGAATGAGTTCGTTAGAGTCGTTCTTGATAACTATAAGTCTGGACTTTTTAGGCACGACATGAATTGGGCTAACCCACGAACTATCAGAGATTGGGTATATGATTCTGTTATCGAGAATTTTAAAATTTTCATCACGAACTGCATCCTTCATTTTTGGGTTAAGCCTTCGTTGCGCGTCACGAACAGCCTTGGCATCATCAACTAAGTGGATGTGATGTTGAATAAGAGCGGGACTAATTCCATTTATATCGGTGATCGACCATCCAATTGCTTTTTTATTTTTCGATAAAATTGAAAGAAGGGAAGCTTCTTCATCAAGAGAGAGAGTTGAAGAGATTATGACGGAAAATGTTTTATTGTCACCTATCTATGCGTACTTAAGGTGATCAGGAAGGGGTTTAAGGTTCAACCTCGGGGGTTGCTCAATCAAAGAATTCGGTTGAAGTTCTGATTCAATAGTAAGGGGTTCAAATAGAAGCGCATTTTCAATTTCATTAGGCTCGTCTTGAAACAATTGTTCATATTCAGTCTCACATTCATTGTTTAAGTCAACCGTTTCGTTATCAAAATTTTCTTGAATGGAGCTAACTTCCAACGTTTGGTCACGTGGTTCATTCGATTGATTTTCAAGATTAAAATATTAAGATCCAAAGTCATATTTCCAAAAGAAATTTTCATCGAACCGTTTCGACAATTGATTAGAGCATTTGAAGTAGCCAAGAAAGGTCGACCTAAAATCAATGGAATTTGACTCATCGGATTATTCACAGTTGTGTTTCGAAGAGGATGAAATCGACAGGGAATATAAATTGACCGATTTTGATGAGTACATCAATGATTTCTCCTATGAGTTTCTTTATCGAACGATCGGCAAATTGAAGAGTTACTTTCGTCGGTTTTAGTTCACCCAAGCCAAGTTGCTGGTAAACTAAATAAGGAATCAAATTGACACTCACACTCAGATCTAGTAAGCACTTGTTAATCGTTTTATCTCTTATCGTACACGAGATCATCGGACATCCAGGATCTTTGTATTTAATGGGAATTGATTGGGACAAGACTTCACTAAGTCCAGCAGCTAAGAAAACTTTCTTGGGTACTTGAGTATGTTGTTTTTGAGTATACAAGTCCTTGAGAAACTTAGCGTATGTCGGGACTTGTTGAACGATATCAAGAAGCGGGATGTTAATTTTGACTTGTTTAAAAATTTCCAACATCTTTTCCATTTTATCAGAGTGTTTCTTGGGTCGAAGACGATGTGGAAATAGAACACGATACTCAGTAGGTCGGTCTACTTGAGTAGAAGAAGAATTTGGATTGGAATTTGATTCAATGTTTGGCTCAATGTTTTGTTCAGATTCGCTTGTTTTTGAAGTGTCAAGAGAAGTTTCAGATAAATCGTTTGGATTAACAACTTGATTATCGATTTATTTACCATAACGCAAAGTCATGATAGCATTCATTTGGTTGACATTGCTATCTTGAATGACATGGGCTTATTCGAATTCGTGTTTTGATTTTTGGGATTCGGAACTGGCTGAGTTGGGAATGTGCCTCATTCACGTTCACTCACAGACGTTGCTAATTGACTCATTTGCATTTCAAGTTTAGCAATTGACTGACCTGTATTCTGCATGTACGAGGTTAACAAATTTTGTAAATTGATGTTTGATTGGAGACTTTGAGTGGTTGCTTTAGCCAAAGTAACAAGACTTTTTTCAAGTGAAGTCAAACGTTTATCGTCTTGGGGAGCAAAAGATTATTGCAGTTGATTTTGAGACGGACCCGTAAAATTTTGTTGAAATGATTAGGTTAAAAGGGAGGATTCGAAGCATTGTTTAGAAATGCCTAAAAATTAGGACGAATTAAGTTCGTGTTGGAATTATTTTGGTTCCACATAAAATTAGGATGATTTCTCTAACCAGGATTGTACGTTGGAGAAAACGGGTCGTTTTTAACCTTGTTGAAATCATTGAGTTGTTCATTGAATTAGGGCACTGATCAGCTATGTGATTAAGATCATTGTATTTATAACACATGGGTTGGGAAGCTTGGTTCATTTGGTTGGATGAGAAAACGTTGTCGAATTTATTGATCATTGCATCGATTTTAGCTTCCAAAGCCAAAGATGATCCTATCGAGTGTGCGCTCAATCGTGAATAAATGGAATTTTCGTTAGAACGTTCCCTTTGGGATGATTTTTCAGCCAAGTGGAATTACCAAGCATCATCGCGGTGTTGAGCGAGAAAATTGCCTTGGCACATCGATTCAAGCATGGTTTGTGAACTATTTTCAAGTCCATCGTATAAGATTTGGCAAAGAGTCCAATTTTTCAAAATTATGGTGTGGGCATTTTATCAAAAGCTCTTTAAATCTTTCAAAATATTTTCCGAAAAGTTCACCCCTAAATTGATGAAAATTCACAATCTTGTTTTGGATTTTAGTTTTTTTTCCAAGAGGTAGAACTTTTTCAAGAAGTCTTTAACAAATTCTTCCCAGGTTTTGATCGAGTTTGATGGTAAGTTGTACAACCATTTTTCAACATAATCGGTAAGGGCAAATGGAATTAACCGAAGTTTGATTCCATCATCACAATGTTGTTGAAGTTTAATGGTCGTGCATACTTGTTCGAATTTTGTTAAGAAAATGTATGAGTCATCATGTTCAAAATTGCCAAATTTTGGGAGCGTTGCAATGTGATTGGAATGAATTTCGAAATGGTTACCCATTGGAGTGGGTAGTGTGATGCAAGAAGGAATAGAAACTCTATCAGGAAAGATTCTATTGATGAGAGTTCATGGGGCATTTTTCATTTGCCATTGCTGAAGGATCGTTTGTCCAAGTTAAACGATTTGTTGTTGTGTCACGAGTCCAAATACTCATGCACAAGTAAAAGTCAAGAAGAGAAAGAAGTGAGAATCGAGTTAAGAGAATGAAACAAGGCTTGGAAAATGAAGTGAAAAATTGTTTTGTTTTTTTATAATTTTTTTTAAAAGGACAAGTATTTACCAAAGAGAATTTACTTTTCAAAAGGGATATTTGATTTTATTTTTTTCTGGATTTTCAAAAAAAATTCCTTTTTTTATGTTTTAGTTTTCTTTTCTTTTTTCTAGTTTTTGTTTTTGAAAAGATTGTTTTTTTAACTAACTTAAATAAAATGATTTTTTATTTTTTATTCTGTTTGAAAACTTTTTTGATTTTTTTTTTAATTTTAATAAAAAACTAAGTTAAGTAAAATGTAAATTTTTTGTTTTGTTTTGGATTTTGTTTTTTATATATATGCATGAACTAATGCAATTAAATGAATGCAAGGACTTAATTACAAATTTTCTATCCTTAGTGGCTCCTAACCCAAAATTGTATAATTACACTTTGTCCTAATTCAATGAAATAGTTCTTAGCCAGGTAATAGACTAGAATTATCGATGTACCATGAATCACCGTAGTAATGCAGCCGAAGGTTTAAGTACCTTCAGAGAAACAATCACTATAATTTTTACGAATCACCGTAATATTTATATATGATTATTGCTTTACCGTAGTCTAGACACCAAGAAGTTAAATTGTCAAAAGAAGACAACTTGTCAAGATACAATTAAGCCCTAGGTGAGCTCGCGACACCCTTAAGTCAAAAGTCTAACCATTATTATTAGTCCAATTCTACGATGAAATGCAATTTGTGGGCCAAGGAAGGGGTGATGAAATCCCCCACCTTATGTGGATTTGGGTGTTGCCCTTAGAAAAGAAAATAAGATGAAATGAATGCAAAGAAAAAATTAAACGTGATTAAACAATGCAATTACGAATGGGATTTGATTTTGTTTTTTTTTTTGAATTTTTTTTTAAATGCAAGCAACTAGCAATGCAATGAAAATAAAAACAAGTGATAAGAGCACAATAGCAGAGCATGCAGAATTATCAGCAATTTTTTTTTAAGCGGTAATTTTTAGCAAGCGGTTTATTTTGGCAAGTAAAGCAAAACAAGCAATTCCCACTTTCTGATTTTCTGCAACCTGAAAAAAAAAGTTAACAAACTAAACACTTAACAAACAAAACAAACGATTAAGTATATAGATTCAAAATAAAAAAAGTGAATCAAAACACTAAAACAAATTTAACTCAAACAATTAAACAAGCTATACTAAACAAAACAAAACAAAAATCTACTCAGGCCCACAAATAAGCTAAAGCCCAATTATTCTACTTTACCAAACCGCTTTACATTGATTTTAAAAACATCAAAACTTATTACTTTTCCCTGTTAAAAAGAAGAAGAAAAAAGAAAAAAGGAAACTTGAATCAATTTCGAGTGGACGTAGATAGTGGATTTTGGTCGCGGGTAGTTGCAATGTGGTGATTTGAGTTTCCTAAAGTCGAATTTTGATCGGGATTGGAATGGTGACAGTGCGTGCATGGGTGAACTCGGTCGATTTGAAGGAAGAGTGGGTTTGTCTGGAGATTCATGGGATTTGATTGAGGTTGCGATTGCGAGTTGTAGATGGTTGGCAATTGATTTTGGGTTATTGGATTTGGTTTCAGTGGTGGAGACTGAGTTGGATGGTTGCTGATGTTGTTTGGTGATGAGTCTAGATACAGTGAATGTTTGACAGTGGTCGAAGTGCTGTTGATTGTAGGAGGTTTTTGTATGAATTGAGAGTGGTTGATTAAGGAGCGGTTGTGATGGAGGAGGCTAGGAAAATGTTGTTGACTATGTAGGGGGTTGATGTATAGGAGCAGCAGGGGATATTGTATGTTTTGGTTGTGATGAGGAAGGCAGTGAGGAGGTGATTAATACAAGTGTTGTAGGAGTTGATAATGGATGTGTTGGTTGATGGATTGATATGGTGGCTGTGAGGCAGTTTCTGGTGCTGTATAGTTGAAGGCAGGTTGTTGACAGTGAATGTTGTAGGTTGTAGTGAGGTGGTTGTGACTGTTTGTGGAAGTTTTGATGGAAGGAGTGTAGCAGAGGTGTGAAGGTGATAAAGGAGATGAGGGTTGTAGTTGTTTGAGGATGAAGTGAGATGGTGTAAGGCAGAGGCAGTTTTGTTTTTAGAGAATTGAAGTGTGGTTGTAGGTGATATGTAAGAGGAGGTGGAAGGCAGTTTGCAGTAGTATGTTGAAGCGGTTGTGGTGCTGTAGGTAGTGGGGTGGATGTGCATTGATGAGGCAGTGATGGTTTAATAGTGGCGGTGCACAGGGATGTTGCAGTTAAAGAAGTGGTGGAGGAGTATTGGGTAGCAGGCAGAGGTTGGCAGAGGGTTGTTGTGTTTGTTTTATGGTTGCTATTGTGGTTTGGTAGTGTTTTTGATGATGATGATGATGATGGTGGTGGTTGAATGTGCAGGGGATGGCAGTATGCAGGAGTGGGTGATGAGGATGAGGCTATGTGATGGGTGAAATTTGGTTGTAATGACAGTAGAGGGAATGATGTTTTTGAAATGATTTTGTAAATATGGATGGTTGGTGCAGTATTTGGTTGTGGGTGGTAGTATTGTATGAAGTTGTGGGTAGTATTTGGATGAGGTTGTTGAGGTGGTAGCAGGGACTGTTGTGATGTGCAGTGGGTAGTTGGAAGTTGATGGATTAGAGGAGATGGTATTGGAATTTAAGTTTATGGCAGCAGTTTTGTGGTGATACGGTAAGGAATGGGGGAGGTGGTATGTTTGTGGCAGTTTTGGCAATGAAGTTAAGGAGGAGGGTTAGGCAGTTTTGGTATGGATTGGTTGTTTGTGAATGATGGTTTGATGGAGGCAGTGGTAGGTTGGTTGTTTGTGAAGTTTGATGCTGTAATGGTGTGGTTGTGAAGGTGGCAGTTGACAAAGGGATTGAAGACAGGTGAACTTGCCTGTAAGTGTGGGGATGTTTGTTGAAGAGGCAGTGATTGTATTATGAGAGGAAGGTGGACCGAGTTTGATGAGGCAGTGGGTTTGATAGGTTGGAGTTGGAAGTGTGCAATGCACAAAGAAATGACACAAAAAAATGAAGTTGTCAGGAAATACAAATGTAAATAAAAATGTAATTGTGTATGTTGTTTTGAAAATGTAAATACAAATGAAGTGAACTATATTTGTTTTGAAATGAAATTGCATATGTTTTTTTTAAGTGCAATAGAAATAAAACAAAAACAAACACAACTAAGTCAAAACAAATGAAAACAAAGCAAAACAAAATGAACCAAACAAATGCTTAACAATATTTTTTTCTCTTTTTTTTTAAGAAAAACAAAACACAAAACAAATATAAACAACAAAAATAATTCGAAGAGTAAAATCAAATCAAATTGCAATTCCTCGAAAAAGGCGCCAAAAACTTGTTAATAATGACGGAAATTTCTATCGATTAGAAAATCGTCGTTAAAAATATTATAGTTATAAACCGCAAGCGCACAACGTACAATTGTAGTACGTATGCGAGTATGGGTCGATCCATAAGAAAATGAATTAATTTTAAATTCTACTCAATCAAATTAGACCAAAGTTTAAAGATGTGTTAACTAAAATTGCTAAAAAACTAACAAAAAGAAGTTTGAAAACTAAGTATGAGATTAAAAGCAATTTAGGAGCAAATATACTCTCATGATCATATAAATCAACATTCATGAAGTTATGATCTTTTCTTTTTGTCATTTGTGAATTAATTGATGCATTTATCATAAGCATGGCCTAATTGTGTTATTAATTAACACAGTTAAACCATCAAACTCTAATGCACCCTCTAACCCACTTACTAACTTTAATGAAAATGACATGAAATTAAAATTAGAATCTATTTTAAGCATAACTTATTTACTATTTAATTAGTAACATCAACCATCAAATTTTTATTCTAATTATATTTTCATCACCATAATCATATGTAGATGAAGAGGTAATTAATGATTCATATGACTAAGCATAGCCTATTTGTTTTGAACAACATAGGTCATCAAACTCAATATTAAACACAAAATCACATAAACATCAACATATCATTAAGCACAAAAAAGGAATATCATAATATGAATTCATTTTGTTGATTCATTATGAATCATGAGAGCTTCATCACCCCTAAATTGAAGGGGTTTAGCTACACATAATTGAATTCATGTTAACATAAAATGATTTTGACAAAAACATAAAGGAAAGAAAAAGCTAATCAAAAGAAAAGACAATTAACTACTTGCATAAAGTAAATCTAAACTAATTGTATGAATTAAATCTAAACTACTAACATAAAATAAAAGAGACATAAACTAACATAAATGAACATGACATAAACTAACATAATAAAAGAGCATGTAAATAAGAACATTAAATAAATTAAATAAAAAGAAGGTGCATGTAAGAAAGAAAATGGCTAAGAAGCCATTAAAGAGTAGATTTATTTTTATTCATTTTGGAGGCTACAATTTGCATGAAAGGTAAGAAGATAGTTATATGAAACATAAGAGGTATTTATACATGCTTAAAACCCTAATTCATATTTTAGGGGACTACCTAAAATTCCCTTTAGGAAGTGTAACCTCCAAGTAATCATTATAGAATTAATTAATCCCTACTAACATGCCTTTAAACCTCCATTAACATGTGCATGTGCTTTTAATTATGGACCATATGGTAGTGGGTTAGGGGGCTCCTTCATGTTGCATGAATTCATTTATTTCTCTTCTTCATTTGTCTTCAACATATGTGCTTGCATTCTTCCATGAACCCTCTTCATATTTGCACTGCATTTCCTACAAATAAAAATAAAAATGTGCAAATAAATTTTCTCAAATTAAATCATATACAAAATTACCATTTTACCCTCAAATGAAGGTGAAGAAATGATGATTTGAAAATAATTTAAATTTTGGTTTAAATATGTAAAATACCCTAATATGCTCATTTATTTAAATAAAAGTAGATTAAATATGGAAGTAAAAATATGCACTTTTACATGCACATCAAATACCCCCACACTTATCTTTTTATTCGTCCTTGAATAAACTAAAACTAAGGTAAATCCATTTTTGTAGGAAACACGATTGCATTGAGCGTATGCAACAAGCCGTTAAACCTCTGAGTGTCCCTAGTATGACAAATGTTGTCTCGTGAGGGTTTTCGGTGGATACTACCCACAAAATCCAAATGCGATATGCAGATTCTACATGATGAAAATTTTCAAAAATATCTTCAAATGAAGAATTTACTTTTAAATTGACACGATAAGTTAAATATAAGTTTTGGTCATTATCAAGAAATTTTAGTCCTTTTACTCATCAAAACTTCCAACAAAAATTAAGTTATCATCACAATTAGACTCTAGTTTGGCTAGTTGTTTCGATCGATAACATAGTGCAACTATGAAATGGATCCTCAGTTGATTATCAAAGTTTTTCAAAGTGGTATTTTTATTTCTTTTGAATAACAAGTCAAATCAAATAAGTGAAAATAGTGTTTGGATTTCAATTGCTTGCTCTCTCTATTTTTGAAAAGTATTAACATTATTATTATTTACACACTTAACTCAGATAAACTGAGGCCAGATATACTGATCATGCACTGCCTTTCGAACTTACGTGAGAAGGGTACAGAGTATGGTGAGTGCACACACTTGCGTATGAACACATGACTCTAGGTGGTTATTTTTATTAAATCTATTTACACACACCTAACTCAGATAAACTAAGGCCAGACATACCGATCATGCACTGCTTTTCGGGCTTACGTGAGAAGGGTACAGAGCATGGCGAGTGTACACACTTATGTGTGAACACCAGACTCTAGGTGTTTATTATTTTTATAAAAGCTTTTTTATTTTTTTTATGAATATAGAGTTTTGCAAAATCATCTTAGCACCACTTAACTTAGAAGATCAAAAACGTTATCGCCTTATCAAGCGGAACTAGTCGAAGTATGTTTCTCAACTTCTAGTGAGTTCTTATCATTACATTTTTATCATATAACAAACATATAGTATTCTAAATACTTTGGAATCAATATTAAACACAAAGTCACATAAACATCAACATATCATTAAGCACAAAAAAGGAATATCATAATATGAATTCATTTTGTTGATTCATTATGAATCATGAGAGCTTCATCACCCCTAAATTGAAGGGGTTTAGCTACACATAATTGAATTCATGTTAACATAAAATGATTTTGACAAAAACATAAAGGAAAGAAAAAGCTAATCAAAAGAAAAGACAATTAACTACTTGCATAAAGTAAATCTAAACTAATTGCATGAATTAAATCTAAACTACTAACATAACATAAAAGAGACATAAACTAACATAAATGAACATGATATAAACTAACATAACAAAAGAGCATGTAAATAAGAACATGAAATAAAAGAAATAAAAAGAAGGTGCATGTAAGAAAAAAAATGGCTAAGAAGCCATTAAAGAGCAGATTTATTTTTATTCATTTTGGAGGCTACAATTTGCCTGAAGGTAAGAAGATAGTTACATGAAACATACGGGGAATTTATACATGCTTAAAACCCTAATTCATATATCAGGGGACTACCTAAAATGCCATTTGGGAAGTGTAACCTCCAAGTAATCATTAGAGAATTAATAAATCCCTACTAGCATGCCTTTAAACCTTCATTAACATGTGCATGTGCTTTTAATTGTGGACCACATGGTAGTGGGTTAGTGGGCTCCTCCATGTTGCATGAATTCATTTATTTCCCTTCTTCATTTGCCTTCCACATATGTGCATGCATTCTTCCATGAACCCTCTTCATATTTGCACTTCATTTCCTACAAATAAAAATAAAAATGTGCAAATAAATTTTCTCAAATTAAATCATACACAAAATTACCATTTTACCACCCAAATGAAGAAGAATAAATGATGATTTGAAAATAATTTAAATTTTGGTTTAAACATGTAAAATACCATAATATGCTCATTTATTTAAATAAAAGTAGATTAAATATGGAAGCAAAAATATGCACTTTTACGTGCACATCATGATTGTAAACATCTATATGTATCAATCCGAAGAGTTCAGCAACTCTTATCACGCTCCAACTGAATGAGTGTTTTGCCCTTTATTGTTCAAGATATAATTATTATTATCATAAGAATCATAATTATATAGTCAAATTATCTCAAAGCCTTGGCTTAGTCTAATTCCAAAATAATTGCAAATAAATTAAGATACTTTGGTATTTTCTAATGCATCAAAAATACCGGTACTATAGTTTTATTTAATAATGAATATTCATAATATTCACATTGAAATAAAACAATGTCTATTTTTCAATCAATACTGAAAAATAATTATTATTTCATAAATAATGTTTGGTACATTTTACAAAAACAATTTCGTAACTTGATGCTACCAATAAGTGTTATGTGGCATGCTCCCACTATTTCTGTCATTACTATAATAATGTATGAAATTCGAAGCTTCATTCAACCACTTAATATAGGCTATTTATTTCATTTGTTGTAACTGATTTACAGTTGAGAGTTTTCATATTTATCTTAAATTCAAAGAAATAAATATCATATAAAATAATTTTCAATATGAAAATACTTTTTGGAATAGAAGTCATATTCTCATTCTAATGTTAATTATCTATTATTATTTTACAATTCTTGTTTCTGAATTTCTTTATGAAGGAGAAATAACCATTCACTCTCTTCATTCCAACCGTGCTTGGGTTACATCAACTCTTATACATTCGATTTTCTTTCAAAATGTTCGAACCATTCAAAGGAAATCCTTACTAAAATATCATAACAAACTCTTTACAAAATTACATTTGGTCATCCATAATTTTTAAGGATATCAAATGAATTACACTTTACGTAAACTGATCAAACATACATTTCAATGATCGAATTCTTAGATTTATCTTGCAACCTTTGGAGTAATGTTATATTTAACACTAGAAGATCAATATTGTAATCAATCATATCGAATTCACGATCTCACACTTTAGTTTACTTGCATATTTCAATGAAATAATTTCATTGAGATTTTGTAAATTAAAAATTTGTAACCGTTCACCATACAACATTTATATGTAATCGTATATGGATCAAATATCTGTATTATTGTATTGCCTTTAGAGTTCAAAACCGATTAAAGACAATACACAATTTCATCCAAGTAAACTCGTAAGTGACCAAGTTACAAAAATATTTACTGGTTGTATAATTAGACGCTTGCATGGGTCAACATGCAAAAATTTATTGATAAGTTTTATATTTATATTTATCAATAGTAATTCAATTTATTTGTATATCTTTTAACTGATAAACAATTTATCAATTATATTTAATGCACAAATTTATTGATGTAGATTATTTTACCTTTATATAGTAGATGTTCTTACAATATTAGAAAGGTTAAATGTTACCATTTCATTTTCTTAATAAGGCTCTCACCTGTCTTTTATGTTTCTCCAAGCCCTAAGATGAAACATAGAAGTCTTTCGACTTCATTAGTGGGTGTTATGACTCATTTGTCTTAGGATTCTGACCTTGAGTTTATTTAACAAGCGATAGCCCCATAAACGATGGATAATCCTTATCGGTTGTATCATAATACAACTCCTAACCCATTGTTCCATGTCCAAATCTCATTTCGACCTTGAGTTTTCCTAATAAATCAAAAGAAATTATTCACTCATTCCTATCATTTCGCAAAGGCCCAAGTATAGTATATGTACCTTGAGTTTGCTTAAAAAATACATATAGTTATCCTACCTCGTTTAGTCGATATATTAATAATACTACACATAAACATCTGTAGCTCGAATTTTCTCAACAACCAGAGAGTATGCAAGTAATTTACTAATATATAAATGGTAGAGGACAACACTTATATTAAAATTCATAATCTTCAACCTATTTAATTGAATGATATCGACTTATGGAATAATGTATTTCTTATGAAATACCCTCGTGATTCAAGTGTCAACACATCAGAAATCATAGCATACAAACTTTTACGTATGTATTTATTTCTTAAGTCTATTTAGGGTTTCTTTAATGTTCCACCTTTAGTTTATACATTTATATTATATAATTTTTATTATTATATAACTTTTAAACTTTATTTAACTTATAGAATATTTTACGTATAGCATTATATTAATTAATTAATTTAATTAATTAGCACTTTAATTAATTTAATTAATTAACACTTTAATTAATTATTATATTATTCAATTATAACATTGTATTTAATATATATACTATAACGTTTATAGTAATAAACATTGTTATACATTATATTTTAATTTATTAATTAACTTTTAATTAATTTATTTAATTAAACAATTTTAATTAAATTTTATTAATTTCAAAACTTCTTTTATGCACACATGTATACTCATATTATCTTAAATAATTCAAGACAACATAACATTTATCATTATACATTATACATGTATATATATTTAATTAATTAACTTATTTAATTAATTCATTTATTTTATTAATCTGATTAATAAATAATATTTTCTAAATTAATTTTATAACACTTTCAAACATTTTGAAAATTTATATTATAACTTTTATAATGTATTTTATTTTAAATTTAACTTTTAAATATAAAACTTTTATCTTAATTTCAAAACAATTTTGAAGTTAGCCCAAGGCCCAATTCAAATTGTGCCTTTTCTATTAAATTAACCTTTAGGCTCACATAATTGTTCGAGCCAGGCCGATAGCCAGGTAGGACAGGGTATTTAATTACCCAACAATCTAGCCTAGACACTACCTTTCTTAATTAGACACTCCACTAACTGGGTTGTAAGCTTAATTGGTTAGCCTTAATATGACTAATTTAGGCCACATAGGCTATTTGGTTCTAATACCATTATTGAAAATTGGCTAGCCCGTAGTGGAGTAATTGGGTAAATTTCAATTTTTTCTACCTATTTAGATCTTTAATGGTCGTATGTAGTCTAATTCATTTAGAACTTTTCTAAATTTTCTATCAAATAAAATCAATATTTTATTTTATTTTATTTTATAAACAAATTTTTATTTCATATAATTTTGTATATAATATATATGTGTATCATATATACATGTGTGTACGTGCACATGCAATAGAACAAAGTATACATAGTTTAACATGCACATGTATAGAAGTTGGATTTACACTATAATGGACATGTTAGCCCCTCTTGTGTTTGATTCGCTGTCTAAATGTGTATATGTTTTATCATAATAAAATATATAAGTATATATATAATACAAACATAAATAACTATATATATATATTAAATATTAGTTATAAATAATTTTTATATAGAACGTTTATAAGATTTATATTTATATATATGTATGTGAATATATATATGCATATATAATAACTTAATCATTAAATTAATTAAATATTAATTTATAAAATAATTTTTAATGCATATGTATGTGTATAATATATAATATAAAAGCCAAAAACAATTTATTAAAACTATATTTTACTTTATTTTAAAATAATTTATATAATACATATGAATATATATAATTAGATACAAATGTGTGTTGTGTATTAATATGAATAATAAAATTAATTTGTTTAAAGAATTATGCTTTTGCAAATTTTTTGCTGATGGTCATATAATTTTTTATTTCTTTTCGATTTTTTTGAATTTTAATACATTTTAAAGTTAAAAGTCGTGTAAAATTAAATTAAAAAAATTATTTTTGAAAGTTTCTTGTATAACTGTAACGAACGAGGATTTTCGACCCTCGAAAATCGACACTAATACATCCAATGTATTGCATGTCGAGCAATCAAATGTCAGAAAACCCGATTGTTATGGAAAAAGGAAGAAGATAAGAAGAAAACTGAATAACACATAATCTCACAACGGAACGAATAATTTACAATATACAACAAATCTTTACATAAACAACTGCAATACGTGTATATACAAAACATCAATCAGAGTATACTAACCTATTTCAGCATGGACAATTATAACAGCCTGTCCACACAATTGCCGATAAATACAACAACTAATACAGCAGAAAATAACCATCTACGTGAATATGTCTCTGGGCCTCCAGCTCGTCTCCTGAAGCTCCAAAGCATCCAAACTGATCTGTAATATGCTCGTCTGACCCGAGCATTATAATAAAATAACACCCAAGTCAGTCTGGAAAACCAGCGTGAGAAAAACACACTCAACTGAATTTTAAGGTTATATGAAAATCTTTGAAATCAAAAGTATCTCATAAGACCATGCCGCACATTAACACGGACGAGTTTTTACCATATGATAACCAAAACATTTTCTATAGAAATCCATTTATATTATAATAATGTCTAGGGGTCAAAGTAAAATATGAACATAGCTGAAATGCTTACATCTCACGTTTTAGCATAGTTGGGCACAACTAAGTTCATACGGCGCTTACTAGAAAATGGATTCCATACAATGACTGGGCTACTGGGGTACCGCCCGTCACAATGTATCTCTAGATAAAATAACATTGAGGTCAGAAATATCGACCTCTGCCAACACATAACCGGCCTACCCCTTAGTGGATAGTACCGAATATGATCATCCCTCCGTTAATGGACCCCGAAGTATACATATGAGAGATAATAGTGACTCTAGATAAGGATGATCATACCCTACTTGGGAGCGACCCACTTAGCCCTGCTGCATCTCCTCTGTTTTAGTCATTCCCGGTTGATGAGGCTTGAGGCTACATTTTACCTTTTATATAGCACTTCCCACTTGGAATGCTAATATTGTCTTCCCGACAATAATGCAATACCAGCATTCATCCATACAAGTTCGTTTTGGGACTGAACGAAACACTTGAGAGCTCCGTCTCCAATTCCATCATTTTCAAGATGTCTTCACTTCGAAACGTATTCGTTGGATCGAAGTGGTTTTCGGATAACATACCCGATCCCGGTCTCTTCGAAACAACATTTGATAATTCCCGGTAAACTCAATCCCAGTTCTTTAGGAAATAAACAGTCAAAGATAAGATCGGAGATCACCTCCTAACCGTTAGCGGACGTATTTTCTTATCATTGTCCTAGGAGAACGAAACGATATTTATATGCACAGTACAACATCATCGGAGATGACTATGCCATATAACTCACGTGTTTCTCCTAGATATTTCCAAAGTTACGTTTGGGTCCAATTTCGATAGTCGATTATTTAACTATCGAATAACAACATTCAATCAAGGATTTATTCCATAGGGAAAAACCAACATTGGTTCATGTAACGACCCGTATTTTTACGGATCGAAACATCGTAAAACTGTTGTCATTAGATCGATAGTATCGTTAAGTCGTTCGAAGCTTAAGTCATGTGGTAGTTAGGTCGTGTTGGGACTTAGGTCGTGAAGAAGGATAGGTCGTGGAGCGACTTAAGGGAGTTGGCGACCTAAGGAAGTTGGTGGTAGTAGTTGGCGACTTAAGGAATTGACCGACTTAAGGAATTTGCGACTTAAGGGAAGCGGCGACTTAAGAGTTAGCGGCTTAGGGGAGTTAACGACCTAGGGGGTTAAGCGGGTTAACGACTTAAGGAATATGGGATAAGTCGTTGAAGTTTAGGTCGTAAGACCCTGTGTGTGTAGTTAAGTCGTAGACGACCTATGTTAGTATGCTGGGTGTAGTTAGGTCGTTAGACGACCTAAAGGTGTTAGGTCGTGATCTGTTAAGTCGCGTGAGGACTTATTCTTTTAAGTCGTAGGATGTGTTGAGTTGCTAAGTCGTTAAGTCGCATCTCTGTTAGGTCGTAAGTCGCGCACGTGTGTTATGGCTTAGGTTGTTGAACCGTTAGGTCGTGGATGCGCATAGGCTCGTGAGTGTTAAGTCGTAGGTCTTAAGTCGTGGGGTTTTAGGTCGTAAGTTTTTATGAGTCGTAGGTCGTGGGTTTTCATAAGTCGTGGACGACTTAAGGAGCAGACGACCTAAGGATTCAGCCTATAAATACACGTCCTCGCCTCACTTTTTGGGATCCGGATTTTGAAGCGACGAAGTCCTGCATTTTGAGAGCTCGAGTTCTACACTTCTTCACTTTTTTTCTCCACTCTAATCTTATGATTCCCTCCATCCAAATCGAAGATCAAATCGAAGATCCAAGAGCTTAGATTGAAGATCTACATTCTTCGAAGGGAGATTTCATCGTTTGAAGCAGAATTTTGGAGAATCGAGTTAGATCCTTCGCTATCCAGATCTGAAGTGTGTTGCTTTTAAGGTGTTTAGGTGATTTGGTGAGTGGTTGTTATCTCTCACACGGATCCAAAGGAGTATATCGGATTGGTGGCTTGATTATGTGTTAAAATAGTGATTTCCATGCATTTTCATAAACTTAAGTGTAGATCTATTGTTCATGATGATTTGACATCCATTTTACTACATGTTAATCTATGCAAGTTCATTCATCAAGTTGTAGAGATATTGCTCATGATTCATGCTTGTTAGATTTGGACTCTTTATTTACAAAATTGCCATTTTAGTCATAAATGCCTTTATATCTTGTTTGTATGCTTGATTACTTGGATTAATGATTGACTTGATTGATTGTTATAAATTAGTTGATTGATGATTTGATTTGGACAAGTTGGTCGAAGATGATTCAAAAGCTAAGGGAAAGGCTCTTGAATTGGAAAAGCTGCTCGTGGCATATGTGGCGGTTGATGAAGCTCATATGGATAGATTTGATGATGATGTTGGGATGAGGCTTTGCTATGATGAGATGAAGCGAGGCATGATATGAGATAGCCTTGGTTTAATCTAGACGGGATCATTCCAAGCATGTTGGTAACTCGGTGAAACGGTTCGAGTTCGAGGATAATGGTTGGCTCGAGAGGCGCTTGAGCCAGTATGAGAATAGTCGTCAAGGAGGATGACTAGAAGGCTGAGATTTCATCGTTGTTGAAGGTTCTAGCAGGCTCAAAGCAAGAGTATGCTGGGCAGATTCGATAGTCCCAAAAGACTACAGTTGGTAGTCGAGTACTCTAGGCAGATTCGATAGTCCTAGGCACGGGCTGCGACGACGTGCGGAGTTCTGTCTAGAACCGGGGTTACCATTGGCCCTTGACGGACGGCTGAAAGAATGTGCCGGTCATTCAATTAACGGTGGTATCGAAGCAATGATAACAGTGATAGCCAGAGTCATGGATGTTTGGATGTTTTGGTTGTATCGGCATTCGGTCTCAAGAGCGATGTTTTCTGGGTGCTTATCTGATCTTGGTTTAGGCCTTGGGGGTTTGTACTTGGAAAACACCGACCTTGACTCGAGTGACAATTGCTTTACTTTAATTGTCTGATTGCTATGTTTACTTCTGCTTAGTGTGTCTGGGGGCTATCATTGTAGAAAGAGGTGGAGTGGGAGGGTTGGATCCTATTCCTTTTACCTTTATGCTCTTTTGGTGTGTTGTTAGTTAATTTACCGCTCATTAAGACTGTTGTCTAACTCAAGGTTTTATGTTCAACTCTTATTACCTTGGGCCGTTCATCCATTTTGGGATGGGCAGACTAGGTAGCAGGTGACAGGTGTTGTTCTTAGTTTCCAACGATGCTGATGACGAAGACGAGCTGGAGGCTTGCATATTATTTCTTACTATATGTACTGGATGTTCCGCTGCTTGTATAATTCTCTGAGTGATATGTAGTGAGGCTTGATGTATTGACTATTCAGATGTTTGTATTCAACTATTATGAAGCTTAATTGATGAGATTCTATTTTGTGAAGCTTCACTATATATATATTCTCTATTGTATTTTATCCATGCGCTGTGAGTAATACGATAGATTCTGCTGCTTTAACTTAACCTTGGCAATCGTCCATGGCTGCCTGGCACATTTTACAGCGCACTATTTCCATGTTTAGTGCAGGGGTCATGGGCGGTCGTCACATTTGGTATCAGAGCTTTGGTTAATCGATTTTAGCCAACGCTCACTGACGTAACTACGCATGAGAGACGTAATTGTATTTTGATGGATGATTACTATATATAATATAGTAGCTTAGAAGTATGTGAGTCCTTTATGCAGTTGTTCCTCAAGGTGTGCTGATCATTTCTTTTATAGATATTAAGAATGAGTCGAAGAGGGAGACCAGCTGCTAGGGAAGGCCGTGCTACTGAGGGGGCTGCTGATTATACTGCTATGTTCGAGGCTATGATGACTTCGATCATGAGAAGGATGCCAGCTCCGGGGCCATCAGTAGATGTTGGAGTTCAAGTTCAAACTCCAAAACCGGTGGATTTTGCTAAGCTGTGTAAAGATTATACTGCTCTTGGAGGAAAGGTTTTCTTGGGAACAGAGTCAACTATTGAAGTCCAAAGATGGATAGATGCTTGTAGAAGGATCTTTGGTGACTTGGGAATCGAGGATGCAACTAAAAGGAAGCTCGCATCAAGACAGCTTCAAGGAAGTGCTTCTGATTGGTGGAACTCTATCACCATTGATACTCCAGAGGAAGAAATTACTTGGGTGCAATTCCAAGCCAGATTTGAAGCTAAGTTCATTTCTACAGCTCAGAAATCTGTTCTGTTCAGTAAGTTTGTGGAGCTCAAGCAAGGTGGAAGACCAGTTCTTGAGTATGTTTCTGAGTATGAAGCTTTGTCCAAGTATGCCCGGTCGTATATAGAATCTTCATATCAGAAGAATGAGAAGTTTGTGACAGGCTTGGACAGTTATCTTGGGAGGCAGTTGGTGGATCATTTAGACAATTCATTTGAGAAGCTTGTAGAGAAAGCTCTCAGGCACGAGAATCTGTTTCCTAAAGAGGGATCTGTTGTTGTTGTAACCAAGGAAGAGTCTAAACCACAGTAGGGTGGAAACAAGAAGAGGAAGCAGCAGCAGCAAAAGGGTAAGGATGGCCAGAAGAAGCCGAAGGGCGAAGTGACCTGCTACAATTGTCAGCAGAAGGCCATTTCTCCAGAGATTGCAAGAGTCCTAAGGTGCCGATGAAATGCCACAACTGTGATAAGCCGGGGCATATCAAGAGGAATTGTCCAGAACCGCGAAAGGACAAGCAGATTGTGCAAGCTTATGCTTTGGGGGCTGTTCCATCATCTTCAAAAGCTCCTACCGCTGAAGAGAAAGGAAAGAGTGTGGTGGTTCAAGGTACTCTTTCCATATGTGGTGTTCCAGTTAGAGTGTTATTCGATACTGGGGCGTCGCATTCTTTTGTTTGTAATGAACTTGTAGGCCGGTTGGGTTTAGAACCGGATATCGTTGATAGACCATTGTTTGTGACTAATCCAGTTGGGGGTTCGTCCTGTCTGTGTATGCTATGCCGTGGTTTGGTTGTATCGAGTCATGATTGCTCTTTTGTTTGTGATTGTTTTGTTCTGAACTTTGTGGGGTTCGGAATTATTTTGGGTATGGACTGGCTTAGGAAGTATGCGGCAAAGGTTGATTGTGAAAGGTTGAAGGTGACAGTCGAGAATGTGGAAGGGTGAAAGGTTGTGATACGATGTAAGCATGAGGAAGGCGTCTTCATGAGCTTCATGTATTCGCTGGTTGTTCCACGGGATGGACTGTCATCGCTGCCAATCGCTAATGGATTTAAGGATGTCTTTGATGAGGTCAAAGGGTTACCGCCGCATAGAGAGATTGAGTTTCGTATCGATCTAGTTGAAGGAGCCAGACCTGTTGTGATGCCTCTTAGGCGGATGGCGCCTAGGGAACAGCAGGAGTTGAAAGTGCAGGTTGATGATCTCTTACAGAAAGGATTCATTCGGCGTAGTGTGTCCGAATGGGGTGCACCGGTTGTGTTTGTAACCAAAGCGGATGGATCGTTGAGGTTGTGTGTGGATTATCGTGAGCTGAATAAAGTGACTAAGAAGAACAAGTATCCATTGCCGAGAATAGATGACTTGTTTGATCAGCTTCACGAAGCTAAGGTGTTTTCTCAAATGGATTTGGCAACGGGATTTCACCAGTTAAGAGTGGCTAAGGATAGTGTGCCAAAGACTGCTTTCAGGACACCATCCGGTTTCTTTGAGTGGCTGGTAATGCCGTTTGGATTGACCAATGTGCCAGCATATTTTGTGGATCTTATGAATAGAGTGTTCAGAGATCAGTTAAACAAGTTCGTACTAGTGTTCGTGGATGATATTTTGATTTATTCCAGAACTGAAGAAGAACACAAGACGCACTTGCGTATTGTTTTGGAAATCTTACGGAAACATCAGCTGAAGGCTAAGTTTTCTAAGTGTCACTTCTGGAAGAATGAAGTGAGGTTCTTAGGCCATATTATCTCTGGAAGCAGAATAGCGGTTGATCCCGCTAAGATAGCAGCAATCCAGAATTGGGGTAGACCTAAGAATGCATCTGATGTGAGAAGTTTTCTTGGATTAGCAGGATACTATCATCGATTTATCAAAGACTTTTCCAAGGTAGCTGCACCATTGACAGGATTGACGAAAAAGAATCAAGTATTCAGATGGGATGCTAAGTGTGAGCAAGCTTTCGGACTCCTGAAAGAGCGATTGACAAGTGCTCCTGTTTTTACTATTCCAAGTGGAAATGATGAGATGGTGGTTTACAACGACGCATGTGGTACTGGACTTGGAGCAGTGCTGATGCAGAAGGGTAAAGTTGTTGCGTATGCAAGTCGACAACTAAAGCCGCATGAAAGGAATTATCTGACTCATGATTTGGAGTTAGCGACGATTGTTTTTGCTCTGAAGATGTGGAGACATTATCTATTGGGAGTTCGATTCGAGTTGTTTATAGATCATAAGTCATTGAAGTATCTTTTCTCCCAAAAGGATTTGAATCTTAGGCAGCAACGGTGGTTAGAGTTTTTGGCATCATATGATTTTGGTATAGCCTATACTCCGGGAAAGGGTAACGCGGTAGCAGATGCGTTAAGTCGAAGACATGCAGGATTGGGAGCCATGTTTTCGGAATGGAAGAGTCTCGAGTATTTAGATGAATTTGACTTCAGGCCTAGATGTGAATTGGAACCTGAGATGTTGGCAAACTTATCGATAAGACCGACTCTTGTGGAAAGAATTGACGAGAGCCAAAAACGAGACGATAAGCTTGTCAAGATTATCCGAGATTTGGAATCTGGATTGGAACCAGAAAAGGATAAAGGATTCAAGGTCGATTGAGAGGGTTGGCTTCGGAAGCAAGGACGACTAGTTGTTCCTGATATAGATAAATTGAGGAATGAAGTTCTGAAGGAAAGTCATCAATCGAAGTTGACAATTCATCCAGGTGGAAATAAGATGTATCGGGATATGAAGAGAACCTATTACTGGAAAGGTATGAAGAAGGATGTTGGAAATTTTATTTCCAAGTGCATGAACTGCCAGTTGGTAAAAGCTGAGCAAAAGAAGCCCAGTGGATTGCTTCAGCCATTAGAAGTTCCTACATGGAAGTGGGAGCAAATATCGATGGATTTTATTGATGGGCTACCTAGAACAAGAACGGGAAATGAAGGGATTTGGGTCATCGTAGATCGTTTGACTAAGAGCGCAAGATTCATTCCTGTTCGATCAACCAGGACGGCATCAAAGTTGGCTGAGCTGTATGTTAAGTGGATAGTTTGATTCCATGGTATTCCGAAGAGTATAGTAAGCGATCGAGACCCATTGTTCACTAGTGGATTTTGGAAGAGCTTCCAGGAAGTTTTGGGAACCGAGTTGTGTTTGAGTACAGCTTATCATCCCCAAACAGATGGTTAGACTGAGAGAGTCAACCGAGTTTTGGAAGATCTCCTCAGAGCATGCGTTTTAGATTTCGGAGGATCATGGGAAGATCACCTTCATTTGGTAGAATTTTCGTATAATAACAGTTACCAGTCAAGCATTGGTATAGCACCGTATGAGGCATTGTATGGAAGACCGTGTAACTCTCCGACATGTTGGTTAGAAATAGGAGAAAAGCTGATACTTGGGCCAGAAATGATTCGACAGACTTTGGATTTCATAGAGATCATTCGGCAACGAATGAAGGCAGCCCAATACCGATAGAAAAGTTATGCCGATAAGCGTCGTAAGGATTTGGAATTCGACGTAGGTGATATGGTTTTTGTGAAGATTTCTCCACTGAAGAATGTTATTCGATTCGGGAAGAAAGGAAAATTGACTCCGAGATTTGTTGGACCATTCCCGATCATCGAGCGAATCGGAAAGCTCGCCTACAAATTGGAGTTACCAGAAAAGATGTCGGGTGTGCACAATGTTTTTCATGTATCGTATCTACTGAAGTATGTGCACAACTCGAATACTGTGGTTTCTGCAGATAGCTGTGAAGATTTTGAAGTTGACCTAGTTGATAAGAGACCTCGTAAGTCGCTTCGTGTTGTGGAAACTGACACGAAACAGCTTAGGAGGAAGGTAGTTAGGTTGCTCAAGATACAATGGAGTGATGATGATGATAACGACTGTACATGGGAGGTGGAAGAGAGGATGAAGGCAGCTCATCCTGAACTCTTCGAGGTATGGCCATAAGGTGACGTGTCATCTCACGACATTGTAACTTGTTCTAGTTTTAGAATTCTGCATGCTAGGCTAGTAATTGGATGCATGGTTTGTTGATTGCTATGGATGGTAGGCATGCAGAATAGTTTTTGATTGCTCTTGTTTGTTGGGAATTTCGGGGGCGAAATTCCTAAGGGGGAGAGAATGTAACGACCCGTATTTTTACGGATCGAAACATCATAAAACTGTTGTCATTAGATCGATAGTATTGTTAAGTCGTTCGAAGCTTAAGTCGTGTGGTAGTTAGGTCGTGTTGGGACTTAGGTCGTGAAGAAGGATAGGTCATGGAGCGACTTAAGGGAGTTGGCGACCTAAGGGAGTTGGTGGTAGTAGTTGGCGACTTAAGGAATTGACCGACTTAAGGAATTTGCGACTTAAGGGAAGCGGCGACTTAAGAGTTAGCGGCTTAGGGGAGTTAACGACCTAGGGGGTTAAGCGGGTTAACGACTTAAGGAATATGGGATAAGTCGTTGAAGTTTAGGTCGTAAGACCCTGTGTGTGTAGTTAAGTCGTAGACGACCTATGTTAGTATGTTGGGTGTAGTTAGGTCGTTAGACGACCTAAAGGTGTTAGGTCGTGAGCTGTTAAGTCGCGTGAGGACTTATTCTGTTAAGTCGTAGGATGTGTTGAGTTGCTAAGTCGTTAAGTCGCATCTCTGTTAGGTCGTAAGTCGTGCACGTGTGTTATGGCTTAGGTTGTTGAACCGTTAGGTCGTGGATGCGCATAGGCTCGTGAGTGTTAAGTCGTAGGTCTTAAGTCGTGGGGTTTTAGGTCGTAAGTTTTTATGAGTCGTAGGTCGTGGGTTTTCATAAGTCGTGGACGACTTAAGGAGCAGACGACCTAAGGATTCAGCCTATAAATACACGTCCTCGCCTCACTTTTTGGGATCCGGATTTTGAAGCGACGAAGTCCTGCCATTTTGAGAGCTCGAGTTCTACACTTCTTCACTTCTTTTCTCCACTCTAATCTTGTGATTCCCTCCATCCAAATCGAAGATCCAAGAGCTTAGATTGAAGATCTACATTCTTCGAAGGGAGATTTCATCGTTTGAAGCGGAATTTTGGAGAATCGAGTTAGATCCTTCGCTGTCCAGATCTGAAGTGTGTTGCTTTTAAGGTGTTTAGGTGATTTGGTGAGTGGTTGTTATCTCTCACACGGATCCAAAGGAGTATATCGGATTGGTGGCTTGATTATGTGTTAAAATAGTGATTTCCATGCATTTTCATAAACTTAAGTGTAGATCTATTGTTCATGATGATTTGACATCCATTTTACTACATGTTAATCTATGCAAGTTCATTCATCAAGTTGTAGAGATATTGCTCATGATTCATGCTTGTTAGATTTGGACTCTTTATTTACAAAATTGCCATTTTAGTCATAAATGCCTTTATATCTTGTTTGTATGCTTGATTACTTGGATTAATGATTGACTTGATTGATTGTTATAAATTAGTTGATTGATGATTTGATTTGGACAAGTTGGTCGAAGATGATTCAAAAGCTAAGGGAAAGGCTCTTGAATTGGAAAAGCTGCTCGTGGCATATGTGGCGGTTGATGAAGCTCATATGGATAGATTTGATGATGATGTTGGGATGAGGCTTTGCTATGATGAGATGAAGCGAGGCATGATATGAGATAGCCTTGGTTTAATCCAGACGGGATCATTCCAAGCATGTTGGTAACTCGGTGAAACGGTTCGAGTTCGAGGATAATGGTTGGCTCGAGAGGCGCTTGAGCCAGTATGAGAATAGTCGTCAAGGAGGATGACTAGAAGGCTGAGATTTCATCGTTGTTGAAGGTTCTAGCAGGCTCAAAGCAAGAGTATGCTGGGCAGATTCGATAGTCCCAAAAGACTACAGTTGGTAGTCGAGTACTCTAGGCAGATTCGATAGTCCTAGGCACGGGCTGCGACGACGTGCGGAGTTCTGTCTAGAACCGGGGTTACCATTGACCCTTGACGGACGGCTGAAAGAATGTGCCGGTCATTCAATTAACGGTGGTATCGAAGCAATGATAATAGTGATAGCCAGAGTCATGGATGTTTGGATGTTTTGGTTGTATCGGCATTCGGTCTCAAGAGCGATGTTTTCTGGGTGCTTATCTGATCTTGGTTTAGGCCTTGGGGGTTTGTACTTGGAAAACACCGACCTTGACTCGAGTGACAATTGCTTTACTTTAATTGTCTGATTGCTATGTTTACTTCTGCTTAGTGTGTCTGGGGGCTATCATTGTAGAAAGAGGTGGAGTGGGAGGGTTGGATCCTATTCCTTTTACCTTTATGCTCTTTTGGTATGTTGTTAGTTAATTTACCGCTCACTAAGACTGTTGTCTGACTCAAGGTTTTATGTTCAACTCTTATTACCTTGGGCCGTTCATCCATTTTGGGATGGGCAGACTAGGTAGCAGGTGACAGGTGCTGTTCTTAGTTTCCAACGATGCTGATGACGAAGACGAGCTGGAGGCTTGCATATTATTTCTTACTATATGTACTGGATGTTCCGCTGCTTGTATAATTCTCTGAGTGATATGTAGTGAGGCTTGATGTATTGACTATTCAGATGTTTGTATTCAACTATTATGAAGCTTAATTGATGAGATTCTATTTTGTGAAGCTTCACTATATATATATTCTCTATTGTATTTTATCCATGCGCTGTGAGTAATACGATAGATTCTGCTGCTTTAACTTAACCTTGGCAATCGTCCATGGCTGCCTGGCACATTTTACAGCACACTATTTCCATGTTTAGTGCAGGGGTCATGGGCGGTCGTCACAGTTCAGCATATAAGCAATCACTAGCCTCCTTTTATAAATCTTTTATAAATAAAAACCACTTTGTAAATTACTTGTACAAGAATACTTTGACAAAGATATATCCACCGATCCCTATATTTTCAATACTTAGAAAATATCCATATACTTATCTCAACGGTATAAGTATATTTACAAACTGAGAAAGATTTCATTTTTATTTGATTCAAAAATCTTTAATAAATTCCTTATAATTCTCTAACATTTATAGACCGTTTTATAAAACTTCTCAAACCATTTATAAAACTTCTTTTATACATTTCAGCCACTTATAAATCCCCTTTGTACATTTCTAAAACTCATTTATAAATCCTTTATAAATCTCCAAACCATTTATAAAACTCTTTTATAAATCTATAAACCCGTTCCTTAAGTCCGTTTATAAATATCTAACCATTTATAAAACTCTTCACCTTGTAAATAATCTTCCTTACATCTCTAAACCATTTTATAAGCTCCTTTATAAAATTCTAGTCTTTCAACTCTATTCATGGGTCTTGAAAACACTTATAAATAATTAAAAATCTTTTACTTCAAAACACCATTATAAAATAATAAACATTAACGAAAACATTATAAATAAATGAAAATTATTAATTTTAAAACATCTTAAAAATAATAATTAATAATTTCAAAATATTTTTTAAGAAACAATAATAACTAATCTTTACCATTTTTATAAATAATAATAATTTATTTTCAAAACCTTATTAATAACCCTTATTATTAATCTCAAACCATAATTATTCTTGAAATAATTAACCTTTTCACATTTTGATAAATTATTTAAAACCATATTACTATAAACAAATAACTTTAAAATAATACTAATATAATTAAATAACCTTAAAATAATATTACTATAATTAATTAACTTTAAAACAATATTAATATAATTAAATACTTTTAAAACAATATTAATTTAATTAAATAACTTTAAAACAATATTGATATGATTAAATAACCTTAAAATAAATATAATTAATTAAATTTAAAACAATATTAAATGTAAATAAATCATCTTTTTTTAAACAATATATTTCTGAAACCCGTTTTAGGATTTAAATCATTTTCTATCTTAAACCCAATTTAAATTAAATTGGCAATTTATAGTATTTCAAAATACTAGTTTCAAGCCAATAGCCGCCAAACGCTCAACCAATATTGATATTGATTTTCTACAATCACTAGGTTTTTGTTTTTAAATATAGAACAATGTTATAACCATAATGTCCATAATCAGGTTCATTATTCAATAATCCATATAAAAGGAATATTATCGAAACAATTCAACAATAATGAGGAATCCCATTGGATCCCTCCAACCTGTTTCCCCTACATCACAAAGGTTATATAATCATAAAATATAAATCAACCGCTTTGAGGTGGGATTCGTATACAAAGAGTCATCCGCTCTTACACGGGAACGTAACAGGGTCTCATCCGCTCCAATAGGCTGGAATATTCAATCCAACTAATAAATATAGTAATTCAGCCAAATAATCATTCAACAATTTTTATTAACTATATATCATACTAGTTATCCAAAAATGTGAGTTTAACTCACCTTTGTTCCAATTGTCGCTTGTGCATCCTGGTTCCGTTTGAATTCGAACGACGTTCGACTTCAGCATAAAATTCAACGAGTTACAATTATCACCAATCTGATTCCATATCGTAGATAATGTCCAAATGAGTGCAACGCATCTTGTCGCATTCGAATCCAATCTAAAACGAGTAAGTTATCGCATTTATAAGATTACATAATTTAAATTATAATTAGCCTTACTAATTACAACCATTAGCATTAATTGACCACGTTAATTTAAATAACCCGCCATACCTTCCTTCTTCCTTTCGCGTCAGTCAACCAAAAATCAAGATCGTTGACCAAACTTCACAGCCTCCACGCGGCGTCGCTCGCACCCATCTCCCGCCCAAAGGTCGCCCTTCCTCCCTTACCTCCATCGCCGGTGGTCATGGACCTTCTAACTTTGTCAATCGCCTAAATAAACCCAAAACGTCAATCGACGTTTTTCCCAAATTTCGGTCACCTCCTCCACTACTGCGCCACTGCTAACTCACCGAGACTCGTCCCAACCTCAAGCTTTCCCCCGCCGAAGGTACGAACCCACCACGCCTCGCCAATCGCCGAAATTTCAACCTCGAACTGCACGCGTTGAACTAAGAATTAACGCCGCCTCGCCACGATGTAGCCCAATCCAACGGTCCAAAGACTTCCCCTCCTCATGCCGACCATATTTTTAGTTGAACTCGAGGCCTGATATGGCCTCTAGTGGTCCAGATCAACCATAGTCGTTCGATGAGGTTGAAGAAAATTTAAATGAAAATAAACGCGAATGTATTCTCAGGGGATACGCAATTTATAAATCTAAGGGGGTATGGTTGAACGTGCAGGGCATGGTTGTAAAGTTGATGGGGTATGGCCTTAAGTATGGACTAACCTATATATATTATATTTTAAATTTTAAATTATCAAGCTATACAACGTCCGAAAATATCGAACTCCAAACGGAACGTGCCGCTAGACGTTCTATATGTTATACCCCTATTCCGAACGCACTGGAACTTATCCCGAGCCTTAATTCAATCATATGCATAAGATAGCTTTTTGGATCCAATTATTATATTAAAATTTCGATATTAATTTCAAAGCGTTTCTATCTCGCACGACCAAATGATATGTCCAATCGTCATGAAATTCGTTACTATACAATAATATACTATTACCGATCCAATGAAACTGGTTTTGTCAAAATCCGAGATAGTGCACCGAAAGGCTATTTTTATATGTGAATTAAACGAATTATGTAAAAAAAATCAAATTAACCACTTTTAAACTTACATTAGAAGTTTTATTATCTTCATTCTTATTAAATAGTATTTAAATAAGCTTTGAAATTATTTTTTATCCAGCTTAAAACTCAAGATTCAATTTTTTAAACAATTCCAATTATTAAATTCAACAATTTAATTATCAAATAAATCGTTATATTTGAAAAATTAGCTATTTGACTTATAAAATAATTGTTATTTAAAATCAATTAAATATTTCAAAATCAAATGACTGAAATTCTAGATCGTTACAATAATATATTTTATGTAATATTTTTATGCAAATATTTTATTGTTTATATTATATATACACAAATATTTCAAATTGCAAAAAAAAATTAGGTATATTTATATTTATTCAAATATATTTTTTATTTTTATCTGCCGCTGAATATATACTATACATAGTTAAAAAAATTCATTTTTTAAGCTTAAAACAAATGATATGCAACATTATCTTTTAAAAATGGATTTTGACTAACTAATTCATTTAATAATATTATTTAAATATATTTTTATATTGTAGGCCATGAGCATCAAGTTGGAAAGCATACAAATTTTTTTTATTATATATAGATATAATATTATACATAACCAACCAATTTGTGATAACATTTTGATATACAAGAACCATAATATAATCTAACATCTTACCATAAAAATAATATATATAAATATGATATAACAAAATAAAATAGAGAATTACCTTTTACCAAAGCTCATGTATACATGTTGAAATGTTGAATCGATCCCCATGAATCCTTCACAAATCAGAAGTTGCTATTTCCGAACTACCTTACCAACGACGATCGAACCAAAGAGTTTTGATGTAATTTTGTACTTGGATTTTGGGGTTTATCAAGGATGTTTGCTGGTCGAAAATATTAGAGAGAGAGGAGAGAAAAAGTGTAAAATGAAATGGTGTAAAAGGTGGCATATAAATAGGAAGTCAAGGGATAGAAAAGTGGATCACATCCTAATATCTCTCTCTTACCAATTTCACTCTCTTAACCATTCAAAATCCTCTCCAATTACCATCATATGGCCACCCAAACCACGCATCCTATAGTCGGAAATATTGTGCCCATATAGGCTTCAAATCTAGTCCAAGTTCAAACAATATTCAATGTAATTTCAAATTTTATTTTACCGCATATCGATATCGTATATTGATTAATGTATTTATAACTATTATGAAAATACCATTTAATATTGTTCAAAATACATCATATAAAATTTTATAATTAATATTTTGTGAATATTAATTAATCTATAACAATTTATAAATTAATTAAATTAGATGCTAAAAGAATTATTTAATATTTCGATTGTGTGACTCTTAGGTGTAAATTTGGTCAGCGATTAATATTGAACATTTCAAATATCAACGTTCACACTTCACTTAGCAGGTAGTGACATTATGACCAAATTTATCGCTTACTTGGTTTCGGTAAAATCTAATTTTACATTATTAAGCGTTACCTGATAGTGATAATTATTTACACCAATTCTCTTCATCAAAACTATTTCACTTTGGACTTGTGGAATTTTATAATGGTCAAAATTCCAGTATCATCCAATCCAACTCTATAGTCCAAAAATAAAGTCCTTGGTTCAATAATAACAATTATTATTGGTTGAATTGCTCTGGTTAGAGACTTGGAGTTTGAGTTGACTTCAGTTGACCGTGATACTAATCCCATATACTAAGAAGATGAATCCTCCCTTGAATAGTGTTTCACTTTCAATGCTTCCACTCGACCCAACTATAGTCATTAGACGGACGTTATGCCACGATTTAACTATAATCAAAGCAGAGCTTCCACATTGAAGACCAACAGTATTCTCAAGTTAAGAGAACTGTGTAATTTTGTCAAATCTATATTTTCTATTTGACCTTAATTATATTAGCCAACAGAAAATTATTAAGTGAGTCATTCCATTGTTACCCATCAGTATATAACTCCTTAGTGCCCCTAGTAGTCGTGAGTAATACGATCCTAACATTTAAAGAGCGTTATGTACTCTAGTCTCAACGGATGTATTTAGTCTTAATACATCTTGACTAGGAATATTTAAAACGGTATATTTAATTTCATTGTGATAAATTACTCATGGTTACAACACTTTGTAACAACAATCACACAACATACCATTTGTGGATTTTCTACTAAATATGCTTTTAATTAAATTAATTAATTAATATAATATGTTATATCAAGTATATAATTGTAACAACTTACCGTTTTCGAAGCCCCACAACTATACAGTGAAGTCCGGAAATGATGACTAGTTGTGTGATACTTGTTGATATTCAGAGAGAGCTAACCACATAATAGAAAATAAACTATCTAATACCTTCAAAACCCATCACGAAAGGAATAAATTACCGATACCATTTAAAATAAACACATATTTATTTATATACAGTTGTCAGTTACATATTCATATACTCAAATCCATACCACAATACACTATCATAATCATATGTCTTCACTTTTACATAATATAATATATACTAGTGTGAACCCCTGCTTCGCACACGGAATTGTAAAATATAATTAAAAAAATTTCCATAGTTATGGCATCAAAATATAACGACTCATGTATGTATATTTAGTATATTGATGACAGAGGATGAAGAGATGGTTGAAAATAAGTAGTTGTATTTGACTGAAAATGAGCAGTTAAAAAGTCGAGCATAGTAGGTAAGTTAGACAGATTTGTACATTTCATGGTTGTGGTGTCAAACAAACGAATTTGACAAAGGCACTGGTTGTTACCCTGCATTAAACTAATGATTTTTGTATGTGGACATAGTTGTATATTTTAAAGCTTGCAAATGAACATAATAATGTCTGAAGGCTGAGAATTGAAAGGACATATACAAAGACAGCAAAACAATACATATACAAAGTGAATTCCGTGCATAAATATTTTAGTATACATACAAATGAGTTGCTGACAGGCGGTCTTCGAATAACATGGGAAGTAATATGTTGGAATTAAAAAAAACAGACTCAGTGAAACAGTTGTAGTACAGTTGCTTGCTGTCAAAAGTGACAGTGGAAAAGCAACAAATTTGTTTGCTTAGAATGGCAACAATGGTTTTTTTGCAATAAATTTGAAATCGCACAGTAAATATTGTTTTGTAACTCATACATAAATATTGTTTTGTAACTCATACAGCAGTTGAAATGTAAACTGGAAAAAGTGTTAAAAAACAAGTTATTGCTGAAGATACTAAAAATTTATACAGCACAACCTTTTCCCTAGCGCATAACGCGGTGGTAAACACTATGTGTAGAACGATGCAGTTTTTTTTCCATAGTGCCGAATCTATCCCAGCAACTGTCCTTATCCAAAGGACTTCAAAAGCCGCTCGTGGAGTTAGTCCTACAAACAGCCTTATGGTTGTCAGTATTATAGTCATGACTTAAAAACCGTTCCATTACTATATGGAGTAAGAAGAAGAGTAGAGTAGTTGTTGTGTGGTCAAAAAATCATCCCATCCAACTGTCATATGCGTAGCAAGTTAGTAATGGAATTTAGTAAGGCAAACTGTACTCGTATTTGTGGCCTAATTTACTGTACAACAGTCTGTTCTAGCAATTATAGCATGGTCGCAAAGCTTAGTACGAAAAAATGAGTAATGAAAACAGTATAACCATTGTTCAGTTGTATGCACAGATTGGGTGAAATGTTGGCTGAGCGGTATTTCCAGTGTTTATCTATCGAAGTGTGTGCATAACACCCTAGTGTAATATTGAAAGGGTATAATATTTTTGTACGGTAATAAAGTTAGCAGTGAGAGTCTGTTTATATTAAAGATTACAAAAAGACCATGATCAAATGCGAGCCAGCAGAAGTGTAAGAAGTAAAGGGTAATGAGTAATGACTGCTAACAGAAAGTTGTACAAAGAATCGGTAAACCTTAGTAAACTTAACCAATTATAGCTTTTTGTATTTTACAGTACAATAATGCAGACCGAGGAAGGAAGTATTTTGTAAATTAATATATAGCAATATCAGTCATAACATCAAGTCGCTAAAATAAATTTTGGGAGATAGATTAAAAGGTGCAGTCAAAAGTACTATTGGTTGTAAATATAAAATCATCTATGATGGCTGAATGTCAGGAATTGTTTGGGAGTTATTAATACATACTCACAGAGACAAAAATACACACACACGCACATGTGCGCACGCGCGCACACACACACACATATATATGTAGTAACGTATAAATAACCGTTTTTAAAAATAACCGCTAAAAAATCAGCATGAGTATAAAATGGAAGGCTTCTTGTTTCATGTTATTTTCTATCTAGCATATACCTGTAGGATATGTATTTTTTTGACTTACCATCCTACTCATATGCAGTGTGTGTGTGTGTGTGTACACACACACAAATATATATGTGTGTGTGTGTGTAGTTTCATATTTTCCCATTTACCTAATGTTTAGCTAGTCGAGAGTGTGCTGATTATTTAGGATATGAAGTAAAATCAAGCAATAGGTGGTGACAGTATAGTGAATATTTTGTATATATTCTTTGTTAGACTAATCCTATCCAAAATAAAGAGGACAAAAAAATATAGACATTATTTGTAATAGGATAGTAATATTATGTTTGTTAATCATATTGGTAATTCCAAATGTACCTATGTTTGAAACGGGAAGCAGGTGTAATTTGGTTGGCGGTGTAAGGTACGTTGTTGAAGGTATAGGTGTGCAAGACAGTTAGCAAGTCTTCGCTAGTAATGTACACACCACCAATTGAGCTGTTTATCCATACGGTTACCTGTTTAGAGATAAAGAAACGGTATTTAATTGAAATACTATGGCACATAGTTGTTACTTTCTTACTTGAATTACCTTATTGGCGCAGTTGGGTGTTGTGGTGGTGTGAAATGGAATATTGTTTTCATCAACTTCTCTAATGACAAATCATAAAAGGCCATAAAATTTAACTGGTCTATTTAATTTGTAATTGCATATAACAAATCATGTATACCATAAAATAGAAATTATATTATATTAATACTTGGTTAGCTTTATATAACAATGTGTACAACACATCTATTTATTTAAGAATACATACCACGTTTGGTTTTGAATTATTGAGCTAGTATGTTAGCTACTACAAAAGCATACTGCAATCTACCCATGTAATTTGTATCAACAAATTACTAAATGGATTAGATAATTTCGAGAAACGTTCTTCTGTCTGAGTTGATATTTATTTATCAAATTACAAAATAGATTAGATATTTTCGTGGAATTACTAAAATAATCAAAACAAATACATATCTTAAGTAGACACTACTATATACGGACTATTTATAATTACTGAGAAATTTTTTACAAATTAACAAAATAATGTTAGAATGACTTTATCAGAGAATAACATTTGGTTATTTACATAATAAAACACATTAACTTGTATTATTATTTCTGTTGTAGGACAAAACTTGAATACATTAAATTGCATGTGGTAAACTTCAACTGACATATACAAAATGAACTTTAGTTATGAAACTTCCAAGTAAGCATGGGGAATATGAGAACAAAAACAATGGAGTACCCAAGAAAGACAAACTGCAATTTACCATATGGCTTTCTGCAAACAAAGAAGCACTAACTATGGTAAGGAAAAGGGAATAAATGTGGCAAGCATCGCATTATAACGTATTTTGACAAAAAAAACTCTACAAACACCGGAACTTGTAAAATTTTGGAATACAAAACACTTTCATAATAGAATTGAAACTAAAAACATTAAAGCAGACAATACAAAATTAATTAGGATAGTTAATCGATTTAATCTAATCTTCAACAAAATCTAATATGTATGAAAACATTCGTTTCAGATTAGTTCATTTTAAGAAGATGATATCTCGTTGAAAACTAAATTTATCTTAGACTTGAATAATTATGCACAAAATGGATTCGGTGTTATACATTATTCTTAAGGAGGCTTATTGTGCCAATGCTCATAGCTTTGAAGCAAAACAAGTTTTGTAGAAACAAAACTGTTGTCAGGGGGCAAATCACCATCAAATGTAATTAGGTTTACTTTAGTGGAAAAAAAACTTTTGAAGCACTTTGTATATTTGAGCCTAACAGACTCCCTATGCTAACTAAACCTAGCAAAAAGGCTGAATCAACATGTCAATCATAGCTATAGACCCAAAATCAGTTTCTCATTTCACATACAGTAAAAGGAAAAAATAACAAATAAAAGTAGACGCAATGATAAATATTCAGAGAATGATATTTATTCGTCTAAGCCAATATTTATCTTTCGTGCACCTATTTGGTCATATTCCAAGTCCCATATTTCATTTTCCACTTTTGATTCAGCATGATTCTTAATTTGTACTTCGTAGATTATTCACAAACCGAAGCCTTGAAAAGAACATGAAAACTTAAATATTCAACATGGCTTTTGACAACACGTCATGAAAGTAAGAGAGAGAGAAATTCTCACCCAAGTTCAATCCTGATATTAACATGCTTTGAAGTCAAAAGTAGGTCTTTGAGATGGTTACAGTGCTACACCAAGATAGCGATTATGAAAAGCAATAGAAAATTTGGAACCTTTTCAATGCTGACGAAAACTGCAGAATCGATCTCGGGATAGTAGTTCTACGATCAACCGCAAGGAACACAAGCGGGATAGTATCTATCACTTCCATATTCTATAATAACCACTAAGTGATGCATACTTGTTATTATAAAGAAAACTAAAAATAACCTTAAAAGGGAAAACTGCATATTTTTAGTAGATAATTGCCTATAACTGGACTGAAATCTTTGAAATTGATAATAAAATTTATTACAATTTATCAAATATGAAAATTGACATGCAAACCACTCATCTGGGGGTTTGGTCAATTGCCTTAGGTCAAGCCAGCACTCTAATACTGAAGTCATTCTTTACATATAATAACCAATCTAAATTATATATGAGAATGAAAAAAGCAATGTTTTTAGAGCTAATAATAGGCATACCGCTTTCAATGAAGCTCTCCATGCCTAATTTTTGAATTGATGATTTAATCTATGTAATTTAAATATTTTATTTACTTATTTCCACCAAAATTTTCAATCGAGAAAAATAAAAAGATCAACTAATATCATTTCCCTCCAACACTGGTGATTGCATAAAAAAAACCACCTTCTCCTTACACAATCTTATGAACTAATCAAATATTACACTAAAGAAGGAAAACAATATTTGAAAGAACTCTCATAAAACATAATGGGAAAAAATAACTACCACGTGTCTAAGCAAATCCTTGGCTCTCCATTTGAGCTTGTCTATAACCTAATCCTTGGATTTCATGGTTCTTCACTTACTGGCATGTTCTTTTGCTTTTGCTCGATTGAGAGTAGAAAAAATTGGGTATTTAAAGATAATTAAGTATCTAGCTTCATAGTAGGCACGCAACCATTTTTGAAGATAAGCATGATCTCACCAAGTAATTATGAATAAAAAGATACCGCTACACAACTTGTCAAAATTTGACAAATCCAAAATTAAGCAGTGAAGATGTTTATGTTTCTTCAGCATCATTAGACTTATCCATTGCATCTATAAGAGGTCACTTGTTCGAACCTGATAAATAGCAACAATAAAACAACACATTGCACTTATCCAAATGTAAAAGACTGTACCATAGAAATGCATAACATGAGTTCAAAAATGTTTATTTTTCGAGGATAATTAGACTCCATGTTGCCAACTAATTGCCAAACTGCATATAAGTCGGGATAAAATGAAGTGTTGAACCAAATGACTTATTGTCAGGTCTATGAAATTATAACCCATGTCTTTGGATAGATATAAGTGAGGTTGCAGTGCAAAATCAGGATGAAGTAGTACAAACCGAACCAACTATGTAAAATCACAATTCCAAATTCAAATCCCTCTGAGGTATATTAGGATGGAACACAATTTTATCAGGCATGTTATACATTTTTCTAACTAGCCTATAGAGCAAAGTTTAAAGAGGGAAAAAACGGAGTAATCCAAGGAAACTGAATATTAAAATATGGCTAAATCCTAACAATATATCAACGACGAAATAGACACACCGTATCCAAAAAGCAGGAGGAACGGTAAAACATAAATTACCTTCCTTACGAAGTTGATAATCGCGGTGGAAGAAAATGGGCAGAACAATCGGCTGTAACCGCAGCCTTTTAATTTTTAGCTGACGGAGGTTCGACGAAGCGTAGAGAAGGCAGAAAAAACCCCAAGTCTTTTTATTTGTAGATGAGGGGAAAAAGACGAGGCGGAGAGCTGGTAGGAGAGAAACCATGCGAAAGAATCGCCTTGACACCACAACTTTTCAATTCTTAGTGGACGGAATAATTTTTTAGCCGGTGGCAGAACGATGAATCAGAGAGCTGGCATGAAAAATCCCTAGCCGTTTTGTTCGTAGCTGACATATGGAGGAGGAAGCGGAGATCTGGTAGGAGAAGGGAAAAACATAAAACGCGACTGTTCAGTTAGCAAAAAACAAAGCAGCCTTCTGTGCTCTTAAAAATGTAACTCAGCAATAATATAATAGTATAGATATACAATATTTATATGTCCCGTATCCAGATCTACCATGTCGTCGAGCTCTATTAACCTAAATATTATAAATAGAAGGAAATGAGAGGGGGTCGGACATAGGTCTGAGTAAGTGAAGTCAATTTAGTCCATATATACTACAATGTCAGTGTTATAACATGAATAGTGTCTGATGTGTATCTTAACCTGAGCATGCCCGTTATACAATAGACCGATGGCACTAAACTATGTTAGTACCTTAGGTATTGGTTTTGATGATAACAACCATAGACATTATATAAAATATTAATACTAATGTTTTATCAAGTTATATATAGTATATAGTGCAGGATATTAGATAGGTGTTGATGAAGAAGACTGTACAGTATTAAGAGTAGATTTAAGATGCTGTATAAAGTTTCAAGAGTTGGAGAATGAAGACTCATGAGTATCGAAGATTTCAAGATATTCCTGATAAATATTAGAGTCGTAGAATCTATGTTAAAACCTTGATAGCACTTTCTTGATCTCTCTCTCTCTATTTCAAATAAGTTGTGGTTTTCAAAATAATCTTTTCAAACATCTACTCAAAATATTTCTCAAAATAATTTCTTAACCTTTTATATTTACAAAGATATTATATTAAGTTTTTAAGTATTTTTAATCTATTATACTTTTTGTATTTTAGTTTATATCTTCCTTATGTTTATTTATGATATTTATATTTTGATTTTGGATATTTATTTATAATTTATAACTATATTGATTTATATATAGTATTTACATTATATTGTATAATCTTATTAAATCTTTCAAAATTATTTTACAAAGTTTTATTAAGTTATATTATGATTAAAATGTGTATAAACTCTATTTAAATGATTCTACAAAGCATCAAATTATTTTACAAAGCAATGCATTTTCAAAATAATCCTTTTAAAGCGTTTTTCAATTTTTGTGAAGAGTATGTTGACATACTCTATCTATGTATGTTGACATAGTGGCCATAATTTTCAAAATTCAAATTTGAACGGAAGTGTCTTTTCGTCGTATCTCTTTGTGAATGGACATGACCGTTGTTTCCCTATATATACCAGACTTCCAAACGAATTTTAAACGTCTACTTTCTTATTCTTCTCTCCTCTTTCCACTCTCATTTTCTAAATCAAAATATACCCAAACTCTGTCGAAATTCAATTAGAAATAAACTCAATCATCACTAGGTTGATTCTCCTTCATCTACTCTCTGATTTCTCTCGTATCTCTCACTCAAACTAAGATCAAAGTGTTGTTCAAGAGTTATAGGATCAATTGTAATCAAGATCGAAGATCTGAGTCTATAAAACTCTATCAAATCATACTGCTATATTTATGGGTGTGATTGTAGCCCGTAAAATCAATTGGGTGTGCTTAGTAGCCCGTAAATCTTGTGGGTGTGCTTGTAGCCCGGAAATCAAGTGACTCTACCTAGAGGTTAGGATTCTGGAGGGTGTGTCTCGTAGCCTTGAAATCAAGATTGTATTTGCATTTACTAGTTGAAAAGAAATCCATACAAGGAATTGTGCGGAACTGGATGTAAGGTAACCCCAAACCAGTATAAAATCTCGGTGTGTTCTTTCTTTTTCTTTTACTGCATTTACTTTTATCTGCACTTTTATTCTATGATTGTTAATTACATCATTCCAAGTAGAATCTTAAAGAATTTGAAAAATATTCATATAATCAACTAAATACTATTCACCCTCCGTCTAGTGTTAATTTGTCCTTAAGATCCTTATTCCACAGACTCACATTTGGTATCAGAACATTGGTTTTCAAAGTATTCATCGTCTGATTTTTGAAAAAGTTTAAATGGCTACCAACACTGGTAATAGTACTGTTAGTAGCACTGTTAATACACTTATTAGTAACTCATTTTTCGAATGACAATATACCGCTAGACCTCCACTTTTTAATGGTATTAATTACACATATTGGTCGTGTAGAATGAAATTTATTTAGAGTCAATTGATTTAGACACTTGGAATATCACACAAACTGAGTACACTGAACCTGAGACTAATTTTTCACAATGGACTGTTGACCAAAAAGCAGTTGCACAAAGTAATTCTAAGGCTATAAATATATTATTTTTCCACTAGATAGAAATGAATTTAATAGAGTATTTATATGTAAGTCTGCAATTGAAATTTGGAGAACTTTGCAAGTTACATATAAGGCACAAGTAAGGTTAAACAGACCAAAATTTCCACGTTAACAAACCAGTTTCAATTATTCGAAATGAGTCCATATCTGATATGTATAGTAGATTCCAAGATATATTATACTCACTTATTGCACTAGGTAAAAGTTTTTTTATGGAGGATCAAGTTAGAAAAATTCTCAATTCACTTACCCCTGAATGGGATCAAAAGACTTGCAATCAAAGAGGCTAATGACATTAACACTCTACAAATTGAAGAATTAATGGGTAATTTAATGTCTTTGAAGCACGAATGCAGTGCAAGAGAGAAAACAAAGCAATATAGAAGAAACCTATAACTCTTAATGCAATGATGGATGATCTGGATTCAAACAGCGATGACGATGAAGAAAATGCATTCATTAAAAGGAATTTCAAAATATTTCAAAAATATAGGAAGATGAATAATTTTAAAAGAAATGACAATAAAAATCTAGGAAGTGGAAATGGCATTCGATATTATAACTGCGATGAACCTGGTCATTTAAAATGAGACTATCCACATATCGATAAACTTAAAACTACACCAAACATTGATTCATCCAGAAAACGAAGAAGAGCCTATAATGCAACATTAGATGATTCTGACACATCCTCAAGTAATAATGAATCAGATACAGAAATTGCTAACATGTGCTTCACAACAATACATAATTTAGAACAAAAGGGAGAAATGGATCAGAAAAAGGTACGCTTTTAATATATCAAAAGTTTTAATTCTTGAATGAATTTTTTGGTTGCTTTATTGATTGTTAGGAATATCCTATAGATTAATAATAATATTGGTTGAATATTGTGTACTTATATTTTAAATTTAAATATTTTATATATTTAATAATATAATAATAATATAAAATATATTTAAAATTATTTTTTTGTAAATAGAATAACTATAAATAGATATATATATATATATATAATAAAATAGGACATAGTTAAACAAAGATCATTTTTGGAAAATCCGACATGTATGTCGACTTACACCTCTAGCATATGTCGACATACTTAGGAAGATTTTGAAATTCAATTTCAATTTCAAAATTTGAATTTCCCTCCACCTTTTCACCAATTCATATGTTCTAAAAAGATGTCTCTTGACTAGAGAACATGTCATTTGATTCTCCATTTGTTTACTCTATTTCCATCCATTCATTTTTCACTTTCATTTTCAAATTCAAAAATCATAAAGACTCTCCTATCTCTTCAAACTACTCTTCAATGGCATACTCAAGCAATACTAAGGCAACCATGAGGCTTTCAAAGAAAATAAAAGAATATATTTTTAATGATCAAAAATCCATGCAAGCCTATATTGAGTATATATCTTTCGAAAAAGTCTTTCCTAGAAGATTTGACTATTTTTGAAGATTTTCCTACTTATGATCTTTTTAATCTTTATTTGCAAAATGAAATTCTTGGTTTAATCGATGCTTCTCAAAATAATTTCGTTTGGTATCCAAAATTGGTGAAGATGTTTTATGCAAATTTAAAAGGAAAGTTTTATGATGGAAGAGAAGGAGAAGTTTGGAGTAGTGTCAGGGGGACACAAACTATTTTAATTTGTGAACTTTTGGGGTCATATTCTTGGATGCAAATTTAGTGGACTAGACCTTTTAACTTTCCAAATTGATTTTCAAAATCGTGAGGTAATCCATGAAATTTTCTAAAGTGATGATTGTTTTGAATTTAAAAACAAAAACTTGCATTCAAAAGCAAGAATTTTAAGCCTTCTTTTGCAACAAAGTATCACTCCTAGAACGAGTAATTATAATAACCCGACACAAAATGTTTTCAAAGCTCTTTTTGCCATTTATGGTCAATATGACATAAATTGGTCTCAAGTCATTTTGGATGAACTTTTTCCTAAAAATCTTTCTAAATATGAAAACACAATATTTCATGGTGTGTATCTTATTCGTGTTTTCAATTATTTTGGTGTTGACCTTAAAGGAGAGAAAACAATTCCTCGAAAAATATTTGACAAGGCAACATTTCACTTATGCATATTTCACCCTTTTTCAAGCCTTATGAAAAGCTTGCGGAAATGGAACAAATGTTGGCTTGGGTAGAGGAGCAAGAAATAAGAGAAGAGAAGGAAGAGGAAAAGGAAGGAGAGGAAATGGAAGTCGAGGAGGAAGAACAAGAAGAAGAGGAGGATACTTCCTTGGAAAGTATCAGTATGCCAACAAATCCATCCAACAAAGATCTTCTCAAAAATCAAGAGAAGATCATTCATAATCAAAGGAAGCTTAAGAAATCATTCTCAAAGAGATATGCCTCAATTTCCAACAAAATGGATAAATTCTTTGGAAATATCATCTGTAAGCTTGGTGGTTCTTCTTCAACTTCATCCACATCTTTCTAGTTATTTGTTTAAGCTACCTTTGTATTTGAATTTTCTAGTTTTAAGTTTATGTTGAAACTCATGTATCTTTCTTTATTCCTTGTACTCATCCTTATTATCACTGAACATTCTATTTTCTGCTGTTATACATTGTCATTTATCTCTAGAAAGTCATTCAAATATAATAGTATATGCCAAAATAATAGAATTGTAAAACAAAAGTAGTTTTGAAAAATATATTGCATATGTCGACATATGCAAATCATATATGTCGACATATAACGACCAGTTTTAAAAATTGTTAAAATTAAAAAAAATCACCAAACATTAATTCATTTAAAATGACTTCTTACCCTATATATACCAATTCACTCCAGAAAATCATTATTTTCAGTCTCTATCTTCACTCTTTTTCATATATAAACTTATCTCTTCAATAATGGATTGCCCACATCAAAAATTTCGCGAAAAACTCGAAAAAACTCTTGAATCATTCGAGAACATTCTTTCTTTCATCCTAAGAAACCATAGACACTTAGAATTGAGTCAAATGTAGATGATCAAGGAGTAAGAAAGACATTTCGACTTGATTCGGTGGATGATTTCTGCCTTAAACAAAGAAGAACCAACTACCAATCCAGAATGTACTATCAACAAAGATAATAAAGATTGGGATGCTATCAAAGTGGATCCAATCTTTGGCGCTAATGGATGGGTTGAAGTTTCTCGAAATATCTAGTTTAAATAGGTTTGATTGTATATAAATAATAATACTTGATTTGGTTTGGATTTGATTGGTTTGATTTGTATGGATTTGTTTGAATGGTGTGTGACATTAACTTTGTTGGATGGGATGAATATTTAGGTTGATTATGATTATCTAATTTTACACAACACTCATTGTTTTTATACAATCATTCTCATCATAATTATATATAATTCTTATATATAAATATAAATATGTATTAGTATTTTATTTAGGGGAGTTAGAGTTAGAATTAGAGTAAGAGTTAGTGTTAGAGTTATAGTTTTAAATGGTTATTTTTGTTGATTACAAAGGGGGAGAAATATATAAATCTAGGCATAGATTAAGAGGGAATTATATTATATTTCATATACAGAGTTGTCATCATCAAAAAGGGGGAGATTGTTAGTATCTTAGGTATTGGTTTTGATGATTATAACTATAGACATTATATAAAATATAAATACTAATGTTTTATCAAGTTATATATAGTATATAGTGCAGGATATTAGATAGGTGTTGATTAAGAAGACTGTACAGTATCAAGGGTAGATTCAAGATGCAGATATAAAGTTTCAAGAGTTGGAGAATGAAGACTCATGAGTATTGAAGATTTCAAGATATTCCAGAAAAGTTATAGAGTCGTAGAATCTATGTCAAAACCTTGATAGCACTTTCTTGATCTCTCTCTCTCTCTCTATTTCAAATAAGTTTTAAATGTTTTTAAAATATCATGGTTTTCAAAATAATCTTTTCAAACATCTATTCAAAATATTTCTCAAAATAATTTCTTAACCTTTTATATTTACAAAGATATTATATTAAGTTTTTAAGTATTTTTTAATCTATTATATTTTTTGGTATTTTAGTTTATATCTTCCGTATGTTTACTTTTGATATTTATATTTTGATTTCAAATATTTATTTATAATTTATAACTATATTGATTTTATATATATTATTTACATTATATTGAATACTCTTATTAAATCTTTCAAAATTATTTTATAAAGTTTTATTAAGTTATATTTTGATTAAAATGTATATAAACTATATTTAAATGATTCTATAAAGTATCAAATTATTTTACAAAGCAAGGGATTTTCAAAATAATATATTTAAAGCACTTTTCAATTTTGTGAAGAGTATGTCGACATACTCTGTCTATGTATGTCGACATAGTGGCCGTAATTTTCAAATTCAAATTTGAATGGAAATGTCTTTTCATTGTATCTTTTTGCAAATGGACATGACCGTTATTTCCCAATATATACTAGACTTCCAAATGAATTTTAAACATCTACTTTCTTATTATTTTCTCCTTTTTCCACTATCTCATTCTCTAAATCAAAATATACCCAAACTCTGCTGAAATTTAACCAGAATCAAATTCAATCATCACTAGTTTGATTCTCCTTCATCTACTCTCTAATTTCTCTCATCTTTCTTACTCAAACCAAGATCAAAGTGTTATTCAAGAGTTATAGGATCAATTGTAATCAAGATCGAAGATCTGAGTCTATAAAACTATCAAATCATACTGTGTACTTGTAGGTGTGATTGTAGCTTGTAAAATCGATTGGGTGTGCTTAGTAGCCTGTAAATCTAGTGGGTGTGCTTGTAACCCGGAAATCAAGCGACTCTACCCAAATGTCAGGATTCTGGAGGGTGTGTCTCGGAGCCTTGAAATCGAGATTGTATTTGCATTTACTAGTTGAAAAGAAACTCGTACAAGGAATTTTGCAGGATGGGATGTAGGGTAACTTCAAACCAGTATAAATCTTCGTGTGTTCTTTCCTTTTTACTTTACTGCATTTACTTTTATCTGCACTTTGATTCTGTGATTGTTAATTACATCATTCCAAGTAGAATCTTAAAGCATTTGAATATTCATATAATCAATTACACACTATTCAACCCCCCTGGTCTAGTGTAGCCTTAAGATCCCTATTCCGCTGACTCACAAACTACCTATTCTATATCCAATTCTTTATTTAACTCACCTCCTTAATTCAATATACTTCATTTCATTATTAATATATTTAAATGAACTAGTCATCCAATCACCAATTTCCAATTTCGAGTTATAATCTACTAATCAACCTTGAAAACTTATAATATGTATACACACCTAGTGTACATGGTACCACACTATGTCGACCGTCCAGTTTATAAATAAATATTCATGTTGAGGTTAGTTATTATTTACTTTGGAACATATCCAAATGTAATACATATACACACCTACTGTATATGCATTTCATTATCATTTAATCTCATTTATAACACATACATACGCTTAGTATGCATACTATGTTCTTTGTCCTATTCACGTACGTTGTGTATATAGCTATATCTAAAATTATTAAATCCACTTATATCACATATATACGCATAGTATATTGTATATATATATATATAACTCGTATTATTCGATTTAATCACCGACACACACTCTTGGTGTAAATAACTATACATTTCATTATTCAAACAACATCACATTATTAACTTTAGTCCCTCTCAAGTTAAAGAGACTCCTAAAGCCCGAACCTTATTTCACCTGTATCTCTTCCGTACGATATCCAAATCGGACAAGTAAATATAAGCTGCGAATCAGAAAAACAAGACGGTCGCAATGGCGTTGGTCTAATTCCAACGTTTGAAAAAAACCATTTTGCCCCTCCTTATAATTTGTTTATTTAATTAATTCCAATTATTTTCATATCATTATATTGTTAATATTTAATTAAAAATTTTATCAATTTTTTGGGGTATTACATTCTTCCTTCCTTAAAAGAATTTCGTCCTCGAAATTCTCAAGGGAAAAAGAATGCATCGTACTCTCTCATATCACACACACACACACAGATATATATATATATATATGCATACAAAATAAATCATCCAACCATTCATTCAAACAGCCATCCACACAACAAAGAAACCAACCAAACCAAGCATCCATACATAGCATATAAAATTTGAAATCAAATTCATAAAATATATGCGCGTGTTTTATTAGCATACATAACGGAATTTGTGTATTTTTGTGAAATATAACCAATAACATAACATCCAAAATATGCATGTAAATGACATATGGCAATATATATGTGTGTGCGTGCGTGCGTGTGTGTGCAAATTTTTTAACATTCAGGCCCTTCTCTAAGAATGAGGTGATATGACATATATGGTATGATGCAAGCATCCTAGGGTGAGCATAAAAATTATATATGAATGCAAACAATCATAGCATAAAACAAAGAACGTACTTAACTGTATATATCAAAAATTCCAAGAACTTAGTGATCACAATTAAACAAAATCATTTCGACATAATAACAATCTAAATAAGAAGTTAATTCTAAGCAAGCAAGCCAAACATAAACAACCAAAGCAAACATCACACTCAAGTAAATAAGCAACCAAATGTACTGAGCACACATTCATCCAATACTTTCTAGACAAGCAATTACAATATTACGTATATAATATTGTTGAATGGATACTCGATAATCAATTTCCATTTCCAAGTAATACATAATTTTTTAAGTTAATTCGGTTTATGAAAATTAACTTAGTATATTAGGAACCCGTTAATTCCAGCAAATCCAATAACACTAAATTAATTTTTCATTATAAAATAGTTGAAACTCCTTAAGTCTCTGCCTTTTTTTCAATTATATAGAATCTCCACCAATGGCCTGGTAGACAGCACCATTGTCCCATAAGGTCCCAATCAATCGTAGCTTTGTATAATTGATATTCATCGCCATATGTATATGTCTATCTTTGGGTAGAGATCCTTACTCCAAAATACAATACTTAACTAAATCCATCTTATATCCATTCATATCCTATTGTAAATTCTCCAGCACTACACCATCAATACAACCACTTTTTAAAATTTATACATATATGAATTGGCTGTTTTAAATCTCGCATTCGACCATTTCATCTTATTAGTCAACCTTTCTTTTTAGATCTCACATTTCCTCAAATTATACTTATAAACATTTACCTATTGCAACCCTTATTTTAACTACATCCACTTAATTTATTAATTATTTCTTTTACACCAAATAAGAATTGTCATTTATATATTGTTCCAGATATCTCATTTAGGAAATGCATCCTCCAATAACTTAAAGGTTACTTCAAAAATGTAAACAAGCTGTAATATCTACTACCATTTCTTGGAACTTCTTAATTTATGTCCCTTAAGTCATCCATGCTCAAGTAGCGAGGATACTACCATCCTTCCTAATATCTAGGCATCACTACATATCCAAATCGAATGAAATAATATGGCCCATCCGAACATCCCAATTTTTATACTTTATTATATCAAGCCTTCCCATTTTAAAAATTAGTTTCTACTGAACCATCCTATACAGTCTTATATGATTCTATATAAATAATCATACACACATAGCAATGGACACACAATTCCCAACACACGGTTATTGTGATTACTTAGTCCAAAACACATGGTTCTCCTAACAACAATTTCGACATTATAAGCACTCAGCCCAGAACACATAGTTCTCCACACAATGTAATTCAATATTATGAGCACCTAGCCCAAAACATATAGTTCCCCTAACAACAAGTTCCGATATTATAAGCACTAACACAAAACACATAGCTCTCCAAATAAATGAATTTCGATATTATGAGCACTTAGCCCAGAACACATAGTTCTCTGCACAACATATTTCGATATTATGAGCACCTAGCCCAAAACAGATAGTTCCATCTTTAAATCAAATATTAGTATAAAATTTCTTAGTTATCCATCAATAATCTATATCATGGTTTATAAAATCATTTATTCATCCTATAAAGGGATTCAATCTAAACTATTATTGAGATCATATTCCTAATATATAGGGTTTATTTTTTTATTATATATATATATATATATCCAACAAACATAAAATCTATAAGGATCTCTCATCACATATAATATAGGAATATCCAAATCATAATATAGACATACCATTCATCCAGAAATCATTGCCTTGACGGGAGCTGGAGCACTCGATGAAGGAGTAGCATTTAATGCATAAGCCTTAAAAATCTACTTCTCTTTATTTCCTAAGGGGCATTTCCTTAGAAAATGTCCAACCTGATGACATACCTTACAGTTCCACTTTGCTTCATCGGCTTTGCATTCCTTTGCGAGGTGTCCCTTAATATCGCATCTATAACAATTTATGTTTCTCTTATTATTATTCCCAAGTTCTTCGTTAGACCCTTGTTCCTTGCGTTTTCCCTTAGATAAGTTCTTTTCATCTTCCTTAGCTTTTCCATTTTTCTTACATTCTTCCATTTAGACATTCCATGGTTAAAGTCATACAATAGTGCGGCTTCAACCAAACCCTCAAATGTTGCTCTAAATGAGATTTGGTGCAATGCCAATTCTCTTAAAGGTGAGTTTAGTCATCCCTTTGCAACTTTCATAGACATCTTTTCCTGGATGTTCACCAATTCGAACCCAAAATTTTCCAGTTCATTAAATTGATTTATATACTCCTTTATCGATAAAGCTCCTTGCTTTAAACATATGAACCTCTTCAACATCGCACCCTTCTCTGCTCCGGAGAAAAACTTAATTTCAAACTTCCTCTTAAATACTCTGCAAGTGATACCAATCTCATCATTCTCAACTGTAACTATTTCCCATCGGTTTGCTGCCTCCCCATGCAAATGCCAAGCTACCAATTTCCTCCATGTTATATCACTCAATCCCAATAAGATGAATATCTTCTCACAATTATTAAGCCAGGCCTTGGATACCACATAGGGTTATGTCCCGACATAAGGCCTTTCGCCCACGTTACATAATTTTAGAAAATCCCACTATAGGTGGTGGTTGGGCAGTAACCACGTTATAATTTTAGTTAGCAGCAACAGGTCTGATGAAGGTAGTAGTGGTAGCAGTCTGAGTAGTTACTTGGAGATACCCACAGAACCAAATAAGCATATTTACGCCAGGAATCTCAGGGACATCTACTTGGGTACTCGCACCCGCCCTAGTATTAACTCAACAAATGTTGGTCTCTATTCCAGTTTCCTCTATAAATGAGATTCATTAACAACTCCTCAATAGATAATCGGAAACTAGAACATAATATTATATATTTTATAAAATATACAAGTATGCTAAATCAATACGTCCCTAATCCTATAACCTAGGCTCTGATGCCATAACAACTTGTCATTTCTAAAACTATGTAACTATACAATGAAGTCCGAAAACGATGATTCATTGTGTGATACATATTGATATTCAGAGTGTAACACCTCATAATTTTATGAAATTAAATAATTAGATTAAAAGGGTAAAATCATAATTTTAACATAAAGGACAAAATCATAAATTTCTGCATGAGATAGAATTAGACTTCGGAACCTATTTCATTACATGCAGAATGTCATTTTCACTTAGAAAATATACGTAACTTGATTTTGGTTAAACGGATTAAAAATTATAAGGAGTTAAAACCCAATGGCATATATATTTGGCACATGTAGATTAGGTGCATAAAGTAATAAAGAAATGAATGTTTATATGTACAAAATGGCAAGTGTAAATAAGCTTATATGTTACTTAAATTTATCACATGCATACATTTATCATCTTAAGAAGAAACTTGAAATTGAAGGAGTTAAGAAGCTTATGGTGGAAGGAATTAAGTAGCTTACAGAGGAAGGAATTAAATAACTTAAGATGGAAGGATTTGATTTGTTGCAAATAAGATTATTAAGGGTTTAAATGAAAAAAAATACACTTATAGATAAAGGAGCATTCTCTCCATTTGAAAGATATAGAGAAAAGGACCTCCTTTTCTAAATCACTTTGCATCTCTTCTCTTCTCTTAGTTCTAAATATTTTCCATCACAAAAATAAACTTAGTTAAGGCATGCAAAGCTAAGGAAAAATAAGGGGAATCAAGAAGATTTAATCAAAGACTGCATTCATACAAAATTGGGGCGAGAAAAGCTAATTAGGTATATGGTTTCATGTTATTTCTAATGTGATAATAAAACTGTTTAGTATAGATAGTGATAGCTCGGAATTGATTGAATGCCTCTTAGTAATTTGGCCATAACTTTAGCAAATGTAGATACATTTTAGTTTTCTTTAATGTTCTCAAAAGCTAACTCAAAGATCTACAATTTTTGTTTTTATGCCTTTTCCAAATTCAATAGTTTTCATAACTGAAATCGAGTAGCAAAGTCGGGAATGTTCTTAGGCTGAAATGAATATGATGACCATCCAAAAACACCTTACTATATATTGACTATAACTTTTGATTCATTGAACGATCCAAATTTATCTTGTTGGAAGGATAGTTTAAATATCTACAACTTTTATTTTATTAACTTTGTAAATTTCTGATAGTTACTACCTCAAAAACCTATTGCAAAATGACTTAAGTAATTTTAATTCAAACTAGACATCTTTTAGTGCAAATACCATAACTTTTGATTCATGTAATATTTCCGAGATTCGTCAAATGATTGGAAAAGATAATTTTATTGGCGAAATTTTTTATACTCAATCCTTTAAAATTATTTCTTAAATTTAAAGTTTGGGTTTTTTTCAGAAAGAAAAGAGTTACCTATATAGGATAAAATATTCTAGGATCTAATCCAAACTGAGTGTGTGGTTTAGATCCATGTGAAGTAGACTAAGTTAATCTAATCCAAACTAAGTGTGAGGTTTAGATTCATGTGATTAGACTGAGTGTTGAGGTGGATTGGGATGAATATGATCTTGATTTTGATTAAAAAAACTACATTGGGCTTGATCATATAATGGGTACATAGGTAGTCACATGGTACCGTGACACAGTCCACTTTCCATTTCTGTTCTTTTTTGCATATGTATATTTATCTATATAATCAGATTGCAATATAGGTGAATGTTGAACCAAAAATGGGAAAGAATAAGAATAAGCAGGAAATACCTCTGTGAGTATTCCTTATGATGTTATATTGCAAGATGATTACAGTACGTCGGTTTAATCAATAACTATTTACCAGTCTCGTATATACTTATGATATTAACTACATCGATCCTATCACATCTCAACCGATTATTTTATAAGCAATGCTTTATCTTGTTGATATATTATGTGATTGTTAGGTAGTTAATTGATGGTTTTGGTCAACACTCTAGGTTTTCGATGCTTTAAATAGGGGTCAAAAGTCAGGGATGTCACGTAAAGAGAGCTAACCAATAATAGAAAATAAACTATCTAATATTTTCAGAACCCATAAAGGAAGAAATAAAATACTGATACCATTTAAAATAAACACACATTTATTTATATACTATTGTAAGTTACATAGTTACATATTCATACACTCAAACCCAAACCACACCACACTATCATAATCATATGTCTTCACTTATACATAATATAATATATATATATATATATATATACAATATTTATATGTTCATGTCTCCAGATCCTATCTCCAAATCTACCATGTCGTCGAGCTCCATTAACCTGAATATTATAAATAAAAGGAAATGGAAGGGGGTCAGACATCGGCCTGAGTAAGTGAAGTCCATTTTGTCCATATATACTACAATGTCAGTGTTAGAACATGACTAGCGTCTAATGCGTATCTAACCTTAGTCTGCATGTTATACGACAGACCGATGTTACTAAACTACCTAAACTATATCAATTCTTTATTTGAATCACCTCTTTAATTCAATACATTTCATTTCATTATGAATATATTTAAATGACTAGTCATCCAATCACCAATTTCCAATTTCGAGTAATAATCTACTAATCAGCTTAACCATTTATAACATGCATACACACTTATTATACACGGTACCACACTATGCCCAATGTCTAGTTTATAAATAAATATTCATGTCGAGGTAAGTTATTATGTATTTTGGAACATATCCGAATGTAATACATATACAAACCTAGTGTATATGCATTTCACTATCATTTAATTTCGTTTATAACACATAGATACACTTAGTGTGTGTACTTTGTTCTTTGTCAGGTTCATGTACATAGCGTATATAACTGTATCTTTAATTATTAAATCCACTTATATCGCATATATACACATAGTATATTATATATATATATATATAACCGGTATTATTTGATTTAATCACCCCCACACATCCTTAGTGTATATATCTATATATTTCATTGTTCATACAACATCACATTATTAACTTTAGTTCCTGTCCAGTTAAAGAGACTCTAATGGTTGCTATAGAAGTCAAATAAGTCGCAATAAGATCGCTACACATCGCCGGGGAGGAAACCAAAACTTCGAGGAAGACACCAAATAAACGGTTGCTCGAATGGCCTAAAAATGGACCAAGATCTAAGGAAGTTGGCTGCCCAGGATCACGACCGGTTCACTGGCCCATTAGCCACTGGTGGACCGGTGATGGGCCTGGAATGCCCATTTCCAGCGTAGTTTTGTGTCTTTTTGTTAAATTTTAGTTCTGATTTTGGCTTAAGTTGATATTAGGGTATTTAACTTATTAAATAGGTTGATATAATGGTTTATATGTCCTTAATACATCTTATAGGAATTAAAATAAATTATTTGAGTAATCAAATAAGTTACATTGTGTAATCTTGTATCAAAATCCAATATTTACAAAAGATTATTGTGAACTTCTCAAGTTTCTTACTGTATCAATTCTTTTTCATAAACTCTTATTTAACAGGTCATATTCCAGGTATAAATCAACCTTAGGATCATGATATCATCGTCATTTAATTGGTTTTACCATAAATGATCCATTTATATCATTATATCACTTTCATTCTATTTTCAATTATCATAACTTCATCTTATCATAAATTATTTATGAATTATTCTCAGATTAGTAATAGTCCAATATTTCATCCCTAATTAGCCCCTAATCATAATTAAAACAATGGCATGACATTAAACATCGAATAAATGAGATCCACTCACCAAAACAATGATCATAATCCCGAAACTGCTCACTGTCTGAAATGTTGCACGTACTAAACTCCGAATTTTAGCCTACATTATTTTATAGATCATAGCCTTTGTCTTCACCTTTGATTTGCCGCTGGTTCCGTTGAATTCTGTTAAGATTTGAGGAAGTTATGCCTTTTTTACTAAAGACAGTTTTTGATAAATGGAAAGAAGAAGTAGTTTCTGAAAAAAGAACGTACATGGTGTTACTGGGCCTATTCATAGATGTAAGGAAATGGCCGCTGGGAACTTTAATTTAAAATTCAAATTAGCCCAAAGCCCGCCTAAAGCCCGAACCTTATTTCACCTGTATCTCTTCCGTACGACATTCGAACATATATCTAATTTTATAACCAATCTTATTCGAAATAAGAGGCGTATTCTTTCTATTATTGTAATACCCTAGAAAATCGGTAAATACTTTAATTAAATATTAATAATATGATCATATGAAAATACTCAGAATTTATGAATTAATTAAATAAACAAATTATAAAAAGGGGCAAAATGACCATTTCTCAAAAGTTGGAATCTGACGACGAAACTAGCATCATGACGGCCGTCTCGTTTTTGTAGTTTGTGGCCTGGAATGCCCATTTCCTCCACGTTATATCACTCAATCCTTATAAGATGAATATCTTCTCACAATTATTAAGCCAGGCCCTGGATACCACATAGGGTTCTGTCCCGACATAAGGCCTTTCGCCCACGTTACATAATTTTAGAAAATCCCACTATGGGTGGTGGTTGGGCAGTAACCACGTTATCATTTTAGTTAACAGCAACAGGTCTGATGAAGGTAGTAGTGGTAGTAGTCTGAGTGGTTACTTGGAGATACCCACGGGACCAAATAAGCATATTTACGCCAGGAATCTCAGGGACATCTACTTGGGTACTCGCACCCGCCCTAGTATTAACTCAACAAATGTTGGTCTCTATTCCAGTTTCCTCTATAAATGAGATTCATTAACAACCCCTCAATAGATAATTGGAAACTAGAACATAATATTATATATTTTATAAAATATACAAGTACGCTCAATCAATACGTCCCTAATCCTATAACCTAGGCTCTGATGCCATAACAACTTGTCATTTCTAAAACTATGTAACTATATAATGAAGTCCGAAAACGATGATTCATTGTGTGATACATATTGATATTCAGAGTGTAACACCCCATAATTTTACGAAATTAAATAATTAGATTAAAAGGGTAAAATCATAATTTTAACAGAAAGGACAAAATCATAAATTTCTACAGGAGATAGAATTAGACTTCGGAACCTATTTCATTACATGCAGAATGTCATTTTCACTTAGAAAATATACGTAACTTGATTTTGGTTAAACGGATTAAAAATTATAAGGAGTTAAAACCCAATGGCATATATATATATTTGTGTACATGTAGATTAGGTGCATAAAGTAATAAAGAAATGAATGTTTATATGTACAAAATGGCAAGTGTAAATAAGCTTATATGTTACTTAAATTTATCACATGCATACATTTATCATCTTAAGAAGAAACTTGAAATTGAAGGAGTTAAGAAGCTTATGGTGGAAGGAATTAAGTAGCTTACAGAGGAAGGAATTAAGTAGCTTAAGATGGAAGGATTTGATTTGTTGCAAATAAGATTATTAAGGGTTTAAATGAAAAAAAATACACTTATAGATAAAGGAGCATTCTCTCCATTTGAAAGATATAGAGAAAAGGACCTCCTTTTCTAAATCACTTTGCATCTCTTCTCTTCTCTTAGTTCTAAATATTTTCCATCACAAAAATAAACTTAGTTAAGGCATGCAAAGCTAAGGAAAAATAAGGGGAATCAAGAAGATTTAATCAAAGACTGCATTCATACAAAATTGGGGCGAGAAAAGCTATTTAAGTATATGGTTTCATGTTATTTCTAATGTGATAATAAAACTATTTAGTATAGATAGTGATAGCTCGGAATTGATTGAATGCCTCTTAGTAATTTGGCCGTAACTTTAGCAAATGTAGACACATTTTAGTTTTCTTTAATGTTCTCAAAAGCTAACTCAAAGATCTACAATTTTTGTTTTTATGCCTTTTCCAAATTCAATAGTTTTCATAACTGAAATCGAGAAGCAAAGTCGGGAATGTTCTTAGGCTGAAATGAATATGATGACCATCCAAAAACACCTTACTATATATTGACTATAACTTTTGATTCATTGAACGATCCAAATTTATCTTGTTGGAAAGATAGTTTAAATATCTACAACTTTTATTTTATTAACTTTGTAAATTTCTAATAGTTACTACCTCAAAAACCTATTGCAAAATGACTTAAGTAATTTTAATTCAAACTAGACATCTTTTAGTGCAAATACCATAACTTTTGACTCATGTAATATTTCCGAGATTCGTCAAATGATTGGAAAAGATAATTTTATTGGCGAAATTTTTTATACTCAATCCTTTAAAATTATTTCTTAAATTTAAAGTTTGGGTTTTTTTCAGAAAGAAAAGAGTTACCTATATTGGAAGATGATTACATAATATAAAGTATTTTTAGAGAATATTTTGCTTACACTTATGAAAGAGTTTTTGACTGGATCATTAATGATGGTTACCTTTGGTTGTGCGGTATAAGGCAATAGATCTTGGGTAGTACACCATTACTCTATGGTACATTTTGGTACTGCAACAAGTAGAGTATGTCCTTACTTAGTGTCCGGATGCTGGCCGCAATAGGATCTAATCCAAACTAAGTGTGTAGTTTAAATTCATGTAAAGTAGACTGAGTGTCGATGCAGTATAAGACAATGTATCCTGGGTATTGCACTATTACTCTATGGTACATTTCGGTACTGCAACAAGTAGAGTACGTCCTTACTTGGAGTTCGAATGCTGCCCACAATAGGAGAAAATATTCTAGGATCTAATCCAAACTGAGTGTGCGGTTTAGATCCATGTGAAGTAGACTAAGTTAATCTAATCCAAACTAAGTGTGAAGTTTAGATTCATGTGATTAGACTGAGTGTTGAGGTGGATTGGGATGAATATGATCTTGATTTTGATTAAAAAAACTACATTGGGCTTGATCATATAATGGGTACGTAGGTAGTCACATGGTACCGTGACACAGTCCACTTTCCATTTCTGTTCTTTTTTGCATATGTATATTTATCTATATAATCAGATTACAATACAGGTGAATGTTGAACCAAAAATGGGAAAGAATAAGAATAAGCAGGAAATACCTCTGTGAGTATTCCTTATGATGTTATATTACAAGATGATTACAGTACGTCGGTTTAATCAATAACTATTTACCAGTCTAGTATATACTTATGATATTAACTACATCGATCCTATCACATCTCAACCGATTATTTTATAAGCAATGCTTTATCTTGTTGATATATTATGTGATTGTTAGGTAGTTAATTGATGGTTTTGGTCAACACTCTAGGTTTTCGATGCTTTAAATAGGGGTCAAAAGTCAGGGATGTCACGTAAAGAGAGCTAACCAATAATAGAAAATAAACTATCTAATATTTTCAGAACCCATAAAGGAAGAAATAAAATACTGATACCATTTAAAATAAACACACATTTATTTATATACTATTGTAAGTTACATAGTTACATATTCATACACTCAAACCCAAACCACACCACACTATCATAATCATATGCCTTCACTTATACATAATATAATATATATATATATATATATACAATATTTATATGTTCATGTCTCCAGATCCTGTCTCCAAATCTACCATGTCGTCGAGCTCCATTAACCTGAATATTATAAATAAAAGGAAATGGAAGGGGGTCAGACATCGGCCTGAGTAAGTGAAGTCCATTTTGTCCATATATACTACAATGTCAGTGTTAGAACATGACTAGCGTCTAATGCGTATCTGACCTTAGTCTGCATGTTATACGACAGACCGATGTTACTAAACTACCTAAACTATATCAATTCTTTATTTGAATCACCTCTTTAATTCAATACATTTCATTTCATTATGAATATATTTAAATGACTAGTCATCCAATCACCAATTTCCAATTTCGAGTAATAATCTACTAATCAGCTTAACCATTTATAACATGCATACACACTTATTATACACGGTACCACACTATGCCCAATGTCTAGTTTAAAAATAAATATTCATGTCGAGGTAAGTTATTATGTATTTTGGAACATATCCGAATGTAATACATATACAAACCTAGTGTATATTCATTTCACTATCATTTAATTTCGTTTATAACACATAGATACACTTAGTGTGTGTACTTTGTTCTTTGTCAGGTTCATGTACATAGCGTATATAACTGTATCTTTAATTATTAAATCCACTTATATCGCATATATACACATAGTATATTATATATATATATATATATAAAACCGGTATTATTTGATTTAATCACCCCCACACATCCTTAGTGTATATATCTATATATTTCATTGTTCATACAACATCACATTATTAACTTTAGTTCCTGTCCAGTTAAAGAGACTCTAATGGTTGCTATAGAAGTCAAATAAGTCGCAATAAGATCGCTACACATCGCCGGGGAGGAAACCAAAACTTCGAGGAAGACACCAAATAAACGGTTGCTCGAATGGCCTAAAAATGGACCTAGATCTAAGGAAGTTGGCTGCCCAGGATCACGATCGGTTCACTGGCCCATTAGCCACTGGTGGACCGGTGATGGGCCTGGAATGCCCATTTCCAGCGTAGTTTTGTGTCTTTTTGTTAAATTTTAGTTCTGATTTTGGCTTAAGTTGATATTAGGGTATTTAACTTATTAAATAGGTTGATATAATGGTTTATATGTCCTTAATACATCTTATAGGAATTAAAATAAATTATTTGAGTAATCAAATAAGTTACATTGTGTAATCTTGTATCAAAATCCAATATTTACAAAAGATTATTGTGAACTTCTCAAGTTTCTTACTGTATCAATTCTTTTTCATAAACTCTTATTTAACAGGTCATATTCCAGGTATAAATCAACCTTAGGATCATGATATCATCGTCATTTAATTGGTTTTACCATAAATGATCCATTTATATCATTATATCACTTTCATTCTATTTTCAATTATCATAACTTCATCTTATCATAAATTATTTATGAATTATTCTCAGATTAGTAATAGTCCAATATTTCATCCCTAATTAGCCCCTAATCATAATTAAAACAATGGCATGACATTAAACATCGAATAAATGAGATCCACTCACCAAAACAATGATCATAATCCCGAAACTGCTCACTGTCTGAAATGTTGCACGTACTAAACTCCGAATTTTAGCCTACATTATTTTATAGATCATAGCCTTTGTCTTCACCTTTGATTTGCCGCTGGTTCCGTTGAATTCTGTTAAGATTTGAGGAAGTTATGCCTTTTTTACTAAAGACAGTTTTTGATAAATGGAAAGAAGAAGTAGTTTCTAAAAAAAGAACGTACATGGTGTTACTGGGCCTATTCATAGATGTAAGGAAATGGCCGCTGGGAACTTTAATTTAAAATTCAAATTAGCCCAAAGCCCGCCTAAAGCCCGAACCTTATTTCACCTGTATCTCTTCCGTACGACATTCGAACATATATCTAATTCTATAACCAATCTTATTCGAAATAAGAGGCGTATTCTTTCTATTATTGTAATACCCTAGAAAATCGGTAAATACTTTAATTAAATATTAATAATATGATCATATGAAAATACTCAGAATTTATGAATTAATTAAATAAACAAATTATAAAAAGGGGCAAAATGACCATTTCTCAAAAGTTGGAATCTGACGACGAAACTAGCATCATGACGGCCGTCTCGTTTTTGTAGTTTGTGGCCTGGAATGCCCATTTCCTCCACGTTATATCACTCAATCCCAATAAGATGAATATCTTCTCACAATTATTAAGCCAGGCCCTGGATACCACATAGGGTTCTATCCCGACATAAGGCCTTTCGCCCACGTTACATAATTTTAGAAAATCCCACTATGGGTGGTGGTTGGGCAGTAACCACGTTATCATTTTAGTTAACAGCAACAGGTCTGATGAAGGAAGTAGTGGTAGTAGTCTGAGTGGTTACTTGGAGATACCCACGGGACCAAATAAGCATATTTACGCCAGGAATCTCAGGGACATCTACTTGGGTACTCGCACCCGCCCTAGTATTAACTCAACAAATGTTGGTCTCTATTCCAGTTTCCTCTATAAATGAGATTCATTAACAACTCCTCAATAGATAATTGGAAACTAAAACATAATATTATATATTTTATAAAATATACAAGTACGCTCAATCAATACGTCCCTAATCCTATAACCTAGGCTCTGATGCCATAACAACTTGTCATTTCTAAAACTATGTAACTATATAATGAAGTCCGAAAACGATGATTCATTGTGTGATACATATTGATATTCAGAGTGTAACACCCCATAATTTTACGAAATTAAATAATTAGATTAAAAGGGTAAAATCATAATTTTAACAGAAAGGACAAAATCATAAATTTCTACAGGAGATAGAATTAGACTTCGGAACCTATTTCATTACATGCAGAATGTCATTTTCACTTAGAAAATATACGTAACTTGATTTTGGTTAAACGGATTAAAAATTATAAGGAGTTAAAACCCAATGGCATATATATATTTGTGTACATGTAGATTAGGTGCATAAAGTAATAAAGAAATGAATGTTTATATGTACAAAATGGCAAGCGTAAATAAGCTTATATGTTACTTAAATTTATCACATGCATACATTTATCATCTTAAGAAGAAACTTGAAATTGAAGGAGTTAAGAAGCTTATGGTGGAAGGAATTAAGTAGCTTACAGAGGAAGGAATTAAGTAGCATAAGATGGAAGGATTTGATTTGTTGCAAATAAGATTATTAAGGGTTTAAATGAAAAAAAATACACTTATAGATAAAGGAGCATTCTCTCCATTTGAAAGATATAGAGAAAAGGACCTCCTTTTCTAAATCACTTTGCATCTCTTCTCTTCTCTTAGTTCTAAATATTTTCCATCACAAAAATAAACTTAGTTAAGGCATGCAAAGCTAAGGAAAAATAAGGGGAATCAAGAAGTTTTAATCAAAGACTGCATTCATACAAAATTGGGGCGAGAAAAGCTATTTAAGTATATGGTTTCATGTTATTTCTAATGTGATAATAAAACTATTTAGTATAGATAGTGATAGCTCGGAATTGATTGAATGCCTCTTAGTAATTTGGCCGTAACTTTAGCAAATGTAGACACATTTTAGTTTTCTTTAATGTTCTCAAAAGCTAACTCAAAGATCTACAATTTTTGTTTTTATGCCTTTTCCAAATTCAATAGTTTTCATAACTGAAATCGAGAAGCAAAGTCGGGAATGTTCTTAGGCTGAAATGAATATGATGACCATCCAAAAACACCTTACTATATATTGACTTTAACTTTTGATTCATTGAACGATCCAAATTTATCTTGTTGGAAAGATAGTTTAAATATCTACAACTTTTATTTTATTAACTTTGTAAATTTCTAATAGTTACTACCTCAAAAACCTATTGCAAAATGACTTAAGTAATTTTAATTCAAACTAGACATCTTTTAGTGCAAATACCATAACTTTTGACTCATGTAATATTTCCGAGATTCGTCAAATGATTGGAAAAGATAATTTTATTGGCGAAATTTTTTATACTCAATCCTTTAAAATTATTTCTTAAATTTAAAGTTTGGGTTTTTTTCAGAAAGAAAAGAGTTACCTATATTGGAAGATGATTACATAATATAAAGTATTTTTAGAGAATATTTTGCTTACACTTATGAAAGAGTTTTTGACTGGATCATTAATGATGGTTACCTTTGGTTGTGCGGTATAAGGCAATAGATCTTGGGTAGTACACCATTACTCTATGGTACATTTTGGTACTGCAACAAGTAGAGTATGTCCTTACTTAGTGTCCGGATGCTGGCCGCAATAGGATCTAATCCAAACTAAGTGTGTAGTTTAAATTCATGTAAAGTAGACTGAGTGTCGATGTAGTATAAGACAATGTATCCTGGGTATTGCACTATTACTCTATGGTACATTTCGGTACTGCAACAAGTAGAGTACGTCCTTACTTGGAGTTCGGATGCTGCCCACAATAGGATAAAATATTCTAGGATCTAATCCAAACTGAGTGTGCGGTTTAGATCCATGTGAAGTAGACTAAGTTAATCTAATCCAAACTAAGTGTGAAGTTTAGATTCATGTGATTAGACTGAGTGTTGAGGTGGATTGGGATGAATATGATCTTGATTTTGATTAAAAAAACTACATTGGGCTTGATCATATAATGGGTACGTAGGTAGTCACATGGTACCGTGACACAGTCCACTTTCCATTTCTGTTCTTTTTTGCATATGTATATTTATCTATATAATCAGATTGCAATACAGGTGAATGTTGAACCAAAAATGGGAAAGAATAAGAATAAGCAGGAAATACCTCTGTGAGTATTCCTTATGATGTTATATTGCAAGATGATTACAGTACGTCGGTTTAATCAATAACTATTTACCAGTCTAGTATATACTTATGATATTAACTACATCGATCCTATCACATCTCAACCGATTATTTTATAAGCAATGCTTTATCTTGTTGATATATTATGTGATTGTTAGGTAGTTAATTGATGGTTTTGGTCAACACTCTCGGTTTTCGACGCTTTAAATAGGGGTCAAAAGTCAGGGATGTCACGCAAAGAGAGCTAACCAATAATAGAAAATAAACTATCTAATATTTTCAGAACCCACAAGGGAAGAAATAAAATACTGATACCATTTAAAATAAACACACATTTATTTATATACGGTTGTAAGTTACATAGTTACATATTCATACACTCGAACCCAAACCACATCACACTATCATAATCATATGTCTTCACTTATACATAATATAATATATATATACAATATTTATATGTTCCTGTCTCCAGATCCTGTCTCCAAATCTACCATGTCGTCGAGCTCCATTAACCTGAATATTATAAATAAAAGGAAATGGAAGGGGGTCAGACATCAGCCTGAGTAAGTGAAGTCCATTTTGTCCATATATACTACAATGTCAGTGTTAGAACATGACTAGCGTCTAATGCATATCTGACCTTAGTCTGCATGTTATACGACAGACCGATGTTACTAAACTATCTAAACTATATCAATTCTTTATTTGAATCACCTCTTTAATTCAATACATTTCATTTCATTGTGAATATATTTAAATGACTAGTCATCCAATCACCAATTTCCAATTTCGAGTAATAATCTACTAATCAGCCTTAACCATTTATAACATGCATACACACTTATTGTACACGGTACCACACTATGCCCAATGTCTAGTTTATAAATAAATATTCACGTCGAGGTAAGTTATTATGTATTTTGGAACATATCCGAATGTAATACATATACAAACCTAGTGTATATGCATTTCACTATCATTTAATTTCGTTTATAACACATAGATACACTTAGTGTGTGTACTTTGTTTTTTGTCAGGTTCATGTACATATCGTATATAACTGTATCTTTAATTATTAAATCCACTTATATCGCATATATACACATAGTATATTATATATATATAACTGGTATTATTTGATTTAATCACCACCACACATCCTTAGTGTATATATCTATATATTTCATTATTCATACAACATCACATTATTAACTTTAGTTCCTGTCCAGTTAAAGAGACTCTAATGGTTGCTATAGAAGTCAAATAAGTCGCAATAAGATCGCTACACATCGCCGGGGAGGAAACCAAAACTTCGAGGAAGACATCAAATAAACGGTTGCTCGAATGGCCTAAAAATGGACCTAGATCTAAGGAAGTTGGCTGCCCAGGATCACGACTGGTTCACTGGCCCATTAGCCACCGGTGGACCGGTGATGGGCCTGGAATGCCCATTTCCAGCGTAGTTTTGTGTCTTTTTGTTAAATTTTAGTTCTGATTTTGGCTTAAGTTGATATTAGGGTATTTAACTTATTAAATAGGTTGATATAATGGTTTATATGTCCTTAATACATCTTATAGGAATTAAAATAAATTATTTGAGTAATCAAATAAGTTACATTGTGTAATCTTGTATCAAAATCCAATATTTACAAAAGATTATTGTGAACTTCTCAAGTTTCTTACTGTATCAATTCTTTTTCATAAACTCTTATTTAACAGGTCATATTCCAGGTATAAATCAACCTTAGGATCATGATATCATCGTCATTTAATTGGTTTTACCATAAATGATCCATTTATATCATTATATCACTTTCATTCTATTTTCAATTATCATAACTTCATCTTATCATAAATTATTTATGAATTATTCTCAGATTAGTAATAGTCCAATATTTAATCCCTAATTAGCCCCTAATCATAATTAAAACAATGGCATGACATTAAACATCGAATAAATGAGATCCACTCACCAAAACAATGATCATAATCCCGAAACTGCTCACTGTCTGAAATGCTGCACGTACTAAACTCCGAATTTTAGCCTACATTATTTTCTAGATCATAGCCTTTGTCTTCACCTTTGATTTGCCGCTGGTTCCGTTGAATTCCGTTAAGATTTGAGGAAGGTTACTGGGCCTATTCATAGATGTAAGGAAATGTCCGTTGGGAACTTTAATTTAAAATTCAAATTAGCCCAAAGCCCGCCTAAAGCCCGAACCTTATTTCACCTGTATCTCTTCCGTACGACATTCGAATTAGACAAGTAAATATACGCCACAAACTAAAAAACGAGATGGTCGTCATGATGCTAGTTTCGTCGTCAGATTCCAACTTTTGAGAAATGATCATTTTTCCCCTTTTTATAATTTATTTATTTAATTAATTCATAAATTCTGAGTATTTTCATATGATCATATTATTAATATTTAATTAAAGTATTTACCGATTTTCTAGGGTATTACAATAATAGAAAGAATACGCCTCTTATTTCGAATAAGATTGGTTATAGAATTAGATATATGCAACAAATTGTATAATTGCCCTAGGGCATACCTTCAACTCTATCAGCTTTCATGCGACCTACATACTTCTCAACAAGTTCAAATATGTATAAACATATGGGTCAATCACATCGTAATGCTATCTATGCGCATGGGTCACTACATAGATCATTAAACATGGTTGAAAACATCACGTTGCCCAAGTGGTAGGCCGTTGACTATGACAACGAGGGCGAGTTATCGTCAACTCAGTTAGTGAACCCAAATCGTTAGACGATGAAAACTTAGCTTACCTTGTAGAAATATCTCACTTACCTTTTAAGTTATTTATCGTATCATAGTTAATATTAATAATGTTAATATTTATCAACCAAGTGATATTTGAAATATCACCTTTAAACATGGACATATAAAATATCGTTCTGAATATAGTTGATCTAGGAACATATCATACTCTATCTTAGCTCGAATGATATATGAAATTATCATTTTAAATTTGCAATATAAGCGATATATGAAATATCGTACTTTTAATATCTTAAATTACATGATATTTGAAAATATATTTCTTAATATTTCAAAATTAATGATACATGAAAGTATCTTTATTAGTATTTCAAATTAGATGATATATGAAAATACCATTTATTTCATACAGTGTCGATATTTTTGAAATATTATTATTACCTTTTCCATCATGAGCGATATATAAAAGTACCATATTAAATATTTCAAAACTAATGATGTGTTATATTTCATCATTCTTATCTTTTTATCTCAAACTTAATTATATGTAAATTATCATTTTCATTTCTCAATCCGTGTGGGTATGAAAATCATATTTGGACACAGGCCAATGATCCAAAATCTAACTGGTTTTCACCGTCGATGTAAAGACAAAAAATTTAATGGCTAACACATATTATGTTAAATTTTGTGTTTTCTTTTGTAGCCGCTCGAGAATGTGTGATAAAGTTTAAATTCAATTGTTTTAAACAAATATGTATAAATATCAGATAATTAAAATTTTAACAATTTAACAAATAGACGTTATTTAACAAATTTAAGTTAGTTTTTTTTTTAATAATAACCAGTGCGTTAGGCACGTCCGTTGGACGTGAGCACAGAAAACTGAAAGCAAATGCAGTCATTGTAAACAATGGTCATATGCATAGATAATACTTGATATAAATAATCAAGTGAGCTAACTTCTTTTCAATGTGAAATAGTATGAACAAATGAGCACAAAATTATGTACAGTACAATATACTATTTACAGTACAATAAAATATCAATGCTTTTAAATAATGTATGCAGATCAACGACCATAACCATTCAGTTGGAGCAGCTAAGAGCTGTATAAAAAATTCATGCTTGCCTCAAATCAGGGAGAAAAAACAATTTACATAAGCAAATAAAGTTTGCTATATTTCAGAGAAGCATACTAAACTTTAACAGTTTCAGCAATGACTTTGCTGCAAGTAGAAGATGACATAAACAACAGTTGTTTTCTCCGGGTGAAAGAGATAGTATTAATTGTCCGTAATTCACTATTTAAGCAATCATATATGCATCTAATCTAAATATCTGATTATGCATTGCACTTTACGTGTGTGGCACGTGCATTTACCACCAAAAAACCATTCATTATAAACTAATTTCATATATTTCAGTATTATAGATTATATAAAATTGAATCATATATATAGTTTAAGTATTGCAGAAAACAGTCATGGTTAACATTATCCACCTATATATATAATGAATATGAATATAAGATCCTAAATCAATGGTTTAAAGAATTTAAAGTACAGAACACTGCTTGGCTAGTTTTGCTTCCTTTAGCATCATTCTCTCTCTAGTCGTAACTCAAAAATTATTTGTTCACCAACATCACGGCTATAACTAAAGCAAGCACGTTTGGGAATGTAATATGAATAGGATATGTACAAAAAATTCTCTATCACTAAGGCATAATTTTCTTGCTTTACACATTTACCATTTTAAAGAATAGAAAAGGGACTCTCCATATATTGAGTTGTAATTTATTTATCAACATTCAATGGATTGCAATTTAATAAATTGATTATTCTGGTCTATTACAAAAAATGAATCAAGGTATCCCAAATTTAACTTCTTTGGAAATTCCATAGTTCCATAAATATAAAATGACACTATATAGCAAAGTTACTGACCTATACCAAAATTGAAGGACATCTGGAAATATTCGATGTTTCTAACAAAATGCAATAAGGAGCTAGAGAAGGAACTTGTACCATCTGAAAGCGTCTGAATAACTTTTTTTTTCTTTCACATTTCAACAGACAACTTATTTGCAATAAAAACAAAAGCAACTTTCACATATGCATCTCCAATCTCTAATACTAAAAATATTTCAAAATAATCAAAACTTATGCTATAGGATCAAAAACTATTTATCTAAATTTAACGATCAAGGATTTAAAAAGTGATTGACTATAAATCCATGAGTTAATAAGAAGATAAAAGAATAAGAATTGCAAAACATTTTGCTTATCATTAATCAAATACTTGATCGGCACAGAGAATTAACAATCTCAACAAAAACTTCCGTCATTCTCTGTAATTGCGGCCCGGTGTGTGTTATCACTGCTCTCGATCAGAAATGATCTTGAATCGACCCACTATTTAACATTTATAACAAATGGAACGCAGTAACAAAGCCAACCGAGTAGATATAAATTCGAAAACTACAGGCGGTCACATTTCCAAATCTGGAGCAGCAATCATGTAGCTTCCAAATCCAGATTTATTGCTTTATAGAAAATGCGAATGAATGGATTGTAATGATGTAAAGAAAAACATTTTTGGATTGCATATTAATTGATTTATTCTTTTGATAAACGAAGAAAGGTAAGAAGAAGATGGAGCAGCCACTGAATTGAGGATGAATTGAGACGTGCAGTTCGATGAAAAGATGCGGTCAATAGTAAAGAGAGTACAAAAATGCCCTCTATTGTTTAGTTATGAGCCATCAAAGAAGTCAGGGTATATAGATAAGTTGTTTATTACTATTATTATTTTTCATAGTGGGCTGTCAGGCCCACAAAGTGCGTTTCTCTCTCGTCTCCTCGTCTAAGCCCGTCTCTTTCATCGTTGAATACTCCACTTCAAAAGAAAATTATCCATGGCGCAACAGCAAAAACTTTTAAGCTGTTATCAGCTCGGAATCTCTCTATACATCCCTCATAATCTTATTCAGGTAAATACTATCAGTTTCCAAACTGCGAAAAATGTAGAACAAACATCTTTAATAAATCAGTTATAAATGATATTAAATACCATTTAAAACATTGAAGTCACTAAACTGCAGCATATTCATTAATGATCTTCCCTGCTTTAAATCAATTTTAAGGCGACGTTATACATTTTTGATCTTGCTAACAATTTTCCAGCGCTTCTTACCCCACGCTTTCTTTCTTCTTCTAGTTTAGTTATTTATTCTTTTCTTCTCAAATTCTCATTCGTTAGGTTTACTCATTTAGATCCACAAAACATTTCTGTTTTGCTGTTAATTGCACTTTGTCTATCAAATTGATAGAATTCAATCACAATTTCCACACATACATTTGTATTATGCAATATCTAGAATGAAGTTTTAGTGGCATAAAATTTCCATCAATCTTTGAAAAAATGCGCATTTTTCAACTGATAAAATGCTCATGGTATCATGTTGCTACTGTAATCTCTATAGTAGCATTAATTTCAGTGGCCCCTTTGTTTTTCATGCCTATATATCCAGCTACTATTTATTATTTCAGTGATAGAAGTGTGCAGAATTCATTCTCCTCACGCAGTGAATCAGTCGGAGCAGAGAGAGAAAATTTGAATAAGAATTTTGAGGTTAAAATTGATTTCAATAAGAGTTCTCATTCTTATGGAGCGGTTATTTACCGTGGTGCACCATGGAAAGCTGAAATTGGAAAGTGGTTTTCTGGTTGTGATCCTGTTTTGAGGCCCATTGATATTGTTGAGGTGTGTTGGATGCAAAAGTTTGAAGGTTCTAGTTTTAATTATTTCTTTTATTTATGCTTTTATAATAAAATAATAATTTAGAATGTTGCTTACCAGGATAAGAATGCACTGACATCCCAATAAAAAGAGCTTATGTTTGGATTAAATTTGTGAGCATATGAGATTTGTGTACCGATGGGGATGTTTGTATGTTCGTAGATGATGGCTTAAAAAGAAAGTTGATAAGTTTTCAAAGTAGCCTCTTAGTTCAACTAAGAATTGACTTACAGGTCAAAATATAAAAGGAGTACACTTGTATTCATGATAAAAGGATTATTCGAGTTGAAGTTAGAGTGTCAAAGATTTTAATATATTGCAGAGTATAAGTGGCAAGCAATGCAAGAACAATTGTAGCGGCCTAGGAGTATGCAATAATGAACTGGGACAATGCAGGTGTTTTCATGGATATTCTGGTTAGTGAAGTTGTATCCTTTTTTCTTCTGTTAATTATGTAGACAACTAATATGAAACTGGAATATATTTGTTTTGTTCGATCTTGCTAGGTCAAAGTTGGTACTATATGATATAATCTGATAATATTAAAAGTTTGCATGATTTGCTACTTCAGGATAGCAATGGAAGTTGTATCACTATATTAACCCCTGCGTGACACAGGATCCCATAATTAACACAAAGATATCATATATTCTTCTCGCTTTCTTGTAATTAAACTACAAGCGTAATCCTTTTACTCTTGGAAATTAGACAAATTAGTTGGGAATTGCAAAACAAATTGGTTTTTTATATTTTAATGATTTCATCTGTTCTTTTAGATGAAATAGTACATAAACATTGAACTAAACAAAGTGCTCGAGCTATTATCTTCTATTGTTCAAAACAAATGGTCATCGATCTCTAAATATGGTTATGTTTTTCTCCCCTAAGGTGAGGATTGTAGCAAGAAAGTGCATTTTGGCTGCAATCACCCTTCATCAGAAGAGTATCCATATGGACGACCAGTTCCTTCCATGTGTCCGGTCCATTGTGATACCACAAGAGCAATGTGTTTCTGCGGTGAAGGAACAAAATATCCAAACCGTCCAGTTGCAGAGGAATGTGGCTTTCGATATTCGTAAGTTGCCCCTTTTTTCTTTTGACGATTATATAACGCTGATGTAACAAGCTGTTGAATTTCATTTTTTTTTAATTCTCTCCAGCTTGGGTACTGATATTGGAGGCGTAATCTTAAAATTTGATCCCACAAAAGCTGATCATGAAAACATTTACACAACTAATGCTAGCAAGCCTGGTTGGTGCAATGTCGATCCAGAAAATGCATATGCTTCCAAAGTGAAGTTTAAAGAGGATTGCGATTGCAAATATGACTGTCAAAAGGGACGGTTTTGTGAGATACCAACCCTATGCAGTTGTCTCAACCAATGCTCTGGTCATGGTTACTGCCGAGGTGGATTTTGTCAGGTAAATATCGTTCTTCATGAACTCTTTCACCTTGCATTAGCATATAGTGACATGATAAAAATATATGTTCATCAATGGACTTTCCGCAACAGCTGAATTACAATATTACTTTGGTGTAGATGTGGCATTTCTGACATGAACAATGCACAACAGGACCGTATACTGAGACACATGTCATGGGTTTTATCATGTAATATATGTTTATGTAACGACACTGGATATATATAGCTTCCATAATTCGTAGTAGTTACAGATATAAATTATTATGTACTGACTGATGAATCATTACTAAACGGTGACTGAGCCTAACTCTATTTGTTAGTGCGACAATGATTGGTACGGAATCGATTGCAGTGTCCCCTCAACCTCAGCAGCTTTGAAAGAATATCCTATATGGCTCCAACGATCAACAGTTAATATACCTGAAAAGGCAAGCTTAAATAGAGTTATGAAAGTAAATGCTATAGTTAAGAAGATGAGGCCTCTTATTTATGTATATGATCTGCCTCCTGAATTGAACAGCCATCTTCTTGAGGTATGCAGTTCAGTCAATTGGTAGTTTGCTTTTACAACCCTGAAAACTTTTGATTGTTACGTTATGTTCTCTACATACGGCAGGGGAGGCATTTTAAATATGATTTTGTTAACAGAATATACAGCGCTAAGAACAGAACATTGTGGACTGAACAATTGTATGGGTCACAGGTAATACAATTAAAAACATTGTCAGTAGTTCCCCTAAGACCATATATAATTACTCAAAAATTGGACACTCGCTTTTGTAGATGGCACTCTTGGAGAGTATTCTCGCTAGTAGTCATAGAACATTGAATGGTGAAGAGGCAGACTATTTTTACGTACCAGTTTTGGATTCAATCATGATTAGTAGAGCGGATGATGCACCACACTTGAACACACAGGTATAAGAAATATATATTCCTAATATGTAGAATAAACATAGAAAAGACCATTCACAGTAATCCATATACTATTAGAATAAGACTTCAGCATAAATACCCTAGTGGTTGCCATGTTAGTAAGTAGCACAATCATTTGACCAGATCCTGGAGTATGTGTTGGAGATTTAGTGCATACTCTTTCAGAATTTACAAGCTTATGCATAAATCTTTGAGATTCTAATAAAATCAGCATAATTACTTGGTGGTTTGAATTAACTATTTTCTTTTCAGGAGCACCTTGGCCTCAGAAGTTTTATGACTTTGAATTACTATAAAGATGCACATACTTATATAATTGAGCATCACCCTTACTGGAACCGCTCTTCTGGAAAAGATCACATTTGGGTATGGTATAACGACTAGTATTTTGCACGTGCAATAAATACGATCAATCTATATTTTCTCTGTGAACCCATGTTAAAAAAGCACAAAATTATGAATTTTAAAAGGCTGTAGAATTTTGTATTAATGAAATTATAAAATAGCAAACTGGTAAACTTGCAAAACATGAAATTAATACCATCAAGCTGACAGTTCTTTTCATGGGATGAAGGAGCTTGCTGTGCTCCAAAAGAAATATGGAATAGCATAATGTTGGTCCACTGGGGAAATACGAATTCAATACACAAAAATTCTACAACAGGTTACAAGCCAGACAGTTGGGATCGAATTCCTTCGGATAGAAGAGGCGATCATCCATGCTATGATCCAAGTAAGGATCTTGTTCTTCCTGCATGGAAAAAACCTGATCCAGAAGCAATACAGTTGAAGTTCTGGTCTAGGTAGTATACCAGATTCTTTTATCTTGGTTATATTTCCATACAAGTTGTTATTGATGTTAGTCAAATATGCAGGCCACGCAAAGAGAGGACAACACTTTTCTATTTTAATGGAAATTTGGGACATTCATATGAAAACGGTCGACGAGAAAATAAGTGATTGTTTGTTTTGTGATAGATTTGACCCAAGTATGTTGATCTTTATAAATTCAGCTAAATATTCTGTATAAATTTTGCAGGTATAGTTTGGGTCTGAGACAAAAATTAGCATATGAGTTTGGTTCTTCTCCTAACAAAAAAGGAAAATTGGGGAGACAACACAGAAGCGATGTTACAGTTTCTCCATTGCATTCTGCTAAGTATCATGAAGAAATTTCACGCTCTCTCTTTTGTGGTGTTTTACCTGGAGATGGATGGAGTGGTCGCATGGAAGATAGTGTTCTTCATGGATGCATCCCTGTAATAATTCAGGTGTGTCAAACTGTTTTCATGTTTATTCCATTTCATTCATTGTCTTACCTACTCTCAAGGCAGTTATTACAAAAATATCAGTTCATACATTACTGCATCTATTTCACCAAATGCCAAGTACTCAAATATAATTTTCTCACCATATATCTCAACACTAATTCACCTCACCATAGATGCTAGCATATTTATCCATCTCATTTTCCATATATATATATATATATATATATATATATATATATATATATTAAGCTCACCTTGAGATGAGCATTTTTTCCATGTCATATTTTTACGCGATAATTTATTTGGTGAGCTATAGGATGGAATTTTCTTACCTTACGAGAATGTGCTGAACTATGAAAATTTTGCTGTCAGAGTTTCTGAAGATGATATTCCAAATTTGATCAATATCCTTGAGGTATGTATCTTAATTATATATCATCACTCTTCTTAACAGTGCATTGTTTCCTTTTTGTTTAATACCTCTGTTGCATACAGGCTTTTAGTGAGAGTGAAGTTGAATCCATGTTGGGCAATGTACGTCAAATTTGGCAGAGATTTCTTTATAGAGACTCGATATTACTCGAAGCTCAAAGACAAAAGAGATTATTTGATGAAGAGGCCGGATGGGCTGTCGAACTATCAAAGCTAGAAGAGGACGATGTTTTCTCAACATTTATACAGGTATATGCGTGTGCATGCGTGCAGACATCATATCATTCTGTATTTGTGCACTGAAATATGTTCTTTGCCCCTCTGATTATGATATACTAGATATTGCACTATAAACTGCACAATGATCCTTGGAGGCAGCAACTTCCTAAGCGAAAGAAGTATGGATTACCAGAGGCTTGTTTGAAGGCGGCTAACTAAATATTTCTCAAGGGACATATATCTCGCAAGATGAATCTATACCGACAAATGATGAATTACCTGCTTTGAAGTCGATATCGGAGAATGCTATAAGAAGATTTTCTTTTTCTTTTTCTTTTTCACATTGGAATCGAGCTAGTTTTCTTTTTCTTTTCTTGTTCATCATACGAAAGTGGCTGTTTTTCATTCAAATATTGCAACAGATTACATGTATAAAACAATTGTAGTTGCCATATTGCATCACTGAACAATGATATGAGAATCGCACACCGTGTTGCTAGCTGTCTTTGCTCTCCTCTACAGAATTGAATTTTCGAATCATAATCCGCTATTAACATTCAGCAATACTGATTATGGTTGGCAAAACTAGTGAGATTATTGCTAGGCCATGCCTTGATCAAAATCTATATTTCATAAGTTTAGATTACTGTTGGCACCGGTGCTGGTAAAAAATGGATATGGAAGTTCACAAAATTCTGATGGCTGATTTCAGAGCATATGTTTCAAATTATCATGTCTTTTTAGTTAATGCAATACAATGACAAAATGATTAGTGCAGCTACCAAACCAAAAATTTGTATTGCCGTCAGAGATGTATAAAAGTTCAATTTTTTTTTTTCCCTTTACAAATTCATAAGTTATTTGAGTTTCAAACAATTTTGTTTTTCCTTAATTCACAAATTATTTGAATTTGAACAAATTTAAACTAATATGAACATAAACATAATTATGCACTGTTGATAAAAATGAGGAAAAAATTGTATTCTTTGGATTGAATAGGCGCGTTATCTTTTCAGAGACCACTAGGATATCATATGGTATTATCGTAGCTGCACAGTACTTGCTATTTTGAGAACTTAACCCAAACCTGGAAAGAAATTTGCAGTCTACCAGCCTGAAATCATAAAACGGAGGAGTAACTTAAGCCAAGATTTACTCCAACATTCAAGCACAAGAGTAGTAGTAGTAGTAAGAAGAAGATAACATATAGGAACACAAATTCATAAAGTACGCTTTGCAGTTGGTATATTCAGTATGCTAGTGTCTGAAATACAAGTCTCAGACTGCAAGCTTATTCATCATAAACATCAAAACTCAAACGAACACATAAAAACATAAAGAACCCTTTCATTTTGATTCAGGACTACCCCAACCTCCACCACCAGGAGTCAAAATCTCCAGTATTTCCCCTTCATCGACCTCAACAGTGTTCTTACCTCCCAGATATATCCTCCTCTTATCCTTCCTTATCAAATAATTTGCACCTCTGGCTCCATTTTTGCCTCCATTCATCCCCCTAGGCTCATGCACTCTTCTCTCCGATAAAATACTCACCACCACCTTCTTCTTAAACTCTATCTCCCTCACCAACCCATCTCCTCCTCTATTATAACCATCACCACCACTATTTTCTCTCAATTCAAACTTATTCAGTTTAACCGGATACCTCTGTTCGAAAATCTCAGGATCGGTCATCCTAGTATTCGTCATATGACATTGTACCCCACTTGTGCCCTTCCACGTAGGACCTGCCCCACTTCCTCCCCCTATCGTTTCGTAATATCCAAAAGTGTCGTCCCCAAACGTCAAATTGTTCATGCAACCCTGAGAGCACGCACAGGCTCGAAATGCAGTTAAGACTACATCCGTAACTCTCTGAGACGTAAGCACGTTCCCACCTACCACTGCAGCTTTATCGCTAGGGGACAAAAACGAATTTTTCGGTATTTTTATCTTTACAGGGGCCAGGCATCCTTGATTTAATGGAATATCGACGTTTACCAAGGATCTAAGGCAGTAAATCACAGCTGCTTTCGTAACTGCTTCTGGCGCGTTCCAGTTACCGTAAACCTCTGAGCTAGTCCCTTCGAAATCGAAACTAGCTTCCCCTTTTTCAGAGTCGATAGCTAGTTTCAGATGGATTACAGACCCATCGTCCATGTAATCTTCTTCTTCGATCACAGTTTTTCCATTCTCTTTCTTGACTTTGGAAGCTACAGATTTAAGCATCTCTCTAACTGCCTCTTCAGCGTTGAGTTGCACGTAGGTCATGTAAGATTGAACAACTTCAAGACCGTACTGCTCGATGAGTTCTTTGATAAGTACTATCCCTCTTTGATTAGCAGCTACTTGTGCTCGAAGATCAGACAAGTTATCTTGAAGTCTACGAGTGCCTGGAATGCTTCTTTTTCCTGAATTTTCATCGGAGCATGGATGTTGCAGCAATTTGACTATGCCATCTTCTTGAAACACTCCTTTTTCAACAAGCTTGAATGCTTTAATGGCTGCACCTTCTTCGTATATCGATTTTGAGAAGGGCGGCATGCTACCAGGAGTAATACCGCCTATTTCTGCATGATGCCCTCTACTTGCCACGAAAAACACTAACTTTTTATTATCAAAAACTGGTGTTATAACAGTTATGTCAGGTAGGTGGCTTCCACCAGCACTAGGGTGATTGGTTACCAGAACATCTCCTTCATTGAGGTTTTCACCCCAATGTTCAAGTTGCCAGCATACTGTACTTGACATTGCACCGAGATGAACCGGAACATGAGGTGCATTTGCAACTAGACCTCCATTTGGATCGAATAAAGCACATGAAAAATCCAGTCTTTCTTTTATATTGGTGGATATGGATGTCCTTTGTAGAGTTCTACCCATCTGTTCAGCAATGCCCATGAATCTATGGTTGAATATTGAAAGTTGCACCACATCCGCAACCTTTTCTGATAACTTTACAGCAACTGGAGTTGAGCTGATCTCGATTTTGATGTTCCCGTACTTTGTTATGATAGCTCGACAGTCCGGTTCTACGATTACAGTGCTGTTCCCATTCATTATTACTGCTGGACCTTGCAGTACATGACCATAACCCAGTTTTTCTAGTTTGTACAGTGGTGTATCTTGCCACCCTCCTTTGAAATATATCTTGAAACTCTTTTCAGACACTGGTGCGTTTGATATTTGTTCAAGTTCACGAGGCTTTAGAATGTTAGTGATTCCAACACCTCTGACTCTTACATCACAGATTACAATTTTCCTGTTTTGTAGCTTGAAACCATACTCTTGTTGAAATAGCTTCACAAATTCTTCTGCGTAATCGTTTTTATCCCCTTCAGTTTTTCTTTTCACCATGATGGCTGTATCCGTGCCTTCGTATCTCAAGTTTAGATATGACTCAGTCACGATGCTTTCATCGCTAAAACCCTGATCTTTTAACTTTCCTTTGACTTGTTGAGTAAGAAGTGCCTCTCTTCTAGATGCCTCAACAATAGAATTTGCATCATAGATAGAGGAATAAGGCTCCTGTGCTTCCTCAGCAACATCTGCTAATCCCATACCATAAGCACTCAATATGCCACAAAATCTATGTATAAGCACTTCTGACATGCCTAATGACCTAGCAATAGCACATGCATGCTGTGGGCCTGCCCCTCCAAAACAAGCTAAGGCATGGTTTCGTGTTTCATGCCCTTTCATCTCAGTAAGTTGTCTTATGGGTCTACACATAGTTTCATTGGCTACATTAATAAAACCTAAAGCAACCTCTTCGACAGTCATTTCTTTAGACGATTCATCCTGGCTTTTCCTGTATGAATTGATTTCAAGAGCAAGCTTCTCGAATGCTTTTCTAGTTGCTTCAATATCTAAGGGCTCATCTTCGTTTGGACCAAAAATTGAAGGGAAGTAATCGGGGATAACTGTTCCCAGAATCAAATTAGCATCAGTGACTGCTAATTCCCCACCTTTTCTGTAGCAAACAGGACCCGGGTGTGCTCCAACCGATTCAGGTCCAACCCGGAAAGACCCGAACTGAAACTTAAGTTTAGATCCTCCACCTGCAGCAACAGTACTGATGTCAAGCTGAGGTGCTTGTATTATAGCTCCTGCAATTTGGGTCTCAAGAACTTGTTCATAGCTTCCATTAAATCTGCTCACATCAGTAGAAGTTCCTCCCATATCAAAACCGATAAGGGGTTTAGATGTTTCAAGCCCAAATAACGTTTGAGAATATCCAACAACCCCACCTGCAGGACCCGATAAAACCGCTTTATGACCAGAAAATCTTTTTTCAGGTGCTAAGCCTCCGTCTGACTGCATGAATAGTACATTCACTTTTTCAGGACCACCATCAAATCTTGACATAAATCCAGATAAATATTCCTTAATTACAGGTGTCAAGTACGCATCAACACTAGCAGTTAAGCCACGTGGCACTGCACGTACCATTGGAGTCAAAGCAGACGACAATGATACATGCTTGAACCCCATACTCAGAGCTAACTCCTCGATCAATATCTCATGGATCGGATAAGTATAAGAATGCAATAACACAACAGCCAAGCATTTGATTCCCTTATCAAGTAATCCTTTGAGTAGAGGCTTTAATGCTTCTTTGTCAAGTGGTTTTGAAACCTTAATCAGCTCTCCTGATATCCCTTGAATCAGAGAAGAAGGTTCTTTTTCACTATCAAGAACAAGTTCAATTCTCTCATCAGCTTCTATAATTTCTTCATACAAATTAGAGGGTTTTAACACCTTAAGGTCGAATATATCAGGGCGGGCTTGGTTTCCAATTTGAAGCAAATCTTTAAAACCATGTGTCACGCAAAGAGCGATCCTTTCTCCTTTGCGTTCAAGAAGAGCATTAGTGGCAACAGTGGTTCCCATTCGTATCCACTCTATCTTATCTGTGGGAATCTTGGAAGTTCTTGGTATTTTTTTGCCAGTATATTCTTCTAAAATTCTCCTGATACCTTCAATTGGGGCGTCGTCGTAATTTGATGGATCTACTGAAAGAAGTTTCATTACACAACAATCTGTTTGACCGGGAACTTCGGCATAGATGTCTGTGAAAGTTCCACCTCTGTCTATGCAGAACCGGAATTTCTCTTCTTTCATGTTTCCCATTTTGTATTCTGCCAAATGAAGTCATAAGAGCGTGTTAACTGTTAAGTTTTAAGACATAATTTTATTCGTATAATCAATTCACATTTCAGTCAACATAGATATAGTATCAGTTAAAACTCGTATCACCTGTGAAGAAAAATATGGATTTTCTACGATATTCGTAATTTTTACTCTTTACTACTGCATGTTTCATGTACTTGCCAACGACCAATTAAACAACGCAACCCTTCAACTATTTTATTTTTTTAACATGATACTCTGGTTTGTTCGATTTATAGAAACCTGTTGGTGTTAACAAACAGTGATTGCAAACATCGAATTGAAACAAAATCAAAAGAGGTTTAGTTCAGCATCGCGATCTCAGTTCAGCCCAAAAAAAAAAAGAAAGAAAGAAAGAAAGAAAGAAAGAAAAGAAAAGAAAAGAAAACACAGAGAGAGAGGCAGAAGCAGCAAACCTGAATTGAAAATTCTAGGATTCGGAGACAAGTTGATTTATTTTTCTCTTCTACTGTCAGATTTTTCACCTCATCAGATTAATGAGTTTTCTATTATAAACCCTAAGCCTCGGGCAGGAAGATGATTGAGAGGAAGTACCAAGATTGCAAATGATTGCATACTACCGTATCCGCTTTTCTCCTTTTCTGTTACGTTAATATTTTATAAAGTGCTGCTTTCACCCCGCTCGTACACCCACCATTTTATCATTTTAAGAAAACACAAGCATTCCTTTTTTTTTATCTGTAGCTTTAGACAGCGATCAAAATTTTAAATTTTAAATCTCATCCGCTCCAGTGTCTTTTTCTACAAATTTCGATCACATCGAAACTCGATAAGAAATTGTAGTTGATCTGATAATTTTAAAATCATAGTGTACTAGGTGTTAAAAAGATTTCATAAAATCTCTTTTCAAAAGATAAAATTTTGAAGATACGATAAGTATGAAATGTAAAGAAATAAAAAACAACTCAAGCTGACAAATAGATTCAATGGGAGAATCTCTACAAAGTTTTTAGAAATTTAAGGGCCCGTTTGGTTTGCTATTTTTAGTTTTGTGTTTTCGTCTAAACAAAAATGCGCATTTCTTATGCATTGTTGGAAAACACACAATTTTGAAAAATGAAATTAATATAGAAAATAGAAAACGAGTTTATTTGATTTTTCGTATTTTGAGACATAACAAAAGGACGGAAAACAATTCCTCCCCTCCATTTCCCGTCCATCGTTGTAATGGCTAAGAATTGTAAAGTAATTTCTCATGTTTTCTTGTATTTTGTAGTGTATGTTGAAAACACAAAACACAAAACTCAAAACGAAACCAAACGGACCCTAAACCTTTTGCAGTAACAACAGTGGTGGACGTTTGAAGTGGTTATTTTATTCCTTTAGTGTCTTTTTAAGTGACATTAGGAAGTATTGATGAATCTATATTGTAGCACACTTAAAATTTGGGTCCGTCTATTCTCATCCCATGAGGCTATTAAGAACATCATTAAAAAGACTTCAATTTTGGATAAATGGATCATTTCTTTATTTTTTTTGAAAGTTACTCTGGAGTGTACAAAAAATTTGTCCTCCCTTATCAAAAAAACAGTAGCTAGCCTCAGTATTCGGTGACCCTCTACCGAATTTTAACTTTATTTCCAATCATATCCCACCGAAAATGGTTTTTGGTGAACCATCATCAGTTTTTCTTCATTTTTTGATGTGGTGCGGTCGAATTTAGTTTCTCAAAAGAGGTAAAACAGTAAGTTGTTTTATTTGATGGAGTTTCCATAACAATTTTTTCTTAGGTGGATTCCCTAAAATTTTTCTCCCTTATTCAAAGATGCAGTCTCTTTAGCGATGCTCGGGCATTAATTGCTTTACACCCTGTGAACCTAAAAATAAACTTCATTATTTTTTTTGCCACCCGTTATATTCCAAAAGTACTTTACCCTTGTTTAATTCTATTTATATGTGCTATTATCGTATTGTTGTTGTCATTGTGTGAAATATATATATATATATATATAAACATACACACACTTCCGTGTGTTGTTGTTTATTTCACGAATACTTGTTCAAGCTTTGTTTGTATGTGACAAACACCAAGGAGTTGCGCAATTTTAATTTTATTAACGTCGGGGGTGGTGTGCAAGGTAAACACGTATCCACGTCCAATATTTGCATGTTTCTATTATTCTCATGCCCGACTTTCCTATGGTTTATATTTTTTCCACTTCCCACTCCTTTGTATTTATTTTCTCTAACCCACATTTCTCTGTTTGAATCATTTCCCTAAAAACAACGATGTTTTTGCTCTTAGCACACTAAGTGTTAAACGTGGTTTTCCAACTAATATCGTCGGTGCTTAGTGACATTCATAGTACTATTATGTCTAGTTTAAGTGAGGTTTACAATTTTCTCAATCTTGCATAAAACATTGTTCGTATTTTTCAAGGATAATCTCATTCGCTGGGTAAAATTAGAATTGAAGTTTTAATATTATAACTGAGGTGCAAAGCAATTAGCGGGGCGCTAATAGAAGAACTCTTAAGATTCAAAGTGGTGTTAAAAGTAAACTGTTATCCACATGTATCGATCCAGAAATTCAAACACTTCGTCTTCGAATATTGATACATTTTGAGATATGTTTAAGTGTTATAAATATGATTTTATAACCTTGTTTAATATCATTTAATTAATAAATAATGTTAAGAAACTTATTTATGAAAAGTTTTTACAAAAATATATTCTTCGAAGAAAAATCGATAATGTGACCGAAAATCGGTTTATCGATAAACAGCTTTTCGATCAATATAAGTTGTTCAAACTATCGTGCACTTAACTAATGATCAAATGAACACATTAGCAACTAATTAACACACTCTCCTCTTCATAAAGCATGAAATGTTCTAGAAAGTTCTATTAAGATAATAGATAATATTATGAGAAGGGTATAAGAGTAATTAGCCATAAATGAGAAGTGACATAAAGTTGTCATGATAAGAAGCAATTAATGTATTAGAGTTTCTGGTCTTTTCCCATCACCATTCCTAAGCCTATATAAGGGGGGTACACCCTTAGGAAATATATCAAAAATATTCCTAAAGCTTAACAGCAAATTTCAATGTCATCTTCATCTTCTTCATCTTAAATTCCTAAAGCAAATAGTTTGCAAACCATCTCCAAATCACCTCAAACTTAGAGTGAGACCTTACCGCCACATAACAACACCTTCTACCTAGTTAGATTGTGAAAAAGCAAAGCCAATTCCCCTCACACATTGAGGCCGTGAGCATCTAGAGAGAGTAGGAGGCTTGGAGCAAAGCAAAGCAAGGAAGAAAGAGGAGGGAAAGGAGGTTGCTAGCTCGAGTTTGAACTTGAGTGCTTAAGCGTGGTTGTCTGTTGAGTTTAAGATGAGCTAACTCACCACTTGGATTGATAATATAACTCGTATATGATTATATTTTGTTGTGTTAAGGTTGTTTGAATTGTAAGCGACATATGTTGAAATCATTGATTTTGATTCTTGTTTTGAAAACAAGTGGCACATAGGACCCATATATGGATTTGAATGTACTTATATGACATATGAGTAGGCCTTGAACAAATCACATAGGTTGTAGTTGAACATAAGTTGAGATATGACTCGGATTTGAAAGTGCACTTATAGCAATAGTCACTATGGATGCAGTTCGGAATTGTCTTGTTTTTGACAATTGTTATGGAACTTTGTAGAGAGATCCATAGGAATTTATCGCCATATTTACAATGCTTTATATGTATGTTTGTTGATATTAAAAGCTTGGATAATAAAAAGTTAAGTAACATCTCGAAAACGGCCAAAACATCACTAGCGCAAAACTACCCCATTTAACCTTGATTTTTGAACTTCAATTGTTTCAAAAAGGACTTTAAGTTCGAGCAATTTGTTTCATTCTTTTTAAAAGTACTATTTTTAGAGTATTGTAAAAGCAGTTTGAGATATTTATGAATTTTTAAGAATTAGTTATGAATTTTTAAAGAGAGGAATTTTAGAATAAAACATGTTCTTTTTCCAAATTTTGTTGATTTTTCAAACTTGTTATTTTTATGTAATATTTTGGATAAATGTTTTAAAAACTATTATATGTATTTTCAAGTAATTTAAATGTTTACGAAAATGGGTTAGAATTGCTAAATGGCCAAATAATTGATTGCTTAATTACTTGTTAGAAAAGTAATTAACTATGCTTAACATTAATAAGCCAACGAAGTAATCTTATCTATTTGTGAGAGTTAAGATTGACGTCGAGTAGGGATGGAGCAATAGAACTCTAACCTATTGGGCTTCCCTCTTGACCGAGGAATAGATAAGTGGAAAATGCTGAAAACGTGTTAATCGAGTTGATTCCTCATTGTTTATATAAATCGTTACTACTATACTTAACACTAAAAGCCGACGAGATAGACTTATCTATTTGTGGGATTCAAGACTGAAGTGTCTAGGTAAGGCTTGAAGCAACCGGTCCCCAAACTTACTTGGCTTCACTCTTGGGCGAGGAATAGTGTGACGACCCACCATTTTGGACGATTTAAGTCAATAATAAATCACACATGTCTAACTCAAACCATTCAAAAGGGCAGATCATCAATGAGGTTTAATAAGAAAATAAGAGAAAAGAAGGAAAGCAAACACAGAATCTCGCATCGGAATGACAAAATGTAATAATCAAATAAACAGTTCATGAAGCTGTTTTACAATATACATTTGATTTCATTTTTTTTACAACATAATCAGAGTACAATCAACAAACATACCAAATTAATGCAGTGGAAAAATAATAGTAAATACGGTCTAGCAAGCTCCATCTTCATCTTCAAGGAATAGTGTCTTCAAATACTGTAATACTCAGGCTGACCCGACCGTAATGAAAAGACAAAACACTCGAGTCAAAACTAAAAGTTCTTATGCAAGTAAAATCAATTAACAAGTAAATATGAGTGTAATTGCTTTAGAGATGTTTACGGGATTTTCCATCTCCTATCAAGTGTACAACGTGAGTGCAATAACTTAAGAGATGTTATGGGATTTTCCATCTCCTAAGGATCCGTTAAACTATCTATATGTAGTAAGATACTCTATATATATAGTGTCTATCAGTAAAGTAAAGTATTAAAATAGCGTTAAGGCTTTACATTGATCCTCCTTAATACATTTTTAAGCAGGTAGTCTATGCAGGTCCTGTAACATAACCAGTAACGTCGGTAGCCAGTGAGTCCCCTATATGTACCATACTAAAACAAAATCGTAGTGGTCGCGTATAAGGATAAAAGTATGATAAGGCACGTGAGGCAATGTCCAAGGTAGGATACTACCAATTCGAGTCGCCTGACTAGTGGTAACCCCTAACGGCCCACCGCGAACATCCATCCCATAATCAAATCAAGGTGCACCGATCAAGTAAAAATCAATATAATAATATGAAGAACAGATGTCGCTAGAGGTGGCTAGCCTCAATGGTCAGGACAAGTCATCCTGTTTTAGTCATTTCCAATTGACACAAGTGCCGGGGTCTATCTGTCATCGTTCTCTTTCTTCAAATCTAGCAAACATTCGCCAAATCCAACCACTTCATTCTGGATCAGCCACCACGTACACAGTTGTTAAAGTGGTTCCGGTATTGACAGAGAGTATGCCAATATTCGGCCCCGGTCTCTTTAACAACCAAACGTCATTTTACACACCGGTTGGTTCTTTTAAATTTCAAGAACGAATCACACTTATATCAAAATATCAGATTCACTTTAACAATATAAATCATACTTCATATCAAAATATCGAATTCGCTTCAAAATCATTTCTAATTCAAAATAGGTTATACTTCCAAATCAAAACATTCGTATTTAAATCAATGATTTAAATATAAAAGATTTCCACTTTTAAAACAGTTTGAATATTGAAAATAGTTTTGAATAATTAAAATAGTTTGAATATTGAAAATAATTTTGATAAAAAAAATAGTTTGAATATTGAAAAATAGTTTGAGATAGTAAAATAGTTTAAAGATTGGAAATAGTTTTGAATATAAAATAGTTTTGAATATAAAATAGTTTTAATATTGAAAATAATTTGGATAATTAAAATAGTTTATATACTATAATAATTTGGTTATTAGAATAGTATATATTAAAATAGTTATATTAAAACTATTTCTTTCTTTCACAAAAATGTTCAAATTCCAAATCATAACGGATTCCATTTTTCGACCTCCAATTCAAGTCAGCTTCATATCTAAATTTCAATTTAAATCAGCCTCAATTCAAAACGATTTCAAACTTACTTCAAATTCAATTTAAACGGTTCTATTCAAATGGCTGAAAGTTTCAGTTCAAATTTTCATTTTTAAACAATTAAGTTTAAATCCATTTCACGTCCGAACTTTGAGATACCAATTTAAAACCATTTTAATTGAAGTAAATTTAAAGTTTAAATTAAAAATTAAACCTTTCAAATAATTCACTTTCAATAAATTTAAGTTATTTCAATAGATTTAAGTTATTTCTCAAATTTAACTTAAAGATTTCAAATTTAATCTTTAAACAATTTCATTTAACCGTTTCAATTCCAACGTTTCAAAGCTCGACTTTAGAAAATAATTTAATTCATATAAATCAAAATTTTATTTTCTTTAAAACACCATTTAAACAAATCCAATTTCAATAATTTAAAATTATTTAATTTAACAAATCCGATGTCTGTATATAATTTTCTATCCTATGGTCAAGTGATCAGTTAATTCATTTTTAATTATATGGATGTATATATATCATTTCAACCCAAAATTAAATGACATAGGCATATATCATTTCAACCTATTTCTTAGTTCATTTCAAATATTACAAGTGACAATTTATATGACAAATAATAAATAGGGTAATAACATGATATGTCAAAATAAATAAATAACTATGCATCCAGCATATCAATCAACAGACATCCAATTGCAAACAACAACCAAATCAACCAATATATCACAATAGTTACTAATTATCGATTGTCGATGTTTAACTAGCAATTGAATTTCAGTATTAATTTAAATGTAAATTTAATCCAATATAAAATTAGAATTAATTTAAATGTCAATTTAAACTACCAAACATCAAGCAATAAAAATCTTATCACTTCATAAATTTAATTTAACTAACATAAGAAGATTTAGTATTGCATGAGTGGGTTAAATCACCCACCTTTGATTTTAAGCCCATTAAAAATCCAATAAAAGCCCAAAATCTCAACTGTCTCCAAAACCAAACCTATTTCATATTGTCCGGAATTTCAATACGAGTCCAATGGAAGAAACCACTGCGAATCCGAGTTTGTATGCAAAAGTTATGAATGTTAGAAGTTTGAATTTAAAATTTAAATTAAAAATAATATAGGGCAAAACCGTAAATACCCATCTCTCCCAAAACCCTAATGTATCGATCAACCCACATTAACAGCCGTTGACCAACATCCTCCAACCGTTGTCGCCACAGCCGTTATCGCTCAGATCCAACCACTCCACCGCCCTGCGCAAGCCAAGGCGCACCCCCCGACAGCCGCGCGACCACCTCCGCCGCCACGAACAAGCAGTCGCCGCCGCGCCCTTCTATCGTCGATCCTGGCGAATTTGCAATGATCTCGACAATCCAACCACATGGATTGACCTCTCTTGACGCCTCTACACTGCAGCACTTCCCGATCGTCGATTGGGTGAAGATCCACCGTCGAATCCAAACCCTAGAATGGACGGCCGAGAATGTTTCGCCAATTTATAGACAAACGGAGCCTCTAATCATAATAGAATTGCAGACGCAGATTCCATTCTTCAAGAGCTTCGTAACAATATGTAATACGATAGGGTTTGAGCAGTTGAATTTTTTTGATTTGATTTGAAATTGTAATTAGGGTTTCAGGATAATGACCATTGAGGAGGAGCAGATTAGAACTGAAATGTACATACAGAAAATAGAATAGAAAACTGCTATGGTTTATAACAACATATATATAGACAAAGACTGAATAAAAATGGATGGAACATATCGATTGGGACGACGCGATAACAAAGACCCGAAAAGCCCGTTTCGTTCTCGAAACGAAAGTAGGTCATCCTATATGTCGAAATATAGGTTTTCAATATTTTTAAACTCAATGAAACTAATTTCAAACCACTACACCAGAAACAGCTTTTGACAGCGTTTCAAAAACGCTGTTATATGATACGACAACGTTATTATAAACGCTGTATAACGACATGCTGTCGTAGATGCAAAAGTTTTAACAGCAAAATAGAAAACGCTGTAAAAAAATTGATACCACAGCGTTTATTAAACGCTGTTATATGACACAACAGCGTTAGAACAAACGCTGTATAACGATAAGCTATCGTATAAAGAGAACTTACAACAGCTTAATTTTAAACGCTGTGGAAATTATTCTTTTGACAGCGTTTTATTTAGGCTGTTAATATTTTTATTACAACGTTTAATGCATGCTGTGTTATGTTTTTACAGTTGGGATGATGTTTTACTACAGTTTACAACAGCGTTTAATAAACGCTGTTACTCACTATTTAATGATAATTACAACACGAATTAAACGTTGTTGTGTCTTCATTGACAGCATTAAAATAGATGCTGTCTTCTATTTATATGATTTTTACAGCATTAACATTCCACTATATTTGCATATTCCAAAACTACATTTTGAGTATAATCAAGCAACCAGTATATATAACATGTTCTAATGAATAATAATCTGTTAAATAAACTAGCTAAAACAATATTAATATACAAAAAACATCTATAAATCAAGTTTCAATAATATCCATAAACATTACATAATGAACGTACACAATATTCTTACATCAAAATAGATAATAAGTACATAATATTTCAATGTAGAACAAGCAGCAACTTGTGGCCAAAAGTAGTAATACATACAAGCATAAAGACCAAAATGTAGTTATGGCATCAAAAGTAACTTCGAATCCATAACTTGCTGCAGTATGTTACTATTTTTTTCCCTCAAATATATCTATCCACCTACAAAGGAAAAATATCATAATACTATTTTAGTTTCCATTTTTTTATCTTTTCATATTAAAAAAAGAAGAAAAGAATATGATACGTATATTGTCCAGGAAACTCTAGAGAGCATGCAATCCACAATACAAAAATACTTTATTTATACTATAAACCATTGTTTTAGAATGCCTGCTATAATAAAATTTACAAAGTACTATAAAACATTTAATAAATTTCAAACTGCAACTTCATGGAGGTACCAACAACAACAATGTCAATGAATATATCACAATTTTGAATAAAAGCAAAACAAATTTCCCTTCTTTAATGTTTTATGACGATTTTATAGATAATACTAATTAAACAGCAATAATTTCTAACTAAGCCATCATTAATAAAAAGTACATCTGATTTTAAAAAAGGTACCTGGTAAACAGTGCTTTTCACAGTTTCGGATGTTCCAGCCACTTTGAAGAACAAATTCCCGAAGCTTGTATTCCTAAAACAACGCAAATCCTCTCGTTATCACTGTATATAGAATAATTAAGTAAGGTGAACAATTAAGCTCAAAAGAACAGTGGATGGATTTGCTAGTAAAACTGAAAGAAAACAAATGCTTATTAGATGCTTATCTGCACTAACAATGCCATCTTTAAACCTGTGCAAAAAAGTTTGCTCAGCCAGCACAAATTTTATTTTGCGCCGAGTGCAAACGAGAGTTTGTACTAAGTACAAATTACAATTTGCACTGCCAGTGGAAAAGGAAGTTTGCACTGAGTATAAACTACAGTTTTCACTAAGTGAATATGGTTTGCATTGGCAACTGTGCATTGGGCATTTCTTTAAATAGACGAAAAACATAATTTAAAATAAAATTATCCATTCACTTACATTTCATTCTTCATGAAATGCCATTACGCTCTTTGTAAGCTTCCTTTAAGGTAACTTCCTTTTACCTCCACTCAAGCCATTTTTTGGAATAAGCACAAAAGGTTCCTGATCCTAAGATTCGCAAGGCCACCAAAGTGAAATGTGAGCAGCTGTTGCAACTCCACATTTGGCACTGAGAATAAACTATTAACAAAGAAATTTGTTAAAAAGCTTCAATCTTTTCTATAGCACTCCATTTTAAATTTGAAAATAGTATAGAGGATGGAGTAAAGAGTAAATTTAACGTGCAATTAATAATTTCCAAAACTAAACTAGAATGAGGAACAATTATATCTTACCTCTTGTTTAAGATAATGTGGATCATAGTAATGCTTCTTCAATTGTTAGTACCAGTTACACGGATGGTCTTTGCATTCTATCAACCAAGTGTACAGCAGTTCAGTTACATTGTTTGTGTTATTACTAGAAAGAAAGAAAAAAAAACGCCAATTAAAAGATGTAAATCACGAATAAATTTTAAAATTTTGAACAAAAATGTACCTGAACCCATTCAAAATAGCTTACAGTCACTCCCCCTGAATTCGCCAATATGTCTGGAAGAATAAGAACACCTTTCTTTGATAAAATCTGAACAAGTGCAACCAGTAACAACAATGTATACGATGAAATCATCAATTGAGGATACATTCATCGACTTCGCATAAATAAAGATAAAATTTTGATTTAAAAAGGTCACTTGCCTCATCAGCCTCTGGATCAGTTGGATGGTTTGCTGCCTCAATAATGTACTTGGCTTTTATGTGATTAGCATTTTCCCTGTGAGTAAATTAAGAATGTTATGGTGTTCAGAAACATTACAGTACAATTTTAGAAGAACACCATATCCATCAATGTTCTCCAGGAACTTAAAACTTTGTTTGATAGTTCTAGAAAAGGAAATGATGGTAATAGACGATATATATTTAACCGATTGAGATACGAAAACTACAAAATATGTATCAAAATATCATTGTTTCAATAATAGACGATATATATTTGATCATAAACAAGTACATGCAAGAATATATTTGTTAAACTATTTGAACTTTAGGTCATATTATATAGGTTTTCTTATTTTGAATGTGCAACATGAATTTGATTCAGTATGTGATACCATTTATAAATTGTATGTTGTATCTTGACTATCCATCACAATTCATTGCCTTCTTCCACGGTGTATTCTTTAAAATGATTTATTCAAAAATATGATCCACCTATATTCTTGGGATCATTCTGTGCTTTTCAAAGTTCACACCACTTAATATTCTATTTAGCTTATAATAACATATTGGTTGATTCTACTTGAGATTATTTCAAGTACTGGAGACCTTGCTATAATTTTAGTGTATTGGCAAGTTCAATATTTGCATAAAAATATTTAGACAATAACTTATGCCTAACAAAGGTTGTTACATGTTTTAATCGATAGCATGTAAAGGGTATACATGGAAAATGTGATTATGAAGATCATGTGATTATGATTAGGGAATACCGTGATGAAATTGAGGTTGAGTTAAGTAGAATCTATGATGGAATTCTAAATTTACTTGACACTCATCTTGTACCTTCATCGACCACTGTCGAGTCTAAGTGGTTTTATTTGAAACGAAGGGATATTATCATAGTTGTCTTGCTGAGTTCAACACTAGGGTGGAGAGAATAGAGGCTGCTGAGAGCAAACTTATTGCCTACAAATCTGTACAGGATATTGCTTTGGCTAATCATATAGTATAAATATTATATCCCTGTCGCTATTAACATAAAGTAATAAATATGATTGTATAAGTGTGAAGTGGGATTTTCACCATTTTAGGTTGATTTATTGTTTAGTAAGATGTTATGTGGAACTAAATGTGCTTGATGTGTATTTTTAACCTCTATGGCATGTCAACAGTCAACATTTTCTTACCAGACTTATGGGTATTTGTTAAATATAATTTGAGATTGCTGGTTGTTTTCTAAAAAATAAAATACTTCATTGTCTCGGTTCCATGTTATAGCGTCATTTTTAGAAATAGAGAAAAAATTATTTGTGTATCAGGCAACCTATGAAAAGTGGAATCAAAAAGTAATTTTTTGTGTCTTTTATATTTTACTTTTAATAGTATTATAGAGAGATTTCTAGGTGTAAATAGTAACACTCCTTAACCACAACCATTTCCTGAATGCTAGTTCTTCCATTGTTCCACTCTTTTAGCTGCCTTTTAGTATTTTTCAATTTGCACAACAGTTTAAACAATGGATTACGTGTTATTGTTATGTTTCAAGCATTGAAAATCACATTTTTATACCCGTTGAAATCCTTCCATCCATTATTATATCAAAAAAGGGGTTCAGTGATATCTCTAACATTGCTAAAAAGATTGACTAACAGTGGACAATGAACGCTTGATGAATGATTCATAATCTCAGGAAAAGCATTAGGAAATAAATCATGAAAAGTTACATTTTTAATTACCCTATCAATTTTTCATAACTCTTGTGATACAACATCTTGTGTTTCAATAAATTGGTTGAACTTTATTAAACTTACACACTAAACTCTGAGCCAAATAGTTGTTACGTACTTTGTTTTATTCTAGGTATCCATTCATCAATAAAACAATGAGCTCTAACCCAGTCACCATTTTTAAGGACAACTGACAAAGCTATTTTAATTACTTGCATTAACTAAATTAGGTGACATTAAATAAAACATAAAACTACAAATACGGAACAACCATAGGAGCATATCCTGTATGTATAAATTTTATGGTCATCACAAAATAAATATGCAAAATAATTTAAGAATTAAGATGCTAGTAGTGGGTGTATAAAAAATAGCATTTGCTTAAGCATCTATACCTTTTAAATAGCCTTTACATTTTTACGTCATTGTCTCCCTTTAACACCATTTCTTTCATCCTGGTGAAGTGCTTCAATGACTTTCTTAAGTTCACTAGCTTTCTTTCCAAGTTAAGTTGCTTCCTACAAAATTCAGAGTAAACAATCAAAGTTACCACGCCTTGCTTATGTTAAGTAATGATTTATTCACAGACAATACCCAAGAAAAAAAATTATATATTGTAAACAAGTGATAATTACCTTAGGGCATCGTATGAATGAAAATCTAAATCCATCGGAAAGCATGCAATCTCAACACCTCCATATATCTAAAAATGGAACACCGAGAATATTACCTATCATATAATGCAGATGAATTATTATTGCAATAAACTAAGTCACAACAAAAGGAGCAAAAAAAAATTGGAAGAGAAAATTACAGATGCATACCAGCAAAAACAACAAGTTGCAAACCAACAACCAGAGATAAGCTAATAACATAAACAGAACTTGAATACCATCCTGAAGACATCATAAATCCACCAGAACAAAAGCATCACTATTCCAAAAATAAAACTACCGAATCACATGAAGGCACATGCTCCAAACATTGGCACATGGCCACAACACATGAAAACACTATACTCACGAAAAACCAAAAAACATTGCATAAACAGATCACAACCAGAGACATAGCAACAAGAAAGAAGCGCTACTTGACGAAAGTAAGGCAAAAGGGAAGAACCCCATTAAACACATCGAATAGTAACACTAGCACGGTCAGGGAGCCCAAAGCAGGAAGAAAGACAGCTGGAAAAGCTCATCAAAGCACAACAAGCTATCACTAAATGAAAACATCCCCATTGCAAGAGCAATCACCAAAGTCATAGGCTAAAATTTGACAAGCTTTTAAATAGTAGAATCTAAAATGTTTGAATAGTAATGCACATACTTCACAGGATGCATATGTAACGATTCAGTGATTATTATGGCTATGTGTTTAAGAAATTTCATTATTTTGTATCATAATTATACCTCAATGAGATTTGGGAACTCCAAGTAATAATACTTCAATTTAACATGTGGCCAATATTTTATATGACTATATGAAGATCAAGCATGTACTATTTGATTAGTGAATTCAGTTCATAAGCATATGCTAATATGATTAGTGACTTAGTGAAAAAAATGTTATTAGTGAACTCGGTTCATAGACCATTTTGATGTTTGCCTCGTTTTGTAATTTGCTTGGGTTGGATAAATTGGACAAAAGTTATTAAATATAGTAAAAGTCTATAAAGGTCATTTTACTCATGGTGATTTTTGAAATATCAATTGTATTATTGAGATACAAACTTAGATTTTGTAGCCTGTATAGGAAGACAACATCTTGTGTTTCATCCATGATCCTTAGCCATGAACCATAGTCTCAAGTTTTTGTTATAAAATGCTTGATTAAACTTTTACAAAATAATGCACACAAAAATTATTCAGCAAAATTGTCTCTGGCTCAGATATTACACACTGAGTTAAGACATGCTTTTGTTTCAAACTATATATGATTTAGTTTTGTATGATATTCTAACTCTAATGTCCGACATATACTTCAACTGCATGTCATATGGTAACCAGAACAGGCAATATTTCAAATTATATACTCTTTGAAAAAACATTTCCTATCAACATGATCAAAATCCAATCATCTTAATCAATTCATAGAAAAAACAAATTTAATAGTCTAAGCTAGTTCATTAAAAGCAGATTAGGAAACTCACCATTACCAAAAACTAACGATATTCATCCAGGAATAATTCTTCTCATACCACACTAATACGAACATTAACATTCATCATTCCTTAACTCAGAAGAAAAAATAGTATCAAACATTCAAATGAAATTAGATTGAGGCGTATTAGTTAAATAACACAGGCTATAATCAACACATGCAAAATCAATAACCAAACTGGTAATCAGTGAATCTTTTAAGCCACACAGCAGTTTCAATAATAATGGTTTAAGAATTTTTCATTTTTGTAAATTTTAAGTTCCAACCTGCTTCAAAGCTTATAGAAGTATAAATTTAAGAGGAACCAGGCTTCATTAAGTAATCAGCATAGGACTTAACAAAAATGTATATTAAAAGCAGTTCAACTTACCGTACCTGAGTGAGACCATAGTTTGAATCAAACCTAAAATCCACGTCAGGATCAAAATATGAATTGAAGTCTGAATCAAAACTAGAGACTTCTGGAATTAACCTTCTAACAAAAACTAAATTAGTATATGATCACCGAATACAAACATCAGGAAAAAAGGAGACGAAGTAGAACTGAATCAACTGACGTACCTGAACGAGAGAATTAGGGAACTGTGAAATTGAAAAATAAAGGAAATAGAGAACGACGAAAATTTAAGGGAAGGGAAATAGGGCGGGATGAAATTGAAGAAAGAGGGAAATGAAAAGAAGAGGAAATAAGAAGAGGGAAAGCAAAAAAAAATTCACAAGGTATAATAATGAATGTTAACGCGTTATGTCAGCGTTTTGACGAAAATTAATTCATTTAAAATAATTTTTACTGCATTTTTTTAATAAACACTGATAATGGTTGCTGTTAAAAGTGATTTTTGTTGTAGTGAACCCAAATTCTATTGTATATAGATGTTAGCTTTAAAATCAAATTATATTTATTTTTACGCGTTAGTTAAACGAATTATTATTAAATTGATTTAATCACTTTTAAATTCTAAATTAAAAGTTTTCTAACATCATTCTTGATTAAACAGGAATTAATAATCTTTTAAAATTAAATTTTCCATGTTAAATCCAAGATTTAAATATTAAATTAATTTTGACATTTAATCTCAGCAGTAATAACATCCGTTCTTATAATTTATATTTCAAACCAATTCTTTTATTTTGATTTAAATTCTCATTATTAAATCAACAGATACCTTATGACATTATTAAACATAAGTTTTCATTTTATTACACTCATTACTCCACAGTTAACGTCTTTGCTCATATTAATTTGAGATATTTAATTACAATAAATTTCATTGATTACCCAATTAATTTCAAAACGGATTAAATAATGAGATGAGAAATAAAACAACTGTTACAACTTAGTAATTCAACACATTTACAAATTTATTGTTTACAACAAGGATTACAAATCTACGTACTAAATAATTGATTTCTTATTGCATGCTAAAACCAATTAAAGTAAATAACCTATGATTTCTCTTTTTAATACAACATTTAATTTTATTCCTTATTAACCTTTATTATTACAATTGATTGAAATTATATTAAAACAGTGGTCAATTACATTCAAACAATATTATTAAATTATATTATAATATGCATTACTATCTTCCGTTTCATTAAAATTTGTTGTTTTTTAAGATTTTATCTTAAACTCATAATTTATAATTTAATAAAATTCACGTTAATAAATCATAAATTTTAATTTCTGACAATATTAAATTTCAAAGTCTTATTTAATTGAATATTTTTAATTGTTAAAAATAAGGGTCATTACAAATAGTTAAGTTGGAATGTCGAAAACGAGTTAAGCGTATGAATCGTGATTTGTATAAGCAATTGTTTTGATTAGATAATCGATTAGTCGATTATCGAACTTGACCTAATATTAATTTAAGAAGTTATCGAAATGCTTCACGATTTTATACCAATAAGAACCTCCGGGGAGGAGTATTGGTACGAAATGTCTCTAGCTTTCGCTTACTTTTGAAAGAACCGGAATTAGGTTTACCGGAAATTCATCGATTGGTTTTGAAGAGTCCGGGATCGGTAAGTGTTCTACTCACCGAACACCACTTCAAAACTAGTATACGGGTTCTATGTTTTGGAAGCAGTTGAAGAAAGGGAATCTATATGGAGATTCGAGATCTGTTTAAGATGCTCGAACATATGTAAATGTTCGTGATCTATTTAGGATGTGGGAATCCATGTGTTATTCTAAAATCTATTGAGATATGGGAATCCATGTGTGGTTTCGACATCTATTCGGGATGGGAGGATCCAATCTGGGATTCGTGTTTTGTTCGAGTGATGAAGACTCTTATGGAAGATGCTGAACATGACCTCGACATAGAAAATGGCTAAAAATAGAGTAGGAGCGTAGCTTGGGGTATTGCTAACCCACGATAGGGTATTATCAACTCTAGATCTAGAGTATGCTTATCGATATGTGGGTATCGGAAGTTGATGATATCCGGGATCACGTTTTTAGATGTGGACCGGCTATGTTTACCTTAATATTATATTTTATCTAGAGATATACGATGCTCGGAGGTAGTTTCCGACCCTTGTGCAGGAGATTGGATTTCGGCTTGACCGATGGAATCTCCAAAAAAATCCATTAAGCGAAGGTACCTTAGCGATTTTTGAGTGTAACCTAAATATGTTGCGGTGTGACCAATGTAAGCACCACAGCTATTTGATATTATTATATCTCATACCCTAGACATTATCTATCATATCATTATATTAAACTTAATAAATGGTTGGTTTCTTTTAAAGGGAAAACCGTTATGGGAATCTATTCGGTCTTAATAGTCACTGTTACGTATATTCATGTATCTCGAGTTTTCTCATACCAGACTTATATCTGATGCTTGGTTTTTTTGTTTCCTTAAAATCCTCGCATACTCTTTCGAGTAGGCTGAGTATTAGGTTTTACCTTGGACGCTTCAGAGTTCGAAAGACAAGCTGGAGGCTTCCATTATCTATCTATTTCTATTTCAGTTATTCCATTTTAGCTATGTGCATATATCAGTGTTGTAAGGACTGTGAGAAATGCGGATTACGGATCTTAAGGCTAGAATTAACACTAGAGGGGGGTGAATAGTGTTTTAAGGAATTACCAATTTTTTTTGAGTTTATATTAATTTGAACACAAATGTATACAATATTCAGACACCGATATGATCACAGAATCAAACACAGATGCAGATATAAAGTAAAAGCAATAAAGGAAAGAACACACCGGATTTTATACTGGTTCGGAGTTACCCTACATCCAGTCCCGCAGCACAAGTACGGATTTCCTTTCAAAATCAATTCTTACAATTACACCCTCGATTTCAAGGCCACAAGGTACACCGCTCCAGATTCACAATCCTCTGGGTAGAGATACTTGATTTTACAGGCAACAAGTTCACTCAATTGATTTTCCAGGCTACAATCACACCTTTTCTCGCTCGATTGAATACAAAGAAGTCTATAACTCTGAATAGCACTGGGATCTTGTTGAGATAGTGATAAAGAATCAAACCAGAGATGATCTAGTTAGATTCAATGGTGATTTCGGCAGAGTAATGGTAAAAATGTATATAAAGAAATGTGGAAGAAGAAGAGGAGTGAAATCAGAGAAAATATGAATGTAAATTCGTTTAAAACAGCCCCTATTTATAGTAGAACAACAGCCATGTCCATTCGTGAAAGGATATGACGAATAGACACTTCCTTTGAAATTCAAACTTTTGAAATAAACTGTCACCTTGTCAACAAGGGGTCCTTGGGGTTGTCGACAAGCCTAAGTTATTTTTGGTAATTTGTTTTTCTTTGAAAATAACTTCTATCTTGTATTAAAACTATTTTAAACTTTATAAGTATACTTAACTATAGTTAAAATACATAAATAAGTATAGAGAATAATATTTTGGTATATATAAAATTTTACTATAATTTTATATTTAAATCTAAGTATAAATATTAAAAGTTAAATATATTATAATTAAAAGATAGTTTAAAACCAAGGATAATTTGATATTGAAAATAAAGATTATTTTGAGGCTAAAAGTATTTTAAAACCAGGATAGATGTTTTTGATTTAAAAAGGAAGATTTTGAAAACAAGATATAATTTTGTAAAACATTTGAATAAAAGCTAGTGGATACAAAACAATGTTCCACTAGATTTTTCGTAGGTTCCATCCTACTTGGGGTTCCATCCCTTTAACGGACTCGAAGTGGATTCCATTCCATGAATAAAATGGATTTTAAGATGTCAGTGCTTTTCTAGGAGTTTTAACAAAATTCCTAACTAAATTACTTATCTTGAAATCTTGAACTCTTGATAATCTTGATACTCATGAGTCTTGAATCTTGATATCTTCGATCTTGAGTTCATCAGTTCTTGAATCTCTATACTGTAAAGTCTTCATTCTTTGGTACCTGTATATATATCCTGCATATACATATATATCTAAACAATAATGTTAGTATTTATATTTTATAATCTTATTCTAAGGTTGTTGTCATCAAAACCAACTTCTCAGGGACTAACAATCTCCCCCTTTTTGATGATGACAACCTTTGTTATAAAATATTACTTCTATCCTAATAACTCCCCCTAAAACTAATAACCCCCCTTAATCTATGCCTAACTATCCTATTTTATACTTCTCCCTCTTTGTCATCAACAAAAACTAACTCCAAACTATATAACTCCCCCTTACTCTTGTACTAAAGTACCTGCATTAATAAAATATATAATGGAGTATATAATAGATAGATTAAGAGATAATTATACTGATAGACATGATAACTAATCAAAGATCATATAAATATCAATGTGTATTTATACATATTATGTTTTGCACACCAATTATCAATCCACACCAAACCAAATCAAATCAAATCAATCCATGCAATCAATTCAAATCAAACAAAGCAATCAAATAAAATCAAATATTACGAGGAACTTCCACCCATCCTTCTTCTCCAAATATAGGGTCTGCTTTAATGGCATCTCAATTTTCATTTTCATTGGTGAGAGAGACTGGAGAATGTACTTCATTATCATTTTTGTGCAGGGAGGAAATCATCCATCGAATCGCATCGAAATGCTTTTCTTGCTCCTTGATTATCTGCATTTGACTCAACTCTAAGTGTCACTGATTACGGAGAATGAAAGAAAAAATATTCTTGAAAGAATTAAGGGTTTCTTCAAGATTCTCGGTCAAACTATGAATTGGATCGGCCATATTTGAGTTTTTGAGAAGAAATATAGATAGAGTAGATAAGAAATGATTTTGAGTGATGAATTCTGGAAGAAATATGTATTTATAGGTGTAGAAATTCGTTTAAAAAGAATAGACACAAGGTAGTTATTCAAATTTCAAATTTAAAATGAAAAGTCATTTCTGACCAGTACTTGTCGACAGGGTCTTTGGGGGGTTGTCGATAGGAGTCAATTAATTTTGATGACTCATTTTGATTTTGTGAATAATTGTATATATATATATATTTATATAATATACTAACATTTATTCTGGAGATAAGATAAGCTAGATAACAGAAAAGTAATTCAATTTCATTTCATAATAGAACGATACAATGATTAAACATTAAGAACTACACGAACATTCAAATCAAAACAAACTAAAACCAATACAACATGACATGAAAAGGTAGAACTAGTTAGAGGATGACGAAGATGAAGATAATCCAAGCTTCTTGCTGACTTTGGTGAAAAACTTGTTCATATTGGATGACATTTTATCCAATTTCTTACTAACGGACCGTTTAAGAGTCCGTTGATTCTCAACAATGGTCTTTTGATTTTTGAGTAAGGTTTTGTTGGTTGGATTAGAGGGATAGTCAATACTTTCCAAGGATGTTTCACCTTCTTCTTCTTCTTCTATTTCCATTTCATCCCTTTCTTCTTCTTCCTCCTCTTCCATCTCCTCATGAGCCAAACGCTCTTCCTTTTCGGTAAGAGTCTCATATGGTTGAAAAACATATGGAATTTTCATAAGAGAAATGTTTGAGTGATTAAAAACTTTTCTTGAAACAAATTCTTCTCCTTTGAAATCCACTCCAAAATAATTAAAAATCCGAGTGAGATAGATTCCATGATACAAAGTGTTTTCACCCACTTTAAAATTTTTGGGACGAAGTTCATCCAAAATAACTTGCGCCCAATTAATATCATAATTTCCAAAAATAGCAAAAAGTGCTTTGCAAACTTTTGAAGTTGGATTGTTAAAACTCCCCGATCTTGGGGTCAAAGAATGTTGTAAAATAAGATTAACAATTCTTGCTTTTGGTCGAAAGTTTCGATTTATGAATTCAAAGTTATCATCTCCTTTGAAAATGTGATGAAATCTCATAATCATTTTCATCGATATTAAAACTAGAAAGATCCATTCCCGTGCTCTTGCAATTGAGAATGGTACCCAAAACATCACAATTTAAAATGATTCTAGTGCCTTTGACACTACTCCAAATTTCATCATCATTTCAATTATAAAATCCACGGTTGAGATTTGCATAGAAAATTTTAACAAGATTGGATAACAAACAAAGTCATTTTGTGAAGCATCAACAAGACTAAGAACTTGGTTGTTTGCAAAAAGAGAATCGATTTCATAAGTAGAGAAATCTTAAAATAAAGCAAACTTTCCGGGATGGACTTTTCCATAGTTAGCATAGTTGATATATGCTTTTATAGCCTCCGGATTATTGAAAAGTTGCACTTTTATATTTCTGGAAAGTCTCATTGTGGAAGGGTTGCTTGAAGAAGCCATTAGAGTAGAGAGTAGAGAGCTTGATATTTTGAAATAAGAGTTTGAATTTGAAAATGAAAGTGAAAAGTTGTGATAAGAGATAGTAAATAAATAGATTCTCAAGGGACAAGTTCTCTGGTCAAAAGGTGACTTTTCAGAGACTTGAATGAAGTGAAAAGATGGAGGGAAATTCAAACATTTGAATTCAAATTTAAATTTCAAATTTCTGTACCATTGTCGACAACGTGGGGAGGCCCTTGTCGACAGGTGTCTGAATTTTCATGATTTATTTCTCTTAAGTATTCTAATATATATATATATATATATATATTTATTATTTTTAATGTGTATATAATATCTGGAATATTACTAGAATTATAGTATATTCCATAAAATATTATGATACTATTTAAAAATAAAAATAATAATAAAATAATAGTAAAAATATAATAAAATAATAATAAAAATTTTAAAATTCAAACGACACACCAATTCAAAATCAACCAATCAAACATCCAATCCTAAGCATGCAATTTCAACCAATGTATTGTAAACGTGTACCTTTTTCTGAGTCCGTTTCTCTGAATTCGTTGGAGTCGTGAACTGCCGTGAAACACACATTTGAATTATCTGTCTTCTGATCATCATCGCTTGAGGACGAGTCTGAGTCATCTAGAGTAGCGGTAAATGCACGTTTTCGTTTCTTTGCGGAATCATTGTTTATAGGAAGATTTTGCTTATCTGGATGCGGACAGTCTCTTTTGATATGACCTGGTTCGTCACAGTTGAAACATTTGATATAGTTTGGCACTACATTCTGATTACCAGAGTTCTTATAGTTGTTTCTCTTGAGATTATTCATCTTTCTGTACTTCAGGAATTTCTAAAAGTTCTTGGTCATAAAATCTATCTCTTCATCATTATCGCTGTTTGAGTCTGATCCATCGGTCAATGCATCGAATGCAATTGATTTCTTTTCAGATGCTTTGCTTTCTCTTGTCCCAAGCATTTGGACTTCAAACGACATTAGATTTCCAATTAATTCTTCTATCTTTAAGGTACTGATGTCATTTGCCTCTTCGATCGCAAGTGTCTTTTGATCCCATTCTGGAGTAAGAGAATTTAAGATTTTTCTGACTTGATCTTCTTCCGAAAATACCTTTCCCAAGGATATTAGAGAATGCACAATATCCTGAAATCTACTATACATATCTGGAATAGACTCATTAGGATTCATTTTAAATAATTGAAACTGATTTGTGAGCATGGAAATTTTGGTCTGTTTAACTTTGCTTGTTCCTTCGTGAGTAACTTGTAAAGTTTTCCAGATTTCATATGCAGACTTACAAACTGACACTCTATTAAATTCATTCCTATCAAGCGAACAAAATAGAATATTCATAACTTTAGAGTTATTTTGTGCGACGGTATTTTGCTCAGTAGTCCACTGTGCAAAACCAGTTGTGGGTTCAAAATATTCAGTCTGTGTGATATTCCAAGTGTCTAGTCCTACAGATTGTAAATATATTTTCATCCTACATGCCCAATATGCATAGTTACTGCCATTAAAAAGTGGTGGTCTGACAGGAGACTGACCTTCTACAAATGAACTAGTGACAGAGGTAATAGAACCAGTGTTGGTAGTAGTAACAGTACCAGTGTTGGTAGCCATTTTGAAAATTTTCAAAATTCAGATTATGAAACTTTGAAAACCTTGCTCTGATACCAAATGTGAGAAATGCGGATTACGGATCTTAAGGCTAGAATTAACACTAGAGGGGGGGGTGAATAGTGTTTTAAGGAATTACTAATTCTTTTTGAGTTTATATTAATTTGAACACAAATGTATGCAATATTCAGACACCGATATGATCACAGAATCAAACACAGATGCATATATAAAGTAAAAGCAATAAATGAAAGAACACACCGGATTTTATACTGGTTCGGAGTTATCCTACATCCAGTCCCGCAACACAAGTACGGATTTCCTTTCAAAATCAATTCTTACAATTACACCCTCGATTTCAAGGCCATGAGGTACACCGCTCCAGATTCACAATCCTCTGGGTAGAGATACTTGATTTTACGGGCAACAAGTTCACCCAATTGATTTTCCAGGCTACAATCACACCTTTTCTCGCTCGATTGAATACAAAGAAGTCTATAACTCTAAATAGCACTGGGATCTTGTTGAGATAGTGATAGAGAATCAAACCAGAGATGATCTAGTTAGATTCAATGGTGATTTCGGCAGAGTAATGGTAAAAATGTATATAAAGAAATGTGGAAGAAGAAGAGGAGTGAAATCAGAGAAAATATGAATGTAAATTCGTTTAAAACAGCCCCTATTTATAGTAGAACAACAGCCATGTCTATTCGTGAAAGGATATGACGAATAGACACTTCCTTTGAAATTCAAACTTTTGAAATAAACTGTCACCTTGTCGACAAGGGGTCCTTGGGGTTGTCGACAAGCCTAAGTTATTTTTGGTAATTTATTTTTCTTTGAAAATAACTTCTATCTTGTATTAAAACTATTTTAAACTTTATAAATATACTTAACTATAGTTAAAATACATAAATAAGTATAAAGAATAATATTTTGGTATATATAAAATTTTACTATAATTTTATATTCAAATCTAAGTATAAATATTAAAAGTTAAATATATTATAATTAAAAGATAGTTTAAAACCAAGGATAATTTGATATTGAAAATAAAGATTATTTTGAGGCTAAAAGTATTTTAAAACCAGGATAGATGTTTTTGATTTAAAAAGGCAGATTTTGAAATCATTTTGAAAACAAGGTATAATTTTGTAAAACATTTGAATAAAAGTTAGTGGATACAAAACAATGTTCCACTAGATTTTTCGTAGGTTCCATCCTACTTAGGGTTCCATCCCTTTAACAGGCTCGAAGTGGATTCCATTCCACGAATAAAATGGATTTTAAGATGTCAGTGCTTTTCTAGGATTTTTAACAAAATTCCTAACTAAATTACTTATCTTGAAATCTTAAACTCTTGATAATCTTGATACTCTTGAGTCTTGAATCTTGATATCTTCGATCTTGAGTTCATCAGTTCTTGAATCTCTATACTGTACAGTCTTCATTCTTTGGTACCTATATATATATCCTGCATATACATATATATCTAAACAATAATGTTAGTATTTATATTTTATAATCTTATTCTAAGGTTGTTGTCATCAAAACCAACTTCTTAGGGACTAACAAGGACAAGCAATTATACCTATCTAGGTTGATGATAGTACTTAGGTTTTGTAACTCTAAAAGTCTTGTATTCAGAGTAACCCTTTATACTGTTCTTTTGATATTATAAATTATCGTTCCGCTGTGAGATTCTGATGTCGTGTTCTTTCTTTCTTGTTGTATTCTATTTTTTTCATTTTACCCTAACTTTCCATCTTTCTGGCACTTGGGTGATAGGCACATGAATACCATGGATGTATTTAATGTCGACATTCGAGGGTCGAAAGGTTGGGTCATTACACTACATATTTTCTAAAGGAGACAAGCATTGGCATATCGGGTTGAAGTTAGAACAATGACAAATCTAAAGACAACATCGCATTTGGTAGCAAATAAGGACGTTAAGTTGAAAGCATAAGGCCTCTTATGCCATCGAAGGAAAATGGAATATTGCATGTACTACACTCCATCAAGGAAAAGATTGATGCTGTATCCCTTCAATGTCACCTCACTTCAATATAGTTTCTCTTCAATGTCACCTTTCAAGCAATGCCGCATTCCATCAAAACATCATATAATCAATGCTGCATAGATTCAATGCCGCATCTAATCAATGCTGCATAGATTCAATGCCGCTTCTTATTGATGCCGCCTTTTATTATATGCCGCTTATTATCAATGCCACCTATTATCAATACCGCATTCCATCAAAGGAGGATACTGAATGTTATCTATGCCGCATTTAATCAATGTCGTACATCATTGATATAATAGCAATGGGAGGTTGTCGCATACCAGCGGTATACAAAGGCTTACCGCATATCGCCTATGCAATAGGAATATTGAATAGCAACGGCATGATATCGATGCCACATTTTATGAATATAACATGTTATCGATACTGTACAACATCAATGTCGTGGGAATGTCAAAGACCATGTAAAGAAAGATGATTATAATCATTCGCAAGAGCAAATTTAAGAGAATTCAGTGTGTTTCCCTTCATTAAGCTTCAAAGACATTCATGTTGAAGCCATCACCAAAATAACAATCAAAGTCTCATATCATCAATGTAAGCAAGCTTACCTTCTGTTTGCGCCTAAATTGGTCACAAACCCCGAATGTCGTGAAAGCACCACTGTATGAATACAAATCAATAAGTATTCAAACACAAATCTCCGATCTAAGCAAACAGAATATCACAATTCAGAAATAATAAACAGAAACACGAGAATTATAGTGGTTCGGCTATCTCCGGCCTACGTCCACTTCAAAGGTTTATCTTTTATTGATTATCCTTGCTGATTACAGTTGATTACAGCGATTACAATGAAGAAATTCGAGTTTAACAACGATGATGAAGTGTAGAACTGAATCCGGTAGAGTATGGGTGCTTCTGAATCCCGATCCTCTTTTCTGAATGACCTGGGGCTCTATTTATAGGTGTAGGAGGCTGATATGTCACCTAAATTTCGGGAAACCAGCTCTGGCTCATGAGGGGGCCCACACGCCCGGCCTCAAGAAAATTGGGCCCACTTCGTGATCGATTCGAACTCCATTCGAATTGATCAAAAAATCATCCAATCGAGCTAAAATTTGGTGTGGACATTCTTCAACATGTGCCTAAGCTCCTGTGAAAATTTCATATCATTTGGATTTGGGGATCATGAGATATGGTCGATACGAATTCGCTTTTCCGGTTGCAACGCTCTGTTCGAATCGACGACTTTGAATCCATTGCTTCGAATCGATCTAAACACGCGCTAGCAGGTTGACGTGGCGTGCATTCTTCGCATCGATCCACATTTTTCGCCGAGTTGATAGAGTCGTCCCTTGAATTTCGCCGCTTTGACTCAGTCGATTCGAAGGCTTTACTCATAAATGGATTCGAACTGAGACTCGTTCGTATCGATCATATCTCACTTCAACTGATCGATACGAAACGACGGCGCTGGTTGGATTCGAAGAGAGGTATCTTCATGGATTCGAAGGTCCTCCAAGCTTGATGGATACTGTAACATCCCACCTTTTTGTATGCTTAAGCAGACGCACGTGTCAACTTAAACCATACAGAAGGGTGGATTGTTATGGGGTAAATAAGAAAAAGTGGAGAAATAAAAGAAACAAAATAGAATCTTGCAGCGGAACGATAAAATATAATAATCAAATAACAGTTCATGAAGCTGTTTTACAAAACATTTGATTATACTTATACAATACATATCAGAGTTACACATACCAGAGAATGATAATTATGCAGCGGAATACAATGGTGTAGTAGAATATATAACAAATAGTAATAATAAAATCTTCGTCTTCGTCCTTCAGGAATAGGGCCTTCAAATCCTGAAATGCTCAAGCTGACCCAAGCGAATTGAAAAGACAAAACACTCGAGTCAGAACTAAAAGATCTTATGTAAGTTAAATCAATGAAATAAATATGAGTGTAAACGGCGTCAGAGATGTTTACGGGGTTTGACATCTCCTATCCAGTGTCTAACGTGAGTGCGGTAACTTAAGAAATGTTCGGGATTCACATCTCTTAAGGATCCGTTAAACTATCTACTATGTAGTAATATTCGCTATATACAGTAGTGTCTAATCAGTAAAGTATAATCATATAGAAAATAGCGTTAAGGGGATGGAGAACCTTAACGCGGTCGGATCTTAAAAATCATAATCGTAGTAAAGCTCGATATGGTAGGTGACACGGCACAACTAGGCAATGCCAGGGTAGATATACCAATTACGCACACGGACTGATGGATACGCATAGCAGCCACTACCGTTCCACCTCGAACAACATTCCCAAATCGGAGGATGGCCATCTAGTCAAATCACAAGTAAGAGTATAATATCGAAGAAATGTGTCCGAGAAGAGGTGCTACCTCACTGGTCCGAGATCGCTCCTGTTTTAGCCACCTTATGCCAACTTACGGGAGTTGGGTCCACGTAACATACCTTAAGAACGTCGCCACCATCCTACTTCATTCTGGAATCTCCACCGCGTACACAGTTGTCGAAGTGGTTTTCGGTATCGACAGAGAGTATGTCCATATCCGATCCCGGTCTCTTTGCCAACCAATCGTTATTATAACCCGTGGTTATAGATTTAAAACAATTTATCAAATATACTTTGAATTAAACCCTTTAAAACAAAGTCATTATTCTTTTAAATCAAATATTAAATTCCCAAAGTTTAGCCTTTTCGAAGTTCATTTATTCACTTAAAACAATAGCATTAAAATTCTCAGCTTTCACGGCATTTAAAAAGTGCGGCGGTAAATTTTATTTGAAAACAATTTTATTCAACAAAACAACATTTATAAACTGCTATAACAGTTCAGTTTTAAACAAAATCATATTTCAGCCTACTGCAGTCCTTAACAAGTGCTACAGTAGCCCTTTTATTAGTTCAGGTTCAATTTTAGTTTCTGTTACAACAGCACTTACCAAGTACTATCATAGCCTTAGTTCATTTTAGTCTTTTGGTTCACTTATATAATCCACAACACTTAACAAGTGCTACAGATTCTACCTAGTTCAGAACTTATAAAATCATACATTAAAATGTTCATTTAAATCCTTTAACTGATTTATTTTAAAGGGAAAATTTTACAAATTAAAACCAAAACTTACAAATTCGCTTATTAAATTCAAGTGTGTAAATCTCATTCTCATTTAAACAATTCATTTCAACAATTTAAACTCAAACTCCAATTTCCACCATTTTAAAACTAAATTTTTATTTCAATTTAATTAACTTCAGTTTCCATCTTAAACCCAAAACCACATTTTGAAGTCATATTTCTAAATTTTCAATTTCAATAGGTTTCAAATCCATATATTCACAGATAATTCTTAAATAAATTCTATTTCAAATAAATTCATTTTTCAAAACATATTACTTTCAAAGTTATAACAATTTCGAAAACCAATACTTTGAAAACAATAATACCTTAATTTCCAAAGTTATAGCATGAAGAGAGGTATCTTCATGGATTCGAAGGTCCTCCAAGCTTGATGGATACGAAGGAATCATCGTTGATGGATTCGAACCAGATGGTTGTGGTGGTAACGTGATGGATTCGAACATGGGCGCCTCCGATGGATTCGAACAGCATCTTGTTGATGGATACGAACTTAAGGCCACTCTGATCGATGCAAACTCAATCGATTCGAACTGTGGGTCCGCGATGGATACGAAAATAGGGTCTTCTCTTCCAACTTGCATCGATTATAACTTGAGCATACGAACTCAGATTGACTTGAAATTTGGAGTGCTGGCTTTCATGACTCTGTTTGTCGTGTCCTATCAATTGTAGCTTGATCCGGGCTCGGACAAAATTCATTGATATCCATGGTGAAACAATGTATAACGAACTTTTACGACGAACTGTTTTTAGTTTTCCAGTCAACTTTTTGGTGTCACGGCCTTGCCAAAAGGCAGGATAACACCTCCTTCCAACCACTATAAATAAAAGTGCACCCTCTCATGAAAAGGAGCTTTAACCTCTTTCCCACTCTTATCACTTTTCCAATTAGGATCTTCTTCAAGTTCTCTTCATTAAGAGCTCGAGGACAAACTAATGGCATAAAGGCTAATGAAAGAGAAGAGGATATACAATATTTGCAAACAAGAGCTTGAATAATTTGAAAATTGCATATTAGCATATTTTATACCATGTTCATAATTGAATAAAGGAATGTGGCTTGAGCATATTTCCTATTGTTATTTTGACTTTTCTATTTTATTTTTGAACACATAAATGATGTTTTAAACAACCTTGTGAACTATCATAAAATCAATGGATATTATTGGAATTTCTTCGAGCACGACTTCTTGTACATACACCTTGAACGTTGAACCAAATTTCAGTTTAACATTTTGATACTAGAAGGAGAGCTTGGACCTTCAAGTGTTTGAAAAATGACCAAAATACCCTAGGATTTGAATTTTATAAAGTTTTGGAATTTACTCGTTCATTAATTTTTTTTATAAAAAGCTTACTGCTGCTGTTTTAAACGCAGGGGAGAACCAACAACTTATTTACGGCATCGACCTTTTCATGGCATTCCTTCTCTTACTTTATTCTACCACATCAATGAAGAAACAATCCTATGTCTCTCATCTCCTCCCATCGTTGTTCTTAACCCATAATCCATTCAACATCAAATACAACTTCGACGTCAATTTTGCATCGATATCTCCTATTTTAAATGAAATGATAATTATCTCTCAGCTAATTCCAGATCCAGATATTATCATACTTATGAAATCAAATGAAAGCAGATTTTTAGATCTGACCAATGACGAGTATTTATAGATGGAATTGGATGATGTTGAAGTTCAAAATTGATATTGGAGATTTATCAATGTTGAAGTTAAGAGATTCGTGCCGAATTGGTTTGGTGAATCATCGAGATAATCTATGCTGAAGATAATGATGGATAATCAACGCCAAAGTTAAGAGACTTATTGATGTTGAAGAAAATTGATGCCATAGTCAATGAATTCACAGATCTTGTTTTATAGGAAAATAATAAATGTCAAAAGGTTTGGTGACAGGGACTTATTGATGCCGCAAATAAGCTATGTCGCAAAATTATTAACGCCGCAAATAATGATGGCACAAGTTAATCGACGCCGCTGGGTAATCAATGCCGCAAGTAAGCGATATCAATGGGTAATCAATGCCCCAAGTAGGCGATCTTGATTACATAATTACATAATTAACCTTAAGACATACGCCTAACTCTACCAAACCTAATCCGTAGTTCACCAGTATTAGTCTTGCAAATGTCATATTATGTGATCATAATTTCACACAAATCTTATTCCATATGATCGCCCTTTAGATATTGGGTTGTCACTAGAGATCTTGGTTTTGAAACCTGGGCATATATAAAAACTATTTTTCTTTTTATTTTTCTTTCTTTTTTACAAAGAGTGATACTATATGCATCCACCAAAACACTTTTTTATGCCATCTAAAAATATATTTAAAAAATAGAAAAAATTGCTTCAAACACCCACTACGGTCACTTATGAAAAACATTCAAATATCCATAAATTGTAGAAAAAAATCATTTCAAATTTCTTCAATGAGTAATGCTTCTCTATACTTCGTTCTTGCTATAACTTGAATTTTCGTCGCTGGTAAAGAGATTGCGAATGAAATTCACATATTTAGGTTTGAAAACTATCAATTTAAGCATTTTATTCTCTTTCAAATATATAATGGAAACTGAAGCAGGGTTAATGAGATTCGAATTTCGTGATTGTTTCCTACTGTTTTTTTCTGAAAAACATCAAGAACGAATGCTTATTTTTAGAAAAATGAAAAAAGAAGAAGGGAGAGATGGGTATATAAGGGTATATAAGGATGCAATGTTATTTTTCTTTCTCAGCAATTTTCTGCACAGAATTCAGGTATATGAATATACTTATTTTGAAGACAGGAAAGTTCACACCTACGGAACAGAGCAAGGAAACATCATTATATTTGTATTTGTACTCCTGAAACAATTACATGTATCAGAAACATAGGTACACAAAAATTTCTTTAATTTACATGAAATATCATGTCAATGTAACATGATGGATTCTCGCATTGCACAACCTCTAGTATTCCTCCTCCTAAAGTCTCCATATCTTTCATCAATCCTCTAATCCAAAATGCAAATGAAGCTACATAAAGAATCATTTCATCCTTAGATTGTATGTATACTCCTAAAGTAATTACAATGTACCGTAAACATAGCTACTCAGAAACTTCTTTTAGTTTACATGAAATATCATGTAAATTAATATAACATGAAGGATTCTCGCATTGCACAAGCTCTAGTATTCCTTCTTCTAAACTATCCATCTCTTTCATCAATCCTCTGATACAAAATGCAAATGAAGCTAAACAAAGAATCATTTCATCCTTAGATTCTTTACTGGCACCCTTATCCATATTCTCAAGCATTGTCTCTGCTTTCTGTAGAAAAGAATCTGCTATCTCATCACCTTCTTCTCCATCGAACACGTTTGAAAGTCCTTTACCTTTCTCAATGTCAGCGCTACTAGTTTCAAATCTTGCAAGCGATTTTACTTGAAGTACATTCTCAAAACATTCAATCCAACGAGTAGCCAGTTTCTTGAAATGATGCAAATCTTCCTTAATATTTTGGTCAATTTCATCACGATACGAATGACGCATAAAAAGTAAAAGATCCACTGTTCTCGAAAGAGTTTCCTGAATCTTTTTGTAACATATGGTAGGAAAAGGTAAGAACCAAAAATTTGGTTCTAATTCAGCCTCTCCAATAAACTTCTTCAGTTCTTTCACTCTTCCCCTAAGTTTCATTTCCTTCTCTTTCAGCGTCGCTACATCTTCCAACAGATCTAAGCACTCATGGAGAGTTACAAGGCTTTTATAAACTCGAATCCTTGCTAAAGTTGAAGCTCTTTTAGGCTGAAGCAGCAATTCAAAAAGCACAGCACAAAACAGCCCAATGTAGGTTTGAGTTAGCCTGTCCACTGCAAAAACCATAGGAGACCCATAGTTCTTTCTTCCTAAAATAACTATCGAAGATATGGTAGCAGCAAATGCACCAGTTTCTCCATACATTCGACTACGGTATAGAAAACTAGTGAACAGAATCCAAGGCAAGAGGAAAATCACTCTAACTTGCATTAGATTTTTAGAGATTGTTGATCCTATAACTCCATAAACTGAACCTAATGCAGTTCCATGAGCTCTAGCACTAGCTGAACTAAATGTTGAATTCCCATAAGGTGTGAATGCGATAGCAACAGTTAGTCCTGACCAGTATCCATTTTCACTGCTGATCAGTATTCCAAATATCACAGCTAGGCTCAATGAAAGGGATATTTTTAATGCTGTGACAAGTCTTATCTTACTTATTTTTATAGGCCAAGAAGTAATTATCTTGATGCTTGCTCTCTTTGGGGTGAGTTCCTCTTCTTTACTGTAATGTAATACCTTAATCTTACCGTTTTGCAACTTGTAAGGGACGGCGTTAGTTGCCACATTCCGGATGAGTTTCATACAGAAGAGAAAGAAGAGAAATGGTAGGTTCTGAAAGTTTTGAGGGACGATTGTGTTCACAGGCTCAAGAGTTGAGGAAGTGCTTTCACGAAATTTGAGGCTTATTTGATCTATTTGACTACTTAGAGTGTCTTTCAGTTTTCGACTTGTAGTTTCGATTGGGAATGAAGTGATAGAAGCTAGTGCGATTTCCATTCCTTTTAGAGGTATATCTATTGCTTGTAGAACTTTGATTTCCACACTCTTTTGAGGTGCGATGAACTTGAAAAGTGCTCTTTCCCATTGTGTGCTTCCCTGTTTAGAAATTCATGCAGTTATAAATACGACGATTGCAGTTTATTTTCTTATATGTTTCACACTATTTACGACATGAATAGCATAAATGGAAGTGCAGGTCTTGACAAAATTTTCAGATTCTTACAAGAAAGTGATGTCCAAGATTCTGATTTTGGAATGGTTAAGAAAAAGAAAAATGATTGCTATGAAAATAACTGAAAGAATGTTAATTACCTGAATAAGCATTATATTCTTGAGAAGCTTGTCACAGGTATTAGCTAACAATTTAACCTGAGAAGCCCAAAAAGTTGCATAAGTTGTACTATCGGAACAAATTCCATTCACAATTAGCCTAAATCTCTCCATTGCCATCTCAATATAAAGATTGTTCTTCTTATTTACCTGTATATTGTGAATCTAACATTATAATTCAAGCCAATAATAAAAGAATGAATAAAAGCATCACATCACGCCAATATATATACTGAAAAGTTTTTTTTAATGTTTCGAACTTGTGAAATCTTAACCGAGCTAGCTATTTATTTTTGATGGAGCTATCACTCTGTGTCCTTTGTCCTTTTGAAGATCATATTTATGTGTTAGTTTCAAAGTGATAACTTGCAAAATATGTTATTTTTTATTAATATAATTTAATCTTAGTCATTACAAAGAGCAAAAAGCAAAAGGACATGGAGAGTGAATTTTACATGGAAAATAAATTCTAGAATATTTTGAAGAGAGTAAACTTTAATTTTTGATGTCATTTATGTATGAGAAGGTCTAAATCAACCCTTGTTTGTTTTTACCACCATAAAAGAAATTTGACCTTGTGTACTTTTTTCTCTAATACCACTTCACTGTCATTATAAATCCCTAACTAATAAAGGTTGGAACCCAGTGCACGAGGTTCCCGCACGATAGCGGACTCTGGAGAGGTCGATAACGTACGCAACATTTCCCTCGTAGTGCAAAGAGGCTGTTTTCGGACTCGAACATGAACGTCTGGAACACCATGCGGGTGACCAAACCCTAACTATTAATAATAATAATTCAAATCTCTATTTTAAAACATACGTCAGTTCTCATTATTTGAATACACACACATACATACATATGCTTGATGCTACATAATCAACTTCAATGCTCTAGCATGCTTTGGAAACTATAAGTTCAATTGATTATCTCTAAGCATAGTAAATATTAATTTTGAAATTTGAGTGGTTGTGTATGGAATTATTTAGAACTATTGTTTTGATGAAAACTTATGAGAGGAATAAAACCACCATATGCTTTTCAAAGGATGAGCAAGTTGTACGCAATCTTACCCCATTACTAGAGAGACTACTTACGAAACTTGATCAGACCGCGTGTTCATAAAAACCGACTTAAACGGTTGGTGAATAAAGTTCACGATAAGTTTACATATTCAAAGAAAACCATATCACGTATGATTTACATTTTACTATAGGTTCGTAAAGTGAGACCTCCAACTAATTAATCATTAAACGCCTAGCATCGAGGTAAGTAATTTTTTTCCCTTAGTAAGTTTTCACTGTCATTTTAATATAAAAGAAATCACTCATTTAATCCCTTGTGTTTTTCCCTTAGGTAATAAGTTTTGTATTTGCTAATGATGTTAGAAAATTTGACTCTTCAAATTGAACAATAAAAAATTATTTAATAAACAAATTTTCCAGTCCTTTATGAGTGTCATGTGTCATTTTAGGAAAATTAGATCACTCACTGTGATACAAAACTAGAAATATTAATACATTTTGGAGCGCTTAGATGATAAATTTAAGGGTGTACTCTAGAAAATTTATTCTACTTTTGAACCCAACTACCTTGTAACTAGCAAGCCTAGGATACGGAAACATCAACGCGAACACCGAAGCCAAGGCGCCCAAAAGCGTACTAGCAAACACAGGCACAAAATCCACCACAAACTCCCCATGCCTAGCCTCCTTGAACGCGGTAACGCACATAATAACAATCTGACACAATGCGATCCTCTTCGTGACCAGCGCGGTCGTGTCGAACACCACCACCACAAATGACGCCAGAGCCACCACCACCCCGACCGTTGCATATGACACGTACTTCACGTGCAGAAGGTGCAGGGCCACCATTGATGGCACCAGCCCCAACGCCGATCCGTACAGCGCGCACATCGCGCATTTCAGGGAATCACCCACCGTAGCATCTCCAACTATTACCACTGCCGTCATGTACGAAAACGACGGAAACTTGAACTGCTTTTTGACTGCAGAGGGACTGTACAAGGTGGCGATGCCTACCACTGCACATGCAAGTGCAGTGCGCGACGAGGATGATAGGCGCGAACGCCATAAAGAAGTGCTGTAATTTGTTGGTTTCATTGTTTTGATTTATGAGAATTATGTGATGGTGTTGGTATTAAATATAGAATTCCGTATTGCATTTTGTGGTGCAAGTGTTGTGTATGTATGCGTATCTACTTCTGGCTGGAAATCATATAAGAATCAATTCATGAATGATGCATATCATGTAGGTGGATGGCAAGTATTTATGATTTGTTCCAGTATCCTGTTGTTCACGGCATGTATAGGAAAGCAATTGTAGTACGTGCTCAGTCAGATGTTTCTGTATTTGGGTGTAAAATATAGTTTCAAATATGACTATATACATACATTATACGATTATGGTTTTATTCATTTTGGCTTTCAAAAAGAATAAATGACTTATTTAATTCGATCCAAACAAAGTTTGAAGTAAGATGAACATAACACACATATGTGAATTTGTAAAGTCTGCTATATTTCGATTCATTCTCTTCTTCCAAGGGTTTCATAATTGGACATTAAACTCATTTCATATGATGGGAGTTGCCGGAGTATTAGGCACTGCTTTGCTATGCGGATTACTGCACAAGGACCATACAATGTGTGTGAAACTACCAAATAAGTGACATACGTATCATACATGTAAAAAGATGGAAATACCAATCCCATCTGGTTAAAGTGATACAAGTAAAGTGAGAGGTGCAACGGAAACAAATATACCTTAGAATTGTATTATGTTCATTTTGTCCGACTAGATCTGTTGGAAATGTTTTTAAAATTGTTAAGTGAATTATTAAAAAAAATTGTTAAGTGTATTATTAAAAAAATTGGATAAGTGTAAATGGCACCTATATATGTGAATAGTCTCAAATTGTATTTTTGTGAGGAGGGAGATCATACTTGACCACCACACGCGCGCCACCGATCCAACCCGGGCTATGGCTTGTTGTGGTGTAGCACTTATATTTTTAGACGAAATTAGTAAACGTTTTCGGACCGTTATTTTATTTGAAACGATAAAATTTTAAATCTGAGTTTTGAGCAAACGTCACCCCGTGACTCAGTAAAACGTTCGACTTGATATTCCGTCTATTAAAATTGATTGTTAGACGAAATCAAAAGATAGAACGACGTATTTCCTGCAAACCTATCATCTTCTCCAAGAAACCATTTTCTTCGAAAAATCAAAACCCAAGCAGTTTTTTGAGTGCAACCGAGTTGACTCTGTTTGTGCAGACGGGTCGATACTACAAACAGATAAAAAGAGAGGCTGTTTTATCCTATAGACGACGGCGTTTGTTTGACTGCTTGCACTCCTGAGCAGAACGCCGAAACGTCTTCAAGATAGTGACAGAGTACACGACTCAGCCGAAGTTCATCTGTTTACAAACAAGATCTATTTAACCAATGTTCCCATTTCTTATTATCTCCAATCTGAAGAATAAATAGAGACAAGCAGTCATTTTCAAACTGCTCAATAATAGAAAATACGGTATAGACCCACACGATCGTAATTAATGAAGATGAGAAAAGAAAGAACTAGAGGCTTCCTCTGTGTAGTTTTATATGGGTGTAGAGCTTCCACCGATAGCATTTTCACAAGCAACTCATCTACATGCAGGATATTAAGCAGTATACTAAACAAATCCAAATGTACATGTATCACCGAGTTTATCAAGCTTACCCTTTATAACGAGTTATCACAGTAGCCATCCAGCAGCTGTTTAACGACATCAAATATCATGCATGAGTCAAACACGTCAACCCCAAACACTACCATCAACTGGCCAGCATTAGCGTTTTTACTACCCGAAGCAAACAAAACCACTTAAATATAAATAGGAGAACAAAATTGTATACATTTTATTGGTACAGTAGTTCTTGGAAGACCGAGACTTGGAACTTAAAGGAAGAATGGGACTTTAATAAAGATTAAAACTAGAGGATGTTAGTCGGACAGAATAGGATTCTGTTAATACGTGCCAAATAGTCTACGGTTTGGAATACCGGGGACAAAATGGTAAATTGGTGTGAGTTCTCCCGATATTTGTGTTTGAAGCCGAATGTTCTGACAACTATGAATCGGATGAATTAGCATTTCTATTAAAACAAAGAAGGGGAGATGCTAGTCTGACATAGTAGTACGTGCAAAATAGGTTACGGGTTGAAATTCAGGAGGGCAGAACGGTAAATTGGTGTGGGTTCCTCCGATATTTGTGTTTGAAGTCGCATGTTTTAGCAAACTATGAATTGGGTGAATTAGTATTTCCGTTAAAACAAAGAACGAGATTTGATGGACCGTTGATTTCAGTTTTTTCCTTCAGGTTCAACCATCCGATGCTTATTGTCACTGTTTGTTGGCAAAAATGCCCGAGCATTAAGCTTTATGGAACCATTTAACATACCGTTTTGAAAATCGGATTGGACCCAACTAGCCGTGAGCCACCAAGCAATTCCGAAAATCAATTGTTCACAACACCAGCTTTAATCAGGCCAATTCAGCGAGTAATCTCAAAAGAATCTCAAAATTCATGACTTTATGCTGTCAGTGAACTCTTTGACATGTTCAAATAAATAATTAATTCTTAACATACATACATACATACATACATATCTATACATATATTTATATGTATATGTGTGTGATGTCAACTAAAAATTCAGCCAATCTCGAAGTTATGATTAATAGTTGATGTTTAGTAAAAGTTACTTGCTAATACCTTGGTAAAATGGAAAATGAGAAGATAATATTTGCAAAATTAGTAAAAGCACGCAATTTAAAGTGGTTCGATCTACGTCCACTATGAAGAATCTCTTATTATTTTGTTTCTCTTACAATTGATGTGACTATAAAAGATAATAATAAGAAGTTACAATGGTTGAGAGCTTAGATTGTTTCACCCTTCTGAAAATGAAGGTCTCGGTGTATCTATAACTATTGGGATAGACATTGGATGGTTGAGATTGTACTATCAAGACTCAAAGTTGCTCCGAATCAGTGACGTAGCTGACATGTTGATACGCATGCCAACTGGGATGCCAATTAGACTGTATGGTGTAGATGATGCCTGCAGGTGGACCATGCCTTGAGTATGCTTTGAGTAGGGGAAGGCAATATGAGTCCAGGGAGTGGTCATTGCAGAAGTGTTTTGATGGCAATAATGGACATAGAGTGATTACTACACAATGGTGCTTTTGATAGATTAACAACGCTGTTTGTGTCAGACTTTGCAGGGAGACAGTGCCAGTAAAGCTTCTTTTTACAAGGGCGGTTAGGCGTCTATGGTCATAGCCTATCAAGACAAGACAAAAAGGCTTTAGAAGGCCCGGGTAGTCAATGAAGAAGGTGAGGGAGGGAATTTGCTGAGATGTGGGTCGTGAACCAGGCCACTCAACTACTGAGAAGGATGGTTCATGGATAAGCGTGTATTTACCGTTGTTGCCGTATGCATCTATGCGACGGTGCTTGACTAGTGCATATGACCTTGTCAGGCGGGCTGTTTGTTGAAAGAGCCTTACTATGTAAGCCGAGTGTATCGTGCAATATAGATGATCATAAAGTAGGGTTATGGATGCATACGGATCAACTGACGGGCCAAGAGGCATGTCGCTGCAATTATACGGGCCGGTTGGACAATACGGATTGGCTCATTCCATACTTGCGAGAAATTTGAACAACATTTTAACCCCAAGCTCATGCTAGTGTATGGGCATTGGCTAGCGTGGGCTTGTCAATCTTGTATTTAATGCTGGTACACGCGTCACTGTGTTATTAGCGGAGGCGGTTCATTTTTTCTGACGTTGCGGAGACGTTTAGTTTTTTCGATGTGTGATTTAATAAAGGCATTAATGATACCTAGATGACTCAGATTGATTCACACGTGCTGATCCAACGGCCTATGTCCTCCTCCCCCCATTGTTTATAAATACTTCCCTTCCCTTTCAATTCATTCTTTATCGAGAATTTGAAATTTCTGCCATTAACAAAGAAAAAGAAGCTTCCTTCATCTTCTTTATTTTCGTTTAACAACAACAAAACTCGACTTCAATCAGTAAGTATATTCAATATTGAATCATTATGCTCTTCATCATGCTTTGTTATCGAATGACCTCATAAGCTTTTTGCTATGGCTTGTTTTCATTTCGATATCACATTGTTCTTTATTTCTTAATGATGTCGTATTAACCTGAACATTGTCTTTGTATTGATGAACTTTTATTGTATACAGCGTCTACCGACCGACGTCATGTTATCAATGGCAGTCATTTGACATTGAACTTTGAGTTTTCAATATAACTGAACTGCCCCCCTCCCCGATCAAAATAGGAAGACGACACACTAAGTCTGGGCCCATTAATAGGGTCAGGTGCCAGGTTGGTAGTGATGCGGGCCACACAGCCTATCTTGAGTTTAGGTTAGGGATATAATAGGCGTGTTGCATAGCTATGGGTTGCTTGCACTAACAGCAGAGGGAAAAGTTGGCCCTTGAGCCTAATCGGTCTTTAAGCACGTTGGGGTAGTTTAGTAATCTAGGATGCTTGTTACTGATTGTAGATAGTTGAAACTACATCCACCAACAGATGAATTCTTCCTCTAAGCTCCTCCAAATTTAGGGAGGACCGGGTTGATCTAACCCACTCTTTGGCCCGCTATAGCTGTGAGAACATCGATCGTCTTTACTGTAACACCCTACCTCTATGCTCAATACTACCGAAGAGTATTGCTATATAATAATGTCTGAGAATATGGAGAATAAGGCGATATTGGACTATCACAAGTGAATATTACCTTGGGACAGCACCAATACGTATTTCAAAATCATAAACTACTAATCTATACGTAACCAGTATTGGCACAAAGTAATAAACACGTACGTTTACAGGATAACAATACATAATATAAAACAAAACATAGAGAATACGGAGTCATCAACTTAGCGATAATATACAATAGATGAAATACATAAGTTCATGTGGGTCTATGTGAGTGTTCAACACCCACTACTATTCCAATATACAACTATGTCCAATGCATACATCCCATCAGCATAAATACATAAAAGGATACATCAAAATAATGAAACACTAATCTACTAATACACTAGCTTCCAACTATGCCTAACAACCACAAGCTGGTTGCATTGTCCCTAAACCTAAATTGCCTTGGACTGACCCGAGTACGTAAATAACACATGAGATAGACTATGTCCAGAAGTCAATATATAATAACAACTTGCATGGTATAAATAGGTGTAACTCATTATTGCATATGCACATCTCAAGTGTCTCGACATATCTCAAATCATGCACATAAAAGATCATCCATCACTAAGTATAGTCAATCAATGGATCAAATGGCACATAATCAAGTGGGTGAAGCAACACACAATCAAACATACCAATATATAAGTATCATCAAGTACTACATGACATATACTCAATAATACGAAGATTATCTCTCAGATAACCATATAGTAGGCATACATGGGATTCGTCATACTCAGCATATAAATTAAACAACTAACAAGCATCCAAGCTAAACATATATCAAATACGACAAGGCATGCTCTTTGCCACTAGGTTATCTCTCAAATAATCGTATAATAGGTATATATAGGGCCATACTGATTCATGAACTCTTGATCTCATGAATATCATTAATCAGATATAATAATCATCTCGACCTTAAACTCATGAACAATAGAGTGAGCTCTCAACTTCTCGATAAGCCCATTCAATTCATAGTATTTGAGTAATCATTTGGACTCTCGGTCCAATGAATTATCGTATGGCTCTCAGCCTCATAGATACCATTTTGGCGTCAGCCTCATGAAATGATTAGATTAACTATCAGTCTCATAAACCCTTCCATTATTGGAACCGTGCCAGCCTGTAGTGGAAGTAATGGATGGATTTCAATTTTTTTTCAATTTGGAGCTTTATTGGGCCTATGAAGTTTAATTTACTTAGAACATTTTAATTTTCTTTTAAATAAAATCATTATTTTATTTAAATTTACAATATAAATTTATTATATATAATTAATATTATATACATACATGTATCATATACACACATATGTGTGTGTGCATGTGTAATATAGCAATCTACACAAGGTATAACACACCCATGTATAAGTGCTGGGATTTGCACTACAATCGACATTTTAGCTCATTTAGTATACAAATATGTTGTCCAAATTTATGTTTATATAATTTAATTTACATATAAAAAATATTACAATTATATATATATATATAAACATATAAACTATGCTTTATTTTAAATAATTATATATATATAAACATATAAATCAAATTTTAACACCATAAGCATATAATTATATATAAGTATATTTTAAAACATTTATAAATTAAGCTAAATTAAAAAAAATTGCAAAGTTGAAAGCAATATATACAATTTTTTTAACGAATATTTATTAAATACAAACACACACATATATAAATAATATAATAATAACATTATATATATTAATACTTTTAAAAATATACAACATATATATATGCCTGATAATGCACACGGCATAAATGTTATTATATATCATTTTAAAATATTTTAAATTAAATATCCGTAAGCATATTAAGTAAAAGTTAATAAAAATTATTTTCAAAACATAATTTTGAATTTTTGAACGTTTAGGAAAATTCTAAGTGATATTTAGTTATTTGAGTATTTAACATATAATTTTATAATTTAAAAAACAATTTTAAAATCTCTTTTTAATTTTTGCATAATATTTAAATATTTAAAATTTGTAAATAAATGTTTTTTTATTTTCTCTGCTGAAAGTATATTAAGTATTAATTTGATTTTATAAAATATAAAACATATTTTATATAATATATATAATATAATTAATTTACAAAATTAATTAATTTAGACATTATTTAAATAATATATATGTGCGTGTGTGTATTTTGTTAAAAATATTTTAAATGCGATACTATTTATATAAAATTATAAAATCATATTTTGTATAGAGTAAGATGTTGTATTAAAGTTATAAAGCTTTTTTTTATATATAATTAAATATTGTATATTAAATTAATTAAAATAAAATAATTGCTTTTATTTTGAGTCGTGCATCTTATAGGTAATATATATGACAATTTTTTTATATAAATATCAAAGTATATAATCATACAACCAAGCTAACTGTGATAATATATTTGTATATTAGAGTCATCACCTAACTAACAATATAATATACATGATATAAATATTATATATACACACACACACACACATTAATATTCATAAATACATTAGAAATTTACCTTATAGACACTGCCTTTAAGCACACCTTGTAACGATGAGATCCAGTTCTCGAACTAGTTTCCAATCCAATAGAGTGCTAGTCACCGAGCCGATGACCATCGGTTATCTAATAGAATCTGTTTACTTTGATTTGACTTGGGAAATGGAGAAATAGGGAGCTCTTGATTTCAGCCAGAGGTAGATTCTGGATGGAGGCTTTAAAAACCGAGTTGAGATGCTTATACAGAGGAGGAATGAAAACAAGTTAGGATCTCGATCTCTTACCAATTCTCCATCCCTTGTCCATACAAAACAAGCGCACCTTGATGCCATCATGTGGCCACTTCCATCATGCTCTATCATAGCCAAACCAAGCAACCCTATATATCAGCTTCAAACCCATTTAAAGCCCGAACAAAATATTTTGCATTTAAATCCAATTTAAATGCATATTGTATCGTATATCGATTAATATATTTATAAATATATTTAGTAATATTTGTTCATTAAATCAAAATAAAATTTTATAACTAATATTTCATAAATATTAATTAATTTATAATAATTACAAATTAATTAAATCTTTTGATCAAAGAACTATTCAACGTTTCGGTTGTGTGACCCGTTTGGTGTAAATTTGGTGAGCGGTTAATATCGACGTATTCGAATATTAACGTTCACACGTCACTTAGCAAGCGGTGTGACATTTTAGCCAAATTTATCGCTCACTTGGTTTCAGTAAAATATATTTCTACTTTGTTAAAGTGTTACTTGGTGATGACTATTATTTACACCAATTCTCTCCGTTAAAACTATATTACTTTGGACTTACGGAATTAGGTCATGGTCAAATTCCAATATCATCCATATTCAAATCTATAGTCCAAACATAAAGTCCTTGGTTCAATAATAACAATTATTATTAATGGAACCACTATGGCTAAAGATTTTGACTTTGAGTTGACTTCAGTTGACCGTGGGACTAACCTCATATAACCGAGGAGACGAATCCTCACTTGAATAATCTTTCACTTTCGATACTTCCACTCAACCCAACTACAGTCACTCGATGGGCGCCATGCCATGATTTGACTATAATCAAAGCTGAGCTTTCATGTTGAAAATCGATATTATTCTTGAGTTAAGAGAACTATGCAAATTAGTCACATCGATATTTTCTATTTGATCTTAGTTATATTAACTAACAGAAAACTATTGAGTGAGTCATTCCATAGTTATCCAATAACTTTCAGTACATAACCCCTTGGCGCCCCCAGAAGTCATGAGTAATACACCGCCCAACATTTAGAGAGTGCTACGTACTCTAGTCTCAACAGATGCACCGATATTCAGCCTCAATGCATCTTGATTGAGAATATTTAAAATGATGTGTTTATTATATTATGATACAATACTCATGATTACAACTATTTGTAATTACTATCACAAACACACCATTTATGGATTTTTATTAAATATATTTTAATTATTTGTAACATGTTATAACAAATATATAACAGAAAGAAAAACACCTTTATTACGAATGATAACTGATTATAGAGTTAGTTAATTTATAATAAATTATAGAATTGCCCTTAAGGCATGCCCCTAACTGTATCAATCTCTTACTTGTACTTAGGGAGAATTATGGAATCTCATTCTCATCACTTTAATCAGCTTCTCGAGAGCCAACTGAGCTAGACCCTTAGCCAACCGAGCTAGACCCTTAGTGAATGGATCTGCTATGCTGTCTTTGGTATCTACCCTTTGTATCACGACCACTTTCTTCTCAACGAATTCTTTGATGAGGTGGAACTTCCAAAAAATATGCCATCACTTCTTATGTACTTTAGGTTCCTTTGTGATCTAAATCACCACATTGTTATCATAGAATAATGCCGTAGGATTCTCTGTATCGAGAATCAGTTCAAGCTCACTCAAAAACTTGCGCAACCAGACTGCCTCTTTAGATGCTTCATTTAGGGCGATGTACTCGACCTCCATCGTTGAATCAACTACTGTCTCTTGTTTGGAACTTTTCCAACTGATGGCTCCGCCGTTAAATGTAAAGACATAGCCAAACACTGACTTCCTATGATCTGTATCACATTGAAAGCTAGAGTCTGTATACCCCTCATAAGGAGGTCACCATTCCTATATATGATGAATAAGTCCTTAGTATTTCTTAAATAGTTTAGTATACATTTTACGATCATCCAATGTTTTTCTCCAGGATTAGACTGGTATCGACTTATGTATCCTAATGCATATGTAACATCCAGTCTAGTATATAGCATAGTGTACATTATGGATCCTATGGCGGAATCATAGAGAATCCTCTTCATAGGCTCTTTCTCCTCATCAGTATGAGTCGATTCCTTTTTAGAAAGGATGATTCCAAACTGCGTTGGAATGTTTCCACATTTGGAATTTTCCATACTGAACCTTTTTAGTATGGTATCTATGTACGGGAATTGGAACAATCCCAACAGCCTTTTAAATCTATCTTTATAGATATTTATACCTAGAATATAAGCTACTTCTCCCAAATCCTCCATGGAGAAATTCTTAGAAAGCTAAATTTTCACCGATTGTATCAATGAAGTGTCATTACCAATCAATAGTAGATCATCGACACAAAGCAATAAAAATACGATAGCGTTGCCCTGTCCCTTTCTGTATACGCATGCTTCCTCTGTGTTCTAATAAAAACCAAACTATTTGATTGCCTTATCAAAACACTTATTCTAACTTTTTGAAGCATGTTTAAGTCCATAAATGGACTTTAACAAATTGCAAGCCTTTCCCTTACTCCCACTGACCACAAAATCCTCGGGCTGCGACATATAGATGGTTTCTTCTAAATCACCATTTAGAAATGCCGTCTTTACATCCATTTGCAATATTTTGTAGTCATAGAATGTAGATTTACCTAGCATGATTTGAATGGACTTAAGCATAGCTAGGGCATAAAAAGCATCGTTATAATCAACACCTTGAATTTGACAAAATCTTTTCGCAACTAGCCTTACCTTATAAGTCTCTGCTTCTCCATGGGCATTTAGCTTTCTCTAAAAAATCCATTTGCAGCCGATGGGTTTTATCCCTTCGGGTATGTCTTTCAAAGTCCATACTATTTTTTCGTACATGGAATCCATTTTGGATTTTATTGCTCCAAGCCAGAATGTAGAGTCTTTACTTTATAGTGCTTGTTCAAAAGATAGAGGAGTGTCATTATCTAAGACATAGTCCTCTTTCTCTCCATCTACAAGAAAACTGTAGTATTTCTCTGGTGCATGAGATTCCCTATTAGACCTTCTAATAGGTTAAATTTTTTCGTATACGGGTGAACTTGGTTCACCCACTGGTTTGTCCTCAGTGTTAACTTCTTAGATCTCATCCAAGTCTAAACTTCGCTATTAATTTCATTTAATAGAAATTATTTTTCTAAAAAGACATGGTGTCCAAAAACAATAACCTTTTGTTTCTCGGTATTATAGAAAGTATATCCCATTGAGTTTTTGGGATATTCTATAAATTTACACGCTATCGATCTTGCCTCTAGTTTGTTCGGACTAATGTTCTTAATGTATGTCGGAAAACCCCACACTTTCAAATACTTGAGTTCAGTTCTCTTACTATACCAAATCTCCTATGGCATTTTAGGCACAGATTTAGTGGGCAACAAGTTTAATATATGCGCTTCGGTTTATAGCGCATATCCCCATAGGACAGAGGTAACTCAGCCTTACTAATCATAGAAAGAACCATATCTAATAGGGTTTAGTTCCTTCGCTCTGATATACCGCTGTCTTGTGGAGTATAAGGTGGATTGATCTAAAAAATAATCCCATTATCTTTTAAGTACTGTTGGAATTCCTATCCAACATCACCTCCATGATCTGGTCGAAGAATTTTAATCTTGCGGCTCATTTGGTTTTCTACTACATTTTTATATTCAATAAATTTCTCATAGACATCGGATTTTTTCTTTATAAGATACACATATCCTAGTCGAAATCATCAATGAAGGCAACAAAGTAAGAATTATTACCTTTGGTGATTATAGGCATAGGGCCACACACATCACTATGAACTAATCCTAAGAGTTCATCAACTCTTTCATTGCTCCCACCGAAGGGGTGGTTGGCCATTTTACCTTTGAGACATGACTCACAGGTGTCAAATGATTCAAAATCAAGCGACAGGACAAAACCTTCGGTTTTCAGTTTGTGTAGTTGTTTTTCACTAATATGACATAGCCTATAATGCCAAAGATAACTGTTATTTATATTATTAGATGTATTATTCACAGAACACACATAATTAGTATTGATCACACAAATTCCATTTTCCTTAATACCATCGCAGGCTTTATTTTCATTCAAACTAATGTTCATAACATTATTTGCATAATGAAATATATATCCAGTCTCAAACAATCTAGAAACATAAATAATCCCACAAATAAAGTCTCTTACAAAATAGCACTTATTTAATATCAAAACTACTACACTAGGCAAACATAAATGATAGTCTTCTACTTCCATTGCATCTACGATAGATTTGTCGGCAACTTAGAGTCTCATCTCTCCTTTTTCCACATGGTGCTAGTTCTTAAGCACTTGTAACGAATTACAAATATGAGTTCCAAATCTAGTATCTAAGACCCAAGATAGTTTATTGATTACAAAACAATTTTGAATCATAAATGTACCTGATGGAGCCGCAAAACCATTCTGCTTCCTTTCTGTAATAATCTTCTAGTAGTCAGGACAATTTCTTTTGCAATGACCTTTCTTGTGGTAGTGGTGACATTCACCCTTATGATCAGTCTTCTTACTTTTCTTGTTTTTCTTGCCTTTTCTTTTCTGCTTCTTCGAACTCTTCGAAAATGATGCACTGCCTTTAATAGCGAGTACAATCCCTTGATCCTTAGATGCATACTAGACCGACCTTAGCATATTGAGGAGCCCCATGAAATTCACATTTAATTGGTTTATATTATAATTCAGTATGAACAGTTCATACTGAGGAGTAAGAGAACCAAAGGTCAAAACAACTTGCAATTCATTGCTTATATGTACGTCCAATTTTGAAAACCTATAAATATAGCCTTTCATCATCAACATATAATCATCCACTTTCTGTTCTTTTGGTTATTTTGGTATTGAACAGCTTCTTCATAAGCTCATACCTTGTGAAACATGAGTGTTCACCAGTCGTGGCCTTAAGACTACCAAATATATCATGAACATAAATATTTTCGTGCTTCCTCTACAACGGCTTGTTTAACATAGATAGCATGAAAAATTGGGCGATCTCTAGGTCTGACGCCCATTTCCCATAAGCAAGTCTTAGTTCCGTGTCCACATCATCAGTGGGTTGTTCTTTAAATTCGCATGTAATAGTCGACCATAGACGCTCTTAAGCTATTTTAGTCGCTCTTAGCCAATCGGTATAATTTGGCCCAGTAAGATTGTCGTTATCAAAAAATAGTTTTGGAGTTGTCACTGCAAGTTTTAAATGGTAGATTATTAAGACAAATCATAATAGATGTTCTTATAATATTAGTAAGGTTAAACTTTATGTTTCATATTAGTAATAAGCTCCACTAGTCTTTTATGTTTCGCCAAACCCTAAGTCAAACATAGAAGCCTTTCGACTTCACTAATGGGTGTTAGCACCCATCCGTCTTGGAATCTGACCTTGAGTTTGCTCAACAAGTCGTAGCTCCACGCAAAATGGATAACTCCTTATCGATTATATCATATACAACTCCTAAGTCTTGGTACCTTGTCTTAATTTCACTTTGACCTTGAGTTTGCTCAACAAATCGAAATTATATCCACTCATGCCTACCATATCACGACGGCCTAAGTATAGTAAACGTACCTTGAGTTTGCTCATCAAATACATATAGTTATCTTACCTCGTCCATTAAATATATTAATAATACTACATATAACATCCCTAGCTTGAGTATGCTCAACAACTAAAGAGTACACAAGTAATTTATTAATATATATGGTAGAGAACAACATTATATTGAAAATTCATAATCTTCAATATGTCATATTGAGTGGTACTGACTTATGGAATAATGTATTTCTTATGAAATATCCTCGTGATTCAAGTGTCAGACACATCAGAAATCATAGTATTCATACATTTACCTATGTATTTCCTTAAGTTTATTTAGAGTTTCTTAATGTTCCACCTTTAATTTATACATTCATATTATATAAGTTTTATTATTATATAACTTTTATATTTCATATTAGTTATATAATAGTCTTATGTATAATATTATATTAATTAAATCTTATACAATTAATTTTATATTATCTCAATATAACATTATATTAAATATTTATTGTATACTATAACCTTAATAGTATAACACATATATCATATATATGTCTATATTTTAATTAACCTTTTAATTAATCATTTTAATTAAATAATTTTAATTAAATTATATTAGTCTTGAAATTCATTTATATACATAAATGCATGCTTATGTTATTTTAACATTTTAAAACAACATAACATATATCATAATATATAATGCATGTATATATTTATTAATTTGTTAACTTATTTAATTAATATATTTTATTAACCTCACTAATAAATTTTATAAATTTCGAAATTAATTTATATTAATTTTCAAACATTTTGAATTTTTTTATTATATTATAACATTTATAATATGTCTATATTTTATTTTAAATTTAAAATCTTATATTTTTAATTTTCAAATAATTTTTGAAAGTTAGCCCAAGGCCTAATTCAAATTGTGCATTTTCTATTAGAGGCAACCTTTGGACTCACATATCTGTTCAGGCATGGTTGGTAGCCAGATAAGGGCAGAGTACTTGATTATCTAAACTCAATCCTTCAACACTACCTTTCTACACACACTACTATTTGGGCTGTGAGCTTAGTTTTTCAACGCTAACATGACTAATTTAGACCGCATAGGCTATTGGGCTCTGATACTATTGTTGGAATTGGACCAGCCCACAACGGAAGTAATGGATGAATTTCAAAAAAAATTCCACTTTAGATCTTTATCGGGCATATGAAGTCTAATTTATTTATGACATTTCTAAATTTCTTTAAATAAAATCATTATTTTATTTAAATTTATAATATAGTTATATTATATGTAATTGATATTATATAATATATATATATATGTGTATCATATACATATGTGTGTGTGTGTGTGTGCATATGAAACATAGCAATCCATGTAAGGTATAACATGCTTGTGTATAAGTGCAGTTGGGATTTACACTGCAATGAACATGTTAGCTCGTCTAATATACAAATGTATTGTTCAAATGTATGTTTATATACTTTAATTTATGTATACAATATATTACAATTACATACATACATACATACATACATATATATAAACATATAAACTATAACATATTTTAAATAATTATATATAGGATAAATTTTAAATTTGGGCCAATTTTAAAAACTAATTACAAATTTAGACCATTTTAATAACTTATTACAAAAATAGACCACTTTGGCCACATCAGTGCCACACGTAATTGAGACATCTCAAATGCCGCCACTACTAATTTAAAAAAAATAATAGTTGGCGGCATTTAGATGCCTCCAGTGTGCGACATTTGAAATGCCGCCTAGAGTTATTATTATTTTTAAAATAGGCTGCGACATTTGAAATGCCGCGAACTATTTAAAGAAGAAAAAGATAAACTGACAGCATTTGAAATGCTGCCAGTACGCATGGCGCTGATGTGGCACAAAGTGACCTATTTTTGTAATAAGTTATAAAAATGGTCTAAATTTGTAATTAGTTTGTAAAGTTGGCCCAAATTTAAAATTTATCCTATATATAAACATATACATGGAATTTTAACGTTGCAAGTATATAATTATATATAAGTATATTTTAAAACATTTATAAATTATATTATATTTAAAAAAAATTGCAAAGTCGAAAGTAATATATATATATATGGTATTTTTTTAAACTTATATTTATTAAATACATACACACGCACATATAAATAATATAATAAAAAAATTATATATATATATATATATATTAATACTTTTAAAAATATACCAAAAATATATATATTAAATATATATATGCCTGATAATGAGCATGGCATATTAAATGTTATTCTATATATATAATTTTTAAAATTTAAAAATATTTTAAATTAAATATCCATAAAGATATTAATCAAAAATCAATAAAAGATTATTTTCAAAACATAATTTTGAATTTAATATTTTAGTAAAATTATGAGTGGTATTTTATTGTTTGAATATTTAATATATAAATTTATAATTTAAAAAACAATTTTAAAATCTTTTTTTCACTTTCGGCTGATATTTAAATATTTAGAATATATAAAAAAAATGTTTTTTATTTTCTTTGTCGAAATTATATTAAGTATTAATTTATTTTATAAAATATAAAACATATTTTATATTATGTATATTAATATAATTAATTTAAACAATATTTGAATAATAAATTTTATATATATATATATATATAAATTATTATTATTTTGGCGAATATATGTTAGATGTGACACTATTTATATAAAATTATAAAATCATATTTTGTATAGATTAAGATGTAGTATTTAAATTATAAGAATATATATAATTAAATATTGTATATTGAATTAATTAAAATAATTTTTTTATTTTGAGTCGTGCATCTTATATCTATATATATGACAAATTTTATTTATATATAAATATCAAAGTATATAATCATACGATCAATCTAATTGTTATAATATATTTGTATATTATAATCGTCACCTAACCAACAATATAATATACATGGTATAAGCATTATATTTATACATTAATATTCATAAATACATTAGAAATTTACCTTATAGCCAATGCATTTGAGTATATCTTGGAATGATGAGATCTACTCCTCGAACTAGTTTCTAATCCACCAGAGTGCTAGTCCCTGAATCGATGACCACCAACTATCGAATAGAATCTATTTTAATTTGATTTGACTTTGGAAATGGAGAGATAGGGAGCTCTTGATTTTGGCCAGAGGTAGGGTATGGATGGAGGCTTCAAAAAATCGAAAATAATAATGGGTTGAGATGCTTATACAAAGGAGGAATGGAGATAAGTTGGGATCTAGATCTCTTACCAATTCTCCTTCCCTTAACCATACAAAAAAAACCCACCTTGATGCCATCATATAGCCGCACTCATCATGCCCACCAATTAGCCTACTATATGAGCTTCAAAACCATTTAAAATCCTAAAAAAATATTTTGCTTTTAAATCTAATTTAAATGCGTATTGATATCATATATCGATTAATATATTTATAACTATTATAAAAATATATTTAATAATATTTGTTTATCAAATTAAAATAAAATTTTATAGCTAATATTTCCTAAATACTAAATAATTTAATTAATTTGTAACGATTACAAATTAATTAAATCTTTCGATTAAAGGAGTATTCAACGTTTCGGTTGCGTGACCCTTTAGGTGTAAATTTGGTTTGTGATTAATATCGAACTATTTGAATATTAACGTCCATAGACCATTTAGCAGGCAGTGTGGCATTTTGGCTAAATTTATCACTAACTTGGTTTCGATAAAATCCAATTCTACTTTGTTTAAGCGTTACTCGGTTGTGACTACTATTTACACCAATTCTCTTCATCAAAATTATATCATTTGGACTTATGGAATTTGGTAACGGTCAAAATTCCAATACCGTCCATATTCAACTCTATAGTCCAAACAAAATGTCCTTAGTTCAATAACAATTCTTATTAACCAAACTACTTTGGCTAAAGATTTTGAATTTGAGTTAACTTCAATTAACCGTCATACTAACCCCATATAACTGAAGAGACCAATCCTCTCTTAAATAGTGTTTCACTTCCAATACTTTCACCCGACCCAACTATAGTCACTCGATGGATGCTATGTCGTGATTTAACTATAATCAAAGCAGAGCTTTCATATTGAAGATCGATAGTATTCTCAAGTCAAAAGAACTTTGTAAATTAGTCATATCGATATTTTCTGTTTGACCTTAGTTATATTAACCAACATAAAACTATTGAGTGAGTCATTCCATAATTATCCGATAACCATTAGTAGGTAACCCTTTGGTGCCCCCAGTAACCATGAGTAATACACTATCCAACATTTGGAGAGCGCTACGTACTCTAGTTTCAACGGATACAATATCCAGTCTCAATGCATCTTGACTAGGAATATTTAAAATGATGTGTTCATTATATTATGATACAATACCCATGATTAAAACTATTTGTAATTACTATCACAAACACACCATTTATGGATTTTCTTTAAATATATTTTACTTAAATATTTAATTATTTATTACATATTATAAAAATATATAACAGAAAGAAAAACACATTTATTACGAATGAAAATTGATTATAGAGTTAATTAATTTACAATAAATTACAGAATTTCTCCTAGGGCATACCCCTAGCTCCAAAGCCTTTCTCACACGCTTTCGATGCTACTTCTACGGTCTTTAGTTACCTCGATGACCATCGTAACCCAATATCCATCAGGTGCAAGTCTATGCTATGCAATGGTCACAACTCTGCAAGTGTCCCAATGGTAATAGACTGCTAGCCTATGTGTCATAGGGGTGATGGCTTTCAGCTTTGGCTCTTGGCTATACATCAAAAAAGTATGCCGTCGATTTGGGGTGCAACCCTGCAATCGAGTTGCTAGGATGGATACTAGCCTAATCTAATTTTACTCCTCACAAGGTAATAAGAGTATACTACTTAATCACCAGATACGCATATAGCTCTTTGTCTACCAACCCTCAGCTGGCAATCTATGTTATAATCTCAAGTAGAACGACGTATTCCCCAATATAAGTAACATTTACTCCCAAAAAGTAATTGAACAAATATCAGCTAAGTGTCTCATATCACCTGTTATTACTTGCCTATTTACTCAATGCTAGTAAATTACATCACATCACACAATTATTTGTGTATAACAAGTCCAAAAAATAACGGGAACAATATTATCGAAAGTCTCATACGATACAGTATTATAACTCCGTTTATTCAGTCTTCTCGTCACATGAAAATATAATTAAACAAAGCACGCTATTCCTTTATAAAAGAGATTTGTATTTATATGAAATATCAAAAGACTCATAAGCCTTTTTATTCTTAAAAGGATAAAGTACCATTTCATCCATTTATTTAAAATCTAAAAATAGGAATTTATGCCTTACTATTCATTCCAAAATCTCTCTTCTATATTTATAATCATAGAAATCTCTTTTATAAAGACTTATAAAAATCATTCATTATTTTCTATAAATATGATTTTTAAATGAATTATAAACCATAAAAATCAACTTCTATATATTTTAAACTATCTAGTTTATTTAAAAATAATTTCTTTATACTCAAAAATCATTGAAAACTATTTTAAAATCAATTTGTAATATTTAGAAAGCATTCCGTAATTTTCTAGAATTAAACAGAATTTTTAAATGATTATTTAAAGCCTAAAACTATTTTTAGCTATTTGTAAAACATAATTAATATTTAAATAAAATAAAGTTTTTTCATAAAAATAATTTCACATTTGGAGTACGTCTACTTTTTTTAGCAAGGCTAATACATCTAATTTTTACTTCAAATTGACAAATTTATTTTGAATTTTGAAAAGATTTTTTTAACCCCAAGCATTCATTCATTACCTAGAGCTATGGTGCTCCAGCCTTTGGAAACCGGTCGACCGCCCATATTAGGGCCATCGACCACTGGTGATGGGCCTGGAGTAGTGTAGCTCCACGCCATGAACCAATCGACCCCATTTCGCTCTGTTTCTTCTCCCGATTGAACCCATTGCTTAAGCTACCATTCCACTCTATTTTGACACCTCAAACACACATAAACAAACAACAAAATTCATGAATCATATGCCGTAGCATTGATATAATATTTATAGTAATGGGTTTATCAACACAAAAGCATATACATAGAGAATTCAAACTCATCTAGAAGCGATATAAACCAAACATTCAACATAGATTGTGAGTGAAGAATCACTCACCTTGGTAATTGCAACTCCAATCCTTCTATAGCTCCTCCAATCTTTATTTTCGCACTCACTATAAAATGCAACTTGGTTTCAAACTTGCTCAAAACTTCATTTTTATTGTTCATAGGGGTGTAGCTATGTGTAGAGAAGCTTATACTTAAATTTCATGATTTTTGAGATTTTATTTTATTTGATATGGATTTTTAAAGCAGAAGGCAGGGTTAAACTTTTGTTATAAGAAGAAGAAAAATGACGCGGAACTACCCCCTTAAGAAAATTGCATCCTCGCAATTTCTCCTTATGGGAAATTCTATAACAAGATAACACTTCTAACTTTACTACACCCATCTATAGTTTAAACATAAACACGAAACATGTAACCATCAAAATAAAACCAAAATCATTGAAGCAAATCACAAAGATACCACACACAGCTCTTTATTACTTTCTCGGGTTAGCATGTAGAGTGATCTGCATTAACCCATCAAGTATTAAAACGAGTGACACAACAACATACATCAATTATTAGATCCACTTGGTGGCTTCTCATAAAAAAAGGACCATCATCCTTGCCCAATCCTCTAAAGTCTGGGCTATGAGTTTGACCAAACTCATTTCGGAAGATTCCCAACTCTTATACAACCAAATACACTTAAGGTGCCGAAAGTTTGGAGCAGCCTCTAAAGTACGAAGTGTATTCCAAAAATTCACAACATCCCACACAAACTAATAAATATAGCTTTTTATTTCAAACATATGTTAATTTTTTAATTTGAAAACTTGTTTATGCCATCATACGCTAGCACATTACATTTATTCACAAAACAAAAACCTTATTATATTTCGATATAAAATTCTTTAAGGTGTTTTAAATGTAAAACTCTATTAATTTCTTTCAAATAAAGGTGTAAAATAATCTATGAATTTACTTCCTTAAAACTCTTTTTAAAAATATCGAGGACCCAAATATATTCATCAAACACTATACTTCATATTTTTAAAACTAATTTACTTTCACAAAACTGCCCTCTTTGCCAAATCATAATTTTTATATAATAAACCCAGAATTTCTTTAAAACACATAAAATAAAAGTTATTGCTTATTCTCATAACTTTCCAAAAAAACTCAAAATCATCGACAAAAAAATAAATAATTCAAAAATTATGATATAAATACCTCAAAGCCTCAACCCAAGAAAATTGATGGAAGTATGTTTCTTCATAAAAACAGATTTTAACTCTTGAAAATTTGAAAATCTCAGAAAGTGATCAATAAGAAATTTGTTCTTTACAGAAACACCTTTCATATCAAAGAATGATCACCAAAATCTAAACACGAGATCAAAAGCTATAGTTGTTTTTAACAGAACACTAAAATTCAAACTTCAAAATTCTATTCGGAATTTAAATTTTTATTCAAATTAAATTTTCACTTTAAAAACCATATAAACAAAAGAGTATATATCAAAGTTGCATGCTTTCAAACCTCCCTTTCGTAGAATCCAAACTATAAAAATTCGATCTTTTAGTGAAAGTTATGTATAGTAAACAATAAAGGGTTTCTAAATCTTCAATTCCAAATATTTCATCTTATATTATCTCATTTGACATAAATTTTCCAAAGTACCTGTTACATTTCAAAAATAAATCTTCAATATATCTTCTACATGAAAAGCTTTATTAATGTATGGAAATAATGTAATATGTGATTTTCTTTGATAAATATCCTTTCAATTTCTTAGTATTAAATTTCACAAAATTACTTTCTCTTATTTATAAACTTTCTCTTATTTATAAAATAATTACTTCAAAATCTCCATCATTATTAATATGTTTTTCATACTTCGATTTATCCTTGATAATTTATCTTTCACGAATATTTGTTATTAACATAACTAGTTTTTCAATATATATACCTTACTCAAGATATATAAATATCACACTCATTTTCAAAAATTATTTTAGTTGAAAAATTATGTATACATACATACACATCATTTTCAATACACCACATTACATGCATATCTATAGCATCCCCACTAGTCACAACAATATCATATATCATGCCATACTCAAAATTCACATTATCATATACCATATATTTTCAAATTCACAAATATTTACAAATTTTAACGATGATGCCTCATCATGAATTTTAGCAACTTACTTTGCCGATTGGCTGTAGTGCTAACCGTGTAATCAACACCATCTCACCATCGATCTCAACTGTCCACTAATGCTTAATGGCTGCAATCGTCTTTTAAAATATCCAAACTTATAAAATAACTTTATCAATTCCAAAACAATACTTTACTTCATCAACTAATACATTTTCATGTCAAAATACTTTATAACATTATGTTGTTTAAAATATAGTTTATAATATTTCTCAAAATATTGTTTCTTTTTCAAAAAAAAATTCCCTTTAAATATTTTCTATAATTTTTATCAAAATATATACTTATTTCAAAATAATTTTTAACTTCTCTCAAAACATTATATACTTTCCCAAAAATAGTATTACACTTTAAAGCAAATACATTCTTCCAAATATTACTTATAACACTTTACAGAATAGTAATTCTTCATTTTCTAAAGCATTATTACTCATTTCAAAATACTCTTCTAAACATTCTTGTTTCAAAAATATCATATATAACATTCCTTAAAATATTATTTTCAAGACATTGATTCTAATATACTCAAATGTTTTACTCCTTTCAAAACATTGCATTACTTTTCAAAACATTATGTCTAAATGTTTTGTCCTAGCATTTTGGAATCCCTATCGATAACGTTGACCAGGCGCATCGACCAGAATTCTAAAAACACTCAACGAATAAATTAACATGAAATTTACTTCAAAAATTTCTTTAAATATTTACTTATACATATATACATTAACAAATTTGCTTATAAAAATAATTTCTTGTTTATATTAATACATTATATAATACCACATATACACACACATAGACATATACATTATAAAAAAGATTTCTAATTAAAGCATATGTCTGCTTGTATTAAATCATTTACAATAGATCCTTGTAAATATAATCAAATAAATAACTTTCAACATTCTAAACATCTCCCATCATCATCCAGACACATATCCAAGCAAGCTTTAATTTAATTTCATCTCAACACACTTATACACACACACACACAAGTATCATACTACTTTAAAAGCAATTTTCCATTATCCCTTGCGAAAACTTCAATGCCGAAGACACCGTAGAGTCCTATCATGAAGAATTGAGTGGGTTTTCCACCTCCAGTAATAACTCCCACTCAAGACTGATCTAAAACAATTATTTTTGAATTCAACACAACAAAGAATAAGTAAATTAAAACATGCACACAACAAGCAAAGCAACCAATGTGCTCAATGTAAAGTTATCTATCAGTTTCCGCTATGTGACTTTGATCACTACTGGATCAGGCTATTCTATTCAAAGCCACATAGAGGTCTAATATTCATCAACAATGCTGACCCTACTAGTCAGACCTACTACTTTTTCTTTACTACCCACTTTAAGTACTCTGTATCTCATATAGAGACCACACATAGAATGGGTAGAAGTAAAAATATTATTTACTAAGAAAATAACAAATACATTCCCATATGATTGCCCTAGTAATCATCATATAACATATACTCCTACTACCCCTTACTATAGGGTAACTTCCCAACACAGCCAAAGGGAAAGGGATTGTATGTAATAACCCACCCCGGAACAAGCCTAAATCTTGACCATAAAAGGCCCATCGAAACTTAGACTAATTCCAAAGCGGGGCGTTGGTTGGTAAAAAAACAATATAGAGCTACTTATCTATTCATTCAGATTTCACAGTGGAAGGATAAAATATAATAGCATAAATAGTACCATTTTATTTCAAATTCCAAATGTCACAAAACAAAACCGTAACATAATGTCAACAATAACCGTTGCATCATCTTGTTCAAAAGATACATTTTTAAACTTCAAATGGGTCAGAGAATAACATAAATTGATAATTAGACTACTGCCACAAGCTCCTCTGATCATCATCTTCATCTTGATCATCGTCTCCTTCCCTAACCTGTGTTGTAATGACGAGGGAGTCAGAACAACAATATTTGGTGAATAGAAAATCTCAAGCCTTTTTATATCAGTACTTGGACAGTATAATTTAAATAAAGATATGTCTTTCGTATTTCAAACTATATTCAAAACCATTTAATACTTCATATAAGGGAAGGAGGCAGACCCTCTAACAACCATTTAATACCTTCAATCCCCGAAGCAGGTTTTCCCATAATTAATAACCCATAACTGTCGTTATTAACGTCTTCCAATGCGAGAGATAGAACCCAAACCAGTTAATACCATTTAATGGAAAATAGGCAGACTCTGACCATTTAAGACCTCAATTGAGGTAGGCCCCCATCATTTAATACTTATTCCCAAGGTGGACTCTACGTAGGTCTTTATCTAGCTGATATTGCACGGAAATCTCTTTGGACACTTAATACTTCCTATTAAAGCGATTGGAACACACCAAAACCGTTGGATCAAGGTCGGTTAAAAATAATAAAATCTAGTATGTTAAAATAGCCAAAACTCTAGCCGTTATAAATAAGTAGCGATCGACTGCCACCTTCCTGCTGGTCGACCACTAACGGTCGACCGGTCATGGGTAAGGGGTCGACCGCTCCCCCTATTCTGGGAATATTTTGATTGCCGTCGATTTAATTTTATTTAATTCCTTAATTATAATTTAACATTAATGTTAATCTTAATGTTCACTTAATCCCCAAGTATAATTACCGTTATCTATTGAATTTCAAATTTGGGAATTTAATATTTATTTGAATTTGAATTCTATTTAAATTATTTTAAACCCAAAAACTTCAAAAACCCGTAACTTCTTCGTTTGAGCTTCGTTTTCAGCATATTATATATGGAAATTGATCTAAATTTTGCCATGAATGCAACAACATAACTTTCGTGGTCAAAACTCAACTTTTGCAAAATTCTCATTTTTACCCCTATCTTAATTTAATTAATTTATCCAATTTATTTATTTATGGTTGATTTTACGGAGTGTTACATCCATGTTATACAACCAAGTTATCTATGCAACCATCTACTTAACCAAAAGTGCAATGTGATTATGTACTACAGACATACTATAAGTAAGCTCAATCATAGCATGGGTGTGTGGTCGTGATATATAAGTATGTATGCAAATACCCTAAACATGCATAAAGATTTCTACGTGAATGTAAAGTGATAGTGAAAACTGTAGCAACCATCTCCTACTATCTAATCTAGCAACCACGATGAAACCAAAACCCTAAATTTAGGGAGAGAAGTTTACCAGTGAAAAGCTCAGGATAAGAGCTCCTCATTTTTTCTTCAGTTTCCCATGTGCTTTCCACCAAGTTGTCTTTCTATTGTACTTTGACTAGCCTAATTTCTTTGTTGCGGAGCTTCTTACTTCCATGCTCCACAATGCGTGTGGCGGCACGTGATGCTATTGACTCTATCTCTTTATCCCCCAACTATTCAGGCTATACTACAACAGCTATGTCATGAAGGCATTTCCTTAAATGTAAGATGTGAAAAACGTTGTGGACTCTTGCCAATCTATTCGGTAGCTCCAAGCGATGATCAAGTCTTCCAACTCTTTTCAAAACTCAAAAAGGCCCAACAAATCTTAGTGCCAATTTCCTAGACTTACCAAATCTTATGACTTTTCTAAGAGGGGAGACTTTGATAAATACTGAGTCTCCAACCTCAAATTCTAACTCTTTCATTCTCTTGTCTGCCTTGGATTTCTGACGGTCTTGCGTTGCCTTCATATGTTTTCTAATCAACTCTACTTTTTTCGAAGTATCGCGAATTAAATTTGGTCCGAGCAGAATTTTGTCAGTAGTTTCATACAAACAATTTGGCGATTTACATGGTCTCACTTAAATGCCTTAAAGGGGTCCATAGCAATCTTCACTTGGTAATTATTATTATATGCGAACCGAACTAATGGTAGATGCTACTCCCAGTGTCCTTCGAAGTCCATGATGCAAGCCCTCAACAAGTCCTCCGAGATTCACTCTTTTAGTTTGACCATCAAATTGTGGGTGATAAGTAGTCCTAAGATTCAACAAATTTCCCAAGTAGCCTGCAAACTCCTCTCAAAATCGCTAGTGAATAAGAGGTCCCTATCACTAATAATGCTCGCTGGAATTCCATGTAGTCGAACCACCTACTTAACATAAATCCGTGCTAGAGAAGCTGCGGTCCTATTGTTAATAAAAAGAATAAAATGGGCACTCTTAGTGAGTTTATCTACTATGACCCAAGTAGTTTCATTGCCACTTCGACTCTTAGGCAATCCTTTTACGAAGTCCATCGAAATGTGTTTCCATTTCCAAGTCAGAATCTCTAATGGTAACACAATCCTTTGGGCTTCTCTTGCTCAACCTTCATTCTTTGACATGTTAAACTTCTAGCAACAAACTCAACTACCCTCTTCTTCATTCCCAGCCAAAAGAAAATTCTCTTCATATCCCTATACATCTTGTATCCTCCGGGGTGAATGGTCATCTTTGAGTGATGACACTTTACAAGTACTTCCTCCAACACACTGTCAATCATTAGGGCACAAAGGCGTCCATCCCTTCTTAAACATCCCTTCTCGTCTACTATACATTTACATACCGACGTGGTGAAAAGTTCTCCTCTTCTTAACTTATCCAGAATCTTCACTATCCTCTATTCCTTCTTTTGTTGTAGTCCAATGTAGTCCATCAAAGCCGGCTTAATCTCCATCACTGCCAAAAATCCTTGGATGGGTTCTGTTGGCGGTTGGAAGTTGAAATTTGAAAGGAACTCCAACTGCCTCCATTCATATATAGCACCTAAGGTAGCGTGCCTCCGACCGAGGGCATCGTCGACGACGTTCCCTTTTCTAGGGGTATATGTATACCAAAGTCAAATGATGCTTTATACTCCATCCACCTCTGCTGTGTAAGGTTTAAATCTTTTTAGGAAAATAACTATTTAAGTGACTTATGGTTAGTGAACAACTCAAACCTTTCTCCCAAAAGATAGTGTCTCCACATCTTCAAGGCAAAGACAATAGCTACCAACTCTAAGTTGTGAACTGATATCTCTTCTCATGGTGCTTCAGTTGGCTACTAGCATAAGCTACTACCCTTCCTTCTTGCATGAGACTGCTCCCAACCTTGTGCCACATGCATCCGTGAAAACTGTAAAAGGTTTTATCCCATCATGAATGGTAAGCACAGGTGCACTTGTTAATAGTTACTTAAGTTTCTCGAATGCTTCAGTGCATTTATCATCCCAAGTAAAGGTTGGATTCTTCTTAGTCAAGCGGGTTAAAGGGACAACTATTTTGGAAAGCCCTTTATGAACTTCCTATAATAGCATGTTAACCCAAGAATGTTCCAAACTTCCATTGCATTCTTTGGAACTCTCCACTCTTGAATAACTTCCACTTTTGCGGTGTCCATCGCTAATCCATGCTTAGAAACCATGTTTCCAAAAAACCTTACCTCCTTCTTCCAAAAGTGGCATTTTGCAAATTTGGCTCTAAGTCGGTGCCTCCTCAAGGTCCCTAGTCTCTCCCTTGAGTGATTATCATGCTTTCCTTTACTCTTAGAGAATTCTAAGATATCATCAATGAACACTGTGATGAACTTATAAAGTTGTCCCCTAAATACTCTACTCATCAAATCTATAATGTATATGGAGGCATTCGTCAATCTGAAATGCATTACCTCCCACTCATAGAGTCCATTCGGTGTGCGGAATGTGATCTTCGACTTGTTGTCCTCTGTGGTCCTCAACTGATAAAATCCAGTTGCCAAGTCCAATTGGGAGAAAACTTTGGCTCCCATAAGTTGATCGAACATGACGTTTATCTTGTGTAAGGGTTACCTATTCTTCCTTGTCAACTTGTTAAGTTCCCTACAGTCAATGCAAACTCTCAATAAGTCATCTATCTTAGTGGCAAAAACAACAATGGCTCCCCATTCCGAAGTACTTCGTTGGATGAATCCTTTCTGCAACAGCTTAGAGATTTGCTTGTCCAACTCACACCTTTCTTTAGGGTCCATGTGTCATAATAGCAAAGCGATTAGTCTAGCGTCCTTCTCCAAATTAATATTAAACTCAATCTTCCTTTGGAGTGGGAGTCCTGAGACTTCCTTAAAGATATCAGGAAATTCTCAGACTAGGGTATAGGGGTGTTAATCGGACGGACCAGACCGAACTAAGGGGTGTTCGTGTCCTGTCCCATAAAAGTTTCGGGAACATGGACCGGACAAGGCATTGGCTCGTACACTCTTCGTATGAGCCGAAAAATGGACGAACAATGTAGGGACAATAGAAAATTCATCGAATAGTTCATACGGACAAAATATCGTACAAATTTTCTTGTCCAAATTAATTTTCTAAATGAAAACGGATGAACATGGATAGAAAATTTTAACTTTGAACCGAGCCAGACAACGGACACTCGTACAACATTAACACCCGTATATGGGTATAGATGAAAGCTTAATATGAGATAGGCTGAGAAAGTACAAATAACTTGACTCGACTAAGTCTTGGGGTGTATAGTGGACCTCTAGGTCTTGCCCTCTTCAACTCCTTACTCGTACAACCCTTCTATCGCAATCTAAAATTTCCCCGTAGTAGTATGATAACCAATTCACTCCTAAGATAAGTCCATACCCCTCAAAATTTAGAACGTACACATTACATATGAAATCAACGTCACATATGTCCACAACTAGGTCTTTGCAAATTAAAGAGAGATGTGTCGACCCCCCAAAAAGGATTAGAGACTACTATTGGGCTGGTGACATATTAGGTTTAAGGATTTAAGGAGTTAACTACATTCATAGCTATAAAGGAATGCGATGCTTCAGAATCAAATAAGGTACGAATTATAACTCCAAAAATAAGAGTTATACCTTCCAATGCTGACTTTCCTTGGTCTCTAGAGGGTGGTCTACTCAATGTAGGGCCAACTTCAATGGCGTAGGCTTGTCCACTCGGCCCTTCCTTCGTCAGCTTTGGGCGTTAGTTCTTGAGGTGCCCTTCCTCGTGGCAGTGGTAACACTTTCCCTTAAAAGTTTCCTTCATCAAACTCACCCTATAATCTTTGGCTGTATGACCCTTCTTTTGGCATCTTTTACATACCTTACTCTCTTTCTTGAACTTTCCTTTCGACTTCTTATTCATCCAAAAGTTCCTCTTCTCGGTTTGATTTTGAGTAAGTCCTCCCTTCTCCTTCTCCACCACTTTTTCTTCCTCACCAGCCATCTGCAGTAAAGCCATCTCAACCAACGTCTTGTATATGGCGCCAACAAGCACTTGGGTCAATAATAATTCTCTAGGCAGGGAGTTTAAGCCTTTCACAAACTTCATGGCCTTTTTCCATAGGTGTATCGATCAAGCTCATTCCGAACTTAGCAAACTCTATAAACTTACTAATGTACTCCTTTAAAGTGGAGTCTCCTTGCTTAAGCTGTATAAATTTCTCTAGTTGTAAACTTACTTCTATCCTTGACATAAACCTTGACTCATATCAGTCCTTGAATTCATCCCAAGTGAAAATCCTACCGATATTCTCTTCAGCCACAATACTCTACCAATCTTAGGTTTCTCCCTTGAGCTACCAATCTGCCAACTCCTCTTTGGCTAATACTACCAACCGAGCTCCCAAAATATCCTTTTGTGGTCATTTATCCAAGTCTTTGCTCCACAAAACTCTCTGTTCCAGAATATACTCTTTCTCCTATACTGAGAAAGTGCTTACACATCTTTGTAAAGTCAACAGGAAGGCGTGCTGCAATGATAGGTGAGGCAGCAGGTGCCATCGGTGCACCTTGAGGAACATGGACTTCACCTACTTGCCTAAGGTATTGTTTGAACCATTCGGGCATCCCTCGAATGGCGGGTCTTTCTCGGGCAGGGTTCCTAGTCTCAAAAGAAGAATAATTATTAGCTATATCGACTATCTGTAGGTTGAGCTTTTTGTTATATTTTCCTAAGATAGTATTATATGCTAAAAGAAAGGTTTACCTAGTTTGTGTGTGCGTATGTTCAAAAATAGTGTGTGTGTGTGTGTATAGTAGGGGTTTTTGGAAACTATTTTTAAAAATAACAAATACACTACTCATACGTATACTTTTCCCCATTGATCGCGTAACCTAGGCTATGATACCAAATGTAACAACCCACCCCAAAACATGCCTAAATCCCGACCCATAAATGGCCCTTCGAAACTTAAACCCATTTCAAAGTTGTCTATTGATTGGTAAAAAGAACAATACAGAGCTATTTATCTGGTTATTCAGAGCTCACATTGGAAAGATATGGTATAATAGCCTAAATAGTACCCATTTTATTTCAAATTCCAAATGTCACAAAACAATACCATAACATAATATAAACAATAACCGTTACATCATCTTATTCAAAATATACATCAGAAAATAGCATAAATGGATAAATAGCTAGTGCCACAAGCTCCGCTCATCATCATCTCCATCTTGATCATTGTCTCTTTCCCTAACCTGTGTTGTAATGAGGAGGGAGTCGGAACAACAATGTTTGGTGAATAGAAAATCTCGAGCCTTTCTATATCAGTACTTGGGTAGTATAGTTTAAATAAGGATACGTCTTTCGTATTTCACACTATATTCCAAACCATTTAATACTTCATATAAGGGAAGGAGGAAGGCCCTCAAATAACCACTTAATAGCTTCAAATCCTGAAGGAGGTTTTCCCATAATTAATAACCCATAACTATCATTATTAATGTCTACCAATGGGAGAGATAAACCCCAAGGCACTTAATACCTTCTAATGGAAAATTGGCAGACTCTGACCATGTAAGACCTCAATTGAGGTAGTCTCCCATCATTTAATACTAATTCCTAAGGTGGACTCCACACATGTCTCTATCCAGTTGATATTGTATAAAAATCTCTTCGGACACTTAATACTTCCTATTGAAGCGGGATTTTCCGAGATATCCTTAATCATACCTAAATCCAATCCACACCATTCAATACTTCATATAAGGGGAAGAGGCGAGCCCTCAAACAACCACTTAATACCTTTAATTCCCTGATGCAAATCCTTTGTATTGTGACCCGTACCCACGGAGATGTCTCACATTAGTCTAACTATTCATAGGAACTGGTGGCTAGATTAGCTGGGCAGATTTACCCTACAGTTTTGGGACTAACCTCGCGTCATCCATATTTACTTATTATAGGTGATGTCTCACATCAGCCCCAAAGTCATACTGCTAATAGGAAGATTAGCTAGGTAGATTCTATATGCTTTTGACTGACCTTACATCCTTATAACTTAGCATATTTCATAACACTCTCTAAGTGTATAATCACGCATCTCACTGTATTTATTATTTAGGTCTTATAAAAAATCCTTGTCATTTTGCATAATTAATCACTTTCTTAAGGGGGATTTAAATGACAAATATTAACCTAATTAACTATGCAATTAATATGCTACAATTGTATGTTATTTATGCTAGTTTATATATAGGGGCATTTCACCAGAAGGACAAACTTTGCAGTCCAATTAGTTTCTTGGACACACATTCAAAGAAATTACTTTCAAGGCCAAAGTCAGGAGAATAATTACTTTTAAGGACAAAGTCAGCAGTCCAATTACTTTCAAGGACATAATTTCATAGGTTTTTAGGCCCTAGAAACTAATTATTTTACGTTTTGTCCTTGAAAGTAATTATTTCAGTTGTGTGTCCTAGAAACTAATTCTACTTGCTAAAGAGGCCCTTGTGGCTAATTTCCACTTATATATATATATATATAAGTACGCGCTTATTATTTTCTAGGCATGCGAAGATTATTCCTAAACTAACGTATTAAATGTCAAATCTTCCAATGTTATACAAGTCTCATTTCCAAATAGCATTTTTACCATAAATCCAACATTCCAAAATCAAATCAATTGACTTGTACTTAGAATCCAATTCCAACTTATTTCCTATTAAAACAATGGAATAAAATAATAATAATGGAAACTTACAATTAAATAAGTTTACGCTCTATTAAACTCCTTTTGACATAGAATTAGACAAGGGAATTTTTATTTAATTTGCAGAAATAGGCAGTGTAAACTATGAGTAAGAATTCGTATCTTACATACAATTTCTAAATCAAATTCAAAGAAAAAGGATAAGAAGTGGAATAGAAGGTGAAACACATATATTGCAAAATCCACAAAACTCCATTATTTTAATACAAACAATTAAGATTCCAACCTAAAAATTAATACTTACCTTTAGGGGAGGGGATTTTATTGTGATGTTTTCATAATCTGAAACTCCCCAAGGCATATATCAAATTCAAACCACACTATTCAATTACTAAAATAGAAAATCTAAGATTTCCACTCATAGAGGTCTTTAGCTTTGCCTTCTCTTCGATTTGACACGCATTCAATAAACTCTTTCAGACCTCTTCTTATATATATATATATCAAGGGATTTGTATATACGTTAGATTCAAAAAATTAGATGTTTGGAGGAGAAGAGATTGAGAAAATAAACAATAAACAAAGATAGATATGTAGGATTTCTTATTTGAAACCCTAATGAAAATTTTCGAATCTATGAAGAGATGAACTGACAAAGCTTCACTAATGTTCCCAAAATATTATGTGAATAAAAGTAAGGGGGCTAGGTTCTTATTTATAGTGGTTGGAATGCACCAGAACTGTTGGATGAAGGTCGGTTAAAAATAATAAAGTCTGGTACGTTAAAATAGCCAAAACCCGAGCCGCCATCAATAGACAGTGGTCGACTATCGCCTTTCTACCAGTCGACCACTAGTAGTCGACCGATCATGGGTAAGGGGTCGACCGCTCCCCCTATTCTGGGAACATTTTGATTGCCATTGATTTATTTTTATTCAATTCCTTAATTATAATTTAACGTTAACGTTAATCTTAACATTCACTTAACCCCCAGTATAATTACCGTTATCTTTTGAATTTCAAATTTGGGAATTAAATATTTATTTGAATTCTATTTAAATTATTTTAAACCCAAAAACTTCAGATGCCCATAACTTCTTCGTTTGAGCTTCGTTTTCAGCATATTATATATGGAAATTGATCTGAATTTTGCTACGAACGCAACGACATAACTTTCATGGTCAAAATACAACTTTTGCAAAATTTCCATTTTTACCCTATCTTATTTAAATTAATTTACTTATGGTTGATTTTACAGACTGTTACGCTGTAAGTCTCATCTAAGGTCAAGGCTAGTGTCTCTTATACTCTGTACAATTTTGAACCTACACTTATGCCAACTGTAACACCCCACCTAAGAATATTACTAGGTAATACTATATAATAATACGGAGAATGAGGTGATATTGGGCAATCACTCATGAATTTTTTTGACTAACATCGATATGTATTTCAAAATCATAAACTATTCACCTTATGTAACCGATATCGATGCAAAGTAATAAACACATGTGTTTCACGGATCGAACAATACATAATATAAAACAAAAAATAGAGAATACAAAGTCATTAATGGTGCGATAATCTACAATAGATGAAATATATAAGTTCGTGTGGGTCTACATAGTGTCCAATGCCCACTATCATTTAAATATACAATTATGTCAAATACAAACATCACATCAACATAAATACATAAGAGGCTATATCAAAATAATATAATACTAATCTACTAATATACTAGCCTTCGACTATGCCCAATAACCACAAGCTGGTCACCTCATTCCTAAACCTGAAATGCCTCAGGCTGACTTGATGTAACGACCCAGAATTTTGGTCATTAATTTTGAATATTTAATTTATTTTAAATTTTGAATTTGAATTATTTATTGATTTTGAATATGGAAGAATCAGCGAAATGGTTTAAAATTCCAAGTATAGCGATTTATTTATTTTGGGTGAATAGTAAATTAATAACTGAAATTGGGATAATAGGTGAATCTGGAAATAAACGTATACAAAAATGGTTTCTAAAGTTTATCTAAATTCTATTTGGATTTGAATTATAATATTGGACTTTGGAATGAAGTTAAAAGACGATAAGTTAAGTTGGAAATTTATATATTAAGTTAATAGTGGAATTTAATATATAGTAATAGTGTAAATAACTGAATTTTGATTTAAAATGAACCAGAATGATTTCTATATGGATATAAATTCTATTTGAATTATAATGAAGTAGTAAGTTGTAAAAATTGAAATTTTAAATGATTTCGACGATTTTGAAAATCGCTCGATTTAATCGACTCGTTAACATAGCCTTCCGGGGCACAGTCTCGGAATTCGACGAAACAAGTTCCATTGGATCCGTAATAGTGTATTATTATCGGATTTCAAATTTCATAACGTTTGAAGTTAACATTTGGTCGTACGGAATAGAAACGCGTTGAAGTAAATATCGAAAATTTTAATATTTTAAATCGATTCGAAAAGCTATCTTCCAAATACAATCAAAATAGCCTCCGAAAACATGTTCCATTGTGTTCGGAAGGCGGGTAAAACATTACGAACGCCAGGCGGCACGTTTCGTTTGGAGTTCGTTTGAAAAAGTTTGTAAAGATTGAAATATATTAATAAAATAATGTTGTATATGTGTATAAATACTGTTAACACAGTAAAACCCTAATAACCATTCGTGGCCGCCGTTATCTCTTTAATGGCCGAAATGCTTCCATTTTCTCCTCGATTTTTCTTCAAATCCACAAGCTTTCGCGAGAAGCTTCCAACTAGGAAGTTGTAGAGCACTCCGAACTCTACACTATCAACGGAGGTGATGGGTTTTAGCGTAGCGTAGAGGGAGCAGGGATGCCGCGTTCATCGCCGTTTCAATCGAGTTTTGTGCGACGATGGGATGACCGAGATGAACGAAACTCTGGCCGTAGATGCGTGGCGTGACGCTCCTCGAAGTGATGGTGTTCGATCATCCCCTAACGATGAGAAGGAGGAGCGGTAATGAACCCTAAGCGGCGGCTTGGTGGGTTCTTGTACCTATCGATCGTGATGTGGAAGAAGTAATCGAGCAGCCTTGATCTCGTGATATCTAGTGAACGGTATATCTAGGTGTTGTAATTAATAAAAAAAAGGAAATTGTATTATAAAAATTATATTCACATGTTTTAAAATTCATAACTTCTTCATACGTTGCCAGAATCGGACGAAATAAGCGGCTCCGAAATCGCAGCGACGGACACTATGCTACGGAACAGATCTGGAGTCATTCGGAGCTTGTGAAATTTTTAGGTTAAATCGAACGCCGTTCGATTTAATTTAAAATTGGAACGCTTGGCGATTTAAAACTCAAGATGAGTTAATCTCACTCAAATTTGGACTGCCAGTATTAATTTTAAATAGTTAAAATTAATAAATGATTGATTGGTTAATTTGATGCATTTTTATCAGTTAGATGTGATATTATATATAGTAGTATATATATATATATATTGGAGTGATTGATATTCCCGCATTTATATAGCGGATGAGACCCTATGTGCCCTGCATAATAGCGGATGACCCTATATACTGCGATATTCCACCTCGAAGTGGAATTGGTATTTTTATGTTGTGCTAACATCTGTGGATGCAAGGAAACAGGTTGGAGGGATCCAACTGAATTCATCAAAAATGTTGAATTTAATTGCATATATAGTGATATATGTTTTTGTTAAATAATCTATGGCAGGTTATTGTGTGATTTAAATTGATTGGATGTTATGGCAGTTAACCTTGGTGTTTTTAAATACCAAAAAAAAATGGTTTCATTTGGTAAAGAATTGTAAATAGGAATTTTGAAGTAAAAATGTCTATATAGAGTTTTTGGTAAATCTATGGGCTAAAGTAAATGGTTTTGAAATTGTAATGTAGTTATTTCGGATTTTGGTGAACAGAGATTTTGGAAATAAAAATATATAAAGGATTTTCAATTATTAACCGGGTGATTTTTTTAAAGCTGTTAAAATATTCTAGAAAATTAATTGTTTAATTATTTTAAATTTTCCAAAATATATTTTATTATTAATTACTTACTTCATAATGATTATTAAAGATTTGTCATTATTTAAGCACTAGTCAGCAATTTGTTTTTAAAAGATAATTATTAAATATTAATATGGTTTTGGTATAATAACCATTATTGAAGTATAATTGCTTAGAATTAACTTGAAATTTTATTTTTGAACTTATAAGTAATTTTCTGAGATAACTTTTAAATAAAGTTTCGAAGAGTATTGGTATACTCGTGTGGCAAAATTCGAGGCAGTGAGTGTCTGCAGCTAAGTTTTGAATTTCTCTAGGATAGAGACGTAACCATTGAGCCGTGATCCATGGTTTGATACCGCAGTGGTACTTTCCACATTATTTTTAAAATGGGTTTCTAAATATTTTTGATAAGATACTTTATGATTATACTGATTCCGATAAGATAAGTATATATTCTGGATAAAGAGATTTAATTTATTTAAAATTTAATTTAAATAAGACTTGGTGTATCGGTGAAATTGAATTATTTGGTTGAATTGATTGTTTATTTGATAGTTAAATAACCGACTATCAAATCTGGACCCAAATATAACTTTGGAAATATCTAGAAGAGGTATGGGAATTATATGGTACAGTTACCATTCGAGGTGCTATACTGTACGTGTAAACTCGTTCGTTCTTCTAGGACGTGTTTAAGGAAATCCGTTGTGTTCGATCTTATATGGTACAAAAAGCTATCTTCCACATACGATTAAAATAGCCTCCGAAAACATGTTCCATTGTGTTCGGAAGGCGGGTAAAACATTACAAACACCAGGCAACATGTTTCGTTTGGAGTTCGTTTGAAAAAGTTTGTAAAGATTGAAATATATTAATAAAATAATGTTGTATATGTGTATAAATACTGTTACCACATTAAAACCCAACTAACTATTCGTGGCCGCCGTTATCTCTTTAATGGCCGAAATGTTTCCATTTTCTCCTCGATTTTTCTTCAAATCCACAACTAGGAAGTCGTAGAGCACTCCGAACTCTACGATATCAAGGGTGGTGATGGGTTTTAACATAGCGCGGAGGGAGCAGGGAGGCCGCGTTCGTCGCCGTTTTAATCGAGTTTTGCACGACGATGGGATGACCGAGCTCAACGAAACTTTGGCCGTAGGCGGGTGGCGTGACGCTCCTTGAAGTGATGGTGTTCGATCGTCCCCTAGCGATGAGAAGGAGGAGTGGTAATGAACCCTAAGCGGCGGCTTGGTGGGTTCCTGTACCTGTCGATCGCGATGTGGAAGAAGTAATCGAGCGACCTTGATCTCGTGATCTCTAGTGAACGGCAGATCTAGGTGTTGTAATTATTAAAAAAAGGAAATTGTGTTATAAAAATTATATTCACATGTTTTAAGATTCATAACTTCTTCATACGTTGCCGGAATCGGACGAAACAAGCGACGCCAGAATCGCAGCAACGGACACTACGCCGCGGAACTGATCTGGAGTCATTTGGAGCTTGTGAAAATTTTAGGTTAAATCGAACGTCATTCGATTTAATTTAAAATTGGAACGCTTGGGGATTTAAAACTCAAGGTGAGTTAATCTCACTCAAATTTGGACTGCCAGTATTAATTTTAAATAGTTAAAATTAATAAATGATTGATTGGTTAATTTGATGCATTTTTATCAGTTGGATGTGATATTATATATAGTAGTATATATATTGGAGTGATTGATATTCCCGCATTTATATAGCGATGAGACCCTATGCGCCCCGCATAATAGCGGATGACCCTATATACCGCGATATTCCACCTTGAAGTGGAATTGGTATTTTAATGTTGTGCAAACATTTGTGGATGCAGGGAAACAGGTTGGAGGGATCCAACTAGATTCCTCAAAAATGTTGAATTTAATTGCATATATAGTGATATATGTTTTTGTTGAATAATCTGTGGCAGGTTATTGTGTGATTTAAATTGATTGTATGTTATGGCAGTTAACCTGGATTTTTGGTGTTTTTAAATACCAATAAAAAATATGGCTTCATTTGGTAAAGAATTGTAAATAGGAATTTTGAAGTAAAAATGTCTATATAGAGTTTTGGGTAAATCTATGGGCTAAAGTAAATTGTTTTGGAATTGTAATGTAGTTATTTCGGATTTTGGTGAACAGAGATTTTGGAAATAAAAATATATAAAGGATTTTTAATTATTAACCGGGTGATTTTTTTAAAGGTGTTAAAATATTCTAGAAAATTAGTTGTTTAATTAGTTTCAATTGTCCAAAGCATATTTTATTATTAATTACTTACTTTATAATGATTATTAAAGATTTGTCATTATTTAAGCACTAGTCAGCAATTTGTTTTTAAAAGATAATTATTAAATATTAATATGGTTTTGGTATAATAACCTTTATTGAAGTATAATTGCCTAGAATTAACTTGAAAATTTATTTTTGAACTTATAAGCATTTATTTGAGATAACTTTTAAATAAAGTTTCGGAGAGTATTGGTATACTCATGTGGCGAAAATCGGAGGCAGTGAGTGTCTGCAGCTAAGTCTTGAATTTCTCTGGGATAGAGACGTAACCATTGACCTGTGATCCATGGTTTGATACCGGTTTCCAAATATTTTTGAAAAGATACTTAGTGAATATACTGATTTCGATAGGATAAGTATATAATTTGGATAAAGAGATTTAATTTATTTAAAATTTAATTTAAATAAGGCTTGGTGTATCGGTGAAATTTAATTATTTGGTTGAATTGATTGTTTATTTGATAGTTAAATAACCGACTATCAAATCTGGACCCAAATATAACTTTGAAAATATCTAGAAGAGGTACCGGAATTATATGGTACAGTTACCGTTCGAGGTGCTATATTATACATGTAAACTCGTTCGTTCTTCTAGGACGTGTTCAAGGAAATCCTTCCACCAACGGTTAGGAGGTGATCTCCGATCTTATTTTCGTCTGTTTATTTCCTAAAGAACCGGGGTTGAGTTTACCGGAAATAGCGAACGTTGTTTCGAAGAGACCGGGATCAGATTTATGATCTGAAAACCACTTCGATCCAACGAGTACGTTTTCAAAAGGAAGACAAGAGCTTGGAGTCGAAGATGGAGTAGTGAAGTGCAAGGGATAATCGTTACTAATCTTGAGGGTGATTCCAAAATGGATTTAGTAGGAATAGTGCCTTCGGTTCCGTTCAGACCCGGAACGGACTTGTATGGATGAATGCCATCAGAACATTGTCATTGGAGGACAATGAGCATTCTAAGTGATATTTCCTTGAAAAGGTAATCGTAGCCTCTAAGCCTCATTAACCGGGAATGATTGAAAATCAGGGGATGCAGCAAGGCTAAGTGGGTCGCACCCAAGTAAGGTATGTCTATCACCCTTCTAGATAACCTTGGATATTATTTTATTACTACGATGTATAGAAGGAGCTCGAAAAGAGGGTGGGAACACCCGAGGTGATAGCATATTCGGTCTATCCAGGTTAGGGATAGTCCAGTCTTGTGTACCAGGGGATCCCGATGTGGTCCTCGGTACAGTGTTTCTAGACAGGTACCGTGACGGGTGGTACCCCAGTGCCTAATCATTCAGATGGAATCCATTCTCCAATAAGCGTCATACGGTTTTGATTGTGCCCAACTATACTGGAACGTGAGATGCAAGCATTTAAGCTATTTGAATAAGTATTTGTACTTAGACACTATTATAATATCAGAGGACTTTAATATGAAATGTTTTGGTTATCATAAGGTAAAAACCCGGCATGTTTATTTATGGCGTGGTCTTACGAGATACCTTTGATTTTCAAAGGATTTTGAAACTTTAATAATTCAAATTAAGTGTTTTTTTCTCATGCTGGTTTTTTCAGACTGACTCGGGTGTTATTCTATTATAATGCTCGGGTCAGACCGAGTATTTCAGGTTCAGGTTAGGATGCTATGGAGTAGGAGACGAACTGGAGACCGAGACGTATTCTCGTACTTGTTCTATTCCGCTGAAATGTTTTGTTTGGAATTGCTAGCAATTATGAGGGCAGGTTGTTATAACTGTCCAGGCTAGTAATTATTGATTTGTGTACTCTGATGTGAAATATGTATATTATCGTTTTGATCTGTGTAAAGGGCTATTGATATTATATATTGTTATGTCCGCTGTGAGATTCTATTTTGTCTAGTTTTATTCTTCTTCTACCTACTTTCTTTTCCCTCAACAATCTGTCTTTTCTGGCACTCGATCGTTCGACATGTTATACGATGAGTGTATTTATGTCGATTTTCAGGGGTCGTGAAGAGCGGGTCGTCACACTTGAGTATTATGTAAATAACACATGGGTCAGACTATATCTAGAATGTAGATGTCAATATATAATAACAACTGGCATGGTATAAACAATTGTAACTCATTGTGGCATATGCACATCTTAATTGTATCAACATATCTCAAACCATGCACATAAAAGATCACTCATCATGAAGTATAGTGAATCAACACATCAAACGACACATAATCAAGTGGGTGAAGCATCACACAATCAAACATATCAATACATAACTATCAAGTACTACATGGCATGCACTCAGCAATACCAAGATTATCTCTAAGATAACCATAAAGTAGACATACCCAGGATCCATCATACTCAGCATATAAAATTAAACAACGAACAAATATCTAAGTCAAACATATATAAAATATGATAAGGCATGCTCTTTGCTGCCAGGTTATTTCTCAAATAACCATATTATATGTATATACGGGGCCATGCTGATCCATGAACTCTCGGTCTCATGAATACCCTCAATGGCATATTATAATCATCTCAACCTTAGCCTTATAACTAGTTATTGGACTCTCAGTGACGCAACAGCGGAATAACAAAAATGATTGATACGGTGAAAGTAGCACTCGATGGAATAGAAGATACCGAATGGCCCAAATCCGTTGATCCAAAGATACTGGATTCTAGCTATCCCAAACACGTTGATCGCGCACGATACCGTGTTCAAAGATCTACGATTCTTCCTACATTGATCTAGCGCACTAGATACCGTGAATCGGCTTCAGCAGTCGTTGAATCGAGCGCACTCGATTACCGAAAGTGGAGATAGGAGATCACACTCAACTACCAATTTAATTGAAAGCACAAAGCTAACAAACAAAAGTTTTATTCAAAATCAACTAACTTTTACAAATGACGCAACTCGCCTATTTATAGGCTTACAATACAACCGACTCAACAAATGACAACACTTAGGTCGTCCATGACCTAACACATCACGACCTACGACCTACGACCTAAAGAATGTACATCACAAGGACCTAACATCATACGACCTATTTACATTGCACACGACCTAAACAACCAACAATACAAACGACCTTACAACAATGCGACTCAAAATATATACAACACACACATAGGTCGGCAGCGACCTAACTTGAGCGACCTAAAAAGGCAAGGCAGCGACCTAACTTCCCAAAGGTCGAGCGACCTAAGATGGATGCGGCTTAAGCTTCAGCGACCTAAGAAGTTAGCTTCTGGGATTCTTCTCACGACCTAATTCTCCTCGCGACCTAACTTAAGTCGTAACCAGTTTACGCGACCTAACTTAGGTCGTAGCTCGAGACAGTCTTCACTCGAAATGTTGGAGCGACCTAAAGTGAGCGGTATGTGAGAGTTCGGTCATTCGCGACCTAACTTTGATTTGTTTTCCTTGCTAGGTCGTAGCTCGCTTGAGCGACCTATCACATTAACTCGCGCGAGTATCTTCATGCTTAACCCGTTAGCTCTTGAGCGACCTTCATTATGTTGTGAGTCTCCACTAGGTCGTTTATGAGCTTCACTAAGTCGCGGAGCGACTTAAAGGACTCGTTAGGTCGTTCGCGACCTAACACTTCACCGAAATTGGGCTGTATCATCTTGGAGCGACTTAAAGGAATCGTTAGGTCATACGCGACCTAACACTTCACCATTCCAGGTATTATTCTGGGCTGCATCATCCTCCCCTGGTTGGGAAAAATTCGTCCTCGAATTTACGCCGTCCTCTTCCACAACAAGTTCATCTCCATGATACAGAATCAAATATTTGACATTGAAAACATCAGAAGTATGAACATCATCCGGTAATCTCAACTGATATGCATTCTCATTGATTTTCTTCAAAATTTCCACTGGACCGATTTTTCGAGCTTTCAACTTGTTGTACGTTCCCACTGGAAAACGATCTTTTGTCAACACGGCGTAAACTAAATCACCTTCCCTGAAATTCACATTCCTTCGCTTCTTATCTGCCAGTTGTTTATACTTCTCGTTTGATGTAAGCAATCGTTCATGAACATTTTTGTGGCATTCTTGCAACTCAGTCACAAAATCACTAGCCCGCTTAACAACTCCCTTCTGATATGGCACCGTCGTCAAATCCAATGGACCCTTCGGACTTGCTGAGTATACAACTTGAAACGGACTGAATCCCGTACTTCGATTGACTGCATGATTATGTGCAAACTCCGCTTGACATAACTTCATATCCCAACTCTTCAGATTATCCTTCACTAGGCACCGTAATAAATTCCCCAAAGATCTGTTAACAACTTCAGTCTGACCATCGGACTGTGGATGGTAAGCACTACTGAAATTTAGCTTTGTTCCCACCATCTTCCACAAACTCAGCCAAAAATGACTTAGAAATCTAGTATCCCGATCAGAAACAATGGATTCTGGTAAACCATGTAAGCGATACACTTCTTTAAAGAATAATTCAGCAACACAAACGACATCAGCCGTCTTCTTACAAGCGATGAAATGTGCCATCTTTGAAAACCTGTCCACGACAACATATATCGAATCATTCCCCCTTTGAGTTCTCGGTAATCCCAAAACAAAATCCATACTGATATCAACCCATGGTCTAACCGGCACGGGTAACGGCATATACAATCCCGCATTCGTCGCTGTTCCCTTGGAAACTTGGCAAATATGACATCTATCCACAAACTTTCCAACTTCCCGCTTCATCGAAGGCCAATAATAAGATTGAGAAATCAATTGTAATGTACGGTCTCTCCCCACATGACCTTCCTCATGTAACTCTTTCACAATCTTCATTCGTAAATTGCCCTCTGGTATACACAATCTGTTACCCTTGAATAGAAAACCATCCACTAACACATACTCATAAGTCTTTCCTTCATTGACTTCATCCATGATCTTAGCAAAGTAAGGATCATCAACAAACAAATCTGGCAACACGTCAAACCCTGTCACCTCTACCTTCATTGTAGTCAACACATGATTCCTTCGACTTAATGAATCTGCCACTCGATTCGTAATTCCCGACTTATGCTTCACCACAAATGTAAATTGTTGTAAGTATGCAATCCACGAAGCATACCTAGCTGCAATCTTGTCCTGTCCCTGCATATGCTTCAACGCTTCATGATCAGTATATAAAACAAATTCTTTATGAAACAAATAATGTCTCCAGTGTTTCACAGCTTGCACGATAGCATAAAACTCGACATCATATGTATTATATCTCATCTTTGCTCCCGATAACTTCTCACTGAAATATGCAATAGGACGCCCTTTCTGACTCAACACCCCTCCAATCCCAACTTTAGATGCATCAGTATGTAACTCAAACAACAACTGAAAATCTGGTAATACTAGAATTGGTGCTGTCGTCAAAAGCTCTTTGATTCGCCCAAAAGCAACCCCTGCTTCCTCTGACCATAAAAATTGTTTCCCCTTCATACAATCAGTAACTGGTGCCATCACGCTACTGAAGTGTGGAATAAACCTTCGGTAGAATGACGCTAAACCATGAAAACTTCTAACTTCGGTTATCGTCCTGGGTTGCGGCCAATTTTTGATTGCTTCAATCTTATTCTGATCCACTTGTATACCACCTCCCGATATAACATACCCCAAAAACAAGACACTATGCGTCATGAACACGCATTTCTTCGTTGCAGCATAAAATTGTTCCTGTCGCAATACCATCAACACTTCTCTCAGATGTTGTAAGTGTTCTTCTGGATTCCCACTATATATCAGTATATCATCAAAATACACCACTACAAACTTCCCGATAAATGGTCTAAAGATCTGATTCATCACCCGCATAAATGTACTCGGTGCATTCGAAAGACCAAACGGCATAACCAGCCATTCGTACAGTCCCTCACGTGTCTTGAACGCTGTTTTCCATTCATCCCCTGGTCTGATTCGAATTTGATGATAACCGCTTTTCAAATCAATCTTCAAAAAGATAGTAGCCCCACTAAGCTGATCCAACAAGTCATCCAATCTAGGCATAGGAAATCTATATCTCACAGTAATCTTATTCAACGCCCGACTATCAGTGCACATCCTCCATGTCCCATCCTTCTTCGGCACTAACAATGCTGGCACAGCACATGGACTTAAACTTTCCTGCACACGCCCTTGTTCAAGCAATTCTTCCACTTGCCTTCTCAATTCCTCATGTTCTTTTGGACTCAATCTGTAGTGTGGTCTATGAGGTAACACTGCTCCTGGAACAAGATCAATTTGATGTTGAATGTCTCTCAACGGCGGTAATTCCGTTGGTAGCTCTTCAGGAAATACATCGTTAAATTCTTCCAGTATCGGCTTTACTTCTTCAGGTATTTCAACCACTTCATTGCTCTCTCGCCCAATCAGCAGAAACACTTCAGGCTCCTCTTTAACTTCTTTAACAAACTTCTTCAAAGATAGTAACGTTTTAAGTTCTTCAATCTCCTCCAACTTGCTTTCTTCGTGTTGTCGCTTCTTAGGAATTAAAGTAATTTTTGTACCCTCAAACATGAAACTGTAACTGTTAGCACGTCCATCATGTTGCACAGCCCTATCATACTGCCATGGTCTCCCCAACAACAGATGGCATACATCCATGTCTACAACATCACACCAAATTTCGTCTTTGTATTTCTTCCCAATTGAAAAATTAACACAAGCTCTTCTTCCAACTTTCACCTCCCCACCTTTCCTCAATCAAGCTAACTTGTAAGGTTTCGGATGCTTCTCAGTCTTCAATGCCAACTTCTTCACAGCCTCGGTAGAGATAATATTATCACAACTTCCCGCATCGATGACAAACTTGCAAACCCTTCCCAAGATAGTGCACGTTAATTGAAAGATGTTACTCCTCAACCAGCTAGTTTCCTCCTCCTGTTTTGGTGTTAAACACGACCTCTTCATCATCAATGAATACCCTTCATCTCCTGACACATTTTCTTCCTCCTCATCATGTAGTGAATTAGAACAATCAGCTTCTACATCCTCTTCTTCAACCTCAGCAATCATCGCTCGCTTCTTTGGCTTTGGACATTCGTTACTTTTGTGACCCATCTCCTGACAATTGAAACATTTGATACCACTATTGGCCCTGGTCTTAGAAACTTCATTAACAACCGATTTTGCAACAGCTTTCGAAACATTCGCATTGCTACTAGCCCCTTTCATTGGATTGTTAGAATTCGTAAACACACCACCACCTCTCTTTCCTTGCTTCTCCCAAGATAGAGCTTTTTGATGTGCTTCAGCGACAGATCTGGGATCAAACATATTCACCATATCCTGTATCTGCATTCTCAACCCTCCAACAAATCTAGCTGTCAATTGCTCCTCCGTTTCCATGATATCATTCCTCGCAATCAGCTGATAGAACTCATCTGCATAATCATTCACTGACTTCGTTCCTTGCCTCAAGTTCTGCAAACGTTGATACATAAGAGATTGATAATTGTAAGGTAAAAACGTAGCTTTCATCAATTTCTTCATCTTATCCCATGATTCAATTTTTGACTTCCCCATTCTCTCCCGTGTTAGTTTAGTTTGCTGCCACCATGCCATAGCTCTACCCCTCAACCTTGTAGCAACCAACTTCACTCTACGATGTTCTGGAACTTCCTTGAAGTCAAAAATCTCCTCCACATTAGATAACCAATCCAAAAACTCCTCAGCTTGCATACCACCTTTGAATTCTGGAATTTCAGTTTTCATCCCCGATTCCCATCGACGATCATCCTCAACATCCCGACATACATTTCTCCCTTGGTCTCGATCTCGATAATGATTATTGCTTCTATCACTCTCTTCATCATATTCTCGTGTATTTCGATATCGATCTCGACCATCAACATCCCTTCGATCATGCATGTCTCTTCTACTATGTCTGTCATCATCTTGATATGGCTCATGCTCAAACTCACGTTGAGCTCTTCTTTCTTCATCTCTATACTCATGGTGATCTCTTCTCATCGAAACGGATGATTCTCTTCTACCTCGATCAGAATGTGGCTGTAACGATCCAGATTTTTCGCGTTCGAAAATCGACATCCATACTTTACATCGTACTCGAATGTCATAGATTCGACCGTTCAAATCCGATTCGCCGGAGCTTATAACAACAATAAGTAAACAACACAGCGGAAAAGAAAAAGAATATAGATATACAACATCTGATACAATATCCAGATACAATGATGATACAATGAATATCTATATACACCAGAGATATGATACAAGAAATAGCAGTGGAAAGAAAATAGATAACACCAGCAACAGATAGAATGTCTCCAATAGAATGCTCCAAGATAAGCAACGTCAGTCCATGAACTCCAAGAACTGAACCAGCTCCAGATAATCCACTAAACCTGAATATCTGAAAAACCCAACTCAAGACTGCCCGTGTGGAAAATGGTGGGCACCCAGAGTTTAGGAAGGGAACAATAAACTCCGGATCAGTCATGGGACTGGTGTGAGCAACAAAAATAGTTTATCTTTAAAACAAGCAACAAAGGCTTTTAAACATTGAAATCCGCAATGCTTTTCGAAAATGAAACAACCATAAGGCCTCCCGCCACACACACAATGCAATCGCAGAATTGGAGGAGATTTCTCCTTATGATAGTCAAAAACGCTTACTATGCAAAATCATTCGATATTATTATCATTAGTGCATAGTGTCGAAAACCATTTCGAAAATATAATATCAATCTTAGCCAACATACAACATTTCATCGTATGCCTACTATAGCTACTACGTTCAATAGCAGGTTACCGCCACATTCCATAGCATGTAATACAACTAAAACCGTACAGGGTTCGTATTGTTTCTTTGGATTTCCAACAAATGATCAGGCTAAGGAACTTCCTTACCGAAATAGAAACGCCTCTGGAAAGACGCCCCGGATCCTAACCGGATCTCTGCAAACAAAAGGCCGACGCTACCTCATGCTGTACAGCTGTAACTAGGTAACTAACACACTGATGCTACCTCACGCTGTACAGCTGTAACTAGGTAACTAACACACGAGTCATGTCATCCCCCGGTCGTAACCGACCTTTATCCGAGGATCCTCAATCATAAAGCAACAGCCACAAAATATAATCCACATAGGTAAAATATCTGGGCTCCATACCATGATATCACCTTTTATCCAGAAGGAAATGACATACCCTAGGGGCGCTACCCCTACAAACCTTTGTCGCAACATTCCTGTTTCGACCATTACCGGGTTGTGAGGCTCGACGAAGTCTCGTCCACAAAGCCACGCTTTTTCACAAAGCCACACTTTTTCACAAAGCAACGCTTCGATCAACAATTGATCAGCAGCACTTCGTATGCCACATTACCAAATTGGGAATGTATCACTAGTAACCATCAACTACATAACCTCTGAGCTCGTACGTCTCAGAGAAGGGTGTTAAGCTAAGAGAATAAATTCTCCGCCACCAACAGAAATGTATTTGATAGAAACCAGCTTTACATCTCAAAGTGTAATGTCAGACACACATCCATACAAGTCTGTTCCGGGTTCGAACAGAACCGAAGGCACTTCCAAAGAAGCCCTTGCAATCCGGGTATTCACAATCTCAATCGGACATCCCATCACTTAGGAAATCTCTATACCGGGCGCTACTCGGTGCAGAGACAATCGATAGGTCATCCTATCGCTCTCGCAAATACCTGGTCTACACCATCGGTCTTCAAATGCTATCCATATACGACGTATCATTATTCAGAATGGGTTATATGACACAAAGGTCCTTTCCCGGCTAAACCGAATAACGAGCGCAATTAAAAATCATATGGATACTGGGGTCTCAGTTAAATCACAGCTTAAAGCCCAAAACTTTTCATTCGAATGGTTAAAACAAATTACCATTTCCAATCTTTTAAATAAAAAGATTCATTTCAAAAACCTTCAATGGTTTAAACAATTTCCACACTTTTAATCTTTTAAACAAAAAGATTCAATTCACAAAGTTAACCCCATTCACAAAGATCCATTCATAGATTTTCAAATCGATTTCCATTTTAATTGAATTAACTCGTTAAATCTTTAAGTCAAGATTTAACTTATAGCTTTCAAAACAATTCCATTTCAATTTGGATTAACTCGTTCGGTCTTTGAATCAAAGACTCATTTCATAAATTTCAAAACTTTTCAATTCTATTTCAAACTTGAAACCATTCAACACAATTTGGAAATCCTTTACTTATGTGAAAGCTTTTACTATTTGAAAACAAATAGTTTCATTTCAGAAAAATCCAGTTATATTTACACGAGTTAAAACCCTTGAATTAAATTCAAATTCCCAAATCAATACTTTTAAAATGGTTTAACCCATATATAACTTGTACAGCATCTTTAATCCCTAGTTTCAAATTATAGGATTCAATTTCAACTTGAATTCAAATTTAAATCAAATTATTTAAATTTTCAAAACTCGATTAAGTTATACGAAATAACTTTTATCTTTGAAATTCCATTTCAAAAGCTTCACTTTAAACCCAAATTTCCAATTTCAAAATCAATTGAAATTAAAAATTTCAATTTCAAAAACATCAAATTACATCATCTGTGATTTAACCGATTTCCTCGTGAAATCCATATTTGTGTGTGTATTAGTGCAGTCCAGGGGTTTCACACAATAGTGCAACATCAATCATCACAGATATATCGATAAGCGGTATAATCGATAACGCTTATCTTCATTCATAGATTCATAGATAAAGTAAATTTATCAGTCACAAAGATTCACTATTACAATTCGATGTGGGTTTCGGATAACCAACTGGAATCCGACTCCCTGTCGCATCGAAATTCAAATGCCGTTTTACAGGCCAAGGGGTTTCATATTCACATAGTAATATATCAAAGAAACATATATATATATCGTAGATAAGTAAATTACAGATCACAACATAAATCGGGGTATATCACAAAGCATCACCTATCAGGGATATCAAACAATCAAATCATCCAATAGAATCCAAATATCCATAAGTAGAATCAATTAATATCTGATTATAATTAATTTATACCAGATTAATTACTTATGAATAAACTACAAATCTTGGTTAACCATTTTAATTAATTAACCTTTAATAATAAATCAATTAACCTTTAATTATCAATCAATTCTTTAATTAATTATCTTAACAAATTTACCTTCAATTAATCACATTAATTAATTAACCACATTAATTAATTACCATTTAATTAATTATCCTTAATTAATTATTCTTAATCACTTGATTAAATCAATTTTTTATCATTAATTAATTACTTTCATTCAGTAATTTTCTTTAAGACAAATCATTTCCTTTATTAATGACTTAATTATCATCAACACGTGTATTTAAAACATTACACTTAAAAATCTGCTTTTACTCTAAGCTTGCATTAGTTTCAACCTGGTTATCTTTAATTTTGTTTAAAAGCCTTGGTTGCTGAACAAACAACCCAAGCCCACTAACACTCGCTACCCTAAATACTTCGAGACAAACCTGAAACAACTCGAACCCAGCTTCGAGTTACCCCGCGTTCCCCTTTCCCGAGCATTTTCGAAAAATTCCTCGAGACGAACCCGAGGGATCTTCTTCTCCCCAAACCCACATTAAAACCCAGACACGCAAGAACGAGCGTGCATGTGCACATCATCGTTCGCCACTTCCGGTCGCCACCCATGATTCGAGCAAGTCGAAGTTCATCCCCAACTCCGCTTCCAACCACCCAACTCCGGCCAGTTCAACTCGAACGCGAATTCGAGTGAAATTCGAAACCTGAACACTCACCCGCCTCGACTTCCCAACCTGTCAACGCCGTTCGCTTGACACTCCAACCCCCGTAGGCCACCAAACTCCGGCCATAGACTCATCATCGACCCAGCTTCCATCACCTCGAAACTCGCTACACTCGATCAACCTTCGACATCGAACGAGATGAAATACCACCATGCCTTAAAACTAGGTTTACGAAAACAAATTCGACGCCGTCGCCTCCACCGTTGACGAACCACCACCACACCATTTTTCCATGAACCACTGGTCACCCCTCTACCCCCAAACGAAAACTCGACAACTCTAGACGACGCGATCGACCACGGTAACCCAAAACACTTAAACAGTCAAGCCAAAACTGCTCTTCACCCCCTTCTTTAAAAATTATAATTCTTGTTTTAAAAATCTTGTTTTTCTATGTAGTTTCACCATATACTCCTGAATTCTTAAAAAAATAAATTTATTTTTAAACTTATTTGAAGTTGGATGTTGTTTACTTGATTTCCAGAGGCAAATACAGTTTGTTGCCACTTTAATAAATTTTTACTACTTAAATCATAACCAAACTAACCACTTTTGTTTACAACTCAAATCCTAACTGGGATTAAATCAAGTGGTAAAGACCTTTTTATCAAAATCTTAGTTTTAAACAAACACAGGCAAAACAGATTCTTAGCAATACTTATGTATTTGCATATACACACAGAGGTATCATCACAAACCAAACATTTAAAAGCATATTCATTCTAGTTATCTACCTGCAACTGCTAGTTAACATTTATGGTTTAAAATGTGAAGTTACTCACAGTGTTGTTGAAGAAAGAACAGAGCCTTCCTTGAACAGGCTTAAAAGTTGCAAAGTTGAAATCTTTCACTTTGATCTCTGGTTTTGCATTTGAATTTGTGTTGTTGTTGTTTTCAGCTGAAGCTTTGTTTTAAGTAAAAAAAATGGTTTTACTTCATTCAATTTTCTTTTCCTTTCAGTTTTAAATGGACGAAATGAAATGAGAGGCTTGATACAAGGAAGAGAAGTTATAGGGTTATTATATTTTGTACAAGTGATATTGGGTTTGGTCAGAGATATTTCATTTCTTTGGAGGCTGATAGATAGTGTTGCTGATGGCTTCATTAATTAGCTTGTACAATATCAACTTTTTCTTATTTCCTTCGGCTGTACAAAAATGAAGATGATTTTCTTTGGCTTCCTTTGCAAGCTAACACATATATTTGTTTTGCTTTGGCCTTATCACTTTGCAGTATACTTGAGTTCTATTTTTTTCCTTGCTATCTTCTTTTGCTTTATATAGTTACATACTTGAATATAATTTATCCTTTGTATTTTGTTTTGTTTGGTTTACCAGCCTATACTTAGTTCATTTGTTTGAAGGTATATGTTTATTTTACACTTATGTTTTGTAATATTACTTTACAATATAGATAAACTTCTATTATAAATTTTACTTTAATACTTATATTTCTATATATATATTTATTTATTTTATAAGTGCAGTTGTTTATATCATTTTATATTTATTTCTATTTCAATCATTTATTTCTAAATTTAATACTAATTATTTTTATATTTATTTTGAAATATAGTTGAACTTCTAGATTTAGTTTATGTTATTAAATTTATCCAACGTATTTATTTTATACTTTTATATCCTATATATTTACAATATTTAAAGTTTAAATGATTTATACCAAATTTATTTGTTTTCGGGGAAACTCGCATCACTTTAATCAATTTATTTTACTATTTTTATTCAAAAATACAATTAATTATTAATTTAAATATATAGAAAATTTGGGGTCGTTACAGACTTCCCCCCTTAAAATAATTTCGTCCTCGAAATTTGCCAAGGAGACAAAAAGATAGATGAAGAACCTTCCATCAAATCAAACTGAATATCTATTCTGCATTTGACTTACCAAATCAGAATATCAATAATAGATACAAGAACGAATCTGTTGAATTCTTTCACACGATACTCGGGTTATCCAGATCTACGAAATATACAGTGGCATCGGTTAGTTCAAAGGGATAACTAACCACTCGTAGAACATATCGGGACCCAAAGAATAGATAGATGTATGGATACAATTTCAAAACTTTTAGTTTAGAACGAGAGTATACCTATTAGCCATAGCAATCAAAGCAAACAATCCATCCAAACAGACAATTTTGGCCATTCCGAAGTTTATGTCCCATATTAACATATCGAATCTCCTTCCTAGATCTACCAGAAACCATCAAAGAATTGAGAAAAGATGTTGGACAAAAGAGATTGATAGAGAAAAGATTGTTTCCTTGTTGTTACAGAGTATCGACCATTTATAGTCGTATTCTCTTGTCCCCTATCTCATCCTCTTCTTGCACTCATACTTACTATCTGTGGATAGCAAGAGAATTTACTGAGGCATACGGACGGATATCTGAAGAATACTCATTCTAGGGTATACTTCACCCTATCTCTAATGAGCTACTTAATGTGTTATACTCCTGAGCTAAAGTTCAACCTTCAGCTCTGATACCAAATGTAACGATCCGGATTTTTCGCGTTCGAAAATCGACATCCATACTTTACATCGTACTCAAATGTCATAAATTCGACCGTTCAAATCCGATTCGCCGGAGCTTATAACAACAATAAGTAAACAACACAGCGGAAAAGAAAAAGAATATAGATATACAACATCTGATACAATATCCAGATACAATGATGATACAATGAATATCTATATACATCAGAGATATGATACAAGAAATAACAGCGGAAAGAAAATAGATAACACCAGCAGCGGATAGAATGTCTCCAATAGAATGCTCCAAGATAAGCAACGTCAGTCCATAAACTCCAAGAACTGAACCAGCTCCAGATAATCCACTAAACCTGAATATCTGAAAAACCCAACTCAAGACTGCCCGTGTGGAAAATGGTGGGCACCCAGAGTTTAGGAAGGGAACAATAAACTCCGGATCAGTCATGGGACTGGTGTGAGCAACAAAAACAGTTTATCTTTAAAACAAGCAACAAAGGCTTTTAAACATTGAAATCCACAATGCTTTTCGAAAATGAAACTACCATAAGGCCTCCCGCCACACACACAATGCAATCGCAGAATTGGAGGAGATTTCTCCTTATGATAGTCAAAAATGCTTACTATGCAAAATCATTCGATATTATTATCATTAGTGCATAGTGTCGAAAACCATTTCGAAAATATAATATCAATCTTAGCCAGCATACAACATTTCATCGTATGCCTACTATAGCTACTACGTTCAATAGCAGGTTACCGCCACATTCCATAGCAGGTAATACAACTAAAACCGTACAGGGTTCGTATTGTTTCTTTGGATTTCCAACAAATGATCAGGCTAAGGAACTTCCTTACCGAAATAGAAACGCCTCTGGAAAGACGCCCCGGATCCTAACCGGATCTCTGCAAACAAAAGGCCGATGCTACCTCACGCTGTACAGCTGTAACTAGGTAACTAACACACTGACGCTACCTCACGCTGTACAGCTGTAACTAGGTAACTAACACACGAGTCATGTCATCCCCCGGTCATAACCGACCTTTATCCGAGGATCCTCAATCATAAAGCAACAGCCACAAAATATAATCCACATAGGTAAAATATCTGGGCTCCATACCATGATATCACCTTTTATCCAGAAGGAAATGACATACCCTAGGGGCGCTACCCCTACAAACCTTTGTCGCAACATTCCTGTTTCGACCATTACCGGGTTGTGAGGCTCGACGAAGTCTCGTCCACAAAGCCACGCTTTTTCACAAAGCCACACTTTTTCACAAAGCAACGCTTCGATCAACAATTGATCAGCAGCACTTCGTATGCCACATTACCAAATTGGGAATGTATCACTAGTAACCATCAACTACATAACCTCTGAACTCGTACGTCTCAGAGAAGGGTGTTAAGCTAAGAGAATAAATTCTCCGCCACCAACAGAAATGTATTTGATAGAAACCAGCTTTACATCTCAAAGTGTAATGTCAGACACACATCCATACAAGTCTGTTCCGGGTTCGAACAGAACTGAAGGCACTTCCAAAGAAGCCCTTGCAATCCGGGTATTCACAATCTCAATCGGACTTCCCATCACTTAGGAAATCTCTATACCGGGCGCTACTCGGTGCAGAGACAATCGATAGGTCATCCTATCGCTCTCGCAAATACCCGGTCTACACCACCGGTCTTCAAATGCTATCCATATACGACGTATCATTATTCGGAATGGGTTATATGACACAAAGGTCCTTTCCTGGCTAAACCGAATAACGAGCGCAATTAAAAATCATATGGATACTGGGGTCTCAGTTAAATCATAGCTTAAAGCCCAAAACTTTTCATTCGAATGGTTAAAACAAATTACCATTTCCAATCTTTTAAATAAAAAGATTCATTTCAAAAACCTTCAATGGTTTAAACAATTTCCACACTTTTAATCTTTTAAACAAAAAGATTCAATTCACAAAGTTAACCCCATTCACAAAGATCCATTCATAGATTTTCAAATCGATTTCCATTTTAATTGAATTAACTCGTTAAATCTTTAAGTCAAGATTTAACTTATAGCTTTCAAAACAATTCCATTTCAATTTGGATTAACTCGTTCGGTCTTTGAATCAAAGACTCATTTCATAAATTTCAAAACTTTTCAATTCTATTTCAAACTTGAAACCATTCAACACAATTTGGAAATCCTTTACTTATGTGAAAGCTTTTACTATTTGAAAACAAATAGTTTCATTTCAGAAAAATCCGGTTATATTTACACGAGTTAAAACCCTTGAATTAAATTCAAATTCCCAAATCAATACTTTTAAAATGGTTTAACCCATATATAACTTGTACAACATCTTTAATCCCTAGTTTCAAATTATAGGATTCAATTTCAACTTGAATTCAAATTTAAATCAAATTATTTAAATTTTCAAAACTCGATTAAGTTATACGAAATAACTTTTATCTTTGAAATTCCATTTCAAAAGCTTCACTTTAAACCCAAATTTCCAATTTCAAAATCAATTGAAATTAAAATTTTCAATTTCAAAAACATCAAATTACATCATCTGTGATTTAACCGATTTCCTCGTGAAATCCATATTTGTGTGTGTATTAGTGCAGTCCAGGGGTTTCACACAATAGTGCAACATCAATCATCACAGATATATCGATAAGCGGTATAATTGATAACGCTTATCTTCATTCATAGATTCATAGATAAAGTAAATTTATCAGTCACAAAGATTCACTATTACAATTCGATGTGGGTTTCGGATAACCAACTGGAATCCGACTCCCTGTCGCATCGAAATTCAAATGCCGTTTTACAGGCCAAGGGGTTTCATATTCACATAGTAATATATCACAGAAACAGATATATATATCGTAGATAAGTAAATTACAGATCACAACATAAATCGGGGTATATCACAAAGCATCACCTATCAGGGATATCAAACAATCAAATCATCCAATAGAATCCAAATATCCATAAGTAGAATCAATTAATATCTGATTATAATTAATTTATACCAGATTAATTACTTATGAATAAACTACAAATCTTGGTTAACCATTTTAATTAATTAACCTTTAATAATAAATCAATTACCCTTTAATTATCAATCAATTCTTTAATTAATTATCTTAACAAATTTACCTTCAATTAATCACATTAATTAATTAATCACATTAATTAATTATCATTTAATTAATTATCCTTAATTAATTATTCTTAATCACTTGATTAAATCAATTTTTTATCATTAATTAATTACTTTCATTCAGTAATTTTCTTTAAGACAAATCATTTCCTTTATTAATGACTTAATTATCATCAGCACGTGTATTTAAAACATTACACTTAAAAATCTGCTTTTACTCTAAGCTTGCATTAGTTTCAACCTGGTTATCTTTAATTTTGTTTAAAAGCCTTGGTTGCTGAACAAACAACCCAAGCCCACTAACACTCGCTACCCTAAATACTTCGAGACAAACCCGAAACAACTCGAACCCAGCTTCGAGTTACCCCCCGTTCCCCTTTCCCGAGCATTTTCGAAAAATTCCTCGAGACGAACCCGAGGGATCTTCTTCTCCCCAAACCCACATTAAAACCCAGACACGCAAGAACGAGCGTGCACGTGCACATCATCGTTCGCCACTTCCGGTCGCCACCCATGATTCGAGCAAGTCGAAGTTCATCCCCAGCTCCGCTTCCAACCACCCAACTCCGGCCAGTTCAACTCGAACGCGAATTCGAGTGAAATTCGAAACCTGAACACTCACCCGCCTCGACTTCCCAACCTGTCAACGCCGTTCGCTTGACGCTCCGACCCCCGTAGGCCACCAAACTCTGGCCATAGACTCATCATCGACCCAGCTTCCATCACCTCGAAACTCGCTACACTCGATCAACCTTCGACATCGAACGAGATGAAATACCACCACGCCTTAAAACTAGGTTTACGAAAACAAATTCGACGCCGTCGCCTCCACCATTGACGAACCACCACCGCACCATTTTTCCATGAACCACTGGTCACCCCTCTACCCCCAGACGAAAACTCGACAACTCTAGACGACGCGATCGACCACGGCAACCCAAAACACTTAAAACAGTCAAGCCAAAACTGCTCTTCACCCCCTTCTTTAAAAATTATAATTCTTGTTTTAAAAATCTTGTTTTTCTATGTAGTTTCACCATATACTCCTGAATTCTTAAAAAAATAAATTTATTTTTAAACTTATTTGAAGTTGGATGTTGTTTACTTGATTTCCAGAGGCAAATACAGTTTGTTTCCACTTTAATAAATTTTTACTACTTAGATCATAACCAAACTAACCACTTTTGTTTACAACTCAAATCCTAACTGGGATTAAATCAAGTGGTAAAGACCTTTTTATCAAAATCTTAGTTTTGAACAAACACAGGCAAAACAGATTCTTAGCAATACTTATGTATTTGCATATACACACAGAGGTATCATCACAAACCAAACATTTAAAAGCATATTCATTCTAGTTATCTACCTGCAACTTCTAGTTAACATTTATGGTTTAAAATGTGAAGTTACTCACAGTGTTGTTGAAGAAAGAACAGAGCCTTCCTTGAACAGGCTTAAAAGTTGCAAAGTTGAAATCTTTCACTTTGATCTCTGGTTTTGCATTTGAATTTGTGTTGTTGTTGTTTTCAGCTGAAGCTTTGTTTTAAGTAAAAAAATGGTTTTACTTCATTCATTTTTCTTTTCCTTTCAGTTTTAAATGGACGAAATGAAATGAGAGGCTTGATACAAGGAAGAGAAGTTACAGGGTTATTATATTTTGTACAAGTGATATTGGGTTTGGTCAGAGATATTTCATTTCTTTGGAGGCTGATAGATAGTGTTGCTGATGGCTTCATTAATTAGCTTGTACAATATCAACTTTTTCTTATTTCCTTCGGCTGTACAAAAATGAAGATGATTTTCTTTGGCTTCCTTTGCAAGCTAACACATATATTTGTTTTGCTTTGGCCTTATCACTTTGCAGTATACTTGAGTTCTATTTTTTTCCTTGCTATCTTCTTTTGCTTTATATAGTTACATACTTGAATATAATTTATCCTTTGTATTTTGTTTTGTTTGGTTTACCAGCCTATACTTAGTTCATTTGTTTGAAGGTATATGTTTATTTTACACTTATGTTTTGTAATATTACTTTACAATATAGATAAACTTCTATTATAAATTTTACTTTAATACTTATATTTCTATATATATATATATATTTATTTTATAAGTGCATTTGTTTATATCATTTTATATTTATTTCTATTTCAATCATTTATTTCTAAATTTAATACTAATTATTTTTATATTTATTTTGAAATATAGTTGAACTTCTAGATTTAGTTTATGTTATTAAATTTATCCAACGTATTTATTTTATACTTTTATATCCTATATATTTACAATATTTAAAGTTTAAATGATTTATACCAAATTTATTTGTTTTCGGGGAAACTCGCATCACTTTAATCAATTTATTTTACTATTTTTATTCAAAAATACAATTAATTATTAATTTAAATATATAGAAAATTTGGGGTCGTTACAGTGGCGACATTCTCCTTCCACCCGAAACCGATGGCGAAACCCTATTTCCACCTTGGTTTGAAATTGGCGATGTTCTTCTTCGGGGTTGATTCATATCCATCATAAGCTTCTCTAATCTCCCAATACCTTCATCCAACTTCTCATTGAATTTGTTACTTATGCGTTGTTCCATTTGTTCAGCATCCTCTCGCTTATACAAATCTTCAACATTTTGATGACGATTAGCTCTTCTCGGCGGCATGATTTGAAACTTCACAAATACTTCAATTCTCGGCTTGAACTTTCAAAATGATACCAAATGATGTATGGCCTTCAACTACAAAATTATGCACGGCTTCACTTGCTCGGATCTACTCTTCAAACTCTCGACCTTGAACAAATCAAATGATCAATGATGCACGGCTTCACTTCTAGCTCTCGGCTCTAAACTTCAAACTCTTCAATAGAATTGGCTCCAAGACTCGGCTTAGCTATGATTGGCTAAGTCTAGCTCTGATACCAAATGACGCAGCAGCGGAATAACAAAAATGATTGATACGGTGAAAGTAGCACTCGATGGAATATAAGATACCGAATGGCCCAAATCCGTTGATCCAAAGATACCGGATTCTAGCTATCCCAAACACGTTGATCACGCACGATACCATGTTCAAAGATCTACGATTCTTCGTACGTTGATCTAGCGCACTAAATACCGTGAATCAGCTTCAGCAGTCATTGAATCGAGCGCACTCGATTACCGAAAGTGGAGATAGGAGATCACACTCAACTACCAATTTAATTGAAAGCACAAAGCTAACAAACAAAAGTTTTATTCAAAATCAACTAACTTTTACAAATGACGCAACTCACCTATTTATAGGCTTACAATACAACCGACTCAACAAATGACAACACTTAGGTCGTCCACGACCTAACACATCACGACCTACGACCTAAAGAATGTACATCACAACGACCTAACATTATACGACCTAATTACATCGCACACAACCTAAACAACCAACAGTACAAACGACCTTACAATAATGCGACTCAAAATATATATAACACACACATAGGTCGGCAACGACCTAACTTGAGCGACCTAAAAAGGCAAGGCAGCGACCTAACTTCCCAGTACGGAAGGTCGAGCGACCTAAGATGGATACGGCTTAAGCTTCAGCAACCTTAGAAGTTAGCTTCTAGGATTCTTCTCACGACCTAATTCTCCTCGCGACCTAACTTAAGTCGTAACCCATTTACGCGACCTAACTTAGGTCGTAGCTCGAGACAGTCTTCACTCGAAATGTTGGAGCGACCTTAAGTGAGCGGCATGTGAGAGTTAGGTCGTTCGCGACCTAACTTTGATTTGTTTTCCTTGCTAGGTCGTAGCTCGCTTGAGCGACCTATCACATTAACTCGTGCGAGTATCTTCATGCTTAACCCGTTAGCTCTTGAGCGACCTTCATTATGTTGCGAGTCTCCACTAGGTCGTTTGTGAGCTTCACTAAGTCGCTGGAGCGACTTAAAGGACTCGTTAGGTCGTTCGCGACCTAACACTTCACCAAATTGGGCTGTATCATCTTGGAGCGACTTAAAGGAATCGTAAGGTCGTACGCGACCTAACACTTCACCATTCCGGGTATTATTCTGGGCTGCATCACTCAGCCTCGTGAACAATAGAGTCAGCTCTCAAATTCTTCATAAGTCCATTCGAATCACAATCATATAGGTAATCATTTGGACTCTCGGTCCTATGAATTATCATATGGCTCTCAATCTCATAAATACTATTTCGGTATCGGCCTTTGAATCTTAGTCTCATAAACCCTTCAACTAGCTCTCAACCATAAAAAAATAGTATAAGTACAATAGAGGTATAATCATTATATCATATGTCCACTATAACCAGACAGGAGACTAACAGCTCAAAAATCATGGTATAATCGAATATATCTTAAAATCACTTCTTTATACCCAAAAATCATATAAAACTCTTTTATGATCAATTAATAGCATTTAGAAATCATTCCATAATATTATAGAATTAAATAAGATTTTCAAATGATTATTTAAAGCCTAAAACTATTTCTTTCTATTTTAAAACAAAATTAATTAAATAATTAATATTTAATTAAAATAAAACATTTACATAAAATAACTTCATATCTAGGACACGTATATTGTTTACTTCAAAACATCAAATTTATTTTGAATTTTGAAAAGAATTTTTTTAACGCCAAGCATTCATTCTTTGCTTAGAGCTACAGTGCTCTAGGCTTTGATCACTGATTGACCACCCATACTAGGGTTGTCGACCGCTGATAACGGGCCTCGAGTAGTATAGCTCCAGGCCGTGAACTAATCGATCATATTTCACTCTGTTTCTTCGCTTGATCCAACCAATGCTTAAGTTACTATTCCACTCTATTTTTGCACCTTAACAACACATAAACTAGTAATAAAAAAATCATGAATCATATGCCATAGAAATGATATAATATTTACAGTAATGAATTCATCAACATAAAAGCGTGCACATATAAAATTTAAACACGACAACAAGCAAAGCAAATCAAACATTTAATATAGATTTGTGAGTAAAGAATCATTCACCTTGGTAAATGGAAAATCCAATTCTTTTATAGCTCCTCCAATCTTCATCTTCCCATTCACTGTACAATGCAACTTAGCTCCAAACTTGCTTAAAACTCCATTTTGATTGCTACCAAGGGTGTGCCTATGTTTTGAGAAGCTTATATTTAAATTTCATGATTTTTGGCATTTTATTTTATTTAATATGAATTTTGAAATAAGAAAGTAGGGTTAAGCTTTTGTTAAAAGAAGAAAATGATACAGAAGTTAGCTATGGGATTATTTTTGAGGTAGGGATGGAAACTTCGAGAGCACTCAAGATTTGTGAAAAGAAAAATATTTGGTTGCTTCTTGTTGAATTATCATATGGGCTAATGGGCTTCATTAATTTATATCTATTTCTTCTTTTCTTCATAATTCAATTTCCTGTTCATTCAAAATAGTTCTAAATCACCAATAAAAATTTATAATTACTATTTATGTAACGATCCGAAATTTTGAACACTTCGTATTTAAATATATGAATTATTTAAATATTTAAATCTTGGGTTAAATATGATTAAAGTGATTTAATAACCTTGTTAACTCTAATAACTAATGAATGGTAAAATTGTTTTAGAAAAATGTTTACAAAAATAAATACTTTGAAGAAATACGATAATGTGACTGAAAATCATTTTATCGATAAATAGTTTTTTTCTCAATGGAAGTTGTTCGAACTTTTTGTTCTTGTCTAATTAATCATTATTGAAGTAATTAGAAACTAAAAATATTTTTGAAAAATATTAGAAAGAAGCTTCTAAAAGTTAACTAGTTAGGTGTGAAAGAAAGAAGATATTTTAAAGTGGATTAAGAGGTGTACCACTATGAGAAAACATGCAAACAAGATGATGAGAGGCTCTTTATGGCTGGCCAAAGGGGGGGCTAAGGTTCTTAATCACTTCATTATTTACTAAAGCTCTAAATGAAATAAAATAATAAAAATGGTGGAAGTGGATTAGCACTAAACCACTTTGTTCTTCACTAATCTTTCTCTAATTAGTTCAGATCTTCTCCAAACCCCACTAAGCTTTCACCAACACCTTAGAATACCCTAGGAAGCATAGATCTAAAGTCAAAGGGGGAAGTAAATGAGCAAAACCCTCTTTTCTATTTTGGATCGTGAGCACTTTGGGAGGATGGGAGGTGGTCAAGCACTTTTTTATAGGAAAGGTTGGATCTTTAGGGTTTTGGGCGATGATAGGAAGTGGTTCTTTGTTCTCGTGTGATTGGACTTATGTTTGGCTTGGATTTGGATTAGTTACCACACTATCTTTTATGTATTTATTGTGTGTGTGTGTGTGTGTACACATATAAAGTTAATTTGACATTAACTAATTAAAGTTATAAACTTTGGACCCCTCTTGCTTTTGAAAGCAAATGACAATTTTATATTATATAAAATCACTCATATTAACTTATATAATATATGGTATAGCCTTGACTTAATGTTTAAATGATTTTTTAGATTGTGTTTTGAATTGAAGTACGTTTGAAAGTGTTTGAAGTGAGAATAGTCGATATAAGTGCACTTTGATATCCCTTAACTTTAACATGTGTAAATGGAAGATTTATGATCTTAACTTGTTTTAACTTATTTTGGTTGTTCTCTACCATAATTTCATGTATTGGACAGTAAATAAATGGTTTGGAAAGTTATAGAAATTGTGAAACAAATTGAGAAAGTTAGAAGCGAAAAGGTCGCAATGGATGCACTTTGAAAATGCCTTCTGTTCGACGATTTTCAAAGCCAACTTTGAAAGACATCCTAGGGGTTCCTTTGAATTTTTAATAAGTACTATAAGTGCAATTTTACTAGAAAAATATTGAAGTTTAAATCATTCATTAACTTGTGAAACAAAGTTGCAAAAAGTTATAGCGAGAAGAATGTCGCTATATGAGCACTTTGAAATACCTTGTTTTTAGAGATTTTTATAATTAATTTGAAAGACATTCTTAGGGGTTTATTTTCATTTTTAACAAATATTTTACGTGTTACTAGAAAAAAATCAAAGTTTAAAAGATTTTAGAACTGGTCAAACAAATTAGCTAAAGTTAGGGAAAAAAAGTCATCAAACAAACACTTTAGTAAATAGCTTGTTTTTAGGAATTTTTATAAATAAATTGAAATAAATCACATGGTTTTTAAGTACCATAAGGGTAGTACTTACATTCAAGTCTTAAATAAATTTTTAAGTGGTGAAAACAGGTCGTGAAGTTCAAGCTTTTCTATGTCGTATTTTGTACAAGACTTTTAACAACATTTATAAGTGCTGTATTAAGTTGCTTAAGGTTTTAGGTGTCTAAAAATGATATTTAAATTTGTTATTTTCTACTGTCTTTTTAGTGATGTTTTGTAAACATATTTTTCAGTATTTTAAAGTTAGTTTGAAATTTAAATGTATTTTTATTAATTATATGTGATGTTTGGAAGTAAATGGATTTTAAAATATAAAACATGTTTTTTTATCTATTTTCCTTAAATTTTAAATAAGTTATCTCTAAGTAATATTTTACATACGTATTTAAAACCTATTAATAAGTACTTTTAAAATGTGTGTGTATATATAAGTTTTGGAAAAGTAAGTTAAGTATTTTAGAAAGGAATAAGAGATAATTTCGGATTACAACACTTACGTTATAATAAATGGTTTTGCAAAGTTATTAACAAGTATATTGCCTTATCTAATAAATGTAGACATAATTAAATCTTTAAAAATGTTTTTAAAGATAATAACAAGTATGGAATGGTTTTGGTTTTGTTTTGACAATGTGTTAATAACTTTCGTCTTAACCCTTATTGATTATACTTATGAATGTAAATAGATCTTTGAAATGAATGTTTTGAAGATAAGCATAATTGTAATGGTTTTGGTTTTATAGTGACAATCTATAAGTAAAATGAGCCTTAAACATTTTTGAATAGATTTATGAATGTACTTAGATCCTTAAAATGGAAATTTTAAGGAGAACAACAAGTATGGAATCTTTTGGAAAAAGATAGAAAAAGTAAAGGTTTAAAGTAAGAAATCTTGTTAAAAATTTGTGAATATACGTATACCATTTGAGATAAGTATATGAATACCTTTTTAATTATTAAAAGAGTACAAATGAATAGTAGTAATTAATAAACGAAGTTTTATTAGATAAAAGAAGTTTTACTGAACAAAAAAGGTTTAAGTTAATAAAAGGATTAATTAAATTAAAACGGGATTAGAAGTTGCTTATGTGACTTAATCATGCTCTGTGTGACTTGATCGTGCTTTATGTGTTTACTCGTTTATGGGAAGCATTTAGTTATGTACTTAGCACTAAAAGCCAACGAAGTCGATTTGTCTATCTATAAGAGTTAAGAATGAAGTGTCTAGGTAGGGCTTTGATGCAACCAGTGCTCTAACCTACCCGACTTTACTCTTGAACAAGGGATAGTGTGAGATGAGAAGGTTATAAATGTGATAAGTATACGCGACTTGGTTTCCATATACGATCGCCTATTTTGAAATTGATAGTTGATTAGTTGACTATCAAATTTGATCAAATTAACTTAGGAAGTATCTAAATGCTTTACCATTTCATATGATTTGAGAACACTTAAGAAGGAGCATTGGTATGAAACATCTCTAACTTTAAGAACTTATGTATACGAGATCCCTCAGAGAGGACTCCTCTATTATATTGTTCACTTACTTCTAAAAGAACTGGAACCGAGTTTACCAGAAATTCATTGATTTAGTTTTGAAGAGTTTGGATCGGTAAGGGTTTTACTTACCAAATACCACTTCAAAACTGATATAGTGTTTTATGTTTTGGAAGCATTTGTGAAGTGGAATGCTATAGAGTTAAACTATCTATTCTGAGGTTAAGTCCAAGGGAGAGGTCAGTGTTAGCAATCGTTAAATGACTTATGCTTGAATCCATGTGGAGATTCATGATATGTTCGAGGTGCTGGGATCCATTTGGGGATTCATGTTCTGTTCTAGTGATGAAGACTACTATGTTATGTTAGCTTATAAAGAGTTTAGATGATGACTTTTCGATTTGTTATGAGGTTGCATGAATGCTCGACTAAGTAATAACCTGAGGCTATGGAGTGTAAGGTACACTTAGTAGGTTGTTTATCATCCATGTGTGATAATAGGACTTTTGAACTGGGAAAACTATGAGCTTTGTTTGCTAGTAATTTCGAATACTATTAAGCATTGCTATGTGATTATTTATTTTTGTTGCTCGTGTTGGAATTTCGAGGACAAAATGTTTTAAGCGGAGGAGAATGTAACGACCTGAAATTTTAAACACTTCGTATTTAAATATATGAATTATTTAAATATTTGAATCTTGGATTAAATATGATTAAAGTGATTTAATAACCTTTTTAACCCCCTCTTAAGTAATAACTAATAATGGTAAAATTGTTTTAGAAAAATGTTTACAAGAATAAATACTTTAAAGAAATATAGAAATGTAAACGAAAATCGTTTTATCGAATAACAGCTTATTTCTCAATGGAAGTTGTTCAAACTTTTTATGCTTGTCTAATTAATCATTATTGAGGCAATTAACAACTAAAAATATTTTGTGAAAAATATTAGAAAGAAGCTTCTAAAAGTTAACTAGTTAGGTGTGAAAGGAAGAAGATATTTTCAAGTGGATTAAGAGGTGTGCCACTATGGCAAAAACATGCAAACAAGATGGAGGAGGCTCTTTATGGCTATCCAAAGAAGAGGCTAAGGGTCCTTAAACATTTCAGCGTTTACTAAACCTCAAAATGAAATAGAAGAATAAAAATGGTGGAAGGGGATTAGCGTGAAACCACATTATTCTTCACTAATCCATCTCTAATTAGTTCAGGTCTTCTCCAAACTCCACTAAAATTTCACCAACATCTTAGAATACCTTAGGAAGCATGGATTTAAAGTAAAATATGGAATCAAGTGTGCAAAACCCCCTTTTCTATTTTGGGCTATGAGCACTTTGGGAGGAGGGGAGGTGATCAAGCACTTTTTTATAGCAAAGGTTGGATCTTTAGGCTTTTGGGTGATGGTAGGAAGTGGTTCTTTATTCTTGTGTGATTGGGCTTATGTATGGCTTGTATTTGGGTGATCTATCTCACTATCTTGTATATATATATTGTATGTGTATATATGTGTGCAAATATAAAGTTAAAGTGACATTAACTAATTAAAGTTATAAACTTTGGGCCCCTTTTTTTTTGAAAGAAAATGACAATTTTATATTGTATAAAATCACTCCTATTACCTTCAATAATATGTGGCATGGTCTTGACTTAATTTTTAAATGATTATTTGGATTGTGTGTTGAATTGAAGTATATTTGAAAGTGTTTGAAGCGAGAATAGTCGTTATAAGTACACTTTGATATCTCTTAACTTTAACATGTGTAAATGAAAGATTTATGATCTTAACTTGTTGTAACTTATTTTGGTTGTTTCTACACATAATTTCGTGTATAGGATAGTAAAGAAATGGTTTGAAAAGTTATAGAAATTGTGAAACAAAATTGTGAAAGTTAGAAATGAAAAGGTTGCCATGGATGCACTTTGAAAATGCCTTATGTTCGGTGATTTTCAAAGTCTACTTTGAAAAAATCCTGGGCGTTTCTTTGCATTTTTGATAAGTACTATAAGTGTACTTATTATTGGAAAAATATTGAAGTTTAAATCATTCGTTAACTTGTGAAACAAAGTTGCAAAAAGTTATAGCGAGAAGATCGCTATATGAGCACTTTGAAATACCTCGTTTTTGGGAATTTTTGTAATCAATTTGAAAGACATACATGGAGGTTTCTTTGCATTTTTAATAAGTATTTTATGTTCCCTTATTTCAAGGAAAAAATAAAAGTTTAAAAGGCTTTAGAACTGGTCAAACAAAGTGGCTAAAGTTAGAGAAAAAAGGTCGCTAAACGAACACTTTAGTAAATAGCTTGTTTTTGAGAATTTTTATAAATAAACTAAAAATAATATTATTAGGGGTTTCTTTCCATGGTTTTTAAGTACCCTAATGGTATTACTTACGTTAAAATTTTCAAATTTTAAAACAATTTCTTATGTGGTGAAAACTGGTCGCGAAGTTCAAGCTTTTCTACGTTGTTCTTTGTACAAGATTTTTAACAGCATTTATAAACGCTGTAGTAAGTTGCTTAAGGTTTTAAGTGTCTGAAAATGATATGTAAATTTGGTATTTTTATATAATATTTTTAGGTATGTTTTCAAACATATTTTTCAATACTTTAAAGTTGGTTTGAAGTTTAAATATATTTTTAATAATTATATGAATGTTTGAAGTAAAGGGGTTTTATAATATAAAACATGCTTTTTATTTATTTTCATCAAATTATAAATTAGTTATTTTTAAGTAATATTTTACATAGATATTTAAAACCTATTTATAAGTATTATAAAGTATTTATATATATATATATAGGTTTTAGAAAAGTAATTTAAGCATTTTAAAAAGGAATAAGAGATAGTTTTGAATTATAACACATACGTTATAATAAATGGTTTTGCAAAGTTATTAACAAGTATATTACCTTGTTTAATAAATGTAGACATACTTAGATCTTTAAAAAATGTTTTTAAAGATAATAACAAGTATGGAATGATTTTGGGTTTGTTGTGATGATTTGTTAATAACATTCGTCTTAACCCTTATCGATTATACTTATGTATGTAAATAAATCTTTGAAAAGAATGTTTTAAAAATAAGCATAAGTGCAATGGTTTTGGTTTTGTAGTGACAATGTTTAAGTGACATTAGTCTTAATCTTTTTTGAATAGATTTGTGAATGTACTTAGATCCTTAAAATGGATATTTTAAAGAGAATAACAAGTATGCAATCTTTTGGAAAAAGATAGAAAAAGTAAAGGTTTAAAGTAAGAAATCTTGTTAAAGATTTGTGAATATACTTATACCATTTGAGATAAGTATATGAATAATTTTTGAAGTATTGAAAGAGTAAAAATGAATAGTTGTAGTTGATAAATAAAGTTTTATTAGATAAAAGAATTTTTTATAGTAAAGAGGTTTTAATTAATAAAAGGATTGGTTAATTAAAAGGGGATTAGAAGTCACTTATGTGACTTAATCATGCTTTGTATGACTTGATCATGCTTTGTGTGTTTACTCATTTATGGAAAGCATTTAGTCATGTACTTAGCACTAAAATCCTATGAAGTAGACTTGTCTATCTGTGAGAGTTAAGAGTGAAGTGTCTAGGCATAGCTTCGATGCAACCAGTGCTCTAGCCTACCTGGCTTCACTCTTGAACGAGGGATAGTGTGAGACAAAAAGGTCGGAAACTTGATAAGTATACGAGACTTGGTTTCCATATACGATTGTCTTTTTTGAACTTGATAATCGATTAGTCGACCATCGAATTTGACCAAATTAACTTAGGAAGTATCTAAAAGCTTCACGATTTCATAAGATTTGAGAACCCCCAGGGAGTAGCATTGGTATAAAACGTCTCTAGCATCAAGAACTTATGTATACGAGATCCTCGAGAAGGACTCCTCTTATTATATTGTTCGCTTACTTCTAAATGAACTGGAATTGAGTTTACTAGAAATTCATCGATTTAGTTTTGAAGGGTCTGAGATCGGTAAGTGTTTTAATTACCGAATGCCACTTCAAAAACTGATATACGGGTTTATGTTTCGGAAGCTTTTGTGAAGTGAAATACCATAAAGTTGAAATGTCTATCTTGAGGTTGGGAGAGGTCAGCGTTAGCATTCGTCGGACGACTTATGCTCTTATCCATATGGAGATTCATGATCTGTTCGAGATGCTGGAATCCATTTGGGGATTCGTGTTCTATTCGAGTGATGAAGACTTGTATGAGATATTTCGAACGTGACATAGACATCGGTAAATGACTAAAGGAAAAGTAGGATGCATGATTTCGATCTAACTAACCCATGAGGGTATATCAACTCCATATCTAGAGTATGCTTATCAATTTGTTGCATGCGGTAGTTGTTGATACTTGGTTCCACGTGGTTCACGAAAGTGTTCGGGCATTAGACCTGTTGTGTTTACCTTATGGTATATTCTATCTAGAGATATACAACACTCAAAAGGTTGTTTCCGATCCTTGCATTGGAGATCCGCTTCAGGTTATTGGAGGCGTCTTCGTAGAAAATCCATATGCGAACGTGCCTTAGCGGTTTTGATTGAACCCTCAATATTGTTGTGGTGTGATAAATGTAAGCATCACAGCTATTTTCTAATTTATACTCTACACCCTAGACATTATCTATTATATCACCACATGTACTTATTAGATGTGTGGTTCTTTTGAAGGGTAACCTTTATAGTTCCCTTATTTCAATGGTTTTATATTTCCCTTATTTCAATGGTGCTCTTTTGAGTAGTCTGGGAAAGGCAGGTTTCCGTTGATGTTTTGTGAAGCTCGAGGAGACGAGTTGGATGTTCTGCCTATCGTAGTATTCTTATTTCTGCTACAATACTATTGTATATATCAACATTTGTGCGGACATGCTGTTAAAATTGTCCAGGATGATGTATTTAGATTTGTAACTCTAAAATGCTATACATCTTAGAGTGATAGTTTGTACTGTCTTTTGATATTATATGTTATCGTTCTACTGTGAGATTTTGATATTGTGTCCTCTTCTTCTTGTTCAGCTTTTCTTTTTCTTTTCTTTTACCTTAACAACTTGTCTTTCTGACACTTGGATGCTCGATACCAGAATACCATGGATGTATTAGTGTCAACATTTGGGGGTCGAAAAGGCAGATCATTACAATCTACCAGTGTTTATCCAACCTTATGTAATTCTATAAAATTATATTTTCATAATTTCTCATTTAAAATTAATTATTCCGTAATTGCAATATTATGCCCATTATAGTAAAAATCATTCATTAACCTAAATATTCGAATAAAAATTTATTCTCCACTTTAATAAATCCAAAATATTTTTATTTATTATTATATAAATTTTATATGGAATATTACTCCATTAATATTATTTAAAAATTCTTTCTACTTTATAAATTCCAATATCACTTCGAAAAGGTCCCAAATTATCATTATTAATAGTTCATAGTTTCAAAATTATTTAGCACCAAAATAATTCATTTAATAACTCTATAACAAATAATTTCCTCCAATATAATTAATTATCAAAAATTCTTTTATATCTCACCTAAATCTCAACAGTAGATATTTTGTTATTCGAGTTCTTTACTTCACAAAATATTTAAATCCCAAATAAATTTCTATAGTTTCAAATCATCTCAAATTTCCAATATTTATAATTTAAATCCCAAATTATTCACATTTTATTATTTGAAACCCCTTTATATATTTAAATATATTATTAATTTTTAATTAATTGTTTCTCAAAATCGAGTTGTTACATTTACCCTTTGGCTACTGACCGAGTAGCTAGCCTCTGGTGGGCTATTTTACCTGGTCGTTAGCTTACATGAAGAGCGGTGTGATGCTCCACCTTAATGATCCATCCCTGCTTCATCAGAGTCTTGAATACACATCATATTACACCGGGATAGCTTACCCCGAACAGTTATACTCTATTGGCGGGGTGTTTCATCATCTTCCGTGTCTTGAATATTCCCGAACCATTCCTGGTTCTGATCAAGTTTCTATTCAAATTGTGACAACAAGCCAAGACCGACCCCGATAGCTATTACTACTTCCATGTGATCGACAAGCCCCCTCTTCTTCAGTCTATTAAGAGGGTTTCCGATATCGAGATCAGTTCTTCTTTGTGTCGACCACTCTCAACTCAAACCTCAAAACACGGGCGTCCAATGAGCTTGGTATGTTTTTTACTTGATGCGTTTTCGTTTTGAATTTTTTCAATAATTAGTAACTCATTCTTATTTTTTGCCTCAATCCACCTATCAGACCCGACATAGGCACTACCATCTATTGAGACTATATCTGTTGGATAAGGGTAACTAGTGATGACACCAGGAACCTAGCGATGATTTTAACAGATGAAAACCTCCTCTAGGTAGGGCTGTTTGGTCTAAGGTAGACTATAGGAGGTGGTGGGTCATAGTTAGGACCCCAAGTGAGCAACCGACGATAGCGCTGGTGGTGAATGTAGAGGAGGAAGCTACCATGCTAGAACCAGGGCCTAATTGTAAGTGGGTGGCTTACGATCTGGCATTTCTGAAGGATGTTACAGTTCCACGTGGTGTCATTGACTGGTCTTCAAGATATTCTAGCATGTTAGAGATGCCAAATGTGGAGAGGACGGGCAAGTGGGTGTAGGAGCCTAATATACCATCAAGTGAAGGCTCCTGTAATATCCCCTATTCTGAGACCTAAAGATGGAACCCCAATATGCTGCCATCACCTTAGAATTATCTTTTAATGATGGATTTATTCATTATTATTTTTTCAACACTTAAGCAAATAGGGAAATTAAATAAAATTCCTCACAAATAAATTGTCTACATTTCCAAATCCCAAATCTCAAAACATGCCCATGCAAGGATAAAATGTAATCATTACATAGTAGCATCAAAGATACAACATATAAAGATGCTGAACCCTTGTAGTCTCCCAACCTTAATAAGTATTTACATTACACAATGGGATAAATGCTACTAAATACTAATATGGCATCACGCCCGTCTTTGTCTTCAGTAATTGCTTCTGGCTAAAAAATGTTATCTGAACTCATGTAAACTCAACCTATTCAAATGAGTATCCGTGAGTTTATAGGAGAAAAATAATAAACATATGGGCCAAACATAAGTCTGGTATGAATAATATCATTTTCTATCTAAATTCCTCCGTCGGTTGGACTACACCACTAAAGTACAGAATGGGTTTCCCCTCACACTAACCTCGGTAACTATAACACCCTCGTTTGAGGCCCGAAACTAAGTGCTATAGATACTGTAGTCATCCATAGTATTAATTTCCAATGACAAAATGTGGTTATGTTAATTGTATCGGTAACATCAGAAGCACAACTATATGAAATTTTCTTAATACAATTTCAAAACAAACTTTCACATTTCGTTTCAAAGATACTATTTCATATTCATTACATAATCCCAATCGTTGCCCAGGTTCAGATAAAATATAATTATTACAAAATACTCTATGAGCAACATATGAAGATGCCCCTTGGTTGGTCGGAGTTTACTACTAGAAGAGGAAAAACAAAAACTTTGGGTCAGACCAAAAGTATAGTGTGAAGAATAATATGCTATCCCTATTAATGGATATCTAGTGAGACCATGTCGTTGAGCGGATCGGGTTTTCCTAACTAGAATCCTCTTTATATATGTCAATATTAATCATACTCCTGCAATCACAGTAGTTAAACAATAACACAATAATCATATGCATGCATGCTACTTGGGTAATTATGACAAATCTGTCTAATCAATGGACTATCTGACCCAACGTTTAGTTTTCACAGGGTGACTACCAACCTATATAGCTGACACGGGCCTACCAGATATATCAAATGTTCTAACTTACTGTTAGAGGGGAAATGCATGGTCTCTTCGGAACTTACTATTTCTAGGGTCAAATTGATCCTAATGGTTTTGTGGGCTAACCAATAATGTAACTCAACTTTGTGTATTCTTTTTTGTGCGTAAACCTACTTTTAGGCTTACCCATGATAAAGCCCTACGCACTTGAATTTTGGAATTATATTAGCTAGGGGCTAACAGCTGTAGCATAGGGTGCTACCCTACACCAGTCCCATCTGGTTTTCTAATCTCCGAGTCAATTCATCCTATCACAATTTTTCTAAAGGTGATAAGAACAGCAATCTCTATAGTATAATCCTAGGCTTAATACCTTTTTTTATACTTCCTTGGAAACAAAACCTTTGTAAACGATTTAACCTTCAAAATCATACTTAAAACAAGGAAAACTATAGCCCTTACTTTACTAAAACATTTATGCTAAGATTTATGCTTTTATAAAATGATATTGATGAAAGTCGAAAAAACTTAGAGGTTATCGCACCACCAAACCATAGGCTATAAAGCTAAAACAATAAAACTCTTAAATTGATAAAGTACAGCATGGTTATTGCCGACATGTGTCATTGCACCTTATCATTATCGAAAATTGTGTTAAAGGATCTAATTTAACATAGCATAAGGCCATAAGGTTGATATATATCTATGTCGCCTGATATAGTATCGAGTTTCATAGGTTTGCATAATATAAAGTTTTAAAATTTAAAAATATGGGAATGTCAGAACTAATGTTAGGTGGCATCATCGTCGTATAAGGTTGACGTGGAAAGTAATAATATATAAGCGGCATCACTATGTTGCCGATATAGAAAAAAAGTGGCGTCATTATAGCTAATAAGAAAATATGCGCATCATTGCCTTATAGGGTCGGCGACATTATAGAGGATAGGTGGCACCATGCCCTTTTTATGTAAAGTGCAACACTTAAGTCATGCGGCATCATTAAGGTCACTATAAAGCACGCAGTAATTTTGATGTCAATGATAAGGATGCCAACTTTGAACTCCTTTAACCATAGATAATTCACTTGTCAAAAGGGGTTGATGTTTGGAGTAGGGTATTCGTATGTCCCAGTATTTGCATGTAAGTTTAAGTGGGCAGGACCCAAAAGGATAGTCGTATGCGGATATCGGGCCAGCTTCAAAACCAAGAAGCGAGTTCGGGAAAGACTAGAGTTAAACCTATAGTTCATTGATTGTTTCACTATCGAGACATTGGATAAGGGGCGCAGCCAATTGGATGTTCAGATTGTTTGCAGTAGGGCACAACCACTTAGCTCTTTAGAGGTCTTTCGATTAGTTGAGGTGTGGCTGCATGGAGCCATAGCCACGATATGAAAAGGGATAGACCAAGTAGAATATCTTTATTGTAGGCCTAACGAGACATTCCTTTACAGAAATAGAAAATACCCGACTGAGTTCCGTACAAGGTAGACCTTGTTAAGCGGGATTTAGGGAGTAGACAGAACGATTACGTATAGTCCTCAAGGTACGCACTGGGTGGTACATTGTGGATGTCCAAGCATTAGTTAGACTAGTGCAGACGCAGTTTTACGTTTTCATAGTAGACGATGGAACATCTGTATTGTAGGCCTTACAAGGTAGTCCTTTATAGATATAGTCACAGAACGCCATAGAAGCAAGACGATGGAGTCCTTTGCGAGGAGGATACGGAAGGTACTATGGGTAGTACCTAGGACCGGTGCGGTCATTGGGCATATAACTACATATATATCAGTTATTAGGTTTTAATCTACTAGGGAGTAGATAGGCACGATTCACGCACAGAGGCGAGGGTATTATAAACCCAATGAACCTAATATAACAGTAAATGGAAATAAAATGGTATATGTAGAATTAAGCTTAGAAGTGTATAATTTGTCCATTCACCAGAACTTAGTTCTGACCCCCTGCTCATAACATCCTACAGGTTAGGTAGATGGAAGAAACTTTCCAGCTTTGAGACACTTGTTTAGAAAGTGTTATTATATTGGTGAGTATTTACTTACTATTATATTTTAGTCAGTTCCGCTGTGAGATATTTATTCGAGCTCTGATATATTTCTTTGCCTATTTGTAGGATACTAGAAACCCAACTCGAGCTTTGGTGGGCTTGGATTTTAGCATTTTGCGAAAAATCCGGACCCACTGGAATTCGGGTTGTTAAAGCACAAGGACTCTAGATGTCAGAACCTCTTGATAATGACTTGATTTCTAATATAAAAGTGCTCGGAGTTTCATGGATCGCTGGTAGAAGACCAATTGGAGGAAGATAGCACAATTTGCAACCATAAAATCAGATTAGTACCTATTACTTTTGATCGATACTGAGATGATTTTATTGCTCAAGGGACTTCATTTCCCCTCCTGCATTCTCGGATTTGAAGTTAGACTTGATATTTCGAGATCTAGTAATTTTGTCGGACGATATCTATAAATAACAAGCATTGGTAACTCTAAAAAGGACTTTTGGCACTTCATCCTTTTCACTCTCTCCCTCTCTACACGGCCTTGTCACAAATTAAGTTTCTTTTTGTTGTTTTAGGCCATTAGAACTTGAAACCCCTTGTACTTATGATAAAATATCTAAGTAATAATATTAAAATGAACGTAGGCCTCAAATTTGCCGAACCATTGTAAAAATTATCATATCTCTTACTTTATTTTGCTCTTTATAGTTAGATCTCTATCTTTTAGTTTGGATTTGGGGGCGTTATGCCACTTTTTAACCCAATTTTTTTGGTGTTTTCACCGAGAATGGTGTTTCTCAGGTGTAGATCCAGCTATCTATTATGGATTAGAGCGTCCAGGAGTTAGATCAAGAAGGTTTTCATGTAGAGGTTTGAAGAAATTTCATATTGGAATCAAAGGCACCAACAAGGAAGTCTAGTAGATCTGGAATAGTCATGGGTAGAGAAGAAGTAGCTTCCTACCAGGATAGGGTGACTAATCAATCGACATCAGCGTTCCTAGGACCGTCTACCCTTCAGGGGATGGTCACTAGAGTGGACTTCAATAAGATGACGGCAAAGTTAAATCAAAAGATGGAAGATAGTCAAAAGGCCCTCTTTGACAAAATGGATGCTCGCACAACCTTGTTGACCTAGCAGTCTTAAAGGATCATGATGAGGAGGAGAGTGGCATCACTTGCTGGATTTGAGAATAAAAACTCATCCGCTTTCGATCAGAACAGAAGGGATGGAAAGCAAAAGCAAGTGGAACAAACTACTAGAGTAGCAGGGAAGCATACTGGAGGGATTGGAAGGGCCCCTGCTAAGGGAATTCAGATCGATACCGATTAGAGTCATATCGGTACCGACCTATTGAGGCCCTTATAGGGGTAAGGAGCCAAAGCCGCCAACTTATCTGATTCCAAGGATGATTTACAGGATGCTAATAATAAGAATAGGCTGGATGGTAAAGCTTAGAATGTTAGTGTTCAAACAGCCACTATAAAGAAAACTAGACATCAAAGAAGAGCTGAAGGACTGGTTCTCTAGTGGTTCTCCCAAAGACTAGAGAACCTAGACATCACTAAGCAAACCGGGTCCTTTTACGAAGTCAAACACTTGGTGTAGCTCTTGATAGTTATTATTCAAAGTACCAGGCTAGTGAGGAGAATATAACAGACATGATTGAGCAGTTTTTGGAGGAAAAAAAATGGAGAAAGAATGAAGATTGGGGTTTGCACCTAGTAAAACTCAATTCATTAAGAACATCTTATGGGAAGGGTATCCCAAGAAGTTTATAATGCCTACAATGTCAAAGTATAACGAGACCACTAACCCCAAGCAACATTTTTTTAAGTACATGTAACACATGGATGGTGGCAGAGCAACGGATGTAGTTAGATGTAGGTGTTCCCTATCGTTTTGGATGGGGTCACATCAATGTGGTTTACTCGGCTTGCACCGAGATCCATTTCAACTTTTGATGAGTTAGCAAAGAAGTTTTTGGATAAATTATAGCTTCACACTGCCCGACCTAAGGATATGATGTTCTTGTTGAGCCTTTCTCAGGGACCTATAGGGTCATTGAAAGGTTTTCTGAGCAGGTTTAACATTGCAGTTACCAAAGTAAATAATCTGAATGAGAGTATGGTGTTGATGGCATTGGAACGAGGCATACATCGTGACACAGACTTTGGGAAATGGCTGAGGATAAAGCAACCAACAACTTTGGAGGTGTTCCATGAAAAACAAACCAATTCTTGCATTTGAAAGAAGCAAGTTGGGTCGCTGGGAAGACTAATGGTGGACAGTCATAGGAAATAATTCAAAGCAATGTAGCTATTAAATAGATTAGTGAGAGCACCAGTAATGTGGTTGTGAATGTTGGAAATTCGAGTAGTCAGAGGACAAGAAATCAGGGTGTTGGGGGGTAGGCAGATGATGATTCTTGGTGCTTGATGATGAAGTTTCCTATGGAGAATGGGATTGGATCGATTCAAGGTGACCAAAGCACTGGTCGAGAATGTTAGTCGCTGAGCTCAGAGAGGCAAAGCGATGAGAAAAGGGAAAAATGTATAGAAAGCTCTCTGCATGAAGAACGCGGATGCATAGAAATTAAAGTCTAAGCCCTGGCTCAGGAATCATAACAGGTTCTATAAGTCTATGGATCCCAAGAAAAAGTTAGAGGAAGTGCGGGTAGCACCAGCTTAGCCGATGGTCAATTTTTCGATCGGTGTGGACGATCCTACTCGGGTCCATAAGATTAGATCTTAACTCAACGCCGAGTTGAGGAAGGAAATAGTCAGTTTTTGTTAAGAAAACTTAGATGTATTTTCTTGGACACTTTTACATATGTTAGGATATCATTGGTGATAGCGTGTCAGGCACTGAATATGGACCCAAAGTATGCCAATGAAACAGAAGAGATGTAATTGGGTCCGGAGCGATCTGCTATGTTGAAGGAAGAAGTGGATAAGCTAAAGGCAAATAACTTTATATGCAACACATTATACCTTGAATGAGTATCAAACTTCGTGCTAGTCAAAAGGCAAAATGGGAAGTGTCAAACATGCATTAATTATTCAAACTTGAATAAAGCATGCGTAAAGGATGGCTTCCTACTGCCTAGGATCGAGTAGCCGGTAGACTGGATCATAGTGCTACGGGCATGGAATAAAGCCCTATAGAGATGCTATTTTGCTTAGCTTTATTTACTTAGTTTATTTATCGCAAATAAGCCACCCTAGTGAGTTAGGGGCAATGTAATAAAGTAGGACTTTCCACATCCTTCATTTATAAATAAAGTTAGCTTCCTGAACCAATGAAACCACGTTCTTGTAAGCAAATCTCTATGCTACATGATTTCCAATACAATTGGGTATCCAGAGATATGTACTAACTCCATTAATCTAGGATTGGGACAAAGGGGTATAATCACAAAGGTCGGTCGGATTTTGACCATATCCCTCCAGCATTGACTATTGCTCGAATATAGACAAAGTCAATGACGGATGCCCATGATCATAAAACTAAAGTGTTAATTTTCGAAGATAGAAACTAGTATGCGGTTGAAATTTTAATAACCACACTTATAGCCTGGTAAGATATGTTAGGCCAAGGATAAACGAGGATGGTCAAAGGATACTCCCAGTTGACACCTAGAGATAGTTGAGACTGAGAGCGAATGGCCAAAGATAGGCATCCAAGCACCTATTCTTGAAGATAAGAATTAGTGTACGGGTAGGATTTTCACGACTGCGCTTGCGTCCTAACAGGACATGCTCGGCCGAAGATAAGCGAGGATGGTCGATGAATGCTTTCAATCAACAGCCAAAGATAGGTGGGATCGAGAACGGATACCCAAAAATAGGTACCACCAGACTCCTCTGGTCCAAGATCAGAACCAGGAGCGTATAATCAGATTAGGGACAATAGTATGGTTCATCCCACGTCGTTGACCTTCATCCGATGCCTGGAGATAAGCAAGGTTGAAGGGTGGCTCTCGGATTCTAGCATCTAGAACGCCGAGTCCTAAAGACAAGACTCGGCATGTAATGGACTAACAAAAAAGTACGACTACACTGGCAGCCCAATTGGACACGCTTGGCCTTAGTCAAGTGGTGGAAATCAGTTGATAATATCGACCATGCCCAGTTATTGGCAAGATCAGAGAATTCAGAATATAGACGTCCAAATCGTTGTTTCCTGGAGATAGGAACCAACATGGTACTCGAATTATTATAACTTGTTAATAGTCGAAGGAAACTCGACCTAGGGTAAATAGGAATAACCACGAAGTTAGTTAAGTACTAGTTTGTTTAGAAAAATGGAAATAGTTTGGCAAAAATAAACAGAACTGAATAATTGAAGATAATTAAAGCAATCGTGGGTATTTTACTTATATGTATAGAGTTGTAGTAAGTAAAAGCATTGCACAAACACAAACATGTATACTATGAATGAATTGCAGTACGAGTGGTTATATTATATATGCAGGTAGTTGTGTATCGGCAGGAATAACATATAAAATGTGAAAATGTAAATGAGATAGAGATTAAAAAAACAATCTCTCATTACATTCATTTTTATGTACTTCGGATGCAGGGACCAGTTCCACATAAGCACGACCTATTTATAAAAGGGAAACAAAAAGTACAACCAAAAAGAGACAAAAAGAAACTATCTCTGCAGAGGCCAAGTAGAGAGCCTACTTCTTATGTGCTTTCTTCCTCTTCTTCTCACCCTTGCTACCTTTGCCATCTGAACCATCACGAGGTCTCTTTGAGTCCTTTTCACACTTAGGTTCCCCCTTTGGAGGGAATGGTATCCCCTTTAGTGATTGCGATGATAGGAGCTTTGGGTTGGTGAAGCGAAGGCTCAGATGTTCCTATAGAGGTGCTAGCACTGCTGCCCTTTGGAGGCTTGATGGTAACAGGAAGTATTCTCAGAGAAGGCTTTAGCTCTTCAGTGCCAGGAGATATTTTAAGTTCGAGCTCGGCCTTAATTTTGACTTTAGAAATGTTGATCTTTAGCCTCTCCGCCATAGAAATGGAACTAGTTGGGCCCGAGGCGCTTGTAATGGTAATATCTTCCCTTAGGGACTGCAAAGTGTCATCCAATCCCTCCAGAGCTGTGATTTTCTCTAATCAGGATCAAGAACGGAGCTGGAGTAAAGGCTTGGAATGACTAGTTCTATGGTAATGGAGGTCGACTCGGTAGCAATTGCAATGAGACCCAAGTCCTGTGCGATTGCCGATGGAGGAAGAGGAAGCGATGAGTGACCTGTAAGTTCACAAATGGAGAACTAAATGTTATTAATGCTCTAGCATGGGAGTTGAAGTTTCTCAAACACTGGGGAAACAAGAGAGATACCTTCTCCAATAAGAGTTTGTTGAACATGGGTCTTATTGTAACACCTCGTAAAATAAACAGTAAGGAATTAATAATTATTAAATATGGCTCAAAAATGGAATTTGATCAATTGTTAGAATTTGTCTACGAGATTTATACCATTGTATTCATGATAATTTTCTTAGCAACTTCCATATATAAAGTTTTGCAATCGTATTTCAAATGAACAAGTTATAAGCGATCGAAGTTTAGGATCAGAAATAATTAAAAAGGATACAAGGAAATAAATAATAATTAACACGTGGACCCTATCGATCGGCAACAAGGCATGACCGGTCAACCTCTAGCGGTCGACCACCGCTACTACCGATCGACCAGTCGACCAAACGACCTAGGGCTGGCATGACCTGAATCTTGGTCGAACCGCTTGGATTTAATAATAGTTAATAAAATATAATCGAACATACTAATTGATTCGAGCGGCTATAAACAGAGGCCTAGGCCCTCACCTTTCTTTTCATATTTTCTGAACAGAGCAGTGGAGCTCTACCATTTTTTCTTCTCCACTATTTTTATAAATTATAAAACTACTATTATATACATACGTACATATATGTGTGTGTATGAGTGTGTGTGTATATTTTTAAACCAAAATTTGGTTCAACGTTCAAGATGTACGTACAAGGAGGTATGTTCGAAGAAATTCCAATAATAACCCTTGTTTTTATAATAATTCACAAGACTTTTTAAAACACCATTTATGTGTTCAAAAATAAAATAGGCAAGTCAAAATAACAATATGCAATATGTTCAAGCCATTTTCCTTTATTTAATTGTGAACATGTTACAACATGTGCTAATATGCAATTTTCAAATTATTCAAGTCCTTATTTACAAATATTGAATATCATCTTTTCTCTCATTAGCCTTTATACCATTAGTTTGTTCTCGAGCTCTCAATGAAGAGAACTTGGAGAAGATCCTAATTGGAAAAAGTGATAAGAACGAGAAAAAGGTTCAGAGCCCCTTTCCATGCGGGGGTGCATCTTTATTTATAGTGGTTGGAAGGAGGCAGGCTTGCTTCCATTGACGATATGGGACATAGATTGCTATTTTGGTGATGACTTTAACATGAATGCTTTTGAAGCTTTATAAAGGGAAACACCCTAAATCCTCTTGAATTTGCTTTTGCGAATGATCTTAATCCTCTTTCTTTACATGGCCTTTGACATCCCATGGTATTGATGTTGTGTGGTATCGATAACATGCGACATTACTGAAATGCAGAATAGATATCATGCCGTTGCTATTCAATATTCCTGTTGAATATGCGATATGCGACAAGCCTTTGTATATTGCTGTATGCGGCAACCACACCTTGCTATTAATGAAGTGCGACATCAATGAAGGGCGGTATCGATGGAGTGCGACAATGATATAGCACGACATTGAATCTATGGGCATTGATTAGGTGCGGCATTGGATCTATGTGGCATTGATTAGGTGCAGCATTGGATCTATGTGGCATTGATTAGGTGCGGCATTCAATCTAAGTGGTATTGATTATATGATGCTTTGAAGCAATGTGGTATTGCTTGAAAGGTTGCACTAAAGAGAAACGACATTAAAGTGAGGTGGCATTGAAGGGAGGCGACATCAATCTTTGTCTTAATGGAGTGTAGTACATGCAATATTCCTTTTACCTTCGACGACATGAGATGCCTTATGCTTTCAAATTAACGTCCTTATTTGCTACCAAATGCAATATTATATTTAGATTTGACATTGTTCCAACTTCAACTCGATATGCTTGTGCTTGTCCTCTTTAGAAAATATGTGGATAACATTTGTCCCCTCCTTGTATAAAAGAAGCTTTTTACACTTTAGTGTAAAACCAAGAATTTTCTTGATTTCTTACTCCTTTGCAAGATATTCTTCTAGTCTTGTTTTCCTATAAAAACATAAAGTAAATGATAATTTTCATTATTAAATTTAAATTCATTTTTAGCTTTAAGCAATTCTTCTTGGATGTGAGCAAGCTATAAATAGTCATAGATTTCTCATACTATCTGTGTTAGTTAAGATTATAAATTTGCTAACACTAATTTCTCAGAAAAAAGCTTAGAAAGTTATCTGGTAATTTCATAAGAGGAAGGATCAACAATTTCTCTGGCAACATCATGAATCAGAAAGTCCATATGAGAATATTGATTTCCAGATTCATAAGGCTAGAAAACCCTTTGGTAATAGGAATAATGCTTCGGATAGAAAACTAGAAAACTATATGGTAATAACAGAATCCTTTAGATAGAAGGCCATAAAACCTTTTGGAAATAATAGAAGACTAGAAAATCTATCCGGCAATGATAATAGAAGATCAAAAAATCCATATGATGATAATAATAGAGACTAGAAAATCCATTTGGCGATAATAATAGAAGACCAGAAACCATTTGGTAATAATAATTTCTGAATAATAGAAGAAGACCAGAAAATCCATCTGGCAATAATAATAAAAGACCGGAAAACCATCTGGCAATAATAATAGAAGACCAGAAAACCATCCGACAATAATAATTTCTGAGTAATAGAAGAAGACTAGAATATTCTGTAACCCTTGTTTTCTTTTACTTTGAAGCACAACAGCTCATATTTTATAGATCTTCCTTTAGAAGATTACTCTTTTTCAGGTTTTGGATACCTTAGTCCCTTTCCTTTTCACCTTTCTTTGGGTTTTGGACGTCTTAATCCCTTTTCTTTGCGCCTGTCTTTGGGCTTTAGATGTCTAAGTCCCTTTTGCTTTAGGCCTCTCTTTAGGCTTTGGATGTCTTAATCTCTTTTCTTTGTCGCCATCTTAGGTGATGACCTCAACTTGGATTGAGCTCCTTATCATTGTCTAAGGTGATTGATTTAGTTATGTTATCCGGTGTGTTTGGTTAGCTATCTTAAGCAGAACCAAAGACTTACCTGACCTTCCTCTAGGAGGTGCTTTAGTAAGGCCTTAGAAACGGTACTAAAGGCTGGTTCGGTGCTTTGGTCAGGCCATCTTAGAGGGGACTAAAGGCTTACTCCGTCCTTCTTCTAGAAGGTGCTCCAGCCAGGCCACATAGGCAGGGGCAGAAGGCTTGCAGATGCTTTAGTTAGGCCTTTATAGATCGGACCAAAGACTTACTTTGACCTCCCTCTAGTAGGTGCTTTGATTAGGCCATCTTAATGGGGACAAAGGCTTTTTTTCCCCTTACTACCATCTTATGTAGTAGTTTAGGCTTTTTGTTTTACTTTAGGAGAGTCTTACTCCTCAACCATGTAGATATACTTATTTCAACTTCTTTATTCATCCATTGTTAGGAAATATGGCCGTAAATGTTCGACATTCCATGTTCTTAGTATTACATTGTCATCGGGTCGGCATAGTCTATAAGTCCCCAGTGCGATTACTTTGTGCATGATCATAGGTCCTACCCAATTTCGCCCGAGCAGTCCATCATCTGGATTCTTAGTATTTTCCATAACCTTTCGGAGTACTAAATCTCCTTTTTGAAATAATCTTTCTCTCACTTTAGAGCTATGGTATTTCAATATCCTTGGTCGATATTCAGGTGCTTGTTCAGCTGCCTCATTCCTTAGTTCATTGATTAAATTCATGAAATTTTCTTTTATTTCTTAACCTTTTGATGAGATTCAACCTCAACTTCAATTGGAAGTATTATTTCTCATGCATATGAAATTCATCCTGTCGTGGCTTGATATTCCTAAAGTGTGAGTGGTAATTATTCCACTCAATTTTCTTTTCATAAAGTATGTAGTATGAGCTGGGGAGCAGTCCTTTGTATATGTAACTCTTTAGCGAATCCACGCTTGTAAGGGTAATTTTCCTTTTCGATACACTTCATGTTCATATACATTTTGTGGTTTCAGTGGTGATCAATGACCAGCTTCCTATAATTAATATTCTTGATCTTGTAAATGAAAATCCCATAATTATTCAGGATACTTTGCATTAATCTCATGAAGAATCCATATTAATATTGGAATCATAAGTGCTTTTAGAATTTGATATAAGAAAAAAGGAAGTTGGATAAAGGTGGATTTTGGTGAACCTTGTTAATCTCAATGAATATAAGCCAAAGCAACATTTGGTTGAGTAAAGGCTTAACTTATTTGGCTAAGTAGGTTCAAGTCCATAAAGAATTTATTAGCATAGTCATGTTGAAGCTGTGCGATCCCGGAGTCAATCCATGTAGAACAATTTTATCCATGTAAAAATCAAGATTATGAGTGTTTTGGAATTCGAAGCAAGTTATGATTAAAAATCACAAGTGCTTTGAAACTCAAAAAAAGCCATAATTTGAGATATCTTTTACTACATTGTAATCTTATTATCCTTATTTCGGATGATCTTTGTAGATCTAGTCTGAATCTTGTAGTTTAAAAATTACAACTTTGGATAATGATTTTACTTCTGAGTTGTAGATTTAAATTTCTTTCTTATTTCATCTTGATGTAGTGATCACCTTGCTAATGATTTCTTGTCTTTTGCTTTGCTCTACTTGGCTAAGATAATCCATATAAAAAACTTTTCATGAATCTTTCCTTGTTTGAAATAAGGGTAACTTCTTTAAAAATCTTCTCCTTTAATAATGAAGTGATTGTGAAGTAATTCATTAACCGCCTTGGATCTTTCCTTTCTTAATAAATACCATCTTGATGAATTTGTCCCTTTTAACTGCTCATGATCATGATTCTTGATGGATGCCCGTCCATCTTTTCGAAAGCTTCTTGGGGGTACTCTGATGGCTTGAATTTAGAGATTTTATTTCAATTGCTTGACATTCCAAGCTTGAGTCTTGTACCCTATTAGGTTACCTTGGAAAGTATCATTCCATTTTTTGGTTAATATAAGTAATTTACAAATCTAAAATATTATTTTATTAAAATATTTTTTGGGTTAAATTTATGGCAATAATGACTATATATTATTTGATAAGACGCTTTTGGCATGCAAATTTTCTTGGGATTGCGGATCATTTGATGGTATAAAATTTTATGAAAATATGATGAAATATTTTATCCTGTATAATCTGGTTGGATAGTAGGTTTCAAAAATTGTGAAACTTTTAGAAAGCGCCTTTTCAATATATTGGATAACCATATAAATAAACTTTTTGGGAATTGATTCAAGGACTTAAATAAGTTGCTATATCTGAAGTGATGAGCATGGCTGCAGAAGTTAATCTTTTAACATACATAATCCATAGACAATCCATTGTCCTATATAAGAAAACTTGAATTCCCATTTGGTATTTAAATCTTGGCTATAAAGAAAGAATCTCTTTAACACCATTATCATGGTATATGAAATCTGAAATTTATCTGATAATGGAAATTCTTGAAAATCCAGAGCTTCTCAAAAATCTATTCATAGTAGAGTAGTCTTCATTTCATCTTAATATGGCATAAGTTCCCACATAATATTCTGAAATCATTAACTTCGTCATCCTTTATTTTCAAAATCTATATATTTTCAAAATCATTCTTTGAAACAATTATTCTTTTGAAAGCAAGGCATGTTTGAAATCCGTTCATATAAGAAGATTTATATATGTTTAAAAACTTCAATTATATATCCATGAACCAGATTATATTCGGGATCAATATACCTGTAACAACCCGAAATTTAAGCTATAGTAATTAATTAATGAATTAATTAAATGATAAAATAACTTTGTGAAAATTTCAGAATTGGACCACGGGAGTTGCACCATTGTGTCCGTGGCGATTTTCTGATCAATTTTCATATATATATATATATATATATATATATATATATATATTGTCAAAATCCGAGATAACATGAAGAAGATACGGAATAAACAAGAAACAAAGAAAAAAAAAGGGCAGGTCGACCCTACCCTTGGCTAGGTCGACCTACCACTTATAGGGGCCGACCTGGTGGTCGACCCACCTTCTCCTATGAACGAGAAGTTGTCCAGATGCATCTATGACATGTTTTTCCTATTTTGTTCGATCATGTGCGTCCGTGCCTCCATCCAATGGTTCCCATCGAGCCTATGACGTGGTTGCACCAGATTTAATCTCCAAATCTAGCGGTCTGAGATCCACAAGTGCCATTGTAAATAAGACCCTAGGCCTAACTATTTTTCTCATTTAGATTTTCTCCATCTGGGTTCATTCCTGAGGCTGGACCCTAAAAGGAATATTTTTCCGAGGAGAAGATCTTTTTAGTTAAAATATTTTATACCCTTCAAGTGGATCCGAGAAGGCCAAGGAAAAGAACTAAGAACCACAAGTGAGTGTTTAGTAATTATTTTAGATTTTTAAGTAATTTAAAATAATAGGGTTTCCAATAGTTGTAGTTTTCTACAATTTTGGGATAACCTTTATGCTAGTTTATTTACAGTTTATTTTAAGTAAATTCTAGACTTATTTTCCAGTCTATTTTCTTTTAGTTATTATATTTTAGTTATTTGCAATTATTTATTGTTAATTATAGCTTTTCCAATTATTTACAGTTATTTACGGTATTTATAGTTATTTACTGTTATTTACGTTTTATTTGCATCTATTCTACATTGGGATTTCTTCTGTAAATGTCAGTTTATATTTAATTTCCTTTTTACACGAATGGAATAAATAGAGTAGAATAAATCACGAATATGGACTAATATATATATAAGAACACTGAATTTACAGAAAATGGGATGTAAAATAAGAAGAACAGTAATAAATTGGACTTAAACTAAAATAGGAAAATTTAAGCTATTTGCAAACTTAGTTATAACATGTAATTATAACTAAAAAGAGAAAATAGAAGAAATGGCGGTAGTAGCTTATTTTTAAATTTAGACCTTGGGTTAAGTTAATAAGCAAAGTTATAACACACAGGTTATAATTAGAGACAATAATTAAGTAGAAAGAACATGAAGAGCTTATTTTAAGACTTAAATTAAGTTAATAAGCAACTAAAGTAGAAATAACAGAAGAGACTTATTTTAATAAACTTAGATCTTGGATTAAGTTAATAAGCAAGATATAGAAGATCAGTATTGTAGGCCCAACGGGGTAGTCCTTTACAGATATAGAGGCTTATTTTAAAACTTATACTAAGTTAATAAACAAAGATAGAAGTAAGACCCGTACCGGCAGCATTTCCTTTAGACATGCTTATGCTGAAGTGATGGTAAATAAGAGGCCAATAAATAGAAGTTCAAATCATGAGGATTTGGATAAGGGGCGCAACTAGATTTTGTTTGTTAGATAGGACCCATACCAATAACATTCCCTTTTAGTCAGACACAAGTGGTCTCACAATAGCATAGGTGAGGCAATGACACACTTATGCTAAAGCAGTGGTAAATAAGAGGTCAACGGGAGGGAGCAACAGATAGCGCGAGCCTAATGGTGGTCGAGCGTGCGGCCTCAATGTTGGCTGATAAGTTGTTATTGAGTTCCAAGCGCTAAGTATGTATCTTTTACGTAGGGACTAACAGGGTCTAGTCCGCATTTTCTGCATAGGGGCCAATGGGTCTAGTCCGAAGTAGGCACAGTAGAAATAGAAGGCCGACAAAGGGTAGAATTAGGACTTTAGCCTAATTAAAGTAGGATTAGGGTTTCAGCCTAATCAAAGCAGTTATCTAAGAAAAGTGCAAACAATCTAATTGAACTATCTAATCAAAGCGAACAGTTAAACCGTATTTTATTCCAGCTTTATCTTTTCTTTTATTTCCTTCTATACTAGAACTGTTGCAAAGTCTATTATCTTTACCTTGCTTAAGAATACTAGTAATTACTTTTATTCACCAGACTTTTAGTCCGATTCACTCCTCTATTTCCCTTTCCCTCCCATAGGCCAGCAGAGGCAGGGATAGTAGATTTCGGATTCCTTTGGAGGTTCAGCTGCGGAGATTTATCTTCATGTATTCTTCTTCTTTTTCAGCTTTTATTTCGTTTGATGTACTTGTACTTTTCTTTGAGAGGGATAGTTATTTTATGTACTCTGATGTTATGACTGAGATAATGTTTTTCACTAGACATGGATATTTGGTATTTGGTTTAATGAAGTATTTATGAAGTTTAATTTTGAATAATGAGATTTCTATTTAAATGTTTTCCGCTGTTTTAATTATTTTGTCTTGTGAATCTTAGTCTCTGTAAGTTTTAGCTATACCTATAACAGACCATATTCCTTAGTGTACTCTTATTGGGTATATATAGGGTGTGGGGTGTTACAATACCCAAAATTATACATTTACAAAAATAATGCTTTTCGAGTCCAATATGTTCGAAGTTAAGGCTTTTCAAAATCAATGTATATACAAAACAATATATTTATGAAACCGATGGCATTCGAAATCAATATCTTTCTAAATCATGTATAGTTAAAACTAATTCGAAATCAATATGCTAACATTATAATATTTGAGACTGATGTATATTAAAACGATATCATTCAAAAACAATATATATACTTATATCCAAAATTATATATGTATAAAACAATGTAAATTCGAAGTTTAATAGTATATATTTTAAAATCTAATGGTATGCATTCAAAACTTTACACCCTCAAAATCTTTAATTCATTTGAAATTTGACGATTTAAAACTTTTAATAAAAAACGGTTTATGTTTGTAAACTCATATATACATTAAATCATTATATTTGAAAAACCGATATTTTCGGGGCTACCATATAAGTTTAAACCCATTATATCTTTTGAAACTAATATTTGCAAAATCAAATATTTCAAACTCATCATGCTTTTTGAAACAACGTATATTTATATTTGAAACAATATATACATTCCAAAGCTAACAATATATACCCTCACAGATTCGAAATCAATACATCTAAAAATTTATATTGTTGAAGCCTTACATATATATTTTCAAAACTTTTATACCTTACAAAAGTCTGACATAATCAAAATCTTTATGTACGAAATTAGTATGCTCAACCACTCTTGAAAACTGATGTATTTATGAACTGATATGTTTAAATCATATATGCAAGAAGCCCGATGCACTTGGAACTTGTGCATATATATGAATTTGTATATATTAGAAACCACATACGTACTCTAAACTATATGTTTTTGGTTCGAAACTCATATATAAACTTAGTGCTTTGTTTGTTCTTGGTCATGAAACATTGTTTATATTTCAAACTAATATATATGAAATTACATAAATCTGGAGCCACACATTATATGAAACCTGATAGTAAGCATCCTTAAAGCCTTTTTATACCTAAAGGTTAATATATACAAAATCTAATATTCATAAGAAATTTTATGTATATTAAAAACTGACATGTATTCGAAACTTTACATTTTCAAAACGATATATGTATAAAACTTTGTATTCGTATAAGACTTATATATATATTCAAAGCTTAGTAGTAAATATATTCAAGATCAGTATCTATTTGAGATCTTATATATATATATATATTCTTGAAATTAGTCAAAATCCAGATGTTCAAAAAAATTTCATTCAAGACTGCTCCATATTTTGAAATCTGATGTACACCTATAAATCAAATATTTTTACTCAAAATCGACTTTTGTGAAACCTGTATATGCTTATATCTGGAGTTTAAAGTACTTTTCTATGGAACTTCTATATTTGAACTGTGAAAACACATATTTTTACTTGAAATCCATATATATACAAGAGATATGATGTTCAGAAACTGATATGTATAAAACTAGATTAATTTTCTGAAACTTTTATATGTCTCAAAATATACATAAACTTAAAGGTAGTACATGTGAAACTGGTATATGTTTCAACACTCATATATATATATATGAAACCAATTAAATTTGAAAAACTACCGTGCTTGAAACTGTGTGCATTTGAATCTTATATATGTATATAAGAAATTTTATATTCAAGAGCCAATACAGACCTTTATATTATTGAAAACCAGGTACATATATAAACCTCATATATTCTAAAATATATACAAAACTAATACATTCAAAAATTGAGGTGCACAAAACTTTATTACGCTTAAAAATTCTAATATTCTGGAAGATCGAAACTTGCACACATCCACAAGTTCATGTTTTGAAACTGTATACTTAAGAAATTACATATATATGTCTGAGGCCCTTGCACTTTTGAAACAACATTTGTACATAAATATTTGAAACTGGATTCATATATGAAACTGATATAGATTTAAAAATATGCCCTTGAAACTTGTATTGTTAAAAACCTGCTATTCAGAGCTTTTACATATTCATGATCAATATATATATATAACTAACACGTTTGAAGTTTTTGTTCCCCCGAATTCATATCTATTTGAAACTGTATCCCCAAAATGTAATATGTCACTTATATACGTATAACACCAATGTGTGATATACTTTCAAATTTTCGATGTAAAAACCTTTTACCTTTCCAGATACATTTTGAAATCTGAATCCATATATACCTTCTGAAAGCTCATACATATATCATCCTCAAACTGAAATCCATGATGAAACTAAGTGATTTATGAAATTGAATTTCTTTGAAATTCATTATTTTTTGAAATCTTTTCTTATGAAATTTGATATGCTAAAATGTTTTCATACTAAAAACTTATTATGAAGCTGACATAGCTAAAAACTTAGATGGAGATGATGCTCTGATGGTTTACAGCATCATATTTCTTTGAAATTAAAAAGCTTTAAATCTCTTGGTTTTGAAATAAACTAGAAATTCTCAAAATTGAATATTTTTTTGATATCAATTGAAATTGGATATGCTTATTTCAAAAGATCACCTTTTTGAACTTTTAATTCGCAAAATAATTAATTCTCAATTTTTGTAAATCTTGGTGGTGAAATCATTTACTTTTGAGAAGAAGCTTTAAACCTAGTGTCCTCTGTTTTGGCATGAGCCTGATGATTTACGAGATAAAGATAGGCTTCGACATTAACTTTGTAACATCCTGAAATTTTCAGCCATTCGTATCCACATATGTCGAAAATTGAATTGCTCAATATATCAGATTGTTAATTTAAATTTGACAAAACTCAACATATACAGTAAATAAATAATCACAGACACAGAGTAATATAACAATAATGCAGCGGAAACAGAAGAATAGTAGTTCATGAAGCTACTATAAATATATAACAGAGTTAAAACAAGATACAACAGAAGTATCGAATACATAGATGTCTCAATACAATAGTCAAATACAAAATTTTGAATACATCACTGGAATCAACTGAATAACTGAAAGCAGAATTGATAGATATACTTGGATCTCCAAGCGAAGCTCCAACTCCAAAGGCGAGTCTCGAACACTGAGCCACTCAGTCTGACCCGAGCGTAAAGCAAAACACAAAACACTCGATTCAGGATTAACATTCTTATATCAATAAATCCAACTCAAGTGAAATATCAACTGAAATACAGTAACTTAAAGGATGTTTGGGATAACCATCCTCCAAGGATCCGTTAAACTATCTACTATGTAGTAATATACGCTATTATAATAATGTCTACAGTAAAGTATACTATTTAAAAATAGCGTTAAGGCTTTACATTTTCCTCCTTAACACATTTTTAGGTGTGCCAATAGTCTATACAGTACCGTAATACCCCGTAAACTGGAGCTACCAGAGGATACTCCATAGGTACGACACAAATCAAACTCGTAGTAAAGCACGCTAGGGTAGGTGACACGGCACAACTAGGCAATGCCAGGGTAGATATACCAATTACACTTCCGGGCCGGTGGTAACGCAGAGCCTCAGCAATCGCTCACCTCGAGCCACACTCCCGAATCAAGGGTGCGCATCAAATCAATCATAAAGTAATAGAATGGTATACGATGGAATGTCTCCGATCAGAGGATCAACCTCATTAGCCCATCAATTGCTCCTGTTTTAGCCACCTTATGCCAACTCATGGGAGTCGGGTCCACGTTTATACCTCATATAGAATCGTCGCTACTGTAACAACCCGGGGTTTTACCCAGTCGGTTATTGTCATTAGACGATTAAAATTGCTATCTAGTTGCTATTGGAATTTGAATCAATTTGAAATTCTTTTAAACAAGTTATTAAATGATTGAAATGGGCTTTGTATTTTGAATCTAGCCCACATTTACCTTGCTTTGTTGCCATTCTCTTTTGTCGATGCGAAAACTCGTTCCCCCTTCATTTTTGGAAAAACCCTAGATCAATATGAAATAAAAGTTAATGGCGGCCACAAAAATTTCCTTGTTCGTTCGTTCAAAAACTAGGGCTAGCCGCTGACTTCATTTTGTTCAATCAAGAGATAGATTTAGTTGCTAGCTTCAGCGATCCGGGGAATGAATTCGTGCTTTTCGCTTCGTCAATCGCTCGAGTGCTCGACTGCATTCTTCGTCGGAACAAGCTGCTCCTTGGATCTTTCGAAATTCAGCGCTTCGATCTCTGTAGCTCTGGCTTGTGGTTTTGTGGTGATTCTGAAATTGAAGCTGCGGCTTCGACTTTCGTTCCTCATTCGCGACTGCTTCGATTTGCAAAGGTGAGTAATTTAATTTACTCACATCTTATTCTCACCTCAAAATTGAACTAGGGTTTAAATTTTGTGGTTTCGTTCGTATTTGTTTGTTAAATTCTTCCTTTGATTTGTCGGCATTCGACTTTGTTTCGAAGTCGATTTCATTTGATTTTGGGTTGTTCGATTTTTACGATGTTGATGTCGTTCCTTTTGGACTTCGGTCTTGATTTTGTGGTTCGCGGCTTGACTTGCTTACCAACTGAACTTCGGCATTGATTTCACTGTGACTTTGAACTTGTTTATTTCTGGTTTGATCGCATTTCTGTAGCTTGGTTCTCACTGTGACCTGTTTATTCAAGACTATATATGTGCATATATACATATGATGTGTGTATGCATATATTCTTGAATTTAAATGCAAAGTTCGGTCATTTTGTTGCTGGTCTGGTTGCTTGGCATATTCCTATATTTCTCTGGTCTCTTCTCTGTTGCACTTCACTGTTTTGTTTATCACAGCTGCTTCATTATGTATTAGATGTTGTTGCATTTTAGTTGTAGCTTGGTCTGATGAACTTGAATTAGTAGTCTGCACTTGTTGTTTACTGGTTGTCTTGCTCAGTTGATTCACTTTGCACTCATCTTGGGTTTTGTGGTGTGCACTGTGCATTCATGTGCATACTGTTCTTTGATCTTCACTAGGTTGTACACTTGTAGCTGTTGTGTCTGCACTTGTATCTGTTGTACACTTGTAGCTGTTGTGTTCACCTGATTACTTCCAGTTGTACTGCTATTTGAATTGCAGTGCTTCATATTGTTTGTTTCTGTTTTATTGTCCAGTTTAATAGTTGCATAACTGTTGTATCTTTTGTTCACTGTTGTACATGGATTAGCTACTGATTGTCTGCACTCATTTGTGATATTTGTTCATCTGAACCCTGGGTAGCTCTGGTTATTTGATCATCTTGTTCAATCTGGATATTGTCATTTTGATGCATTCATTTCAGTAGTCACTTGAAGTTGCATTCATTCCAGTGTACATTGATGCTTGTTTTTGAACTTGAGTAGTCTTAACCTTGGTTTTATTTCTGTAGTCGTTGTACAGTGTTCTTGACTTTGTGATGTACACTGTTATACTTGTTGAACTGGTTGTTGACCATGGCTTTGACATTGATATGTTGATACCTCCTTGCTTTTGACTACTGTGGCACTGAGCTTGATCTCTGTTGTACACATTTTGTCTTGTTCATATTGAATCATACATGCTTGCATACATGCAGATGATTCACTGCATGATTTGTTCTGGACATTTTGCTTTCTTTTATCTTGTTGATTTGGTTTGCTGATTCAGTGGTGCTGTAGTTGAGTTATAGCATTTATGTGTACATTACTTGATTTTGGTCGAGCCCATTTGCACTTGTGTTGAATCTGATTTTGGATTTGACCGTGTGCACTCGAGTTGGCAAGGCAGTGCACATGTATATACGTGTGTACTGCAGCCACACCGTCTTGATTTTATTGGTATTTCTTTTGCTTTTGATGCATTGATCTCTTGTGCCTTTTTTTATACTAGTGGCAAGGCCGTGCACGCGTGCGTGTACGGCAGCCAATCAAAATTGATGTTTTAAATAGATGTTTTCTATTTCTAAAATTGTTTTATGTTGCTAATTCAATATATTTTAAATCATTTTTTTGATTTAGATTGATTTGATGATTTTTGTTGTTAATCGTCGTTTCGGCAATTCTGTTCTTTTCAAAATCATCTTCATTCTAAAGATCATCTTTATTTATCTCTGCTGATATTTAAATCTGCTGATTTATTGTTTAACACTATTAAGTGTTATATTTACCGTTATCCGATTTCTTTGTTAAAAGGATTGGATAGACGGAAAATTATTGTGACTGTCGTCTAACTGATTATTATTGCTGCTATGCACTAATAACTGAGTTTGAATTAGACTGACCCGTGTATTATTTTCTTTTGAATTTAATACTCGGGTCAGACCCGAGTTATTTCAGGTAGTAGATTTCCTTCTTTGAGTTGCTGTTCGGGATATGAAGACTTTTCACATCTTTTGAAGTTGTCTTTATCATTTTGTAGAAGTCAAGTCATTGTATAGGATGATATGTATTCATGTATATTAGTTGATAATGTACTTGTTTATATAACTTCCAAAGTCGACAGTTGTAGTTGTATCATATGTATTGTGTCAACTATATTGTAACTGACATCAGTTATATATATATGAGATTCTGTTATTTGTGTTTCGCATTCTTTTTGTATCTGTGTTGTTTTTATATATATTGTCCTAAACTATTATGAACCGTCGTAGTTTGTTTGTACTAGAATTGGGTATGACGATGGGAGTAAACAAATAATAAAAGAAAAATAAAAAGTATATACCACTCCTATCGAGATAACCAATGTTAGTGTAAGGCCAACTACGGATGGTCGCTCCTATCCAGCCTTATTCTTCGTAATAATAGACAGTATTCTTTTAATACTCTTTGTTATTATGAGTATAGAGGTGGGGCGTCATAGTTGGTATCAGAGCTTGGGGTTTATGGACATAATATAAAACATAACTTAGTTGGAACATGTGTTACAACTATTGGTCGATGTTTTATTTGTGATTTGGGTCAAAACTAAAGTTTTGAAAGTTTGATGAAATTTTTTAAATATTATTATTTAAAAATAAAAGGTGAATTTGTGTTCTGATGATTTGATTGATTTGAGTACTGTTTATCAGAGTGCGCAGCGGAAACAGTGAAACTGTCTTCGCTGAGTACAACTGATAATCTATTTGATTCAGAAATTGAAATAAATTTCATTGGTTGTTTACATAGCTGTAATTATTTTGTTTCTTTGAGAATTTCGAATCCGAATTGAGGATTCGAAGAAATTATAGTTATGTGATTTTTGTTGAAATTTCCGCTGGCTTTCTTTTGGACTAATCATCTATTGATTAGATTTTGCTGTTTTGATCTGTCTTCATCAAAGATACATTCGAATGATTTCTTTGTTTATATTGTAATATGCATGCAAATATGAATTGCACGTTGCTGCATTAATTTACATTGAACCGATGCTTGGTTATGAACGCATTTTGTTGCCGTTATTTTTACACCAATGCTATATTTTGAAGCACGGTGTTTTCTGGCATTTTTGACGAATGGAAATTCACTGATATTACATTTTGATGCGAATTAATTTGATGAGATTTTGACGTTTTAAAATTACTGTCGCTTTGACTTCAGTAACGGTCAAATTTTTAAAAGTGGATTTCAAGCGGTTATTCCGCAATGCTGATTCTGAGATTTGTTTTATGATATTCTGGAGAAGTACAATTTCCTTTTCGGAATTGTTACTAATATTGCTGCTTTAATCACGTGATTGGAAAATCGTTTTAAAATGAAAATTGTTTTATAAATTTTTAACAGTTTGCGTTTTCAAAAGAATGAGAAAGCGACTTAAACGATTCAGCAAAATCGAGGATTATGACCCCTTTCTTTTACTGTTTCGCTTAACTCCGGACTTGTCCAGTTGAGAAGGTGAATTGTTATTTTTACAAAATAAATAAAATTGTTTTCAGGAATTTTAACAGTTTGCGCTTTCAAAAGAATGAGGAAGCGATTTAAACGTTTCAGCAAAATCGAGGACTATGACCCCTTTCTTTTACTGATTCGCTTAATTCCGGACTTGTCCGTTTGAGAATGTAAAGTGTATTTTTACAAATTACACAATTTTGCACTTTCAAGGAAACGATGAAGAGATTTAAATGATTTAGCAAAAGTGCGGAGTATGGAACCACACTTTTACTATTTCGGTTAATTCCGGACTCGTTAATTGAATATCTGCTGTTTTGATGATTTTGATGAATTTTGCACTTTCAAGGAAACGATGAAGAGAATCAAACGATTTAGTAAAACACGTGGAATGGGACATGTGCGTTTGCTATTTCGGTTAATTCCGGACTCGTTAATTGAAATATTTGATGATTTCGTGTGCTTTCGATCCACTTTGTTGGACCTTCGGGTCATTTGTTGGACCTTCGGGTCAAATACCAGTACTAGACCTTCGGGTCATTTGTTGGGCGCCAAAATTATGTTGAGTACTTGGTAGGCTTCGGCCATTTGTTGATGCACGTGCGGCGAATTAAAAACTCGCCATCTGATGGGATCGATCCAAGCTTTTATGTTGATTTTCTAGTCTTCTTAATTGATTTCTAGATATTTGTTGTTTCTAATTATCTGTAGGTAATTAGATATCTGATGTTATGAGATTTAATTATCGTATCGATAATTAAATATTTGTTGCTTCTAATTATCGCTTGTGATAATTAGATATTCATTGATATGAGTTCTGATTATCGTTTTTGATAATCGGATATTTGTTGCTTCTAATTATCGCTTGTGATAATTAGATATTCGTTGATATGAGTTCTGATTATCGTTTTTGATAATCGGATATTTGTGCTTGTAATTATCGCTTTTGGATAATTAAATATTTGCTGATTTGAGATTTAATTATCGCTTTTGATAATTGAGTATTTACTAATTTGAAATTTGATTATCGTTTGTGATAATCGAATATTTGTTGAATTTGAAATTTGATTATCGTTTGTGATAATCGAATATTTGTTGAATTTGAAATTTGATTATCGTTTTTGATAATCGAATATTTGTTGAATTTGAAATTTGATTATCGTTTTTGATAATTGAATATTTGTTGATTTGAAATTTGATTACCATTTGCGGCAATTAAATAGTTGTTGATTTGAAATTTTAATTACCGTTTGTGGTAATTAGATATGTGTTGATTTGTTTTCTAATTATCGTTTGAGATAATTAGATATTTGATGTTTTGTGATTTTCGTTTTTGATAATTTGACATTTGTTGATTTGTTTTCTGATTATCGTTTGAGATAATTAGATATTTGATGTTTTGTGATTTTCGTTTTTGATAATTTGACATTTGTTGATTTGTTTTCTGAGTATCGTTTGGATAATTGGATGTTTGCTGATTTTATGGATAAGAGATTTTCTAGTCTCTAATTGAGTTCAGGTTATGTTGATTTTATTGAATTGCCATTTTCTATCTATCACTGTTGATAAATAGTATTTCTTGATTATGAAGTTCATGTTTTCTATTTATCCGTTAGATAACTAGATATTTGCAGTTTTGCGAATTGTGATTTGTGCTTTCTAATCATCTCTATTGATAATTAGCTTTTGTTGTTTTTCTAATTATCGTATCGATGATTAGACGTTGTTGCTTTATGATTCTCTGTATTTAATCATCTAGTTGATAATTGAAGATTGCTGATAATTGCATTTATTTGGTTTTGCTGCTTTCTGATTATCTGTTGATAGTTAGATTTTGTTGAAAGATTTGTGAATCTCTTTATTGAGATTAAAAGATTTCTTTGGTATTTGTGTTCTCGATTCTTATTTTCTAGCATAACCGGTTTATGGTAGAAAAATTATTGTTATAGACAAATTTAAGTATGAAAATTCCGGGGACGCAATTTTTATAAGGAGGGGAGTCTGTAACAACCCGGGGTTTTACCCAGTCGGTTATTGTCATTAGACGATTAAAATTGCTATCTAGTTGCTATTGGAATTTGAATCAATTTGAAATTCTTTTAAACAATTTATTTAATGATTGAAATGGGCTTTGTATTTTGAATCTAGCCCACGTTTACCTTGCTTTGTTGCCGTTCTCTTTTGTCGATGCGAAAACTCGTTCCCCCCTTCATTTTCGGAAAAACCCTAGATCAATACGAAAGAAAAGTTAATGGCGGCCACAAAAATTTCCTTGTTCGTTCGTTCAAAAACTAGGGCTAGCCGCTGACTTCAGTTTGTTCAATCAAGAGATAGATTTAGTTGCTAGCTTCAGCGATCCGGGGAATGAATTCGTGCTTTTCGCTTCGTCAATCGCTCGAGTGCTCGACTGCATTCTTCGTCGGAACAAGCTGCTCCTTGGATCTTTCGAAATTCAGCGCTTCGATCTCTGTAGCTCTGGCTTGTGGTTTTGTGGTGATTCTGAAATTGAAGCTACGGCTTCGACTTTCGTTCCTCATTCGCGACTGCTTCGATTTGCAAAGGTGAGTAATTTAATTTACTCACATCTTATTCTCACCTCAAAATTGAACTAGGGTTTAAATTTTGTGGTTTCGTTCGTATTTGTTTGTTAAATTCTTCCTTTGATTTGTCGGCATTCGACTTTGTTTCGAAGTCGATTTCATTTGATTTTGGGTTGTTCGATTTTTACGATGTTGATGTCGTTCCTTTTGGACTTCGGTCTTGATTTTGTGGTTCGCGGCTTGACTTGCTTACCAACTGAACTTCGGCATTGATTTCACTGTGACTTTGAACTTGTTTATTTCTGGTTTGATCGCATTTCTGTAGCTTGGTTCTCACTGTGACCTGTTTATTCAAGACTATATATGTGCATATATACATATGATGTGTGTATGCATATATTCTTGAATTTAAATGCAAAGTTCGGTCATTTTGTTGCTGGTCTGGTTGCTTGGCATATTCCTGTATTTCTCTGGTCTCTTCTCTGTTGCACTTCACTGTTTTGTTTATCACAGCTGCTTCATTATGTATTAGATGTTGTTGCATTTTATTTGTAGCTTGGTCTGATGAACTTGAATTAGTAGTCTGCACTTGTTGTTTACTGGTTGTCTTGCTCAGATGATTCACTTTGCACTCATCTTGGGTTTTGTGGTGTGCACTGTGCATTCATGTGCATACTGTTCTTTGATCTTCACTAGGTTGTACACTTGTAGCTGTTGTGTCTGCACTTGTATCTGTTGTACACTTGTAGCTGTTGTGTTCACCTGATTACTTCCAGTTGTACTGCTATTTGAATTGCAGTGCTTCATATTGTTTGTTTCTGTTTTATTGTCTGGTTTAATAGTTGCATAACTGTTGTATCTTTTGTTCACTGTTGTACATGGATTAGCTACTGATTGTCTGCACTCATTTGTGATATTTGTTCATCTGAACCCTGGGTAGCTCTGGTTATTTGATCATCTTGTTCAATCTGGATATTGTCATTTTGATGCATTCATTCCAGTAGTCACTGGAAGTTGCATTCATTCCAGTGTACATTGATGCTTGTTTTTGAACTTGAGTAGTCTTAACCTTGGTTTTATTTCTGTAGCCGTTGTACAGTGTTCTTGACTTTGTGATGTACACTGTTATACTTGTTGAACTGGTTGTTGACCATGGCTTTGACATTGATATGTTGATACCTCCTTGCTTTTGACTACTGTGGCACTGAGCTTGATCTCTGTTTTACACATTTGTCTTGTTCATATTGAATCATACATGCTTGCATACATGCAGATGATTCACTGCATGATTTGTTCTGGACATTTTGCTTTCTTTTATCTTGTTGATTTGGTTTGCTGATTCAGTGGTGCTGCAGTTGAGTTATAGCATTTATGTGTACATTACATGATTTTGGTCAAGTCCATCTGCACTTGTGTTGAATCTGATTTTGGATTTGACCGTGTGCACTCGAGTTGGCAAGGCAGTGCACATGTATATACGTGTGTACTGCAGCCACACCGTCTTGATTTTATTGGTATTTCTTTTGCTTTTGATGCATTGATCTCTTGTGCCTTTTTATTATACTAGTGGCAAGGCCGTGCACGCGTGCGTGTACGGCAGCCAATCAAAATTGATGTTTTAAATAGATGTTTTCTATTTCTAAAATTGTTTTATGTTGCCAATTCAATATATTTTGAATCATTTTTTTGATTTAGATTGATTTGATGATTTTTGTTGTTAATCGCCGTTTCGGCAATTCTGTTCTTTTCAAAATCATCTTCATTCTAAAGATCATCTTTATTTATCTTTGCTGATATTTAAATCTGCTGATTTATTGTTTAACACTATTAAGTGTTATATTTACCGTTATCCGATTTCTTTATTAAAAGGATCGGATAGACGGAAAATTATTGTGACTGTCGTCTAACTGATTATTATTGCTGCTATGCACTAATAACTGAGTTTATATTAAAATAGTTTATATTAAAATAGTTTATATTAAAATAGTTTATATTAAAATAATTTATATTAAAATGATTTATATTAAAATGATTTATATTAAAATAGTTTATATTAAAATAGTTTATATTAAAATAGTTTATATTAAAATAGTTTATATTAAAATGATTTATATTAAAATGATTTATATTAAAATAGTTTATATTAAAATAATTTATAAAGTAAAATATATAAATAGTTTTAAATATAATTTAAATTTACTTTATATAATAAAATAGCTTCCTCAACTTTCACAAATCGATTCAAATCGATTCTAATTCCAAATTCAAATTAATCCAATCTCAAATCATCAATTTTAATTTCAATTAAATTAAACATTTTCAATTATATCGATTTCAAACACCAATTTGAACCACAAATAAACTATTTCAATTTTAATATGTTTCAATGCTTTAAATATTCAACATTTCAAAACAAAATTCGATAATTATAAATATATATATATATCAAATTCCCTTTACTATTATTTAGTTTTGAAATATTAACTTAATCATTTCAATAATCATCTAAATACAGCTTAAATTTATAGATTTAAATAAATAAAATATCCTATTTAAATTTATATAAGTTTGAAATATTCCTTTAAATCACTTTTAATCAAATTCAAGTTATAAAATATATCTTTAAAATTTCAAATAATAAATTTCAAATCAAACTTATTTAAGTATAATTCTTAAATAACTATAATTTCAAATCAATTTCAAATTATCTTTCCAACCTGAATCATTATAACTCTATATTTGAAAATATATATTTTTAAATAAATACTTAAACATATTATATATCAACTTTATTAAATCAACTTTAATAAATCTTTAAAATCAATATTTATTTAAAACCATATATTACTTTTCAAAACCATAGAAATCTTTTTCAATATATATATAGACCAACGGTGTCTGTATATAATTTTCTATCCTATAGTCAAGTGATACAGATATTTATCATTTCAATCCGCAATTTAAATATATATAGGTATATATCTTTTCAACATGCAATCCCAAATTCAATTCAATTGAAAATAGCTTGGGTTTATCATTTCAACCCATAATGATTTTCTCCTATTATATAGATCGTTCGGGTATGTATCATTTCAACCCATAGTGAATTTTATACTAACAGGGAACTTGCACAGTGATAACAGATATGATAATAATATAGTAGGCATATATCATCAATACAATTAACAGATAATGGTGTTAGATGTCACAGGTGAACAGATACAGATAACAGAATATATATAGCAATGTAAATCACTAGTAGTAGTATATTTCAATTGACGTTTCAATTGAAATCAAATTTAATAAATATAAGAACATTAATCGTGAGTGATTGCTCACCTTTCGAGGTTAGAGACAAACGGGAGACGACACGGATACGCACACTAATACGGACACTGAACTTGAGTTACGAATCCAAGCACGAATTCCAAATCAAAGCAATATTGGCACGAATTCAACGAACAGATCTGATAATAGAAATCGATGGGGACAAATCAGAATCAACTTGATATATATACAGAAATATATATATTTGTTTCAAAACCAATTTCAATGCATATATTTCAAATCAAAATTTATTTCAAACGCATAAAATAAAATTTCCATATATACTTGAAATCAACTCATAAATACTTATATGTAGACAAATATATAAACGTAGGTATAAACTTATATACTTATTAAATCAAAATTTACAAAATCAATATAACTTAACCCATTATAATATATTGGAACCCACTGATCATACATACACCTATTTATACAAACAGCAAACTATAAATGAAACTATTACAATATATATATATATATACACTAATATATATATTCTTTACTGTAAAATTTCTAAATTCTGGACATAGTATATATAACTTATATACTTACTTTATAAGCAACCCTTACCTATAAACTTATTATATATACAAACCCAACAGGTAATATATAAACTGTAAAGAGGAACAAATAATACTATAAAGTTATTTAAACTTACATACATACAATATGTTTTATATAACTTAATATATATAACAGATCTTAAAGAGTGTGTGTATATACTGGCATGTAACTTATGTACATCTTAAATCAAAATAACTTTATATATAGGAGTAACATCAAAATATCTACATAATATATATATATATATATATATATATATCAACAACCGAAAGAATAAAACGTTATTTTATTATGAAGTCAATACTTTCTTGAAATCAATATGTATATATGACTCGAAAGGACGTATAAAACTGATAGAGATCTATGGATACAACTCTTATATTTATATATATTCTACATCATGGACAACAGCTTATATATATATAAAATAATCTATTGTAAATATATATTCAACCCATCATACGAATATAATCTAAAGTACCATACGACCAGGTATGTTATAGATTTATATGACATATAAAAAACTTTGTATAAACTAGTCATATATAACTAACATATTATCAACTGCTAATATATATAAACTATCAGATCATAGAAACTAACATATCATATCTACAAGCAGATATGTACAGTAGACAAGGTATATTTACTTTCAAAACCAACTCAGGTATACACTTGTATATATAAATGAGCTATAAAAAAAATATTATACTCTTATATACAATAAATATCATATAACATCTAATATGTAAAATATGGAAGCACCAGCTTTTCGCTATATACATTTATATAACTATATATATAACTTATATGTATAAATCTATATATTTACACATATAAACAAACAGCAAATACTGTAACTACAAATATATAAAAGTTGCAAATACTGGGAACACGCAAAAAAAAATATCTACATACCTTTGTATTATATACACATATGTACTCTAACCTAGATTTTTTTTTCAAACATAACATAGCTATATAATATATACCTCAACATATAATACTAAAATATATGCATATAGTGCTTTAACCAAACACAAAATAAGCTTCTATATAATTATATAAGTTTATATACCTTCTTTCTTGTATATATATATATAAACAATAAGGAGTGGAATCTCGGTTGGAGGATAGTGCTCGGCGCACTGCTGGTGCTCGGGGAAAGGTCGGACAGAGGAGGCAGAGGCTACTGGCGGATGACTTTGGGTTTCCAAGCACATGACTTCGGGTTTCGGGTTTTCTAGCGATGGTTAAGTCGAGACGAGGGTGCTGGATTACTTCAGTGGGCACGTAGGTCGAGGTGATGGTGGGTGAAGTCTCGGGTGGTGGGTGGCACTTCGGGTTTTTGGTGGATCTGCATGGGTTGAACACGGTGATGTTAATGTGGGTAGAGAAAAGGTACGATACTTCAGGAAAAATGGAAGAGGCTCGAGCATGACTTCGGGCATTTTCCTCTTTGCACGAAGTGGCTGTGTATGGAAATAGCTAAGCAAAGACAGAGAGAAATGGAGAAGAAAGTATTATCTGATTTGTCTACAGAGCATGCTACTAAGTGACAATGAAAGGACGAAAGCTATATATTTTAAAATCAGAGAATAGAAAGAGTCAAAAGAGGTTTCAGAAATTTATTAGAGTAATGACTATTGAGATTTCACGGTTGGAAATATATAAAAGGACACAGGAACACAAAAGACACCAACATGGTACCGGTACGGTCATTCGTTTTACGTTTCGCTGTCCACCGGACGCCGAAACACACATACGAATATAATGCAGAGATCAACACGGCGAGACGGTCAAAACGATACGTAGATCACAGTGATATGACCATCCTATCAAAAGTCGATATTCGGTACTGGAAATGCTGCTAATCTATCGAAAATAAGATAAACGGAGCAATAGCAGTCCAAATTTGGATAAACAAAATATGTCGTCTCAATCAGAAGATGACTTACAAATTTTCTATAGAAAAATATTCAGGTTTGGAAAACATTTTATTATCATTTATTTTTAACTGATTTGAATAAAATTACATTAGAAAATAAACTTCCATATTATCTGATGAAAATTTACCAATTGCTATGTTAAAATAGACATATTCCAAATATCAAAATTTATATTCCAAAATTTTATTATTTAAAATTTCATCAAAAATTCAATTAATTAAATAAATAAAACACTAAAATTTACGGGTCGTTACACTCTCCTCTATTCAAAACTTTTCGTCCCCGAAAAGGAAGGAGGTAGGAGAAATAAACAACCAGAGAGAAAATAGATTGAAATACAAAATAAAAAATTAATTTTAAACCATATAACTTTCAATTTAAATTAATTAATATTCAATAATTGATTTTAAATTCAAGGTATTTCATTAAGTTGATTTATTTCAATTTATTAATATTTGATACAAAAGGTTTCCTTCAAACCAAAATTTTTATTTATCTCATTTATTCATTATCTTATTATTCAATTTTTCTCTCAATTAACATTTTTATAATTAAAATTAAGTGTATAACATTTATTATAACCACTCAAATTTTATATATAAAACATTTTATATTGTATATTATCCAATTACATAGTTAACTTCTGAATAATTTTGGTAAGTTGTATTAAAATGTAATTGAATATTATACAAGTAAGATTTTCAACTCAATTATTTCAAGTTTAAATATTTGTTCAAAATTTTTGTTTCATTTATAATTGAAATCATCTTTTAACCAAATTTAAGGATTATATTTCTGATTTCATTTCAAACTATTTAGAGATAAATATATATATATATATATATATATGTATGTATATATATAGACACCATATATCAAACCAAATTTATAATCATACACTTATATAATATATATATATATGTAAATCAAGTCATATTTTAGAAATTCAAATCAATTTAATTCCCAAAAGAAAAGTGTAGTAAAGCTACAGAATGGTCTCTTCCCTTTGAAACTCGAAAATGAATGCCGATGATGCGGCCGCCATCACCGAAATTATTTTCCAGCGACAAAGAGAAGAGTACTAATTTAAACATTTAAAATTCTTTGTAAACCATTTTTATTTGAAAATACTTTATATAATATACATTTTAAAACTTTAAAACCAGAGTTTGAAATCATCGAAAATTAAATTCTCAAATTCCTGATTTAAATTCATTACAATTCCAAACCAATTTATAAACCATGTTTATAAATTCATTTAGAACAATAAATGATAATCAATATTATCATTCAAAAAACCAATTTAATTAACTTATTAAATTCCAGAAAATTTTACTTATATATATATAAAATATAATCATACAAATGTATTTCATTTACCAAATTTGAAAACAATATAGTGTCAGTTTGTTATGTCCAAGTGTTTTGGAATTCCTATCGATAGCGTTGATTAGACGACTCGATCGAAAATCCAAATCAACATCAACAACTCAAACAACACAACACATAAACATTTAAATATTAATTACAAATACACTCCCTCGTTCAATCATTCAAAGATGGATTTCAAAGCAAGGATATAGATCCAAATTCAAGGGAACCCTAATTCAAAAATAATTCTAACTAGAAGATAGGCTCGAACGAAGATAAGATGATTAAATAACAAAATAGAAATATGGATAGATTTATATAAATCACGGGCAACCTTAACCGAGTCAACCGTGATTTCAAAATAAGATCGATGTGGAATTCTAAGGCAAATCGACATTTGATCGCAAAATATAGAATTCGAGTATAGAAAAAGATCGCAGCATCGTAAACCGAGGATACAGAAATCTCTAGTGAATCAATACCAATTGTAAAGGAGTTTCACCCCTTTACAGATTATTCAAAGATTGGCGAGACCGTTGATTTATTATAGAGATCATTCGAAGCAGAGTTATAGGATACTCCAGAATCATGAAAAAATACGAATAAGGAGAGACAAGAATGGATTTTGGAACCGAGGGAACATTCCAAAATTCAAAAGGAAACCAAATCGAAGAAAAAGGAATTCAAGCTCGAACGAAAGTGATTCCGTAACTAAATTTACTTTATATGCTAAGTTTTGCCTAAAACTAGAGCTCTGATACCACATGTAACATCCTAAAATTTTCATCCACTCGTATCCACATATGTCGGAAATTGAATTGCTCAAAATATCAGATTGTTAATTTAAATTTGGCAAAACTCAGCATATACAGTAAATAAATAATCACAGAATCACAGACACAGAGTAATATAACAATAATGCAGCGAAAACAGAAGAATAGTAGTTCATGAAGTTACTATAAATATATAACAGAGTTAAACAAGATACAACAGAAGTCTCGAATACATAGATGTCTCAATACAATAGTCAAATACAAAATTCTGAATACATCACTGGAATCAACTGAATAACTTAAAGCAGAAGCGATAGATATACCTGGATCTCCAAGCGAAGCTCCAACTCCAAAGGTGAGTCTCGAACACTGAGCCACTCAGTCTAACCTGAGCGTAAAGCAAAACACAAAACACTCGAGTCAGGATTAACATTCTTATATCAATAAATCCTACTCAAGTGAAATATCAACTGAAATACAGTAACTTAAAGGATGTTTGGGATAACCATCCTCTAAGGATCCGTTAAACTATCTACTATGTAGTAATATACACAATTATAATAATGTCTACAATAAAGTATACTATTTAAAACTAGCGTTAAGGCTTTACATTTTCCACCTTAACACATTTTTAGGTGTGTCAATAGTCTATACAGTACCGTAATACCCCGTAAACTGGAGCTGCCAGAGGATACTCCATAGGTACGACACAAATCAAACTCGTAGTAAAGCATGCTAGGGTAGGTGACACGGCACAACTAGGAAATGCCAGGATAGATATACCAATTACACTTCCGGGCCGGTGGTAACGCAGAGCCGCAGCAATCGCCCACCTCGAGCCACACTCCCGAATCAAGGGTGCACACCAAATCAATCACAAAGTAATAGAATGGTATACGATGGAATGTGTTCGATCAGAGGAGCTACCTCATTAGCCCGTCAATTGCTCTTGTTTTAGCCACCTTATACCAACTCACAGGAGTCGGGTCCACCTATATACCTCATATAGGATCGTTGCCACCATCCTACTTCATTCTGGAATCTCCACCGCGTACACAGTTGATAAAGTGGTTTTCGGTATCGACATAGAGTATGCCCATATCCGTTCCCGGTCTCTTTAACAACCAAACGTTATTATAACACCGCGGTCGTTTCAAAATAGTTTATACTTGAAACCAAAATACCATTTCCATTTCAAAACCAAATCAATATGATATCATTTCCATTTTTAATATATTCACTTCCAAAACATAGTACTTTCAAAGTTATAACTCTTTCGAAACCAAAACATTTTAAAATATAACACTTTGGAAATCGTAACACTTTGAAATTATAACGCTTTGAAATCATAGCTCTGAAGTCATAGCATTTTGGAATCCATAACACTTCCCTCTTAAACAGTTTAGATAATAAAATTAGTATATGAAATAAAAATAGTTTATAAAATAAAAATAGTTTATAAAATAAAAATAGTTTATATAAAATAGTTATAAGTTAAAATAGTTTATAATAAAATAATTTATATTGAAAATGATTTATATTAAAATAGTTTATATTAAAATAATTTATAAAGTAAAATATATAAATAGTTTTAAATATAATTTAAAATTACTTTATATAATAAAATAGCTTCCCCAACTTTCACAAATCGATTCAAATCAATTCAAATTCCAAATTCAAATTTAATCCAATCTCAAATCATCAATTTCAATTTCAATTAAATTAAACATTTCCAATTATATCGATTTCAAACACCGATTTGAACCACAAATAAACTATTTCAATTTCAATATATTCGATGCTTTAAATATTCAACATTTCAAAACTAAATTCGATAATTATATATAGACATATATATCAAATTCCCTTTACTATTATTTAGTTTGGAAATATTAACTTAATAATTTCAATAATCATCTAGATACAGCTTAAATTTACAGATTTAAATAAACAAAATATCCCATTTAAATTTATATAAGTTTGAAATATTCCTTTAAATCACTTTTAATCAAATTCAAGTTAAAAAATATGTCTTTAAAATTTCAAATTTAATAAATTTCAAATCAAACTTATTTAAGTATAATTCTTAAATAATTATAATTTCAAATCAATTTCAAATTATCTTTCCAACCTGAATCATTATAACTCTAAATTTGAAAATATATATTTTTAAATAAATACTTAAACATATTATATATCAACTTTATTAAATCAACTTTAATAAATCTTTAAAATCAATATTTATTTAAAACCATATATTACTTTTCAAAACCATAGAAATCTTTTTCAATATATATATATATACATACACCAACGGTGTCTGTATATAATTTTCTATCCTATAGTCAAGTGATACGGATATTTATCATTTCAATCCGCAATTTAAATATATATGGGTATATATCTTTTCAACCCGCAATCCCAAATTCAATTCAATTGAAAATCGCTTGTGTTTATCATTTCAACCCATAACGATTTTCTCCTATTCTATAGATCGTTCGGGTATGTATCATTTCAACCCATAGTGAATTTTATACTAACAAGGAACTTGCAGAGTGATAACATATATGATAACAATATAGTAGGCATATATCATCAATACAAATAATAGATAATGGTGTCAGATGTCACAGGTGAATAGATACAGATAACGGCATATATATAGTAATGTAAATAACTAGCAGCAGTATATTTCAATTGACGTTTCAATTGAAATCAAATTTAATAAATATAAGAACATTAATCGTGAGTGATTGCTCACCTTTCGAGGTTAGAGACGAACTGGAGACAGCACAGATACGCACACTGATACGGACACTGAACTTGAGTTACGAATCCAAGCACGAATTCCAAATCAAAGCAATATTGGCACGAATTCAACGAACAGATCTGATAACAGAAATCGATGGGGACGAATCAGAATCAACTTGATATATATACAAAAAAATATATATATATTTGTTTCAAAACAAATTTCAACGCATATATTTCAAATCAAAATTTATTTCAAACGCATAAAATAAAATTTCCATATATACTTGAAATCAACTCATAAATACTTAAATGTAGACAAATGTATAGACGTAGGTATAAACTTATATACTTATTAAATCAAAATTTACAAAATCAATTTAACTTAACCCATTATAATATATTGGAACCCACTGATCATGAATTCACCTATTTATACAAACAGCGAACTATAAATGAAACTATTACAATATATATATATACTAATATATATATTCTTTAATGTAAAATTTCTAAATTCTGGACATAGTATATATAACTTATATACTTACTTTATAAGCAACCCTTACCTATAAACTTATTATATATACAAACCCAACAGGTAATATATAAACTGTAAAGAGGAACAGATAATACTATAAAATTATTTAAACTTACATACATACAATATGTTTTATATAACTTAATATATAACAGATCTTAAAGAGTATATATATATACTAACATGTAACTTATGTACATCTTAAATCAAAATGACTTTATATATAGGAGTAACATCAAAATATCCACATAATATATATATATATATATATCAACAACCGAAAGAATAAAAAGTTATTTTATTATGAAGTCAATACTTTCTTGAAATCAATATGTATATATGACTTGAAAGGACGAATAAGACTGATAGAGATCTATGGATACAACTCTTATATTTATATATATTCTACATCATGGACAGCAGCTTATATATATATATAAAATAATCTATTGTAAATATATATTCAACCCATTATACGCATATAATTTAAAGTACCATACGACCAGGTATGTTATAGATTTATATGACATATAATTTTTTTTATATAAACTAGTCATATATAACTAACATATTATCAACTGCTAATATATATAAACTATCAGATCATAGAAACTAACATATCATATCTACAAGCAGATATGTATAGTAGACAAGGTATATTTACTTTCAAAACCAACTCAGGTATACACTTGTATATATAAATGAGCTATAAAAAATATATATTATACTCTTATATACAATAAATATCATATAACATCTAATATGTAAAATATGGAAGCAACAACTTTTCGCTATATACATTTATATAACTATATATATATAAAAAACTTATATGTATAAATCTATATATTTACACATATAAACAAACAGCAAATACTGTAACTACAAATATATAAAAGTTGCAAATACTGGGAACACGCAAAAAAAAATATCTACATACCTTTGTATTATATACACATATGTACTCTAACCTAGATTTTTTTTTCAAACATAACATAGCTATATAATATATACCTCAACATATAATACTAAAATATATGCATATAGTGCTTTAACCAAACACAAAATAAGCTTCTATATAATTATATAAGTTTATATACCTTCTTTCTTGTATATATATATATAAACAATAAGGAGTGGAATCTCGGTTGGAGGATAGTGCTCGGCGCACTGCTGGTGCTCGGGGAAAGGTCGGACAGAGGAGGCAGAGGCTACTGGCGGATGACTTTGGGTTTCCAAGCACATGACTTCGGGTTTCGGGTTTTCTAGCGATGGTTAAGTCGAGACGAGGGTGCTGGATTACTTCAGTGGGCACGTAGGTCGAGGTGATGGTGGGTGAAGTCTCGGGTGGTGGGTGGCACTTCGGGTTTTTGGTGGATCTGCATGGGTTGAACACGGTGATGTTAATGTGGGTAGAGAAAAGGTACGATACTTCGGGAAAAATGGAAGAGGCTCGAGCATGAGTTCGGGTATTTTCCTCTTTGCATGAAGTGGCTGTGTATGGAAATAGCTAAGCAAAGACAGAGAGAAATGGAGAAGAAAGTATTATCTAATTTGTCTACAGAGCATGCTACTAAGTGACAATGAAAGGACGAAAGCTATATATTTTAAAATCAGAGAATAGAAAGAGTCAAAAGAGGTTTCAGAAATTTATTAGAGTAATGACTATTGAGATTTCACGGTTGGAAATATATAAAAGGACACAGGAACACAAAAGACACCAACACGGTACCGGTACGGTCATTCGTTTTACGTTTCGATGTCCACCGGACGCTGAAACACACATACGAATATAATGCAGAGATCAACACGGCGAGACGGTCAAAACGATACGTAGATCACAGTGATATGACCATCCTATCAAAAGTCGATATTCGGTACCGGAAATGCTGCTAATCTGTCGAAAATAAGATAAACGGAGCAATAGCAGTCCAAATTTGGAGAAACAAAATATGCCATCTCACTCAGAAGATGATTACAAATTTTCTATAGAGAAATATTCAGGTTTGGAATACATTTTATTATCATCAATTTTTAACTGATTTGAATAAAATTACATTAGAAAATAAACTTCCATATTATCTGATGAAAATTTACCAGTTCCTATGTTAAAATAGACGTATTCTAAATATTAAATTTATATTCCAAAATTTTATTATTTAAAATTTCACCAAAAATTCAATTAATTAAATAAATAAAACACTAAAATTTACGGGTCGTTACAAACTTGCACTTCGGCCTGAAGGTCCAATCTTTGGTATGAAACTTCCAGTTTTGATGTGGTTCTAAAGTTCGATATGGATTTGAGTTTAGATCATGAAATCTATGGTTGCGGCATTATTTGCTCCGACATTGACTAACTTACGGCATTGAATATTGCGGTATTGATAACCGACTGCCATTGAATACTGCGGCATTACATAATTCGACCCGTGGTATAACTTTTGCTAGTGCGATCACCAAGTTTGCGGCATTGAATTGCCTGCGCCATCAATAACTGCGGCATTGAATTGCTTGTGCCATCAATAACCACGACATTGATAACCCAGGGCCATTACTAACCCAGTGCCATTGATTATCCTTGCAGCATTTGGATGCAGCTTGGCGTCATTACCAATCTTGTGGCATTAAATAGCCGGTGACATGACTAACCTGTGTGTGTATGAGTGTGTATATATATTGTTAAACCGAAATTTGGTTCAACATTCAAGATGTATGTACAAGAAGATATATTCAAAGAAATTCTAATAATAACCCTTGATTTTATAATAATTCACAAGATTGTTTAAAACACCATTTATGGGTTCAAAAATAAAATAGGCAGGTCAAAATAAGAATAGGCAATATGTTCAAGCCATGTTCCTTTATTCAATTGTGAACATGTTACAACATGTGCTAATATGCAATTTTCAAATTATTCAAGTCCTTGTTTGCAAATATTGAATATCCTTTTTTTTCTCATTAGCCTTTATGCCATTAGTTTGTCCTCGAGCTCTTAATGAAGAGAACTTGGGGAAGATCCTAATTGGAAAAAGTGATAATAGTGAGAAAAAGGTTCAGGGCCCCTTTCCAAGAGAGGGTGCATCTTTATTTATAGTGGTTGGAAGGAGGTAGGCGTGCATCCATTGACGATGTGGGACTTTGATTGCCAATTTGGCGATGACTTCAACATGAATGACTTTGAAGCTTTATAAAGGGTAATACACTAAATCCTCTTGAATTTTCTCTTGCGAATAATTTTAATCCTTTTTCTTTACATGGCCTTTGACATTCCCACAGCATTGATGTTGTGCAGTATCGATAACATGTGATATTCCTGATATTCATGATGCGTGATAAGCCTTTGTATACCGCTCATATGCGGCAACCTCCCCTTGCTATTAATGAAGTGCGACACTAATGGAGTGCGGCACCAGTGAAGGGTAGTATCGATAGAGTGCGGCATTGATTAGGTGCGACATTGAATCTATGTGGCATTGATTAGGTGCGACATTGAATCTATGTGGCATTGATTATATAATTCTTTGAAGGAATGTGACATTGCTTGAAAGGTGGCATTGAAGATAAACGACATTGAAGTGAGGTGGAATTGAGGGAGGCGGCACCAATCTTTGCCTTGATGGAGTGTAGTACATGCGATATTCCTTTTTCCTTCGACGACATTAGGGGTCTTATGCTTTCAACTTAACGTCCTTCTTTGCTACCAAATGTGATATTGCCTTTAGGTTTGACATCGTTCCAACTTCAACTCGATATGCCCATGCTTGTCTCCTTTAAAAAATATGTGGATAATGTGTGTGTGTGTGTCCATATCGGAGAAGGACAAGAAATAAAAGAGAAGAGAAGGAGTGAATCAATTCTGCGAAAAAGGTAAACTCTATAATTATAATTCTAAATTTCCACTTAACTCAAATCTTCTTTCAAATCCATAATTATAGTGGGTATGTATATATCTTTTTATACATATTTTTGGGATGTAAAAGAAAATGGAGTCGATTGAAGGAATGAATTCGGATTTAGAAATTTGAAAAATTAGAAAGGTGAGTAGGAAATTATATGATTTATATATTACACTAAAATTTATCATTGAATTTGATTTAATTATTATGCCTTTGCAAGATCTGTTGAATTATAGGCTTAAAATAAATATATTTAAGTGAAATCTTGCCTACATATTATGTAAGTCATGTAATTGCGATGGGATGGCACATACACCCTAATCTGGAAATTTTGGCAATTATTTCCTTAAAAATTTAAAGTATGATGTTGATAAGCTCACGAAGTTTATTCCCCATTTACATTAATTTGGTTGTAAATTTCTTAGTAATTATATGGAATGCCCTAATTTGACTTGGAATGTAAATTTTTATATTTCAATTTATTGAAAGCATTGAATGTACAATTTAGTTGTATCATTTCTGTGTGAATTTCTATAAATTATCCAATTTCAACTATGTATAAAAAGTGTATCATTTGGAATAATAAGGAATAAAAAAATGAAAGAGATGTGTAAAGTACGGATGTCCTTTTTCTTAATTTGCACTGTCTATTCCGATTGAAATAAAAGGAGATAATTCCTTATAGTTCCAAACGGAGCTAAAGTCTCGCTTTTAGGTAGTCTATGGAAAGTTGTAACAGTATTAATTTCTTTCTTCGGGAAATGATAGCTTCAATATATTAAAATGTGGAATAAACATTCTTTGTAGAATTTACACATAGGTGTATATTTTGAGATTTCTTAGCGTAGGAAGTAACAAGTATACACACACACAAGTATAACTGCACCTACTAATTAAAAATATAAATATTCATAGGGTAACGGATAAAGCGTAATAAGTAAATATACAATTCATATTAGTTACAATTAGGACAATTATATATTAATAACATAGTAAATCATAGGACTAGGAGGTTACAATGAAAAAAGATAGCAATTCCAACGTTTAGGATTAATGATTGTAATATTAATGGACAATAAATGCATAGTTAATAGGGAGTTATAGAAATCAAAAGGGCATATAAATATGTTTTAGGGGACTAATTGCAGAATTTAACATGACATTTATGGAGGAAATGGTCGTTCATAATGGGTTACGCTGTGATGGATTTCGCTTCCTACTAGTGTCGAATCCGCATGGGATACGCAAAGACCTCAAAGTTTAATTAATTGTTCATTTGCCAGAGGTGGGCTAGTTACCTTAGGTAAGTCTTTTAGATGCATTAGTAATACAACTAATTAAATTATAAAGCTATATCTAGGGGTCATCGGCCTTTGTAGCTAAGGCTGGTTGACTAGCGATTTCGTTACGAAGGGCCCGCTTCGGGGTTGAGGTATTAAATGGCCATTCAGTCTGCCTTCTCCCTAGTTAAAGTGTATTAACCGGTCGGGATTTTCTTTTGGGTAGTGCAACGCTTATACACACACACATGTATATATTGTTATACCTTAGAGAAAGTATATCGTACGTGCATATGGAAAAAAAGGGATCAACCATGGATAATAGACATAACATTTAGATAGAAATCAATCGGCATAAACTAGTGTCATGGATAAAGTATGCAATTTTACAGTCACTAGAACATTGTTCTGACCCCTTCTCATTACAATAAACATTATAGTTTTAGGGGGACGGACTACTAGTGTAAAATAGGAATGGTAGATGTTGAAGTCTTCTCATTCATGCTCGACACTTATAAGGTAACTAAGTATCCAAGGAATAATATTGATTCAAAGATAATAGCCTAAGTCGGTATATATGTTATATTATATATTTCTATTCTACTATGAGTTCATGTAGATGGCTCTCTGATATACTTATGTTCATTTTAACTTACCAACACCAACGATATGTACCCTAGTGGATTTCGATTTCGATTTAGTCGAAATTCGAGCCCATTAATATGTAGGCTATCACTTATCAATCTCCCCCTCTTCAAGTGTGGGTTGCATTGGTTGATCAATGAAACGGGGAATATAAGGTTTGATGGAGGATATTGTTGCAAATGCTAGAATAATCTAGGTGGCCTTGGAGATTGCCCCCTTGGATGTTGGAGTTTCATTACAGGCTCTTGGATCTTTGGAGACGATGATTCTGCATCGCCAGATGCACTTGGATCAGCAGGAGCTTCAGTGAAAGCTTAAGCAGTAGCAGCATCCTCTATGGCCAGGATCGCCTTTCCCTCCTCTCTAGTCTTAGGATGTGTCAAGATATTTGGCTTTCAATTCATCTTTGTTGAGGCTTTTACGAACGCTTCCGCACAACATAGTACCTCTTCCCAAGTATCGACAAGAGTGACATAATAGGTGCTTCCCAACCTCTTTAAGTTCTTGTATTAGATAACGTTGGCAAAGAACTGTTAAAGGAAGGAATTCAAATCTTCCTTTTCCTTGGCCATCTTCTCCTTTAGCTAAAGTAGCTCGTTCATCATTGTAGGATGGTCAACTTAAGCCTCCAATTTCTTCATCTTTACTAGAAACAAAGTGGATTCAAGCTTCTCTTTGTCAGCTTGAAGTTTATGGATGTTGGCTTACTTAGCCTAAAAGGCATTTAATTTTTCTAGGAAACCAAGTCCTTAGTCGTAATCTGCATATTGAGAGCGGCATTCTCTACATGAGTAATTTTAACCAAGTTTTTCACCATAATCTTAGCTCGATTGTGAGCATTTTTCATCTTTTTGACCAAATCTTTGGCTTTTCCTCCAATGTACGAGTCACATCTCTTTCTTCTATAGCCATATTCAGGTCCTTCTTGTATTTTTTATGATTCCATCATAGCTCTTCTTCGTTGACTCAAATGATTGGATATCAGTTTAGTGAATTCTATTAACGTCAAAGAAGGCAAAAACGAGCCTTTTCCACTCATACCCTTGGTCTATTATCTCCTAAATACCTCCAACTTTGCGGCTGGATCTTCCTTCAGAATATCCTTCAAGTCACGGTTGAATTTGACCTTAGTCGGACAAAGGTTTGAGAAGGCGGCCTACATTCTGCTCAAAGGAGGTAGAGGTGAAGCTAGACGAATAGATACTCCTTTGGATTGATGGGGGTAGAGAAGCTATGGTTGACAGAGAATGTGACGCTGGAGTTTTTTTATAGAGGAAGTTGCGATTGAGATCAAGGCAGGGAAAGGTCGAAAGAGGAACCATGGTGGTCACGTGAGTCTTTATGTCTTTTCCCCTGATCGTAGGATTCTCTCTATTCTCCATGCCTTTTCTTCCTATATCTTTTTGCCCGACGATCAAGTTCTGCTTCACGCGCTTTGTCTTTCCTCCAACCTCTTTATTTGTTTCCCTTTCTTTAAAAGAGCTAGAGCGAGGTTGATATGGCTCAGGAGTCACTTGCCTTTATTCTGATACGTTGGAGTAGAGATATATAAATGGGTCTCTTTCCATCGTACTTAAAATAAAAGAGAGGATTATATTAGTTTTGAAACATTGGAATGTAAGTGAATGCAAGGTATGTGTGCTTATGAGTCTAGAAGTATGTGAAGTGCTAGTGTTGCCATAAGTACTCTACAGACCGTGTTCGAAAGGTAGTAAAGACAGAGTCTCACCTTCTTTAGCTAGGATGCTCTCGGACGGGAAGATGAATATAGGAGAGAACTCCTTGGGAAATCATTAACGGGAATGTCGAGATCACTCAACGAATCGAAGATGTTTTCTAAGTGACCGGCTAGAGGAATCGCCTAAGTTATTGGTGGTACGCTCGGTTCTGCAGACCACTGAGGATCTTAACGACAATTTTCCTTGGATATGACAAGACAAGCATTTCAGTGCCTTCTTGAGATGTATCTTCGTATGACTCATTTCCTTCTTAATCAAAGTCCTCGTCATCATCATTCTCTTCATCGCGTCCTTCCTTTTACTTCTCTTCTTATTCTCTCTCTCCCCCCTCCTCCTCCATGTATAGTTTCCATTTCAACACTTTCTTCCCCTTCCACTTGCACTTCACCAGCAATATGTACTTCCGCCACTCTATCAATGGATTCACTAATGTTTTCCATTTCGGATGGGCCTCCGACACCCCCTTGGATATCTCCGCTAGAGCTGCGAATGGGGAAAGAAACCTGGTAGATATCTTTTACCTCTTAGTGGAACTTCGATAGGAACGACGAAGCGTTCGGGATATAGAAGTCCCCATTGGCGAAGATTCTCATTCGTCGATAAGTAGGTGGTGGTGTGGAATCGAATATTGATTCTCCTAAGGTTTTATATAGTCTTGGAGTGCTCTTCACTCATGTCTCGCGTAGGGATATCTGTGAGGAAAGTGGATAACAAGTTAAACACTAGGACGATGAGAATCTAAGTACTGGGAAGGGTGGAAAGAAAGAAGTCTTACTTCAAGAAAGTTAGAGCATGTTGAAACCTTACGAACATCGAACGAAGAAATATTCATTCTTGAAGTATGAAATTTGTTATGGAGTGCTTTGATGACCTTACATCGACACCAGGCTTTGATAATAATAAGAGAAGGCGACTCGCTCCGTTGTTTGAGGCTCAAGACATGTGTTAGCTCCCAAAAGGTTGGAGGTCGCTGAAATTGGTTCCTAAATAAGATGTACAAGGAGCTCAACAAGGTATAACCATTGGGGTGGACATGAGTAGGAGCAAGCCTAAGCTCCTGGAGGAACATATAGAGAAATAGATTGAAAGGCAGTATAATGCCACATATACACATGTATTTATTGTATGCTATATAGCCCAGTGGAGGATTGTGCGCACATTGGTTAGGTGTTGGAAGCAAGATATCGCTCTTTGGTATGCCATGCAAAAAGCATATAGTCCGGAGCGACTTGGCAGTTAGAATTGTCGGCATTTGTTCCGAGGGATCATCTAGAACTCTTAAGCTAACTCATTCATTTAGAGGAGGAGGTTGGTCCTAAATCAGAGCTGTTGGTACTATCATCCTCTACAGTTCTAAGGTAATTAAGCATCTGGTTCCATAAGGCATCGATGTTGAAGCTTGAGCCATATTAGATCCGGTCTTGGGAGGAGTTGATGGTCCAATGCCAACATTAAATCAAGGAGAATGGCAGTGATTCTAGATAGGAAAACTCAATATTGAATACGGTCAAGTATGTTTTATTTTGAAATTCCATTTTAAATGTGAACCCATATAACCGGTGCTCGGAATCCAACGAATGTCGATGTGTGTTGACCAATCAGATTCTAAACGTCGACCGGGACAATTAGAAGTGTCAATCTACACAGTGTGAGTCCTATGTCATATAACAACCCTCTCTAAAATGGGACTAATTTTTGACTAAATAAAAGCCTAATCGAACTTTAGATCTATTCCAAAGTCGCTATTAGTCGGTAAAATATATTAAATAAAAAATATACATAATTATCTATCTATGCTTTAAGAATCTTATAACAGAAGGGATAAAATATAATAATAAAATAGTATCCATTTTAAATTTCCAAATCTCAGAAATACAATTATTCCAAATATCCATAACACAAAGTATAAAAGTAGAACATCATCAAGTCAAAAATCTGGGTACATTAAAATAAACCATAAAAATAAATAAATAGCAGTCATGCCACCAGTTTTTGCTGCCACCTTTACAATTCACCATCAGCGTCATTTCATCCTAACTGTAGGTTGTAATGAGGAGGGAGACAGAACAACAATGTATGGTGAATGGAAATCTTAAGTCTTACCATTTAGGCAGTACCATTCATATGAGCATTATGTCATAGCAATTTCTAACCACACCTTTCTGAGTATACTTCTAATTGTAAGCCAATGGCTTTCTAGTCCAACTTCATAACATATATCTAACTGTAGGCCAGTAGCCCTTTCCAGTCTAACTATAATACGGGCGCAAGAAACTATGGAATATATTGGGTCTAACGATCCATCTCCGTCGATCATATCCTAATGATGCGAAAGAAAGTACCTGAGTCACTTAAGACCTTTTAAATGAGAAATAGGCAGACTCTGACCATTTAATACCTAGACCCAAGGCGAACCCCTCATTTTTGGTACCTTTGAGTTGAAATCATAAGAAATCCCATAAGAACACTTAATACTTTTTAAATAGGGAAGAGACTGACCTTCCAATAGCCATTTAATACCCCAATCCCGAAGCGGACCCACTCCCAAGATTTCCACTACCGCACCTAAATGATAATCCCGACCATTTAATACTTCTTGAATGGGAAGGAGGCGGACCATACCATAGCCATTTAATACTCCCAACCCCAAAGCAGGCCCGTTTTAGGATATCTATTCAATAACCCGTAATCCAAACCATGACGTCTCACTTTAGTCTGATCATTCGTAGGCACTAGTAGCCATATTAGCAAGGTAGGCTTACCCTATAAAATTGGGACTAACCTCGCATCCACCATAGGTACTTATTATAGACGATGTCTCACATCAGTTCCATAGTCACCCTTTTGGTAGCTAGATTAGCTGGATAGACTTCTGTGTACTTTAAATTAACCTTGCATCCCTATTACTTAGTCGTATTTTCACTCTCCAACCTTATAAAATTATACTAACATATATGCATAATATATAAATGTACATAATATACCTCACCCGCATTTACACATTCAATCCATATAAGGGAAACTCCTTATTTCGCCTTTTAATTATAGATTAACTTCCATTAACCTATTTATTTTATGTGTTATGACTTATATGTTATTATTATATCTGTACTTAATGTAAAATTTTAACTAACTAGTTTTTATTAAATATTCATAGGCATGCATAATAATATTCCTATACTAAGGTTTTCGCTACCTATTCGGTTTATATAAATGTCACGGTTTCCATATCCATACAAGTCCCTAATTCAATACATAGTTTTTACAATAGCTAATATCACAATTTGAATTAGCTAAACAAAACAGACTAGTATGTTTGTGTGTGTGTGTCTATATATATATATGTGTGTGTGTGTGTGTGTTTATATATTCAAAAATGGAATCAAACATACAACTTGTTTTACATTAACATAGTAGAATTAACACCTTTATTTGAAGGAAGCAAAAACTTCATCATTTAAATCCTTTATATTCTATTCGACTGTTAAATGGATAAGGTTTAAATGAAAAAGGATTCATATTTATTTTCATTACGGAAGTATGCGGTGCAAAACACGGATGGCTAAAAATCCATTGTAACAACCATGTGTCGAGAAGTAACTAATTATGATTAAATAATTAATAAATTTAAATAATATAATAAGTGTACAATAATAATTAGTGGTTATGATGAATAAATTGGGAATTAACATGAAATATTTATTTAATTTGTATTTGGTATTGATAAATTAATTTGAACATTTTACTATTATTAGAGGTAGATTCAAGAATTTAAAATGGAAAGTAAGTAATCTACATAATTATATTGCAAGTAAAGTGTGTAAATATAGGAAAATTAGAAAATTATCGTGATAAAGAATTTTTTTTAATTAAAGAAGATTGGGAAATTTGTATTGAAATTAATTTTATTATAAAGGAAATGAACATTAAAAATTTAAAAGAGAATATAAATTATGAGTAACTTAGAAAATTTTATTGTTATAACTTAATTAACATAAACAAGTTTTTATATTTCAAAGCTCTGGAGTTTTCTAATTTATGGAGGTTTCACTTGCGTTTAAAAATATAAGTCTATTGTTAATTTACAACCTAATGTATCTTCCTCCACAAAACCAAAACCCTACCATTTTTCTTACTTCAAAAATACTAAACAAATAAAAGTAATTATTAAAAATTCTCAAACTTAAAGATAAGCTTCCTGACATGCTTCTACATAACAGGAAAAAACCCTAGCATAAATCATTGATTTTGAGCACTGAAAATTTATAGTAAGAGAAAAAGCAAGGAGGAGGAGTAGCTTGTGCCAATAGTTGGAGCTTTAAATGTTCGGGTGAGTTGTATTCTCACTTTTAGGTCTAACTAAATCATGATTTGCATTCGAATCGGTTAATTTACGAAGAGATGATCAAATTTTGGGTTACATTCATTAAACCTTATCTTGATATCGAGAAAATTGGATTTATAATTGATGTTTGGATGTACAAACGTATGTGTAATGGAAGGTGCCTATGTATGTGGTTATGTTTAATGCATGAAGCACTGAAAGAGGGTCGCGTATGGCCTGAATTGCACCGTTAATCACCAAAAACAACAGTAGGTACTCGCGATAATCACCGGGCACCAGTCGACCTAAGTTGACGGTCGGTCAACCATAACCGGTCGACCGATGGTGTTTGGTCGGTTGACCTATGCCTAGTACCCTTGTTGTTATATATATATATACAAACACACACAAATACACATACATACATATATAATCGAAATAAAATGAATAAATTATACAACATAGAGATAAAATACTATAAGAATAATAGTGTGTGTATACATATATTACAAATTTATACATGAAAATGCCATATATACATATATAATATGAACTTATATGTATAAATATTAATTAGTATTGTAAATGTAATATAGAGAAATATCTTAATTAAATAGTTTTATTAATAAATTGAATATAAAAAATGAATTTAACAAAATTATTAAGTAGGAATGTTAATTTAGTTTAAAAGAGAAATTTTAGATATTGATATATATTTTTATAAGAAGAATTTAATTCTAAAAGAAAGTAAATAAATAAGAAGAATGTTTGAAGTTATTAAATCAATTATTAAAATAAATCAGTATAAAATAACTAAAGTAAAATATATTTTCTTCTTCAAACTGGTATATTTTATAAATTACATGTTATTGTGGTGATGTTCTATGTTGTGATAAATATGTGATAAATGGAGTTATATTATTGTTTAGGATGAGGAATTCGGTAATATTTCTTCAACTATACATAGGACTTATGGCATAGATGCGATGGACGTGAGTGTAGTTTATATGCGATGGATCAAGTACCACACAGTGGTATAGGATGCTGCAGTGATATTTATTCGATTATTCACTGCAAGTAAATGACACTCCAGTGACGGGTTAGTGTAACACCCTGGAAATTTACGTAAAATTTAACTATAATTTAATAGAAATTTAATAAGAAAAATAAATTTAATAAAAATAAGGACTAAAATGAAAATTTTCACAGACTTTCGAATTTGGCTTTGAAACCTGCACCATTACGTTCATTACGATTTTTTGGATGATTTTCACGTATAACACTTTGAAATTAGAATTAGTACAGAGAAGTTACGGGCGTCAGAAAGTTTGAAAACAAAATAAATAATTAGAAAAAAAATAGAATACAACACACCCAGGTCGACCCTGGAGGTATCTTGGTCAACCTATAGCAATCGACCTTGGGTCATTTAGGGTCAACCCTAGATGATGAAAATGCAGGAAATAGGAACGTAACCTGGAGCATTGTCGATAGTTCTAATTATTCCTTCGTCCCTTAGTCTTGATGATCACTCCTTATGTTAGTAAAATATTCTCTAGCCTAAGTCAATGCCTTAAATTCACCTCTAATCTCTATAAATTGGAATCTAAGTTAACCCTAAAACTAATAGAAAATGTTACTGTAACAAAACTCTGCCAAAATCCAACTCTCCTCTAACCCTAAAAATTATTCAAACTCAAATTAAAAATCAAAATAAAGGATTACAACCAATTGGATCTAGACGGAGCAAGCAAATCTAACGTACAAAGGGGTAGTTCTCAAGCGAAGCAAATAGGAAGAGCTAGGCTTGAGGTGTGTGGGAAATTTTTAGTAAGATGATTGTTGCAGTTACTTTAATCTATTTTAATTGGTTTAGGGTGCTTGAAATCTAGTTTGAATTGTATAAACCCCAAATTGAGTATGCTAGATCCATAATTAATATGTTAAACCCTAGATTTGAATCTAAAACCCTAACTTTAAATTGTTAGTAAGCGGTTAATTGAATATTTATTTATATACCCCTTTCTCTCTTGAAATTGGAAACCCTAAATCAACAAACCCTAAACTCAATTGCAAATTGATGCTTAGACTATAATTATGGTTAATTAAATACTATTAATGACCTGAATTAAGCAAATAAACAATCGATAATCAAACTGGAAGAAACCCTAAATTTTGTTCATGAACGGCCGACCTTGGACACCCAGTGGACGACCGATAGCGGTCGAACGTTCGCAATATAAATGTAGAGATTGAACCTTGGTCCGAGGCCTAAAGTTATAATTAAAAATATATAAAACATGAATTATTGTGGGCCTTTTTAAGGCCAACTGGATGTAAGTTAGGAATAGTAGGGACGTTAGTTCCCTATGAGAGGACGCTAGGTCATTGCGACATTGGGTAAATATTGGTTACCCAATTTAGGATCTAGTAATCGATTTGAGGCAATGTATTTTCGCGAATGGTACTCATAGGAGGTTCCAACAATGGGTGTGTAGACTAGCACGGTGCCTGATGGAGTGGGTCCGGCACAACGAGAGGTCCATATATGCATGATTTTTAAAGCACATGATATAGTTCAAATGGAGTACTCGGAGTGTGCAATACGAGGCCAACGCTACGATTGAGAGGTAGAAGCGAATGAAGATGATGAGACATTCCAGTGATTTGGCATCTCAGGTTCTTCCTCTCCAGGTGTAATAAATGGAGTCAGTTCCTAGTAGCCTAGTGGTGGTGATAGTAGTGGGAATTTAGTCTTGCGGTAGCCTAGTGGGGGTGATAGTAGCAAGAATATAGTTCCATGGTAGTCTAGTGGTGGGGTTTTCATGGTTAGTTGCCAAAAGGATGGTGTTTCCATGTTTAGTAGCATTGTGGAAGTGTTTACAGGTTTCAGTAGCCTAGCGGCATTCCTTACATTGAGTAGCTTTAGGAGCAGTGGTCGATTGTTAGACATGAGATTTGATCCATCGTATTAGCCTACACAAATTGTAGTGTTGGAATTTTTTAGACAAGGACCCTTAGGTAACAGACCTTAGGAATTCATGAACACTTGTATCACACCTTATATCATCTAGAGTACTATTAAAATAACTGCATATAATCATCACATATTAAACTTGTACTCATTCACCAGACATTTGTCTAACCCACTTCCTTTTTTCCCTTTTTCCATACTACAGGCAGACAGATTAGTAGTTGATTAGGCATAGTACGTAGAGAAAGGAGCTTCACGTTGGAGTTCTCATATTCTTTGTTGTTCATCATATGGTTATTTACTATATTAAAAGTATGTAAAACATATATTGTACTTTGAAACATTGTATATGGCAAATAAAGTATTTTGGAGATTGTTTTCTAAAATGTCTGTTTTACAATACTTATATTCTAATTCCTTCCATTGTTAGATCTAAAAGTGTAGAATGTCTTATAACTTACCTTATAATTATGCTCTATAATGTTTTAGAAACCCAATAGCTCATATTTCATGGCATGACGCGAGTTCAAAAGTCACACTAGGCTTTGGATCGGTGTGTCAGAAATTGCAGGTTGTTACATTTGGTATCAAAGCTTAGGTTTAAGATTCCCTAGAATTTAAGTGCGTATTGAGAGAATGTACTTGAAAAGTTCTGAAAAAATAGAGTTTTCTAAAAAGGTTTTTCAAAATAGACTTTTGAAAGGTGTGTGTGTGTGTATGTATAGATAAAAAGGTTTCAAAGGTGCTACACAAACACACACACACACACACACACACATATATATATAAGTATAATAAGAAAGAATGATATCAAATAATCCTACTAAGTACTATCTTTAGGAAAGTTGAAACTAATTCCCAATCACAGATAATGAGAATGAGTATAAGTTTTAGGTGATAAGATGAGCCAAATCTGACTAGGAGAGCTAATTATGGTTTCCTAATATGTATATTAGTACACAACAGTCTATGCATGTGAGCAAATAAGATAGTTTTTGCATATCCCCTATATAAGCAGACAATGATGGGTTCAGGTGAATGTTAAAGTTATAACAACTGAGGTACAAAATAAAATTTTCTTATTTATTGGAGTTTACCCCACAGAGAAAGGCTAGTATATGATTTATATACCAACTAGGAGTAGCAAGTAAATTATGGACTTAAGGGTCAGTAAAGAATTAGTGCCATGAGACCCCTATAATAAGAATATGATATTGATAGCATAAGGGAGGACTTTATAAATTAAAGGCAGGTTTCCCAATTAAAGTAGAAAACATATTCTCATATTGGAAGTAGTCGTAAGGACTTCAATTATTTAAAGGTATGGCTAGAGTATTTCCATATTGAAGTTGGACATTGTATTGGAAAATAAACTTGAGTTAACCACCTTTGGAAGGAAAGACAGAAATCCTATGTACTTAAGAATTGTTAGGTACAAGCAGGCATAGATAATTAGGTTGATATTGTTTACTTCGATTTAAGAAATAAACCAAAGAAAATGTTTTCTAAAAGTTGAAAATAGTAGATTTTACTCTATCAAGGGATGCCATATAGGCAAATAGCTTTATTCGGTTTAAAGTGTAAAAAGGGCCAAGTAAGGTCTACTTCAATTCTTATATAGTAAGTTATGTGACAAAGGGGTGATCCAGATATTGCTCAGTACTACATAGATAAAGATTGGATACACGAAGGCTATAGGCGGACCAGGTTGATGTGAGTGGGAAGTCATATTATTGGAAGAGAAGTCCCCATAGTTGCATTATGTGGTGGTATTAGTGGAAATTGGTTTCCATGGTAGCCTATGGGCAGTGTTACCCAATTGAGTTCTATCATTATAGATGTGTTCCAAGCATGACTATGTAAATCTTAAAATTGAATGATTAGGAATTTGCACATTTTTGGCTCTAGAAAATAATGTGTAACTGTAGTCCCTGAACTTGTAGATCATGTGATAGTTCCAGATTTTTAGATTTGAGTGACATGTGCGAGCAAATGCAAACTAAGTAATCACGGTTAATTGTTGGGATTTAGGTGATCCCAGATTTTTGTTGGAAAATTGAGATGGGTTAGTAGACACAACCGGAAGTAGTGATAATTGGAAATTAGATTTAAGTAGTATTTTAATTCATTGGAATGTAGAGGATGGCAATGTAAATTCCTATGGATTATCAAGTTCGGATTTTTAAATAAAAGTGTATCATTTGAAATGCCAAGGAATACACCCCAAAAGAAAGAGATGTATAAAATATGGATATTTACTGTATTTTGTACCGATTATTCTAATAACTATGAAAATAATAATTCCCTGTAATTCCAAACGTGACATGAATTTCCGCTTGGTTAAGACATTTTACACTGTCAATCTTTCCTTTGGGAGGTGTTACACCCACATTTCTTCCAATATCATACAGAGAAATAAATAAGGTACAAAACTGAGAAACCTACCCCTATAATTAAAATCAAGGTGAGAAGAGCAAGAATAAAATCGGTCCAAATGATACTGCGCAATGAACTAGCCTTCGGCCACTACCATTAATCTTAACCATAGGAACCATAGCTAAAATAAGCAGAAAGGGGATGAAATACTGCGCTCAAGAGATGAGCCGCAAAAATATCAGATATGCGCCCATCCCTTAAATTTCAATATTATGTTGTATTCCTCAACATCTAACATAGTTACAGGGAGCAGGAGGCAATTGCAATGCACAAAGCCAAAGCAAAACATAGATACCATGCAGCCACACAATATGCTACTTCGGTAATAAAATTCATCCTAGTCAAACAAGGCTGCACATAAGTGGTGATACATTGCGCTCACAAGCCAAGGAGCATAGGTAACCAAACTGCGCTGTAAGCAAGACTCATACATTGCTAGCACCTTCGAGAACAGTTCTGCACTGCACATGTTAAGGGCAACCTAAGTAGTACCATAAGGAGCCAAGGAACATTCCATAGGGCTACGCACAGGGCCACCCAAACAGCGCTCCAATGCAGTTCCACACTCACAGGCAAACGGTGGAGATACCAACTCATCCTCCTTTATCAACGACCTGTGCACATCAGCCATGCGGTCAATTTTAATCACAGTCGGCTTAGGTCACATCCACAAGCATAACAAGCTAGCGCCAACCAAGGGCAGAGTAGTACAATCTCACCCCGATACGATGTTAAACAAATAAGTTCAAATCAGATAAATAGACAGAATATAAGCACCATAATATCAGGCAAATGTTGTGCACTAATTACTACAGCCTCACTTCGAATATGACGGCCACACCCTAAAGACAAAAAGTAACTTCCCTTGCCCTCCTAAGATGACGTACAAACCATCCATCTCACTGGATCAGGAATTCATAACCCACCTAAATTCAAATCTCCCGCTCTAATTTTGGGTTTTGTCGCCAAAACTCAAATTTCCCACCAAACACACGTCAGTAATCCAGGCACATCATACAAACAGTTTAAATGGATGACAAAGTGGAAAAATCCAAAGGCGGATATTGAAACAGCGAATAAGGGGCAATTGTGGCAACATGCAACCCATCTTCTACACTACAAATAGAAAAGACTGGAGGACGGGCAAGGGATCTTTCTCCGATCATTTTATACTTTTCTAAGAAAAAGAGGGCAAATGAAAAGTGAGTACTGTATGATACATGGAATGCCCCAGGAAAAAAACTTGTATTAAGAAGAAGAATTATATACGAAGGATTTGACCCATGGACGTAGGATTTGCAAAAATCCGAACCATGTAAAAAATTTCTGCGTCCTTTATTTTTCATGTTATTATTTGCTTGTGTTGCATTAGATTGTTAATCGTGATTTCATTACGAAATGAGTTCAAAATTCTAACAAGCAGTTGGAGCACGACTATAGGACTGTGTAAGCATTCAACGATAGAGTGACTTCCTAAAGGTAGGTTTAACACTATTTAAGTATGTTGATTCAAATTCGTAGAAGTAATTATGTCCTAGATTACTTCACGATCAAGATCTGTGTTATGAAATTGAAAATTTTCACTAATATTTTTGGTGCTAGAAGGAGGGCCCGAACCTCCGTTCCCTTTTCTGATCTCCGATGAATTTGCCTAACCTCCATTTCCCAGCTTCCGATAAACTCTACATATATTTCCCCTACCAACTATGAAGCTCGTTGACCCATTAGTTCTCTTTGCTCGAAGATGGTCACTCAAGGCTCTTATTTATCCTCTCCAAACCACAATCCAGACCCTCTCTAACCAAGCAGGCCAACAAGAAAAGAGGATGAATGGAATGGTGACCCAAACCACTGCTCTTCGGTTAACGACACCTCTGTCATCCAAGGCCCACCGCCATTACTCACCAATCACGCTGGTTATGCGGCGGGTGAGTAATAACAGTACTTCTAAAAATGAGAACGGTGAGGCCAGCCATAAACTACTTGATATGAAGACTCAACAATTGTGTTGCATGGATTCAAGTTGAATAGCTATTATAGTTGATCTTCACCCCCCTTATCAACCAATGACTACAAGTTGGACGAAAGCATTGAGTATTTTTTGATTTGGATAGTGATTCCGATGATGGCAAAATACCCAAAGTTGGATTCAGTAACTCTCATTATGACGTTAAGAGGATTCAAGAAATACCCACTTACTACGGTCAAGTAGATAAGGACGTTTGCACATCCTGCTCGAAAATGGCGGTTATTCAACTGTCATGCCCTTCAACACACATCATCATCCAAGCTGAGCAACAAGCTGAAGTGATTGAGATGCACATTGATTTGAAAGGTTAGCTCCCACCCTCCACTGGAACCAAATCCAGTTGTTAGTACCGGGATCATTGATGTTTCTCTCCCTAACCCGAGGGAGAATTCATATCAGATAGATAGCCGAGATTAGAAGCATGATGGATTCAAAATCAGACGGAGGAGCTAAAGTCGAAGCACCGACTATAATTGCAAATGGCCATCGTTCAATACTACACTGGAAGTCTTAGACCTCATCTTGAGCGATCTGCACTACTTATGTAAATAAGCATTGTAAAAAATATATGTGTACTAATGTATTAAATTGGTTGTAGGGATATTAGACGGCCTGAACCGGTACAAAAATATCTATGGTATTCCTCTTTAGCATGGTTAAATGATCTCCCCATGCACATACACAGTTCACCGCTAATAGCCATTGGTCAAGCAAAGCATGAGCTCAGTAAGAATGGCAATCTCAATAATGAGAATGGTGAAACTGGGCTTTATTACTTGTAATTGCATTAACGCAATCCAGCTCTTCAGCCAAAAAACTGCATTGGACATAGGGATATTAGACTTCCCGAACCATTTATCAAAACAGAGCTGCACATAACGCAACTCGGCTTCTTAGCCTAACTGGTTGCAGTGATATTGGATGACCCGAACCGGTATAAAAACCCCTCTATGTTAGTACTGCTAACATAGCACACTGGACCTATGGATACTAGATAGTCAGAACCAATACAAAATACCATGCACGTGCAAAGGTTGTAAACACATGACCTAACTTCACAGTTAAAATTTTTAGTCCTCCCCCAAAAAGCGGGGGAAGACCGTGCTAAGCACATGAACAAACCACTTTTCATAACTCACCATCGCCATTCTACAATTGCAACGCAACATGCGAGCAACAATGGCAATCTCAGAAATGAGAACGTTGACGCTAATAATGATGCGGCCAAGCATACGTATGATATTGCACCCCAAACAATATGCAGATCATACCAAGCATGCGATCAAGTTGGCACATGACACTATACCCCAAACAAAGGGGCGGGTGATAACATACTTGCAACAAAACATGCGATCTAGAAATTCAGGAAGCATGAGCAACTCACAATCAGGTGCAATTCCAAAAATTAAAGCTTGCCAAGTAAACATCAGAAACTAAAAACTTAGTCAAGTTAACTTAGTTCTATTCTTACTGGCCAAAGGTTTCATATGTGATTCAATACACCTATGCTTACTTCACAAGCAAAAAATAGGTAAAAACATAACACAAACTATTCTAAGTTCACAAAGTTATACTTTATAGTAAAAACTATGCTAAGAATATGATTTTGGCTCAGAAGAAGAGCTAGATACGACTGTTTTACAGCGAGATGATCTGCAACAGTATGATTTTGAACATAAAGAAGAGCGACCCGCCATGGAAAGAATAGAAAGCGAATCGTCCAGTTCAGTAATAATGATTGATGAGCGAATGGGAGGAGTACAACCATATCGGTATTGTGGTAAGCCGCACGTGGGTCATAATTGGTGCCAGTCCAATGGTCGCCGCAATCTTAGGGATCAAATTCATAATCTACACGATTGTATAAGAAAGATAGGTCGAGACTAGGTAGAAAACATGCGAAAATATCGATTGCACGCCTCCTACCGATTTCTGCTGTTACCATCTTTAATTTTTTATCATGGAGTTGCTCTACCAAGGAAGCCCTATCCATCTCACCTCTATAAATGACAATGGAATCCAAGCGGGCTTCGCATCACGAGTTGAATATCTTGTTTTCTAAGGCATTCACTTGCCGTATATCAACCTTCTTAGTTCTTTCGATCTCACCTAAAAGGTGCTCTCTTGTTTTTTGGGTATTCCTAGAAAAGGGACCAAAGAGCTCATCCTCAATAAAACAGAAAGGTAAAACTTGAGTACCTGGTGCACCCAGTGCTTTCTTACAGTGGTATTCGAATTCATTGAGCTTAGCTTTGTAATGATTTACTAAGTCATCCTTCCACTTAAAAACTTCACCTGGACTAGCCTTGGGAGGACGAATGGGAGCAGTATCTGGTTTAGAGGAAGTACTCGCCATCAGTAATGCAAAAGGAGCTCTTCCATGCTGATTCGCCTAAAGATTTCCCCATCCAACTCTTCAACCTTGCATCTTAAAGCCTTCATTCATTGGCATAAACGACCTCATATATGCTTCCAGCTTCTTTCAATAACCCTTCTAGCTCACCAACTCTGGCCAGGACAGAATCAAGCCGCATCCTAAGTTTGGCCACCTCCGAATCACGGTTAAATCTAGGAGGCTGAAAATCAAATAAGCCTATATGAAAGAGAATTGAATAATGATATAAATAATAAAGTCCACAAACTTTGTAGAAAAAAATTAATTCAGCGAACATATGAACAACTCCAAAACCATCCTCTATCCTAAGATTTGAACAATATGATGTCTAAAGAGCATTTGGTAAAGGTGGACCTATGCTAGCGGGAAGGTCCCGCGGGGATTATAACACGCTCTTGCCCTGTGGTTGATAGGTTGTTCGACGATGCGTCGCAGTCCACTTTGTTGTTCAGGAAATTCTGGTCAAGCACAGGGTAGAAGAACTCTAAGACATCCTAGGCACGTTGAAGTGAAGCCTCTGCCCTCTTACTTTTGATCTTCTCTTGCTTAAATTTTGCTGAGTAGGAGGCAATCTTGCTCTGATCAACCCGTATGGAATCCTCAAGCTCATATATCTTCAATACAGCTATTTTTCTCGTGTCCTCTAAAGTTTTAATTAACTGAGGTCTTTTGTTTTTGGTTTGTCTAGTAAAGCAACCTAATAGCCTATATGCATCAGTTTTCCATCCTTTGTGTCGAGGATGAGAAGACCCAAAACCCATAGGGAGGGCAGAAACTGTGTTTGAGTAGGGTACCATAGCTGTCTTCTCGTATTCAACCGTCTCTTTCTCACTAAGCAGACGATTAGTCTCCACGGACATATCCTCCACCTGTTTCTTATACTATGCGGTCTCATCTCTATAAATAATACCATAGAGCTCCTCACCCTCCTCTAAAGCCTGCTCTATCCCTTCTAACTTTGACGCGACACCTTTGGACCATGCACGTAGTTTTTTTTGTTACAATCATACTAGCACTCGGGCGCATCCTTAGCTTTTACGAGCTCCTCATAGGCAAACCTCAACTCTATTTCAAGCATTTCACTCTTCTCGCATCAGGACCATTAAGGTCAGGGCAACAAAGGAGGTAAAAGCATCTTGACCGTAGGCATTGTTAGTGTTGAGTAGAGTCTTGTGAGAACTAACTTAATCAATAATAAAATATAACTTGATCAAAATAAGGCAAATAAAGTTTTAACATTGACCATCCATCATTTATTACATTATCTCTACATGTATTTAAAGATCGTGCATAAATAACAAAGAGATGGAGGGCATAGTCATCGGTCAAAGTTCTAAGTCTAAGCCCAAACCACTCTAAATAGCGCTATTAGGTGGGAATGAACCATTTTCTAGTGTGTATCGCCATCGACGCAGCACGAAACCACTAAGAGCTTCTTTTTCTTTAACTACTTGATTAATCCGCAAAAGTAACTGTTGATTTGCATTCTTAAGAGTGGCTACGAATCATCCAATTCCCTCTCGCGCTTACTGATGGCCACAACATTAAAACCTAAAGTTTGGGTTTTGAGCTTGCCCTCGCTTTCCTTCATAAGCTTAATAAGCAAAGCTCCTTCAGAAGACTAAAACAAATAAAAAATGACCCAATCATTTGTTAATCAATAACACAGTAAAGGAACTACAAAAAACATTTAGAACATAAATCAAGAAACAAATCCCATGCATTAGCATGTCTAAGCGTTAATACAAAAGATTTTTAAACATCTACATGAGAAGGTGAGATAACCTCAATATCATCTTTATCCCTTCCCTCAGTATCATCATGAGGCGGGTCCTATTGTTCCTCTCCCACTCTCCCACTCTCCCACCTACACCTTTCAGCGGTGAACGGTTGGGAGAAGCTTTGGACTCAGCATACTCTTCATTCCACTTGTCACGACAATACTTGTAAATTGCATCAATCAAAGACTGGTTATCCAAGAAGTCAAGGCTAGTCTCCTTCTTAAACTCACTCCTAGTTGAGACGTATAGATTGTAAACCAAGTTGGAGGTGTCGATTCTAAACATTTCTGTTGAATTAGCGAGTTTTTTTCCACCTTAGATAACTCTTTCTATGATGCAAGTTTTTCTAAGGACAAGGCCTCCATCGCAGCCGTAGCCGCCTCTTTGGCCTCGACCTTCGTGGAAACAAGGTCAACCCTCTTAGCGGTATAAGCAGCGAGATCAGCTTCAAGCTTAACTACCCGATTAAGAGCAGTGGCCTGCACACTTTCGTTCTCTCATGCTTCCATCATTAGGGTAGCATGCTATATAAAAGAAATTTAATTAATAAAGTGAATGAATGTGTCTGGCATAAGATAAAACAAAATAAAAGGAAAAAATTCAAATGTAAGACCAGGTCTTCTCCAGCTTAGGTAATAGCTTAAAAAAGGGAAGCTTCAGAAATGGAAGAGGAAGGAAAGAAAGTGGTGAGGATGATGCAACACGAATAATGACTTCCGGGCAGTATCCCCAATTCTCTCCCCTAGAGCGGATATAGCCCCCAAAGGCAACGAATGGCAGACTTGGGGGCATGATCATTTTGCAAAGGAGGAACTGTCAATGGAGTTGAAGTGGAAGGGAAAGAAACGCTTGAAGGAGGAGGAGGGAGAGAAGGAGTCGCCTTTCTTAGCCCTTGATCAGAGTTAAGGGCCACATCATGAGATCGTTGTCGTTTGGACTTTTGCGGAGGCTTTCTCGACTGGTAGGCTGAACTAAGGATGGATGCATCTATTATACCTATGTAATAAGAAAATTTTAAAACTAGTAGAAGATCCCAACAAAAATTAGAATTGTAAGAATAATAAATCTAAACTCCATCATTGACATCCTATTCCACTAGAATCTACCGAAAATGAGGAAGGTTTGAAAATGGAATGAGAGAAGCGTTGAGGTGGGTGCAAGAACCCATGCTTTATCAGTTTTTCTTCGATAAAGAATATTTTATGTTCCCTTTTATCTGCATCTATTTCAAGAATACGCTCCCTACGCCTCTTAAACTACTCGATGTCTTTTTCGGAACAAATAAACCGAGTCGGGTGTCTGCAGAAAGAAGAAGGAAAATCATCTAAATTCGAAACAAAAAATATAAATCGGCCTATGGCTGGGTTATTTGGGGGAACTTCAGAAAAACCGACGTTTTGGCTTGGGCATAAAAAGAGCAAGCATCGCTCTTTGATGGAATTTTCTTAATATTGAGAAGAAACTGAAGCTCCTCTTAAGATGGTAATCATTTTCATCATAAAGAATAAAAGTGGTTAACATAAGAGTGTAAGAGAGGGGGGCGAGCTGAACAAGCACAACACCGACAGAAGCAAGCCATTGGCGAAGAATTGAATGAGGGAGAAAGAGACCACAATGTATATGATTGGGAATAATAGGAGTAAACCCAGTAGGAGGAGTATCGAAATGCTCATGGGATCCAGGAACCTTAGCGTATAACCCGAAAACCCAAATTAGGTTAAAATACCCTCGACTTCCTCCATTTGAGTAATTTTAGATGGTGGAAGTAAAAGGGAATGTGAAGAGGAAGCCATATCAAAATTTCAAGATTAATCAAAAGTAAAGATGTTAAACCAAAGATATTTGACAAAAATTAGAACAAAAAACAAATTTCTTACTTCGATCTGAGAAGTAAGCGAGAATACGATCGATTTAGAAATATCTTTTCCTCCTGTTTCTTTTCTTGAACAAAAAATGAATAAAGAAAAGACGAAGGGAGATATACGTACCTTAATTTGAATAATGGCCACATGATCACAATGATGAAGAAAACTGTGAAACGTCAATTGAATTTCCAAAACAATAAGCACAAAGATTGATACAGATTTACATGGAAAAATGAAAAGTTTGATTTAACAATGGTTCAGACCATGACCCAATAGGAAAATAACACATGGACAAAAGCATTAAATGCATAAGTAACTGATAAGACTCTTTCCACTGTCATAAAAAGAAGGGAAGGTTAGGCAAAAGCGATAAATGACAGACCAAATAATGACAAGTCCATACTGACCTACGATCGCCGTAGACTTGAGGGCAAGTTTGACACCTGCATTTCCCATAATATCATAAAGAGAAATGAATAAGGTACAGAACCAAGAAAGTTTTCCTTGTAATTAAAATTAAGGTGAAAAGAGTTGGAATCAAAGCAGTCCAAATGATACTACGTAATGAACAAGCCTTCGGCCACTACCATTATTCATAACCAGAGGAACCACAACCAAAGTAAGCAGAAAGGGGATGAAATATAGTGTTCAAAAGATGAGCCGAAAGATATCAGATCTGCTCCCATCCCTTAAGTTTCAATTTTATGTCGTATTCCTCAACATCTAACATAGTTACAGGGAGCAAGAGGTAATTGCAATGCATAAAGGCAATGCAAAACATAGATACCGCGTATCCACTCAATTTGCTACTTCGGTAATACAGTGCATCCCAGTCAAACAAGGATGCGCCTGAGCGATGATACATTATGCACATAAGCCAAAAAGCATGGGTAACCACTGCGCTGTCAGCAAAACACATACTTTGCTAGCACCTTCGAGAACGGATCTGCATTGCACATGTTGAGGGCAACCTAAGCGGTACCAAAAGGAGTCAAGGAGCATTCCATAGGGCTGCGCATATGGCCATTCAAACAGTGCTCCAACGCATATCCACACTCATAGGCAGACGGCACCGACCCTAACTCCTTCATCAATGACCTGTGCACATCAACCACGGAGTCAACCTTAATCATAGCTAGATCAGGTCACATCCGCAAGCATAAAAGCCAGTGCACAAGCTAGGGTAGAGAAATACAATCTCACCCCGATACGATGTTAAACAAACAAGTGCAAATTAGATAAACATCTAAGATGCGAGCACAACAGTATCAGGTAAATATCGCGCACCAATTACTACAACCTCACTCCGAACATGATGGCCACTTCATAAATCCGAAAAGTAACTTCCCTTGCCCTCCTAAGATGATGTGCATACCATCCACCTCACTGGATGAGGAATGCGTAACCCGCTTAAATTCAAATATCCCGCTCTAATTTTGGGTTTCCCCATCGAAACTCAAATTTCCCGCCAAACATGCATCAGCAATCCAGGCACGTCAAACAAATGGTGTAAATGGATGACTAGTGGCAGAATCCAAAGGCAGAGATTGAAATAACAGATAAGGGGAAATTGTAGCAACAAGCAACCCATCTTCTACACTGCAAATAGAAGAAACTGGAGGACGGGCAAGGGATCCTTCTTCGATCATTTTATACTTTTCTAAGAAAAATGGGGCAATGGCAAAAGGATAGTATTATATGATACGAGGAATGCCCAGAAAAAACTTGTATTAAGAAGAAGAAGTATATACGAAGGGTTTGACCCTTGGACATAGGATTTGCAAAAATCTAAACCACGTAAAAAAATTATGTGCCCTTTACTTTTCATGTTTTATTATTTGCGTGTGTTGCATTAAATTGTAAATCGTGATTTCTTTACAAAATGAGTTCGACATTCTAGCAAGCAGTTGGAGTGCAACTACAGGACTGTGTAAGCATTCAACGACATAGTCACTTTCTAAAGGTAGGTTTAACACAAGTTAAGTCTATTGATTCAAATTCGTAAGAGTAATCATTGCCTAGATTGCTTTATGATCAAGTTGAGTGTTGTGAAGTTGGAAATTTTCACTAATAGGAGGAATGTAGTTCCAATGCATTCAAATACGAAAATCCCTAAGTATAAACCAAAGTATTGGTCATCGTGTTTATTGGATTAAATTGACAAGGCCACATTCCATATCGAGTTATCTCAATCATGAAATAATCAGAATTAAGTGATAAGAAATTATGTTTGGTAAAAAAAGTCTTATCTATGGAAGGACATTAAGAAATGGTAAAAGTTTTGGAAGTTTAAACCACAAAACGTATCATAGATAAGTTATAGACAAAATTTTGTAAAGAACAGCTAATTCAAGGATTTGGGTCCCTGTCAAGAAAAGATATTTATATTTGCAAGCGTTGAAAATGCAAAGGCGATTTTCATAGAAAACTAAATCGAATTTTTTTTGATAAGATTTAAAGGAAGAGATAAAATAGGATTCTTCTCAATCATCCCTTAGATTGGAAGAAGACTATTTTCTTAAGGGAATTCGTGGAAGGCTAACTTAGAATACGTAGTTTTCTACATAATAGTTGCACGCGAACAAAGTTTCACTTAGGTGATTTTACCAATACTAGAGTGATTCTAAATTATGACTTCAATTAATGTTAGAACTTTTATTTTTAAGGTAGAATAGGAAGATAGACCAAACTTTCACTTGTAAAATTTAGGATGAATCCTTATATACTCAAAACGTGATAGCTAGATACCATGATTTTTGAAGGATTGAAGAAATCATTCAGAAGTAAAATGATATGACTTAAGTTGAACCAAATTAGGAAAGAAGTTTTGGTATCTTCAACAATTTTAAGAAATCACCAAGATGGATACCTTACAATAAAGTGGAAAATTAGCAAAGAGCTAAATAGGAAGTACCATAGAAGGAGACACCATCCACATTCGAGTTGTCTCTCATGGTATCTAGAAGTTGAAGTGATTAACTATACCACTAGATGAGTTAAGATAGTATATTGTTTATTAAGGATTTCATAGAGCTATAGTTTCATGGGAGCATATTTATGCTCAAGTTATTTAACATGGTGCATGTCGACACCATTTGAGTTAATACAAGGGTTGCAGAGAACTACCTACATATGCACATACATTCGCATTAAAGGTTTATGCTAGGAGTAAAGAATGAGTAGTGCAGCTAAAAAATAAGGATAGATTTATTTCATTAAGGGACAAGGACTGCACAAATTAGACAAAAAAGCAAGTACTAATAGGAGACATATGGGTAGTCCGAGGAGTTGAGTCCTCTATAGTCCATGGAGCTAAGTCCAGAATTAAAAAGCAGACAAGTAGAAAATACTCAAGGCAAGATAGAATATGGATAAATTATAAAGAAGCCATCATTAGGTACTTGCGGAAGTGTCTATGTGATGTAGTTACCAAGGTCAAGATATGTTAGTTAGGGAAGTTAAAAGGATAGGTGAGTCCCTTGTTCACCATGCACCTACCCGTATTTTCAGGCATGGGACAATCGACTCTTTAATGAGATAATTAAATTGGTTAGAGTCCAGTAGGGAGGCGATCTAGTTGTGGATACATGGGAGCTTGAGGAGAAAGTCTATGTTACCCATCTCGTACTCTTTTCTGGTACATTTCCATTTTAGTTAGAAAAGTATATATTGATTTTATATTTAAGTTCTAGCTTAGGTAGAGACCATTGGATGGTAGGAATGGTTGCGACATGTCAGTAGGACATGTTATGGATGATGGATGCTAATGAATGTATGTGGATGTATTGTCACGTTGTACTCTTTTACACATTAGGATAGTATATCCTCTAAGTACACACATGCACACTTATATCTAGTTGCATGTTATTTCTCGATTTATGAATGCTAGTGGATGTTATACATATGGATGTAATGGTTGCGCGTACATGTAGAATTGCAAGTCTGCTTACTTAGAATGTTGCATACATTTGGATGCATGGCATGAGCATTTTCATGACAGGAGGTCGACTAGATCAGGAAACCACTTGCTCTTTTACATTAGTATAGGTTCACATACATTTCACATTGCATACACACACACACACATAATTTTCTAAGGACAATGAGTGTTCGTGGATGGTGGATGAGTAGATGATTGTATCTATGGGTTACTATGTGTATGAGTTACATTTTTCTGTCCTATTAGATTTCAAGGATGAAATCCTTTTAAGGGAGGGAGAATGTAACACCCCAGAAGTTAACGTAAAATTTAACAAGAATTTAATAGAAATTTTAATGGAAATTTAATAAGAAAAGTAAATTTAACAAGGACTAAAAATGAAAATTTTCACAAACTTTCAAATTTGGCTACGAAACCTGCACCATTGCGATCGTAGCGATTTTTTGGATGATTTTCATAGATAACACTTTGAAATTGGAGTTACTACAGAAAAGTTATGGACGTTGGAAAGTTTGAAAACAAAATAAATTATTAAAAAAAATAGAATACAACACACCCATATCAACCCTGTAGGTGTCAAGGTTGACCCATAGAGGTCGACCCTGGAGGTGTCAAGGTCGACCCATAGTGGTCAACCCTGGAGATGTCAAGGTCGACCCACAGTGGTCGACCTTGGATCATTTTGGGTCGACCCTGGATGATGAAAATGCAGGAAATAGGAGCGTAACCTAGAGCGTTGTCGACGGTTTGGATTATACCTTCGTCCCTTAGTTTTGATGACTGCCCCTGATGTTAGCAAAATATTCTTTAGCCCAAATCAATGCCCTAAATTTACCTCTAATCTTTTTAAATTGTAACCTAAGCTAACCCTAAAACTAATAGAAAAATTTACCATAACAAAACTCTGCCAAAATCCAACCTCTCCTCTAACTCTAATTTTTTTTCAAAATCAAATTAAAAATCAAAATAATGGATTACAACCAATTGAATCTAGATGGAGAAAGAAAAACTAGCGTATGGAGGGGCAATTCTTAGGCAAAGTAAATAGGAAGAGCTTAGGCTTGAGGTGAGCAGGAACAATTCTAGTAAGATGATTGTTACAATTAGTTTAGTCTATTTTAATTGGTTTTGGGTGCTTGAAATCTAGTTTGAATTGTATAAACCAAAAATTGAATATGCTAGATGCAAAATTAATATGCTAAACCCTAGATTTGAATCCAAAACCATAGCTTTAAGTTATCAGTAAACTGTTAATTGAAGATTGATGTATATACCCCTTTCTCGCTTGAAATTGGAAACTCTAAATCAACAAACCCTAAACTTAATTGCAAATGACGCCTAGACTATAATTAGGGTTAATCAAATACTGTTAACAACCTGAACTAAGAAAATAAATAATCGACAATAGAAAATGGATGAAACCCTAAATTTTGTTCATGAATGGTCAATCCTGGACCCCCATCAGTCGACCGATAGCAGTCGACTGTGGAGGAACGACGGTCGACCGTTCGCAACAAAAATGCAGATATTGAACATTGGACTAAGGCCCAAAGTTATAAACAAAAATATAAAGAAAGTGTGAATTGTTCTAGGCCTATTTAAGGGCAATTGGATGTATGTTAGGAATAGTAGGAAAGCAGGTTCCCTATGAGTGGATGCTAGGCCATTGCAGTGTTGGGTAAATATTGGTTACCTAATTTAGTATCTAGTAATTGATTTGAGGCGATATATTTTCGCAAATGGCACTCACAAAATATTCCAACAATGAGCATGCAGACTACCATGGATGCCTAATGGTGTGGGTCCGACACAGTGGGAGGTCCATGAATGCATGATTTCTGATGCACGTGATATAGCTCAAATGGAGGACCCGGATTGTACAATAAGAGGCCAACACTACCATCGAGAGGTGGAAGCAAATGTAGACGATGGGACATTCTGACGACTTAGGATCTCGGGTTCTTCCTCTCCAGGCGTAGTGAGGGGTGTCGGTTCCCAGTAGCCTAGTGGTGGTGATACTTGTGGAAATTTAGTCCTAAGGTAGCCTAGTGGTAGTGATAGTATAAGGAATTTAGTTCCACAGGTGTCTAGTGATGGTATTTTCGTGGTTAGTAGCCAAGGGGGCGGTGTTTCCACGTTTAGTAGCATTATGGGGAGTTTACATGTTTTAGTAGCCTAGCGGCATTGTTTACGTTGAGTATCTCTAGGAGCAGTGACCGATCGTTAGACATGAGATTCAATCCATTGTATTAGCCTATACAAATTGTAGTGTTGGAATGTTTTAGACATGACCCATAGGTAACAGACCTTAGGAATTCGCAGACACTTGTATCACACCCTATATCATCTAGAGTAGTATTAAAGTAACTCCATATAATCATTAATTATTAAACTTGTACTCATTCACCAGACTTCTGTCTGACCCGCTCCCTCCTTTCCCTTTTTCCCCACCAAAGGATGACAAATTAGCAGTTGATTGGGCATAGTACGTTGAGAAAGGAGCCTCACGTTTGAGTTCTTATATTTTTTGTTGTTCATCATGTACTTATTTGCTATATTAAAAGCATGTAAAACATATATTGTGCTTTGAAACAGTGTATATGGAAATAAAGCATTTCAGAGACAATTTTCTAAAATGTCTATTTTTTAGCACTTATATTCTAATTCCTTCCATCGTGAGATTTGAAAGTGTAGAATGTCTTAGAACTTACCCTTATAATTATGCTCTATAATGTTTTAGAAACCCAACAGCTCAAATTTCTTGGCATGACGCTAGTGCGAAAGTCACGCTAGGCTTTGGAATGATGTGTCGGAAAATGTGGGTTGTTACAGTTAGTGAAGTGGTATTAGAGATTATGTGAGGGATTCATAGCGATACGTTAAGCTACGTGCTAGTAGGAATGAGTTGGGTTACGTGCTTATCATATAGATACTATATGTCGTCTATCACAATATGCTACTTTTATTAGCGTTGGAAAGGACCAGATCAGGCTAGCATCCACCCTAACGGCCTGATCATGGGCTTGCACCCTAGATCTGTGACACTATATATTAATACAACTTAGTGCTTAGCTTCGTGCGATTGCTCCTCCGTCACTTAGGCCAACAGTCCGTTACCTATAGGGGCAAGTGTTGTGTCGTGACTTAGACTTCGCGTATACGAGTAACCGATGGATACAGTCATGATTACTGCAAAGGTAACTGAAGGTTATAGAGTCTAGGTGACTCTGGAGCTGGCTCCGAGCTATCAGTCTCCCATCTGGTTCTAACGGAGTGATAGATAGGCATATACTGTTTATACCATTAATTGGATCTAGTATTTGACTATGGACCTCACACATTATAAACAAGACATTACTAGAGACTTAGTGTCTGTCATACAGTCATCACCCATCACTAGTTGTTATGTAATGTAAGTATTAATATATACATATGTACTTAAATTTGTGATATGGGAAATAGGAAATTAGAATTAAAAGGAAGTAATAAGTCACTTAATGTATGAATTATCTTAGTGATAATAATTTAATATGGCATGAGTTCTCCACATTTAAGATTATTACCTATGAATTGTGTAGACATAAACTAACCTGTGTGTTTTATAATACTCGGGCCAGGATCTTGAGATGTGATAGGCACGTGTACATATTAGCATCTTCAGCTTATGGATTATGGAGGCTAGTAGTAGTGTTAGGACGATACATTCCTAGAGCATTTTGTAACGACCCTAATTTTGATTAACAATATTTAGGACATTTAATTAGCTAAATTAAATGAAATAATGTAAGGGGTTAAGGGATTGAGATTTGTATATTTAGAGGGTAGCCGTGCCTAGTTAACCAATGAACTAATTGAAATTAAAATGAAATAGTAAGGGAAATTAGACAAGGCCAAAATAGGAATGAGCCATATTCTTATACCCTAAATCCTCACGCACATTCATTTCACACGTTCATAAACAAAATCAAAACATAAGAGAGGTCGACCACCATTAAGGGAAAACAAGAAGAAGATAAAGCTAGAATCAAAAGAAGGAAGCCTAATCAATTTAATCCAAGATCAAATCTCAACTCCTTAATCACAAGCTAAAGGTGAATAATAGGTTACATCTCATTTTTTTCCCCTTAAACTCTCGGGTGCTCAAAATTGATTTGAGTAGGTTGAGAGTTGAGGATTTGCAGGTTTTAGTAGGTGGATGAATAAAGCTTCCGAAGATGTGCATGAGGCACAGATAGCTATTTAGGAGTTGTTATTTTTACACCGTTGTGATGTATTAAGACTGTTATGTCTATTTAGTACTCTGATCATCCAAGGGAGCATCTTCATATGTCGCTCCTGGCGTATTTTGTAATAATTATATTTGATTGAAACCTTTGAATCGATTATGGGATTATGTAAATTGAATATGAAATATTGCTTTGAAATGTAATCATAAAAGTTGTTTTAAACTATGATGATTTTATTTCATATTCATGTGCTTTTGATATTATGAATACCATTAACATTACCGTATTTTGTCGCCGAAAGTTAATACTACAGATGACTGCAGCATCTGTAGCGCTTAGCTTCGGGCCTCAAGATAGGAGATGTTACAACTTGGTATCAGAGCATAGGTTTATGAGAAACTTTAAATTTAAAATGATTTTGAAAACATAATCCTAAGGAATTAGAGAAAAGATTGGGGTATAGGATAACGCTATAGTAACGTACTTGTATTTGCTATACATAAATATCTTTCTATCTCTATTAGGCTATTCTTCTTATCTTACGAAGGCTCGAATGCAGATATGGATGCTAGAAGTGGAAGAGTTAACATTGGTGGGGGAAGCACCCAACCAATGGAAATGCCAGACCTAATACCATGAGAAATCAAGGTCAGGCACAAGCTGCAAATGTGGTGCTGGAGTCTCACAAGTAGACATGAGAGCGATGTATCAATTCTTTGTAAACATGATGCAAGCAGGAGTTGCTGCTGGAGTAGTTTGAGGAGGAAATCAAGAAGCTCCGGTGGTGAATAACTATGCTATTTTGAGTAGAGATTACGCTCAGCTTGGAGTAAATTCATTTATTGATACCGAAGACGCAATTGAAGTGGAGAATTGGTTACTTCATTGCGAGAGAATTTTCGCTGATTTAGGGCTTAATGATGAGGAAAAGAGGAGACTCGCTTCTAGACAACTACAAGGAGATGCACTGTATTGGTGGAATAGTGTTACTACTGGAGTTAATGAGGAGACAATGAATTGGGCTGAGTTCAAAAGGAGATTTGAGGAGAGGATATGTCGAAGATTATGAAGTCTACTCTGCTCAAGAAGTTTGCTGAGTTGGAGCAGAGAGATATGACTGTGCTTGAGTATGCAACTAGATTTGAGGAGCTAGCAAGGTATGGCTACGCTACGGTTGATATTGTGATTAAGAGAAATGAGAAGTTCATTCATGGGTTAAAGCCCGAGCTTGCTAAGGCATATTAGGGATCCATGTGATGTTGTTGTGGAGATAGCCTTGAGGCATGAAGAGATGCTTGCTTTTCTTAAAAGAAATAAGGCAAAGGAAGTTCAGGGAGGGCAGAGTCAGAAGAGAAAGTTTTCCATAAGAAAGGAGCTCAGAAGGGTGGAGTTGCCAAGAAAGGAAAGGCGGAGGTTGTCTGCTATAAATGTGACAAGAAAGGACACTTCACAAATGAATGTCGCTCAGGAGATGGAAAGATGGTGATCGGGAAGAAGAATATTAGATGCTTTAACTGCAATCAAACTGGACACTATAAGAACCAGTGCAAGGAGCCAGCCAAAGATGGAAAGGGAAAGTGTTTGCATTGGAGCCAGCTACCTCGAGGCCAACAGCAGATGAAAAGGGAAAAGCTGTGTTGTGAGATACGCTTTTGATTCATGGTATGTCAGTTAGCGTCCAATTTGATACCGGTGCATCGCATTCTTTTATATCTCATTATTTGGTAGATAAGCTTAACCTAGAACCCTCATACCTAGTTACTTCCTAAAGGGTTGCAAATCCGATAGGAGGGTGTGCGACACTTGGGACGAAGTGTAACCACCTAGAGTTTGAATTGTTAGGTCATACCTTTGTTTGCAGTTTGCATGTGTTTGATTTCGTAGGGTTCTGAATTATTTTGGGTATGGATTGGTTAAGTAAATACGATGCTAGGATATTTTTCCATGATAGGAAAATATCGCTTGGACACCTTGATTGTAGTGATCGGATTATATACTCCGTAGAAAACCCTAGTTTTGAGGTTAATGCTTTGTTAGGTATTATCGGAGGTTCATTAGGGATTTTTCACGGATAGCGGCACCGATGACCAAGCTAATGCGAAAGGATGTGAAGTTTGTTTTGACTGATAAGTGTGAGGAGGCATTCCAGAAGCTGAAATGCTTATTGACTAATGCACCAGTGTTGGTTGTTCTAGAAGGGAATCATAATTTAGTGGTATATACAGATGCATGTGGAATAGGGTTAGGAGCTATGTTAATGCAAAGAGGTAAAGTGATTTCCTATTCATCTCGACAGCTTAAACCACATGAAGTTAGATATTGTAGCGCCGAAATTAGTCACTAACACCCAAATCCAAGCGAAAGCACCCAATCACAGTCACAGCTCACTGATAGGATATATGTAGAGAGTAATAATGTGAAGAACAGTCAAAATTCAAATGAAAGCAGTAAAGAACAACAGATTTTATAGTGGTTCGGCTAACTCCGGCCTACGTCCACTCCAGAAGTTTCCTTTTTATTGCTGTAATAATCGATTACAGTTACAAAAATGGTAGAGTAGCCTTAGCCTTAGAAAGTAGAAAGTCAGAGAGCAGAAGAGAAGATCCCCTTTTCTGAAGCCCTACATGCTGTATTTATAGATAAATCTCGAGTTACCGGGCTTCCTGAATAGTCCGGGCCCATCAGGACCATAGCCGAGCCAACATCCTTCATCATGGTACGAGCGATTTCCTGTGGAGATTTTCTGTGCCGAGCGACTTCTTATGCCGAGCGACTTCCTGTGCCGAGCGACTTCCTATAGCGACTTCCTGTGTCGAGCGACTTCCTATGCCGAGCGACTCTGTGGAGACTTCCTATGGCGACTTCCTGTAGCAGCGACTTCCTGTAGCAGCGACTTCTTGTGGCGACTTCCTGTGGCGACTTCCTGTGGTGACTTCCTGGTGTAATGCATTACCTATCCATCCAGTCGACTCAAACCTATTGCACTCCATTCTCGATAACTGAGAACTCGACTTGGTTCAATCCGCCGGTCCGCGGCCTTGCCGAAAGGCGGATTAACATTTGCCCCCCAAAACATGCCTTGCTTTGAAAGGTGTGTTTTGAATAGCTTTTAATCCATCATCCAAAGTCCATACATCATCCATAGCCATACCATCCGATCCATTATCCAATCCATTCTGTCCAAGTGCCGTTGTCGCATGCTTACCCAAATCCACGACTATTCCAAGTCGACATCCAATTCCTATCCAGTAACGAAGTCCTTATCCAATCCCGCATCCATCCGAACTCGAAAACCGAATTCTATTCCATCCATACCCAATAACCAATAACCACATTCATGACCTCTCCGGGTCGATATCCAAATCCGAGATCGCTCCGGGTCCATGCCCGAGTCCTTGGCTGTTCATAGCCAATATCCAAATCCGTAACCTCTCCGTGTTCTTGCCATGCGCAACCTGCACCTGACGACCTGCATCTAGCGATGCCTTGGTGTTCTTGGTTCAGTGTCCCTGAACGCTAAGTTATGCCGTGGCTTAAGTCCTAAGCCAAATCCTGATCGCTCCGGACCATTGCCGAGTATAGTCCATACTCGACGACCTGTTATAATAACCGATAGGTGATATGGGGGCCTAAATCCTAGGCCGAATCCTGGTCTCTCCGGACCCTTACCGAGCATAGTCCATACTCGACGACCTTTTAGCCAAAAACCAGATAAAAGTCAGTCAAAACCGAATCTGAGACCTAGATTCAAACCAGAAAACCAGAAATCTATATCGAAAGTCCGAATCGAAATCCAAATCAAAAATCAAGCATCCAAACCAAAATCCAAACAAAAAAACCAACAAAACTGGGAGTTCAATCCAAACTCCAAAACCAAACCAGAGATAAGCAAATGTCCAAATCAAAAGGAAAAATAGATTTCACAAACGGGAGCGTCTCGGTAAACCATCATCTCAGAGCATGCCTAGGGGTTATCTCCGACCCCGTACATGAGTAAGTGATCTAGCCGTTTGCCCAAAGTTTGCTACTTATTCCAAACCACCATGATTAGTTGATGACCAACCGGCCACCATTCCTGAGCCTTGTGCCATCGTCGTTCAAGGTAGGCGGTGGCTGCTCCTGTTCCACCGCCGCATTCCGAGTTTCAACATATTGTCGCAACTGACCATTCCTTACATGCTCCTCGATTATATCCTTTAAATGTCGGCAACTGTTAGTATCATGCCCATCCAGGTCATGAAAGAGACAATGCCTTCCTGATGCCCTTTTGCGTTCTGAGGGTTCCCTCCTTGCCAGCCTTTGATAAGGAAGGAGATCCCGAGTGTCCAAGTATATCTGTTCCAATGTTGTATTCAACCCTGTGTAAGCGGAGAACTTTGGTTCTCCCCAACGCTTCCTCTTCCCTTTATCCTTATCTTTACCAGAGCTTTCACCGGACGGTCCTCCTTCCTTAACAATGTTTACTTCCTTTGATTTCATATCCAGACATGCATCCTCTTGTCGAAGAAATCTTTCAGCTTCATGAAAGAATTCTCCGAGATCCAGTGGTGGGTCCCGTATCAATGACACTTTGAAATCCGAATTATCCTTGACTCCTGATACTGCAGCCATCAAAACCATTGATGGATCCGGTCGATCCACCAAAGCGACTGCTGCATTAAACCGGGTTAAGAAAGTCTCGAGCGATTCATCCGCCCTCTGCTTGACTGAAGTTAGTGTCATCACATTCTTTGGCCTTTTTATGTGAACTCGAAACTGTCTCAAGAACTTATCCACCAGTTTTGTCCACATCCTAATGGATCCGTCATCTAGCTGTCTGAACCACATAGCAGCTATATCTATCAAGTACAGGGGAAAACACCGAGCCATGACCTCCTCTGTTGCCCCCAGCACTTCTATATGCCTCGTGTACCTCATCAAGTGGTCAATGGAATCCGTCTTTCCGTTGTATACTTCCAGAGTGGGTAGCTTGAAATCGGGCGGATTCCTAGCTATCCTGATGTTCCGGGTAAATGGACTTTTGTTGACTCCCTCCAAATCTCTATTTGCCAGACGTCCACGAATGGTTCGTCTGATGATATCAGCCAATCCAGTGTCACCTACCAAGGGTTGCCCCCCGTCCATATTTCCTAACCGCCCTCCAAGTCCATGAGGAAATTCTGGCACATATTCCTCATCACGTACTCCTGTATTCCTATTGGCGTTGGGCCGCATAGCGTCATCCGGTATCCCTCCACAGACTGGTCCAGCATTACCCGGTGGTGTGCCCCCGAGTCTAGATCCATTCAGATTGCTAGTTGTTTGCTGATTGGGAGCTGCCCCCTGCTGAATCACTCCGTCTGCCTGCTGGTTGAGTTCCTCTGGTCCAGTTCCAAGAACTTGAGCACCTGCAGTTCTTGGTTGTCCAAATTGCCTAAGGATAGCCTGCATCATCTCCTCCTGTCGTTTCATCATCTGATCCTGCATAGAATTCATCATAACCTACATCTCGTCCCGAGTTATGTGGATGGATGCACGATCCTCTCCAGCTCCAGAAGAGGCCGCTTGACTTCCTTCCTGATTGCTCCTTTCCACTGCTTGCTTCCTTGTTGGTGGTCTAGCCAAGTTCCCAAGCTTCTGAATCCAAAATCCAAGCTCCAAAATACCTGAGTTCAGTTCTCAGTGAAAGCACCAAAATGTTAGCACCGAAATTAGTCACTAACACCCAAATCCAAGCGAAAGCACCCAATCACAGTCACAGCTCACAGATAGGATATATGTAGAGAGTAATAATGTGAAGAACAGTCAAAATTCAAATGAAAGTAGTAAAGAACAACAGATTTTATAGTGGTTCGGCTAACTCCGGCCTACGTCCACTCCGGAAGTTTCCTTTTTATTGCTGTAATAATCGATTACAGTTACAAAAATGGTAGAGTAGCCTTAGCCTTAGAAAGTAGAAAATCAGAGAGCAGAAGAGAAGATCCCCTTTTCTGAAGCCCTACATGCTGTATTTATAGATAAATCCCGAGTTACCGGGCTTTCTGAGTAGTTCGGGCCCATCAGGACCATAACCGAGCCAACATCCTTCATCATGGTACGAGCGACTTCCTTTAGCGACTTCCTATAGCGACTTCCTGTGGCGACTTCCTGTGGAGACTTCCTATGGCGAGCGACTTCCTATGCCGAGCGACTTCCTGTAGCGACTTTCTATGCCGAGCGACTTCCTGTGGCGACTTCCCATGGTGACTTCCTGGTGTAATGCATTATCTATCCATCCAGTCGACTCAAACCTACCGCACTCCATTCTCGATAACTGAGAACTCGACTTGGTTCAATCCGCCGGTCCACGGCCTTGCCGAAAGGCGGGTTAACAGATATCCAACACATGATTTGGAATTAGCTGCAGTAATTTTTTCATTAAAGGTGTGGAGACATTACCTGTTGGGAGGAGATTCGAATTGTATACGGATCATAAGTCGTTGAAATATTTATTCTCTCAGAAGAAGTTGAATATGAGACAGCGGAGGTGGTTAGAGTTTTTAGCCACTTACGACTTTGGTATTGAGCACACACCAGGAAAAAGCAACAAGGTTGCGGATGCACTTAGTAGGAAACATCAGAATGCAGTGTTGGTAATGAAAGCTGAGTGGAAAGATTTAAAAGCATTGACTACATGCAGGATACAGTGGAGATCTAAGGCTAGGTCTAGTAATGAAAGCGGATCCAGTATTAGCCGAGAGGATTAAAAGGCTTGAGGTTGGAACTGAGATCTATGATCTAAAGGATTTTAGTCTTGACCAGAAGGGATGGTTGGTGTTCCGAATGTTGAGGACTTAAGGGAAGAAGTTATTAGGGAATGTCATCGATCCAAGTTTACGATTCATCCAGGAGGAACTAAGATGTATCAAGATATGAAGAGGAGTTTCTTTTGGGAAGGTATGAAGAAAGATGTAGGCTTATAGGTGAAACCGTGTTTGAACCATCAACAGGTAAAAACCGAACATCAGAAACCAAGTGGTTTACTTCAGCCTTTAGATGTTCCAGTTTGGAAGTGGCATTCTATCTCAATGGATTTTATAGACGGGTTGCCAAGGTCAAATAGAGGAAATGAAAGTATACGGGTCATAGTGGACAGGTTGACCAAGAGTGCCCATTTCATTCCAGTTAAGTCAACCAAGACGACACCTGTTTTAGCTAAGTTGTTTATGAAGAATATAGTAAGACTGCATGGAATTCCTAGTAGTATAGTAAGCAATAGAGATTCCTTATTTACTAGCGAGTTCTGGAAGATTTTACAGGAGACCTTGGGTACCAAGCTCAAGATGAGCACCGCTTACCATCCGCAGACAAATGGGCAAATGGAAAGAGTTAACGAAGTCTTAGAAGATCTGTTACGAGCCTATGTGCTATATTTTGGGGGATCATGCGAAGACCATCTAAACTCAATCGAGTTTTCGTATAACAACAGTTATCAGGCTAGTATAGGGATGGCACCGTTTAAAGCTTTGTATGGAAAGCCATGCAAATCTCCCATTTGTTGGTTAAAAATAGGGGATAGGTTGATTCTTGATCTCGATTTGGTTAGAGAAGCTATAGAAAAGATTGAGTTAATTAGAGCTATGATGAAGGAAGCTCGGTCTAGGCAGAATAGCTATGCTGACAGAAGACGGAAAGGCTTAGAATTCTCAGTTGGAGACCATGTTTTCTTCAAGGTATCACCGATAAAAGGTGTAATTCGATTTGGGAAATTAGGGAAATTGGCACCGAAATTTGTTGGACCATTTCCTATCATAGAGAGGATTGGGAAACTCGAATATAGAGTGGAGTTACCAAACAGTTTAGCAAGAGTCCACGATGTTTTTCATATTTCTCACCTAAGGAAGTGTATTCAAGATCCGAAGACTACTATAGCACTAACTGTGTTAGTGGACTTAGTAGTGGAACCAAATTTGACTATAGTTAGAAAGCCAGTTTGTAAAGTCGCGAGAGATGAGAAGAAGGTAAGGAACAAGACAGTCAGATTAGTTAATGTCCAGTGGAGTGATAGCGAGAGAGATTGTACTTGGGAAACTGAGAGTAGGATTAGAGGCGCTTATCCTGATTTGTTTCATGGTATGTTTTACCATTATGATTGATTTGCTATGTGCCTTATCGTGATTTCGAGGACGAAATTATTTAAGGCGGGGAGTTTGTAATGGCCCTAATTTTGACTAACATTATTTAGGACATTTAATTAGCTAAATTAAATGAAATAATGTAAAGGGTTAATGGATTGAGATTTGTATATTTAGAGGGTAGCTTGCCTAGTTAACCAATGAACTAAATGAAATTAAAATGAATTAGTAAGGAAAATCAGACAAGGGCAAAATAAGAATAAGCCATATTCTTATACCCTAAACCCTCATGCACATTCATTTCACAAGTTCATAAACAAAATCAAAACATAAGAGAGGTGGCCACCATTAGGGGAAAACAAGAAGATAAAGCTGGAATCAAAAGAAGGAAGCATGATCAACTTAATCCAAGATCAAATCTCAACTCCTTAATTATAAGCTAAAGGTGAATAATAGGTTACATCTCATGTTTTCTTATTTTCAGTTTAAGTTGAAATCCGCAATTGTTTTGCAAATGATTTGCCATGTTTGATTGTTTAAATATACATATACATATATATATATATACATATATATATATATATGCTTGTTAATGATATATGCTTTTTCATATAGATTTTATAATAAGGTTTAACTTGAAAAACCAATTAAATGACATCCAAATGCCTTACGATTTTGAGATAAGGTCAGAACTAATATTATAGAGATAGGTTTCAAATTTCACAATTTTCTGAGTTAATGTGAATTTATTATGAATTTTATAGTAAAGAAAATGGTTAATTGGGTTTAAAATTAGTTACGGTTATTTTATGTTGGCTTGGGGTCAGAAATTTATATATGTTAGAAAACATATTAAAAGTGATTTATGGGAATTCTTGTAGAATTTTCCTAAGTGTTTTAGTAAGTATATAAAATTAATTAAGGTATGTGACTTAAATGTTTTATATGTTTATAAAAGGAGAAGGGGCACTTTGTAAATGTTTTAAATTAATTAATTTTGAAATTCGGCAGCACCTTTAGAAAAGATTTTGGAAAAAAAATTGGAAACCAATCATATGTTTTCAAACAAAGCAGGTTATGAAAAAAAAATTACATTTTAGAGCCAAAGATCAGTTTTTATAAGGTTTTGTTGTTTCGCTACTTTTGGCAGCTACCCTTTGACTTAATACTTCCGCCTCCATCCTAGTCAAAACCAATACACATGGTATCAAAGACTTGGTACGTAGTGGATTGGGCATTAGCGAAAGGTATAAAGTCGAAACAGGGCTTTCGAATAGGTCGAAACCTTGGTTTGCTTTTAAAAGGAAATGCGCCTGCTTTGCTTTCGAAAAGAATGCTTTCGAATAAGATAGCTTTCGAGTTGGTCAAATCTTTTAAAGAAAGGTTTCGAAAGAGGTTGCACCTTTGTTATATAAAGAAGCTTTCCAAGGGATCGAAACCCCTAGCTGCCGCATCCAACCTTTCGAAGCAATGCTATCGAAAGGGTTCCTTTGTTTTAAAATTAGAGCTGCTTCTCCAATGCTTTCGAAGGGATAGGTTTCGAAACCATCCACTTCTTTGCTTAGGAAATTGCTTCGAAAGAGTTGCTTTAGACTTAGTTCTTTTAAGTCCCTTTTTGAGATTTTGAAAGCTAAACCCAAAGGTTTTGAAAGGAATGGTTTTGAAAGGTTGTTCCACATGTTTTTACTTGAACCCAATGCTTTTCGAAAGGTTTGATTTACTTAAAGGACTTAATTATATGTTAAAGGTTTCGAAGGGGTAGTTCCCCAATGTTTTCAAAAGGTTTACCTTAGTGTTTAAATGGAGGGTTTCCAATGTTTTCGAAAGGCATGTTTAAAGTGTTTTGAAAAGCGGATATCTAAGGTTTATAAAGCTTTCGAAAGGGGATTATTCAATGGTTTCGAAAGTTCTAATGTAAATGGTTTCGAAAGATATGTTTTGGCCTTTCGGTCTAAGGTTAAAAAGTAAAGTAGTTTACTTGTATCCAAAGGGGTAATTTCAAAGGTTTCGAAAGGGGTTGTTTAAAGCTTTTAAACAAGGGTTTCGAATGTTTTCATCAACAATGTTTTGGGAAAAGTATATATAACATGGAAAAGTGATTTGAGTAAAGCATAGAGTATATTTTCCTTGTTTAAGTATGATTTAAAGGGTTAAATCAATTTGAAAGAAATGTTTTCAAGGAAAATTTGATGGGGTAGTTGACTGTAACATCCTGAAATTTTCAACCATTCGCATCCGTACACGTCGGATTTGAATTGCTCAAAATATCATATTGTTAATTTAAATTTGGCAAAACTCAGCATATACAGTAAATAAATAATCACAGAATCACAGACACAGAGTAATATAAAATAATGCAGCAGAAACAAAAGAATAGTAGTTCATGAAGCTACTATATATATATAACAGAGTTAAACAAGATACAACAGAAGTCACGAATACATAGATGTCTCAATACAATAGTCAAATACAAGATATGAATACATCACTAGAATCAATTGAATAACTGAAAGCAGAATCGATAGATGGATCTCCAAGCGAAGCTCCAACTCCAAAGGTGAGTCTCGAATGCTGTATCACTCTGTCTGACCCGAGCGTAAAGCAAAACATAAAACACTCGAGTCAGGATTAACATTCTTATATCAATAAATCCAACTCAAGTGAAATATCAACTGAAATACAAGTAACTTAAAGGATGTTTGGGATAACCATCCTCTAAGGATCCGTTAAACTATCTACTATGTAGTACAATAAGCTATTATAATATATGTATAGTAAATTAAACTATTAAAATAGCGTTAAGGCGTTACCCATATCCCCCTTAACACATTTTATAGTGCCAATAGTCTATACAGTACCGTAATACCCCGTAAACTTGAGCTACCAGAGGATACTCCATAGATACGACACAAAACAAACTCGTAGTAAAGCACGCTAGGGTAGGTGACACGGCACAACAAGGCAATGCCAGGGTAGATATACCAATAACGCATCCGGACTGGTGGTAACGCAGAGTCACAGCAATTGCCCATCTCGTGCCACACTCCCGAATCAAGGGTGCGCACCAAATCAATCACAAAGTAATAGAATGGCATGCGATGAAGTGTGTCCGATAAGAGGAGCTACCTTATTGGCCCGGAATCGCTCCTGTTTTTGCCACCTAATGCCAACTCACGGGAGTTGGGTCCACGTAAATATACCTTTAGGATCGTCGCCACCATCCTACTTCATTCTGGAATCTCCACCGCGTACATAGTTATTAAAGTGGTTTTCGGTATCGACAGAGAGTATGTCCATATCCAATCCCGGTCTCTTTAACAACCAAACATTATTATAACACCGCGGTCATTTCAAAATAGTTTATACTCCAAAACTGAAATATCATTTCCATTTCAGACCATATCAAAACAATATCATTTCCATTTCAAATATATTCACTTCCAAATCATAGTACTTTCAAAGTTATAACACTTTCGAAACCAAACATTGGAAATTATAATACTTTGGAAAACCATAACACTTCCTTTAAACTGTTTAGATATTAATAATATTATATATAAAATAAAATAGTTTATAAAAATAGTTATAAGTTAAAATAGTTTATATTAAAATAATTAGCATATTAAAATAGTTTATATTAAAATAATTTATAAAGTAAAATATAATTTAAAAATACTTTATATAAAAAAATAGTTTCCTCAAATTTCACAAATCGATTCAACTCAACTTGAATTCCAAAATTCAATTTTTAATTCAATCTCAATTCATCAAATTCAACTCAATTCAGTTTCTCAATAAACCATTTCAAATTATCGATTTCAAGTACATATTTGAACCATAAAATAAGCCATTTCAATTTCAATATATTTTAAAGCTTTAAATATTCAACATTTGAAAACTAAATTCGATAATTTTATATATATATATATCAAATTCACTTTACTATTATTTAGTATTGAAATATTTACTTAATCATTTCAATAACATCTAAATACAACTTCAATTTACAAATTTAAATAAACAAAATATCCCATTTAAATTTATATAAGTTTGAAATATTCATTTAAGTCACCTTTAATCAAATCCAAGTTATAAAATCGTATCTTTAAAATTTCAATTTTTGATAAATTTCAAATTAAACCAATTTAAGAAAAATTCTTAAATAAACAAAATTTCAAATCAATTTCAAATTTATCTTTTCAACCTGAATCATTACAAATTCTATATTTGGAAATATAAATTTTAAATAAATACTTAAACATATTTTATATTGATCAAATCAACTTTATTAAATCAACCTTAATAAATCTTGAAATCAATATTTATAAAAACCATATATTTCTTTCCAAAACCATAGAAATCATTTTCAAAATATTTATATAGACCAACGGTGTCTGTATATAATTTTCTATCCTATGGTCAAGTGATACAAATATTTATCATTTCAATCCGTAATTTAAATATCTACGGGTATATATCTTTTCAATCTGCAATCCCAAATTCAATTCAAATGAAAATCGCTTGGGTTTATCATTTCAACCCATAACGATTTTCTCCTATTCTACAGATCGTTCGGGTGTGTATCATTTCAACCCATAGGGAATTCTATACTAACAGGAAACTTGCAGAGTGATAACAGATATGATAATAATATAACAGGCATATATATCATCAATATAAATAACAGATAATGGTGTCATATGTCATAGGTGAACAGCTACAGATAATGGCATATATATAACAATGTAAATAACTAACATCATCATATTTCAATTGTCGTTTCAATTGAAATCAAATTTAATAAATATAAGAACGTTAATCGTGAGTGATTGCTCACCTTTCGAGGCTAAAGACGAACGATAGTGAGATGAGTTACGAATCCAAGCACGAATTCCAAAGCAAGTTAAGATTGGCATGAATTCGACGAACAGATCTGATAACAGGAATCGATGAAAACAAATCAAATCAGTTTTGATATAAGCTGGAAATATATAAACATTATTATTATATTATATATATATTCCCAATAAATTTGAATTAGACAAATACTAAAATGGGGCATTTCACTGGAAGGACAAACTTTGGAGTCTAATTAATTTCTAAGACACACATCTGAAATACTTACTTTCAAGGCCAAAGTCAACAGAATAATTACTTTCAAGGACAAAGTTAGTTGTCCATTTACTTTCAAGGACATAATTTCATAAGTTTTTAGGCCATAGAAACTTATTATTTTGCGTATTGTCCTTAAAAGTAATTATTTTAGTTGTGTGTCCTAGAAATTAATTTCACTTGCTAAAGAGGCCCTTGTGGCTAATTCCCACTACTAAAATGGTATAAAAATTCAAAAATCATTTTCCTTAAAACTCAAGTATTAAGAATCAATGATATATATATATATATATATATATTGTAACGATCGTGGATTTTCGCATTCGAAAATCGACATCCATACTTTACATCATACTCGAATGCCATAGATTCGACCGTTCAAATCCGAGTCGCCGGAGCTTATAACACAGTTAAGTAAATAACACAGCGGAAGAAAAAGAATAATACATTGATATACAATATCCGATACAATGAATATCAATATACATCAGAGATATGATACAAGAAATAACAGCGGAAAAGAAAATAGATAACACCAGCAGCGGATAATCTCCATCTCCAAAGCACCAATCCAGAAATAGCTTGAACTCCCAATAACGAGGCACAAAGATAAGCAAGTGTAGTCCATATCCAAAGACTGAACTAGCTCCAGATAATCTACTAAACCTGACTATCTGAAAAACCCAACTCTAGACTGCTCGTGTAGAAAAATTTTGAGCATCCAGAGTTTAGGAAAGAAACAATAAACTCCGGATCAGTCATGGGACTGGTGTGAGCAACAAAAACAGTTTATCTTTAAAAACAAATAGCAGAGAATTTTAAAGTCAATTCGCAATGCTTTTAGAAAATGAAACTACCATAAGACCTCCCGCCACACACACAATGCAAACGCAGAATTGGAGGAGATTTCTTCTTATGATAGTCAAAGATGCTTACTACGCAAAATCAAATCATTTTTGACATTATTATTAGTGCATAGTGTAGAAAACATTTCAAAGGTAGAATATAAATCTTAGCCAACATACGACCATTATCGTATGCCTACTATATCTACCATCTAAACAGTGGTGACCACCGTACGTAAATGGCAGGTTCTACAACTAATACCGTACAAAGTTCGTATTGGAAGATGGATTTCCAACAAATGGTCAGGCCAAGGAACTTCCCATTGCCACATGAAAATGCCTCTGGAATGACGTCCCGAGAAATAACCTAACATTACGGTTAGATCTCTGCCAACACAAGGCCGGGTTACCCCCAACTGGGTAACTACTGACACGAATATGTCATCCCCCGATCGTAACCGATCTTCCCGAGGATCCTCGATTCCAACAACCACAAAGAGATAAATTTGCAGCAACAACATAGGTTAAATATCTGGGCTCCATACCATGATACCACCTCTATCCAGAAGGAATGACATACACTAAGGGGCGCGATCCCCTAATAACCTTGCCGCATCTTTCCTGTTTTGACCATTTCCGGGGTGTGAGGTTCGATGAAGTCTCGTCCACAAAGCTACGCTTTGGCACAAAGCCATGCTTTGGGTCAACAGATGATCAAAGTAATGATCACAAAGATAGATGATCAAACAAATGATCATATCACAAATGATCAAACAATGATCATCACACAGCAACACTCAGCATGTCACATTACCAAATTGGGAATATATCGCTGATAACCTTCAACTACATAACCTCTGAGCTCGTACGTATCAGAGAAGGGTGTTAAGCTAAGAGAATAAATTCTTCGCCACCAAACAGAAATGTATTTGAAAGAAATCGACTTTATATCTCAAAGTGTAATGTCAAACATGTAACCATACAAGTCTATTCCGGGTTCGAACGGAACCGAAGGCACTTCTTACGAAGCCCTTGCAATTCCGGGTATTCATAATCCCGATCGGATTTCCCATCACAAATGGAGATCTCTATACCGGGGATTAGCCAGTGCAGAGACAATCGACAAGAAACCCTTTCGTTTTCGAAAATATCCGGTCTTCAACACCGGTCATCAAATGCCATCCATTACGACGTATCACATATTCGGAATGGGTTATACGACCCAAAGGTCTTTTCCCGGCTAACCCGAATAGTGAGCGAAATATTTAAAAATCAGATGGATACTGGGGTCTCAGTTAAATCACAGCTTAAAATCCAAACTTTTCATTCGAATGGTTAAAACAAATTACCATTTCCAATCTTTTAAACAAAAAAGATTCAATTCACAAAGTTAACCCCATGCATAAAGATCCATTTATGGATTTCAAAACAATTTCTATTTCAATTGAATTAACTCGTTAAATCTTTAAGTCAAGATTTAACTTATAGCTTTCAAAACTCGTTTCCAAAGATTCATTCATAGCCTTTCAAAACATTTCAATTTCATTTTAAATTTGAAACCTTTCAACACAATTTGGAAGTTCATTTCTTATATGAAAGCTGTTACTATTTGAAAACAATAGTTTCGTTTCAGAAAAATCCAGTTATATTTACACGAGTTAAAACCCTTGAATTAAATTCAAATTCCCAAATTAATACCTTTAAAATGGTTTAACCCATATATAACTTGTACAGCATTTTTAATCCCTAGTTTCAAATCATAGGATTCAATTTCAAACTTGAATTCAAATTTAAATCAAATTATTTAAATTTTCAAAACTTAATCAAGTTATTCGAAAATAAGTTTTATCTTTGAAATTCTATTTCAAAAGCTTTTAATTTTAAACCCAAATTTCCAATCTCAAAATCAATTGAAATTAAAATTTCAATTTCAAAAACATCAAATTTAAATTATCTGTGACTTAACCGATTTCCACGTGAAATCCATATTTGTGTGTGTAAAGGTGTAGTCTAGGGGTTTTACACAGTAGTGCAACATCATTCAATCATCATAGATCAAATACAGAAATATAATTGATAAGCGGTATTAACTATCACGCTTATCGTTCATTCACAGATCACAGATATATATCACAGATAAGTAAATTACAGATCACAACATAAATCAGGATGTAGCACAAAGCATCACAAATCAGGGATATCAACAATTCAATCATTCAACAGAATCCAAACATTCATAAGTAAGGTCAGTTAATTGTCTGATTAATTTAAATCAGATTAATTTCTTATGAATTACTAATCCTGGTTAATTAACATCAATAATTTAAAAATCATTTTGATTAATTATTCTTTAATCGTTTATTAATTTACCATTTATAATAAATTGATTAACCTTTAATTTTAATTCATCAACCTTTAATTATTAAATAATTAACCTTAAATTATTTAATTATCTTTTAATTAATTATCTTAACAAATTTACCTTTTAAATTAATCACATTAATTAATTTATCATATTAATTAATTTACCATTTAATTAATTATTCTTCTTAATTACCTTTTTAACAATTAATTAATAATAATTAATCTTAATTAACATTTTAAAATCTTCCTTAATAACTTTGAAATCACATTATTACCAACCTTAAAAACTTAAATGTTAATTAACATTTTAAAACATTTGATTTTTTTTCCTAAACCACTTTATCAAGTTTTATTTAAAATAACCTGCTAAGAGTATAAGTTTAAAACATTCTTAAAACTTGATTGTTTTAAAGATCAATTATTTCAAAACCTTCAATTTAAACCTTCTAACTTAACAATGAAATTATAAACGAACAATAAAATTATCATTTATAAAAAGAAATAATTTTAGAAATTTATTTAACTAAATTTGTTAAAGTTCAAATCTGGAAAACATAAAACCCGAGACTTACTCGAGTTACACCCGATCAAAATGCCACCCTACTTCGAGTTTCACCAGAAATCAACCCGTGCTCCAATTCTTTTTCAACTTAAAATTTTCTTAAGTGTTTACCCCTATGCATTCAAAATTTACTCGAGACAAAACTCAAGCCAATACATGATTCTCCCGAAGCCTTCTTCGAGCCCATAGCCTTTTCTCCAAACGTATACCACTGATACCCATCAGAAGTTTGTGCACCTGCACAATCGAAAACGTCGCTGCTGGTCGAAGCTGCAGCCACCATCAAGTCGACGGCAACTATCCTGACCCTCACAAGCACTCAGGTACCCCAAACATTGACGAACTCGCGATCGAACATCCCACCTCTGACTGCAACAAACCAACCCACCAGAAAACACCTCGTCCTCCCACCTCTGGCCATCGGAGGCCATGAAAACTTCGTCAGAGCTTCGTCGACGTCACCTCCATCATTCCCCCAAACCACGGGGAACTCGATCAATCCAAGATGGCGAACGAATCATTTTGCAACCCAGGCTAAAACTAGGTTTAGGAACACATATCGCATCGCCACCGACGCCTCGATGGTCAGGCACTTCTCCAACAAATTTTTCCTGCCTCTCCGACCACCCACCCATCTCCAGACGAAACCCAGAACTCCCAGATCACCTAGGTCGAACGGAATTTCCAAAAAACAATTTTTCAACCTTTTTCAAATTCCTAACTCAATGCTACATTAAAAATTTTGATTCCAGTTTTAAAAATCATAGTTTTCAAAATGGATTCGAATTATCATCCTGAACCAATAAAGTTTAATACTGGAATTTATCATGTTCGAGCCTCTTTCCTGTAATTCCAAGTTTTCTTGAAAACTTTGTTATGGTTTAACTTTAAATTATTTTTAAAACTAACTTTATATTTTTGTGAACAACTTTGTTTTGGACATCACGATGTAAATATCATTATCCAAAGAGATATGGAATGTTGAACAGTTTTGCAAATAAAACTGTTATATAACAGAGATGTGTATTTTAACTGTGATTTTAGTTTTCCAGTAACCTCCTTGTTAATTTCATTTATTTATAATTTTATGATGATGTTATTCTCATATGAACCCTTTCCACCCAACAAACAAAAGCTAAAATGTTTTGAGTTCTGATCATTTAAATTTTCAAACAAAATTCTTTTTAAAGCCCGGGATGAACACATGCAAGGTTTGCCTGTTTCCAGAGATGTACAATCACACTATAAATATACCTCTATACATACACATAAACAAGCTACAAATTAAGTGTTACTCATAGCATCAAGGTCAACCACAGATTCAAAATGTAAATGGTAGTTTACTCACCTGGCAAAGAAGAACAGAGGAGAACTTGAAATGATGTTGAACTGGAAACACTGAATTTGATATGTGCTTTTGTTTTGAATTTCTAGTTGTTGTTGTTTTCAGGTGGCTATTTTATTTTTCATTTTCTTCTCAGGTGAAAATGAACGAAAATGAAATGAAACGGGGAAGGCTTTGATGTGCAAGATTGTTGAGTTAATATTTGGTGACTTATCATTTTATTGTGACTTGCACGTATTCAAATATTTGGGGTTCGGTATCATCCTTGGCATGGATTGGTTGAATCGTTATGAGGCGCATTTGTTATATGACGAAAGTGTTGTGACACTTAGCCATCCAGAATCAATTGACCGAGTTAGTTTAGCCCTTGGAGATGAGATATTAGTGAGAATTCGAGTGGATCATTATGTGCTTTAGAAGCCCAAGAAGAAGATGAAATAGCTCGATTCCAGTAGTAAGGGAGTGTCCATATATTTTTCAACCTATTACCGATCTTCCTCCTAAACAAGCGATTGAGTTTAGAATTGACTTAGTTCCTGGAGCTTAACCTGTTAGCCATCCTCCAACACGAATGTCTCCAAAGGAAAAGGAATAACTCAAGAAGTAATTATCATATTTTGAATCTAAGAATTTTATCAGGTCAAGTAGTTCTCCTTGTGGTGTTATTTTAGTGTTTGTAAAGAAAGCAGATGGACCACTCAAACTGTGTGTAGATTACTGTAAGTTGAACAAGCTGACGATTAAGAACAAGTATCCTCTACCCCGAATTGATGATATGTTTGATCAACTAAGTGGAGCCAAGATCTTTTCGCAACTTGATTTGGCAATAGGTTTCCATCAACTTTGAATTGCGGAAGATAATATTCCTCTCACAGCATTCTTAACTAGATATGGGCCTTATGAATGGCTAGTAATGCCATTTGGATTAATGAATGCTCCTGCATACTTCTTGATTTAATGAATCGAGTCTTTAGAGAGTATCTCGATAAGTTTGTCCTAGTATTTATTAGTGATATTTTAGTATACTCCAAGACCAAGGAAGAACATGAAAAGCATGTCAGGAAAATATTAGAGATGTTAAGATAGAATAAGTTGAAAGCCAAATTTTTTTAATTGTCATTTTGGTAGAAACAAGCTAAGTTTTTAGGCCACGTTGTTTCAGAAGCTGGAACATCTATAGACCCGGCCAAGATTGAAGTTATACAGAACTAGAAGCGGCTTGAGACAGTTTTTGAGATAAGGAGTTTTTAGGTATTAGTCGGTTATTATCGTCGATTTATTGAAGATTTTTCGAAGATTGCTCAACCTATGACAAACCTTACACGCAAAGGTGTTAAATTCTAATGGACATCTAAGTATGAGGAAGCTTATTTGAAGTTGAAGAAGTTACTGACAAATGCACTTATGCTTATTGTCCCAGGAGGTAATCAAGATCTAGAAGTCTACATAGATTTTTATGGGTCTGGATTGGCTGTTGTGCTTATGTAGAAGGGTAGAGTAGTAGCATATGCACCATGACAATTAAGACCTAACGAGACTCGATATGCTACTCATGATTTAGAATTGGCTGATATAGTATTCACACTCAAGATGTGGCTTCATTATTTACTTGGAGAATGGTTTATATTGTATACAGACCATAAATTGCTAAAGTATCCATCGTAGAAAGATCTTAACATGAGGCAACATCGGTGGTTGGAATTTCTAGCAACATATGATTTTGAGATCCAATATATGCTTGGGAAGGGAAATTTTGTGCTGATGCGCTGAGCAGGAGGCACCAAGCAGTAGTTTCGATGATGATTGCATAATGGAAAGATCTTAAGACACTTTCTATGTGTGAGATTCGAGTTAAAGATTCCATGGTAGATTCTGGTGTAAGGTTGACAGTCTTATGGCTAGACCATCTTTGGTTGATCAGATTACAGAGGCCCAAAGGAAGGATCAAGTCATCTTGGAATTAATTCAAAGGTTAGAAAGTGGTGAAGATTTGCATATGTATTTTCTTGATTTGTTTGGGTGTTTACGTAGGAAGAATATATTGGTAGTCCCTGATAGATGGTCTTTGTAAAGAAATAATGGATGATTGTCATCGATCGCGTCATACCATTCATCCAAGTGGAAAAAAATTTGTATGGATATGAAACGTCTGTATTATTGGGTTGGAATGAAGCGTGATATTGGAAAATATGTGAAGGAATGCACTATTTGTCAGTTGGTTAAAGCTGAGGATTAGAGACCAAGTGGTTACTTCAGCCATTGGAGGTTCCTCAATGGGGTGGGACCAGGTATGAATATACTTAGTATTTATTGTTAATGATTTGTTTTATATAAGTCCCTATCAAACGTTATTAATCATTTACAGGTATCCATGGATTTCATAGATGGATTACCTCATTCTTGAAGTGGTTTTGATAGTATATGGTAATAGTCGTTCGTTTAACTAAAGAAGCTCGTTTTACACCAGTGAAGTCAAACAGAACCACACCATATTTAGCAAAGTTATTTGTGAAGGAAGTGGTTCAACTTCATGGAGTACCTAGTTCTATCATTTGCGATCATGTTATTTACAAATAGATTTTGGAGAAGCCTTCAAGCAGCTTTAGGAACGAAGTTGAATTTCGGTACAACTATCATCCTCAGTTAGATGATCAAACAGAGCAAGTGAATCAGATTCTTGAAGACTTGCTTCGAGCCTATGCGCTTGACTTTGGTGGAAATTGGAAAGAACACCTTTGCTTAGTTGAATTTGCTTATAACAATAGCTACTAGTCGAGCATTGAAATGGCTCCATTTGAAGCTCTGTATGGAAGGCCAAGTCGATCATCTTCTTATTGGCTAGATACGGGAGATAAGTTTTTTTTGGACCTAATTCGATCAGAAAAGCATCAGAAAAGACCGAGACGTTTAAGCGAAGAATGAAGGAAGCACAGAATAGTCAAAAATCTTATGCTGATCGAAGAAGAAAAGAGTTAACTTTTGAAGTTGGAGATCTCGTGTATTTGAAGATATCCCCTCTTAAGGGAGTTATAAAGTTTAGCAAATCTGGGAAGCTAGCACATCGCTATATTGGTTCGTTTTCGATTATTGAACGTGGGGGAAGAGTTGCTTATAGAGTAGCACTTCCAGATCAATTTATTGGTATACATAATGTTTTCCATGTAACTCAACTACAAAAGTGTTTACGAGCTACTGAGATTATTGTAGAGCCGAGAGAGATACAACGATTCAAAATTTCTCCAAATATGACTTATGTGCAATATCCTATTTGAATAATTGATTAAGAAGTTCGGTAGCTTAGGAGCAAACAAGTTCCCTTAGTAAAGATGCAATGGTCGTATAATCCATTCGATTGTACTTTGGAAACTTAAGAGCATATGAAGCAAGCTTATCCTAGTTGTTACCGAAGCACATGAGTCGGGAATGTATTTATTCCATTATTAAATAATAATAAATGATGTAGATAAGTTTGTATCGACTAGTTTGTTATAGATTTTCCATATAAGGAATTGCAAGGATGCAATTTTCTTAAGGGGGAAGTCTGTAACAACCCTGTGTCAGGGAACAACTAATTATGATCAAATAATAATAAATTTAATAATATAATAAGTATAAAGTAATAATTAGTGGTTATGGTGAATAAATTAGGAATTAAACATGAAATATTTATTTAATATGTATTTAGTATTGATAAATTAATTTGGAAGTTTTACTATTATTAGAGGTAAATTCAAGAATCTAAAATGGAAAGTAAATAAAATAATTAATTATATTGTAAGTAAAGTGTGTAAATATAAGCAAATTAGAAAATTATTTGTGATAAAGAAATTTTATTTAGTTAGAGAAGATTTGGAAATTTGTATTGAAAATAATTTTATTATAATGGAAATGAACATTAAAAATTTAAAAGAATATAAATTATAAGTAACTTACAAAAGTTTATTATTATAACTTAATTAACATAACAAGTTATTATATTTCAAGCTCTGGAGTTTTCTAATTTCTAGAGGTTTCACTTGCGTTTATAAATACAATTCCGCTGTTAATTTACAAACTGATGTATCTTCCTCTACAAAACCAAAACCTTACCATTTTCTTACTTCAAAAATTCTAAACAAATAAAAGAAATTATTAAAAATTCTCAAACTTAAAGGTAAGCTTTCTAACATGCTTCTACATCATCTAACAAGAAGAAAACCTAGTATAAATCATTGATTTTGAGCATTCAAAATTTACAGTAAGAGCAAAAGCAAGGAGAAGGAGTAGCTTATGCAATAGTTGGAGTTTTGCATCTTCAGATGAGTTGAATTCTCATGTCTTTGTCTAACTAAATCATGATTTGCATTCGAATCGGTGAATTTACAAAGCGATGACCAAATTTGGGTTACAGTCAGTAAACCCTACCTTGATATTGAGCAAATTGGATTTATAATTGATGTTTGGATGTATAAACGTATGTGTAATGGAAGGTGCTTATGTATGTGGTTTTATTTAATGCATTGAGCACTAAAAGAGGGTCGCGTATGGCCTTAATTGCACCATCGATTACCAAAAACAACAGTAGGTGCTCGTGATAATCACCAAGCACCGGTCGCCCTAAGTTGACGATCGGTCGACCATAACTAGTCGACTTATGCCTGGTGCTGCTATTGTTATTTAATATATATATATATATAATTAAAATAAAATGAACATAAATTATACAAAATAGGGAAAAAATAATATAAGAATAATAGTTTATATATATTACAAATTTATACATGAAAATGCCATACATACATATATAATATATACTTATATATAACTATTAGTTAATGTTGTATATGTAACATAGATAAATATCTTAACTAAATAGTTTTATTCATGAATTGAATATAAAAAACAATTTCAACAAAATTATTATATAGGAATGTTAATTTAGTTTAAAAGAGAAATTTTAGATATGTATATATAATTTGATAATAAGAATTTAATTCTTAAAGAAAGTAAATAAATAAGAAGAATGCTTGAAGTTATTAAATCGAATATTTAAATAAATTAGTATAAAATAATTAAAGTAAAATATATTTTCTTCTTCTAACGGGTATATTTTATAAATCACGTGTTATTGTGCTAATGTTCTATGCTATGAGAAATATGTAATAAATGGAGTTATAATGCCCTTTGGGATAGGGCATTCTGTAATATTTCTCCAGTTGTACATAGGACTTATGGCATAGAGGTGATGGATGTGAGTGTAGTTTATATGAATCCAGTAAACGATTAAGTATCACACAATGGTATGAGGCGCTATAGTGATATTTATTCGGTTATTCCCTGCAAGTAAATGACACTCAAGTGATGGGTTAGTGAAGTGGTATTAGAGATTATGTGAGGTATCCAGAGTGATACATTAAGCCACTTCCCAGTAGGAATGAGTTGGGCTACGTGCTTGTTATATAGATAATATATGCCATCTATCATATTGTGCTCCGTTTATTGTTGTTAGAGAGCACCAAATTAGGCTAGCATCCACTTTAGCGGCCTGATCGTGGGGTCGCACCCTAGATCTGTGACATCATATATCGGTACAACTTAGTGCTTAGCTTCGTGTGATTGCCCCTGTGTCAATTAGGCCAACAGTCTATTACCTATAGAGGCAAGTGTAATGTCGTGAGTTAGACTTTGCATAGACGAGTAATCGATGGATACATGTCCCGATAACTGTAGAGCTAACTGAAGGCTATAGAGTGTACGTGACTTTGGAGCAGGCTCCTTACTATCAATCTCCCGTCTGGTTCTAACGGAGTGACAGATGGGCATATACCATTTATACCCTTATTTGGATCTAGTATTTGACTATGGACCTCACATATATAAACAAGACTATACTAGGGACTTGGTGTCTGTCGTACAATCATCACCTGTCACTAGTTGTTATGTAAAGTAAGTATTAATACACACACACACATACAAACATATATACCTATTTTGTGATATATGAAATAGTAATTAGAAGAAGTAATAAGTCACTTAATGTATGAATTCTCTTAGCGATAACAATTTTAATATGGCATGAGTTATCTACATTTAAGATTATTACCTATGAATTGTATAGACATAGACTGACCCGTGTGTTTTATAACACTCGGGTCAGGATCCTGAGATGAGACGACCGCTCTACACAGTCGACACCCAATATGCATGTATAGTGCACTGAACTGTTCTCGGCCAATGTGGGGTGATCATCAATGGTTGTAAAGTAAATAAACAATATATAACATGTCGTATATCACACAGCGCATCAAATAAAATATAATAGTAAACATCTCAGATATAAAACAGGCGAGACGGTAAATAACTGGATGAATCATAGCATCGGAGTATGTAGAGCCATACAGTAGATAGCATAAATGACTGAGTTATACATCAAATAATAACTCAAAAAATTGTCTCTAAATAGTAAGGTACTAGTAAGCTCCATGGTGCTGTGTAGAGGAATAACAAATGAGTACATATAATAATATGAGAGAATAGCCTCCTGCTCGCCACCTACCCAGCTCCACGTACTCACTAGACCTGATATCCCTAATCTACTCATTTAAGAGTACCCAGAGTAAAAGGAAGTAAAGCATAAAATTTTAGGTCAGACAACAGTCTAGTGTGAGCGATAGAACTCTCAAATACTATAAAGGTAATAAACTAGGGAAAATGGTATGGAAAATCATACCAGATATATCCCTGCATCCACAAAGTTAGCACGTAAACATACGCTACTCTATGATAGTCATCATGGGTGTACAATATGTCAAAGTACTAAGTGTGTCTAGATATCTACATTGGTAGTGTCTACATCGTGTGACATCCCTAAAGTGATAAAAGAAATCAAAGCAAACTTGGCATCCATCATCCATCCTCACATTCACTCAGTCAGTGCATTGGATATATGACATTGGTATGACCTCACCACCCAGTTAAGGACTACTCAACATCCCTCCATGCCACTCAGTCCACCAGGAACTAGACTACCACCGCTATAGTCCAAGGTACAATGAATCTAAACATTTTACGATCCAAGGGCCACCGCCACCTCAAGTGAGCGTTCTCAGATACGCCTATTTTGCGAGTACATATCAAAACCTACGAATATCAATGATCCTTTTGCACACATCGTCCATAGCAGGGCTCATCTCGGAACTATTCATTTTACTCCCGTCTGAAGTCATCGTGGTAGGGGACTACTCTTGGCAACCATCGTAAGCCATAGAGTGTCATTGTGTGTCCCATAACCCGCCTCCAACAGTCCCCTCAATCTGGCTCATCGTCGCATACTCTGCCTCCTGAAGTATAGCTATCCGTCATCAACTGACTATAAACTGAGCATACAAATCCAAACGATCTAAAACTCGGAACGTACCCACATGGGGCCTTCCTTGTCACCCCATATCGACCTTATCATGTTTGGGAGAAAAGCCATGGATTCCTATTGATCCAAGTTTTGGAGCCATACCGATCCAAGTGTTGGATTTATACTGATCCATGTTTTGGATACTGATCCCATACTTCACCCATAAGCTCCTACACACCTCCCTAAGCTACACCATAGGTCGCCCTTGATTGGGTCAATCCCCATGGATTGGTACTGATCAATGGGGACTGATCCAATAGTTAGCCAAATTCATGCGAATTTTGCTCCACTTTGCCGATCCATGTTTTTGAGCTTCTGCTGATCCATCCCCTTAAAGCTACCACCAATCCATTCCCTTGAAACTACCACTGATCCATCCATTTGAAGCCTCACTGATCCATGCATTGAAACTCAATCGATTAATCCATCACTCGATCATGTGAAGTCCAAACGATATGAAACTTGAAACATAGCATCGTGGGGCCTTCCTTGCCACCCCACCTTGATCGTGCTTCCATTAGGAAAAATATCATGGATCTGTACTTATACAAAACCCAGAATTTCACCAAAAACTATATTCGCAATCGATCAGCATTTCAACCATTCAAGCATGACACACGTAAGCAATCAATGCATGTAACACTCAGTAGTAAACACAGAGCCAAACCATCTCAGATCAAGACCTAAATCTAAGGTAAAGGTTAAGGATCTATACAGACATATTTAGGAATCCATAAGAATACATTTTCCCAAATTAAATCAAAATCAACTAAAATTCACATATATGGTGTAATATGGTATGAAAACTTTTTTAATATTTTTAACTAATTTTTAAAACATCATTTAGGGTGTTAAATGCCTAATTAGTAAGTGAGAGATCTAATCATTCACCTTAATCCAATGTGAAACCCAAATCCTCTAATGAATAGTAAAAGGAACGAATCCCAATGCTCCTCTAACTACAAATCTCTAATCACAAGTGTAAATCTCATTAATCTCTTGTTAATTAGGAAATTTGGCTAATTAAAGTATGTTTAAAGGTTGCTTTTTGGTCGAAGGAAGTTAAGTGGAGGTTCTAACTATTTTTGGGAGTTGTAAAGGATGGGGATGAGGTCCCATCAGCCTCCACATGCTCCAAACTGAAAACGGGTCATGGGCCTTGGCACTAATGACCCTAATTAAACACTTAAGATGCCCAAAATCAAAGAAAATTTTAAACAACCCTAACTCGAAAACTGTAAATCCATTTACTTAATATGACCGCTCTACGAAAAAGAAAACCATCATCTGGATCCAATGGAAGTGGTCTCAGACCTTAACTCGGCTCTTATCAAAAGTTATAGTCCATACAAGTTTTACAGGGTCAAAATAGTTACATAGAAATTTGCCAAAAATCATGGATGTGGGAAATGTCCCTAAGAGTCATTTCTCAAAATATAAGAACTTTACAACCTCATATAAAAATTATATAAATATTCTATGATCCTACGATACGTAGAATACGGGTAGTTGCATTCTTTCCCCTTTAGGAATTTCTCCCCCGAAATTCTATAATCAAGTCAATAGGGTCATTATGCATGCCTAACAGTCATATTCAAGCATAGGCAACCGCCACACATCAAACATGCATATATAGCAACAAAGGAGAAGGAAAATATCTAAGCCTATCCTAGCATGTAGGATACTATGCCATGGTACATTTCATGATATCATAAGAGAAAGTAAAAGTGATAAATAAGAAATCTCACCAAGTAAAGAGCTCTGGATATGCTCTCCTCATGCTTTCCTCGGTTTCCCAAGTGCAATCGCCTTCTCTATCGCTCCATTGAACCTTTACCAACTTCACCGTTTTCCTCCTAAGCTGCTTTGTATCAAGTCTGATGATATGAATTGGTCTACGAGGTTTCGAAGCCTCTGGTTCAATCTCGATATCATCTAGCTGACCCGGTGCAATCGTTATGCTTGAGTCATGCATAAATTTCTGTAAATGAGAGACATGGAAGATATTGTGCACTCCCTCCATTCTTTGAGGTAAGTCAACTCTATAAGCGAGGTTCCCAATCCTCTCTAATATCGAAAAAAGACCAATAAATCTTGATGCCAACTTCCCTCTGCTACCAAATTGAATGACATTCTTCAATAGAGAGATCTTGACAAATACCATGTCGTTGATAGAGAACTCTAAATCTCGACGTCTCTTATCAGCATAATTCTTCTATTTGTCTTGGTAAGCTTTCATCCATTGCCAAATGATCTCGATCTTCTCTGATGTTTCTCTAACCATATCTGGCCCAAGTATCAGTTTCTCGCCCGCTTCCCACCAACACGGAGAAGCGTTGCATGATCGGTCATATAATGCCTCGAATGGTTCCATGCCGATGCTAGACGATAACTGTTGTTGTATGCGAATTCAACAAGATGTAAGTGATCATCCTATGAGCCTCCAAAGTCAAATATGCAAGCACGCAAGAGATCTTCAAAGATACGATTCATTCTCTCAGTTTGGCCATCAGTTTGAGGGTGATAAACTGCGCCGAGGTGTAGCTCTGTCCCTAACACCTTTGTAAGCTCTTCCAAAACCCACTAGTGAACAAGGGGCCTTGGTCACTCACAATGCTCTTCAACACACCATGGAATCATACTATCCACTTCACATACAATTCGGCTAGTTTGTCTGCCTTTTACTTGACTTGATGGGTAAAAATCTAGCGCTCTTGGTCAATCGATCGATTATGACCCAAATGCAGTCATACCCTGCTCGATTCCTCGACAGTCTATCGATACTTATTCCCAGTTCCACTTGGGAACTTCTAATGATTGCATCAGACCACTAGGCTTCTTCTGCTCTGCCTTAACCAACTAGTGGTTCATGTATTTCAAGATCAATGTCCCAACGTCTTTCTTCATCCCTTCCCTATAGTAGGTCTGCCTTATATCAAGCTAAATTTTATTACCGCTAGGATGAATCGTTAATCTCGAATGACGGCACTCTCAAATCACCTCATCCCTCAACCTATCGATAATGGGAGCAAACAATCTCCCATCTTTACGAAGCCAACCATCTCAGTCAAGTCTGTACCGTCACATGTCCTCATACTCTACTTTCGCTTCAATCTTAGGATTGATCTCGGCTAATCTAGCATCGCGCCTCTAACTAGTACCAATTCACTCAATAAGAGTAGGTCTGATAGTTAAGCTTGCCAACATCTCTGGCTCTAGCTCGCATCTCTATCGAAAATCATAACCAACAATATACTCTAACTATATCCAGTATAGGAATATAGCTCCTAAACTGGCATGTCTCCTACTCAAGGCATCGTCAACTGCATTACCTTTCCCGCGTTTATATGCAATATCAAAGTCATAGGAGGCCAGGAACTCTAACAATCGCTGCTGGCAAAGGTTAAGATCCTTCGGCGAAAAGAGGTACTTCAACGATTTATGGTCGGTGAGCAACTCGAACGTCTCTCCTAAAAGATAGTGCCTCCAAATCTTCAGCGCGAACACAATCGCTGCAAACTCTAAATCATGGATCGGGTATATCTTCTCATATGGCTTTAGCTGTCGACTAGCATATGCAACAACCTTACCTCTCTACATAAATGCCACGACCAATCTGGTACCATAAGCATCAGTGTATACTGTCATTTCCTTGTTCCCTAACGAAATAGACTCACAAATGCATGTTCACATCTCGCATCCCAAGTAAAAATCTGGTTCTTTTTTGTCAAGTGAGTCAACGGTGCTGCTACCTTAGAGAAGTCCTGGATGAATCTTCTATAATATCCAGCTAACCCCAAGGAACTTCTCACGTCCATAACATTTTTGGGTCTAATCCAATCTTAGATCATTGCAACTTTTGTAGGATCAACGGCAATGCCCTGCTCAGTAACAACGTGACCCAAAAATCTCACTTACCTCCTCCAGAAGTGACATTTAGAAAACTTCGTCTTTAGTTGGTGTTTTCTCAATACCTCTAGTACAATCCTCAAATGTGTCTCATGTTCTTCCTCTATCCATGAATAAACAAGAATATCGTCGACGAACATAAGCACGAACTTATTTAGCTGATCCCTGCAAAACACGATTCATGAGATCAATAAAGTATGCCGACGCATTGGTTAGCCCGAACGGCATAACTAACAAATCGTAGAAACCAGACGGCGTACGGAACTCTGTAATCGGCACACTATCTTTCGCTACTCGTAGTTGGTGAGTCCCATTGCAAGATCCAACTAAGAAAATACTTTAGCACCATGAAGCTGGTTGAACAAGTTATCAATACGTGGGAGTGAATACTTGTTCTTCTTCGTCACCTTATTCAGCCCACGGTAATCAACACATAATCTAAGGGAGCCATTTGCCTTCGTGGCGAATATTACTAGCGCCCTATACTCAGATATACTCTTGCGAATAAACTCTTTTCACAAAAGGTCATTCACTCGCACCTCAAGCTCTCTCTGCTCACTAGGTACCATCCTCCTCAATGGCATCACTATCGGTCTGGCATCTTTAACTAAATCAACATGGAACTCGATCTCTCTATGTAGCGGATGTCCGGTCACTTCCTCAAATATGTCCGGATACTCCTTAACAATCGGTATTGTCAACAACTCATCGTTCATGATATCGAGCGAATATAGAAAGCCGACCATCACCTCCTCGTCCGGTAGGCAGCCTAACACTACCTTCCGCCCGTCATCCATCCCTATCATCACCAATGACCTCTCGTAATCCACCATCACTTCATATCTAAGAAGCCAGTCCATCCCCCGAATGATACCAAACCCAACAAAACCCAAAACAAAACAATCACAATCAAAAGAGCATTCATGACTTGATAAGACCAAACCACGATAAACCATACAGAGGCTCGTGGAGCCTCCAACATGGTTCGTCACAATCAAAGGTCAGTCAACTATTTCAGGTCTCAATCCCAATCTATCTACTAAGTCATTAGATAAGAATGAATGTGAAGCGTCAGTATCAAATAAAACTCATATAGGAACACTAGACCAAAATATGCTTTTAACAGCGTTTGAAAAACGCTATGATAGGATATAACAGCATTGTTAGAAACGCTGTATAACGATATGCGGTCGTAGATACAAAATTTATAACAACAAAAAAATAAACACTGTTAAAAACTCTTTTCAAGAGCGTTCTTTTACTACTGTAAATAATTTTCTACAGTGTTTACTGTTTGCTTTCAAATATGTTAATGGTATTTTTCGTCAGCATTTTATAAACGCTGTTGTTAATTTTTCACAGCATTTTATAAACGTCGTTGTTAAGATTTCACAACATTTTTGTAATGTCGTAGTCATATGCAATATCTTTTCATAGAATTGACAACATGATTTAAACACTATCGTAGTAATATGCATTATCTTTTCATGGAATTGACAGCATGATTTAAATGCTGTTTTTTGTTCCTACTATTTTTACAGCACCCATATCATGTTGTACCATTGTAATATTTACACAATCATATCATTAATTTATACTGCATTTTATTATATTTCAACCGGATAATATACATAACATATACAAATCAAACTAAAAACTATCATATAAAAACATAACCATTAATCATTTCCATAAATTAAGTTGAACACGATATCCATTAACAAATATTACATAAATTCATAAATAAAGACAATATTTATAAACCAACTTCATACAACATTAGACAAAGGCATAATGTCTTCTTCAGGCTGATCTTTGATGTGATTAACCTTCAATGCAAAATCACTATATGAAAATTGATAATAATCAAATACGCATTATATGAACTTGTGTACAAAGTGTAATAAATAATTTGAATCAATATCCGAATGACACCCCTTACCTTGTCATTCCCAGCTTGAAGACCCGCTTTCAAATTGGAAAGATCTCTAAAGAGCGAATTTGTCTTCATACCTTCAGCATGTTCCTTGATTCCTGTAATACATTAAGTACAAGACAACATATGTATATATTTCATCATAAACAATAGACTTGTAGAAAGAAGACCACAATATAAATCAGGAATTGCTTCAAAAACAAACATCAAAGTAGACCAAGTAATGCTAATTGAGAATGAAAGTCCTGAAATGCCATGATATTCTTCATGGCAGAGTACAACCTGTAAGTTATAGTTGAGCAGTAAAATTTATACCCATATTCTGAGTAAATAACTAAAATGCAACAGCTAAAAAATACAAAGCAGGAATTTGTGCAAAAGCACAAAACTGGAAATCTTGATCTCAATGAATAAAAAAAACACGAACTTCAATTTAGCATAAACTGGGTCCTGGTTATGGTGTGTCCAATGGACTAAATCTTAACATAATTGCTTAAGAGAAACAAACAAAAACATTTAAATAAACACAAGACACTAACTTAGTTAAAATTTTCTAATACTTAGTTAATTTTTATAAACTTATTCAATATTTATAAATCTTAGTTAACTTAGTATTATTATTATTATAAATCTTAGTTAATTATTATTATTACTACTATTATAATAGAAGATTTAGTTATATTTTATATTTTTATATACTTAGTTAATTTTTATAAACTAAACTTGTTAATTTTTATAAAATTAGTTAACTTAGTTAATTTTTATAATACTTAGCTAATCTTTATAAACTTATTTATATTTATAAATCTTAGTTAACTTATTGTTATTATTATAAATCTTAGTTAATTATTATTATTATAGAAGATTAAGTTATATTTTATATTTTTATATACTTAGTTAATTTTTATACACTAAACTTGTTAATTTTTATAAAACTAAGTTAACTTAGTTAAATTTTTATAATACTTAGTTAATTTTTATGACCTTATTTAATATTTGTAAATCTTAGTTAACTTAGTACTATTACTATAAATCTTAGTTAATTATCATCATCGTCATTATTATTATAAATAATTAGTTATATTTTATATTTTTATATACTTAGTTAATTTTTATAAACTAAACTTGTTAATTTTTATAAACTAAACTTGTTAATTTTTATAAAACCTAGTTAACTTAGTTAATTTTTATAACACTTAGCTAATTTTTATAAACTTATTTAATATTTATAAATTTTAGTTAACTTATTATTATTATTATTATTGTTATTATTATTATTATTATTATAAATCTTAGTTAATTGTTGTTGTTGTTATAGAAGATTTAGTTATATTTTATATTTATATATACTTAGTTAATTTTTGTAAACTAGACTTGTTAATTTTTATAAAACTTAGTTAACTTAGTTAATTTTTATAAAATTAATTCAATTTTATAAAATTAATTAATCATTATTATTATTACTATAAACTTGTTAATTTTTATAAAACTTGGTTAATTTTAGTTAAGTTTTTATGATACTTAGTTAATTTTATAAACTTATTTAATTTCTATAAACCTTAATTAATTTTTATAAAATTTAGTTAACTTAGTTAATTTATTGTTATTGTTATTACAATAATAGATTTAGTTATATTTTGAAACCAATTTAGTTAACTTAAAACCAAATAGTATATATATATATATAAACAAATACATGTAAGCTATTTATATGCAAACAACTACATGCACGTTACTCAAAATGAATGCAGATGCAATATATGAATATATATGCAGACCCATATTATATATGCATACAATTGTCTAAAATCTATGTCTTGATAGGCCTCCCCTTTTATGATTTCTGGATTTCTGGTTGTGATTTCTAGTATTTGTGTTTCACCAATTTTCGTACGGATTGTTTCCTGGGGGATCCAGGCGTAATCATTGTGTATCCTGCAATCTGTGTAGGTCGCGAATAGTAGCGCAAATGCTTGGCTGAGTCTTGCCTGGGGGTACGGATTGTTTCCTGGGGGATCCAGGCGTAACCATTGTGTATCCTGCATTCTACTAGTCATCATGGCGTAACTCGCAGGGCTGAGAAAGCTTACGGATATGGATTGTTTCCTGGGGGAACCAGGCGTAACCATTGTGTATCTGCGAACCATGGTTGGACAAAGGATTTGGTTGTTTGTTTTTGATTGGATTGTACTTTCCATATCTGTTTTAAAAGTTTTTCCAGTATTTTCACTGGGTGTTGAAACAAGTCTACTAAGTACCTGGAGAATTCTAGTTTTGCGCCTGATCAACGCACTACCAGAGTCTACAGGAACAAAGATAAACTTGTTGAAACATCGAGTTATAAAAGTATTTTCAAAAGAAAATTAGTTTCGTTATAAAGGTATTTTATAATAAAAGTATTTCCAACAAAGAAAATTTTGTATCAATATTTGGAATCAAAACCCTTATGGTTCTAAATTAACTATTCATACCCGATTCTATTCCTTGAATCTACCTTATCTGCTCAGCTTTATTTATTCACCTATATTCTGTTCTAAATCCTCCTTTCCTTGTTGACTATATTCTTTTAAGTATTGTTTAATTATAGACTACATGGTTTAATAGAAATTTTAGTGTTATAAATATGTTGAGGTTATTAATTAGATAAAACATATTTAAAGTAAATAATTATTGATTATTAATAATATTTGAAAAGTATCTTGAGAAAAAAAAATTAATAAATTATGAATTATGGATTTAATGTCTTCAAATAGCTTCTTTGTAAATATAAGTAATAATGTAAATAATTGTTTTCAAATAGTTTTCATATATTTATAAAGTTGTTATTTAAGCATATAAATGGTAATTGTAAGGAAGTAAGAAATTTTGCAAATGGGTCTTGAAAAAGTTTTAAAGTATATAAGACAATTGAATTGCAAATGAAGTTTTAAAATTTAAGTAAAATTTATATAGTTCAAATTAATTGTTTAATATTGACTTTCAATCTACTTTTATTTCTGGTTGTTTTATTCTCCTACCTCCTTCCTTTTCGGGGACGAAAAGTTTTGAGTGGGGGAGAGTGTAACGACTCGCAAAATTTAATGGTTTTAAAAGTATATTTAACTGGAAATTTGTGAAATTTTAAACAATAAAATTTGAAATTAAAAATTTATTATTTGGAATACGTCTATTTTAATATAGCAACTGGTAAATTTTCATCTGGTAATATTGAAGTTTATTTTCCTGTGAAATTTCATTTCAAATCAAACCGGTTAATAACAGTGAATTTAAAAGTTTTCCGAAACCAAAATATGTCAACAGGAGAAAATTTATTCAGATCATTCTGAATCAGACTGCGAAATTCGTTTTTCCAAATTTGGACTTCTACTGCTCCGTTTATCTTAATTCTGACAAAATAGCAGCATTTTCGGTACCGATTATCGACTTTTGATCGAATGGTCATACCACTGACATCTGTATACCGTTTTGATCGTCTCGTCGCGCTGATCATCACGGTATATTTAAATCTGTATTTTGAGGTCCGGTATGCAACGGAGACTATGAACAGCTCTTCATAGCGGTACCACTTTTGTTGCCCATTTGGATTTCAAACGGCTGGAGTCTTTTATTTTGAGCTGTTACCTTTTCATCTTTTCAATGCATTTGTTACCTTTCCATCTTTTCAATGCATTGATGCCATGCCATACCATCTCATTTTTTGTGTACATTTGGATTTCTGTAAAATTACGTTACATTTATAAATTGAACTGTTCATATCCTTTATAACTTTATCTCCCAGGATCCATTCCACTCAAACCCTCTTCTATTTTACATCTGAGACCTTACCCTTCCACTTCTCCTTACTCACGTTCGTCTCTACTTCTCTCATCTCCCCTCCAAAGCAACAGCACCCACGCTATCACCTTCACACATCAGGCCTTCCACTTCAGACCTACACCGCAACCACCCACGGCCACGAGCTTCCATCGCCGAACAACACTCAGGAAACCCATCGCCTCCTCTTCCCCTCCACAGCCTAAATGCCGAGAGCCACCTCAACCCCACCGACCTTGCCAAGCTCGAACCCAAACCCCGCTTGACTCGCTCCACGTCCACCCATGCTCTGCCTCCTTTCCCAGGCTCGCCACCTAGCCTTTCCTTATTTTGTAGGTAAACCATTCGTTATATATGTATAAAGTCGTAACTGTAGATATATTGGATGCACTATCTGTTAGTATGTAAGTGTTGTTATGTTTAAGTATTTATATCCATATAAAAAGTTTCGTATATGCTCTGTACATTTAGTAATAAGATATCAATGTTTGTATTTTGTCTCAATTACTGTTATAAGTTATATTAGTATATATATATATACGTTATGTCACTTTTATACAATCGGTGTTCTAATGTAAAGTCTTGTAAAGATGTATATGTGCTTTGTGTTTGGAGATATATGCAAGTTAGTTACTGGTTATTTATATATAGGTATGTTTGTATATAATTTTATAAAGACAGTGTTCTGCCTTGGTTATATTGTACAGGGTTAAGTTATGTATATCTGAAAACTATATAAAACTATTTAAATATATATATTGTTATATTCACGTTTATATTAACATTTTTGGAAAGTGTATATACAGTTTATATAAGATATGTTATACAAAAAGTTATATAGTTGTATATATAGGCTATGTTCATACAGTAAAAGATATAAACTATATATTACAGTACATAGGATTTCAGTAGTCTACTATGTATTTAATTAATAATATAGGCTTGGTTAACCTGTATATACATACAGCTTGTCTTACGCATGCCCTGTTCAAGTATTTCCAAGTATAACTATATATATTTTTCCAGGTTGTTTAAATGCTTACTTTAATTATATACATCTGGGTCCGTTTATTCTTCTTTTGAAACGTAAGTATATGTCATTACAATTTTTACATTATAAAGTATATAAGTTATATTGATTTATAAAAAAAATTGTTTTAATTAACAGGTATTGTATATTAGTCTTATATCTATCTGTTATATATATAATGTCTGTACGTAGGTACAAGCTATTCGTATAAATGATCTGCTGATATGATTGCATTTCAATAAGTGAGTGTGTAGGTCTGCATATAAAAATATTCTCGAACAACTGTTACGGGTATGAGCATGTCAGAATATATTAGACCTTGGATATGTTGTAGCTATTATATTTTTGGCTGATACTATTAACTGTTTACAGATGTATATATATGTTATACAGTTGCATACAACATGTTCGACTATATGTATATAACCATATATGAAGGTTATAGACTTGTTTATGTATATCATAAGTATGTATTCAAAGATATATGGTATGAAGCTAATTAATAAAATTGATATGTATAGATCTCTATTTTTATAGAAGTTTTAAATTAAATATTGACTCTATATAGTTATATACATATACCTTTTACCTTCATCAATCCTGTTCTGACTCGATTTCGTCGATTCTTATCTCTCAGCTTTTCCTTCGAATTTGTGCCAATCTAGTTTTGCTTTGGAATTCATAGCTTGTCATGTTATCTACTCTCTCTAGCCTCGAAAGGTGAGCAATCACTCACGATTAACGTTCTTATATTTATTAAATTTGATTTCAATTGAAACGACAATTGAAATATGCTGTTGTAGTTATTTAAATTGATATATATGCTATTATCTGTAACTTTTCACCTGTGGGATATGACACCATATCCTGTTGTTTATATTATATTGTTATTGATGATATATCTATGCCTGTTATATTATTTCTATATCTGTTATCACTCTGCAAGTTCCCTGTTTGTATAGAAATCACTATGGGTTGAAATGATACATACCCGAATGGACTTTAGAATAGGAGAAAATCGTTATGGGTTGAAATGATAAACCCAAGCGATTTTCATTTGAATTGGATTTGGGATTACGGGTCGAAATGATATCTACCCGTATGTATTTAAATTTACGGATTGAAATGATAAATATCCGTATCACTTAACCATATGATAAATATGTATACATACACCGTTGGTCCATATATATAAATATTTTGAAATTGAATTCTATGGTTTTGGAAAGAAATATATGGTTTTAATAAATGTTGAGCCTTAAATTATTGCATATAAATGGGAATGATTGATTAAATACGTTGAGTATTTAAAATTTATATTTCAAATAGATTTTGGTAATAAATTTGAATAAGTTAAGGTTGGGAAGATAATTTGAATTTAGTAAAGAATTTTATTTAATTAAACCAATTTAAAACTTATTGGAATTGGGATTTAAGATATGATTTATAACTGGGTTTGATTTATAAGTAATTTAATGAGTATTTCTCGTTTAAATAAAGTTTAAGGAAATATTTAGTAAAAATGTAATTTAAGGCTACTTAGATTATATTGAATTTATTAAGTGAATATTCCCTGATTAAATAATAAATAAAGTTAAATCAAGAGCTATATGATATTGAAAAATCTAACTTTGAAAATGTTGAATATTAAAACTTTGAAATATATTGAAAAATAAATGGTATATTTAGAACTGAATTAAATTGATAAATTGAGCTTTGAATAAATTTGAATTTGGAATTTGAAGTTGATTTGAATCGATTTGCGAGACTTGAGAAAATTAAATACTTTACTTTATAAATTATTAAATATATACACTATCTTGGAAAATAGTTATATTTGAAATAAATGATATTTGGGTTTTGAAGTATAACTTAAATTGAAATGACCACGGTGTTATAATGTATATTTCCATCTTGTAGATAGTTCTGAAGATCCTTAGAGGATGGTTATCCCAAACATCCTTTAAGTTACTTGTATTTCAGTTGATATTTCACTTGAGTTGGATTTATTTATATAAGAATGTTAATCCTGACTCAAGTGTTTTGTGTTTTGCTTTACGCTCGAGTCAGACCGAGTGATACAGCATTTGAGACTCATCCTTGGAGTTTGGAGCTTCCTTTGGAGATCCAACTATCGCCTCAGCTTTCAGCTCTTCTAGTTGATTTGTCCAGAGAAGTCATCTGTTGTACTGGAGACTTCACTACATTTGAGATATTCTGTTGTATTTTATTTCTAACTCTGATGTTTATATAGTAGCTTCATGAACTACTATTTTATCTATTCCGCTGCGTATTATTGTATTACTCTGTATCTGTGATTCTGTGATTGATTTATTTACTGTATATGCTGAGTTTTGCCAAATTTAAATTAACAATCTGATATTTTGAATTATTCAAGTCAGACATGTGTGGATATATTGTCGATTTGAATGGTCCAAAATACCGGGTCGTTACAGTTGGTATCAGAGCTTTGGCTCTAGGCAAAACTTAGCATATATAGTAAATTTATTTACAGAATCACTTTCGTTCGAGTTTAAATCTCTTCCGTTTGGCTCGATTTCCTTTGAACTTTGGAACGTTTCTTGCGGTTCCAAAATTCATTCTTGTCTCTCCCTCTTTGTATTCTTTTGATTCTGGAGTATCCCATAACTCCACTTCGAATGATCTCTATAAGAATAGGCGATCCCGCCGATCTTTGAATGATTGTAAAGGGGTGGAACTCCTTTACCATTGGCATTGATTCACCGAAGATTTATATATCACTCGGTTTAGATGCTGCTATCTCTTGATATGCCGAATTCTATCTCTGGAGATCGAATGTCGATTTGCCTTAGATTTCCGCATCGATTATATTCTTGAAATCACGGTTGACCCGGTTAAGGTCGCCCGCGATTTATATAAGTGTATCCATCTACTGTTTTGTAATTAATTATCTCATTTTCGTTCGAACTTATTTTCGAATCAGAATCCTATTTGATTAGAGTCCCTCTAATTTGAATTTCTATCTTTGTTTTGAAATCCATTCTTGAACCATCCTTTGAAAAATCAGGCTTGTTTATATTTTAGAAATTGTTTTATATATTGAAATCATTATATTTTATATATAAAAGTGAAATGTTTTCGATAAAGATTTAATACCCTTTCTAAAATGAGAATTTGAGGTTTCGAAAGGATTTGAAATTTTGAAAAATTATATAAGAATTGGATTTATCTAAAAATGATTTATAACTGAAGGATTTTAAATTTGAAATTCGAGAATTGAACTCCGGTGTTTTGAAATTGGTTTTTAAGATTTTGAAATATATAATAATAGTATGATTTAAAAGTATTTTCCGAATAAGAAATGTTTCAAATGATTTTAATGAGTTTCGACTGATTTCGAAGAAATTCCAAAAGAAGTTTGAGAAAATAGAAGTCCAGAACTCACTTATGTCGCTGGAAAATAATTTCGGTGATGAGTGCACGCATCATCGACATTGATTTTCGAGTTTCAAAGTGGGGGATAGGCCACTTCAGTAGCTTTGCTATGCGAGTGATTTTGTGAAACCATTTCGATTTCAAATTCCGAAGTAAGATTTGATATTCAAAAGATGTATGTATATATATATATATTTGAAATGATTTGAAGTAAGCCGGTGTTCATTCCTTGAGTTCGGATTTGATATAACCCCATCTATTAAAATTGATTTACTGATTTGTTGCTGATTTCCAACCCTTGAATTTGAAAATGATTTCTTCAACTATTTCGAAGGTTCGAGCACTCCCAAATCAAGGTTAACTTTTCAAAGCTAAGAAATTTTGAAAAGTATAAAGTATATAAGTTTGGTATGTTTGTTAAAGTCTGTAGTAATATGATTAAATAAGTTAAAACTATTTTGTTAAGTAAATGAATAAGGCAATTTTAAAATTTTCTAATATGAAATTTAGATTGAAACGTTTTGAAAAGAATTTGATCTTCAAAATATTTTGAATAAAGTTTAGTTAAATGTTTTAACTTAGTAACATCTTTATGAAACTAATATAGTTGTACGTATGCTGGTTTATTCGCATAATTAATTTGATCCAAGTTTGAGTACACAAGTTCGAGGTGGATTACACCATTTCGTGTTAGGATTTTTCATTCGATTCTTGACGGCGAATATTAGATATGGATTTTGGACTTGATTCTAGAATTCTCTATCATAGTATATGGCTATGCAAGGAGACTGATGGCTTTTAGTCGAGAAACCATATCGAAGTTCGCATTAGGGAAGTCGAATGGACAATACTAGTTCGAAAGCGAACTTGTGTGATCGGGCGAGCGATCAAATGTGATTTTGCGAAATGATGACGTATGTACATCTTATATTCTAATACCATTGATATATTTTGACGCTGAAATTGAAGGCTGTCGAGTTAGAATATCTTTGCTTACTAAAAGAAAATTTCCAATTTAAATTACAAAGATATATAACCCATAAAAGCAAAGATATGAAATCCCATATGGCTCTTCATACAGCGAAATTTATTTTGAAAATTTTAATCCTTATATAAGATAGACCTTACGTAAGTATAAGATGATTTTGAAAACATTTGATTTTGGAAATGAATTGGTTGACTTAAATTATTGATTTGGAAATTTGGATTTATTTTCTAAATCTATTATTTTGGAAACTTTGAAACTAAAGATATATAATTTGAGAAGAAATAATTTGGTGAAATTGTATATGATTTTGAAATTGAACTGATATTGAAACAAATTGAAATTTGAGAACCTTATGTTACTAAACACTTGATTTGGGAGTTGTCGAACTTATATAAAATTGATTTGTATGAGTATGAAATTGATTCGAAAACTATAGATTTGAAAAGGTACTCAATTTGAAAGTGAAATCTTATATAATTGAAGTCTATATAAGTATGATTTGATATACTTTTGATTTTGGAAAAGTATTTGATTTGAAAATTTAATCTTATATATAATGGATTTTATATAAGTACGATATTTGAAAGTGATTTGAAAAGGTACTATATGATACATATTTTCGAAGTAAAGATATGGAAAGTGCCTTCTGCTTGATATCCGATTTGTGGCCACATCTTGGATTCATTCTATCGATATTATTCTCTCTGATTTTGGTTTTCAGGATATGATACTCGAGTGTCCTTCGAATTCCATGGCTTTACCCATGGTCTTATTTTTCTCTCGTGACTGCATAGCGCAACTGCCTGGCTGAGTCTTGCCTAGGGGTACGGATTGTTTCCTGAGGGATCCAGGCGTAATCATTGTGTATCCTGCAATCTGTGTAGGTCGCGAATAGTAGCGCAAATGCTTGGCTGAGTCTTGCCTTGGGGTACGGATTGTTTCCTGGGGGATCCAGGCGTAACCATTGTGTATCCTGCATTCTACTAGTCATCATGGCGTAACTCGCAGGGCTGAGAAAGCTTATGGATATGGATTGTTTCCTGGGGGAACCAGGCGTAACCATTGTGTATCTGCGAACCATGGTTGGACAAAGGATTTGGTTGTTTGTTTTTGATTGGATTGTACTTTCCATATCTGTTTTAAAAGTTTTTCCAGTATTTTCACTGGGTGTTGAACCAAGTCTACTAAGTACCTGGAGAATTCTAGTTTTGCGCCTGATCAACGCACTACCAGAGTCTACAGGAACAAGGATAAACTTGTTGAAACATCGAGTTATAAAAGTATTTTCAAAAGAAAATTTGTTTCGTTATAAAGGTATTTTATAATAAAAGTATTTCCAACAAAGAAAATTTTGTATCAATATTTGGAATCAAAACCCTTATGGTTCTAAATTAACTATTCATGCCTGATTCTATTCCTTGAATCTACCTTATCTGCTCAGCTTTATTTATTCACCTATATTCTGTTTTTAAATCCTCCTTTCCTTGTTGACTATATTCTTTTAAGTATTGTTTAATTATAGACTACATGGTTTAATAGAAATTTTAGTGTTATAAATATGTTGAGGTTATTAATTAGATAAAACATATTTAAAGTAAATAATTATTGATTATTAATAATATTTGAAAAGTATCTTGAGAAAAAAAATTAATAAATTATGAATTATGGATTTAATGTCTTCAAATAGCTTCTTTGTAAATATAAGTAATAATGTAAATAATTGTTTTCAAATAGTTTTCATATATTTATAAAGTTGTTATTTAAGCATATAAATGGTAATTGTAAGGAAGTAAGAAATTTTGCAAATGGGTCTTGAAAAGGTTTTAAAGTATATAAGACAATTGAATTGCAAATGAAGTTTTCAAATTTAAGTAAAATTTATATAGTTCAAATTAATTGTTTAATATTGACTTTCAATCTACTTTTATTTCTGGTTGTTTTATTCTCCTACCTCCTTCCTTTTCGGGGACGAAAAGTTTTGAGTGGGGGAGAGTGTAACGACTCGCAAAATTTAATGGTTTTAAAAGTATATTTAACTGGAAATTTGTGAAATTTTAAACAATAAAATTTGAAATTAAAAATTTATTATTTGGAATACGTCTATTTTAATATAGCACCTGGTAAATTTTCATCTGGTAATATTGAAGTTTATTTTCCTGTGAAATTTCATTTCAAATCAAACCGGTTAATAACAGTGAATTTAAAAGTTTTCCGAAACCAAAATATGTCAACAGGAGAAAATTTATTCAGATCATTCTGAATCAGACTGCGAAATTCGTTTTTCCAAATTTGGACTTCTACTGCTCCGTTTATCTTAATTCTGACAAAATAGCAGCATTTTCGGTACCGATTATCGACTTTTGATCGGATGGTCATACCACTGACATCTGTATACCGTTTTGATCGTCTCGTCGCGCTGATCATCACGGTATATTTAAATCTGTATTTTGAGGTCCGGTATGCAACGGAGACTATGAACAGCTCTTCATAGCGGTACCACTTTTGTTGCCCATTTGGATTTCAAACGGCTGGAGTCTTTTATTTTGAGCTGTTACCTTTTCATCTTTTCAATGCATTTGTTACCTTTCCATCTTTTCAATGCATTGATGCCATGCCATACCATCTCATTTTTTGTGTACGTTTGGATTTCTGTAAAATTACGTTACATTTATAAATTGAACTGTTCATATCCTTTATAACTTTATCTCCCAGGATCCATTCCACTCAAACCCTCTTCTATTTTACATCTGAGACCTTACCCTTCCACTTCTCCTTACTCACGTTCGTCTCTACTTCTCTCATCTCCCCTCCAAAGCAACAGCACCCACGCTATCACCTTCACACATCAGGCCTTCCACTTCAGACCTACACCGCAACCACCCACGGCCACGAGCTTCCATCGCCGAACAACACTCAGGAAACCCATCGCCTCCTCTTCCCCTCCACAGCCTAAATGCCGAGAGCCACCTCAACCCCACCGACCTTGCCAAGCTCGAACCCAAACCCCGCTTGACTCGCTCCACGTCCACCCATGCTCTGCCTCCTTTCCCAGGCTCGCCACCTAGCCTTTCCTTATTTTGTAGGTAAACCATTCGTTATATATGTATAAAGTCGTAACTGTAGATATATTGGATGCACTATCTGTTAGTATGTAAGTGTTGTTATGTTTAAGTATTTATATCCATATAAAAAGTTTCGTATATGCTCTGTACATTTAGTAATAAGATATCAATGTTTGTATTTTGTCTCAATTACTGTTATAAGTTATATTAGTATATATATATATATACGTTATGTCACTTTTATACAATCGGTGTTCTAATGTAAAGTCTTGTAAAGATGTATATGTGCTTTGTGTTTGGAGATATATGCAAGTTAGTTACTGGTTATTTATATATAGGTATGTTTGTATATAATTTTATAAAGACAGTGTTCTGCCTTGGTTATATTGTACAGGGTTAAGTTATGTATATCTGAAAACTATATAAAACTATTTAAATATATATATTGTTATATTCACGTTTATATTAACATTTTTGGAAAGTGTATATACAGTTTATATAAGATATGTTATACAAAAAGTTATATAGTTGTATATATAGGCTATGTTCATACAGTAAAAGATATAAACTATATATTACAGTACATAGGATTTCAGTAGTCTACTATGTATTTAATTAATAATATAGGCTTGGTTAACCTGTATATACATACAGCTTGTCTTACGCATGCCCTGTTTAAGTATTTTCAAGTATAACTATATATATTTTTCCAGGTTGTTTAAATACTTACTTTAATTATATACATCTGGGTCCGTTTATTCTTCTTTTGAAACGTAAGTATATGTCATTACAATTTTTACATTATAAAGTATATAAGTTATATTGATTTATAAAAAAAATTGTTTTAATTAACAGGTATTGTATATTAGTCTTATATCTATCTGTTATATATATAATGTCTGTACGTAGGTACAAGCTATTCGTATAAATGATCTGCTGATATGATTGCATTTCAATAAGTGAGTGTGTAGGTCTGCATATAAAAATATTCTCGAACAACTGTTACGGGTATGAGCATGTCAGAATATATTAGACCTTAGATATGTTGTAGCTATTATATTTTTGGCTGATACTATTAACTGTTTACAGATGTATATATATGTTATACAGTTGCATACAACATGTTCGACTATATGTATATAACCATATATGAAGGTTATAGACTTGTTTATGTATATCATAAGTATGTATTCAAAGATATATGGTATGAAGCTAATTAATAAAATTGATATGTATAGATCTCTATTTTTATAGAAGTTTTAAATTAAATATTGACTCTATATAGTTATATACATATACCTTTTACCTTCATCAATCCTGTTTTGACTCGATTTCGTCGATTCTTATCTCTCAGCTTTTCCTTCGAATTTGTGCCAATCTAGTTTTGCTTTGGAATTCATAGCTTGTATTGTTATCTACTCTCTCTAGCCTCGAAAGGTGAGCAATCACTCACGATTAACGTTCTTATATTTATTAAATTTGATTTCAATTGAAACGACAATTGAAATATGCTGTTGTAGTTATTTAAATTGATATATATGCTATTATCTGTAACTGTTCACCTGTGGGATATGACACCATATCCTGTTGTTTATATTATATTGTTATTGATGATATATCTATGCCTGTTATATTATTTCTATATCTGTTATCACTCTGCAAGTTCCCTGTTTGTATAGAAATCACTATGGGTTGAAATGATACATACCCGAATGGACTTTAGAATATGAGAAAATCGTTATGGGTTGAAATGATAAACCCAAGCGATTTTCATTTGAATTGGATTTGGGATTACGGGTCGAAATGATATCTACCCGTATGTATTTAAATTTACGGATTGAAATGATAAATATCCGTATCACTTAACCATATGATAAATATGTATACATACACCGTTGGTCCATATATATAAATATTTTGAAATTGAATTCTATGGTTTTGGAAAGAAATATATGGTTTTAATAAATGTTGAGCCTTAAATTATTGCATATAAATGGGAATGATTGATTAAATACATATAATATGGTTGAGTATTTAAAATTTATATTTCAAATAGATTTTGGTAATAAATTTGAATAAGTTAAGGTTGGGAAGATAATTTGAATTTAGTAAAGAATTTTATTTAATTAAACCAATTTAAAACTTATTGGAATTGGGATTTAAGATATGATTTATAACTGGGTTTGATTTATAAGTAATTTAATGAGTATTTCTCGTTTAAATAAAGTTTAAGGAAATATTTAGTAAAAATGTAATTTAAGGCTAGTTAGATGATATTGAATTTATTAAGTGAATATTCCCTGATTAAATAATAAATAAAGTTAAATCAAGAGCTATATGAAATTGAAAAATCTAACTTTGAAAATGTTGAATATTAAAACTTTGAAATATATTGAAAAATAAATGGTATATTTAGAACTGAATTAAATTGATAAATTGAGCTTTGAATAAATTTGAATTTGGAATTTGAAGTTGATTTGAATCGATTTGCGAGACTTGAGAAAATTAAATACTTTACTTTATAAATTATTAAATATATACACTGTCTCGGAAAATAGTTATATTTGAAATAAATGATATTTGGGTTTTGAAGTATAACTTAAATTGAAATGACCACGGTGTTATAATGTATATTTCCATCTTGTAGATAGTTCTAAAGATCCTTATAGGATGGTTATCCCAAACATCCTTTAAGTTACTTGTATTTCAGTTGATATTTCACTTGAGTTGGATTTATTTATATAAGAATGTTAATCCTGACTCGAGTGTTTTGTGTTTTGCTTTACGCTCGAGTCAGACCGAGTGATACAGCATTTGAGACTCATCCTTGGAGTTTGGAGCTTCCTTTGGAGATCCAACTATCGCCTCAGCTTTCAGCTCTTCTAGTTGATTTGTCCAGAGAAGTCATCTGTTGTACTGGAGACTTCACTACATTTGAGATATTCTGTTGTATTTTATTTCTAACTCTGATGTTTATATAGTAGCTTCATGAACTACTATTTTATCTATTCCGCTGCGTATTATTGTATTACTCTGTATCTGTGATTCTGTGATTGATTTATTTACTGTATATGCTGAGTTTTGCCAAATTTAAATTAACAATATGATATTTTGAATTATTCAAGTCAGACATGTGTGGATATATTGTCGATTTGAATGGTCCAAAATACCGGGTCGTTATAGAAACTCACCAACACGTGTATCACAAATGGAATGCTATTCCATGGTCGCTAACCATCAATTTTGAGCCGAAGCTCCACAAACGGCCCGAAGACCACGGGTCGCTACCCCACCAAATTTGAGCCGAAGCTCCACAAACGGGGTTTTTGTCCCCACGCAAACAAATAGACATCGCACATCGCTAGTCTAAATCACAAAATGATCATCATCGATTAATGAAAAGTGTGAACCACACTAAGCTAGTAAATAAATGAGTTTAGCTTCATGTCCAATAACCACTGGCTTAACTTAAATATTTACGAACAAACTGTAGATTTCCACTCGAAAATTATCACAAGAGTTCAATCGAACAAGTCCAAGAATTAACCGATGAAGTAAACGCAAGCGTTTCATACAACTCGTTTTACTAAGTCGTTTAATTAGATTTCTCATACGAATGAGGTAAAGGTTTGTATATACTAATAGATTGGAAAATAATTTTATAAACGAGATTTGTATTAAAATAGAGTTGAAAACATCTTTGTGAAAGAGTTTGAATATTTACTACTAGTATAGAAACCCTTGTATCGCGTGCCTGTTGAAGAATGAGCTGGCGACTCATAGGCAGTGGCTTGGTTAAGGGAACCCACCGGAGCCGTAGCGAAAGCGAGTCTTCATAGGGCGATTGTCACTGCTTATGGACCCGAACTTGGGTGTAAAAATATGACTATTGCTTTCCAATTAGCTGTTTTTGCATTAATTGTGACTTCATCAATCTCTCCAAAGAGCAACTCTTCTCAAAATCTCAAAAGGTGCTGAGTTGGAATCCCATTCATTCTAAGGATTCTTGTGGTTCCGGAGAATCCAGCTACAGGAGAACCAGGAACAGAGAGCTCTCCCAAAAACGCATAGTTTCTCCTCCAAAAATAACCTCTCCCGTAGGGGAACACATTAGATATTTACCTAAACCAGTAGGTCCTTGGGCAGATCCAACGTTGGCCCCAAGACGTTGGTTTATGTTATAGATCAATGGAAAATTAGAAAGTTCCTTATAATTATAATATAAGGTTTTCATTTTCGAATACTTTCATTTATTTTAAGTAATTGATTGGTCGTAGAAAAAATATACTATAATAGATAATTACGGCTTGGAGGCCGAGCCCCACCCCCCAGCAATAATGGTGCGGCTTAGGTCAACTAATACGAATAAGATACAGTTCACTCAACGATTGCCTTTGGGTCCCGAACTCATACATTTGTCTCATACATTATGGGGATGGCGAGAAAAGATATATTTTACAGAAAGTGACAAATCATAAAAATGACTGTAAAACAATCAATCGCCAAAGATTCACGTTCGAAGACGTGAATCAAAACCATAGAAATCGATATCAAATCCATCAAGTGGATATTTCCAAAAATCCAAAGAAAGAAGTCATCAAAGTCGATAAGTGATGACAACTATCCGGATCAACAACAATCGATTAAAAATAGGAAATCCACTCAAAACAGTCTAAATAGGCAAAAATGAACGTTTCCAAACGTCTGGTTTGGAATCCAGACGTTTGGATTTGTTTTCTGGAAATAGTTCAGAAAACCACCCAGACGTTTGGAATATCGAAACAGACGTCTGAGCCATGACCAGACGTCTGGTTTAGAATCCAGACGTCTGGATTTGTTCTCTGGAAATAATCCAGAGAACCCCCAAACGTCTGAAACTTCAAGTCAGACGTCTGAGACTCATCCAAACGTCTGATCCTAAATTTCAGACGTTTGGAATTAGTCTCTGCCTTTTTTTTTAAATTCTGCCGTGTATATTTTTGCTCTCCAGGTCCAAACCATACGTCTGGACTTGGTCACCAGATGTCTGGTCACCTAGTCTGAGCAACAATTTGCCTAGGCCAAAGTGGCCAAAACGTATCGGGAGCGATCGGACGAGCAACGACGACTAAGGATTTATGCCAAGCAACAACCCAGCCTTATAGGCTCTTCGATACACCCCGAATATCATGTCCAAACATCCATAGTAGGATTTTCGCAAAATTTGGACCAAAACACTAAAATTTGGAAAATTCACCAAATCAATTCAAATCAAAAGCAAATGATCATGCACAAGTGTTAGGAATTCATACCTAACAACCAAGAAAGTTACGTAGATGTGAGTTAAAGAACTCACATTTAAACCCAAAAACAACAAACGAGAAGCTCTAAAGCAAAGAAAGATCAACTACTCTTCAATTTCAACTCTAGAAGCTCCAATCTAAGATCATAAGCAATATTTCCTAAGTTAGGTTATAGGAAATTTCTGAAATTGAAGAGAGATTGAGATGGAGAAGAAGAAGAGGATGCTTACCTAAGCTTCTCTTTGATTTTGGACTTGAATTTGTATTTCCTAGCAACCTAGGTTTAGGAATTTTAATTTCCTTTTCTCTTCCACCATTTTTACTTTAGCTAGAGAATATTAGGAAATGAGAATGAAGGAAGAGAAGAGTGGAGTGTTAGGGTTTTAGATGGGCTGGTGGGCTGAAACCCAAACCCAAAGCCTTAAATGAAAATATCAAAATTCTACTCAACTCCAAACATATCGATGTTTATACTCAAAAAAGTTGTAAACGTCATTTTGGACTCATTGGAAGTGGTCTGGAGTCCCAATTCGACTGTTTACAAAAAGTAGCTTTTCAGACTTTAATCCGATTAACGATGCTATATTTAAATAAAATATTTAAATGTACAATCGTAAAATATGCAGGTTGTTACAGACTCCCCTCCTTAAAGAAATTGCGTCCTCGCAATACTTAAGAAAAAGAAATAAAAAGTAAAAACCATACAAAGGAATAACAACACAAAATGAAGAAATTTTGAAATAAGAAGTTCACCTTAAGGAGCACGAGAGAGTAAGTCCGGATCGTTCGATGAATTCTCTGGATTCCCTAGAGCAATCCTTAGGATTTGTGGACCATTGAACTTTCACAAGAGGAACATCTTTATTTCGAAGGCATTTAACCTCCGTAGCAATGACACGAATAGGATGTTGCTCATAAGTCAAATTAGGCAAAACTTCAAGTTCTTCAATAACACCGGGCTCAAGAATAGAATCAGAATCTCGAAGGCATTTCCGTAATTGAGAGACGTGGAATACGTCATGAATAGCCGAAAACTGAGTCGGTAATAAAAGGCGATAAGCCACGGAACCAATGCGTTCGGTGATGGGAAATGGACCAATATATCGAGGTGCTAATTTTCTCGATTGATTGAAACGCACAACACCCTTCATAGGTGAAACATGAATAAACTCAAAATCTCCCACAGAACATTCTAATTTCCTTCTTCAGTTATCGGCATAGGATTTTTGTCTACTTTAAGCTTCTTTCATCCTATGACGAACAAGGTCAATCTTTTCTGTGGCATCCCGAATAAAATCTGGACCTAAAACCAGCTTCTCACCGGCTTCAAGCCAACATGAAGGAGATCGGCATGGCCTTCCATAGAGTGCCTCGAAAGGTGCCATACCAATACTAGATTGGAAGCTATTATTTTATGAAAACTCAACAAGAGAAATATGATCTTCCCAACTTCCACCAAAATCAAGAACACATGCACGAAGAAGATCTTCAAGAGTTTGATTCACACGCTCGGTTCGTCCATCGGACTGAGGATGATAAGCGGTGCTAAAATTAAGCTTCGTTCCCAAAGCTTTTTGAAGACCTTTCCAAAATCCATTAGTAAACAATGGATCACGATCGCTAACAATAGAAGTAGGGACTCCATGCAATCTAACGATTTCTTTAACATAGAGTTTGGCCAAAAGAGGTACGGTCTGATTGGACCGAACGGGAATAAAATGGGCGGACTTTGTAAGTCTATCAACTATCACCCATAGGCTATCATGACCCTAACGAGAACGGGGAAGACCGTCAATAAAGTCCATGGAGACTTTATCCCACTTCCAAACGGGAATGTCCAAAGGTTGCAATAACCCACCGGGCCTTTGATGCTCGGCTTTAACGAGTTGGCAAGTCATGCAACGCTTAATAAAGTTAGCAATGTCAGATTTCATTCCATCCCAATAATAAAGTCGCTTCATATCCGCGTACATTTTACTACTACTGGGATGAATGGTAAATTTAGAACGATGAGAATCTTCTAAAATGTCTTTACGAAGATCACAAATATTTCGCACGGTAAGTCTACCAAATTTTTGAATGCCGCCACGAGCATCGATTTCAAAGTCTTTCAAACCATCATTATCAATTTTATCCCTACAACTTTGGCTAAGAAGAACCAATTCGGGATCATGCCTTTGAGCTTCAAGGATGCGGTCTAAAAGAGATGGATGAGCCCCAAGGCTACACAATACAAGAGATGAACATAAATCGGATTCACGATCTCGAATCTCACAAGTGGACAAAGTCTCGAGATCATTCCATTCGGATATCATCATAGAAACAACCGCTTGTTGCTTTCAGCTAAGGGCATCGGCAACAAGATTTCCCTTTTCGGGAGTATAAAGAATATCAAGATCATAAGATGCAAGGAATTCGAGCCAACGTTGTTGACGCAAGTTGAGTTCCTTTTGAGAAAATAAATACTTCAAAGATTTATGATCGGTGTAGAGAACAAATTTCTCTCCCAAAAGATAATGACGTCAAATTCTAAGGGCGAAAACAATAGCCGCGAGTTCTAAATTATGAGTGGCATATCTAGTTTTGGCAGGCTTTAATTGCCTAGAAGCATAAGTGATAACACGTTCTCTTTGCATGAGAACGGCACCCAAACCAACACGACTAGCATCGATGTAAACAATAAAGTCTTGGTTCCCATCGGGAATCACAAGAATAGGAGCATCAGAAAGGTGTTCTTTTAATTTTTGAAAAGAAGCTTCACATTTGCCTGACCAAACATATTTATCTCCCTTCTTTGTCAAATTAGTAAGAGGTACGGAAATTTTAGAAAAGTCTTATATGAATCGACGGTAATAGCCCACCAATCCAAGAAAGCTACGAATTTCTGTCACACTCTCCGGTCTCTTCCAATTTTGAATCGCTTCAATCTATGAAGGATCCACGGAAATTCCGAATTCAGAAATGATATGTCCCAAAAATTTAACACAAGATTGCCAACAGTGGCATTTAGAAAATTCTGCTTTCAATTGGTTGCTCCTAAGAGTTTCTAACACAACCCGAAGATGATTTTCATGTTCCTCCTTGGTTTTAGAATAAACAAGAATATCATCGATAAAGATGAGAACAAATCGATCGAGGAAGTCTTTGAAAACTCGATTCATAAGGTCAACGAAATAAGCCGGAGCATTCATTAAACCAAATGGCATAACAAGCCATTCATAAGATCCATAACGAGTATGAAACGACATTAAAGGAATGCTATCCTCTGCAATATGGAGCTAATGAAAACCAGTTGCTAAGTCTAACTGTGAAAAGACTCCAGCACCACTAAGTTGATCGAATAAATCATCAATCCGAGGTAAGGGATATTTATTCTTGATTGTGAGATCATTAAGCTTGCGGTAGTCAACGCACAGCCTAAGTATACCATCAGATTTCTTCACAAATATAGCAGAAGCTCCCCAAGGAGAGGAACTAGATTGAATAAACTGTTTTGCTTCCAATTCGGATAATTGTTTACGCATCTCCTCATTTTCCTTATTGGACATACGATAAGGAGGACGAGTGATAAGTAGAGCTCCAGGGATTAGATTAGTTCTGAACTCTATTGCTCGCTTAGGTGGTAATCCTAAAACGGGCTCAAATATGTCGGGAAATTCACGAACAATGTGAATGAGGGAAATGACATCTTCCTCATCATCATTATCGTCATCATAAGGATTTAGAGAATACAAGGATGCCGCCGAATTGGAATCTGAATCTTTAAGAACAAGAGAAATCTGCTTAACAGATTGAGGATGTCGAAGATATATAGTCCGCTCAGGACATAGGATATGGGCTTCATAACGATTAAGCCAATCCATTCCCAAAATCATTCCGAAACCTAAGTAACGCATAACATGCTAATCGGCACGGAAAGGGTAATCACATAAAATAATCTCGACATCTTTACTCAGTAAACTGAGTGTTGCGGATCCACCAACCGGATTCGCAATCCTCAATGAAGTCATCAAGCCAATAACATTCAAAGACAAAGCATCAACAAGTTCTTTTGATATAAAAGAGTGAGATGCACCCGTATCAAAAAGAACTCGAATAGGAAAATCACGAAATATAATAATGCCATCATGGATAGAATGAGAAATACCTTGACCACGAGAAGTGTTAGTAGGGGCTTGCACAACGTTTAGCTTGCCTTCCTTTTTGCTTTGAAGTTTGGGACATGAAGATATAGTATGACCCGAACTTTTGCAATAGCGGCAAGTAAGGGACTTCGGACACTTGTTTGCATAATGGTCCTTAGAACCACAATTGTAACATTCTCCACGACTAGAGGTAGGAGGCTTTGCTACCGAAGTTGCTTGCTTCCCTTTCTTGTTGGGATTAGGCTTGAATTTAAAAGGCCTCTTCTTATTGATGTTTTGCTTGACTTCAACATCACTTTCTTTATCGGCCTCTTTGAGTCGAAGAGCGATATCAACAAGTTGGTCGAAAGAAACTTCTAATTTTAGAAGTAATGGCTTCTTGAGATTCTTATTCAACCCATAGACAAATCTCTGATTTTTCTTCAATGGGGTATTAATATACTCGACCCCATATTTAGATAGAGATTTGAAAGATGCAACGTAATCCGTCATAGAAGATTCACCTTGAACAAGGTCAATAAAGTGTCGAGCTAAAGATACTTTTTCAGCTTTCGGCACAAATTTCAACTCGAATCTTTCCCGGAATTGCTCCCAAATAAGATCCGCTTCAATAATTTCGGAGATCAGATGCTCATACCAATCTAATGCTCTCTCCTGGAGCATGCTAGAAGCCACTTGGACTCGATGAAGATCAATAAGATTCATGCGGGAAAAGATGCGATCGCATGTTCTAAGCCAAGCTTGGATTTCTATAATGCTTTCGGAACCCTTGAAAGGCCTTCCACTCAAGTTGGTGTAATCACTGCACAAGCGTGCAAACCCAGATTTAGGATGAGTAGGATCTGGAATGAGTCCGATAGCTTGAGCATTCTTCACAAGATCTAAAAGTTGTTAAGCAGACATGAATACTCCATCCTGAGGAGTAGCACAAGATTGGCTGGCACTGAGACGGTCTGGTCTAACCATTTCTCTTCTTTAAGAAATAAAGAAGAGGAAAAAGGTTATTCACAAAATGAATATCAACAAACTTGATTGATAAAACAAGGTATCATAAAAAAAAGGATAGAACGGGTCCAATGACTCGAATTAAATCCTAAGGCATGATTCCTAAGAAAGACTTAGGACAATGATCCTTGCTAGATTATTCTATATTGTTTCAAAGTTTGGCTCCGATACCAAGCTAAGACGCCCCACCTCTATACTCACGCTAGCCAAGGACACTACGGGATAATGTCGTCGACTAGCACGAAGAATAAGGTTGTTGAGGAGCAACCATCTGTGCAATTGCTTTGTGCGAGTACCGATATGTCGGATAATATAACTTACATTTCATTTCAAGAGGAAATCCGACATATCAAATACAAACTCAAAGCTACTACACAATGGCTAAGTGGCCTATGGAAACAAATATAGAAATAAACATAACATAAATCGGTCATAGATAATCATATCACTAAGGCGGAAACAGATATGAATATAACACATAAAAGTGTACGTCAAAGTAGTGGTCAAACTAGATCCACTACATCACAAAAGAATAGGTACAAGTGCTAGACAAAAGAATATATATACATCAAGGAGTCTCTATCTCGGATGTATAATAACAAAAACTACTAATCTAAAGTAGTTAGCCAAAAATCAGATGATGGTCCCAGATAACGAGTCAAGTAGAAGCACCTGTAATACCTCGGTCTGACCTGAGTATTATTTAAGAAGAAAATAATAAACGGATCAGTCTAGCTATAAATATCAGATAAAATGATATAGGATAAGAGATATGACCAAAAACATATGATAACAAAAATGCCATACTATGTCAAGTATACATCAATTAACAACAAAAATCATACAATATCTCAAATCATCTCAAAACACCAAAAAGAATCACATTCTTTAAATTATTCCTCAAAACACAAATATCGATAGAGCTTATCAATGCAAACCACGAAAATTGGTGAAACACAAATTCTAGAAATCACAACCAGAAATCCAGAAATCATAAAAGGGGGGAGGCCTATCACAAACGGGAGCATGAAAACTCACCAACACGTGTATCACAAATGGAACGCTATTCCATGGTCGCTAACCATCAATTTTAAGCCAAAGCTCCATAAACGACCCGAAGACCACGGGTCGCTATCCCGCCAAATTTGAGCCGAAGCTCCACAAACGGGGTTTTTAGTCCCCACGCAAACAAATAGACATCGCACATCGCTAGTCTAAATCACAAAATGATCATCATCGATCAATGAAAAGTGTGAACCACACTAAGTTAGTAAATAAACGAGTTTAGCTTCATGTCCCATAACCACTGGCTTAACTTAAATACTTACGAACAAACTGTAGATTTCCACTCGAAAATTGTTACAAGAGTTCAATCGAAAAAGTCCAAGAATTAACCGACGAAGTAAACGCAAGCGTTTCATACCACTCGTTTTACTAAGTCGTTTAATTAGATTTCTCATACGAACGAGGTAAAGGTTTGTATATACTAATAGATTGGAAAATGATTTTATAAACGAGATTTGTATTAAAATAGAGTTGAAAACATCTTTGTGAAAGAGTTTGAATATTTACTACTAGTATAGAAACCTTTGTATTTGAAAGTGACAAATCACAAAAATGATTGTAAAAATAATCAATCACCAAAGATTCACGTTCGAAGACGTGAATCAAAACCATAGAAATTGATATCAAATCCATCAAGTGGATATTCCCAAAAATCCAAAGAAAGAAGTCATCAAAGTCGATAATAAGTGATGACAACTATTCGGATTAACAACAATCGATTAAAAATAGGAAATCCACTCAAAACAGCCTAAATAGGCAAAAATGAACGTTTGTAGACGTCTGGTTTAGAATCTAGACGTCTGGATTTGTTTTCTGGAAATAGTTCAGAAAACCACCCAGACGTTTGGAATATCGAAACAGACGTCTGAGCCATGACCAGACGTCTGGTTTAGAATCCAGACGTCTGGATTTGTTCTCTGGAAATAATCCAGAGAACCCCCAGACGTCTGAGACTTCAAGTCAGACGTCTGATCCTAAGTTTCAAACGTTTGGAATTAGTCTCTGCCTTTTTTTTTAAATTCTGCCGTGTATATTTTTGCTCTCCAGGTCCAAACCATACGTCTGGACTTGGTCACTGTTAACCCGCCTTTTGGCAAGGCCGCAGACAGACGGATTTAACTTAAACAACTTCACAACTATCGAGACTAAAGTACGATGGGTTCGGTTTAAAATGATGATAGGCAGTTTGCCAGATGTCGCTCGGCATTGGGATGGTTCGGCGTTGGTGGCTGTTCGGCATAAAGAGATCGTCGTTCGACATAGAGGGATCGATCGGCATTCCAGGAGCACTCGGCATTCGGTAGCACTCGGCATCCAGGAGCACTCGGCATTCGGTAGCACTCGGCATCCAGGAGCGCTCGGCATTTAGAGGCACTCGGCATTAGAGATCGTTCGGCATGACGGGCGCTCGGCATTAGAAACTGTTCGGAATCAGACATGGTTCGGCATGATGGAGGTTCGGCATTAAGTATCGTTCGGCATTGGATGGAGCGCTCGGCATAAATCTCGTTCGGCATTGGATGGATCGTTCGACATTAGGGAGCGTTTGACATTGGATGGGTCGTTCGGCATACCTCACCTCGCTCGACATTGCACCTCGCACCTCCATACCTCGCACCTCCATATCTTGGTACCTCGCACCTCCATACCTCGGTACCTCGCACCTCCATATCTTGGTACCTCGCACCTCCATACCTCGCACCTCCATATCTCGGTACCTCGCACCTCCATACCTCGGTACCTCGCACCTCCCAACGTTCGGCATGAGGAGATCGTTCGGCATTCACACCTTTTTCGGCATTCAGCGTTCAGCGTTCAGCATCTATGGTTCGGCATATGGAGACCACTCCATTTGAGCTGAGGTACTCGGCTACCAGGCCCACCAGGGAAGTCCAACCCATCTTTGTCTATAAATAGAGAGGCAGGGGCACAGTAAAAGGGAATCTTCTTTCTGCTCTCTTACTTTCTCTTTCTAAGGCTAAGGCAACTCTGCCATTTTGTAACTGTAATCGATTATTACAGCAATAAAAAGCAAACATTTTATTACTGCTTTCATTTCAGTTTTAACTGTTCTTCACATTATTACTCTCTACATACATTCTATCTCTGAGCTGTGATTGGTATTTGGTGCTTTCATCTGGATTTGGGGGTTAGTGACCAATTTTGGCGCTAACACTTTGGTGCTTTCACTGAGAATTGAAACACTCAGGAATTTTGGAGTTAGGAACTTGGATCTTAGAAAGCAATGGCAAGACCACCAACGAGGAAGCAAGCAGTGGAAAGGAGCAATCAGGAAGGAAGTCAAGCGGCATCTTCTGGAGCTGGGGAGGGTCATGCATCCATCTACATAACTCGGGACGAGATGCAAGTGATGATGAATTCTATGCAAGAGCAGATGATGAAACGGCAAGAGGAGATGATGCAGGCTCTTCTTAGGCAATTTGGACAACCAGGAACTGCAGTTGCTCAAGATCGTGGAGCTGGACCAGAGGAACTCAACCAACGGACAGATGGAGTGAATCAGCAGGGGGCAGCTCCCAATCAACAAACAGTTAACAATCTAGATGGACCTAGACTCGGGGGCACACCACCAGGTGATACTGGACTAGTTCATGGAGAGATACCGGATAACGCTACGCGGCCTAGCATCGATAGGAATACAGGAGTACGTGATGAAGAATATGTGCCAGAATTTCCTCGGGGACTTGGGGGGCAGTCTGGATTGGTTGGAAACACTGGATTGGCTGACATTATCAGGCGGATATTCGCGGAGGTCTGACAAACAGGGATTCAGAGGGAGTTAACAAAAGTCCGTTTACCCGGAACATCAGGACAATTAGGAATCCGTCCGATTTCAAACTACCCACTCTGGAAGTATATAACGGGAAGACGGATCCCACCGACCACTTGATGAGGTACACTAGGCATATGGAAGTGCTGGGGGCAACGGAGGAGGTTATGGCCCGATGTTTCCCCCTGTACTTGACTGAAATTGCTGCTATGTGGTTTAGACAGCTGGAGGATGGATCCATTGGAACATGGACAGAACTGGTGGACAAGTTCTTAAGTCAGTTTCGAGTTCACATAAAAAGGCCAAAGAACGTGATGACGCTAACGTCAGTCAAACAGGGGGCAGATGAATCGCTCAGGACATTCTTAACTCGATTTAATGCAGCAGTTGCCTCGGTGGATCGGCCAGATCCATCAATGGTTCTGATGGCTGCGGTATCAGGAGTCAGAGATAATTCGGATTTCAAAGTATCGTTGATACGGGACCCACCGTTGGATCTTGGGGAATTCTTTCATGAAGCTGAAAGATTTCTTCGACAAGAAGATGCATGTTTGGACATGAGGCCAAAGGAAGTAAACACGACTAAGGATGGAGGACTACCCGGTAAAAGCTCGGGTGGGGGCAAGGATAAAGGTAAAAGGAAGCGCTGGGGAGAACCAAAGTTCTCCACTTACACAGGATTGAATGCAACGTTGGAACGGATTTTCTTAGATACTCGAGATCGCCTTTCTTATCGAAGGCCAGCAAGGAGGGAACCCTCAGAACGAGAAAGGGCGTCAGGAAGGCACTGTCTTTTTCATGACCTGGACGGGCATGACACTAACAGCTGCCGGCATCAAAAGGATATAATCGAGGAGCATATAAGGAATGGTCAGTTGCGACAGTATGTCGGAACTCGGAATGCGGCGGTGGAACAGGAGCAGCCACCGCCTACCTTGAACGACGAGGGCATGAGGCCCAGGAATGGTGGCCGATTGGTCATCAACTAATTTTAATGGTTTGGAATAAGTAACAAACTCCGGGCAAACGGTTAAATCACTTACTCATGTACGGGGTCGGAGATAACCCTCAGGCATGCTCTGAGATGATGGCTTACCGAGACGCCCGGGTTTGCAAAATCTGTTTTTTCCTTTGACTTGGACATTTGCTTTTTCTGGTTTGGTTTTGGAGTTTGGTTTGAACTCCCTGTTTTGCTCATTTTCTGGTTTGGATTCTGGTTTGGATGTTTGTTTTTTGGTATGGATTTTCGATATGGGTTTCTGGTTTTCTATTTTGGATTTGGATTTCGGATCGGATTTTGATTGGATTTTCTCTGGATTTTGGCTAAAAGGTCGTCGAGTATGGACTATGCTCGGCAAGAGTCCGAAGAGACCAGGATTCGGCCTAGGACTTAGGCCATATATTATCGGTTACTATTTTAGATCGTCGAGTATGGACTATGCTCGGCAAGGGTCCGAAGTGACCAGGATTCGGCTTAGGACTTAAGCCACGGCATTCTTCGACGTTCAGGGACACTGAACCATGAACACCATGGAATTACTTAACGTAGGTCGTCAAGTGTGGATTGCTCTTGGCAAGAACCCGGAGAGGTTACGGATTTGGATATTGGCTATGAATAGCTAAGGATTCGGACAAGGACCCAGAGCGGTCCCGGATTTGGATATTGACCCGGAGAGGTCATGGATATGGTTATAGGTTATTGGATATGGATGGATTGGAACTCGGTAGTCGGGTTTAGATGGATGTGGAATTGGGTAAGGACTTGGTTACTGGATAAGAATCAGACATCGACTCGGAACAGTCGCGGAAATGGATCAAGATATGGCCGTGGTACTCGGATAAGATGGCTTGGTAATGGATTGGGTTATGAATCGGAAAGTATGGATGTGGATAACATACATACTTGGGATATTGGACTTGAGGCTATTCAAAACACACCTTTCACAGCAAGGCATGTTTTGGAGGGCAAGTGTTAACCCGCCTTTTGGCAAGGCCGTGGACAGACGGATTTAACTTAAACAACTTCACAACTATCGAGACTAAAGTATGATGGGTTCGGTTTAAAATGATGATAGGCAGTTTGGCAGATGTCGCTCGGCATTGGGATGGTTCGGTGTTGGAGGCTGTTCGGCATAGAGAGATCGTCGTTCGACATAGAAGGATCGATCGGCATTCCAGGAGCACTCGGCATTCGGTAGCACTCGGCATCCAGGAGCGCTCGGCATTTAGAGGCGCTCGGCATTAGAGATCGTTCGGCATGACGGGCGCTCGGCATTAGAAACTGTTCGGCATCAGACATGGTTCGGCATTAAGTATCGTTCGGCATTGGATGGAGCGCTCGGCATAAATCTCGTTCGGCATTGGATGGATCGTTCGGCATTAGGGAGCGTTCGACATTGGATGGGTCGTTCGGCATACCTCACCTCGCTCGACATTGCACCTCGCACCTCCATACCTCGCACCTCCATATCTTGGTACCTCGCACCCCCATACCTCGGTACCTCGCACCTCCATACCTCGCACCTCCATATCTCGGTACCTCGCACCTCCCAACGTTCGGCATGAGGAGATCGTTCGGCATTCACACCTTATTCGGCATTCAGCGTTCAGCATCTATGGTTCGGCATATAGAGACCACTCCATTTGGGATGAGGTACTCGGCTACCAGGCCCACCAGGGAAGTCCAACCCATCTTTGTCTATAAATAGAGAGGCAGGGGCACAGTAAAAGGGAATCTTCTTTCTGCTCTCTTACTTTCTCTTTTCTAAGGCTAAGGAAACTCTGCCATTTTGTAACTGTAATCGATTATTACAGCAATAAAAAGCAAACTTTTGGAGTGGACGTAGGCCGGAGTTAGCCGAACCACTATAAAATCTGCTGTTCTTTACTGCTTTCATTTCAGTTTTAACTGTTCTTCACATTATTACTCTCTACATACATTCTCTCTCTGAGCTGTGATTGGTATTTGGTGCTTTCATCTGGATTTGGGGGTTAGTGACCAATTTTGGTGCTAACAGTCACCAGACGTCTGGTCACCTGGTCTGAGCAACAATTTGCCTAGGCCAAAGTGGCCAAAACGTATCGGGAGCGATCGAACGAGCAACGACGACTAAGGATTTATGCCAAGCAATAACCCAGCCTTATAGGCTCTTCGATACACCCCGAATATCATGTCCAAACATCCATAGTAGGATTTTATAAAATTTGGACCAAAACACTAAAATTTGGAAAATTCACCAAATCAATTCAAATCAAAAGCAAATGATCATGCACAAGTGTTAGGAATTCATACCTAATAACAAAGAAAGTTATAGACGTAGATGTGAGTTAAAGAACTCACCTTTAAACCCAAAAACAACAAACGAGAAGCTCTAAAGCAAAGAAAAGATCAACTACTCTTCAATTTCAACTCTAGAAGCTCCAATCTAAGATCATAAGCAATATTTTCTAAGTTAGGTTATAGGAAATTTCTGAAATTGGAGAAAGATTGAGATGGAGAAGAAGAAGAGGATGCTTACCTAAGCTTCTCTTTGATTTTGGACTTGAATTTGTATTTCCTAGCAAACTAGGTTTAGGAATTTTAATTTCCTTTTCTCTTCCTCCATTTTTACTTTAGCTAGAGAATATTAGGAAATGAGAATGAATGAAGAGAAGTGTGGAGTGTTAGGGTATTGGATGGGTTGTTGGGCTGAAACCCAGACCCAAAGCCCTAAATGAAAATATCAAAATTGTACTCAACTCCAAACATATCGATGTTTATAATCAAAAAAGTTGTAAACATCATTTTGGACTCATTGGAAGTGGTCTCGAGTCCCAATTCGACTGTTTACAAAAAGTAGCTTTTCGGGCTTTAATCCGATTAACGATGCTATATTTAAATATACAATCGAAAAATATGCGGGTTGTTACAGAAAATTACATCGTATTTATCGAAAAAACTGGAAATTTAAGGTCTGCAATGTTTATCTTATAACAATGGCACCTATGGTTGTAGAAACAAACAGAGATGAGATATGAAATAGTATTAAACTGGAATTTACAATATGGTTAAGCTTATCCAACAAGGATGCAAGAATATCATCAGATGGTTGTTTGAATACTGCTATACTTACTGGATTATGACTGTTCTTTTGGCAGTTTTGCATTTGAATACAAAGTAGGAACTAATCACAAATTAAGAAGACATTTCATTCAATAAAATGAATTATTTTGATCCACAAGAAGTCGAATCGACTGGGCCATAAGAGAATTGATATATACCTGAAAACAACATGTGTGCAGCAAGCATATACTTCTCTAGCTCCTTCCTGGTGCAACAGTTCTGCGCCTTTAGTAATAGTTTCTAACCACCAAACAAGCCCAATATAAATACCGAATAACATTAAATATAAAACAATACATATAAGCTGACTGATATTGAAAATTATTATGGTACTTAAAAAAAGGATAATAATATGAATAAATTACCGGCAGTATCAATCATATCATCCACCATCATAGCCACTTTCCCTCTTACATCACCAATCAGGTTTAAAACCTACAAGTACCAAAATATTTAACTTTACATCCACCATCACAGCCACTTTCCCTCTTACATCACCAATCAGGTTTAAAACTTGCAAGTACCAACATCTTTAACTTTACACTTTGCACCACTAAAAATAACAATTTGGTGCTAATGCTACGACTATAATAAACATTTTATATATCTCTGAATGATTACATAGTAGAGAAAAAGAAAATTCCTCGACTAGCTGAATGAATACGTCTTCTGACATAAACAAATATTCGGGTAACCAACTCTTGATTTGGAATCTGATTCAATTTCAAGTCTTTTTTCCCTCTCTTTCTCTCCTTATCTCGTATATATTCAATATTTTGATGCTACCTGCACAAGTAGGTAGTATCGTAGAATCTAATAAATTGTATAAGCCAAAAAGGGAATATGAATCTTATCGTGTTTATATGGCACAAGATGCCACAATGTTTAAACATGGTTACAAGTACCTGAGGTTTCTTAGTTGGTGATGATTCTAGGCTTGCCAACTTAATTTTCGTAAATTTTATAAAACTTAGACAACTAAATTAAATATTTATAAAACTTGGTTAATTTTTATTAATATATTTAATTTTTATAAAACTTAGTTAACTTAGTTAATTTTTATAAAGCTTAGTTGATTTTATAAACTTATTTAAATTTTCAGCTTACTAAAAGACCTTACACATAGAAAAAAAATTGTCCATTATATGGCAAACTCATTAATACATAATTCTATGGTTAACCATATAATCTTCCATGTCAGCATATTCATTTTAAAGCCATCCTCCATGCATTTTAAACCTGATCGCATTCATTTTAAGCTAATTAACATGTTTTCTATTAAAATTGATTTTTAAGTTATTTTATATGATTAGATTTTTTTCTTTCTACAGTTTATTTTGTTGGCATACAATCAAAATATATGACTAAACAACAAACATAAATAGTGGCTAATGTTAATTACATGATTGTAGGATAAGATACATCGTAGGATACTAGCAAATTCCATTCTTTTAAAACCGTTATGTATTGCTACTGACTTACATAATTTTAGAAGATGGTACTTTTAATCTATTAGTTTTACAGACCATATATACTATAAGAATTTAATATAATATTTTTACATCCTAGATTAATATAAGATTGTTCAGGCAAAAATAACTTACAGTGAACAAGTTTATAAGAAAATTTTGTTTCAATATGATGGAAGAACTGGAAAGGGTAAGAGAAAAGTGGTATTAAATAGATTCATACAGATCTGCAGACAGGCTAAGTAATACAAATGCTTTGTGCATTATGGCGCACCTTTCATAATCTACAATTTGAAAGCAACATATATAATCTAGTTAATTCTTATAAACTTAATTACTTTTTATAAAACTTTGTTAACTTGGTCAAATTTTATATAATTTAAATAATTTTTATAAACTTAACTAATTTTTATAAAACTTAGTTAAATTTTATAAACTTAGTTAAATTTTATAAACTTAGTTAAATTACATGAACTTAGTTAATTTGGTTAATATTTTATCAAAATAGTTAACTTTTAAAAACTTAGTTATTTCTAAAAATTTAGTCTTAGAAATACCTGCTAACATCAACATAAAGCATATGATCTACCAAGAAAAAAAAGTTAGTCTTAGAAACAAAATCATGACATATGCCAACCATGTTTAACCAGCTTGCTGATAAGCAGCAATAGACAATATGGTGAAGGTACAATCATGCAAATGCTTAACAAAATATTTTTTGACTAACTGATGATTATATATATTGGGACGATACTGTTAGATTTCTGTTTATTTATTTAATCAGTAAACACAAAGTGGTAGCATATTATTTCATTATCTAATTAGGTTGCGTCAGATGAACTACTGTAAGTATTAAAGGAAATAACAGTGAATTATCAAGAGAATTAGTACATCATATGCTTAAATATATTCAAATTTTTTAATCTTTGGTGTTCTGATAAACTATATAATGTGTATGGGTTGTTTTAAAAGACAAAATATGGTTTAATAGTTGACTAATGTACATATATAATCCCAAATTTTATTCTCATTTTGTACACGTCTTAGTTTTGTCACAAATTTTAATAGTCCTATTAGTTATTTTATAATAGATTAATCTTAGCACCTTATGAAATCATCCTTAGTACTGTATACATAATCATGTGTATAGCACCTTATGAAGAATGTGTTCTCATCTTAGGTAAATTAAAACAAATCATGAGAAGTTATAACTTGGTAGTATTGGTACTGTATATAAAACATGTATAACCTGGTTATATTTATATAACTTACAGAAGAATACTGGAACAAGAATGCGTACAAGTTAGAGCAGTCTTTGATTGCAAGTAGAGGTAGCGCTCCTATAGCCAATGCTTGCATGATCGATGGCCACCTCGGACCTCGCCATAACTGCACTAATAAAGAGAGTAAGATGTTACAAACATTAAAAAAGTATATTAAGAGAGAAAGTAATAGATGTTATAAACATACACCTAAATTAAAGGTACCGTGAGAAGATTTTTTTTTCCTTTATCTCGAGAAATAAAACAAAAGTAAACATAGTAGGTTATTTTACCAAATATTCTCTTTAATTGTGGTGGACCTATAAAGTTAGTTAATTTTTATAAAAGTTAGTTTTGTAAATTTATTTAATTGTTATAAAGTTTTATTAATATTTAGAAAGTTAATTAATTTTTATAAAACACGGTTACCTTGGTTAAATTTTCATATGACTTAGTTAATTTTATAAATTTAGTTAAGTTCTATAATTCTTGGTTAACTTAGTTAATTTATAAACTTAGTTAAATTTTATAAGAGTTAGTTAATTTTATAAACTTTTAGTCAACTTAGTTAAATTTGTATAGAACTTAATTGATTTTTATAAAGTAAGTTATTTCTTTATAAAACTTAGTTAATTTAGTTAAAAATTTGTAAAACTTGTTTTTATAAATGTGTTTATTTTTATAACTGTGTTTAATTTTTGGATATGTGTTTGATTTTAGTAATACTTGCTTAACATATTTATTTATTTTTAAATTTAATTAATTTTATAAACCTGATTGTTTTTATAAACTTGCTTAATTTTTTTAAAACTTAATAAATTTTTATAAACTTAGTTATTTTTATAAACTTGTTTATTTTTTTTAAACTTAGTTAAATTTATAAATTTAGTTAAGTTTAATACAACTTAGTCAACTTATTTTTTTTAAACATAGTTAATTTGTATAATTTTTATAAAACTAGTGAAATTAGTTAATTTTATAAATTTATTTAGTGTTTATAAACTTATTTACTTTATTATATATAAATCATTACAGCAATTTTAGTATTACTGGATTTCGAGAAATCCAACAACACCTCCTTTGCATGGTTTGAAAAATCCAACTACTAAAGTTGTGTTTTTGGATGTTGTAGTTGCTTCTGAGATTGTGAACTGCAATGGTATGGAAGTGGAAGAAGATGGACTGATGGTAAATATTTAATGATGCTAAGATATATACAGCAACAAAATATAATTAATAACTGCAATGGTATTTCATTGCATGGACTGATGTGTTTTGTGTCTAATTATGAAAGCAAATTAATGCACATTAATTTCTTCATTGCCTTGCAAATTTATAAAAAAATCAACTATGATTTTATGATGTAGTCTTTGGTTTTGCATAAATTTGAAGTACTATCAATAGTTTACTATTAGATTAAAAAAATACTACAAAAAAGTAGGTTAAAAAATTAGCATGAGCTAAGAATTGGCTCATCCATTGTTATGAACATTATAATAAGTTTGTTAGTAGTTGTTGAAGAAAAATCTAGTCCTAGAAATTGCCAGTAACTCAAAATCTATTGATAAAAGAATATAGAAAGGTAAATTAATTGACAGTTTTAGAAATCTCACAATAAGTGCAATTCACTTGGGAATGAGAACATCTTCTTTCTTAGTTGAATTTGTCACAACATATGGATTAGGGGTGGGTATAAACCGCACCGCTATACGGAAACCGCCCGCACCGAACCGCAAAAACGGTGCGGAAACCCGCACCGAATCTTCTAACCAAAGCAAATACCCCAAATTGGACTGACCCGCATCGATACGGTTCGGTTGCGGTTTGGACGATTGAACCAACCATATTAAACCGGACCGAACCGAATATTTACACTAGTAATCTTATGATAAAAATATAAGCAACTCATATCTTATTTTAGATTCTAACGATGTATATTCAATTCTTAGTGTATGTTATTATATTAATAATATTCAATGTCATATAGGAAGAAGTTATAGTTATGGTATAATATTTTTCATCTCATTTTTTTTGGATAAATGCTAATTATAATCTTATTCTAGTCATTTTCTTTGATGATTATGTATTGATTAATGTTGATGTTTGGTTAATCAACCAAAAAAATCTCCCTTGTAGTTAAATGTCAAATTGAAATATTCATACAATTAAGAACTAATCTTTCATTTCAGTATAACATTGTGTGTGTTAACATTTAAGTGTAAAAGCTTCACACAGTTGCCTTCGTAAATTGATTGTTGATGGAAGCAATTCGCTTATTTCATATTTAATATGGGTTCAAACCAGACCGGACCGAAACTGAACCGTATTACATTCAAACCAAACCGAAACCGAACCGTTTAAAAGATTATTATAATGGTTTGTATTTTTTATTAACCGTTTGATGCGGTGCGGAAGCGGTTTGAACTTCAAACCGCACCAAACCGACCTGCGCCCACCCCTAATATGGATTGCTGGTAGATTAATTCTTGTTTTTCCTTGCTGGTTCTATCGATATTTACTTTTTTCCAAGATATTTTAAGTTTTTCTTATTTTCCTACAAACATAACCACGAACAATGTAATAAGATAAGATTGAAAATCAAATATAAAATTACATATATGCCACTCACATCATCTTTGAGGTCTTAGATCGAGCTCAAAAGGATGCTCCATAGTAGTATAAATATTTTGCACAACGTTATCATATTTATTGAAATGAAGGAAGATGACTTCCAGAGCTTGTCCAATCTTTGATTGAGTTATCCGTCCAAATTCATTGCATTGCTTGCACTTTACCCCATTACGCTCCTCAGTATCATATTGTGCATTAATTTCTTAGTTTGAATATTAAACCGACAGTTTTGAACTCATGCAAAGTAAGGGAAACACAAGAAGATGTGCCTTGCGCCTAATCAGCTAACTAGGCTGGTAGGCATTACATTATTTGAAATTTATCAAAATAAAATGATGTTCACACACGAACGAATATTAACCACACCAACAAGTTCCATGTGTTTCCATGTTATAGACTTGCAGTAGGATCTGGGTCCAATTACTTATAATGTTAAAAAATATTCGTAGTTAAGCCTAAGATCACACAAAATTTTAGTAGACCAAATTGCTAGATTACTTGCAAGCCAACTGGCTACACCAGCACATAACTACATAAGAAATTTACGGAAAGAGCACATCATTTGCACATGCATAATACTTAACAGCGATCTAATCATAATCAACCCACGCTAAACAATATAGTTTACTAGTTGCAAACATGTCGTTCGTATACATCATCTGCATCTATACGTGTTTTGCAAACATTTTCTAGTTCCTCACCTGCAAATTAATGACCAATTGAACATTTTATTAGTTTTCAAAATGAGTTATGCTTAACAGCAACTTCCTATAAACAGAGACAATACTTACGCACTCAGTAGAATCTTCCAATAATATAGAATAATATCACTGATATCTAGTGATCAAGCCAACTTTTTATCAATAACAAGATTGAATACTCGGTTTCTATAAAGATCATATCTCCCATAAGATGAGAGAGATATCAAACATCCCCTTCGACCGCAGAACAGGTCATCATAACTAATTTGAAGTGCTAAAAAAATCAATGCAACCTAAAATGACATAACTAAAATAATTAATTGAACTACCATTACAATAAATAATAAAATACAAGTACCATTCACTAGTTAAGTTACTAAACAGTCAAGAAAACCAAAAGAATATACAATGAAATAAAGAAACCCAACCTTAACATTTGATGAAACCTAAACTCTTTAACCATTGGAGCATCTCTATTAATCCTTCATTCAAGCTTCTAGGGTTGTAACCTAGTTCTTTCCTAGCTTTCTCACAAGAATATGCCCATTGATGACTCAAAACCTTAACAATCTGCAAGCCAAATAAACAACACCAATTTGTCACATAATTCGACAGACAAAGGAAGAACTATTATAGATGGTATGAAGCATCTGAAGTGAATAAAATAATAGAAATCCTGCCTCATGTTTGACCTTTAAGCATGAAACAACAGTGCATTTTTATCAATATCCTAAGTATATGCCCTTGTCCTCAACATTAGTGCATGTGCAAAATTGTAAGTGCACAACTAAAAGTGCATCATGCTTTATAGCTATTAATCTGACAAACAATGGGGTTTTCATCATTATACCGTGTTACTCAAATTTCTTAGATCAAAGTTTCTCAAATTTTACAATGAAACTGCATGTGGTTCCTTACCAGATAACTAATTAGAGGAAGCTTCCTTGTAATGTGAGAAATGAAAACCAATATCCAGCCATATATCTCTACAGACCATATTTGCTATGTGAACCCAAGGTCTCTTTGAATTTGTGATAATAGCGGCAATATCAAAAACATGCTTAAATGATGCATTCTCTCCAATAAGAAGATATCTTTCACCCAGTTTTCCATTGTGCATGGCTGAGATATGACCATTTACAACATCATCGACATGACAAAATGAGTTCTTGTCGTTTCCGTTACCAATATAACCCGGGAGTCATCGATTGAATCTTTCAATCAGCTGTAATGGTTGCACCATGAAATATTGTAAATTTTTGTTTTACCAAATTACTTGGGTAATTGTTAGGTCATCTCCAACAAAGGCACATTACAGCCTGAATAAGGCTGACACGAATTGTCTGTCCACCAGAGCAATTAAGGCACGTAAGTGGTTTAGAGTTACGTTTATAATTTAGGAAATGTAATCGGATCTAGACGTAACATTCAATACACACCTGGATCCAAGCGTGTATTAAATACACACCCAGCTTTCGGCGCTTTTGCCCAATTAGACCCTTAAATTTACGTCCTTTAAGGGATGTACACCGTTGGAGATGTCCTTGGTACCTACTGTTGATAAATACTTTCATGTATAATATAAAACTACGACTGCAGATTGATAAAATCGCATAGACAATAATTATAGTACTATTGGCATAGCATATGGTTTTTGAAATACGTTTGGCATAATAATATTTTTGAAATACGTCTTGTTTTAAAATAAACTAATTTTGACAAATAAAAGCTAATCGTTTTAACTATGATTAACAACTAAAACACTACTAGTTTAGCAGAGTAAATGAATTTAAATTATAAGCGCAAGTTTCAACTTTTAAAGTCATGGAAGTGAACCCATTTATAAAAATATGAAGCTGTTTCTATTTTTCATTATATATGTGATTTTAGTTGATACAAATAAAACTATAACTCTAGGGATGGATTTTAAACTTTATATATGTCTCATCAAATTGCCCTCCTCAATTGCTACACGAAAAATAACAATCTCAGAAACATAAATGGAAAACAATACCTCATACTGTTGTTGTTCTATTTCAGGCATCGATCTCCACTGTTTCTTAGTTAGAAAACATCACCGAGCTGCAAAAGAATTCGAATAAGTGGTAAAGAAGTCTCCTTTCAGTTGGCAACACAATAATTCATATTACTCATAATAACCATATATCAATCAAGGTATTCAATGCAAATCATTCAAATAATATATCAATTCACCTTGTTCTTCTAGTAACATAATGCCTTAACAAACGTAAAAAAAACAATCGGCTTCCATATAAGATTTTACCTTGAAAATTCACAACCTGATGTGGTACTGGGTTATCGTTGGAGTTTGGGCAACAAACAATAGATCGGGGCACTGGGTAGCCTGTTGATGCGGGGTTTCCACTTTATTGGATGTAAGGGCAGGTATATGCAGCTTTCAAAAATACTGAAGTTTAGATTAATAAGTCATGACGGTGTGGTAGTGGAATGAGGGTGCGAGATTGATTCCTAAAACTACGTGAAATTGATTAGAATAAGTTAACGAAATCATGGTATTAGGGTGCGGTAATGGGCCTCGATGAAGTTGCAACTCCAGATGTTTGGAAAAAATACAATGAAGAATTTAGGTTTAGAGATGTAGTTTGACATTTAGGGTATGTCATTTTGGGGTAGAAGATGAAATGTTTTAAGCGGTGAATGAAAACAAAGGAGGGAACTCAGGCGGGTTTAGAAATATGGTACAGTATCTAATACAGCGTTGCGTTATGTTTTGTTTGGTTTTTTCGGCTGACAACTACAATTAGCATTTGAACGCTATGCCTCTTTGCTGTTATAAATGATTTTTCTTGTAGTGGAACATTATAAATGGAAAGCATACCTTGAATGACGATGCCTTTCCCCTTCTCTTTCACCAATGGATCATTTGATGAAGTTGGAATGACATTGATAGCATACTCTTTCACCACCTGCTTCTGCTTAGCCAACTCAAGACAGTCCATCTTGATATGCCCAAATTTATTGCAGTTATAGCACTTCTTTCCCTCGGCTGTATAGTCCTTATTATAATGTCCCTTCTCTCCTCAATTGTAGCAAAACACCCAAGGCCTGACCTTCTTCTTCTGGCCATCTTTATTCTGAGGCGACTTCCTCTTATTGTTCCCCTTTTTTCTTGCCTCCCCTGCTTCATTATGGCTTTGACTCCTCCTTAGGAATAATAGCTTTTGGTTTAGGATACAAATTTTTATGCCTCAAGGCCTTCTCTGTTATCATCTTAAAAGTCATGTCAGTATGTCCTATAGTTGTTCCCCTAAGTAGTCATCTAAGCCAATGATAAATTTCCCATTCTTCTTTAATGGAGTTTCGATGAAGGACATCCCATACTTCGATAGTGCGTCGAACTCAATAACATACTCGGAGATAGTCATATTCCTTAGCTTCAGATCCACGAATTTATGGAACAGAACTGACCTCTGAGCCGCAGGAGTAAATTTCTCCTCAGATCTAGCTTTGAACTGGTCCCAAGTGAACTGATCCTCGGGAGTGGAAGCTCTTACTGCATTCCACCAGTTCATGGCTTTCCCTTGAAGATGTTGGGAATCCAATTGTCTTTCAAAGAATCATCCATCTTTAAGTCATCGAAAATCCTTTCGTAGGTTTCAAGCCAACCCTGCACTTCCATTGCCGACTCCGTTCTTTGGAACGTTTTCCACCAAGACTAGAAAAGTCCTTGTTCTACTTAGTAAAATCGACTATAGGCAGCTGCATTGGAGCACCACCGTCAATAACAACATTCAGAGCGGCTAATTGAGTATTTTGCAGCATGTTCCTCATTATAGTATTAAACATGGTCTGCAAATCGGGATTAGCAGCTCCTGAGCCAGGTCCCTCCTCGACTCCTAAGATGGAGTTCCTAGCAACGTTCCTTGTTCGCTGACTCATCGTTCAATCTGTAACAAGGACGACCAATCTCTCTATAAGGAATTTTTCTTAAATTGTACTAGTATATGCAGTACGACTTATGTACTATACATACTACTACAGTTTTGAAAATAAAAATATATAACAAATATGCGCTCTCGTATATACACACACTCTCAATCCAGTATAAGGCGAGTAACCTATCTCTACTGGGTCATGGTATCCCTTAGGTTAAACAACGCAACCTATGCTCTGATACTAAATGAGATGACCATCCTATACCACCGACACCCATTATGCAAGTATAGTGTGTCGTAGCGGTGCTAGGTCAATGCAGGGCGATCATCAATGGTTGCAAAGTAAATAAACAAAGTAGAACCTATCGTATATCTCATAACGCATAGAATAAAATATAATAATAAACACCTCAGATATCAAACGGGCGAGATAGAAAATAACTGGATGAATCACAACATCAGAGTATATAGATCCATACAGTAGATATCATAAGTGATAGAGTTGTACATCAAATAATAACTCATAAAACTGTCTCTAAAGTATGGTACTGGTAAGCTCCATAGTGTTATGGATTGGAATAGAAAATGAGTACATATAATAATATGAGAGAATATCCTCGTGGTCGACACCTGCCCAGCTCCATGTGGTCACCGGACCTGATATTCCTAACCTGCTCATTTAAGGGTACCCAGAATAATAGGAAGCAAAGCATAAAAATCCAGGTCAGACAACAGTCTAGTGCGAGCGATAGAAATCTCAAATACTATAAAGGTAATAAACTAGGACAAATGGTATGGAAAATCATACCTGATTTGTCCCTGCATCCATAAAGTTAGCACATATAAAGAACGTACGCTACTCTATGATAGTCATCATGGGTGTACTGTTAGAGTACTAAGGGTGTCTAGATATCTACATCGATAGTATCTAGATCATGTGAAATCCCTAAAGTGATAAAAGAAATCAAAGCAAACATGGCATCCATCATCCATTCCCACATTCACTCACTCAGTGCATTGAATGTATGAAATTCGTATGACCTCACCACTTAGTCAAGGACTACTTAACATCCCAGTTTCTCGATACTCGAATCCATGTCACTCAATCGGCCAGGAATTAGACTACCGCTGCCATAGTCCAGAGTGCAACGGATCTAAACATCGTGCGATCCAAGGGCCACTACCACCCCAAGTGAGTGTCCTGACATACCCCTTCTTTGCGAGTACACATCAAAACCTACGAATATCAATGATCCTTTACACACGTCGTCCATAGTAGAGCTCATATCAAAATTGTTCTTTCAACTCTGGTCCGAAGTCATTACAATAGAAGACTTCTCTTGGCAACCATCGTAAGCCATAGAGTGTCATTGTGTGTCCCATGACCCGCCTCCAATAGTCCCCTCAATCCGACTCATCGTCGTGTAATCTACCTCTCGAAGTTTAGTTATCCATCGTCAAATGACCATAACTCGAGCATACAAACCCCGAATGACCTGAAACTCAGAACATAGCCTTATAGAGCCTTCCTTGTCACCCGTTATCAATCTCATCATGCTTAGGAGAAAAGCCATGGATCCATATTGATCCAAGTTTCGGATCCATACTGATCCAAGTGTTAGATTCATATCGATCCAAGTTTTGGATTTACACCGATCCCATACTTCACCCATAAGCTCCTGCGTACCTCCCTAAGCTATACCATAGGTCGCACCTTGATTGGGTCAATCCCCATGGATCGGTACCGATCCATGGGGACTGATCTAATACTTAGCCAAATTCATACGAATTTGGCTTCACTTCGCCGATCGGTGTTTTTGAGCTTCTACCAATACATCCCCTTAAAGCTACCACCGATCCATACCCTTGAAGCTACTATCGATCCATCCCTTTGAAGCCTCACCGATCCATGCATTGAAACTCCACTGATCCATCCCTTCGAAACCTCACCGATCCATGCATTGAAACTCCACCAATCCATCCATAACTCGATCATGTAAAGTTTAAACGATATGAAACTTGGAACATAGCATTGTGGGGCCTTCCTAGCCGCCCCGCATTGATCGCACTTCCATTAGGAGAAATATCATGGATCGGTACCGATCCATGATGCAAAACCCGAAATTTCACCAAAAACTATATTCGCCATTTGATCGTCGTTTTAACCAATCCAAGCATTATACAAGTAAGCAATTAATACATATAACACTTAGTTACAAACACATAGCCAAACCATCTCAGCTCAAGAGCTAAGTTTAAGGTAATGGCTAAGGATCCATAAGAACATAGTTAGGGATCCACATGAACATATTTTCTCAAATTAAATCAAAATCATCTAAAATTCACATATATGCTATAATATGGTTTTAAAACATTTTTAATATTTTTAAATAATTTGTAAAACATTTTTTAGGGTGTTAAATGGCCTAATTAGTAAGTGAGATATCTAATCACTTACCTCAATCCAAAGTGAAACCCCAATCCTCCAATTAACAGTAAAAGACACAAATCCTAATGCTCCTCTAACAGTAAATCTCTAATCCTAAGTGTAAATCACGTAAACTCTTCTTAATGAGGAAATTTGGTTAATTAAAGTATGTTTGAAGGTTGCATTTTGGTCAAAGGAAGTTTAATGGTTTTAACTATTTTTAGGAGTTGTGAAATGATGGGGATAAGGTCCCATTAGCCTCCAAATGCTCCAAACCCAAAATGGGTCATGGGTCTTGGCACTAATGACCCTAATTACCTACTTAAGCTGCTTAAATCAAAGAAAACGTCAAACGGTCCTAACTCTAAAATGGTAATCCGTTTTCTTAATATGACCACTCTACGGAAAGGGAAACCATCATTCGGATCTAATGGAAGTTGTTTCAGACCCTAATTCATCTCCTATCAAAAGTTATAGTTCATACAAGATTTATAAGGTCAAAATGGTCACATATAATTTTTCCAAAAATCATGGATGTGGAAAATGTCCCTAAGAGTCATTTCTCAAAATATGAGAACCATACGACCTCATGTGAAAATAATATAAAATATTCTACGATCCTCCAATACGTAGAATACAGGTCGTAACATGAGATGTGATAGGTATAGGTACACATTAGCATCTTCATCTTATGGATTATGAAGGCTAGTAGTGGTAGCTTTAGGATGATACATTCCCTAAAGCATTTTATAGCCTTATTGTAATTATATGTATATTTACCTTCTTGTGATATGATGTATGTATAATGTGGGTATGAGACTATCATTTTGTAACCGACATGACTCTGTACCTGCTATGTAATATATATATATATATATATATATATATATATATATATATGTGTGTGTGTGTGTGTGTGTACGTATTATATTTTTTCTGCTGTGTTCCGACTCTGTGAGCTCCATTTATATTCTTTGATTGTGTGTTGTTCTATCCTAGAAACACACGTGTTTGTGCTTTCTACTGAGACCGTGTACATTTATGGTAAGTATATTATATATTGGAAACAATACCGGTGTTAGTCCAAAGGAATATTTACGTGTGTACCCATATAGCCTTATTCTTCGTACCATCTGATAGCATTACTCTGTAATACTCTTAGGTAGTATGGGTATAGAGGTGGGGTGTTCACATCCATGCTTTATATGCCCTTTCCTAATTCTTTTAGAATCCTTCATCATCACAACCATAAATTGGGAAGTGGGAGTTGAAAGAACATAAATTATTCATTTTGCAAATAATAATAGTTTAAATTCTACCATATTAACATAAAAAAAATAAGATTCCAACCAATTCAAGAATTAACATTTTAAGGGGAAATTTTGGGGTTTTAGATTTAAAATTTTCACTCATAGGTAGTCTTCTCTTTGAATCTCTTTGGATTTTCCCTCATGTTAATGCATGTTCCTTCCTCTAATTATCTCTCATTTTATTGCATAATCCATTTTTTTTGTATGTGTGTGTATGTATGTATGTATTAGATTTGGAATTGATAGATTAGGAAAGAATAGAAATAGAAATATACATATAAATTCGTTGCCTCTTCCTATAGCTTGATTAAACTTTATCCAAATCCTTGAACCTTTTTTTGTATAAACGAATTAAGCTTCGCTTGTAAACTCTATGATATAGGGCCACTCAATCCACAACCGCACACTTTTACATTGTATTGCAGCTCCCCTTGGGCAACCACTACACCAGGTAAAATTTACTCGAGGGGTAGTTGCTCTGGGTAGGGATTGAACCCGCATCCTTTCACTGGATGAAGGCCCCCTATCCACTGAGCTACTACTGTGGACCAAATCCTTGAACTTTTATAATATATATATATATATATATATATCTTTGTTTTTGAATTAAGAAGTTTGTGGAGGAAGAAAATTGGTAGAGTTTCGCTGGTGTGTTTATTTTTCTTGTGAATAAAAATGAAGGGGCTAGCCTCTATTTATAATTGTTGGAACGCGTTAAAACTATTGGATTGAGAATTTTTTATTTAAATTAAATCTGGGCCACTATTTATAGTTGTTTGCCTAAGCAGACCCTATTTGCCTCTCAACCACCGGTCCCTAATAAGGGTGTCGACCGGTGTCATTAATGTTAATTATATGCTTATTACCTTATTAAGTTAACATCAATAGTTTCTTAACGTTTAATTTTTAACATTAATTTTCTTTTTGAAATATTTCCTTAATTCATTTTTGAATTATTTTCGATCTGAAATTTCAAACGTCGATAACTTCTCTGTTTGAACTCCGATCGCGAAAATCGCCATGAATACGATGGTGTAACTTTCACGGCCAAATTCCAATGTTTGCTAAATTTATATTTATAGCCTTATTATTAAGTAATTAATAATTAAATTTCCTGTTTATTTTTACAGGGAGATATATTCTTCCCTCTTTAAAAGAATATCATCCCTAAAATTCCTAAGGGACAGATAGTGTAACATGCACTCTGCAATGATGTTGTATAGCCATGTTACTATATAGCCATCTACTCTACCAAAAATTAAATGTGATTATGTATGCAACATACTACAGGTGAGCTAAACCCTAGCGTGAATGCAAAATCATGACATATATGTATGTATGCAAACATTCTAAATATGCATAAGATTCTATATGAGTGCAAAAATAATAGTAAAATATGTGGCAACCATCCCCTAGCATCCAATCTAGCAACCATGCTGCAACCAAACCTATGTAATACTAAATTTGGATTGAAAAATTTACCAGAGAAAAGCTTAAGACGAGAAGCCTTCATCTTCTCTTCTATTTTCCATGTGCTTTCTGTTGGATTATCTCCCCACTACACTCAGACCAGCCTAATTTCTTTATTACGTAGCTTCCTAACTCTATGCTCCGCTATATATGCAGTGGCACAGGATGCCATCGACTCTATCTCTGTCGTTGCTAAATGATCAGGCTCTACTATAGTGGTTGTGTCGTGTAGACATTTCCTCAAATGCGATACATGGAAAACATCATGAACTCCCACTAACTTAGCTAGAAGCTCTACTCGATATGCAAGTTTTCCTACCCTCTCCAAAATCAGGAAAGGCCCGACAAATCTCGGTGCCAACTTCCCCGATGTTTCAAACCTCACAACCTTCCTAAGAGGGGAAACCTTAATAGATACCATGTCTCTAATTGAGAACTCCAACTCCTTCATTCACCTATCAGCATAGGATTTCTACCAGTCCTGGGCAGCCTTCATTCTCCATCTAACCATCTCAACTTTTTCCATGGACCGACGGATCAAATTTGTTCCAACTAGAGTTTTGTCGATGGTTTTCCACCAAAAATTAGGTGACTTGCACGACCTCCCATATAAAGCTTCAATGGATGTCATACCAATATCTTCATATTCTTATACATTTTATCTCCTTCGGAATGAATTGCCATCCTAAAACGGTGACACTTAGCCAAGACTTCCTCCAAAACACCTTCTACTACTAGAACAATAGTCGTCCATCTCTCCTTAGCCATCCTCTTTCGTCGATCGAATGCCTACATATATGAGGGAAATACTCTCCCCTATCCAACTTGCTCAAAATGTCGACTGTTGACATGTCTCTCTTTTTCTCTTGACCGATGTGATCCATTAATGCTGGCCTTACTTCCGTAGCCGCTAGATAACCTGTTGTGAATCCTGATTGCCATTGGAAGTTGAAATTTAAGAGGAACTCCAATTGCTTATACTCATATATAGCACCAAGAGTAGAATGCCTCAGGCTAAAGGCATCGGTAACAACATTCCCTTTTCTAGGGTTATTCTGAATTTCAAAGTCAATGATGTTATAAACTCCATCCACCTCTACTGCTAAATCTTTTTAGGAAAATGGTTATTTAAGGGATTTTTGGTCTGTGAATTAATTAAACCTTTCCCTCAAAAGATAGTGCCTCCACAACTTCAAAGCGAATAATATAGCTGCTAACTCTAAGTCATGAGTGGGATGCCTCTTCTCATGGTCCTTCAACTGCCTACTTGGATAGGCTACTACTTTGCGTTCTTGCATAAGAATATCTCCTAACCTCATACCGCATGCATCGGTATAAATGGTGAAACCCATCTGGAATAGTTAGCAATGGTGCACTAGTCAACAACTCCTTTAACTTTTCAAAGGCTTCCGTGCATTTTCTTTTCCCATGCAAAGACTAAGTTTTTCTTGGTTAGGTAAGTCAATGATACAGCTATCTGTCGCGAAGTCCTTGATGAATTTTCTATAGTAACGGATAAACCAAGAAAGCTTCGAACTTTAGTTGCATTCCTTAGAATCTTTTGGCCTTGAATAGCTTCTACCTTTGCAGGATCAATCGCTAACCCTTTCTTAGAGACAATATGACAAATAAATCTTACATCCTTCCTCTAATAATAGCACTTTAAGAATTTGGCTTTCAGCTAATGTTCTCTTAGGGTCTCTAATACCTCCCATAACTAATTTTCATGCCAACCTTCATACTTAAAGAATACTAGAATATCACCTACAAATACTACGACAAACTTATTTAGTTGCCTTCTAAAGACCCTATTCATCTTATCCATAAAATATGCAGAGGCATTTGTCAGTCCAAAAGGCATTACTTCCCATTCATACAGTCTCTTCGGAGTGCGGAAAGCAGTCTTCTCCTTGCCATCTTTAGCTACTCTTAAATGAAGCAATCTAATGGCTAAGTCTAGTTGGAAAAATATTTTGGCCCCGACAAGTTGATCAAACAAGTCATCTATTTTAGGTAAATGATACATGTTCTTCTTAGTCAGCTTGTCGAGTGCTGGGTAATCAACAAATAGGCTTAATGAGCTTTCTTCCTTTGTGGCAAAGACAGTTGGTGCTTCCCACTTCGAAATGCTACGATGAATAAACCCCTTCTGTAATAACCTTGAAAATATGCTTATCCAGCTCTTGCCTTTCTTTTAGGGCCATATACCTCAGTGGTAGTGCGACGGATCTAGCATCCTTCCCCAAATCAATCCTAAACTCGATCTCCCTTCGGGGTGAGAGACCAAAGACTTCTTTAAAAATGTCAGGAAAGTCTCAAACTACGAGCATAGATGAGAGCTCATCCTATGGTAGGCTAAGAGAATACAAATAGCTTAACTTGACTGAGGTTTATGGCATGCAATGAACATCTATATCTCACCCTCTATAGCTCCTCAACCATACAATTCACCTATCATAATCTAAGAAAGCCCCGTTGTAAGATAACTAATCCATCCCTAAGATAAGTCCATACCCCTCAAAACCTAGAACATATGTGTTACATATAAATTCAACATTACATATATCCACCACTAGGTCTTTCCAAATCATTGAAAGATGCATCGACCCCCAATAGGATTTTACACGACTATAGGGCAGGTGACAAATTGGGTCTTTATACCTAAAGAGTTAAATACATTCTTAGCTTTGAATGAATGTGATGCTCCCGAATCAAATAAGGTACAAATAGTATTTCTAGAAATAATAGTTGTTCCTTCCATCCTAGCTTTTCCTTTGTCCTTAGGAAAAGGTCTGCTCGAGACAGGTACGGCCTCAATGGTGTAAGCTTGCCCAACTTGTCCTTCTTTGCTAGTTTCGGGCACCGGTTCTTGTAGTGCCCTTCTTCATCGCAGTTATAGCACCTTCCTTTGAACTCTTCCCCTTGGCTTTTTTGTCTTCTAGAATCCCCCTTTCTTTGCTCTAGCATGATTATGCGTATGTCCTACTTTCTCCTTTCCTTCTATACCAACTATCCGATGCAGGGCCATTTCAGCTAACATCTCATAAGTGGCGCCTACGGGAACTTGAGTTAAAAGTAGCTCCTTAAGTGGAGAATTCTGGCCTTTTACAAACTTCATTGCCTTCTTCGCATGGGTGTCAACTAGGCTTATTCCAAACTTAGTTAATTCCGTGAACTTTTGTTATATTCCTTCACCATGGAGTCTCCTAGCCTCAGTTGGATAAACTTCTCCAATTGCAACTTAATTCAGCTTTGGACATGAATCTTGACTCAAAGCGGGCCATTAATTCAGCCTAAGTAATTCCTTCCTCTTCATTCTTTTCAAGGACTATGGCCCACTAATCTGGTGCCTCTCCCTTTAGGTGCTATGCAGCTATCCTCCTCTTAACTGGTCTTCCCATCCTAGCTCCCGAAATATATGGTCATAGTCGTTAATCCAAAACCTGGTTTCTATAAAATCTTCCACCCTTGAAAATGCTCGTCCTCCCGTATTTTGAAATTTTTTACATAGTTTAGGGATATCTGGTGGGTAGGGTGCTGGTTCAACGGGCGGAGCAACTGATGTCACTGGTGCAGCTTGCTGAGAAATGGGAACTTGCCCTTTGAGCCTTAGATATTGTCAAAACCATGATGGCATACCCGGAATATAGGGTATCCCTTGGGTGGGGTGGTTTTCGACTTCCAAGGCATTATTCTCAATGATTTCAATTATTTGTAAGTTCAAAATTTTGGATTAATCCCGATTTCCTACGTAATATTACTTGCTGAATCAAACTTTTGCTTAGGGTGTTCGTGTATGTTCATACACACACACATACATATAGTAGGGTTTGTAAAATATTTTCAAAAATAACAAAATACGTACTCTTGCGTATACATATTCCCATTAATCGGGTAACATATGCTCCGATACCAAATGTAACAACCCTCTCCGGAATGAGCCTAATTTTGGAGCCAATAAAAGCCCAGTCGAATCCGAAGCTGGCTATTAGTTGGTAAAATCAATTAAATAAAAAATATACATAGATATCCATCTTTGCTTTCAGAATCTCACAGCGAAAGGGATAAAATATATAATAATAAAATAAGTACCCATTCAAAATTTCCATATCTTAAAAATACAATTATTCCAAATATCCATAACATAAAGTCATAAAGTAGAACATCAACAAGTCTAAAATCCAAGTACATCAAAATAAACCATAAACAGATATAAATCGCTATCATAGCACTAGTCTTCAATGCCTCATTCACACTTCGCTATCAGCATCGTTTCCCCTAATCTATAGGTTGTAATAAGGAGGAAGTTGGAACAACAATTTACGATGAATGCAAATCTCAAGTCTTACCATAATAGAATTTGGATAGTATCATTCGGATGAGTATTATGTCTTATGCAATTTCTAACCATACCTTTACAAGTATACTTCTAACTATAAACCAACTATTCTTCCAGTCAACTTCATAACGTATCTCTAACCGCAGGCTATTGGCCCTTTACAATCTAACTATAACGTAGGTGCAATGCAACTATGGAATATATATTGGGTCCAACGACCTATATCTGTCAGTCATATCCTAATGATACGAGAGAAAGTATCTGAGTCACTTAAGACATTTTAAATAGAAAACAAGCAAACTCTGACCATTTATTACCTAGACCCTAGGCAGATCCCCATCATTTAATTCCTAGACCTAAGGCAAACCTTTTTCTGGTACTTCCTAAATGATATCGTAAGAAATCCCATAAGGCCACTTAATACTTCTTAAATGGGGAAGAGGCATACCCTTCGATGGCCATTTAATACCTCAACCCCGAAGCAGATCCCTCCTTATAAGATTTCCACTACCGCACCTAATAGATAATCCCGACCATTCAATACTTCTCGATTGGGAAGGAGGCATACCCTACAATAGCCATTTAATATCTCCAACCTTGAAGCAGGCTCATCCAAGAATATCCATTCTATGACTCATAACCCAAACCATGACGTCTCACATTAGTCCGACCATTCGTAGGCATTGATAACCAGATTAACTGGGCAGGCTTACCCTACAGAATTGGGACTAACCTTGCTTCCATCGTGGGTACTTATTATAGGCAATGTCTCGCATTAGTTCCAAAGTCATACTACTAGTAGCCAGGTTAGCTGGTCAAACTTTTATGTACTTTTAACTGACCTCGCACCCCTATAACTTAGTCATATTTCTGCTTTCTAACCTTACTAAATTATACTAACATATATGTATAATATATAAATATACATAATATACCTCACCTGCATTTACGCATTAAGTCCATATAAGGGAAACGTCTTATTTTGCCTTTTAATTATGGATTAATTTCCATAATTTTTCTTTTAACTTCCTTTTTATATAGTTTGTTGTTATTTATTAACCTATTTATCTTATACATTACGACCTATACGTTATTATTATATCTATACTTAACGTAAATTTTTAACTAACTAGTTTTTATTAAATATTCTTAGGCATGCATTATTCCTATACTAAGATTATCGCTTCTTATTCAGTTTGTTTAAATGTCATAATTTCTGTATCCACACAAGTCCCTAGTCCAATACATGGTTTTTACAACAGATAATATCGCCATTTAAATTAGCTAAACAAAACATACTTGTGTATGTATAATTGGAACCAAACATCCAACTTGTTTTATATTAACATAGTAGAATTAACATCTCTATTTCAAAGGAGCAAAACTTCACAATTTAAATCCTTTATATTCTATTCAACTTTTAAATGGATAAGATTGAAATGAAAAAGGATTCATATTTATTTTCATTATGGAAGTAGGTTGTACAAACCATGGATGGAATAAAAATCCATTCTTTACATGCCATTTACTAATTCTTTTAGAATCCTTCATTATCACAACCACAAATTAGGAAGTAGAAGTTGAATAGAACATAAACTATTCATATTGCAAACAATAATGGATTAAATTTTACCATATTAACATAAAACCAATAAGATTTCAACCAATTCCAGAATTAATATTGTAACAAGAAAATTTAGGGTTTTAGATTTAAAGTTTTCGTATACAAAATTTCCCAAGGCATAAAACAAATCCAAATCTTAACTGCACAAGCTACCAAAACGAGAAAACTAATATTTCCATTCACAGATAGTCTTCTTTGAATCTCTTTAGATTTTCCCTCATGTTAATGCCTATTTCTTTGTCTAGTTATCTCCTTGAAAAATTCCCTTTTGTGTGTATGTGTATTAGATGTGGAATTTAAAGATCAGGGAAGAATGGAAATAGAAATGTACATATAAATTCGTTACTGCTTTCATTAGCTTGATTAAACTTTTTCCAAATCCTTGAAATTTGAATATATATATATATATATCTGTGTGTGTGTGTGTGTTTTTGAATTAAGACGTTTGGTATAGAGGAGGAAAATTGATAGAGTTTCGCTAGCATGTTTATTTTTCTTATGAATAAAAATGAGGGGGCTAGCCTTTATTTATAGTGGTTGGAACACGTTAAAATCGTCGGATTGAAAATATTTTATTTAAATTAAATTCGGGTTGTTCTGGCCTTGGCAAACCCTAGCTGCCTCTCAACCACTAGTCGACTGGTCTTATTGAAGCAATCGATCGGCCTCAATAAGGGTGTCGACTGGTGTTGTTAACATTAATTACATATTTATTACATTATTAAGTGGAGATTAAAGGTTACTTAAGTTTAATTTTTATCATTAACTTTCTTTTGAATTATTTCCTTAATTCATTTCTAACTTATTTTCGATTCAAAATTTTCAAATGTCGATAACTTCTCCGTTTGAACTCGGATCGTGAAACATTATGCATGAAAGTTGCTCAGAAAATAAACATGAACACGATGGTGTAACTTTTGCGACCAAATTTCAATGTTTTCTAAATTTACATTTTAGCATTATTGTTAATTAATTAATTTTCTTATTTATTTTTATGAGGTGTTACATGTCCCATACATGACGAGCAAACCATTATGTGTTAATAGCTCGCTCGTGCTGGAAAACGAGCCTCATCGCATGATGGAACTACGTATCAGATCTTACTTGTTATCATCAGATAATTGATAACGAAACCGCTGTTTGAAGCGAAGCGAAGCGTTGTTTTGCAAGAATACAGGATTATGCGGTAATTGGAAATGCTATGCAATGGAATTGTTTGACCATTGGAATGCATTTGACGAGAGTATTCTTGGGAGAGATCTATCTCGTTGGAGTTCAAACTACGACTTATTCTCGACCTAGACTAAAGTGTGGACTGATTTGTGAACTTAAGATCACGGGACATGAAACCATGCTAATGTGGGCAAGGCGTTAAAGCTGACCCGAAAAAGGAGGAGGAATGGCTCAGAATTGCCATCGAGTCACGGCCCTTAGGCATTTGCTTCGAGGCAGACCTAGGTCGAGCCTTAGGAAATCCCAGCTCGTGTCATGGTCCATATCTTGATCAAAATTGGCCAAAGTTTGAATCCCTTCAACTGCCTTGAGGTTAGAAGTGGCCGCCGACGTAGCCAGCAATGACCCTACACCCACCGCATACGATTATAACCTCACTGCCACTAAGTACCCACCATCAGATTTTAATCTGAATCTGAACTAAAGTTGGGTGGGATGACTTCTTTAGAGAAGCAATGGTGATTTAAATAAATATTTGGTCGTGGTGGAAGCTTGGTGGAGATGGCGGCGGTCTGAAAGGACCGACGGAGTGCAGTCTGAGTTAAGAGAAAGAGATCGCGACTTCTTAGGATCGATTTCAAGCAAAGGCAAGGAAGTGGAAATATGAAAGCGTGTCTTAAAAAAGTTTCTAAGCATGGAACTTATAGGGGGTTACTGATTTATCAAAATAGCTCGGTACCAACCTAATTCAGGTCGGTACCGACCTGAATTTTTGACCCAAAATGGTTTAAAAAGAAGTGGAAAAGACAGAGGAAAGCAAAACCTACCTGTTTAAAGCATGAAACAATCCCCATAATGTAGATTTTGATCTTAGTGCGAAGAGTAATACTGCTGCTATTTAAAGCATGGGAATGGATGACCACGGAATAGAGACGACAATTTAAAGCAACTCTAGGATCATCAACAGGCTTGTATGGGTAATGATATAGCTTGTCTGGTTTCAACACACACTTTGTTTCTAGCAGAAGCATACTTTGGGAGGCAAGTGTTAACTGGTTTTTAGACCAAGAAGCTTTCGAACGAATTCGGACGTCTAGATGCAGATGGAATGGTTTAAGGACTTGTAGGTATGCTTGAAGGACATTGGAAGGGACTTCAAGAGTTCGAGTGCAAAAGGAACCAGGAAATCAGGTCGGTAACGACCTCATTTTATGTCAGTACCGAGCTCTTTTTAAGAACTTTGAGGAGCTTTAAAGTCTTGGTTATTGGATATCCGGCTAGAGCGATCATTTTGGGGGTCATTTCTAAAGAAGTAGGTGAACAACTTCAAAGAACCTCTAAAGAAAAGGACAAGCACTAGAGGTGTCAGAACCTCTCAGCAATGAATTGATTTCTAAGGTAAACGTGCTTGGAGCTTCATGGATGAAGGTATAAGACCAATTGGAGAGAGATGACATGATTTGCCATCATAAAATCAGATCGATACCGATCACTTATGATATGTACCGAGATGATTTTATTGGCCAGTAGACTTCATCTCCCCTCCTACATTCTTGGATCTGAAGTTAGACTTGGTATTTCGAGATCCGACAAGTTTATTGGACGATTTGTTTATAAATAGTAAGCATATGACAACTCAAAAAAGGAATTTTGGAATTTCTCTTCTCTCTCTCTCTACACGACCTTGTAACAAAGTAAGTTTCTTCTTGTTGTTATAGGCTGTTAGAACTCGAAATCCCTTGTACTTGTGATAAAATCTATAAGTAATAATATTAAGTGGATGTAGGCCTAAGATTTGCTGAATCAATATAAAAATTCTCATGTCTCTTTACTTTTTATGTTTATAGTTAGATCTTTATCTTTTAATTTAGACTTAAGATCTTTTCATATATAAAGAAATACAAGTACATTATATATAGCTTGTACCCTCCCCAAGATGTTCATATTTTACTAAGTACTTAACCAATTCTAGCTCGATTTTACTTAAGTGCCCCCTAATCTAAGCTCTGATGCCAAACTATAACATCCCCCATTCTCAGAACTAAAGATGGACCCCAATATGTTGTAGTCATCTTGGGATTATCTTTCGATGACAAAATGAGTTTGGTATTTTTTCAATAGTTAAGAAACTAGAGCAAGTAAATAAAATTCATCATAGATAAATTGTCTTTACATATTCACAATTGAATTTGGTTACATCTTATTTAATTTGAATTCCTTAAATTTTCATTTAATGATTTCCTATTATTTTTCACGTATACACAACAAGTAAATAAATGTCCCTCAATTATTTACCTTGTTTAATTCCTTCTTTCTCTTATTTAATTCCTTAGTTAAATCAATTAACCTTTATTTTCATAATTAATAACTTAATTAAAAATTTATGGGTCGTTACAACTCCTTCTCCAAGACCTAAGTAACTCACACCATGCCCACCGACACACTAAACTCAAAAGAGTCACACTCTAGCAGTAATAGTACGAGTCCTCCTGCCCACCTCTAGTTAGAAGACAGTAGGAGGACCGAGCCAATGAAGGTAGCTTAGTCTAGTCTTGCATGGTCTTTATGTTATTTGAAAAAAACTTCAACTCTTTTACTTGTTTACGTTTTGCAATGGTCTGCTTAAACCTTGCACTAACCATTGACTTAGCTATAATGGAGAGCAACCCTATGTAGACACCCACCTCGCAGCCTTGCATGGGTAGCAGTGCTCAGCAATAAATGTCGATCACTTCTCACTGGCTCGCTCAGGGGAGGTTACCCCTCGCAGCCATATCATCCCCTTCCTGTATCTTTCTCCTTACCTTCGGGTCAATCCTAATCAGGTGATTCGTCTTGGGTCAGTAGCGGGGCCAGACATGGCCATATTTAAGAGGAGGACTAACGTGGAGCTGAGAGCCCAAGGGAGGTCATCCATCGGCTTTTCTCAAGAGGTCAAGCTTATCGGTTGTTTGCCTAGGACTGATAAGTATGGGATGATCGGGACCACTAGCCTGTTTATGGCAGCGAACTTAGATAAGATAGGTCTACTTGGGCTTCTTAAGATGCTTTTGGGGACTACTTTGCTGGTCTTGGCATAGATCGACCGAAATAAGTTTGGGTGGCCTAGTCACTCCACTAAGTCGGTGTTAATGAAGAATGCTTTCCTGGTAAGATTTTAGACTTAGCCATTTTCTCTTTTATTTCCTTTTATTTATCGATTTCTTATTCGCAGGCAGGGTCCCATGGCCTAGGCCTTTGCAATGACATTCCACTTTACAAGAAGCAAGCCGTGGATGAGACTACTGCCCACCACTTGGTAGAAGAGGTCACTAAGGCTGAGGCGGTCAGGGAAGCTATCATCAAGGCGGAGGTAGTGACCATGTAACATCCCCAATTTTGAGGCCCGAAACTAAGCGCTACATATGCTGTAATCATCTATCGTATTAACTTTCGGTGACAAAATATGGTCATGTTATTAGTATCCATAATATTAAAAGCATAAGAATATGAAATAATTTTAAACACCATTTCAAAGCAAATTTTCATATTTCATTTAAAGACAATATTCCATATTTGTTACATACTCCCAAACTTTTCTCAAGTTCGGATAAAATAAAATTATTACAAAATGCTCCGAGAGCGACATATGAAGATGCTCCCTTGATTAATCAGAGTTACTAAATAGACAGATATATCTACTGTCAATACATTCATACAACAACCAACATAACACAGTGCGTAATAGTAGTAAATAGACTCCTACATAGCTATTTTTCCTCCTGCACGTCTCCAGAAGCTTTATTCGCCTAGACCCATTTAACCTGTAAAGCATTTACTCTCGACCTACTCAAATCAAATTTTGAGCACCCGAGAGTTTAAGGGGAAGGCATAAACTTCGAGTCAGACAAAAAGCCTGGTGTGAATAATAATATGCCATCTCGGTTTATAGATATTAAGTGAGGCCACACTGTTGAGCAGAACGGGTTTTCCCTTCACTAATATACCTTTAAAAATATAAATTTTGCGAATCAAAGTCCTACAACCAAACTAATTATAATAAACAATAATGTGCATGCATGCTACATAGGTAATTATGACTATCCATCAATTCAGTGGACTATCCATCCCAATGTTTGGTTTTCACAGGGTAACTACCAACCTACATGGCTGACTCGGGCCTACCAGATATATCAAATTTTCTAACTGACTGTTAGAAGAAAACTGGACGGTCTGTCCAAATACACTTATCCTAGTGTTTACCTGACTATCTATCAAACTCGTAGTATTGCTAGGCTTACTATAAGCCTAAAGGTTTTGCATGCTAACTTATAACCTATCTTATCTTTATGTATTCCTTTCTGTGCATAAACCTACTTTTTGTCTTACCCTTCACAAATCCATACACATTGGAATTTTGAACTTATAACAGCTAGGGGCTAATAGCTGAAGTATAGGGTGCTACCGTACATCAGTCCCTTTTGGTCTTCTAATCTCTGAGTCAATTCATCCTATCACAATCTATCCAAAAGTGATAAGAACAATAAATTCTTTTAGTAAAATTCTTAGCGAAATACCATTTTCTATTTCTTTGAAAACACTTTCCTTATAAATGATTTAACCCTTGAAATCATACTTGTCAATAAAATTATAGCCCTTAACTTTATCCAAAATAATTATGCTATGATATATGCTTTTAAAATAATGTTGATGAAGTTCGAAGTCATTTAGGGTCATTGCCTTACAAAACCATAGGCTACAAAGCCAAAACAATATAAAGTCTTTATATTGATAAAACACGGCAACGACATAGTCGACGAAGGTCTTTGTCCCGCAAAACATGGGCCATAAGGCCAAAACAAAATAAAATCTTTATATTGATATACGGGGTAAGGATATAGCTAAGGAGGGTCTTCTCCATTCAAAATATGTTAAAGTCATTTATTTATAAAACATAAAGGTATATAGTCGAAGTTAACAGCTTCATATATCATATTACAAAATCTTAAAAGAAATTCGGCAGCATTGATGGGTTTTGACGTCAATGCCTTAAAGAATATAAGCACCGTCATTAATGCAGAAGTGATAAAACACAGCAACATAGCCTTCTTTGAAAATAGGCATTAAGGATTAAATGCAGGAACCATTAAAGTCGAAGTTATAATCCACGATACTATATAGCTGAAATCATTAATAGTGGCATAGTCGTCTATAGATTTGAAATCAATAGGTATTAAACATGCGACATCATTATTGCCTCTATAAATACTTCATAAGAAATTGGGTCGGTGATGTTATAAAAATGCGGCTCTAAACCCTTATAGATATAAAACGCGGCACTATAGCAACGCATGTGGCAAGGTCGACGTCGACTATGAGGATGCCGACTTCGAACCTCTTCAAACCTAGCTGATTCACTACATACCAACACAGGTTGATATCATGCGCATCGCTATCGGTTGATGTCGAAGGCATAGCAGCGATGAAGAAGAATGACGACATCATCATTGTCGACATGGCATTTTCGTAATTAATATTAAAACTGCTTATTTGCTAATAAAAGTAAGTTCTTTTCCACCAATCCCTATTGTTTGTCAGAATCTTATTGGCTAACAAATATTTTATCATAATTCTTTTCAAAAATCTGCCCATTACCAGAATTTATCAGTCCCAAAACAATTTACAAACCATTAATTTATATTAATATTTTAATATAAATATTAAGCCTTCTTAGCCTAATAAATTTATATAAAATCATAAACTCATGGGAAAAATCCCTAAAAACCATGATAAATCCGATTTACTATATTCTTTAACATCTAAAATTTTTGGAGAGAAACACATAATTTAATTATTTTTAATAATTAAAACTCGAAATAAACCATTTTCCATCCTTAGGAAATTCATCAAATATTCTCATTAAATCAAAAATGAAATTAAAAATCCACTTCTAAATTAATGTCTCTAACATCATACCAAACTCTCAAGTCATTTGGGTGTCATATGATAGGTTTTATAACTCAAACATATACCTTAATTTCATAAATAAATTCTATATATTCACCAATAAGCATATATTCATTCAAACTATCATAGCATGGCATAATATGAGCAAAAGACTCAAATTTATACTTAAAACAAAAAATAATACTTAAAACATGAGATGTATAACTATTATTCAACTTGGATGGTTTAAAAAGTTTGAGATTTGTCTTTGATTTGATTTCTCTAAGTTTTGATCTTGTTTTCCCTAGCTTTATTTCTCTTGAATCATCTTGCTATGGTCGGCCTTGCTCTTTTAGTTTTGTTTATAATGAACGAAAGGAGGGAGGAAATATGGAATATTAACAACTATTTACTTGTGTGAAATATAAATATAAAAGTAAAATAATAAAGTAAATAACACCAGAGATTTTTATACTGGTTCGAACTTCCCGTTCTACGTCCAGTCCCAGACTCTTCTGGAATTCAACTATAAACCTTCACTTGACCCGGAGGAATAGGTATTACACCGCTTGAGCAACTGAATAGGACTTCTACCGCCTAAGCAATAGAATAGGACTTCACCGCCTAAGCAACCGAACAGGACTTCTAATACAAACAGTAAAATTGCTTCTGACTTAGTATGCTCTTGAGTAGCACTAATGAGTCAATAACATACACTCTTTCTATAATCTTATCCTTTGTGGTGTATAGTGTAATTCGTGAAGATAGAAAGTTAATTTAATCACTAATGAAGTTTTGCTTGAAAGAGCGAGTGATTAGAACGAGTGTATTGAGTGCAATTGGCAAGATTATTTTGATAATAAGAATGAGAAAATAGAATCAAAATTAAGTGATTAAAACAATTGATTTCTAGGCTATATATAGTGTTAAAGTGTTCCAACTTATCGTGAAAATATTGATCAAACGATACTGAAACAACTCTTGAATCAAGGGTTGTTTCTGTTTGATGAAGTGAAGTGACTTTTCAAAAATATAGTCGTTATGCAATTTCAGTCGACTGAGTAAAATAATTCAGTCAGCTGAAATGTTTAAAATTCGAATCAGAGAAGAAACAGTGCAAAAGACACGTCATTCAGCCAACTGAATCGTATGGTTCAGTCGACTGAATATTCATATGATATTGTGCACGTGCACAAGAATTTAATTGACTGACCTATGTAGTTCAGTCGGCTGAATCACCTATTTTCTGCCATATTAAAGGTTTTTCAAAAAACTCTTTTGTGCATGAACAAGTTTACTAAAAACTTTGGCATATTAACTATGATTTGGAAGCTTTTAAATTACATGTGTGTGCATATACCACTTTGGAGAGATTTTAACACAAGTTAACTATTAGACTTAGACCATAGACAAACCATAGATAATATATTACTGAAGCTTCTATTTGTAATCTGGTCTTTATTCCAGTAGATTATTTGTTGAGTACAATAGTACCTTCTCCTGCTAATATAGTTAGTTCACATAATATTACTTATATAGTTGTCACAATCAAAACATCAAAATACAGGGTTCTAACAATAAGAGAATAAGGGTTTATGTTTAGGAATTTAGATATAGTCCCATTTTTCCCTTGGCATATATTCCACCTTCTTATTAAGTTTTAAACCATTCTTGTTAACTCATTCATTAAGGCATGACCCCTATTAATTATCAAATCTCAATCTCCTTAACCTTTTACGTTATTTTAATCCAATTAAATCTCGTAAATAATGTTAATTAAAATTAGGGTTGTTACAGACTCCCCTCCTTAAATAATTTCATCCTCGAAATTACTGTAAGGTACATACAATAAACATAAAAGCATAGATGTAAAACATACCATCAAACAAGTTAGGAGATGTATCCCTAATCCCGCTCTCCGTTTCCCAAGTATAGTCTCTCTCATCATCACCCCACTGGACCTTGACTAATTTGGCTGTCTTGTTCCTTAGCTTCTTCTTATCCCTAGCCACAATACGAACTGGTTGCCTGACAATGGCATGTCCGATTCCATTACTAAATCTTCCAATGCAGTTGGAGTAATAGCAGTCTTTGGATCTCGAATACACTTCCTGTGATGAGAAACATGAAAAACATTGTGAACTCCGACTAAACTGCTTTGTAGCTCTATCTATAAGCGAGTTTCCCGATTCTTTCGGTGATAAGAAATGGTCCAACGAATCTAGGTGCCAATTTCCTTGACATCCCGAATCTTATTACACCCTTTATTGGTGATTCTTTGATGAATACATGATCTCCAAATGAGAATTCTAAGTCCTTCCGTCTCTTATCTGTATAACTTTTCTACCTAGATTGAGCTTCCTTCATTCTAGCTCAAATCAACTCAATCTTTTTTGCAGATTCTCTTACCATATCCGGACCAAGAACAAATCTATCCCCGATCTCTAACTAACATACGGGTGATTTACACAGCCTCCCGTATAAAGCTTCAAATGACGCAATTTCTATACTGGTCTGATAACTATTATTGTAGGAAAACTCAACCAAGTGCAAATGGTCTTCCTACGACCCACAAAAATCTAGTACATAAGCTCTCAACAAATCTTCACGTACCTTATTAACTCTCTTTGTCCGACCATCTGTCTGTGGGTGATAAGCGGTACTCATCTTAAGCTTAGTACCAAAACCTCTTGTAGACTATTTCAAAATTCGCTAGTAAATAAAGAATCTCTGTCACTGACTATACTACTAGGAATCCCATTCAGTCTAACTATATTCTTCATGAACAATTTAACTAAAACAGGTGTCGTCCTTGTCGACTTAATGGGTATAAAGTGTGCGCTCTTAATCAGTCTGTCCACTGTAACCCAGATACTTCCATTTCCCCTATTTGACCTTGGCAACCCGTCAATAAAATCCATAGACATCGAATCCCATTTTCAAACTGGTATATCTAAAGGCTGAAGCAATCCACTCGGTTTCTAATGCTCGGCTTTTACCTACCGACAGATCAGTCACTGTTTTACTCATAAGCCTACATCCCTTTTCATACCATCCCATAAGAAACTCCTTTTCATATCCTGATACATCTTAGTCCCTCCAGGATGAATAGTAAACTTTGATTGATGACACTCCCTAAGAACTTCTTTCCCTAGGTCACCAACATCGGGAACACACAATCACCCCTTCTTTCTTCACCTTCCATTTCGATCAAGGTAAAAATCCTTCAATTCATCAATCTCAGTTTCATCTTCCAATCTTCTAGTTCTTTCAGCTAGTAATGAATCATCTTTTTGCTTAGAAGCAATTCTTTCGATCAATACCAGTCGAACTTCCAAACAAGATAACATTGCGGTACTCTGACTAGAACTGGCACTCGATCTTAAATGCACGCTACAAGTAGTCAATGCTTCCAAATATTTCCATTCAGCCAACATAGCTAACACCATATTATGATATTTCCTGCTAAGTGCATCTGCAACTTTATTTCCTTTCCCCGGTGTATACTCAATTCCAAAATCATAAGCAGCTAAAAACTCTAACCACCTCTGTTGTCTCATATTCAACTCCTTCTCAGAGAATAAGTATTTTAGCGACTTGTGATCCGCATACAACTCGAATCGTTCTCCCAAAAGGTAATGTCTTCACACCTTCAAAGCAAATATTACGAAAGCCAACTCTAAATCATGAGTTGGTATCTAACTTTGTGCGGTATGAGCTATCGCGAAGCATATGCAATCACTTTACCCATCTACATTAACACAGCTCATATTTTTGTTCCACACACATTAGTATACACCACTAAATCCTGATTCCCATCTGGAATGACTAACATGAGCGCATTGGTCAATAAATGTTTTAGCTTCTGGAATGCCTCCTTACATTTATCGATCCAAACATACTTCACGTCCTTCCTTGTTAGCTTAATCATCGGCGTTATTATACGAGAGAAATTCTTGATGAATCTCCAGTAGTAGCTAGCTAGTCCAAGAAAATACTTTATCTTTGTCACAGTCTCAGGTCTCTTTCAATTATTTATAGCTTATATCTTCGCTAGATCTACCAACAACCCTTTTTTTGAGACTACATGACCAAGAAACTTCACCTCCTTCTTCCAAAAATGACACTTTGAAAACTTTGCTTTTAACTGATGTTGCCTCAGTGTCTTAAACACTATTCTAAGATGAATCTCATGATTTCTTTCATCCTTAGAATATATTAAAATGTCGTCTATGAATATGAATACGAATCTACTTAAATGCTCTTGGAAGATTCAGTACATTAAATCTACGAAGAAAGCAGGTGCATTAGTCAATCTGAATGGCATTACTAACCACTAGTACGAACCATATCTTGTTCTAAACGCCGTCAATGGAATACCATCCTCCACCACTCTTAATCGATGGAACCTGTGCTAAATCCAACTAGGATAATATTTTAGCTCCACTCAACTAATCGAACAAATCATCAATTCTCGGCAAAGGATATCGGTTCTTTATCGTCTTTTCGTTGAACTAACGATAATCGATACACAATCTTAATAACCCATCCGGTTTTTTCACAAACACCGTGACTGCTCCCTAATGCGAACTGCTTGGTCTAATAAAATTCTTTCCTTCTAAGTCCACCAGCTGCACCTTTAACTCCTTCATCTCGGTAAGTGTCATTCTACTAGGCGGTCTACTTACGGCTTCAGCTCCAGGTATAAGATCTTTTTAAAACTCAATAGCTTGTTTTGATGGTAGTCTTGTAATAGTCTTAAAAGCATCTGCAATTTTTCTAACTATGAAAACCCAATTCAACTCATCCTCCTCCTCCATTGCACCTAATAAAGCACAGACATCAAAACTTGGATTCTCTACTGAGTATATAATCCAGTCATTACTATTAGGTGTCATAGTGATATTTTCCTATCATGGCAAAATATCCTAGCATCATACTTACTTAAGCAGTCCATACCCAAAAATAATCTCAAAGCCTACAAAATCAAACACATGTAAACTGCAAGCAAATATATGACCTAATAATGCAAACTCTAAATGGCCACATCTCATCCCTAGAGTCGCATATCCTCCTATCGCATTCACAACCCTTAAGGAAGTAACTAGGTATAAGGGTTCTAGGTCAAGCTTATCTACTAAGCAATTAGATATAAAAGAATGTGATGCACCGGTATCAAATAGTACTCTAACAGGTATACCATGAGACAAAAGTGTACCTCCCATCACAGCTTTTCCTTTCTCCTCAGCTATTGGTCTTGAGATAGTTGGTTCCAAAGCAAATACTTTTCCTTTTTCTGCCTTGGCCACTTCCGAACATTTGTTCTTATGATGTCCCACTTGGTCGCAGTTAGAGCACTTAATGTTCTTCTTACCAATGACTTCCTTTCCCTTACTGCTGCGACACTCATGAGCATAATGTCCTTTCTTGTCACACTTGTAACACACAACCTCAGACTTCCTTTTCTTGGCAACTCCACACTTCTGAGCTCTCTTCTTCTGGTAAAACTTTCTCTTCTGATTCTATCCACCCTAACTCTATGCTGGCTAGTTATTACTAAAAAAAGCAAGCATCTCTTCATTTTGCAAATCTATCTCTACCACCATGTCACATGGATCCCTGAGATGTGGTAAAGTTGCCCTAGCAAGCTTAGGTTTCAGTCCACGGATGAACTTCTCGTTATTTTTTATCACGGTATGCACGGTAGCATACCCATATTGGGACAACACCTCAAATCTGGTTGCATACTCAATCACCGTCATGTCACCTTGCACCAATTCTGCAAACTTCCTCAACAGAGTTGACTTAGCAATCTTAAACATAAATCTTTCTTCAAACCACCTTCCGAACTCAGCCCAAGTTGAGTTTCCTAGACTCCAGTCTCCTCTACTGTTCGTTATTCAAACCAAGACTCCTTGCAATAGTCACACTATTCCACTAGTCACACTATTCCACTAGTCACACTATTCCACTAGTAAAACACTACTCCTTGCAATTGCCTAAACTCCAGTCTCCTCTTCTGTTCGTTATTCAAACCAAGATCAATGGAGATCCTCTCACAATGAAGCAACCAATTCTCTACTTCAATTGCATCCTCCGTTCCAATAAATGGTTTCCCTCCAAGTGTTACATAGTATCTACTCAAAATAGCATAATTATTGACAACTAGAACTTCCTGATTAGGTCCTCCAGCATTTCCACCAACAAATCCAACTGCAGCTCCTACTTGTATCATGTTGACAAAAAAGTGATACATTGCTCCCATATCAATTGATGGTGTTCCGGCACTCATATTAGCAGCCGTCAGTTGACCCGAATTCCTTCTAGTATTGGGCCTGACATTTCCGTTAGTAATGGTGCTTCCACCACCGAGATTCACTCTTCTGTTTCCTGCCTCCATGTCTTACTTCCTTAAATCTGCATTCGAATCTTAGTAAGATACGAAAGAACAATCTAAGGGAGAGGGAGAATAAAGATAAAGCGTATACTTATATGTGTAGAATACAATGATTTATGATTTTTGTTTGATGACAATAAACATATATATCTATATATATATATATATTCATTAATTGTGTTTGTTATTGTACTATTTTATTTTCACAGAATTAAATAAATATTTGCAGAATAAAATAATTGAATCAGATTTTATTTGAACAAATTTTTTTCAAACAAATATTTTATTTCAATTTCAATTAGTACACATTGAGCTTCTGTAATATTTTTCCAAATACAACACAACTTTCACTATACACTATTCTAATTGAATATTGATATTGCCTCAGTTTATGGGTCTGTTTGTTTTCATATTTAGAAAAGGATAAAAATTAAGTGTGCACGAGCATCTTATGATATGCATTGTGTATCACTATGATTATCACAAGCCCGAGCCTCAATTCAATTTTAGGGGCAGTTGCAATGGTCAAGCCCGAAGGCTGAACATAGTGCAAGTGTGTACAAGGTCAGGCCAAGCAAGTTTTAGCTCGACTCAGGTGCACCATATACAAGTATCAACCAAGAAGTGTAAATAGGGTCGAGATCCAATGGTGCAGCAAACTGAAATAAAGTAGCAGCATATATAAGTGCACCATAATCAAAGTGCAAGCGTGCATCTCAAGTAAAACAAGACATGGTAATGCAAATGCATCTCAAGTGCAAGTGTGTATGAGTACAACATGCACTAGAATCAGTGCATCAATCCTACATGGCAACAAAACAAAATGGTTCAGAGGAGATGGTACATCTACATAGATTGTACAAGAATCATCAATACAAGGTAAGGAAGTATCGGTGCACATGGTACATGCACATAGATTGTACAAGAATCATCAATACAAGGCAATGAAACTCCAGGAAGCACAACAGTATCAATGAAGATGGATCTCATATTATCGGTAATAAATCAGTCGAGTATAGCAAGAGTGGGGATATGCATTTATACATATATATGTATACATATGCATCAGAAAAATGAAGCAACAGAAAAGAAAACAAGCATGGTCTCAGTGGAGTGCATCACATGTACAAGGAAGTGAATTGAACAAGATTCATGGCAGAAACTACACAGTCAAATTGAGGACCAAAATAGTTTTTGAACAAATCAATATATCAGAATTCCAAACGAACCAGTGAACAAGTCAGAAAAGATTTAAACAAGCTGAAGTAGTGACATTGATGAAGTCAAGCCGAAAATGAATTCAATTAAGGGTCAAGATTTATTATGGTGTGTGTGTATGTGTGTATATATATATATATATATATTTGAACAAATGAACAAGTCAAGAATCGTAAATCATTCGATCAAATAGTCCATAGCTAAAGTAAAAGTCTCGAAGACCAATAGTGATGACGATGACGATGTCGCGGCTGAGCTAGCATTATCGATGAAGCAATTCAAGAAGTGGACCCAAAAGCATGGAAATCCAGCAATAAATCAATGGATAAAAACTAAAATTGTCTAAGTTCTAGATGATTCTGAAGAGGAGGAGATTATATGCCACAAATGTAAGAAGCCGGTCACAAAAGCTAAACTGTCCCCAGAATCGATTTAACAAAGGAAAGAAGAAGAAGTAAAGGAGTTTCGCAGCCACTTGGGATGATAGTGAAGGAGAAGAGGAGAATACCGATAGTGAGAAAGAAGAACCAAATAAGCGCCTTATGGGAGAATTTAGCAACAGCGACGATGAACCGAGTGAGTATCAAAATTATCACATACTGATTTATTATTGTTATATCACGAGGTAAATGGGAGCTATGATAGACTTAAAGGAAGATATAATAAACTTGAATTGGAGAAAAATAATCTACTTGGGATAAATAATGAGTTAGAATCTATGATTGAACATATTAAAAGGTTTAATTCAAACTGTGAGAAATGTCAGTCTTTACAAGAAGAAATTAATAATTTCAAAACCAAAACTGAAACTCTCGAAAATGAAATTTTGACCTTGAAAAATAAAGACGATGGAAAATGAGAAAATTTCATCAAATGACGCATCTCACTTTTTAATTAAAATAATGCCCTTAGAGCTATGATTCAACAACTTGAATCAACAATAAAGAAATTTTCAAAGGGAGAAAAATCATTGAATATGTTGTTAAGAAATCAAACTTTTGTTGAAAATAAAAAAGGACTTGGTTTTGATAAAGTTGAACCGATTAAGAAAAGGAATTTTGATAATGTCAAATTTCAAACACATTTTTCAAAATGTTTAATTTGTGGAAAAAGAGGGCATAATCAAAATAAATGCTAGAATAGAAACAAAAACAAAACCGTTAAACATTTTTGTGTTCCAAAAGGTACAAATGCAAATGTTTTGAAATTTAAACAAATTTGGTTCTCAAGGGCCCAATTATAGGCACTAATAATTTGTTATATAGATGAGTTTGGGTACCAAAGGCTACGGATGAATATAAGAGTGGTCCTACATCATTTGTTAGACCGCTCGACTCTTCTAACAGTTAGGTACAAAACCGGGCTAAGGAACAACTTCGATAGAGACAGATTTTGAGTTGTTCAATATAATTGATGAGGTAAAAAATGATAATGTTCCTTAGCCTAAAAAGATGAGGTGGAGATCTACACATTTTGGATATCACGACATCAAAGGTAAGTAAGGTATGATCTTTAAACTCTATTTTGTTTTCTTATTGTTAATTCTGTTTTTGTTGACATTGCTATAGTATTTCTGTCATAACTTGAGCTTCGTAACTTCGATTTGCAAAATTCAAGATGTTTTAGAAAATAGATTGAAAACTCTATAATTTTTTTTGTATTTCTCACAAAATCTGAAATTAAACAGGTGAAAAACTGCAAATCATTCGGAGTATTGTTTGAAAACAGTTTCAGAACTTCTTGACATAGCTGTAGCATTTCAATCATAACTTGAACATTTTTACTCCGATTTTTGAATGTCTTGAAGTTCTAGAAATCTAATGGATAATGCTATAATTTTACTATTTTGAGTTTTTGCTAATTCATTTTGAAAAGTCTTGAAAAACTACAATCATTTTAGCACACTACTTGAAAGATATTTCTGATTTACAGAAACAGATTATAGTATTTAAGTCATAACTTTTGGTTAATTTATCAGTTTGACTTGAATTTTTTTTTATAAACAGTATTTTTGAATATCTAGAACTTTAATGTTTTGAGCTGAATCTAGTTTTGAAGTTTATGCTTTCAAATAATGGTTTCAAATGGACTGAATTTCCAAAACAGGAATTTTCAATTACTTTGGTAGAATTGTTATCTCTCATTGTCTTGTTCATGACTAACAAAGTAATGGTTGGAGAAATGTTTTTGTTTTAGCTTCAATATAAATGCCTTTTCCTTTGACTGATATAAACGGTCTTGCTGAAAGTTTTGAAAATCAATTTGAGTGATTTTGAAAAGTAAAAGTTTTGCTTGTGTTCTTATATACCACTATATGTCACCTTGGTCAATCCAAATACAAGTGGTATCAAACATCATATTGAAATCATATTTGCATTTGTTTGATTATTTTCAACTAATTTTCAACTAGCACATTTTCACAAAACCCCTTGCAAAAAATAGGTTTTCACATATTTTAATTTTTTTAAATTAACTTGAGTTTTTACTTTGATGAAAATACTCTTGTTTATTTTGATAAAAGAATTACTCTAGAAAATATAATCGTTGACTAACTAAACCTTTTTGAAACCTATCAAAATTATTAACAATGTTTGAGAAATTGATGGATAGTGATTAAATTACATTTTATAACAACAGGAAGTATAATTTAAAATTTCATGAAAATTAAACAAATTTTATAATATTTTTAAATTAGTACTTATTCCATGATCATTTCTATCACTATCATCTTTCTTTCAATCCATACACCATAAATTAATATAGTGTGCAGAAGTTGGTATTTCAAAACAAGGAAACATTGTTTTTGTAAAATAATTCTATCCCAAAGTATTCACTCTCATTTAAAAGTCCTTGCAATTATGCATGGGTGAATTACTTTAATATATGTATATGTGCTTCCATTCTCATTTAAAAGTCCTTATGGTTATACATGGTTAGAAAATATTTGACATTCATTTTTAAGTAACTACTAACCTCATTTAAAAGTCCTAACGATTATGTATGGTTAGAAAGTGCTTAATAATTTTTTATATAATATCTAAAAAGAAGATTCACAAATTACTCCTTTATTGAAAATACCAAACTCCTGTCACTGTATAAAATCATCCATAATTCTAGCATTTCTCTAAAGTGAAATTTGTTTCTAATCAATAAAATATTATGATTTTTGTTTAATTAATTGTAATTTGCGATATATATTCCCCTCTTGATTTGATTTTACAATTTTAGCCAAATTTCATTACTATTTCAATTACTATTGTTATTTTTGATGATAACAGAAAAGGGAAAGAGGTTAAGATTTTGTTGACTGAGTAATAACTTTATTGATATTCGAACTTGTTTTTATTATTCAAAAGTTGTTTTGAAATTATTTTTGAAAAATCAATTTTCATTTTCAATTGCACTAATCTATGTAGGGAGAGTTAGTTGTAAGGAGAGCATCTAAATAGGGGGAGCTTGAACACATCACACTAAACACATTTATTTAATTCAAAATCTTAATATATGTTTGTTATCATCAAAAGGGGGAGATTGTAGAATATAATGGTTTATGATTTTTGTTTGATGATAACGAACATATATATATATATATATATATATTCATTAAATGTGTTTGTTATTATACTATTTTATTTTCACAGAATTAAATAAATATCTGTAGAATAAAATAATTGAATCAGAATTTATTTGAATAAATATTTTATTCAAACAAATATTTTATTTCAATTTCAATTAGTACACATTGAGCTTCCACTATATTTTTCAAATACAACACAAATTTCACTATACACTATTCCACACTCTCATATACAATATTTTTAACCATCACTCACTCACACTCGAATTTGATATCCTCTTGCTTCTGCTCAGTTATCTGCTTTGCCTGTCAAATAAACAAAACAATATAATAAAATGGAAAAAGAAACAAACCGAAATTCCAAATATAAAATTATAATTGAATATTGATATTGTCTCAGTTTATGGTTTTTTTGTTTTCATATTTTAGACAGGGACAAAAACTAAGTGTGCACGAGCATCTTATGATATGCATAATGTATCACTGTGAATATGACAAGGCCGAGCCTCGATTCAATTTTAGAGGCAGTTGCAAAGGTCAAGCCCGAAGGCCAAACACAGTGCAAGTGTGCAAAAGGTCAGGCCAAGCAAGTTTCGATTTGACTTAGTTGAACCATATACAAGTATCGGCCAAGCAGTGTACATAGGGACGAGATATAATGGTGCAGCAAACTGAAATAAAGTAACAGCATATACAAGTGCACCATAATCAAAGTGTAAGTGTGCACCTCAAGTAAAACAAGCCATGGTAAGGCAAATGCATCTCAAGTGCAAGTGTGCATGAGTGCAACATGCACCAGAATCAGTGCATCAAGCCTACAAGGCAGCAAAACAAAACAGTTCAGAGGAGATGGTACAGGTACACAGATTGTACAAGAATCATCAATATAAGGCAAGTAAGTATCAGTGCACATGTAAGGACATTGACTACTTAGGCACACAAACATACATATATACATATATGTATATACATGTATACATGAACATGGTGTCCACTTCAAACTCTAGGAAGCACAAAAATATTAATGAAGATGGATCTCAGATTATCAGTAACAAATCAGTCGAGTACAGCAAGAATGAGGGTGTGGATACATACATATATGTATACATATACATATGCCTCAAAAAAATGGAGCAACAGAAAAGCAAATAAGCATGGTCTCAGTGGAGTGCATCACATGTACAAGGCGATGAATTGAATAAGACTCATGGCAGCAACTACACAATCAAATTGAGGACCAAAATAGCTTTTGAACAAATCAATATATCAAAATTCCAAGTGAAGTAGTGAATAAGTTAGAAAAGATTTGAATAAGCGAAGTAGTGAGATTGATGAAGTCAAGCCAAAAATGAATTCAATCATGGGTCAACATTTATCAAGTATATACGAATATATATATCAACATATTCGAACAAATGAACAAGTCAAGTATCGTAAATCGTTCGATCAAATAAACCATGGCCAAAGTAAAAGTCTTAGAAAATTTCAGATTTATAAACAATATATGGAATCAAACCCTATATAAACCCATGTCGTCATTGGCATTAAATTATTCGAGTCTGAGCAAAATCAGAGAGCAAACCTTGAAATAAATCACAAACCAATTTAAACTCGAATCGAAGTCGAGAATAATATAAATCGAAAGGTGAAGAAATTGTATGAATATCAATCGAAGAAAACTCGGCAAGGAAGAGCCGCCAAACATAAATTGCATACCAATCGAGGAACGCGAGCATTAGTAGAAGAAAGGCGATTAATTTCAACCATTTCGAAACGGCGGTTTTGATCAAAGAAACCCTAATTTCAGAATGAGGACAAAAGGAAGCAGTAGCATGAACTAAAATGAGAGACAGGGGAAAGAAAGAAAAGGGCGAACGCATTTTTGTTTGGGCCGTTGTTTATTTTCCTTTGGGCTAACTTGAACTAATATTTATATTTAGTGTTTCTATATCTTTTCTTTTATTGTAATTTATTTTTAAATTCTTAAACTCTAGTGTTAACTAGGTTACGAGCTACGTGGCATAGTGCGAGAATTCACAATTCTATGGTAGAGTTGTGGTAGGGTTTTGAGCATAGGGTTAGAACAATCAAGTTAGCGAGGGTCGTGAGTTTACAAGGTCTGTAAGCGTCAGATTGTTTAATTCCTAATAGAAACCTTGAGGGCAGTAGTAGGTGGTTTTTTCCAAAGCTGGGTAAACTTATGTGTTATTTTTATTTCTACATTTACTCTGTTATTATCTGTGTTGCAATTTATATATATATATATATATATATGATTTTTTTTAATAAACCCTATTCACACCCCCCCCTCTAGGGTTAAATCGATCCTACAATATGTAGCAAATACAAGTATGTTACTATAACGTTATCCCGTACCCCAATCTTATTCTTTGATTCATTAGGACTATGTTTTCAAAACTCTTTTTAAAGTTCAAAATTCTTCAGTTTTACATAAACCTTTGCTTTGATACCAAGTTGTAACATTCCTCAATTTGAGGCCCGAAACTAAGCGCTACAGATGCTATAGTCATCTTTTATATTAATTTTCGATGAAAAAATGCGGTCATGTTAATGTATCCATAATATCTTAAGCAAAGAATATGAAATAATTTTAAACACAATTTCAAAAAAAACTTTCACATTTTATTTAAAGATAATATTCCATATTCGTTACATAATCCCAAACGTTGCCCAGATTCAGATAATATATAATTATTACAAAATACTCTAGGAGCGACATATGAAGATGCCCCCTTGGTTGATCGGAGTTACTAAATAGACAGATACATCTACAGTCAATACATTCATACAACAACTGATATAGCACAGCGAGTAATAGTAGTAAATAGACTCCTACATAGCTAGATTTGCCTCCTGCACATCTCCGGAAGCTTTACTCGCTAAAACCTACTTAACCTGTGAAGCCCTTACTCTCAGTCTACTCAAATCAATCTTTGAGCACTCGAGTGTTTAAGGGGAAGACATAGACTTCAAGTCAGACAAAAAGCCTAGCGTAAATAATAATATGCTATCTTGGTTTATAGATACTAAGTAAGACCATACCGCTAAGCGGAATGGTTTTTCTCCTCACTAATATCCCTTTAAAAATATATCTTTTGCAAATCAAAGTCCTGCAGCCAAACTGGTTATAATAAACAACATAAACAATAATGTGCATGCATGCTATATTGGTAATTATGATTGTCCATAAATTTAGTAAACTATCTGTCCCAATGTTTAGTTTTCACAAGGTAACTACCAACCAACATGGCTGACTCGAGCCTACCAGATATATCAAATTTTCTAACAGAAGAAAACTGGACAGTTTGTCCAAATACACTTATCCTAGTATTTACCCGACTATCTGTCAAACTCATAGTTTTGCTAGGCTTACTATGGACCTAAAATTTGCAGGCCAACCTATAAACTATCTTATCTATATGTGTTCCTTTTTGTGCGTAAACCTACATTTTGTCTTACCCTTGACAACGCCCTACACACTGGAATTTTGAACTTATATCAGCTAGGGGCTAACAGTTGAAGTATAGGGCGTTGCCCTAATCAGTCCCATCTGGTCATCTAATCTCTAAGTCAATTCATCCTATCACAACAAAAGTGATAAGAACAATAAATTCTTTTAGTAAAATTCTTAGCTAAATACCTTTTCTATTTCCATGAAAACACTTTCTTTATAAATGATTTAACCTTTGAAATCGTACTTTCAAAACAAGAAAATTATAGCCCTTAACTTCATACAAAATAATTATGCCATGATATATGCTTTTATAAAATAATGTTGATGAAGTTTTATTTAAGGTCATCGCCTTATAAAACCATAGGAAATAAAGCCAAAACAATAAAAAGTCTTTATATTGATAAAACACGGCAACGTTCGATGAGGGTCTTCGCCCCTCAAAACATAGGCCATAAGGCAAAAACAACATAAAATCTTTATATTGATAAACGCGGCAAGGATATATTCGAGGAGATTCTTCGCCCTCAAAACATGTTAAAGTCTTTTATTTATAAAGCATAAAGGTATATAGTCAAAGTCAACCGCTTCATATATCATATTACAAAACCTTAAAAGAAACTCGGCGGCATTAATGGGTCTCAACGTCAATACCTTAAAGAATATAAGCGGCGTTATTAGTGCCGAAGTGATAAAACATGACAACATAGCCTTCTTTGAAAACATGCATTAAGGATTAAATGCGGTAACAAATAAAATCGAAGTTATAACACACGACACTATATAGCCGAAATCATTAATAGTGGCATAGTCGCCTATAGAGTCAAAGTCAATAGGTATAAAACATGTAGCATCATTATTACCACTCTAAATACTTCGTAAGCAATAAGGTCGGCAACTTTATGGGAATACGGCCCCATATCCTTTTAGATATAAAACGGGACACTGTAGCAACGCATGCGGCAAGGTCGACGTCGACGATGAGGATGCCAACTTCGAACCTCATCAACCCTGGCTGATTCATTACATACCAACACAGGTTGGTATCATGCGCATCGCTATCGGTTGATGTCAAAGTCATAGGAGCGATGAACAGAAATGACGACATCGTCATGCCGACATGGCATTTCCGTAATTAATATTAAAACCGTTTATTTTCTAATAAAAGTAAGTTCTTTTCCACCAACCCTTATTGTTTGTCAAAATTTTATTGGTTAACAAATACTTTATCATAATTCTTTTCAAAAATCTATCCATTACCAAAATTTATCATTCCCAAAACAATTTGCAACCATTATCTTATATTAATATTTTAGTATAAATATTAAGATTTTCTAGCCCAATAAATTTATATAAAATCATAAACTCACAGGACAAATCCCCAAAAATCATAATAAATCTGATTTACTATATTCTTTAACATATAAGCATTTCGGGACCAAAAACATAATTTAATTAATTTTAATAATTAAAACCAGAAATAAACAATTTCTTAACCTTAGAAAATGCACCAAAAATACTCATTAAATCAAAAAATTATGAAATTAAAACCCACCTCTAAATTAACGTTTCTAACATCATATCAAAATCTCAAGTCATTTGGGTGTCATATGATAAGTTTTCTAACTCAAATATATCACTTAATTTCATAAATAAATTCAATAAATTCACCAATAAGCATATATTCATTCAAACTATCATAGCATGGCATAATATGAGCAAAAGAATCAGATTTATACTTTACACCGAAAATAATACTTAAAACATGAGATGCATAACTATTATTCACCTTAAATGGTTTAAGAAGGTTGAGGTTTGTCTTTGATTTGATTTCCCTAAGCTTTGATTTTGTTTTCCCTAGCTTTACTTCTCTTGAATCACCTTGTTATCGCTGGCCTTGCTCTTTTAGTTTTGTTTATAATGAATGAAATGAGGGAGGAAATAAGAGAATAAGGGTTTATGTTGAGGAATTTAGATCTATTCCCATTTTTCCCTTGGCATATATTCCTCCTTCTTATTAAGTTTTAAACCATTCTTATTAACTCATTCATTAAGGCACGACCCCTATTAATTATCAAATCTCAATCTCTTCAACCTTTTACATTATTTTTTTTAATTTATCTAATTAAATCTTGTAAGTAATGTTAATTAAAATTAGGGTTGTTTCAGACCAAGAGGGAGGGTTTAGAGGCAGAAAAACCCAACTAAGGATGGACTTGGAGGCCTATCGTAGGGAGGCAGATGGGATGAGGGCCAGGCTGCAGTAGCACTTAAATTTTGCCACCCTAAAGGGGCAAGTGAAGGCGAAGACCGATCGGGATGAGGAGTAGAATGGTAGGTTGCAAAGTGCTGAAGTTAATCTTTACAGCCAACTATCACCTCCCTATGGTTGTCTGCTTCCTCTCCTAGGGATAATATGATACGACAGGAAGTGGTGGAGGAGATGGTGGCAGATGGTAGGGTTGCCCTGGTGATGTTGACTCAGTAGTAGAATGATGCCTTTGTAGTGAACAAGGAGCTGGTTTTTGATGAGGACTGCCACAATACCAGAAATTTTGGTGGTCGATCAGTTGGTCATTTTTGTTTTTTATACTCATCCTTTTCTGTTGGTATGTTGATCGGGCGAGGCCCATTGTTGTAATGGATTTTTTAATGTGACGGAATGAACTCTTTTTAATGTATCGAGCTCTCTTCCGTGTTGTTTTAGATTTATCTATTTGCTTTTATATTCTATGTTTGCATCCTACTTTTCTGTTAGCATTCCACCTATATACTCTTTTTTCATGTTTACTTTGTGACTTTTATTTGTTCCATGTTGTGCATCTCAGTTGACCCCCAAGCTTGTTAAGTAAACACGCAGAGTTAGCAATTTATGCATAATATAACAGCAAGTAAACACAAGGAAAACCAATAACAAACAAACCAAAACTATATCTTTTATTGAGCTAGCCTGCCCTTAGTCCCACATGGTGGACAATAAATCAAAGAGGGGCAGCCTTTGGTGGTTGCCCGGTGCTCATGCTGATCTGTCTTATTGTACGCACGAGCCGCCTTGGAACCCGAATTTGCTTGATAGGGCCACTGTAGGTGTTTAACTTGGTCGGCACTATAGATGTCATAAGGGAGCGTTAAGTGGCTTGCTCATCCTCACAGAGCAACACTACGGATGCCAGGTTTAGGGTTACAACATGGGTAACTGCATTACTGTGGTCCCTGCTGGAGGACAGACAATATCATAGGCGAACGAATCGAGAACATGGCATGGGTGGATATGCCATTGGTTCACCGATGCCACCGGCATGGAAAGGAGCATTGAGTGTCTTACGCATCCTCATGAAGCAACACTAAAGATGCTAGGTTCGAGGTTACAATGTGGGTGACCATACCACCTTGGTACCAGTGCCCCACCCCGTTGGAGGGACGACCAGCTCCACGGGCAAATGAATTGGGACTACGACGTGGGTGGGCATGGCACCAGTTAGTCGATGCATTTGACATAGATAGGAACGTTGATCGGCTTGTGCATCCCCATGGAGTAGTAAACCATCGAACCAATAATTGGGACCACATCATGGGCGGTCACGCCATCATTACAATGGTGACCTCAGAATGGACTGGAGCATTGATAGGCTCGCACATCCTCATGGTGCCATTTTGGTACTGCATGATTATAAAGGAGAACCTATTCTAGCTTATCCTCCCCATATAGCCTTGCTTTATGGCTTTCCCCAAGAAGGAAGAGGGAATTATATGGCTCGTCCCTGCCGAATAGCCTTGTTGTCAATGCTTGAGTAATGAGTGCTTAGGAAAGCTTTGCTTTGCTTTTATTTCATAATTATATTATTAAAAAAAAGTTCTTTGCCTTATAGTTAGGCTTACATCAGTTTATACATAATACACTCAAAGATGCTCCAGATTCAAGTGTGAGGCAGTGGGTACTGTCAGAGTGTGAAAGACAATATGAACCATTGGTGAGTATGGCACTGATCACCTATGGGGCTTCCCAGTTTGGCCCCAAAACTCCCTCGATTGGGTTCTTGTTGCTTGCAAAGACACAACACAGTACTACGCCTCTGATCTTGAATTAACAGTGCTTTGCCCTTTTGTTGTAGTATTTTGCTATTTTTCTTTTATACACCTCGATGTGGAGCTCTTCTTTTACTCTTCTGTCATCTAGAGTGTCGAGCCCGAACTTAAGTAGCTCTTTGTTTTTCTTGGGGTCATGAGTGAGGCACCTTGGAGATAGTACATTGACTTTGATGGGCAATATGACTTCGTGCCTGCAGGCTAAAGAAAATGGTGAATGCTCAATAGATGTGCGCTTCCGGGTCCGATATGACCAGAGCATGAGCGGAAGGTCTTCATCTTAATTTGTTTTTTCCTTGTCGAGGCTCTTCTTTAATGTGGATTTGATGATCTTAATTATAACCTCAAGCTACCCATTTGTTTGTGGGTATGCAGATGAAGAGAAGCACTTTTGTCTTCCATTCTGCTTATAGAACCTTCGGACCAGCCTGCTTTCGAACTACGTGTCATTATCTGTGATGATTTCCTTTGGAAGGTCAAAGTGGTGGATGATGTTCTTAATCATGAAATTCAGAATTTTGGGCATAGTGACATTATTGAGGGGCACCACCTTAACCAATTTTGTGAAATAGACAATAGTGGCTGTGGCACGGTTGTATCTGCCTAGCATTTATGAGTTTTTCGATTAGGTTAATCATCCAAGTTTCAAATGGCTAGGGATATGTTATGGAAGTTAGGAGTTTTGGAGAATCTCTTGGAATCTTGGTGAAACATTGGCATTAATCATAGTTCTTGACATAGTTCATTGCACTCTTAATCATAGTGGGCCATTTGTAACCTTGACGGGTGGCCTTTTTGCTTGGCATTGCCCTCAGCATGAACTTTGTAGAAGCCTTCATGTAACTCTTCTAATATATGATTAGCTACATTATCTAAGAGACAACATTGAAGGGGAATTGAATACCCCTACCCATAGAGCTTTCTGCCAATGGTTATGTATTGTGGTGACCAGTATAGAATTTTCTGGGTTTCCTTTCATCCGTGAGCAATTCCCCACTCATAAGGTACTTCAATAGTAGGGCCATCCTAGCGTCAGTTTGGACCTCGTCAATTTCTATGTCGGTTACCTTTGATTCGAAGCAGGGAACGACCCACACCTCCATTACAACCCAATGGATGCTTTCTTCATGATTGCTTGCCGCCTTGGCTAGTTGGTCGGCCTTGGCATTCTTCTTATGATGGATCTTCTCTAGCTTGAAGTTTGTGAAGGTGATAATGAGTTTCTTGGCTTCGATGACATAAATGGACAATGTTTTTCCCTTAACCTTGAAATGCTCTCTGATCTGGTTGACAACCAGCAAAGGGTCATTGAACATGTACAATGACTATATCTGTAGTTCGTTAGCCTTCCTTTGATCGGCCAGGACGGCTATACACTCAGCTTCATTGTTTGTAGCCTTGAAGCTAAGGTGAACAGCAAAACACAGTTATCTCTGATCCACTGTGACTAGGACCATGCAGGCCCTAATCCCTCTCTTGTTAGACATGCAATTAACATATAACTACCATGCTTTGTGGTCGGTGATTGTTTCATTTTCGCCGATATCCAAGATTGAGCATTCCCCTATGAAATCTGCCACAGCTTGGCCTTTGTTGGAAGTGCGGGGGTGGAAGGTGATGTGATGCTATCCATTTCCACCAACCAATTCGAGAGTCGGCCTACTATGTTAGGCCGGCTCAATATTTGCTTAATAGTTTGTTAGTGAGAACCTTAAATGAATGTGCTTGGAAATACAACCGGAGTCGTCGGGCTGCCATTAAGAAGAAAAAAACTAACTTCTCCAATTTGCTGCATCTAGTTCTAGGTCCAACAGCCTTTTTCTTACATAATAGATAGGTTGTTGATTTTTCTCTTCCTCTCAAACTAGAGCGGCATGGTCAGTAACCACAAGATATAAATACAAATCTTCCCTATCAATTAGTTTGGAAAGCATGTGGGGTGAGGCAAAATGCTTCTTTAAATCTTCAAAAGCCTTGGTGCATTCTTCATCCTGATAAACGATTTCCCTCTCTTGATAAGGTCAAAGAAGGAGACACAACGTTCAATGTCTTTTGACACTAAACAACTAAGTGCCATGATCATCCCATTCAATGTCTGCACTTTCTTAACTATGTGAGGTATCTGCATGTCTTGAGTTCCTTGAATTTTATTGGGGTTGGCCTTATTGCCTTTAGCGCTTACTAAAAATCCAAGGAACTTCCCAGAGCACACGATGAAGGAAAATTTCTTTGGGTTAAGATTCATATTATACTTGCAGAGGATGTTGAAAGTCTAGATTAGTTTCTCTACGTGGCCTCCGGCCTTTTCAGTTTTCACGAGCATGTCATCCATGTATACCTCCATATACTGTCCATTATGTTAGGCAAACATTATGTTGATGATTTTTGGTAGGTCGTGCCTATATTGCACAGTTCAATTAGCATTCCCAAGTAATAGTAGGGCCCAACATTGGTGATGAAAGAGGTATGATCTTGATTGTGGCCATGCATGGTGATCTATTTGTACTTAGTGTAGGCATCTATGAATATGAGTAACTCGTGTCCACTGGTCGCGTCTATGAGCTAGTAAGTGTGGAACAGAAGGAAGCTATCTTGTGAGTAATTCTTATTAAGAATGGGAAATCAATAAAAGTCCTCCAGCCCACCTAGGCTCTAAACCAACACCAGGTTGGCTACTCAAACAATGTATGTAACTTCATGGATGAAACCATTTGGGAGTAGCTTTTTTACTTCTTCTTTGAGCACTCTAGACTGCTTGGGATTGAGGGGTCGTCTCTTTGGATGGATCGGGTGAGCCACTAGATCAATGTTGAGGGCATGACTAACCGAGGGATCTATGCCTGTCATGTCGGCATGCCTCCAAGCAAACAGATCTTAATTTTTTCTCATAAATTAGATTAGCTCATTCCTTACTTTCAAAATTAGTTTCATTCCTACTTAGACAACATTGTTATGGTCATGATTGTCAATTGATACCGCCTCAAGGGAAGTTGTCATTCCACCATCAGGGTTTGAGTCTCCCAAACGGGGTCGAGCGGGTCATCATTATTATCCTTCACTCTCTCTTCCAAATCGCACTAGTCTAACACGTATATCATGCGCACAATAACATCCTCGGTCGTGGCAGACATCTGTGTAAGAATCCAAGAGCTACGGTTGCCCTTGGTTCATATGGATGAGTCCGCTGGCGTTGGGAGGGAAGAGTGGTGGTGTCTTCTGCTCCCATATCCAACAGTGGTGAACTTGCTCATTCCATATTGTTATGAGCTCTCTTCTCTTGTTTGGGCTTACTAAGGAAAGACGATCCTCATCAGTTATGCTGCCTAAGCCTTAGCACGAACGGGAGCATTGAGTGGATCATGCATTCTCTCAAGAATGGTGGTTGTTGGGGATGCTGCGAGTTTGAGACTTCAGGTAACCCCGGGATGCATGGGAATGCTAAATAGCTCATGTGTTCTCTCTTGTGTGTCGCTACTGAGCGTTGCTAACTCTTGTAGCATGAGTACTTGTTGTAGCGATATATTATAGTAGTCTCTAGCATCTTACCTATTGCTGCAAATGCACCCTATTCCTCCCTTGTTCGGAACTTCAATGTTAGCCACTAATAGGGCACAATCGCACCTAGCTCCGCCGATATTGATCTTCCAATTAAGATATTGTATGTGAATGGGCAGTCCACTACAATAAAATTTACCTAAATTTTGGACGTAAGAGGTTCTTCACCGAACGTAGCTACATGCGAGGTTGTCCCCATAGGCATTATTCCAACACCCTCGAACCCATAGTAGGAAATGCTAAGGAATGAGGCTAGAGGCAGGAAGCTTTAATTTGTCAAAAACTTCCTTGAACATTACATTAGTTGAGCTACCCCCATCAATGAAAACTCGATGAACCTTTGTGTTAGCAACAATAACCATGAAAATCTATAAGATCTGATACAATATGGATTATATATAATAATATATATATAGCTGAGAAAATAAGCATAGTAAAGAAAAAGGTAAAATCACACCGGGATTTTTATATAGTGGTTCAGACCTCCCATCCTACGTCCAATCCCTAAGCTCCACTTAGGATTTTCAATAGAAATGATCCTCACTTTACCCAAAGGAATAGGTTTATAGACTCTTCCTAAGCACATGATTAAGACTTCAACCAACGATAAAGCAAACACTTCATTTTCCGACTTCAATGTGTTCTTGATAACATAAATAAGTCACACTTCAGTACACCCTTCCTATAATATCCTTCGATGGTATGTGAGTTGAACATGTAGTGCTATAGGAAGCAAAGAGTTTGATCGCTTTTGATTTCAAAGAATAATAAATAGAATAAGAATTAGAAAGAAAGAAATTGGTGAAATCGTAGAATGAAATAGGTCTATATTTATAGTAGTGAAGAAATTTGCTAAAGACTAGTGAGTTTTCAAGAGATCGGATCTGTTTAAAAGCAGATACTTCTTTTTAGAAAACCGATGTCTGTTAAAAAATATAGTCAGTTTTCTATCTCAGTCGTCTGTGCTAAACAGTTAAACGTCTGACTCTTTATTAAAAACTATTTGGAAAAAGGTCGGACGTCTAAACTACTGTGGTCAGACATTTGAATGTATTCCAGAAAGGAATATGTTCATTTCTGACCTTATTCAGATGTCTGGCACAAAGATTTAGACGTCTAAGTTCTTTTATTAAAAAAGGTAGATTGTTGAATATGCAAGTATATGATTTTTGTTTGATGATAATAAACATATATATATATATATATTAAATGTATTTGTTAATGTACTATTTTATTTTTCACATAATTAAATAAATTTGCTGAATAAAATAAGTAACATAGAATTTAAATTCAAACAGATATTTTATTCAAACAACTATTTTATTACAATTTTGAATATTACAAATTTGTGCTCTCACTATATATACAAAATTTCAATTACAATACATTTCAATTTACATAACTTTCCTCACTACATATCACTCATTCACTCGTATTTGATCTTCAGCTCGATTTCAATTTGTATCCCGCATCTGAATTATCTGCAAAATAAACACTAATGCGGTAAAATCAAAAAGAAAATATTTTGCAGTGAAAAATAAAGTGTGTGTTTGAAAATGTTATTTTCCTTAGTTATTTGGGTTGTTCATCATCATTTATTTTGAACTCATATACACGAACAACTTATGACATGCACAGTGTATCACTGTACATGCCACAAGGTCGTGCACACCGATATACACTTGTTAAAACTACAGGTACAGGTGAGCACAAGGTCAAACCCAAGCCGAGGCTAGATTCAACTCGGGTGCAATTCCAAAAAATCAAGATGAAGTTCAAGTGAAAACAAAATGAAAAGTGACATGGACAAGTAAAGCTCTAAAACAATTGAAATGGAAACATCAATTCAAACAACAAGTCAATAGGCAACTATGTACAAAGCAACTAAAATCAAGTGCACATAGAAAGTGGTGCATATCAACTAAAACATGAAGATCATCAGGGATGCAACTCAACTCAAATCCAGACAACATGAAGTATGAATGCAATGATCAGAGTAACAACCATATCAAGCTGCACCAGAGGCATGCACAACAACAACAAATCTTTTCTAAGCAATGTAAATGAACACACATGAAAAAATGTATCAAAACCTGACATGGACTGATACAAGTAGCAATATGTAGTGACAACCAGTACAATGCATACCAGGGACTAGTGAACCATGAAGTGAAACTAGCTTGAAGCAATAACTTAGTGCAAACAAGTGCACAAGAACAAGCCCATAAAACAGCATGCACATAAACAAGTCTAGCCACAATAAACAACATATATATTTATACTATGAATCAAATGGCCATGACCAGTATTCAAAAATGGAATGCAAATGAGGTGAACATACACATATATACATAAATACATGTATGTATATATGTGGAGAGAACAAAATGTTTGCCATAGAAAATAAAATGCGCCAGATCAGCTAAATCCAGTGAAGCGGTAAACATGTACTCAAAGCATCATCAACACATCAGGTTTTACAAGTTTCAAATCAAGTCAAGGGGGAAAGAAATTGTAAATCAAAACTGTTGAAGTACAGTAACAGTTAAATAAAAGTTAAAGAAAAAATTGAAAAAGTCAGCAAGTAATAGGACATCTCGGTAACTAGCAGCAAGGAAGGTAACTAGCAGGTGACACAAAAATCAACAAGTCGAAGCTCAAAATATTATCACAAATTCAAAGTGGCCGAAGTCAATTTGCAGTTACAAAAATCAGGGTAGCCGTGTTTCAAACAAAGTCAATGATCATGCCACAAATCAAAGCCGTGATGACCAAGAAAAAATCGAACAAGCCAAAATCGAAGCCGTGATAATCAAGCAAAGAATTATTTGAAATAGAACCGGTCAGGAACAATCACAAGCAACCAATTAAAATTAGCAGAAGATTTCAAATGATTTATTCGAATGATATCTTAGGGAATTGAACCCTATATAACCCATATCATCATCGGCAGCTAAAAAGTAATCGAGTTTAAGCAAATTAACTAGAAAAGCAAAAAGGAAATCACATACCAAGTCAAATCGAAGTCGAAGAATTGAAGCAGCCGCTCGCAAATCAGAGAGACAATCGATCGATAAAGCAATCACGAGAATATCAATTCAATTGATCAACAATCAATCGGCTACTTGAATTCATGAAGCCCTAGTTTTTCTTTAAAGAGGAACGAACGAGTAAAAAGGAAGTAGCCATTTTTTTAACGCAAAGGAAAGAAGGCCGAAGGAATAAAAAGAAAATGGAATAATTTTTATCACTAAGATTTATTTGGGCCGGTTCCCTTTTGTATTAATTTGGGCTAAAATAGAAATTAGGGTTTTGTATTTTAAAGTTGTTTTTATTTTGTATTTCTCTTTTAAACGTTTGTAAATTCTGGTCTTGTGACTAGGGGACGAACTACGGTGGTGTAGTTCGAGAATTCACAACTCAGTGGCTGAGTTGTGGCAGGGTTTGGAGCGTAGAGTTAGGTTAGTCGATAGCGGGTGTCACAAGTTTACATATGTAAGCGTCTGACTACTTAATTTCTAGTAGAAACCTTGGGGGCAACATGTAGGCAGGATTTTGCCGTAGCTGGGTAAATCTGTGTTGTTCTATTTCTACTTTTAATATTCTGCTATTATCTGTGCTGCTATTATTCTGATATTATCAGTGCTGCAATTATTTTTATATATTTTTGCATTAAATTTTTATAATTATTAGTATCACCCTATTCACCCCCCTTCTAGGGTGAAATCGACCCTACAAGTAGTATCAGAGCTAGGAACAAAAGCCAATTTTTGTTTTAAAAAAAATTGATTTTTTAAATGGCTTCTTTTAATAATGCTTTTGTTGAGGGTCGATCCAGTATTATTCCTCCTAATTTTGATGGAACAGATTTTTTAAACTGGAAATTAAAAATGGAATTTTATTTAAAATCTGTTAATTTTAAATGTTGGGATATTATTGAAAATGGGTGTGGTATAATAGATGAGAAAAATACTTCGATTAATGCTCTTGCTATGCATATACTATATTCTCATATTAATCAAGATAATTTTAATTTTATCTCTCATTGTAAAAATGCATAGAAAATCGGGAATACTTTTGATGCAATATATGGTGCAAAAGTTAACAACAATGAGAAATTCTCCACAATCGACTTAGTTAAAGGAACGTGCTTAACAGGATTGGCAAAAGGCAGCAGTGATGAAGATTCAATAGCCGATGAGATAAGTGATTTCCCATTCAATGATTTAGTTCTCTTGTGCCAAAAATTAATTGAAAGTAATGAAGCTCTTGAGTTGAAAAATAACAAGTTGGAAAAGGAACAAGCTAAACTTCTTCAGAAAAATAATGATTTGGAAAATGAGCTTAAAAATATTAAGAAAAATAAAAATTCTAATTGCAAAAGGTGTTTGAACCATGAGAAAGAATTTGCCCATTTTCATGAAAACTTTCAAAAGTTAGAAAACGAAATTTTAATTCGAGAGAAAAACAAAATTGAGTTGATTTGTAAAAATAATATTTTGCAATAAGAGTTGGATAGCTTTAAGAAGTCAGAAATTTCTAAATGTCTGATTATTGAAAAGAAATTAAACGAGATCAACGAAAATTTCAAAACCCTTGAAAAAGAAAATGTGATTTTGAGAAAATATGAAATTATTCGATTAAATCACGAGTTTGAAAAGGAGATTGAAAAAATCAAGGATTTTGAAAAAAATGAATTCAAAAAACTCCAACTTTTTAAAACCGAGATGCTAGAAATTGAGAATAAAATTAGAGAGCTTCAAAATGAAAATTGGCGATTAAAAATGAATAGTTTTGAAAAGAGAGATAGTACCATTAGTTGTTGTTCGAAGCTAATAAATGAAAATAAACTTTTAAAATCCAAAGTTAATAAACTTGAGTTGGTTACTCGAAAAAATTTCACTAGAGATAAATCATTTAATATACTCTTAGAAAATCAACACTTCGAGAATAGAAGGAATGCATTTAGATTTGCAAAAGTGTCAAAATATGAACAAACAACTAATAAACACTGTTAAAAGGAAAAGTGTGATACCCAAACATGTGAAAACCATTTCAATTTGGGTTCCAAAAGGCATGAATATAAAATCCCTTAAAGTCAAACAAATCTGGGTGCCAAAAGGAACAAATATAAATAGTTTTGGGTCTCCACAAACATATTTTTCAAAATCATTTGCCACTAACAACCATGGACCTATAAAAAAAAATAGGTCATAAAAATCTTTTCTCGTGTAGATGTGGTGGCAGGCTAAGGAACAACAATAGTGTTACCTAGATTCTGGCTATTCCAGGCACATGACGGGCGACAAATCAAAGTTCCTTAGCCTAGTATAAAGGTGGCAGAATCACAATGGGCAACAACAAAAAATTATCGTAAAGGTAAAATAGGTAATGGTACATCTATCTTGAACGATATATTAAGTGTGATAATTTGCACCATAATCTGAATTAAATCAGCCTGTTATGTTATAATGAATGTTGATTATGATTCTGACTTATGCAAAATTGTTGGCCAATTATCCTTTTATGCCTAGAACACTACATGTATCTCTAGAGTCTTTGAACTAGTTCATATGGATTTGTTTGGACTGATGATGTTGTTTGATGATTACTCTAGATACACGTGGATATATTTGGTTATTTTACTTTTGACACTATGTTCACTATTTGTTTATTTGCACGTCTTCAATTCAATTTCATTTAAAAGCTTTTAAAAATTATTTTAAAGAATTTGTTGCAATTTCATGATCTGGTCTATAACATCCAACTAATGATAATCTTGAGTCAAAGGAAAATTCGATGTAGATTACACTGGTAATCTAGTTGATAGAAATATTACTAGTAGAACGTGATTTATGTTGAGACATTCAGTAGTTGCATCGTTTTCAAAGAAAATATCTGCATATTTTTCATTTCAACTAATTTTCAATTAGCAGACATTTTTCTTTTATAAAACCCCTTCCAGAAAATAGTCTTTTGTTGACCTTGTTTCAGATTAGTCATTTTAGAAAATTTGATTTTATAATTATTTTTGGATTTGATCTTAAATGACTACATTAACTAATCTAACTCCCTACTGATTATCAAAAAGATAAATAGTGATTGAAAAAGTGATGAGTGTTGATATTAATCATATATTATAACTTGAGACAGTATATTTAGTAAATTTCTTTAGAATTTAAACAAGATTTATAATAACTTTTGTTGGTGAAAATTCCATGACCATCTCTATTGCTATCATATTTCTAACGACCATTACTCATCAAAATCCAATATAGTATATCAATATGTGGTATTTTAAACATGAAATTATTTGTTTTCATTTTATTTTATTTTTAGCAATAAAAACATCCAAAGTATTCACTCTCATTTAAAAGTCCTCACGGTTATGCATGGGTGAATTACTTAGAATTTTTGATTATGTGCTTTCATGCTCATTTAAAAGTCCTCATGGTTATGCATGTATGGAATATATATCAAAATTGATTATTAAATAGACAAGTTGATTCTAATCCCATTTAAAAGTCCTTACGGTTATGCGTGGTTAGAAGATACTTGAATTCATTTTTTTATATAAAAATTTGGAATACTACTAATCTCATTTAAAAGTCCTAACGGTTATGCATGGCTAGTAGATATTCAAATTCCTGATATAAATATACCACAAATAGACACAGTTATATGGTTTTACACCATCCCTATCATTCTAAAGTGGAATATGCGCCTAACAGAGTTTTTATGATTTTTTATTGAAATTTAAAATTTATACTCGATTGGGTATTAATGTTGTATTAATGTCTATCACTTTATCTCTATTTTTCTAACACTATTACTCTTTTGCTGATAACAAAAGGGGAGAGAAAGGTTAAGATTTTGGCAAATAAATGTCAAATATTTTATTTTGTATTTTCTGTTGCATCTAGGTTCATTTGCATATTTTTATTTATTTTCATGCATATATGAAGGGGGAGCTTTGTTGTAGAGAGGGAGATTTTAAATAGGGGGAGAAAATCGAATGATCAAATACATTTAATAAATTCAAAATCTTAAATATATGTTTGTTATCATCAAAAGGGGGAGATTGTTGAATATGCAAGTATATGATTTTTGTTTGATGATAATAAACATATATATATATATATATATTCATTTAAATGTATTTGTTAATGTACTATTTTATTTTTCACATAATTAAATAAATATTTGCTGAATAAAATAAGTAACACAGAATTTAAATTCAAACAGATATTTTATTCAAACAAATATTTTATTGCAATTTTGAATAGTACAAATTTGTGCTCTCACTATATATACAAACTTTCAATTACAATACATTTCAATTTACATAACTTTCCTCACTACATATCACTCATTCACTCGTATTTGATCTTCAGCTCGATTTCAATTTGTATCTCGCACCTGAATTATCTGCAAAATAAACACTAATGCGGTAAAATTGAAAAGAAAATATTTTGCAGTGAAAAATAAAGTGTGTGTTTGAAAATGTTATTTGCCTCAGTTATTTGGGTTGTTCTTCATCATTTATTTTGAACTCATCTACACGAACAACTTGTGACATGCACAGTGTATCACTGTGCATGCCATAAGGCTATGCACACCGATATACACTTGTTAAAACTACAGGTACAGGTGAGCACAAGGTCAAACCCGAGCCGAGTCTGGATTCAACTCAGGTGCAATTCCAAAAAATCAAGATGAAGTTCAAGTGAAAACAAAATGAAAAGTGACATGGACAAGTAAAGCTCTGAAATAATTAAAATGGCAACATCAGTTCAAACAGCAAGTCAATAGGCAACTATGTACAAAACAACTAAAATCAAGTGCACATAGAAAGTGGTGCACAACAACTAAAACATGAAGATCATCAGGGATGCAACTCAACTCAAATCCAGACAACATGAAGTATGAATGCAATGATCAGAGTAACAACCATATCAAGCTGCACCAGAGGCATGCATAACAACAACAAATCTTTTCCAAGCAATGTAAATGAACACACATGAAAAAATGTATCAAAACCTGACATGGACTGATACAAGTAGAAATATGCAGTGACAACCAGTACAATGCATACCAGGGACCAGTGAACCATGAAGTGAAACTAGCTCGAAGCAACAACTCAATGCAAACAAGTGCACAAGAACAAGCCCATATAACAGCATGCACATAAACAAGTCCGGCCACAATAAACAACATATATATTTATACTATGAATCAAATGGCCATGACCAGGATTCAAAAATGGAATGCAACTGAGGTGAACACACACATATATACATAAATGCATGTATGTATATATGTGGAGAGACCAAAATGTTTGCCATAGAAAATAAAATGCGCCAGATCAGCTAAATCCAGTGAAGCAGTAAACATGTACTCAAATCATCATCAATACAGCAGGTTTTACAATTTTCAAATCAAGTCAAGGAGGAAAGAAATTGTAAATCAAAAATGTTGAAGTACAGTAACAGTTAAATGAAAGTTAAAGAAAGAATTGAAAAAGTCAGCAAGTAACAGGACAACTCGGTAACTAGCAGGTGACACAAAACTGAACAAGTCGAAGCTCAAAAATTTATCACAAATTCAAAGTGGCCGAAGTCAATTTGCAGTTACAAAAATCAGGGTAACCGTGTTTCAAACAAAGTCAATGATCATTCCACAAATTAAAGCCGTGATGACCAATAAAAAATCGAACAAGCCAAAATTGAAGCCATGATAATCAAGCAAAGAATTATTTGAAATAGAACCGATCAGGAACAATCATAAACAACCAATCAAAATCGAACGACCTAGCTAAAATTAGCAGAAGATTTCAAACGATTTATTCGAACGATATCTTAGGGAATTGAACCCTATATAACCATATCATCATCGGCAACTGAAAAGTAATCGAGTTCAAGAAAATTAACCAGAAAAGCAAAAAGAAAATCACATACCAAGTCAACTCGAACTCGAAGAATTGAAGCAGCCGCTCGCAAATCAAAGAGACAATCGATCGACAAAGAAATCACGAGAATATCAATTCAATTGATCAACAATCAATCGGCTACTTGAATTCACGAAGCCCTAGTTTTTCTTTAAAGAGGAACGAACGAGTAAAAAGGAAGCAGCCATTTTTTTAACGCAAAGGAAAGAAGGCCGAAGGAATAAAAAGAAAATGGAATAATTTTTAGGGGGAATTAATTTAAAGGACAAAAATTTGTATATTTTTTGCCTCAAGGACACGACCTCAATATTTTATCCATAAGGACAAACATTCTTCTAAAAATTATTCATAAGGACAAACATTCTTTCAAAATTATTCATAAGGACAAACATTTTTCCAAAACTGCTACCGAACTAAAAACTGATACCTAAAAACTGCTACCGACAAACTGATACCTAAAACCTTAAAAACTAATACCTAAATAAAGTTGTCATTCAGGCTAAAATACTGAAGGTCCATCCTTGAGGATAAAATGTTGAGAAATTTTGTCCTTGACAATAATTTCCTGTAATTTTTATCACTAAGATTTATTTGGGCCGGTTCCCTTTTGTATTAATTTGGGCTAAAATAGAAATTAGGGTTTTGTATTTTAAAGTTGTTTTTGTTTTGTATTTCTCTTTTAAACGTTTGTAAATTCTAGTCGTGTGACTAGGGGACGAACTACGGTGGTGTAGTTCGAGAATTCGCAACTCAGTGGCTGAGTTGTGGCAGAGTTTTGAGCGTAGAGTTAGGTTAGTCGATAGCAGGTGTCGCGAGTTTACGTGTGTAAGCGTCTGACTACTTAATTTCTAGTAGAAACCTTGGAGGTAGCACGTAGGCAGGGTTTTGCCGAAGCTGGGTAAATATGTATTGTTCTATTTTTGCTTTTAATATTCTGCTATTATCTGTGCTGCTATTATCAATGCTGCAATTATTTTTATATATTTCCGCATTAAATTTTTATAATTATTAGTATCACCCTATGTACCTCCCCCCTCTAGGGTGAAATCGATCCTACATAGAGTATATAGGGTCAGACGTCTAAATGGTTTAATCAGACGTCTAATACCCTTATCAGACGTCCGATCAAACATATCAGATGTCTGACTTGCTTTAGAAAATAAAATTATAAAGTACCTCGAAAGTCTGAGCTTCTGGGTCAGACGATTGACTTTTTACAAGGAATGTTCCTGAAACTTCCAAGGTTCATTTAAAATTTTTCTGATGTCTGGAATATTAAGTCAAACCTGTAGCCCTTTAAACATGTATGATTTTTGTGTACTTAGATGTCTTATAAATGGCGCTAAATGTTTGAGTTTTGTAATTTGAAAGCTTGATTTTGACAATGTAATAAATAGTTTTTGATCGTTTAAAATAATTTCTAGTATATGTAAAACCAAAGGATATTGTACATTATATTCTAGACGTACTATGACGACAATACTTGACAGTTGATCTTCAATGCCTTGATTGCAGCAGCTAGTCATCTTCTTTTGGAAATATCTATAGGAGATGAAGTTGTGCAATATTTATAGAAATATATAGTTGTGTCATCAAAAATTCAAAAAGGCAAGATTCAACATTCTCTCCCTTTTTAATGATGACAACTATATATATCTATAATATGAAATACTCCCCTAATCAACATGCCCCACGTTTTTCTCTCCCTTTGTCACTATCAAAATTGTGCAAAAGACAGAGAAAATAAGGATGGAATCAAGGATTTGCACACTCAAAATATACTAGAACATATTGATGATTACACAATAAAAGTAAAGAGTGCAAGTAACACATATTCATGCATAACGCCATACGATCCATTACATACAAAGTTTGATGCTAAAACAAAACAACTACATATTATACAAAATGTTTGAGTCATCAACAACACACCATAACACAAACCTACCACAAATTGTTTTGAGACTACATTAGTACGCCATATTATTTTTTAAGACATCATCAATTCATAACAATTTAAATATCGGAAATAAATGGCCAACACAAGTAATAATCTAGCAAGACTTCATTAAAGCAACATCCTAAGGGAAAGAAAACAAGGACCAATACACATAGCCAACACATCAAATAACAAAGAACAATGAAAAATCCAACGGAACCTAAGACATATATAAAGATATTGTAAATATGAGATGAACGAACTAATAGTAATAATATATTTTATGTTACCTTTATTCCAAGCCATGAAGCGGTGACAACTCTTTTTCACCCTCTTTGCTTTCCGTCTCATAATCACTATCACTTTCCTCATTACCTACTTTTGATGGTTGTATTTGCTCAATGGATGATCCAGCACCATGGTGTGGTGGTGGAGGAAGTGGAGAGGGGATGTCAATTTTCTTGATAGCTTCTTTCAAATTTTACTCAAAAAATTCTTAATCCCTGATAGTTCCTTTTCGATTATTTTCATTTTAGAGTTACATTCGAAAAGGCGTCTTTCAACGATTTTTTGGTTCTGTGACAAAAGAACTTGGGTTTTAGGTAGTTGTGGCATTTCAAAGGTAGCTATATTGGAAGGGATAACCTTACCCGACTCATCACTATCATCACTCTAATCTTCGTCACTTCCTTCTTTCTCAATTTCTTCATGAATTTCTATCACTTTACCTTAAGTAGTTGCACTTGTGATAAGATTTATTGTTGTAAGAGTTGCAAATACTCATTATAGGAAATATATTGAGGGACCGTTGAGGGAAGGTGCATGAGGAAGAAGAATTTCTTACCGATGTAAGTAAAATTCTCAACATTTCCGTGCATAAGGGGAATGTTTTCAGACCTCATGAGATGAGTTATGTAAGGACCGTAAAGGATAGTCTTTCTAGAGTGATCGGAAAAGTTCAACATTTCATCTTGAAGAAATTTAGCCCAATTCACTTCAATATTACCAATAACAACATACAATGTCATATAATCTTTGTGCAAAATTTGTTCGTGACCGCCAATGTGAGGAATAAAAGTGTTGATAATCATACATTCCAATAGACGAGGTCTGGGGCATAAATCCATAGAGATTCCCTTAGTGACTTGATTTTTCCCATAAATGATGCCCAATATTATTTCTCCTACAATGTTTCATATCTACATCTTTTAAGTCAACACCTTTGTATCCAATTTTTAATACTTGGCCAATGTTATTGTAGTGAAGTTTTATAACTTTTTCGTAAACATTAGTCCATAGATATCCCTCATCATTGTGTAATTGAACAAATTTTCCTCCCATGTTAGCATAGAAAAGTCTTACGACTAGGGTGTCGATTTGAACATATTAGAACTACGTTCAATTAACGATGTTAAACGTGCCCTATTCGTTAAGACTCGTAGATTATACACTGAAATGTCATCTACTTTATAGAAGATTCGATTAAAGAACTTCATATTTGTTAAGATTTTATACCTTTTAAGCTTTCTGGATCATGATGTAGTCATTCCTTCAATTGTTCTTGAGTAACTACAGGCAGATGGTCGGGAGATGATTCTACGGTCTTTCTTTTCTTATAGCTTTTTGGTTTTGGAGGAACTTTTGGTGCCATGGAAGTAATTTTTGGTTTTTAAATAATTTGGATGATAGTAAATGAATTAGATGGAGATAGAAGGTAGTTTAAAACTCAAGGGATGTGGAGTAAGTAGAGTGGTTGGATCAACATACGAGGTAATAAATTCAAAATGTATGTGTAAAAGAAATTCTAAAACTGCCAAATGTCTAACTTATGATTTTTAGCAACAATATACACAAATGCATAGGATTTATTTCATTTAACAAATATCAATTTATAAATACAAGAATATATATATAAATTAATGCTATTACACCAATCAATTGACCTCCTCCAGTCATGATATCCGGAGGGAGTCATTGGCTTAGATTTGGATAAAGTTAATCTCTATGGATTATATAATTCCAGTGGTCTAGAATTTACCGAATGGTTACTGCTAATGCTATTCCTTATTTGAGTATTTCCACAGAACACCGATAATATCCGTTCAATGATATTCAATTTTTCACCTTGTCTTTGTTGCTCTAATCGAATCCTTTTTTGCTATGATATAATATCATCATTTTGATGTTTTAATTTACATTATCTATTTTTAATTTTATCAAACTTTTTTTCATGCCTAATTAAGTACCCATCAAAGGTGATTGCCTCTTTAATCTTCTTCCTTTAGGAGAGTAATCATTTGATTCTTCCGATGACAAAGATCAAAAGCCTATGTAGATTGAAGAAGATGAACTTTGCTTATAAGCCATTTTGAAGAGTATGTTAAGTGAAGAAGGGTTTGACTATAGAGAAGATAAATATAGCTACTTTCCCAAAGTTTGTGTTGTAAATTTATAGTTAATTAAAGCTGATTAATAAATAAACTAGTTATTTTTAGCTTATTCAAAGAATTTCAATTTTTGGACAAATACCTAACCTTCTTCTTAAATTTATAAAAGCACTTTCAGCAAGTGGCTTTGTGAAAATATCAGCTACTTGATTTCTGAATTAACAAACTCTAGCATAACTATATTTTTCTCAACATTGTCGCGTAAGAAGTAGTATCAAATGTCTATATGTTTTGTACGAGAATAATTAATAGAATTTTTCTATAAATTAATAGTGCTTGCATTGTCACAATATATTGGTGAGTTTTAAGAGAAACACCAAAATCCTGAAGCATTGGTTGCATATATATGACTTATGCACATGCCCAAGCCGTAGAAATATATTCTGCTCGCACGTCGAGAGTGAAACACAATTTTGCTTTTTACTAAACAATGATACTAGAGATTGACCAATAAAGTGACATGTGTCACTTGTACTTTTTTGATCTTTTTTACATCCTCTAAAATCTATATCACTGTTTGACACAAGTTCAAAATGACATTCTTTCGGATATAAAAGTCCATAATCTCTTGTAGTAAGGTAACACGTAATTCGTTTTACTGCTCGTAAGTGCGATCCTTTAGGATTCGCTTGGAATTGTGCATACAAACATACGCTCATCATTATGTCGGATCGACTAGCCGTTAAATATAACAAGGAGCCGATTATATTTCTATACATCTTTGAGTTAATATAAATTTATCCATTCTAGATTTTATAATAAATCGTTATAATATTTTTCTTGATAAATAAAATTCCATCATTTACTTGTTTAATTTGTAAGCCAAGAAAATAATTTAACTCGTCCATATGCGACATTTCAAATTCTTTTTTCATAATATTTGAAATTCGTTACATTAAGATTCGTTTGTAGAACCAAAAATAATATCACTACATATATTTGACTATTAAAATAACATTACCTTGCTTTGTAATAAATAAAGTAAAATCAACTTCACCAATTTTAAAATCGATTCTAAATGATAATTTTTCAATCGATCATACCAAGCTCGTGGTACTTGTTTAAGACTATAAAGTGCTTTCTTAAGTTTAAAAACATGATTTTGAAAATTTTCATGTTTAAAAAGAGATGGTTGCTCTACAAACTCGTTTTTCTTTATAAATCCATTTAAAATGCACTTTAGCATCCATTTGAATTTTTTTAAAATTATGATGATATGCAAAGGCTAAAAGAATTTTAATGGCTTCAAATCTAGCGACTGGGGTAAATGTTTCTTCATAATATATTCATTTTCTTGATTATACCCTTGGGCTACTAATATAGCTTTATTGCGTATTATGTCACCATTTTCATCTACTTTATTTTTAAAGACCCATTTCGTACCAATCATGGTTTGATCGTTTGGTCTTGGAGCCAATTCCCAAACGTTATTTCATTCAAATTGATTAAGCACTTGTTACATGGCTAAAATCCAAAATTTATCTTTAGATGCTTCTTTAATATTTTTCGGTTTTATATTTGACATAAAGGCAACATGTCCCATTTGATTTAATCGATTTCTTGTTCTAAGACTGGTTTTCCTATTATGTTGTCAAGAGGATGATCTTTTAATATACGAACTATTGATTTTAGTGAATTATCAACATTTTCGTTTTGAGGCAGATTTTCAAATTTGCTTGGTCGATTTATTGAGATATTTTCATCTCAATCGTTACTTATCTTATAATTTTCATCAAACGATATGTATACAGTTTCTTCTATAGTATTTGATTTTTATTAGATACTTTATAAGCTTTACTTCTTTCCGAATATCCTACAAAGACACCTTCATCGGCTTTCAGATCAAATTTTCCTAAATTATCTTTTGTATTTAATATAAAACATTTTGAACCAAAAATTTTAAAATATAGTACGTTTGGTTTTCTACCATAAATAATTCATATGGAGCATGTTTATTTAATGGTCTTATAGAAACACATTTAGAACATAACAATTTGTAGCCACAGCTTTAGCTCAAAAATTCTTTGGTAATTAGCTACTACTCAATAATTCTTGCACATTCTTATAATGTTCTATTTTTTCGTTCTACCACACTGTTTTGTTGAGGTGTTCTAGGAAAGGAAAAGTTACGACTTATTCCTTTTTTATTACAAAAATCATTAAATAGTTCATTTTCAAGTTCACTACCGTGATCACTTCTAATATTTTAATTTTTTAATTTTTTAATTCTTTTGCCAATGATTTTAAAACTTCAGAAGTATCACTTTTATGTTTTAAAAATAATGTCTATTTATATTTAAAAAGTTCGCCTACAATGACAAAAACATATTTGTTATGGTTAAGTGACCTAACTTGTGTAGGTCCAAAAGGTCAAAATAAAGTAGTTCTGAAGGTTGTAGAATCAATATAACTTTCTTAGATTTAAAAGATGATTTTGTCAATTTTCCTAGTTAACATGCATTGCAAAGATTATTAACTTTAAAGCTCAATTTGGGTAATCTTTTAACCAATTCACTTTAGCAAGCTTGTTAATATATTTAAAATTTATGTAACAAAATCTCTTATGCCATAGCCATAGATCGTTATCATTGGCTAAGAGACACATGTTATTATTATTGTTAATTTTCATATCCAAAATATAGATATATCTTTTCTTAGTTCTTCAAAAATTAAAATTTTGTTTTGGTCAAGGATGTTACATTTATCTTTTCCAAAAAAAATGTTAAAACCTTTGTCACAAGGTTGACTTATGCTAAGTAGATTATGCATCAATTTTTCTACTAATAGGACATTTGTGATTAAAGAAGAATTTGATATACCCTTATAGCAGACGTCATCGATGCCAATGATATATCCTTTAGAATTATCTCCAAAGGTGACGGTGCTTCCATCCTTATATTTGATATTTTTAAGCATGTTCATATTTCATGTTATGTGTTTGGAATATCCGCTGTCAAGAATCCATCTCTCCTTTTTCTTTGTACCTACAAAAAATATGAGTTCGAATTGGTACATACTTCCTATATTAGAGTCCTAATAGCTAGTTCTTAGGAAATCATATCCAATAAGGTTTAGTTTTCCCTTTAAAAATAAAATTATTATTATTATGAACATTATTTAAAAAATTCTTTATATATTTATTTTTAAAGTTGTTATCACTAGATTTTGGTACCCATAATTTAATTGTATATATTTTAGACTTTAACATAGGTTTTTCAATACTATTTCCCTTTATAAATCCAGTGTTTAAAGACCTACATTTAGAAGATTTCTTCTTCTTAACACTATTAAATTCTAAACCAGTTTTACTAGAAGATGGTTTTGAAAACTTTATAATTTTTGACAAATTTCTCTTCCTTTATTACTATTGAAAACATTTGAAGAGATTTTTCAAAGTTATTTTTAAGATTTTCAATTTCATTGCTAAGAGAGTTTTTGGAAGAATTCAATTCACAATTTTCTTTGGCCAACTTGACATTCTCATTTTTATACAATTGAAGTTCATCATTCAATAGAGTAATTTGAGAAGTCAAGTTTTCACAGGAAACTTAAGACCTTTGTGATTCTCCTCTAAAATAATTTTTTCATCATTTAGCATATTTTTTTCTACTTCAGCTCTATTAAGTTTTCCTATAGTTTCTTTGTTTATTTTCTTGAGTGATTTTATTTTTTCAAGAAGTTCTATATTTATTTTAAATAAATCATCATAAGGAATATCAGAACTTACATCATTACTTGTTGCAATGAACCGTATGTTAGTTTGCTCTGTATCGCTGTCACTCTTTGACCAAAATGAAGATGAATTCGAATTATCCCAGGTCACTTGAAAAGCTTGCTTCTTCTTCCTAAATTATTTTTCATTCTTATTTTTGAAAATTTTCTTTTGTTTTCGAAGATCCGGGAAATCTCTCTTAATATGACTAGTTTTATTGCATTCATAGCATTTTAAGGAGGATGAGTTGTTGTTGCTTTTGCCAAATCGTTTGTTCTTACCATGTTTTACAAATTTCTAGAATTTTTTTGTAAGAAACACAAAATCATCTTCCTCAATATCAGAGTCAACTTCGGCTTGAAATGCTATGGTATTCCATTCCTGCGCTTGTGTTCTTTTTACCTATAAATTTACAACAATAGATTTTCGATCAACTCTTTCAGTTCGAATGTTGAAAGATCATTGACCTCTTCAATGGCCAATATTTTTCTATAGCACTCATCCATTAATGAGTTGAATATATTCGATACTATAACAAAATACATATAATTTTCTTCTAATGCTATTAGAGCACGAGTAATGTCTTGAAACCTTAAATACATGTCAGCAATGGTTTCATTTGGTTCCATTCTAAAGTTTGAAAATTGATTCTTTAGCATAGAAATTTTTCTTTGCTTAACTTTATTTGTCCCCTCAAGAGTAATTTGCAAAGTATGTTGTATCTCATATGCGGTTTTGCATACACTAACTCTATTAAATTCATTTTTATCTAATGAATAAAATATTATGTTTGTTGCTATAGCATTATTAATAACATTAGTTTTTTGAGCAATTGTCCAAGCACTATATTCAATACTGGGTATAGAATATTCTACTCAATTAACATTCCATATTTCATAACCACTTGCTTGCATATATATTGTCATCCTAGTAGACCAATATGCATAGTTTGAACCAGTGAATAATGGCGGTCGAGCGGTAGATTGACCTTCAACAAATATGGCAATGGTGTTATCCATATTACTTAGAAAATCACTAACTTTGCAATAGTTTAGTGAAGGCCTTGCTCTGATACCAATTGACAATCTATTAGATCTAATATAATATGGATTATATTTAGTAATATATATATAGCTGAGCAAATAAGCAAATAACACGGTAAAGAAAAAGGTAAAATCACACCGGGATTTTTACATTGGTTTGGACCTCCCATTCTACGTCTTGTCCCTAAGCACCACTTAGGATTTTCACTAGCAATTATCCTTACTTTACCTGGAGGAACAGGTTTACAGACTCCGCCTGAGCACACGATCAGGACTTCAACCAACTATAAAAGAAACACTTCATTTTCTGACTTTGATGTGTTCATAATAACACAAATAAGTCACACTTCAATACACCATTCCTATAATTTCCTTTGATGGTATGTGAGTTGAACGTTTTGTGCTATAGGAAGTAGAAAGTAATTTTTGATCACTTTTGATTTCATAGAATAATAAAGAATAAAAATTAGAGAGCGAGAAATTGGTGAAATCAATGAATGAAACGGGTCTATATTTATAGTAGTGAGGAAATCTGCTAAAGAGTAGTGAATTTTTAAGATATCATATCTTTTTAAAAGCAGATACTTCTTTACAAAAAATTGGTGTCCGTTCAAAAATCTAGCTGTTTTTCTATCTCAGACGACTGAGCTAAAAAGTAAAATGTCCGACTCTTTATTACAAACTATTTAAAACAAGGTCAGACGTTTGAATTATTATGGTCAGACGTCTTAATGTATTCCATAAAGGAATACGTTCATTTTTTACCTTATTTAGATGTCTGGTACAAAGATTTAAACGTATGATTTCTTTTATTAGAAAAATAGATTATACAAGGTCAGACGTCTGAATCGAACCAGTCAGATGTTTGACTTGCTTTGGAAAATAAAAACATAAAGTACCTTAGAAGTTTGAGCTTCTGGGACAGACGACCGAGGGAATTTTTCCTAAACTTTCAAGGATTATTTTGAAATTTTCAGATGTTTGGAATATTAAATCAAATGTCTGGCCCTTTAAAATTTATGATTTTTGTGTACTCGGACGTATGACAAATGGAGTCAAACGTCCGAGTTCTGTCAATTTTGAAAACTTGATTTTGACAAAGTAGAAAATAGTTTTTGATCCTTTTAAAATAATTTCGAGTGTGTAATCATCAAAGGGTATTGTACATTATAGTATAGACTTGCTATAATGACAATACTTGATAATTGATCTTCAATGCCTCGATTGCAGTAGCTAATCCTTTTCTTTTGGAAATATCATGTAAGAGATGAAGTTTTGCAATATTTATAGAAATATATAGTCGTGTCATCAAAACTTCAAAAACGAAGGCTTCAATAGACCAATATGACCATGGGTCATAATGGGAGAAATTGACTCCTCTTTTGTCTTCCATGATGAAAACGACGTCTGCTTTCTCTTTACCAGCCTACGAAACCTTTAGGGTCGGAGTTAGGCTGAATATACTTGATTGCCGAAGCTGAGCTCCCTCCTATATCGGGCTTGAGCCCATCGACTAATGTCAGCCATGTGCGAGTTGCTGCAAAATGATAGTGTCTCTGAGTTGATTAAGGCTACACACTACAACAGAAAATACTTTTTGAAGCGTTTTAACAATGTTGTCAAAGTATTTTGCAGCGTTATGAAGAACGTTGTATAAAAATAAGCTGTAATAAGTCCAATTTCTATAATAGCATTTTCAAAAATGCTGCCTAAAGTCGTTCCATCGCAGCGTTTTCACCTATGTTATGTTAGCGTTTTTCAGAAACGCTGAGCGTTTTTACCTTTGCCAAGTTAGAGTTTTGCAGCGATTTTCCCTCTGTCATGTTAGATTTAAAGCAGAGTTTGAAAAACGCTATAATAATTTTTTACAACGCTTATAAAACACTACATAACAAATCTTATAATTGCAATCTTTAAGATGTTGCCTAAAGGTATTTAACTCCGTTTTAAAAATGCTGTAAAATATTTTGTAGTATTCTAGTCTTTTTCATGTTAGAGTTTACATAGAGTTTCTAAATATTAGAATATCTAGAAGAAAATCTATTCCAATGCAGATCGATCAATTCAAACTACACTAATAGAAAACATTTGATAAATTAAACTGATTATATACAAATTTTGTTAACTTTAATAAAATGATGCCTAATTTTATAAACTTAGTTATTTTTATAAAATTAATTATATTTTTTATAACTTAATTAATCTTTATAAACTTAGTCACTTTTATAAATTTAATTAACTTTTATTAATTTATCTAATTTTCATAAACTTAATTAACTTTTATAAAACGCAAATTATATTTTACAAACTTAGATATTTTTATAAATTTAATTAAATTTTGATAACTTAATTAATTTTTAGAAACTTAATAATTTTTATAAACTTAGTTATGCTTTATAAATTAATATAATTTTTATTCTTTATTTAATTTATTTAATTTTTATAAATCTTAATTAACTTAGTCAATTTTATAAACTTGGTTAAGTTTTTCAAAGCTTAATTAATCTTTATAAACTGATTTACTTTTATAAACATATTAAATTTTCATTTAATTTTGTTAACCTTGTAATTTTTTATAAATTTAGTTAATATTTATAAAATATAGTCAACTTGGTTAATTTTTTATAAAACATAGTTAATTTTTATAAAATTTAGTTAACTTAGCTAATTTATATAAACTTAGTTTTTTTATTAAAAAATAATTATTTTATGTATACCAAGTTATTTTATAAACTTGTTTAATTTTTATAAGACTTAGTTAAATTAGTTAATTTCTATGTTTAATTAATTTTTATCAAACTTGGTCAACTTAGTTAAAATTTTATAACATTTAGTTATTTATTAAATTTTTATAAAACTTAGTTAACTTCGTTATTTTTTGTAAACTAACTTAAGTTATTAATATTTATAAAACTTAGTTATCTTAGTTAATTTATATAAACTTAGTTAAATTTTTTACAACTTAATTAGTTTTTATTAACTTGGTTATCTTTATTAATAGTATGCTTTGAAGCGTAATCTTTTGGTCCGATCGTGAACTTCCCAAAATACCCTTCACTCATGTATAATTCAAGTATTATCTATATTATTCCCTTTGCAACCACCTAAAACAAAAAATAATTTATGTTATTTCTAACCTATTATTTCTACGCTAGACTGGAATAATTCAAACTAAGTTAAAACTTGAATATTTCAATAAATATATTTCTAGGTTTGCGTGTTCATTGAAACAAGAATAGGTCAAATACGCACATTAGATAATAAAAGATTTTTTAATAATAGTTGTAATACCTTTGGTGTGCACTTTTTTTGAGTAAGCGTGAACTACCAAAAATGCCCTCTACATATTATGAAATCTTAATATCACCTAAAAATAGGATCTAATAAATAAACTTCATTTACCAATTTAAAATGCTCTTTTATAAATATTACCAAATCTCATAATCACTTAAAAATAGGATCTAATAAATAAACTTTCTTTACCAATTCAAAATCCAAATCTACAAGTATTACCAAATCTTAATATCACTTAAAAAATAGATCTAACAGATAAACTTTTTTTACAGATTCACTTTTTATTAATTAATAATAGAAATAAAAATTCAAACTAACTAAAAATTAGATGTTGAAGCATTGAATAAAAATTCAAACTAACTACACCTGATTTCATCGCAAAAATATGACTAAATATTTAAGTAAATCATTCGTCTTGAAGGTGTTAAACATATATAATTTGTAGAAAAATAATTCACGCGCGAGGCGCTTGCCGTAATGCTCATTTTTATAATAATTTTTATAAACTTAGTTACATTATATAAATTAATCTAATTTTTATTAATTTATTTAATTTATTTAACTTTTATAAATCTTAATTAACATAGCCAATTCTATAAACTTGGTTAATTTCTTCAAAGCTTGATTAGTTTCTATAAAGTTATTTATTTTTATAAACATATTAAATTTTCATTAAAATCGGTTGACTTTGTTAATTTTTATTAATTTATTTAACATTTATAAAATATAGTCAACTTTGTTATTTTTTTTATAAAACATAGTTAATTTTTGTAAACTTAGATAACTTTTATAAATTTAGATTTTTTTTTTAAAACTTAACTGTTTTTTATATACAAAGTTATTCTATAACTTCTTTAATTTTTATAAGACTGGGTTAAATTAGTTAATTTCTACTAATTTTTATTAAACTTGGTCTACTTAGTTAAATTTTTATAAAATTTAGTTCATTTATTTGAGTTTTGTAAAACTTGGTTAACTTTGTTAACTTTTGTAAACTAACTTAATTTATTAATTATTATAAAACTTAGTTATCTTAGTTAATTTTCATAAACTTAGTTAAAAAATTTACAACTTAATTAGTTTTTATAAACTTAGTTATTTTCATAATAATTTTTATAAACTTATTTTAATTAATCAAATTTATATTAATTTATTTAATTTTATAAACTTTGTTAAATTTTTCCAAAGCTTAATTAATTACAATAAACTTATTTATTTTTATAAACATGTTAAATTTTCATTAAATTTGGTTCAATATGTTAATTTTTATAAATTTAGTTAATATTTATAAAATATAGTCAACTTAGTTAATATTTTATAAAACATAGTTAATTTAGTTAATTTTTATAAACCTTGGTTAACTTAGCTAGTTTTATAAACTTAGGTTTTTTCTAAAAAAACTTAATTATTTTTTATATATCAAATTATTTTATAAACTTGTTTAATTTTTATAAGACTTAGTTAAATTAGTTAATTTCTAAGTTTAATTAATTATTAAACTTGGTCAAGTTCATTAAATTTTTATAATATTTAGTTAATTTAGTTAATCTATTTAGTTTTTATAAAACTTAGTTAACTTCATTAATTTTTGTAAACAATTTTAATTTATTAATTATTTATAACTTAATTAATTTTGATAAACTTAGTCAATTTTATAAATTTAATTAACTTTTATGAATTAATCTAATCTTTATAAACTTAGATATTTTTATAAATTAAATTAAATTTTGATAACTTAATTAATTTTTATAAGCTTAATAATTTTTATAAATTTAATTATGTTTTATAAATTAATACAATTTTTATTCATTTATTTAATTTTTATAAATCTTAATTAACTTAGTCAATTTTATAAACTTGGTTAAGTTTTCAAAGCTTATTTAATTTTTATAAATTGATTTATTTTTATAAACATATTAAATTTTCATTAAATTTTGGTAACTTTGTATTTTTTTATAAATTTAGTTAATATTTATAAAATATAGTCAACTTAGTTAATTTTTTATAAAACATAGTTAATTTTTATAAACTTTAGTTAACTTAGCTAATTTTTATAAACTTAGTTTTAATTTATTAAAATATAGTTATTTTCTGTATACCAAGTTATTTTATAAACTTGTTTAATTTTTATAAGACTTAGTTAAATTAGTTAATTTCTAAGTTTAATTAATTTTTATTAAACTTGGTCAACTTAGTTAAAATTTTATAACATTTAGCTAATTTATTCAATTTTTATAAAACTTAGTTAACTTCGTTATTTTTTGTAAACTAATTTAATTTATTAATTATTTATAAAACCTAGTTATCTTAGTTAATTTATATAAACTTAGTTAAATTTTTTACAACTTAATTAGTTTTTGTTAACTTAGTTATTTTTATAATAAATTTTATAAACTTAGTTATATTCTATAGATTAATCTAATTTTTATTGATTTATTTAACTGTTATAAATCTTAGTTAACATAGTCAATTTTATAAACTTAGCTAATTTCTTCAAAGCGCAATTAGTTTTTATAAAGTTATTTATTTCTATAAACATATAAAATTTTCATTAAATTTGGTTAGCTTTGTTTAATTTTATAAATTTATTTAATATTTATAAAATATAGTCAACTTTGTTAATTTTTTATAAAACATAGTTAATTTAGTTAATTTTTATAAAACTTAGATAATTTAGCTAACTTTTATAAATTTAGATTTAAAAAATAAAAATTAACTGTTTTTTATATACTAAGTTATTTTATAACTTGTTTAATTTTTATAAGACTTGGTTAAATTAGTTAATTTCTACTAATTTTTATTAAACTTGGTCAACTTAGTTAAATTTATATAAGAATTAGTTCATTTATTTAAGTTTTGTAAAACTTAGTTAACTTCGTTAATTTTTCTAAACTAACTTAATTTATTATTTATTATAAAACTTAGTTATCTTAGTTAATTTTCATAAACTTAGTTAAATTTTTTACAACTTCATTAGTTTTTATAAACTTAGTTATTTTCATAATAATTTTTATAAACTTATTTTAATTAATCAAATTTATATTAATTTATTTAATTTTATAAACTTTGTTAAATTTTTCCAAAGCTTAATTAATTACAATAAACTTATTTATTTTTATAAACATGTTAAATTTTCATTAAATTTGGTTCAATATGTTAATTTTTTATAAATTTAGTTAATATTTATAAAATATAGTCAACTTAGTTAATATTTTATAAAACATAGTTAATTTAGTTAATTTTTATAAACCTTGGTTAACTTAGCTAGTTTTATAAACTTAGGTTTTTTCTAAAAAAACTTAATTATTTTTTATATATCAAATTATTTTATAAACTTGTTTAATTTTTATAAGACTTAGTTAAATTAGTTAATTTCTAAGTTTAATTAATTATTAAACTTGGTCAAGTTCATTAAATTTTTATAATATTTAGTTAATTTAGTTAATCTATTTAGTTTTTATAAAACTTAGTTAACTTCATTAATTTTTGTAAACAATTTTAATTTATTAATTATTTATAACTTAATTAATTTTGATAAACTTAGTCAATTTTATAAATTTAATTAACTTTTATGAATTAATCTAATCTTTATAAACTTAGATATTTTTATAAATTAAATTAAATTTTGATAACTTAATTAATTTTTATAAGCTTAATAATTTTTATAAATTTAATTATGTTTTATAAATTAATACAATTTTTATTCATTTATTTAATTTTTATAAATCTTAATTAACTTAGTCAATTTTATAAACTTGGTTAAGTTTTCAAAGCTTATTTAATTTTTATAAATTGATTTATTTTTATAAACATATTAAATTTTCATTAAATTTTGGTAACTTTGTATTTTTTTATAAATTTAGTTAATATTTATAAAATATAGTCAACTTAGTTAATTTTTTATAAAACATAGTTAATTTTTATAAACTTTAGTTAACTTAGCTAATTTTTATAAACTTAGTTTTAATTTATTAAAATATAGTTATTTTCTGTATACCAAGTTATTTTATAAACTTGTTTAATTTTTATAAGACTTAGTTAAATTAGTTAATTTCTAAGTTTAATTAATTTTTATTAAACTTGGTCAACTTAGTTAAAATTTTATAACATTTAGCTAATTTATTCAATTTTTATAAAACTTAGTTAACTTCGTTATTTTTTGTAAACTAATTTAATTTATTAATTATTTATAAAACCTAGTTATCTTAGTTAATTTATATAAACTTAGTTAAATTTTTTACAACTTAATTAGTTTTTGTTAACTTAGTTATTTTTATAATAAATTTTATAAACTTAGTTATATTCTATAGATTAATCTAATTTTTATTGATTTATTTAACTGTTATAAATCTTAGTTAACATAGTCAATTTTATAAACTTAGCTAATTTCTTCAAAGCGCAATTAGTTTTTATAAAGTTATTTATTTCTATAAACATATAAAATTTTCATTAAATTTGGTTAGCTTTGTTTAATTTTATAAATTTATTTAATATTTATAAAATATAGTCAACTTTGTTAATTTTTTATAAAACATAGTTAATTTAGTTAATTTTTATAAAACTTAGATAATTTAGCTAACTTTTATAAATTTAGATTTAAAAAATAAAAATTAACTGTTTTTTATATACTAAGTTATTTTATAACTTGTTTAATTTTTATAAGACTTGGTTAAATTAGTTAATTTCTACTAATTTTTATTAAACTTGGTCAACTTAGTTAAATTTATATAAGAATTAGTTCATTTATTTAAGTTTTGTAAAACTTAGTTAACTTCGTTAATTTTTCTAAACTAACTTAATTTATTATTTATTATAAAACTTAGTTATCTTAGTTAATTTTCATAAACTTAGTTAAATTTTTTACAACTTCATTAGTTTTTATAAACTTAGTTATTTTTATAATAATTTTTATAAACTTATTTTAATTAATCTAATTTTTATTAATTTATTTAATTATTATAAATCAGATTAACTTAGTCAATTTTATTAACTTGGTTAAATTTTTCCAAAGCTTAATTAATTTAAATAAACTTATTTATTTTTATAAATATATTAAATTTTCATTAAATTTGATTCACTTTATTAATTTTTATAAATTTAGTTAATATTTATAAAATATAGTCAACTTAGTTAATATTTTATAAAACATAGTTAATTTAGTTAATTTATATAAACCTTAGTTAACTTAGCTAGTTTTTATAAACTTGATTTTTTTCTAAAAAAACTTAATTATGTATTTATATCAAATTATTTTATAAACTTGTTTAATTTTTATAAGACTTAGTTAAATTAGTAAATTTCAAAGTTTAATTAATTATTAAACTTGGTCAAGTTCATTAAATTTTTATAAAATTTAGTTAATTTATTTAGTTTTTATAAAACTTAGTTAACTTCATTAATTTTTGTAAAAAAATTTAATTTATTAATTATTTATAATTAATCAATTTTGATGAACTTAGTCAATTTTATAAATTTAATTAACTTTTATGAATTAATCTAATTTTTATAAACTTAGTTATTTTTATAAATTAAATTAAATTTTGATAACTTAATTAATTTTTATAAACCTAGTTATGTTTTATAAGTTAATCTAATTTTTTATTCATTTATTTAATTTATTTAATTTATTTAATTTTTATAAATCTTAATTAACTTAGTCAATTTATAAACTTGGTTAATTTTTTTCAAAGCTTAATTAATTTTTACAGACTTATTTATTTTTATAAACATATAAAATTTTCATTGAATTTTGTTAACTTTGTTAATTTTTATAAATTTAGTTAATATTTATAAAATATAGTCAACTTAGTTAATTTTTTATAAACATGGTTAATTTTGTTTATTTTTAAAATACTTAGCTAATTTTTATGAACTTAGTTTTTTTATTAAAAAATTAATTGTTTTTATACGCCAAGTTATTTTATAAACTTGTTTAATTTTTATAAGACTTAGTTAAATTTGTTAATTTCTAAGTTTAATTAATTTTTATTAAACTTGGTCAACTTAGTTAAATTTTTATAAAATTTAGTTAATTTATTCAATTTTTGTAGAACTTAGTTAACTTTGTTATTTTTTGTAAACTAACTTAATTTATTATTATTTATAAAACTTAGTTATCTTAGTTAATTTTTATAAACATAGTTAAAAAATTTACAACTTAATTATTCTTTATGAACTTAGTTATTTTTATAATAATACCTTTTAAACTTGGTTAAATTTTATAAATTAATCTAATTTTTATTAATTTATTTAATTTATTTAAATTTTATAAATCTTAATTAACATAGTCAATTTTATAAACTTGGTTAATTCTTCAAAGCTTAATTAATTTTTATAAACTTATTTATTTTTATAAACATATTAAATTTTCATTAAATTTGTAGCTTTGTTAATTTTTATAAATTTAGTCAATATTTATAAAATATAGTCAACTTAGTTAATTTTTTATAAAACATGATTAATTTTGTTAATTTTTGTAACACTTAGTTAACTTAGCTAACTTTTATAAACTTAGATTTTTTTTAAAACTTAACTATTTTTTATATACCAAGTTAATTTATAACTTGTTTAATTTTTATAAAACTTAGTTAAATTAATTAATTTCTTAATTTAACTAATTTTTATTAAACTTGGTCAACTTAGCTAAATTTTTTTTTTAAAATTGTTAATTTATTTGATTTTTGTAAAACTTAGTTAATTTCATTAATTTTTATAAACTAACTTAATTTATTAATTATTTATAACACTTAGTTATTTTAGTTAATTTTCATAAAAGTATTTAAATGTTTTATAACTTAATTAGTTTTTATAAACCTAGTTATTATTATAATAATTTTTATAAACTTAGTCAAATTAATCCAATTTATTTAATTATTATAAATCTAATTAACTTAGCCAATTTTATAAACTTGGTTAATTCTTTTAAAACTTAATTAATTTTTATAAACTTAATTAATTTTTATAAACTTATTTAATTTTATATACATATTAAATTTTCATTAAATTTGGTTAACTTTGTTGATTTTTATAAATTTAGTTAATATTTATAAAATATAGCCAACTCAGTTAATATTGTATAAAACATAGTTAATTTAGTTAATTTTTATAAACCTTAGCTAACTTAGCTAGTTTTTAAAAACTTAGTTCTTTTAAAAAAACTTAATTATTTTTTATATATCAAGTTATTTTACAAACTTGTTTAATTTTTATAAAACTTAGTTAAATTAGTTTATTTTTAAGTTTAATTAATTTTTATTAAACTTGCTCAACTTAATTAAATTTTTATAAAATTTTGTTAATTTATTCAATTTTTATGAAACTTAGTTAACTTCATTAATTTTTGTGAACAAAATTAATTTATTAATTATTTATAAAATTAGTTATTTTAGTTAATTTTTATAGACTTAGTTAAATTTTTTACAACTTAATTAATTTATATTTTTATAAACTTATTTAATTTTTTTTAAACTTATTTAACTTGGTTAATTTTTATAAATTTAGTTAAACTTTATACAATTTAAGTAACTCTTTTCTTAATTTTTATAAAACTTAATTAACTTGGTTAATTTTTATGAATTTATTTAATTTTTAAAATCTTTAGTTGATATATTTAATTTTCATAAAACTTATTTAACTTAGTTAAATTTTATAAACTTAGTTAAATTTTAAAAACTTAATTTAATTTTTTAAAGCTTAATTAATTTTTATAAATTTATTTCATTTCATAAAACTTAGTCAACTTAATTAAATTTTATAAAACTTAATTTGTTTAATTTTTATAAAACGCAGCGAACTTAGTTAATTTTAAAATTAATTTTTATAAATTATTTAGTTTGTTATATATAAATTGGTTACTGCCATTTCAATTTATTTAATTTGTATTTTAGTTTAAATAAAGAAAATAAAGAAAAACCCAATATGATACAAACTTCTAGTGAATTATACTCAAAATAAAGTAAAAAGAGTAACAACATATATACATATACATACATATATGTACATATATGTATATACATATACATACATAAATGTACACCGTTAGAGAAAAGAATACACACCTTCAATTGGCTACTATATATTTCTGACTTATTTAATAATGTAGCATTCGGCACCTTCTCTCTATCGAATTCTTTATATCAATGTTTACATGTTCGATTGAATCCATGTTCTACAACATTGAATATTAAAAAGCATTAGCTAACACAACTACATTTAACCAAATATAAGTGAATTCAAGTGTACGATTATGACAGTAGCGATGTTAGTTTTTCCAATTCGAGTTCTGTATTAGTTCGTTTTTCTTCTTTATCCATCATTGGAAGTCGTCATAAGCCTCACAAAGCTAACCAGGCTAAGTGGGAAGCGATCAATTCCTTTCATGCTTATTCTTTAGGCCAAATCAGACTAAATCATTTTTGTATTCTGTATAGGTAATTTAAAATTGAGATTTGTTCATAGTATGACTTATTTGATACGAAATAAAATGGTGGTTATTACAGAACTGTAAATGGCTATATGTTTGCGCCAAAATTGGTCACAAACCCCGAATGTTGTGAAAGCACCAGTGTATGAATATAAATCAATAATATTCACACACAAATCTCAAATCTAAGCAAACAGAGTATCACAATTCAGAAATAATGAACATAAACCCGAGATTTATAGTGGTTCTGCGATCTTGCCTACGTCCACTCTGAAGTTGATAATTTTATTGACGTTCACTTGATGATTACAATTTCTTCTGATGTAGTATCACTGATTATATGATTATAATCTGTATCTAAGAAAGCAGTGGTGATTTTGAGTAAATCTAGCAGAGTTTGGGCGCTCTTTAACTTCTAAAATTGTCCGACCCCTTTTCTGAATGACCAGGGGCTCTATTTATAGGTGTAGGAGGCTGATATTTCGCCTAAACTGAAGGGAGACCAGTTCCAGTACGCCAGGGGGCCCACATGCCCGCTTTCTGGAAATCCGGGCCCACTTTGGGATCGATTCGAACTCAACTTCGAATCGATCAAGATTTGCTCCGATTGAGATGAAATTTGGCAGGAACATTCCTTTGGTTGCCAGTAAGCTACTGTGAAAATTTCATAGCATTTGGACTTGTAGATCTCGAGATATGATCGATTCAAGATCATGTTCCTAGCTATGAATTCCCTTCGAATCGATCCTCCTTGAACTGGCTTCTTCGAATCGATGCCTTCGACTCGATTCATTCGAATCGATAGGGTTGACTCGATGGTTCAACGTGTCTTCGTTATGACGTGGTGCGCCTCCTTCGTATCGATCCGACTTCCATGCCGAGTTGACTGGGTCTAATCCATGATTCTAGCTGACCTGACTTAGTGGATTTGAGGTAGTGGATTCATAGATATGTTCGTTCGAATCGATCATGGTATATTATGGCTGATCGATTCGACGCTGCCTCAACAGGGTGGATTCGAAGCAATGGCACTGGATGGATACGAGGCGATTAGTCTTCGTGGGTTCGAAGTACTTCGTCTCAGATGGATTCGAAGGACTCTAACCTGAAGGTTATGAATTAGCGTAGCTTTATGGATTCGAAGCGACTCATCCTAACTGATACAAGCGAACGCTTGTTTGATGGATGCGAACCGTGTGAAGTCGAACAGATGGATTCGAACAGAGGAGTGCTCGATGGTTGCGAAGCTCCGAGGCCAGATGGATACGAAGTAGAGGGGTTTCATTGATGCGAAGCAGGGGAAGGTTGATGGATTCGAACGCATGTTTCTGCCTATGGATTCGAACTCAAGGTCATTTCCTCCAACTTGCATCGATGATATCTTGAGCGTACGAACTCGGATTGACTTGAAACTTGGAACGTTGGTTTGCATGGCTTTACTTGTCATGTCTTATCAATTGTAGCCTGATCCGGACTCGGACAAAATTCATTGATATCCATGGTGAAACAGTGTATAACGAACTTTAACGACGAACTGTCTTTAATTTTCCAGTCAACTTTTTGGTGTCACGGCCTTGCCAAAAGGCGGGATAACATTTGCCCCCCAAAACATGCCTTGCGATAGGAAGGTGTGTTTTGTAGTTTTATAAGCTGGATGTTCATATCCTGTTGATGACCTGCAAAGACATTGATAGTTTTATCTGACCTTAAATGATGACCGTTCGCGATCTAGCCATTTTGAGGTGGAATGCGACCGTTCGCGATCTAGCATTTTTTATATGACCTCAAATGACGACCGTTCGCGATCTAGTCATTTGAGGTGGAATGCGACCGTTCGTGATCTAGCATTTCTATATGGCCCCAAATGACGACCGTTCGTGATCAAGCCATTTGAGGTGAGGGGTGCCATTCGAGGCGAGTTGTGACCGTTCGCGATCGGGTGCCGTTCGAGGCGAATGGTGACCGTTCGAGGTCGGGTGCCGTTCGAGGCGAATGGTGACCGTTCGAGGTCGGGTGCCGTTTGTGGCGATTTGCGAGTGTGCCCGGGGAGGGACTTAGTATCATCAATACCAGGTTTCATGTTCGGGTGAATTCCCGGATTGTTTGTTGCAACGGTTTATCGCCATCTCAGAGCATGCCTAGGGACCGTTCGCGATCTCGTACATGTGTAAGTGGCTTAGCCGTTATGAAATCACAGGTAGCATTTTTTCATTGAAAATAAGTTTTTAGCAGAAATGGTAAACGAAATCAAGTTCAAATGTTCAAATCAAGATGAAACAAAAGCAAAGCAAGGATGTCGAAGTGTAAACTCCCACAACGATAGGGTTAATAGTCATTCAGAGCATGCTTATGGACCGCTCGCGATCTCGCACATGTGTAAATGACTTACCCGTGTTGGTGAGAGGTTTACGACTTGTTCATCGTTATTTCAATTAATTGATAACCATACGGTGTCCCGGCTCAGGGTCACCCCTAGCTGATGTAGACGGTGGTCGCTCTGGCTCCACTGCTGGAGCTCGCCTTCTCACATACTGAAGTAGCATACCGTTCCTGATGTGCCCTTCCACCTCATCCTTCAGATGTCTGCAGTCGTTAGTGTTATGACCATTCAGTTCATGGAATAAGCAATATCTGTCTGATTTCCTTTCGTCAACAGTGGGGTCCCTTCGTATTGGCCTACGGTAGGGAACTTGCTCTCGTGTATCTCGGTAGATTCGCTCCAAACTCTCATTCAGCTCTGAGTAGGTGGTGAATCGTGGCTCTCTCCGCAGTCGCTTTGGCTCGTCACCACTATCCTCAGCCTTTCGTTTTCCTTTATCCTTGCCTGAGTCCTTTTCGAGAGGCTTTTTGTCTTTAATTGCATAAACTTCTATTCCCTCTCCTTCTTCTCTTTCAGCATCAGCGTCTTTCAATCGCAAAAACTTTTCTGCCTCGTGATAGAATTCTCCTAGGTCCATAGGCGGATCCTTAGTTAATGAATTTTTGAATTCTGTGCCGTCAGCTACTCCGGACACAACTGCCATCATAACCATGGATGGATCAGGACGATCCACCGATGCCACTACCGCATTGAATCGCGTCAGGAAATTCCTCAAAGATTCCCCAGCTTTCTGCTTTAGCATTGCCAAACTCATCACATTCTTGGGTCTTGAAATGTGAACTCTGAATTGCCTCATAAATTTCTCAATCAAATCGGTCCATGTCCAAATGGAGCCGCTCTCTAGCTGTCTGAACCATAAAGCTGCTATGTCCGTCAAATACAATGGAAAGCACCGGGCCATGACTTCCTGTGATGCCCCCAGCACTTCCATGTGCCTTATATACCTTGTTAGATGGACCGCAGGATCCGTCCTCCCATCATACCTTTCCACTGTTGGCAGTTTGAAATCTGGTGGGTTCCTAGCCAACCTAATCGCAGGAGAAAAGGGACTCATGTTCACGTCTTCAAGATCTCTGTTTACTAATCCGCCTCTCATGGCTCGCCTGACCATCTCTGCCAATCTATCGTTGTCTCCAAGCTGTAGTCCTCGTTCACTATCTTCGATCTGCCCCCCGAGTCCGTGTGAGCTTTCAGGTGTCTGCCCCCCTGGCTGAGCGTTCATCCCTCTATTACTGCCAAGTTGCTCGGATGCCGTTGTCTCTCTTCCCGGGTTCGGATCAACATGTTCTAAGTGTGTGCCCCCCAGCTCTGGCGCTGCGCCAGATGGTCCTGCTCCGTTCTGGACTCCGGTTGTTCCTTGATTTTGCGCTCCAAATTGTCCAATCTGTTGAAGCAAATTCTGGATCATTTCCTCCTGTCTCTTCATCATTGCCTCCATCTCATCCCTGGTGATGTAGATTGAAGCTTGGTTTGCTCCTGAGGAAGCCTCTTGACTTCCTTCGTGCTGACTTCTCTCAGCTCTTTGCCTTCTACTTGTTTGTCGGGTCATTGTCTTTCAAATCTAAACTTTTAAACCTTCGAATTCAACTTCCAAGCGGTAGAATCCCTGAGTTCAGTTCTCGGTGAAAGCACCAAAGTGTTTGCGCCAAAATTGGTCACAAACCCCTAATGTTGTGAAAGCACCAGTGTATGAATATAAATCAATAATATTCACACACAAATCTCAAATCTAAGCAAACAGAGTATCACAATTCAGAAATAATGAACATAAACGCGAGATTTATAGTGGTTCGGCGATCTTGCCTACGTCCACTCTGAAGTTGATAATTTTATTGACGTTCACTTGATGATTACAATTTCTTCTGATGTAGTATCACTGATTATATGATTATAATCTGTATCTAAGGAAGCACTGGTGATTCTGAGTAAATCTAGCAGAGTTTGGGCGCTCTTTAACTTCTAAAATTGTCCGACCCCTTTTTTGAATGACCAGGGGCTCTATTTATAGGTGTAGGAGGCTGATATTTCACCTAAACTGAAGGGAGACCAGTTCCAGTATGCCAGGGGGCCCACATGCCCGCTTTCTGGAAATCCGGGCCCACTTTGGGATCGATTTGAACTCAACTTCGAATCGATCAAGATTTGCTCCGATTGAGATGAAATTTGGCAGGAACATTCCTTTGGTTGCCAGTAAGCTACTGTGAAAATTTTATAGCATTTGGACTTGTAGATCTCGAGATATGATCGATTCAAGATCATGTTCCTGGCTGTGAATTCCCTTCGAATCGATCCTCCTCGAACTGGCTTCTTCGAATTGATGCCTTCGACTCGATTCATTCGAATCGATAGGGTTGACTCGATGGTTCAACGTGTCTTCGCGATGACGTGGTGCGCCTCCTTCGTATCGATCCGACTTCCATGCCGAGTTGACTGGGTTTAATCCATGATTCTAGCTGACCTGACTTAGTGGATTTGAGGTAGTGGATTCATAGATATGTTCGTTCGAATCGATCATGGTATATTATGGCTGATCGATTCGACGCTGCCTCAACAGGGTGGATTCGAAGCAATGGCACTGGATGGATACGAGGCGATTAGTCTTCGTGGGTTCAAAGTACTTCGTCTCAGATGGATTCGAAGGACTCTAACCTGAAGGTTATGAATTAGTGTAGCTTTATGGATTCGAAGCGACTCATCCTAACTGATATGAGCGAATGCTTGTTTGATGGATGCGAACCGTGTGAAGTCGAACAGATGGATTCGAACAGAGGAGTGCTCGATGGTTGCGAAGCTCCGAGGCCAGATGGATACGAAGTAGAGGGGTTTCATTAATGCGAAGCAGGGGAAGGTTGATGGATTCGAACGCATGTTTCTGCCTATGGATTCGAACTCAAGGTCATTTCCTCCAACTTGCATCGATGATATCTTGAGCGTACGAACTCGGATTGACTTGAAACTTGGAACGTTGGTTTGCACGGCTTTACTTGTCATGTCTTATCAATTGTAGCCTGATCCGGACTCGGACAAAATTCATTGATATCCATGGTGAAACAGTGTATAACGAACTTTAACGACGAACTGTCTTTAGTTTTCCAGTCAACTTTTTGATGTCACGGCCTTGCCAAAAGACGGGATAACACTATACAAATTACTTTATTTTTGTTATTTGATTTTGTTTGCGTCTGGAGTCCTCGTATAAAATATCCAGTGATGTTGAAGATATCATTTCTTTGGATGTGAAGGGTTGATTTTGGTTGATCGACCTTCGAAACAATTTGAAAGAAAAAAAACCCTCATAACCAAAATATGTCCCTTAAAAAGCAGACGATAAACACTTGTAAATTTAACACGATCATATCTTTTGTCATCACCAAACAAAATAGAACAATGCTAGGAGGTCAGTAAATAACAAGTTAGGAAAGTCGAGCTAGAGAACATAAACTGGGAGTGATTATATGGAGACTCCATTATTCATCTTGAGTCTTGACAATTTGACAAAAACATATTAGGACCATCTACATTATGAAAGAAAATAATACTTAATTCTTTGTATAATTATGAGCTAACATGCTACTTGAAAAACAGAGAGTTTGGAGGAGGCGTCCTTGGTAATGTGCACCTTTGCTCACTCTGAAACATAAACAGACATCCATCAGCCTCTCCAAACCTTCTCTATGTAATGAAGGTGATGGATAGAGAGGCACTAGCATTCAAGAAGAATCCAAAGAGTTCTGAGACTGAGAATAAGATTTTGAGGACCCTTGATCATCCATTTTTGCTTACTTTGTATGTTGATTTCGATGCTTCTCACTAGTACATATGCACAGCAAGACATATGTCTCTTGGTTGGATTTATCTAAATGAGGCAGAAGGAATTTTAGCATGAAACAGACAAGACTTTGAGGTATCATTATTATCAGTCTCTTAAAATGAGGACCATTTCTATTTACATTTTTTTTTTCCAAAATCAAAGATGAAATCATTTGTCCAGTTTTATTAAAAAAACTCCTCCACAAATAGGCCGTTGTGTATCCATACACAACTTTTATTCAGTTTAGAGATGGAACTATGTATGAAAATACTTTTAAATACATTGAAAAAAAAAATCAAAAAACATGAACTTTGAGTGATAATATAACAGAAGTCAATTGAAATATTTGCTCAATGTTTATATTGATCCACAGTATCAACCTTGATGTATGATATATCACCCACATAACCGAAAAATAAGTAGTTTAAAATTCAGTAATATGAAAAAAGTATTTTTTACTGATTGATACAGCAACATTTATAAGAAACAAGATAGTTTCTAGTATCACCTACCTATGGTTTGAAACAAAACTTAATGTCCACTTATGGATCCGCTAGATCAGGTGTGAAATAATTTTTTATTAAGGATCCATTATGCTTTCATTTTTACCAGAGAAAACGTCCAAGTTTTTATCGGGTTGGGTGAGACAAAACGGGGACCCATGGCATTTCTGCCAGTGCTAATCCAACATCATTTGTGATACCTTGACCTAGAGGACTTACAAGAAGAAACCAGCAAGAAAATCGTAGATAAAATATGCTTACAATTTACAAACAGAAATTGCCATTTTTTCACAGTAAAAAAACCCTCAATGACAGTTTAGCAAGCGTAAAACCTTGTTCACTTATAGTAGAAATAGAAAGATGATATATAAAAAGGTAAAATAAACAAATAATATGATACATGTTTAACAAGCCTACAAGTGGTGACTTCGACCCTTGGCATCTGGAAGTTTTTAGGATAGCCTGGAGTTTTACTTCCCCATTTCCTGAAAGCTTTCAGATCCTCACTCCCATCATGAACAAACACATACCATGAAAAACTATCCTAGGTATATCTAACTATATAGCCCGCTTCAGCAACCAATGGTAGAACATATACAAAATTAATCAAATGTAAAAAGAAAAAACATACAAAGATATGAAATAAAATCAATAGAACTAGCACTTAATGAATTTGCGACAACTAACCGTACAATCTCTAGAAGTGATGGAAGCAACCATCGATGATGATTTGGCACCCAAAATCAATGCTCTGTCATAGCCAACGGAAGCTTCAGCACCAGATGGTGAGAAGTAGGTTTCGTTGAGTAGTGAAGGAGCCATCGAGAAGCAGTAAAGTCATGGAGGAGGTAGCAATGGAGTCGAAGGATGGGGCAGTTAAAAAAAGTTAGAAGGGAAAGGAAATTAGGTTTACACTCTCAAAAAAAGAAAAGGAAAGGAAATTAGGTTTAGGGAGGGAAGTTTTATTTCTTGGGAAAACGAAAAGGAAACAAGTGGCAGGTGAAATTCCAAAATAAAAATGAAGTGGAGTGAAATTTGGGTTTACGCAGTGGTTCTCCAAAACCTTTTTATATTATTCAAGCACTAAAACATAAAAATAAAAATAAAAGTAGAATTTTGTACTAAAAGGCCACGATTAAGTGCTGTTAAAAGTAATTTTCCTGATAATGACATTGTTATCGTCTGCCCATTGGGTTTAGTCGGGTGGATTTTTCTGGACATTTCACTATTCTACCTGTTGCCTCACATACTTCACCAATATGCCTTCACGGATTAGTCGCACTATCATCTTTAAGGTGTTGACACTCATTGGTAGAGTGACCATTAAGCATTGGAATTCACAATACTTTTCATTACCCCTCTTCTCCTCCCTCCATCTAGAACTGGGAGGTCACGGGTCGTTGAAATGGCATGCGATCACACATGGCAAGACAGATTATTTCCTTATCATGATTTAAAGTTGCATCTTTAATTTGTGTACCTGGGCTTAAAACGTGAACTGTCTTCCAAGAGCTTCTTGCTGTTTTCCTACCGATCATTTTTTTGGTGATTATCTTCCCTTGGGCTAGCTTGAATCTCTACCGCTCTCCTTATCACTGTTAGAGATATCAGACATTTTCCACTCTCATTATTCCATTTGCTTTTTAGATAAAATTGGTCAAGGATGAAGCGGGTTGCTATTTAGACTGTTTTACTGTTGTTAAAATGAAGGTCTCGGTATATTTATAGCTGTTGAATAGTTATCGAATGGCCTAAGATTATGCTGCCAAGGCCCAAAAGTTGCTCTAGACCATTGACCTTACTGACCGGTTGACGTGCATGCTACTTGAGATGCCAATTGGACTGTATGGTGTAGATGATGCCATCTAGTAGGCTGGACCTTGAGCATGCTTTAAGCAAGTGCGGACGACATGGGTTTAGGGAGTGGTCATTGTAGGATTGCATTGGTGACAGCAAAGGACATGGAGTGGTTACTACACAGTGTCGCTTTTGAAAAAGGAACAATGTTTATCGTGTTAGTCTTTGCAGAGAGACCGTGTAGACGAAGCTTCTTTTTGTAGGGTCGATTAGGCATCTTTGGCCAATCCCTGCCGAGAGAAGACAAAAAGGCTTCAGAAGGCGGTCAATTGATGAAGAAGACAAGTGAGGGACTTGGTTGGGTTTGGGTCATGAACCGAGCCACTCAAATACCGAGAAAGATGCTTCATAGATAAGCGGGTAGTTACTGTTGTCGCTTGTTGGCATCTTTGTAGGCGATACTTGGCATGGGCATTTGACCTTACCGAGCGGGTTGTTTGTTGAAGGGGTCTTGATTATGAGTTGGTGTGTGCTGTCCGATCAGGCGAGCCATGATATCGGGGTATGGATGCATATGGATCAAGTGACGGACCAAGGGGCATGTCATTGTAATCATATAGCCCAGTTGGACAACGTTGGCTTGCTTATTTCATACTTACGAGAAATTCGAGCAAAATATGTATATATACACATATATAAATGTTTTTTAATTAATTTTTGTTATGATCGAAATATAATAAATAATATTGTAAATGAAATAGAAATGAATTTAAATTTGTGTGGTACTATGGGCACCGTCAAAAGTGTCTACTAATACAATTCCTAAAAAATATCAAATAATTTTATTTTATCATAATACTATATTATTCAAAGATCTACCAAAGGCATCACTTACGTCTTTTTTTGGCATGACCATCAATTATCGGCTAAAAGAGTTTTCATGGCCATCAAGTAATGCACTACTAAGGTTCAGTGGTTGATGGCCATGCAAAATGGTTTTGGCTAATGGTTGACAGCCAAGCAAAATGATTTTGGTCGATGGTTGATGGCCATGTAAAAAGACTTTACAATTAGGAAAGATATAAATTTTATTATGTTTATTACTTTTTGTTATGGTATTAGTAAGCAATTTTGGTGGTGCCTCTAGCGCCACACTTAAATTAGTTACCATGATATAGCTGGTCGATTACATGTCGTACTATGTGCTCTTTTCTCCTTGAGTCTTCATCCACTCTACTTCTTCCTTGTTATGAAAGACTAATCTATAAGCTTCAACTTTCTCTAATAAGGGCTAGAGCTTTTGCTTGTAATTTCTCATAAAAGAATAAGGAAATAAGGTGTTCTATATAGCCTCCAAATGTCTAAAGTATCTCCATATTTTTCTTCTTTCTTTGTCCTTAACAACAGATTTTTTTAAATTTAGCCCTTTTGTTCAACTACCAATGCACCCGATCCAACAATCACCACTCTAGCTTCCGCCCTAGCCACCACCTAAATCCACAAACATTAAATTGTTGCAAATCCAACGATAACTCAAAATTTCACCACTTAACGAACAACCATGCATCAAACACCTCACTATGAGGCTGCTTCTCACCTCCTCTTACCATCTTCCTTGCCAATAACCACTACTTATGAAAAAATAGCAGTACATATGGAATGATAATATATAATATCATCATATGAATATATTTTTTAGCAAAAAAAAAGTAGCAAATAAAAAGAAACTATTGTGCGGTAGATTTATAGAAAAATATTTCAACAAAATATAGTACTTTTTAATGTATGAAATTCCAAATGGTACTACATAGTGTCATTATTGCAAAATATCTTCAAAGAAATAAATATTAAACATTTAAAAAAATAATGCAACCTCAAATAATGAAAGAACGTATAGAAAAACAAAAATGAAACTAAATAGTAGCAAAAAACATTAAATCATTGAAAAATAAATAACCAAATAATCAAAATTGATCACAATAAATGAAACTAAATAGTAACAAAAAGAATTTTGATACAATTACGAACCATCTAACGATCACAATAAAAGTGTTACTTCAAAGTAGCATTGTAAAATTAAGTATTATTTTCACTCTGTAGTTCACATAATATATATATTTACTTCATCATCTAAAAATGCTATTATAATTCACAAATGTTACTAAAATAATGTAACATAAGATACACATTCTTTTTATAAAAAATGTTACTAAAATTCATAAAATATTGCTACAAAATAACATTACAAGCAGAGATACAAATTGTTTTTTTAAACTTGGTACTTAGTAAAGGGTGGTTATCTACCGTATCACATATCTTAGGTATTAAATATATACTGCAAGTTTAAATATGTCTATGGTCCAAATCACGCTATGCAAGTTTCAAATTCGTGACCACAAAACCTAAGTATAAATATACATTGCCATCTAAAAAATAATACATAAAATGGTACTAGATAGTATCACTACTAGATGTCATCTTCATTCCCAACCTAAAACTGCTTTATAACCACATTACCACATCATTAGAAAACCTCTAGCCGAAAACTTCAAAGTCATTACCAGGCAATCACCTCCACCAAAACACTCCTATGTAAAATAATACTACACCTCATATAACGTTTCTTTAAAATAGCATTATAAGCTAAAATACACACATTATATACGGAAGGCACTATAATACATAAATTGCTACAATAATTCATAAAATGTGAATAGAAAATGACATTACGTGTATATAATTATTTTTTTGAAAAACACAAAATGCTACTAGAAAGTATTATTGCTAACAATTATCTTCCTCTTATCCAATTTGTCGCTGCTACACCACAAACCACACCAACATCTAATCACTACACCTCCACACATGTTGAACCTCTAGATCGTTGCCAACACCAGGCCCACCCCTTCAACACCTTAGCCATCACCACTAGAGCCGCCCCTTCATCAACCTTAGTCATCGCAACTAAAGTCATTCACTCGAAATCTGGTACGCCGTGCTTCTCTTCCTTAACCCCCGAAACGACACTAATTTTGACTAACATTATTTAGAATATTTAATTGGGTAAATAAAATAAAATAATATAGATAGTTAAGAGATTGAGATTTGTTAATTAAGAAGGAGCCGTGCCTAAATGAATGTATAAGCAAAAGAAAATTGAAAGTAAGTAAGTAGGAGAAATATGGTAAGGGTAAAATAGAAATAACCTTTGTTCTTATTCCCTAAACCTTTCTATTTTTCATTCCTCATTCATTTTTACTTTCACAAACAAAACTAAAAACCTTAAAAGAACTCGGCCGACCACCATTAAGGGGATTCAAGGAGAAGAATAGCTAGGATTCAAGTAGAAAGCTTAAGCAAATCGATCTAAGGGCAAATCTCAACCTTCTTAACACAAAGCTAAGATGAATAATTAACTTACATCTCATTTTTGATATTGATTTCGGTTTCAAGTTAGATCCGATTTTTTTTTGCAACTTATATGTCATGTTGTGTTTGTTTAAATGGATATATATGTGTGTTGATGATTTATATTGTTTCCAATAGATTTTATGATATGTTTAGATTAGAAAACTATTAACTGACATCCAAATGATTTGCCTTTTTGATATATGGTCAATAACATTATTTTATAAGTGGGTTTCAAGTTTCATAATTTTCCAAGTAATTATAGATTTATTATGGATTTTCTAAGACAGAAAATAGAGAATTTCGGATTTAAATTATTTAAGGCAATTAAGTGATGTTTTTGGATTTGAAATTTATATACGTTAGAAAACATATCCAAAATTTATATACGTTAAATTATAACTTCGCCACTTCCATTGCTTGCTTTCGTCACCATGCCCAGAAGGCCTTTCACACCTATTCGAAATCGATGCACATGGTACCAAGCAATTGGTACGTAATGTATTAGAGAAAGGTGGAGGGGACTATATTGAAGGCACGCTTTCGAAGGGGTTGAAGCCAATTTTATTAGCTTTTGAATCAATCAACTTACCTTTGTTTTTAAAAAGAAGCTTTCGAAAGAGTAGCCGCTTTTGAATCCATTCGAAAACCCAACTGCCACATTCATATCTTTCGGATTGGTTTGAAGCCGCTTATAACCTTCAAACATTATATTCGAAAGGGGAGCTTTCGCCTTTTAAATTTTGAAGTCGCTTTCCTAATGCTTTCGAAAGGGTCCTTTGGCCGCCTTTAGTGAGGGGAAACCCGTTTCGTTAAGCGGCGTGGTCTCACTTAATATCTGTAAACCAAGATGTAATAGAATTATTCATACCAGGCTTTATGTCTAATTCGAAGTTTATGTTTTCTCCTTAAACTCTCGAGTGCTCAAAATTAAATTTGAGTAGATTGAGAGTTAAGAACTTTTTAGGTTTAGTAAGTTGGACAAATAAGCTTCTGAAGACGTGCAGGAGGTAAGGCTAGCTATGTAGGAGTTATTTAGTATTATTTCCACTGTGATATATTTATGACTGGCATGTCTATCTATCTAGTACTCTGATCATCCAAGAGGGCATCTTCATATGTCACCCTTGGCATAATTTGTAATAATTATATTTGATCAGAACCTGGGAACCATTTTGGGATTATGTAATTGAATATGAAATATTGATTTGAAATGTAATCATAAAAGTTGTTTTGAAATCTGTGTTGATTTTATTTCATATTCATGTGCTTTTGGTATTATGGATACAATTAGTATTATCTTATTTTATCACCAGAAGTTAATACTATAGATGACTACAGCATCTATAGCGCTTAGCTTCGGGCCTCAAAATAGGAGATGTTACAACTTGGTATTAGAGCATAGGTTTATGAAAACTTAAAATGATTTTTGAAAACATAGTCCTAAGGAATTAGAGAAAAGATTGGGATATGGGATAGCGTTATGATAACATACTTGCATTTACTATATATAAGTATACGTTTTATCTCTATTCTCCCATCTCTCTTAGGTTACTCCACTGTATCTTACAAAAGCTCGAATGCAGATTTTAAGGAAGTAAGATATGGATGGTAGGAATGGAAGAGTTAACCTTGATGGAGGAAGTACCACAACTAATGGAAACGCCAAACCAAACACTAGAAGGAATCCAGGTCGAGCACAAGTAGCTAATGTGAGCGTTGGAGCACCGCAAGTTGATATGGGAGCTATGTATCAGTTCTTCATCAACATGATGCAAGTTGGAGCTGCTATGGGATAGTTGGTGGAAATCTTGGAGAAGGAAATCAGGAAGCTCCGGTGGTAAATAACTATGCAGTACTAAGCTGAGACTATGCCAGGCTTGGAGGGAAGCCGTTTATCGGCACTGAGGATGCAATTGAAGTGGAGAATTGGTTGCTTCATTGCGAGAGGATTTTTGATGATTTGGGACTCAATGATGAGCAAAAAAGGAGATTGGCATCCAGATAGTTGCAAGGAGCAGCACTGTACTGGTGGAACAGTGTTACTGTAGGAGTAGCTGAAGAGGCTATGACCTAGGCAGAATTCAGAATGAGGTTTGGGGAAAGATTCATGTCGAAAATTTCCAAGTCAACTCTGCTCAAGAAGTTTGCAGAGTTGGTGCAGGGAGACATGACAGTGCTGGAGTATGCTACCATATTTAAAGAGCTATCGAGATACATATATGCTACGGTTGCGGTTATCAAAAGGAATGAGAAGTTCATCCGTTGATTGAGATATGAGCTTGCTAAAACAACTTTACCACATATTAAGGATCTGTGCGATGTAGTTGTTGAGATGGCTTTGAGGAATGAGGAGATGCTTACTTTCTTTAATGGTAATAAGATAGAGGAAACTCAAGGTGGGAAGAACCAGAAGAGAAAGTTTTTCCATAAGAAGGGAACTTAGAAGAGAGGAGCTGGCAAGAAAGGAAAGACATAAGTTATATGCTACAAGTGTGATAAGAAAGGGCATTTCGCTACTGAATGTCGCTCAGGAGATGGAAAGAAGGTGATCGAGAAGAAGAATATCAAATGTTTCAACTGTGATCAGGTTGGACATTATAAGAACCGGGGCAAGGAAACAGCCAAGGATGGAAAGGGCAAAGTGTTTGCACTAGAACCAGCTGCCTCAAGGCCAACAGCAAAGGAAAAAAAGAAAAGCTATGTTGGGAGGTATGCTTTTGATTCAAGGCGTATCAATTAGAGTTCTATTTGATATCGGTGCATCACATTCTTTTATATCTCAGTGTTTGGTAGATAAGCTTAAACTAGAACCCTCATACCTAATTACATCCTTAAGGGTTGTGAATCCAATAGGAGGGTATGTGACACTTGGGATGGGATGTGACCACTTAGAGTTTGAATTGTTAGGTCATGTATTTTCTTGCAGTTTGCATGTATTTGATTTCATAGGGTTTAGAATTATTTTGGTTATGGATTGGTTAAGTAAGTACGATGCTAGGATATTTTGCCATGATAAGAAAATATCAGTTAGACATCCTAGTTGTAGTGATCGGATTATATACTTCGTAGAAAACCCAAATTTTGAGGTTAATGCTTTGTTGGGTGTTATGGAGGCAAAAGGCAAGTTGAATTGAGTTTTCGTTGTTAGAGAATTCGTAGATATCTTTGAGCCTGTATTAGGATTGTCGCCGAAACGAGCCATTGAGTTTTGGATAGATTTAGTACCAGGAGCTAAACTTATGAGTAGACCACCAAGTAGAATGACACCTACCAAAATGAAGGAGCTAAAGGTATAGTTGGTGGATCTAGAAGGTAATAATTTTATCAGGCCAAGCAGTTCACCTTGGGAAGCAGCTGTAGTGTTTGCAAGGAAGCCAGATGGATCATTAAGGTTGTGTATCGATTATCGTAAGCTGAATGAGAGGACAATAAAGAACCGATATCCGTTGCCAAGAATTGATTATTTGTTCGACCAATTGAGTGGAGCCAAAATATTTTCCCAGTTGGATTTTGAAATAGGGTTCCATCAACTTAGAGTAGCATAGGATAGTATTCCTTTGACAGTTTAGGACAAGATATGGACCGTACGAATGGTTAGTGTTGCAATTCGGACTAACTAATGCACCAGCATTCTTCGTGGACTTGATGAACAGAATCTTCCAAGAACATCTGGATAGATTTTTATCAGTATTCACAGATGATATTTAGATATACTTTAAGGATGAAAGAGATCATGAAGTTCATCTTAGATTGGTGCTTGAGACGCTAAGGCAGCATCAACTGAAAGTGAAATTTTGAGAATGTCATTTCTGGAAGAAGGAAGTAAAGTTTCTCGGTGATGTAATCTCAGTGAAAGGGTTGTCAATAGATCTGGCTATGATCGAGACAGTGAATAATTGGAAGAGACCCGAAACAGTGACTGAGATAAAGAGTTTTCTTGGATTAGCTGGGTATTATTGGAGATTCATTAAGGATTTTTCGCGGATAGTAGCACTGATGATTAAGCTAACTCGAAAAGATGTGAAGTTTGTTCTGACTGATAAGTGTAAGGAGACATTCCACAAACTGAAACATTTGTTGACTAATGCACATGTATTAGTTTTTCCAAAGGGGAATCAGGACTTATTGGTGTACACAGATGCATGTGGGACATGATTAGAAGCTATGTTAATGCAGAGGGGTAAAGTGATTGCCTATGCTCCTCGACAGCTTAGACCGCATGAAGTTAGATATCAAACTCATGATTTGGAATTAGCTGCAGTAATTTTCGCATTGAAGGTGTAGAGATTTACCTTTTGGGAGAAAGATTCGAGTTGTAACGGTTCATAAGTCGCTGAGATATTTATTCTCTCAAAAGGGGTTGAATATGAGACAACATAGGTGGTTAGAGTTTTTAGCCACTTATGACTTTGGTATTGAATATGCACCGGGAAAAGGGAACAAGGTTGCAGATGCACTTAGCAGAAAATATCAGAATGTTGTATTGGCAATGATAGCTAAGTGGAAAGATTTAGAAGCATTGACTACATATGGAGTATGATGGAGATCTAAGAGTAGGTCTAGTCAAGAAACTGCTATGTTGTCGTGTTTAGAAGTTCAACCGGTGATGATCGAAAGAATTGCTTCTAAACAAGGAAAGGAACCATTATTAGTTGAACGGATCAGAAAGTTAAGGAATGGAATAAAGAGCGATGACTTGAAAGATTTCAGTTTAGATCAGAATGGGTGGTTGAGGAAGAAAGGAAGACTATGTGTTCCGAATGTGGAAAACATTAGGAAGGAAGTTCTTAGAGAATGCCATCGTTCGAAGTTCACTATTCATCCAAGAGGAACTAATTTGTATCGAGATATGAAAAGGAGTTTCTTCTAGGAAGGTATGAAGAGGGATGTAGGCTTATGGGTGAGGCAGTGTTTGAACTATCAACAGGTAAAAGAATAACATTAGAAACCGAGTGGGTTACTTCAGCCTTTGGATGTTCCAGTCTAGAAATGGGATTCTATCTCAATGGATTTCATAGATGGGTTGCCAAGGTCGAATAGAGGAAATGAGAGTATCTGGGTTATAGTGGACAGGTTGACTAAGAGTGCACACTTTGTACCCATTAAGTCGACCAGGATAGCACCATATTTAGCTAAGTTATCCATGAAGAATATAGTTAGATTGCATGGAATTCCTAGTAGTATAGTAAGCAACAGAGATTCCTTATTTACTAGTGAGTTCGGGAAGAGTCTACAGGAGGCTTAGGTACCAAGCTCAAGATGAGTACTGCTTACCGTCCATTGACAGATGGGAAAACGGAGAGAGTTAACAAAGTCTTAGAGGATTTGTTAAGAGCTTGCATGCTAGATTTCGGAGGATCATGGGAAGACCATCTACACTTAGTCGAGTTTTCGTATAACAACAGTTATCAAACTAGTATAGGGATGGCATCGTTTGAAGCTTTGTATGGAAGGCCATGCAAATCTCTCGTTTGTTGGTTAGAGACTAGGGATAGACTAATTCTTAGACCGGATTGGTTAAAGAAGCTACATAAAAGATTAAGTTAATTCGAGCTAGGATGAAGGAAGCTCATTCTAGTAGAAGAGTTATGCTGATAAAAGATGGAAAGACTTAGAGTTCTGAGTTGGACATCATGTTTTCGTCAAGGTGTCTCCGATGAAAGATGTAATCAGATTTGGAAAATCAGGAAAATTGGCATCGAGGTTCGTTGGACCATTTCCTATTATAGAAGGATCGGGAAACTCGCGTATAAAGTAGAGTTACCGAATATTTTGGCAGAAGTCCACAATGTTTTCCATATTTCTCATCTAAGGAAGTGTATTCGAGATCCAGAGACTACTGTTACATCGAATGTGTTGTTGGAGGATCTAGTAGTGGAACCGAATATAACTATAGTTAGAAAACAGCTCGTATAGTCACGAGAGATGAGAAGAGACTAAGGAACAAGACAGTCAAGTTAGTAAAAGTCCAGTGGAGTGACGACAAGAGAGGTTGTACTTGGAAAACTGAGAGCAAGATTAGGGATATTTATTCGAACTTGTTTGAAGGTATGTTTTATCTTTATGTTTGATTGTTGTGAGTACCTTATCATAATTTCGAGGACGAAATTCCTTAAGGAGGGGAGTCTGTAATGATCCTAGTTTTAACTAACATTATTTAGAATATTTAATTGGGTAAATAAAATAAAATAATGTAGATAGTTAAGAGATAGGGATTTGTTAATCAAGAAGGAGTCGTGCCTAAATTAATGTATAAGCAAAAGAAAAATGAAAGTAATTAGGAGGAATATGGTAAGGGTAAATCAGAATAGCCTTTGTTATTATACCCTAAACCCATCTATTCTTCATTCCTCGTTCATTTTTACTTTCACAAACAAAACTAAAACCTTAAAAGAACTCGGCCTACAACCGTTAAGGGGATTCAAGGAGAAGAAAAGCTAGGATTCAAGTAGAAGCTTAAGCAAATCAATCTAAGGGAAATCTCAACCTTCTTAACACAAAGCTAAGATGAATAATTAACTTAATCTCATTTTTGATATTGATTTCGGTTTCAAGTTAGACTCGGACTTTTTTTGCAACTTATATGCCATGTTGTGTTTGTTTAAATGGATATATATGCGTATTGATGATTTATATTGTTTCCAATAGATTTTATGATATGTTTAGATTAGAAAACTATTAAATGACATCCAAATGATTTGCCTTTTTGCTATATGGTCAAAAACATTATTTTATAAGTGGGTTTCAAGTTTCATAATTTTCCAAGTAATTATGGATTTATTATGGATTTTCTAAGATAGAAAATAGAGAATTTCGGATTTCAATTATTTAAGGCAATTAAGTGATGAATTTGGATTTGAAATTTATATACGTTAGAAAACATATCCAAAGTGAATTATTGTGATTTTTGGGGATTTTTCCCAAGTATTTACTATGATTAATAAATTATTTAAGTTAGAGGCCCTAAATGTTTTATTTTTTTTAAGGGAAAGGGCTTATTTGTTAAAATAATTTCAATTGTTAATTGTAGAATTGGGCAGTCTTTTTAGAAAAGAGTTTTGATAAACAATTGGCAACCCATCATATTTTGACAAGTTAGGCAAGTTAGGTGAAAAGGAATTACTTTTAAAGGCATAAAACCAGTTTTGTTTCGAATTACAACTTCGTCACTTCCATTGCTTGCTTTCGTCACCATGCCCAGAAGGCCTTTCGCACCTATTCAAAACCAATGCACATGGTACCAAGCAATTGGTACGTAGTGTATGGAGAAAGGTGGAGCGGACTGTGTCGAAGGCATGCTTTCGAAGGGGTTGAAGCCAATTTTATTAGCTTTCAAATTAATCGACTTGCCTTTGTTTTTTAAAAAGAAGCTTTCGAAAGAGTAGCCGCTTTTGAATCCATTTAAAAACCTAGCTGCCGCATTTATACCTTTTGGATTGGTTTGTAGCCGCTTATAACTTTCAAACAATGTATTCGAAAGGGGAGCTTTAGCCTTTTAATTTTTGAAGTCGTCTGTCCAATGCTTTTGAAAGGGTCCTTTTAGCCGCCTTTATCAATGGTTTCGGAGGCAATGGTTTTGAAAGGATGGTTTCGAAGCTATCCTCTTCTTCAATTTTTTTCTTAAGATTAATGCTTTCGAAAGATAAGCTTTCGCTTCCGTTCTCTTTAACCATATAGTTATACTAAATGTTAAACCCAACGGTTTCAAAAGAGATACTTTCAAAGGGTTTCGAAGCTATGTTTCCACAAATTCTCACTTGAACCCAATGCATTTGAAAGGTATGTTTTTTAGTGTTTTGCAAGGGATGTTTTTAGTGATTTCGAAAGGGATTATTTGAGGTCTTAAGCAATGGTTTTGAAAGGAAGGTTTTGGGTTTATAGCCTAATGTTTTCTAAGATAAAGGGATTTAACTTATTTTAATAGGATAGTAACTCTATGGATTTAGATTTTCATTAACATTATTTTGTGTAAAGCATATATCATGACATAAGTATTTTGAGTAAGCAAAGGGTATAATTTCCTTATTTTAAAAAGGTAAGATTTCAAGGGTAAATCAATTCTAAAGATTGTTTTCAAGGAATGAAATTTGAATAGGGTGGTTAGTCCAAATATTTGCTAAAAGAATGACTCGGATATTAGAATACTAAATGAAACTAATATAGGGTCACGCCTATACTTTAGCTAGTAGCCCCTAGCTAATATAAGTCCAAAATTCCAGTGTGTAGAGCTTTGTCATAGGTAAAACTAAAATGATGTTACACATAGAAAGGAATATACAGAGTAAACGTAGGTTATTAGTGAGCCCACAAAACCATTAGGATCAGTTGACCTAGAAGAAGTAGGTTATGGACAGGTTGTCCAGTATTGTATCTAACAGAAGTCAGAATATTTATCATGTCTGGTAGGCCCGAGTCAGCCAGTGGTTAGTAATCAGCCTGATAAAACTATATTGTTCGGACAGACAATCCACCTGATTTATATGCATATATGTTATTGCTGCTGTTGTTATAATCAGTTTGATTGCAGGATTTTGATTTGCAAAAGATATGATTTTAAAAGGGTCTTAGTAAGGGAAACCCGTTTCGCTAAGCGGCGTGGTCTCACTTAATATCAGTAAACCGAGATGTAATAGAATTATTCATACCAGGCATTATGTCTAACTCGAAGTTAAAGTTTTCCCCTTAAACTCTCAGGTGTTCAAAATTAAATTTGAGTAGATCGAGAGTTAAGGACTTTTCAGGTTTAGTAGGTTGCACGAGTAAGCTTACGAAGACGTGCAGGAGGCAATGCTAGCTATGTAGGAGTTATTTAGTATTATTTCCGCTGTGATATATTTATGACTGATATGTCTATCTATCTAGTACTCTAATCATCCAATGGGCATCTTCATCTGTTGCTCTTGGCGTAATTTTTAGTAATTATATTTGATTAAAACCTGGGAACCGTTTTGGGGTTATGTAATTGAATGTGAAATATTGATTTGAAATGTAATCAGAAAAGCTGTTTTGAAATCTGTGTTGATTTTATTTCATATTCATGTGCTTCTGATATTATGGATATCATTAACATTACCGTATTTTGTCACCGGAAGTTAATACTATAGATGATTGTAGCATCTGTAGCGCTTAGCTTCGGGCCTCAAAATAAGGATGTTACACCGCCATCCACGATGATGTCAATAGCAAACCTGAATTGCCACTCAATTCCCTCTGCCATCCACCAACCATATCGACCTATTTAGATCTCGGGATGAAATGTCATAAAATTGTCATGCCCTTCAGGTAAAGGTTTCGAACTTCTGCACTATTTTTTTGGAAATCTTTGTTGGTGATACTGAAAAATAAATTATTTTTCATTTGGTAAAGAATACTTGAAATTTTTCCTTAAGACATGTCTCTTGTATGCATTTTTTGGAATATGACTTTTTTGCATTTCTATATCTTTAGTTTATAGTTTTGCAACACGTATATTCTACACTTTGATTTTTTGTGCACATTTGAAAAATGCATAACATTCACATTTTAAATGTATGGTTATTTCCTTCCTTTTGCATTTATATATTATTAGTATATAAATTATGTTGCTTTATTTATATTCCAAGTTTATGTAGATAATCTACAATTTTTAGTTTGTTCTTTTATATTCTAGTAAAATGCATAATCTTTGTGCTTTTAAAAAAATATGTTTTCTTTTCTTTTATGTTTTCTAAATATGTAGGATATCGGCTTTTAGTTATATTTCAGTTTACTATGGATAATTTGCCTTTTTTCCATACTATTTATAGATCGCGCAAACATTAACCTTTTGCAAAGGTGCTCGAAACTTGTTCAATTTGCAAATTTTTATTTCCAAATGTTAACTATGCAAATATCATACTTTTAATTGCATTCCATCCACACTTTTATATCCTAAGTTCCAAATTGTGTTTCAGAAAGTGCAAATTATTCATTGTTAAATCTATTTTTATTTATATACATATTTTTTAACACAAAGGATGCAACACTTATTTACACAAGTTTTCTGCATGTTTAGCACTATTGCAGAGAATATGTATTTTTAAAGACAATCTTCAAATCTATGTACGGCTATAGTATCATAATTTACGATGTTTCTTATGATTGATAACATTTATAAATCATAGTGTTTTAATATTAAATGGAGAATTGAAGGTTTGGATGTGCATTCGAAAGAAAGATGGAAGGCTTAGTGCAAACAAGGCCAAATCAATTTAGGAAAACCAAATCCAATATTTCTTACTTGTCTATCCAAATCTATATACTTTAAGTTTACATCAATAACATTAGAGGATTTCCAAGGGGAAGTTGGTTTGATGATTTGAAAGATCACTATTTATAGTAGTAACATAGGATAAAGCTCTCTTTATGCTATATTATGTGACTTATATTACAATTTGAAAAATATTTATTTGAATATATTTCATTGCTCAAATGATATATATGCATTTTTTTACAACTATAAGTACTAGGTAGCATACAAGATACTACATGTCAATATATATTCGAATTGCGCTATGCAAGTTTTGAACCCGTGACCTATTGCACCTAAGTCGAAGCGCCTAACCACTGGGACAATGGTGCTAGTCTATATATGCCTTTTTATTCGTTCCATATGCACGAACTCTCTATTAGTCACATTGGATGTTGAGACAACCACAATCTCGAGGTTGTTGAAAAGAGATAAAGAAGACCACTTCTTTCTTAACATATTGCCTTTCCCAAGCAATACTGATTTAATGCAATGATTATAGGTAATATGACAACATTTTCATTTTATTGCCATGATTTGATGGCAATTAATATCCTATAAAGTATATTGAAACCTTATAATTCATATTCTCCAAAAGTTAGCAACTAAAAATTGTTGAAACAAAATGTTTCACTATAAAGACTTAAAAGCCTAAATAAGAGAAAAGGAAGAGTATCCTATTAGGATTTCAATATACTTTAGCATCAATTGATTATAAAACCCTACACCCATAAATTAACCCATATTGATTTAATCGAGAAATACATAATAGATACATAATTGTGGAAGACATACTTGAATTATATTTTCTGACTAAAAGAGAAGAAAATTTGGTTTGCCCTTCCAAACTGATATAAACCCCAAATCTGATATTAGCTTTCCATGGAAGAGGGTTAGAGGGTTACTAGAGTTTGTGTAATTTAGGTACCATAACCCTATATTTATATTAGTGTGACTTTTCTTGATTGGCCCTTCAACAAACTATAAGTATCACTCTAATATTTATACATTATTTCTATATGATGATTATACCTCTTAAGCATTAAGATATTTATTTCACAATTGATCACTTAATTTTAAATTGGTCAAAAAATAGCATGTACATTTAGATATTAACATACATGGACTCATTATGTTGAATTATTCCAACAATCTCCCCTTGGGCCACTTATGTAATTTTATATAATGTATTTATCTTTATGAGCTCCTAAATAGCTATCTTAATAGTAAGGTATATCCAAAACAATCTCGTCCATCGATCGTGTTAAAGACGATCAAAGGGCTTTCATTATCATTATTATTGTAACTAAACCCATCATTGGTCATATATACTAATACAATCAAACAACATAGATCGATCATGTATGCATAGAATGTAAATTACATGAAATGTGATCCATGTCTAATTCCAACTGGTCCTACTTTACCGAGATCAAAATGTTCAATATTTGCATAACATAGAGTGCAAAGAAAAGAACTTTGTCTCTTTATTTCTGATCAGAGAGATTACTTAATATGTTCATAACCGAAGTATAAAGCAATGCCATATGACCATGCTAGATAAAAACTTCACCTGAACCAAAATATCCTTACATAAAAGGAACACCCATTCAAGCAAAGTGCTAATGAAAGACCTTAGGTGATAATCCTTTTGTAAGCGGATCCGCTATCATGAAGTTTACATAATATGCTCTATGGATTACAATTTATATTGCACTCTTCCCTCATTTGAAAACAATATTGTTATTTAACATTACTATGCAACTTGAATGGTCTTTCATTCTCATTATATATATATATATAGCAATATGACAAAATTTCGTATTTATTTTCCATTACTGGATGCCTCATAACATAAAATAAATATTAGTTCCATAGTGGATGGAGAAGATAATAAGTGTTTGTATGACACCTTTCCTAATATAGCTTCATTGATAAAAATAATGATAATAATAATTATTATTATAGCCTAAAGTGTTGGCATCCAACAAATTCGGATCGTAATGACTAATGATCTCCAACCGATCTGATGTTTTGTTTGTGAGCATATAACATTTTTGTTTCTTAAAGATATATTGTAACCATTTCGGTTACTAACCAATAATCCAATTTCAGTGTCAATAAGAAATCTGGCAACAAAATAATAATGCACGTAATATCTAGACACGTACATGCCTTAGCATGTTTTAGACTCCACACCACAAATGGGTTTTGATTCTTTTTCATTTCTTTAGTTTCAAGGATATTATTATGCCATTACATAAGACAAATTTTGTCTCCTTTAGCAAAAGGGAATCAACTAATTCGCAGTTTGCGTACCAAACCTTTTTAAACACTTATCTATGTAGTTCTTTTGTGATAATCCAAATATTAACCCATAAATAATAATATGGTGTGTTTGGATTCCTAATAAAAAAGTGTCATCACTAATAATTTTTTATAAAAAGTTATTTTAGTAAAAAAAATATCTTACTTTCATGTAATATAGCTGAATAATTTTGATAAGCATTTTATCATCAACTTGCAAAATCTGAAATAAAGTTTACCCTCTTAGACTTTTGATACTTATATTATCCGTAATGTTCCCCCCAAAACCGAATGAGATGAAAACATGATGAAATATGGTATTAACGTTGCAACATGCCCCAAAATTATTCTAAAGAGTCTTTCAATAAAACCAAAGAGAAAATCTCTTTAAAAAACATTGTTTTCCTTGTGAGGACAGTTTTTCTCCTACAAATAAGCCTTATATCTTTCAACATTATCCAGTTAATCCCTTTTGGTTTTGAATAGTTATTCAAAACCAATGGTCTTTTTAGCTTAAGGTAGGGGGAAGATCCCAAACTTTATTGCCTTTTATCGATTTACACTATATATTCATTATCTTAAATCCACATTTCAGATTAATATCTTATATGGATTGATGTAGATTAATATAATCATCTTCACCAATCAATTATTTATATTTATGGAGAAATACTACATAATCATCTAAAATAGTATTTCTTCCTTTTCAAGAAGATCTCCTTGGTGACATAGCACTCCAAGGTTATTGTTCCTGGAACATTAACCTCACTTGAAGAGAATTTAGTTTAACATTGCATTATTATGGTTCTTGATTTACTTCTTTTTCAATGAAAGGAAAGATAACCTATAAATTATCAGGAAAAGTAACTGTAGTTGAAATCAAAGACAACAATTTCTCTTTAAGTATAATGATCCATACTTTATTTATTCCCACAAACTCAACATCCTTTAAATTGTTGTAGTTCCCATCTTAAAAAAAATTCCCTGAGTGCGGTTTCATAAAATTTATAACTCTTAAATTGCTTTGAATATCGTTAAAGTATGTGATGTCATGAATGTCTCATCCTATAATTATCTGGTAAGATAAATAAAATAACCATTTCATCATTAGATACAAATTCAATACTTTATTATAGAAGTTATTTATCATAAGCATAGATCAGTTATATTTTAAACTTTAAGAGATTCAATTCTATCAATGTTTGAATTTACTGATAAATTATCTTATTATTTCTAAAGAGACAATAATAACCCATTTGTTCGTGTTAGAAATAGAAATCCGAAATGTTTTTAAATGATATATAACAAAAATATCAAAGAAATCAAAACAATATATTTGAAATCTCAATAATAACTTAAAAAATATCAAGTGTACTTTATTTTTAATGACATTCAATTACCTATATAGATGTGTCATTCAACATCTGTTGGATATCAGTAGCTTAATAAATTAAGTCTTTATAGAAAATTTTCATGAGTAGTTATACCCGTATCTAATATTCTAACCATCACGTGTTTCTAGGTACTAAAAATAAATTTACCTCTGGATATACTAAAGTAAGATATGTATTTTCCTTGATAGAAGATGCGTGATATCTAGTAAAATTATCTTTATATGTCCATGCATTTCATAAAAGAAACAACTATTAACATCCTCATGTTATTTCTTTTCTTCTAGACCCTTAGTGATTTTCTTATCCTTAATTAATAATTATTTTTTATATACATTTACAACGTAAGTTAAATGAGTACATTCTATCTGATCATGCTTCTATCTCTCTTCTTCTTATAGACAATATGAAGTGAGCCCGGTAAGAGGTCATTTTATTCTTAAAAAATAATTAATAATAATTTAAAATAGGTTATACTATGAATAAAGAGGGTATCTTGAAAAAATTAACTGTAGTGCTGTTAATTTTTGAAGCAATATTTGACATTTCTATATATAATACTCATTTATGTTTCGTAACTTTGACTTTATCGAATTAAGCACCCTTTTTTAATTTTTTTTTGGGCAAAAAACTTTTCCATCTTAGCAAAGACCCCTTAATATAGATTATCCTTACGGATATCACACCCTTGAAAGCCTCTAAAATATTCTATCTTTTGATCATTTGACTCTTGTGGTTTGGACTATCCCGACTCTTAGTGTTCTCCATAACATTATAAGAACATTCAACCGTAATAGCGGCGGATATGATCCTCTTAAATCCAAGATCCAAATTCATACAACCAAGAACAATATTTTCTTTTACTAATTCCTAAAGCCGGTCCTAAACTAGATAGGAATAACATTAAAATTGGCAGACAATTTAGTTAAATTAATTGAAAATGGAACAAAAAAGATTGATCATATGTGCTCATATCCAAAAATTAGCCAGAGTAAATTCAAATAATTAGTAAGTCTCTTCTCAAGATACCTATTACAACTTTGATATCATGTCTTTGGACAATAATATTAACTGTGAGCGGTACTATTGTTGTAATGATCTACTAGAACTGGGCCAACCCACAATGGATGTTATGGGTGAATTTCGAATCCTTTTACCCTATTGGACCTATATTGGTCCTATGAACTCTAATTTATTTAGAACATTTCTACATTTTATTTAAATAAAATCTCTTATTTTATTTAAATTTATAAATTATATATAGTTTTATTTAATTAATATTTAATTAAATATAAAATTACATATATGTATCATATACATAAATGTATGTGTGTGCATGTGTAACATAATAATCCATGCAAGGTATAACATTACTGTATATAAATTGTTTGCAACCAAATTAGTCACAAACACCCGAGAATAGGTTTTTGTAGAGAAGTAAATGAAGAAAACTAAATTGAAACAGAGGAATATAGTAAACTAATAAGCAAATCAAAACAATTAACAAGAACACCAAGATTTATAGCGGTTCGGCGTCGTATGCCTACGTCCACTTTGAATATTCTCTTTATTGATTCACTATTAACTTGATTACAATAGAAAACAACAAGAAGTAAGGAAGAAAGTTGATTACAATAAGGAACTATGTAACCAGCAGCGTAAAGATCCTCCAAATGACCCCCTATGAAAATATTTATAGGTGAAGGCGACACCAATCTCTCTGAAACTTCGACTATAGGACCTTCTTATCCATATGGAACCATTATAGGGGTCACTAGGCCCTAATCCCAATGAAGATGGATTAGTACCGATCCATCCATTGGTCGATTCCAGAGCGGCGATCCATATGGTGGCTTCTTCATGTTTAGACATGTTGGCACTTCAAATATCATGTTGATTGAGCTGGTAGAACTTATGCTTTTGATTGGTCTTTGATTTGAACCCACTTGCTAAACGTTCTCTACTGAACCCTTCTTAATAGAACATGCCAATCCATCATCCTCCGCCATTCTAACATGCGATCCCTAGGGCATGACCACTAGGGTCCATATACTCTGCTCTCCGAATTCCATTAGCTTTAAACCATGGGATCCTTAGATATTTATTGAATGCTCATGTAATATAATACACGCCAATCCCACCTTGGTTTACCCAGATATCTCGATCCATCCATTTCCCCAATGCTATGCCATGTTGATCCATCACATGAACCAATCATGCCTTGCTGATCCATAGACTTCCTTCATGTTATGCCGGTCCATCACATGACCAATCATGCCTATCCATATACTTTCATCTATACCAATCCATCATATAACCAACCATACCAATCCATCTTGATTCCATTAAGCTATGCTGATCCATGGCTTGCCCAAGCTAATTTCCATACTTTTAGCATATTGTATCATCTATCTACCTACTCCGTTCAACCTTGGCTTCATATAACCATCTGAACTCTACTTCCGGGTCCTACAGCCATTGCTCTGAGGTCATCCTTCTTGATAACAGTCAAATCCATCTTGCGCAACCAGTCCAATATTGCCGGGTCAGGATACTGGTAACACTTGCCCCCCAAAGTACGTCTTGTGAATAACATGACATACTTTGAATCGAAACAAATCTAAATTGTCGGAAAGAAGTCCATTTAGCTTCCTGACTAATTGCTATTCTTTTGTCAAATTGTTTTTTCCAAGGCATTGAATTCTCCATTGATCGTTAAGATGCTTGGTCGATTTTCAATAATATAAGTCCGATGTCGTATTCCGTCAGTATATATAAATATGGTCATGTGGGAATTATAAGCCTTTTATTATCTAATCCAGCCTCGAACTTGAAAGTTTCATGTTTGACTGCAATTCCTGTTGATTTCAAGAAGTTGAACTTTTAAACCATTCCCGTGCATATTCATATACACGTTTTTGTTGTTGACTCCCAGACGTGTTCGAACGTTCATAGGTCGTTGCCATTTTTTATAGTGTATTGTATGTTCGCGTTTACAGTCAAACCTTCATAAGCACTATTGTCACTTACTTTTCACTCATCCACCATTTTTATTTTTATTTTTTTATTTATTCATCATTAATTTTTTATATGTATAGGGATCGGCATTCAACATGTCAATCCATTGCTGAGGCTGTGCTAATAGGGATCGGTAGGCCATAATGTCGATCCTCCCTTACCTTTTACTCATTTAACTCTTTGGCCGATTCCTCTTCCACACCCACATATATACAAAAACTTTCCTCCACTTCTTCCTTCACTTTTTATTCTCCTGTCTTTGCACAGAACTTTCCTACCGAACCCAAGCTCTCCAAACCTCGATTTCGAATCCATCCATGATTCTGCCAGTCCACAAATTTGACCTTACTTCGCTTACAATTCAACAATCCTCAATTGTTCATCCCTATCTTAATCTGAAATTCTCATATAGGTAAGAATTTGCCATAGCTCTTTTAATTACATGATTAGGTTTTCTACTTTGAGTTGTTGATGTGAGCGTAAGGTGGCGATGGAGAGCGTGTGGATACGAGAGAGAGAGAGAGAGAGAAAGAAGAAGGAGATGGGTTCGGCTGATGGTTTTGATGGAGAAGGAGTTAGGAATGGAAAAAAGTAGGGTTCAAACTATGGTGAAATGGCGATGATAGGGATCGGCAAGCGAAGTTTTGGTTGTTTAGCTGCTTTTAGTTGAGAAGATGATGGGATGAGGGAGAGTCAAGGTCTAGGATCAGAAAGGAGAGGTTTTGAGAGGGATCGGTGAGGAAGGATTAGGAGAGGGATCGGTATCTCCTACTTTGGCATAGGGTTCGGTGTAGAGGCTTTAAATTGAGGGATCGGTAGAAAGTGATCTAGGAGAGGGATCGGTATGGGGTCTTAAGGGAGGGATCGACAATGAAGTTAAGGAATCAGTATTTAAATTATTGACTAATCTAATCCAAATCATTCGAACATTTAATGCTAGTTTGACTTGTTGAACTCGAACATAAGATGACCATGAACAATATAACATGCATACTTGAACTGTTAAACTTGAGACTGAATGACCAAACTTTCGTAACTCTCAATATGGACTAAATAACAAACTTGCTAATGAACTTGGGTAACAGACTTCATAATTCAATATGCCGATTGTCGATCCCAAAGCTTTCGATGTCGATCAATCTTCTTGCCAATTGAGACGGTCAGCAATGACGGTCTCTCTGGACAAAACTCCAAGTCTCGTCGTTTTATTTTTGCCTTTCTGATTTCAAACTATTTATTTATGTTTCACACTGCACTGCACTAGTTCACACTTAACACAGGGGGAACATGTTATTTTTCTAATCTCAATTATCTATTGAGTATAGCTGATATAGATCTCAAACGCTCGAAGCATTCGGTTAACATGTCTTCTGATTCGGTGACACGACACACTGGTTTTGAAGCGAAATCAAGTTCTACAATTATATCTGGAAGGCCTTCTCCTAGCCATCACGTAGAGAAAACAGAGGTCTCTAATCCACAAGCTAATCTTTTCTCTGATCTCCTAGTCCTTCCAACGGAGGATATAGGCCCCACCCCTGATGCTGCAAAGGGTGCTATTCTTCTCAATAACCTAGTGGATTCACAGGCTTCTCGAATTACCGAAGCTGCTCTTCGTCGGTTATGCTCAATCGATGGAATTTTGTTTGAAGCTGTCCTAGTTCCTACAAGGCAAGATAGACCCCCACTTGCTCCCAGCCAGGTATACAGCATGCAACAAATTTATGTAATGGGCTGGATGTGTTCCGCCTTTCAATTCCTTTGTCCGGGAGATGTTGAGATATCTCGGGATCGCCCCTACCAATTGCATCCCAATAGTTATGCTTTTATTTATGGGACTTTCTTCATATTCATGAGTGTTCTATTCCATCCGCCTACTCTTGAAGACATCATATTCATTTATAATTCAAAAGACGATCTGGAAGCCCTTTTTACGTCTTCCTCGAGCCTTTGCGAAATTGCCAAGTTTTGACAGGCGCTTGGAACAAACTTTAACTGTTTAAACATGAATGTTTCTATATGCGATGCCCTCCTAGATTCGCAATACGATGGTTAGAAGGACGTAAGTACTCCTTCCACTTTTGTCTCAAGTTCATTGGCCCAAGTCATAACTTTTCCTTTGAATCCACTAACATCCGGAGTTATATCAGGTGTTCGCCCATACACTGAAGGCGCTAATTTTTCTAGGGCCATCACTGCCATCCGGGCTACCCCCGTTGAGGGTTGGGACATCGAATTCCTTGTAACCGATGAATTTATATCTTTGTTTGGGTTGTTAGAGGACTGCCGCAGGATCGGACTTCCTGGAAGCGCGTATTACCAAAGAATATTGTCGAACAAAGAGGGGACGCAGTTAACCCCATCGTGCCCCCTACCGAGAGGACTTGGGAAGATACTGAGGGGTGAGAGATTAAAGATTCTTAAGTCGAAAAGCCGAAAGATGTCGATGCAGGCCTTGGAAAAGTGCCAATGGTTGAACCATCACAAGTCGGACAATCCCAAAGACCTACAAAGAGAAAAAAGAGGTTGACATATAGGCTATGTAGAAGAAAGACCGCATTGGACCTGGAGTTTGTTATTACTCCTCTTGAAGAGGAATCATCATCTCAGCATTTGGAAAGTTCGTTAAAGGGATTCTCTAATCTTCAAATTCCGAACGACATCATGTCTTACGACTTTCCAAACATTAACATCGAAGGACTTAACTCTTCCACAAGAAGCGGTGAAGGCATCCAACCTTCTAATAAAGGGGAGAACACACCGATGAGCAAAGCTACCGTCACTAATCTATCGGAGGGAACACTTGGACACTCACAATCACTTGCCCCCTACTATACACTTGTTATATATGGCAATTTCTAATACGCTCTTATTTGGTCTTTACAAGTACAATGTCTCAATTAAGAGCCTTTGATCGTCTTCGAAGGTCCTCAGCATATCATCGTCCAAGCCGGGATTCCGAGTCTACCCGACGTAGAGAAAAGGACGAGGGATGAGATAGGAAATACCACTCGAGGGAGTCTTCATCCTCTTCTAAACGCAAGTCCCTATCTCATGCATATCGACAAGGCGAGCAGTTCGACTTTCTTGCCCAAAGTAAAGAGCAGCCTTCCTATCATGGTCCTCATATCGACTCGTCTCATGAGCCACATTCCGGATCTTCAAGCTCCAAGCAATCTCATGAGCGTCGTTCTGGCAAACATGCTATCGCTACCTCCGAACCACCTTTGTCGGCCACTGCTCCTAACGCTTCCACAATAGAGAAGTTGATCGAGCTCAAGGTCACTTTTCCGAAGATTTTCTTTGATGGCCTTAAATTCCTTCCCTCTATTCATATAATTCCAGGGCATGCCAAGGAAAGTTCTCTAGCATGTGTGAATGACATATTTGTGCAACACGAATCATTCACATACTTGGTAGAAAAAGTCTCTGAAGTTTCTATCGAGCAACAACACGAAATAGACCATCTCAAGTTGGAAGCCGTACATGACAAGGATATAATCAAGCACCAGGACGCTAAGTTGCTAGAATTCAAAATCCAACTTTCTGAGGCGGAAAATAACGTCAAGGAGATGGCAGAAGAGATAAGCCGTCTAGAAACTTCTCATAAAAATAACTTGATGCCGCACTTCATCGCAGCGGGACGCTCGCTTTAGAAAAGGACTCCTTGCATAAGGAGAAAGATGCTTTAGCCCGCCGCGTTTAGGAAATTGAAAAATTGCTAAAGAAGGAAATAGTGGAAAAGATTGAAGCCCAGGAGGAATCGTAGAAGTATTATGAAAAAGTCGTTGAGGCTAGGGGCTTGAAAGAAAAACTTCATGAACAATTTGCTAAAATTGAAGTTCTCAAAGAAAAGGCCCGAGAAGAAGGTCGAAAAGAAAAGATTGAAAAAGTCAACTCCCAGGTAGAAGCCTTCATGGAGTCCAATAGGAATGAGATCAAGGACTTATTCAATCTGCTGATCATAGAATACAATGCTAAAGTCCTGCTCCACCGTGACTTGAGTTTTCTTGGCGAGGGCTACCTTGAATCGCTTGCTGAAGCTTAAGAGCATATTGTTAAGATGAAGAAGGAAGAGTTGAGTGAAGCTGACTTTAATGAGGAAAAATTAGTTAGGGAGGTTCTTCGCAAAAACGAGCCTTCGGATCTGGCTGCTGCAAAACTTCAATTTTTCAAGGCTTCTGCACCTACCGAAGGAGGAGAGGATATTGCTTGGTCTTCAAGAACTAATCTTAAGGGTTCCTCTCTAACCTAAGTAGCCAGATCATCAACTTCTCTTGACATGGAGCAGAATCTTGGCTACGATCCATATAAGCCCAGCTTTGAATTAAAAATGCTATCTCCCATCCTTGAAGGAGGCACCCTGGCGACTATAGAAAGTCAACCAGATGTCGGTATCATATTATACTCCTCCATATATAATTTTTTTTGTTCTTCATGCACAATGGCCTTTGGCCAACATCCCTGTTTTATCAAATTTTGCAGGTCTTCCGGGTCCTAGTCAAACTCCCATAAGTGGCGCTTTTTAGAACATCACGAGGAAATGGCCAAAGACTCGACTGCTGCTAATGTTCCGAGAACCAATGCTTAAGTCATCGGTGCGCTTGACGGAGATAAGACTGAGGATCCACTCCCGATCGACGAATTTGATGACATGATAATTCTCGGTGCCTCGGAACATACCGATGAGACCGGCATGAGGGAACAGATCGAAAAGGAGGAACTATTGAAAAGAAAACTCAAAGTCGAACCTACCAAGGTGAACGTCGACGATCCTCATCTCGTGCCATTGCAAATTAGTCCACTGGGTGAGTCGATCCTCGATGAACTTCCTCCTACTTCCTCAAGCTCTCCGGCCAAAGGTGAAAAAGGGTCTCGAAAGAGAGGTACGAGTGTCTCGACCCCTGAAAAATCCAAAAGAGAAAGAAAATCGAAGAAGTAGTTTTTGCTTCATGTCATTTGCATAATTATTTCTTTCACTAGTCGTAGTTGTACGGGTATGAATCCTGATCTTCTGAAATAACTTGTATCGTAATTTTGGCATCCGTAAATAAAAGTTTTTGTTTTCGGGTATGCTTTGCGTGAAATGTTATTTTTAGTAGATGAACGATTACTTTCCATTCAATGTACTTGTAATTCATTACTTATGAATTCTATTAACAATCCACCATCTCCATCTCAAGGCCTTCATGTGGTTGTGGCCTCAAGTCGTATCAAACACCAGGTTCTGGCCTTAGTGTCGCACTGTCGGGTTTAGTGGTTTTTTTGGTTCTGCCCCCGGCATAGATCTGGCAAGGCCAGAAATTGGACGGTCGAATTCCATCCTTAGCAAGATTTACTCCTCCTGTCGATTTCAGGCCGGAGTTTATGGAATAGAGAATAGTCGAAATCCACTCATCTATTCATGGAGTTTGTGGAATAGAAAACGGTTGAAATCCACTCATCTATTCATGGAGTTTTCAAAATAGAGAACGGTCAAAATCTACTCATCTATTCATGGTTGTACTCGAGTCTGCTCTCTGGGGACTTGGAGTTATTTTATGGGCAGTTGGTACCCACCCGATTTATGTTTATACTTCAGTTCACGCTTTGGGGACTTAGAGTTGTTTCGCGAACAGTCGGTATCTGCCTAATTTATGTTTATACTCCAGTCCGTACTCTTGGGACTTAGAGTTATTTCGGGAGAAATTAGTTTGTACTCCTTTTGGTTGATTGGTTTTATTTCAGTCCCACTGTTTGGGTAGGAATTTTTTGATCTCTAGATTGTCTACCATATTCGTTCCTTATTGTGTGTCCCATTCTCTGGATTATTTACAGGAATTGTTAAATGACAAAATTGACTGAGCTCGTCTTGTTTGAACCTATCAGGGGTTAGCACGATCGATTAATTTCAAACTCTGGGAGCCTGTTCACACGTATCGATATCAATCAGTCTCGTCATGTACTTACATACAATGCAATAACAATCATAACTGCAAAGGAAGCTTGAAACTTTATTCATTAAATGGAAAGGAACAAAATAATCTATCTTATTACATATTCGGAAAATCAAATGCTAAAGCAAAACTCTGAAACTAAACAGAAATATAAAGAAAATAATCTAAGTGAAATAGTGTCGTAAATGCTCGCTATTCCACGCTCTCAGAAGTGCAATGCCAACGACAGTCGCTAGCTTGAAAGTTCCTTCTCCAAGCCTATGTTCAATGACATATGGTTCTTCCCAAATCGGATTCATGTGTGACATAGGAAAAACCCATTTCGAGATGAATTCACCAATTTCGAAGGTTCTTGATCGCACTTTAGTGTTGTAATATCGGGCGACTCGATGTCGGTGTGCAGCTGCTCTCAAATCGGATTTCTCTTACTTCTCATCTATAAAGTCTAAAGATTCCAAGAGAAGGTCTTTGTTTTTTGGGATCGTAGTAAGTCACTCGATGAGAAGGGACTTCGAGTTCTACTAGAATAATGGCTTTGGAACCGTAAGCAAGGGCGAATGGAGTATGGCCGGTCGCGGACTTGTGAGTGGTTCTGTAGGTCCAAAGTGTCGTAGAAAGTTCATCCACCCACTTGCGTCTAGCCTTCTCCAAATGCTTTTTCAGAATAGACTTGATAATCTTATTTATAGCTTCAACCTGTTCATTTGCCTATGGGTGAGCAACCGCTGCAAATCTCTTTTCAATGCGGTATCTTCGGCAGAAGTCTTTAAACTCAGCACTATCGAATTGAGTCTCATTATCTATTACAATGGTTCATGGGAGGCCAAAGCAACATATGATGTTTCAGACGACAAAGTTGATTAATTTCTTGGTCATGATTGTAGCTAAAGGTTCCGCCTTAGCCCATTTGGTAAAGTAATCAACCGCCACAATAGCGTACTTCGTGCCACCTTTAAAGATCGGAAATGAACTGATAATATCTATTCCCCACATGGCGAATGGCCATGGGCTGACCATTTTGCGTGATTTCTGTTTGCGAAGTTCTCAGAACTTTTGCATATATTTGGCATTTATCACATCGTCTTACATAATCGGCTGCATCTCAGTTCATGGTTGGCCAATAATACCCATAACAGAGTACCATCTTTGGTAGAGTTTGCCGCCTAGTGTGATCGCCACATTCTCCCTCATGAACTTCTTTCAAAACACGTTTTATCTCATCATGAGCGATATACCGGAGTAAAGGGACTGAGAAACCTCTCGTATACATGACTCCTTCTTGCATAATATATCATGAAGCTTTGCGAAGGTGTCTCTTTTCATTTCTTTTATCGGGCAGGGCCCCGTGCAATAAATAGTCTTTAATTGGAGCCATCCACGATTCCATTTCAAAATTGGCTTCCAGTGCTTGATCGATTTCCATCATGTTTATACTTGGGGTATCTAATACTTCGATCGATACCAAACCCATCTATTGTGCATAGCCGGTACTAGCAAAGTTTGCCAAGGAATCAGCCTCTCTGTTTTGATCGCACAGAATTTGCGAAATGTCATAGTATTCAAATTCAGTTAACAACTCCTGAACTCGGATAAGATAAGAGGCAAGCCGTTGTCCCTTAGCCTGGTAGTCTCCTCTAACTTGATACACCACCAATTGGGAATCACAAAAGATTGCAAGAGTTTTAACTCCATGTTCTTTGGCGAGTTTAAGTCTGGCAATCAGAGATTCATATTAAGCGTCATTGTTTATCGCTAGGAAATCAAGCTTCAGAGCATAACAAATCGATCGATTCTTAGGAGTTACAAGCATAATCCCAACTCCAGAGCAGTGATCATTAGATGCTTCATCAGTATATAACTTCCATCGTATGGTGGGGATTTCACTTCCTTCTATAAGATCACCTTGCATAGTAAACTCTGCTATAAAGTCCACTAAAGCATGTCCCTGGATAGCTCTCCGAGGGAGATAAGTAATGTCGAATTGGTTGAGCTCAATGTTCCACTTGAGTAACCTCCCAAATGTCTCAGGGCGTTGTAGGACCTATCGTAACGGTCGGTCGGTGTAAACATTAATCGGATGTGCTTAAAAGTACAGGCGAAGCTTTCGTGATGCAATTAGCAAGTAGTTCGCCAGTTTCCCTATTTTCGGATAATTCCTTTCTGCTCCTGCCAATCGTTTACTGGCGTAATATACCAACATCTGGATCTGACTCTCCTCACGAATCAAGGCAGCACTTATAGTGTATGTTGATACAACCAAATAAATGAACAACTCCTCATGATCTACCGGCTTTGACAAAATAGAGGGTCTCTCCAAATGATTCACCAGAGCTTAGAACGTGTCTTTACAATCCTGCATCCATTCAAAGTTTCTTTTTCCCTTTTTAATCAAATCGAAGAAAGGAATGCATTTGTCAGTTGCTTTGGAGATAAATCGACTCAAAGCGGCAACCTTCCCATTAAGACTCTGCACTTGTTTAATGGTTCTTGGTGCTTAGATATTGCGGATAGCCTGAATCTTCTCTGGATTAGCTTCTATTCCACTAGCGTTGACAATAAAGCCGAAAAACTTTCCTGATGCCACACCAAACGAATATTTCAAAGGGTTGATTTTCATCTTGTAATATCAGAGGATGTCAAACATTTCTACCAAGTCTTTGATGTGGTCGCTTGATCCTTGGGACTTCACGAGCATATCATCCACATACACTTCTATTGTCTTTCCAATCTGATCCCCAAACATCCTGTTAACCAAGCACTGATAAGTTGCCCCGGTATTCTTCAATCCGAACGGCATTACTACATAACAATACAACCCAACATCTGTAACAAAGCTAGTGTGCTCCTAATTAGGGATATGCATTGGGATTTGGTTATATCCTGAATACGCATCCATAAACGATAACAATTCATGTCCTGCAGTTGAATCAACTAGCTGATCAATCCTGGGAAGGTGAAAATTGTCTTTTGGAAATGCTTTGTTCAGATCTGAATAATCAATGCACGCTCTCCATTTTCCATTCGCTTTCTTCACAAGCACGGGATTAGACACCCACTTAGGATAGAGGGCGTTGTGGATAAACCCGTTGACTTTTAGTTTATCCACCACCTCCTTTTTAAAAGCAACAGATCTCTCTGGATCCATGCCTCGTCTTTTTTGCTTCACTGGACATACTTTGGATCAATATTCAATGCATGGTTCGCGATGGCAGACGAGATCCCACACATGTCAGAATGAGTCCAAGCAAATACATCTGGATTCGCTCAGAGAAAACCAGCAAGTTCTTTCATCATTGAGGTGCTGAGCTGCGACCCAATCTTCAAGGCTCGTGATGGGTCATCGTGGCTGACCGTGATATCAATCATCAGCTCTGCCGGCGCAGCCTTGGTCTCTTTGGGCTCCTCCTCATCATCCCTCGAATCTATATCTCTATAGAACCAACTATGGTGCCCAAACCAAGGCTTAGGTGAAAATTATCAATCTTCAGTAACTTGGATGTGGACAAATTTGTCCACACCTTTCCCCTTCTCCTTGCATTGAGCTTCCCTCAACTCAGCTACATAACAGGCACGTCCAGTCGCCTGATCACCATGAATAACTCCAATACCATTATCCGTTGGAAACTTTAAAGTTAGACACCATGGGGCAAGAGCTGCTCAAAATTCAGTCAGAGTTGGTCGGCCCAGAAAAACATTGTATGGCGAGTCAACATCCAAAACAATAAACGGTAAGATCCGCACTCTCCTACATTCATCTTCTCCCAATTCAACAGGCAACTCCACATAACCACAGCCTCAATCGCCACGCCATTAAAACCATGTATGCGAGCTTTAGACGGTTTTAAATATTTGGCCTCCATTCTCATCTGATCATACGCCTTCTTGAAAATTATATTCATCGAGCTTCCACAATCAATTAAAATCCTTCTCACCAAAGCAGGGCCAATAATGGCAGAATTGACCATCGGGTAAATTGTAGGGGCCTCTACTTTATATGCATCCCTGCTTCTAAACACAATATCATCTGCTATTGTGCGTTGTTGGTTTCCCGGAGCTCCATCTTCCATATTTGAACAACATTCAAAATTTACATGCCTTATCACGCTAGCATAACGCTCCATTTCTTGCTAACTTCTATCCGCAGGGCGTGGTCCTTCAACTATTGTATTAATTACTAGTCTTCCACCAGTCCGCGCAGGCTCCTCAGCCCTACGCGAAGCTTGTCCTCGATTGGGGTCAGATGTCCCATATTCGCCATCTTGTGGAGTTTCAAAAACTATTGCAACTTCTTTCCCGAATCAATTTTTCTATGACATCCTAGAGCTGCCTACATTCATTCGTATTGGGCCCATAACATTCGTGAAACTGACAATACTTCTCAGTCTGCTTCTGTCTCTTTGATGAATCTTCTGGTTGCGATTTCCTGTACTGTATGGAATTGCAAGTGGATAGATAAATGTTCTCTAGGGACATGTTTACCAGCGTGCAATTTTCATACATTGGAATCTTGGGCTTTAATCTTCCAAAATCCCTCTTCCACTCTCGATTCCTGTCTCCATCTTTCTTTTGTTGTTTGGCTTATTCTGAACATTCACCGAACCTTTCCCGGAACTGTCATCAGACTGTTTATTGTAATATTTCTCTGCACTGCTTCTCCACTCAGTCCTACAACACACTTTTCCTTGGAGGACCTGGCCTCCTCTTTCTTCAAGAACTAAGCTGCCTTTAAATAGAAGCGTTCCAATGTGACAGGCGGTTTTCCAGCTACCCAATCTCCGAACTCTGATTCCAGATCAATCCCTCTTGTCACGGCCATAGGTATAGCGTGATAATTTGGGTTACTGACTTCCATAGCGATGGTATGAAATCTTTCCAAATAGTCTTTCAATGATTCCCCTAGGGCCTAGATCACACTGGAAAGGGACATGACATCTTTAGGACGAACTACGTGCATTCATAATTATTCTACAAATTTGGTTGCCAACTCATCGAATCTCGAAATTGACTATAGAGCTAGTCTCGTGAACCATATCATTGCTATCTCGGAAAGGGTTATGGAAAAGCATCTGCACTTGGTTGCGCCATTGGCTCTTGCAGAATCCATCAACCTTCATATCTTATAATATGCTGCCTGGGGTCAGTTTTTCCCTTGTAGGCAAGCACTGATGGCATGTTGAACCTTTTTGGATATTCCGCATGCAAAACGTTGTCAATAAATGGGGTATGGCTCCTCGAAATTCCCCAGTCATCATTGATCAAACCTTGGTTCTCTCTCACCAACTGTCTGACCATTGCCGACAAATCAGGTGTTTGGAAGGGTGGTGTCAAGCGGTGGTCACGCTCCACCTCACTTGAATGGTCCGATCGATGTCTACGGGCCGTTTCATGCCTTCTTGGTCCACCATCCTCTTGGTGTGCACCTTGGACATCCATCTCATTGTCGTTCCGGTGAGGTACCTCATCAGTATTCAACCAAACCCCAACATCCAAGCTTCCTGGAATAGCTCCATCATCAAGTTATTAATTTTAGCTCTGGTTATAGAATCAACAGGGTTATGGACTTCAGTAGGATCAACATTCAAATTTGTAGGTTAGTTGCTTGGTCCTCCTGGTTGAATACTAGCAGTCTCATTCCCATCAACATTTTGAGAAGTAGATCTGGTATGTCTCACCATTGTTAATCTCGTTGTTTAGATTTTTGCAAATCTGAGTAGTGTAAGAAGGTTTATGAAGAAAACTATGGATCTCCTTTGGGGGATTTATCCAATCCAGTAGCAGTAAAGGGGATCCAAACAATCTGAGAATCTGATTTCTCAGTGAAAGCACCAAAATGTTTGCAACCAAATTGGTCACAAACACCCGAGAATAGGTTTGTGTAGAGAAGTAAATGAAGAAAACTAAATTGAAATAGAGGAATATAGTAAACTAATAAACAAATCAAGACAATTAACAAGAACACCAGGATTTATAGTGGTTCGACGTCGTATGCCTACGTCCACTTTGAATATTCTCTTTATTGATTCACTATTAACTTGATTACAATAGCAAACAGCAAGAAGTAAGGGTGAAAGTTGACTACAATAAGGAACTATGTAACCAATAGCAAAGATCCTCTAAATGACCCCATAGGCCAGTATTTATAGGTAAAGGCGACCACCAATCTCTTTAAAACTTTAGCTACATGACCTTCTTATCCATATGGCCCACCATAGTGGTCGCTAGGCCCAAATCCCAATAAAGATGGATCGTTACCGATCCATCCATTGGTCGATTCTGGAGCGACGTTCCTTATGGTGGCTTCTTCATGTTTAAACATGTTAGCACTTCAAATATCATGCTGATTAAGCAGGTAGAACTCATGCTTTTGATTGGTCTTTGACTCAAACCCACTTGCAAATCATTCTCTGCCGAACCCTTCTTAATAGATCATGTTGATCCATCATCCTCTGCCATTCTAACATGCAATCCCTAGGGCATGACCCTTAGGGTCCATATACTCTACTCCTCAAATTCCATTATCTTTAAACCATGGGATCCCTAGATATTAATTGCTAAAATGCTCATGTTTTATAATACATGCCGATCCCACTTTGGTTTACTCAGATATGCCGATCCATCCTTTTCCCTAATGTTATGCCATGCCGATCCATATACTTCCATCGTGCCATGCCGATCCATCACATGACCAATCATGCCTTGCCGATCCATAGACTTCCATCATGTTATGCCGATCCATTACATGACTAATCATGCCTATCCATATACTTTCATCTATACCGATCCATCTTACAACCAACCATACCAATCCAGCTTGATTCCATTAAGCTATGCCGATCCGCGACTTGCCCAAGCTAATTTCCATACTTCTAGCTTCCTGTATCATCTATCTACCTACTCCATTCAACCCTGGCTTCATATAACCATTTGAACTCTACTTTCGGGTCCTACAACCATTGCTCTGAGGTCATCCTTCTTGATAACAGTCGAATCCATCTTGTGCAATCAGTCCAATATAGCCGGGTCAGGATACCGGGTAACATAAATGTTAGGATTTACATCGCAACAGACATGTTAGCTCATCCTATGTGTATTAAATGTTGTCCAAATATATGTATATATGTAAACTTATTATTTATATAAATATTAAAAACTACGTATATATATATATATGTGTGTATATGAATATATGTATATATATAACTTATATGTAAAATATTAATGATTTATATATATATACTATTGCGGTCAATATTATATATATATACATATATATATATATATGTGCACATATATAATTTTTTAAATCATTTTACACATATACAGGTATATGTATGAATTAAAGTAACAAAATTATTATTATTATATTTAAATATATATATATATATAAGAATATTTTTAATATATGTATATTATATTAATTATGTATCTAAATTTTTTTTTTAAAGCTTTCCAAATCGAATGTACATCAAAAAAATTTATTTATATGTTATTACATTAATATATATATACATAATAATTATTCAAAATACAATAAAATAATAATAAAAAATATTTTTGTGCCGTATTATTCAAATTTTAAATTTTTAGAAAATCAAGCATGATATTTTAAAGTTATGAAAATTTTTCCAGAAACTTCTCGATCAAAATAATATTTTTAATTAATTGATTGATTTCAACCGTTCATTAAATTAATTTTTTTTAAATATTAATTTGTTTTTAAATTTTGATTTTTTTGGCCAAGAGTTTATGTGATGATAAAAAGTTTATGAAATTTAAAATTTAAATTTTGAAACATATTTTATTTTATATGATTTATTTAATTAGTGTGTTGATTTAAATAATAGTAAATAAATATTAAAAATTAATTTGCGGCTACCGAAAACTATAATCTATATGGATATGCATTTATATAATATATGTTCAACTATTAACATGATATAATGATATAATTAAATAAAAGTTATATAATTAAAATTAGGTAGTATATTAATATATATTAATAAAATAATAATAATTAAAATAAAATTTATTTAGTTGTACACTTCAAATCTATATATAAAAATGTGTTTTTTAAATAAATTAAAATACACATATAACCCATCTAATATGTGACAACACTGATGATACATATAAGAATCTCACGTAACTAGCAATATCACTATATATATATATGAATAATATAATATTATCTAGAAATTATAAATCATATAGTATAGTAAATAAATACCTAATACTAATGCCTTAGAACACACCTTGTAATGATAAATTATCCCTCCTTGGAAATCTTTTCGATTCAACGGATTGTTAATCCTTGAACCATAGACCTTTAGCTATCTAATAGCCGTCGCCTTTTTAATTGATTTGAGATGAATTTGTTGGAGCTCCTTATTGATGAGGTCAGCCAGCAATGATTGGGATACGGCAGCTAGCATAGGGTTAAGGGTCCTTTTATAGTCGAAGAAATAGAGAGAAATATGGATCACATCGCATACCATCTCTCATCAAATCTCAACCACCCATCTCCAAATCCCTCTAGCCTTTTTAGTCGCCACCTACAAACCCTATTGCTATCGAAATAACATCTTAACATCATGGGCAACATCTGATTTAAGCCTAAATAAATATTATTAACTAAATCAAATTTAATTAATTATTGTATCGCATATCGATTGACATATTTATAACTATTATTAATATATATATATATAATAATATTTATTCCTCAAATGATATTCAAAATTTTATGAAATCATAAATATTAATTAATTAATTAATTTGTAATAATTATAAACAAATTAAATCTTTTAGTCTTAAGAGAATTCATCATTCCGGTGGTATGACTCATCAGGTGCAAATTTGGTCAGCGATTAACATTGAACTATTCAATTATTAATGTTCATACGTAACTTAGCAGGTGGTGTGACATTTTAGCCAAATTTATCGCTTACTTAGATTCGGTAAAATCCAATGTTACTTTATTAAGCGTTATCCGGTTGTGGTGCTTATTTACATCAATTCTCTTCGTCAAAGCTATATCACTTTGGGCTTATGAAATTTGGTAATGGTCAAAATTCAAACATCATCCATTTCAACTCTATTGTCCAAACACAATGTCCTTTGTTCAATAATAACAATGATTATTAATCGAACTACTCTGGCCAGAGACTTTGACTTTGTTGACTTGAGTTGACCATGATATTAACCTCATATAACTGGGAGAGGAATCCTCTCTTGAGTAATTCTTCACTTCCAATACTTCCAGTCGACCCAACTGCAGTCACTCGATGGACGCCATGCCATGATTTAACAATAATCAAAGTGGAGCTTTCATATTGAAAATCCACAGTGTTCTCATGTTGAGATAACTGTGCAAATCAATCACATCGATATTTTCTGTTTGACCTTAGTTGTATCAACCAATAGAAAACTATCGAGTGAGTGGTTCCATAGTTATCTAATAACTATCAATATGTAACCTCTTGGTGCCCCCAGCAATCATGAGTAATACACTGCCCAAAATTTGGAGAGCGTTACATACACTTGACTCAATGGATACATCAATATCCAGTCTCGATGCATTTTGACTAGGAACATTTAAAATGCTATTTTATATTTATTGTGATAAATTACTCACAGTTACAACACTTTACAACTAATATCACAAAATATACCATTTATTATGGATTTTCTATTAAATATAATTTTAATTAAGTTGATTAATTAATATAACACATTGTATAAAGTATATTATCGAAAGAAAATACCTTTGTTTTAAATAAGATTCGTCAATGAGTTAGATATATGTAACAAATTACATATTGCCCACCTAACTCTATTAATCTCCCACTTGCATTAGGGTTAATTATGGATCTTATTCCAACTTTTCTACTTGGTTTCCTCAAAACAAGTTTGGTCAGTCCCTTAGTAAACGGGTATACGATTATGTTTCAATTATCTAGTACGTCAATCAAAATTTTTCGATGTTGATAAACTACCTTTATCATATGGAACAATTAGAGTATGTATCTCGGCTTCCAATAAGCTCTAAGTTCTATTATGGACTATATAGTGACATTGTTATCATATAACAATGTAGTGAGATACTTAATATTTGGAATCACCCGTTGCTCAGTTATTAATTTGTGCATTTATATTTATATACATTTTTTATCGCTGCTCTATTCAAGGTGATGTACTTAGCCTTTTTCATTGAATCAGCTACAGTCTTTTATTTGGAACATTGACAATTTAAAGATTCTTAACTTGAATTTATTATTTACATATTGTACTCAATATCACTTATGAAGTTTTAGTCCAAACACTCCTTCATAAGGAGTTTGTTATTTTATAAATAATTCTTTAGTATTTCGTACACGAGAACACTCCAAACTACCATTTAGTGATATAAATTTGGATTTTATATTTGCTTCATGTATCAAGTACATAAACAAATCAGGATATCGCAAACAGCAAACATGCATGATAATTCCTATTGACAATGCATAAGGAATTCATCTTACGTGTTTAGTATTAAACATTTTAATAAGGTGTCCTTGTATATCGTTTTGGGACATTCCCAATATCTTTTATACCCACTATAAAAGACACCATTTACAAATCCGACGTTGAGTATTACACCAACTAAGGCTGATTTTAATGCAAGTATATCGTTAAAAATCAGTAGTGTGTTGTTTACTTATAGTTTATAAGTATCTATGTACCTTTTAACATTCTTTCTTGTGAGCACACGCTTCCTCTGCATTTTGATTGACAAACAAACTATTTGATATTTCTATCAAAATACTTGTTTAATTTAGATGCTTGTTGAATGATACATTCGCATCTGTTCTTGGATCGTATCCAAAAACTTACAAACCCAAATACCCCTCCTACTGACTTCGACACAACTTGGTTGTTATGTGCAAACAATCTATTCAAAATCATTAGTATAATTTTCAATTTCAGCATATACATACCAAACACAAATTTATACTAAGAAATAATTTTGTGAGTTAAATCTGAACCTACTTGAGCACATCGAATGGTGAATCTATTTTGTTAATTTCAACAATTAAAATTTATGATAATGTTCTTATCAGTGTAGCTTACTATATTCCGACTATATTTGTCTTTCTCTTAAAGACACATTTATGGCCAATAGAATCATATACTTTTGGATACAACTATCAAAATCATATTTTTATAATGTACTTGGAATCTATTTTGGATTTGCACATTATACCGTGTCATAGAGTCATAGCTCTAATTATTTAATTAAACAACCGACGATTATTTATTCTTGACATTGATAAGAAACTCATAGTTTCTAGACATTCTAATGTATTTATGTTCATTTAGGTTCAGTCAATTTCATTTCATCCCTTGTAATTAGTTTTATACTTGGATAGCATCCAAATCCATTTTATATCAATAAATTCTTAATAAAATTCCTTCGCTATAAAGTTGATATTTCTTGAAACAACAGTTGTTCTCAATACAACGAAACATGCAATTATTATACATTTTACAAATTACCTTATATAAAACTGATTTTGCATTAGTTCATAATATATTTGTGTTTACAGCATAAATTAGTTATCCAATGACTATTGTTCCCAAACTTCTTTAGGGCGATTCGTACAAGATCCCTCACGAACAATTATTACATGCAGACTTTCGACCTACACAACGTACCAACTGCCTGGCCTAGGATGTGTTGGGTTATAAACCCTTATCTCGTATGATTTTGTAAACTATTATTTAGATGAAATAATATTAACCTTGTGCGCTACTCTTAAGTACATGACCTTATATAAAGAAGTAAACTCAACTTCACTCATAATTAATCGTACTTTGTCCAACAAAGTTCGACTACTCTTTATCAATACATCATTATGTATTATAGAGAGAAATTACTGTTGAGAATGAATATTTATTCATTTTTGGTACGTTTGGAACTCTTTCCAATATACTTACTTACATGATCATATCGAATCAATTCTTCTACGCATTATATTATTTACTTTCGTTTTATATTCTATGAGCTTATTATAGACTTTTAAATGTGTATCAAATACACATTTTCGTGTTTATGATAACTCATCGGTCAATATGACAAAGTATGTGGAACCGTTTTGGTATTACTAAACTTACGATTGCATACATCTACATGTATAAATCCTAAGAGTTCATTAACTCTTATAATGCTTCCACTAAATGGGTGCATAGCCCTTAATTGTTTGAGATATAATTAACCAGTATCATATGATTCATAATGATATAATAAAAATTATTTCTCAGAACTACGGTTAAGTCTATAATTCGAAAATAGTTGTAAATAATTTTAGATGTGTCAGTATTTTCCAGTGCATCATTTTTGTTATGAAAACAAATACCACATTAATAGTTTTATTTCATAAGAAATATTCCTAATATTCACATTGAAATATTACAATTTATTTTCCAGTTGACACCGAAAAATAGTCATTATTTCATAAATAATGTTTGGTATATTTTACGAAAATAATTTCTGTAACTTGATACAATCAACAAGTGCTACATGGCATGCTCCCACTATTTCCACAATTACTATATTAGCATACTAAATTTAGGGGTCCATCATTTACTTAACATAAATTATTTATTTCATATACTGAAGCTAGTTTACAACGGAGAGTTCTTTGATCAAATATCTTAAACTTAAAGAAATAAATCTTATAGAAAACAATTTTCTATATGAAAATACATTTCAGAATAGAAATCATATTTCTTATTCCAATATTAAGTATCAACTATTATTTTACAATTCTCGTTTTCGATGTTTCTTTATGAAGTAGAAGGGACCATTCACTCTCTTCGTCCTAACTGTATCTTAAAACACATCTACTCTTGTACATTTGTTATTCTTTTTAAATGGTCAAACCATTCAAAAGACCATCCTCACTACAACATCATAATGAACTCTTTACAAAAGCGCACTCGATCATCCTTAACATATAAGGACATCAAATATGTTGCACCTTGTGTAAACTGATCAAACTGACGTTTCAGTGATCGAGCTCTTAGATATATTATAGTTTTGGTCTTATGTTGTATTTAACACAATATGATCATTTTGTAGTCGATCAAATTGAATACTCGATCTCACAGTGCTGTTTGTTCACTTATTTCGAATGCACTAATTTCATCGAAATACGTACATTACAAACTATGACCATTCCTCATATAACACTTATATGCGATAGTATATGGATCAAATATCCATAGTCCTGTATTGCTTTTAGAATTTGAAACTCATGGAATGCAATACACGGTCTCGAACAAATAAACACACAAGCGACCAAATTATGAATGTATTAAGTAGTTGTAAAATTATGTACTTGGATGGGTATATAAAACATTAACATGTAAGAAGTATTTAATAGTAATTATATGTGTGTGTGTATATATATAATATTTCTATTTGTCAATCTTTAATTCGATTCATTTGTATATCTTAACTGGTAAACATTTTATCAATCGTATTAAATGCACAAAGTTATCAATGTAGATTAATATAACAATATATAGCATATGTTCTTACAATATTAGAAATTTTAAATGTTATCATTTCATTTTTCTAATAAGGCTCCCACTAGTCTTTTATATTTCTCCAAACCCTAAGTGGAAACATAGAAGTCTTTCAACTTCACTAGTAGGTGTTAGGACCCACCCATCTTGGAATTCTAGCCTTGAGTACGATCAACTAGTCATAGCTCCATGGACGATGGATAAATCCTTATCGGTTGTATCATATAAAATTCCTGACCCTTTAGTACATTTTCCTAATTCCCCTTCGACCTTGAGTCTACTTAACAAATCGAAATGAAATTGTTCATTTGTACCTACCATATTACAATGGCCTAAGTATAGTATATGTACCTTGAGTCTGCTCAACAAATACATCCAGTTGTCTGGCCTTGTTTATTCAATATATTAATAATACTACACATAACATCCCTAACTTCAGAGCAATATAAAGAAAATGTCAAAAATAGCAATTAATGGCAACCTCATCTCCTTTTACCTCGTTTTTGTTGTTAAACTTCTCATTTTGATTTCATCACCTTCTTCATTTTCCCTCTTGCCCTTCATGGCTTGCTTCAGTCGTGACGTTCAATTACCGCTCATTTCGGGAATGCGTTCTCTTACCAGATCTGGCCGCATTATCTGTGCTTCCTCATCCATTCCTACCGCTGGTCATCCTCTCCTACCTTTTGTCTAATCTATAACCAATTACCTTCCTATGGGTATCTCTTCGTTAACGCATTTGTCTTCCCTTTCAAGCCCTACTCCTATTTTGCATCTAGAAACACACTTTTCTGAATTGGATAGTTCGATTGAGTTTAAAGATAAAAATTCTTCAATTTCTGGAATGTCTAACAGCACATCTCAAGTCAGTACTCCAAGTCTCTCCTCTTTGTTTGAGGCTGCAACTGTTGGTAGAGTTGGTCAATGGTCCGAAATTATGTTGCCTGAATTGGGTGATAAGTGCAATGACGTGGAATGTGCTATAGTATCTGACAGAGATGTTGGCAGTATTGACGTTTCAGGATGTGCTGTGGGAAGTGGAGTGGTTGGAAAAATATAGGCATGAATGATGTTTGTGGAAATTCCATTACCAATTTACTGTCTCTAGTTCCAGAAATGTAGTCTGCTCCTATCGAGATTGTTCTTAGTCTCATGCCCATGTCAAGCCCACCAAGTGGTCGTTGTTATTTACTTCGTTGCTGAGAAATGCTGCTGTCTATACTCCCCGATCATTCATTGTTGAGATTGACTGAGTGATAGTTCCTCCTATCAAAATTTTGCAAGCGAGAGTCGATTTTTGGTCGGATTACCTAGTTGGTTTCTTCTTGGATTCTAACCCGGCCTATCATTTGGTTAAAGAGCATTGTCATCAGGTATGGAAACCAAGAGGTGGTCTATCTGTGCATTTTGATAATGTTATATTCTACTTCAAATTCACAAGAAGTGATGAAAGACTTTGTGTTCTTGAAACCAATCTGATTCTTATAGAGGGAAAGCCTTTCATTATCACTATTTGGAGTTCGATGGTGGACAAGGAAAAGGAACAGATTTTATGTATTCCTGTCTGGGCTCACTTTTCACATATCCCTTCTATCTTGCAACTCATGATTGGGCTTGATTGGCTTGGCAGCCTTGTTGGCAAGGTAAAAAGCTTTGATACTAATATTGTAGCCAAGAAAAAAATTTGTCTATGCCAAAGCTCTAATAGAGATCACATTTGATAAGTATTTGCCTTCTAAGTTTAAGGTCAGAATTGCTAAGGGACACGATGCAGAGGTAGAGTTATGTTATAGTTGAAAATTGGATATTTGTGTGTCTTGTCAACCCTTTGGTCATACTTCTAAAGTTTGCAAGTTTGGGAATTCTAATTCTATCCCTTCAAAGAATCCATTACCCTGACCTCTTCATAGGATGTGGGTTCCTAAGTCTAGGCCTAATGTTACTTCAGGTGACTTTTCAGTTGTTTTGGACCCTGTCTCGGCTCCAGCTCTTGGTCCTCCCCCTTCTGCTCCATTAGAGGTATAGCCGCCTACGCCTTTTGGGCCGACTGTTCCTCCTTCCATGGATCAGGGGATGGTCCAGTATTCATTCGAACAAGCATGAGTCCATATGTTTTCGAAAATGATATTCCAGTCGTCTAGTAGTCCATTTTTCAAGTACGTGGGAGTTGAAGGTAAGGAGAGACACCTTTTCTATCAGATGGAAGGTGATGCGCTTACTTTATGTGTTTTAGGCGAACTTGGTGATAGTAATAGGTCCATGTTGGCATATGACTCTAGGGATAGGAAGTATTTTTATGGTGCCGATTCAGTAGACTATGTTTGTAACACCTCGTATTTGGCGTTAGTTATTTGATTAGTTAGTTAATTAATTAGGATTCAAAAATGGAATTTGTGCAAATAATAAAATTTGACCATGATACTTGCACCACTACATTCATGGCAAAATTCTGAGCAACTTTCATATTTGGAGTTTTGCGATCGGAGTCCAAACGAAGAAGTTACGGACGAAATACGAAGTCGAAACGAAATTAAATAAGAAAAATTAATGTTTTTATATTAATTACCCGGGCCCACATGCTGACCCGTTATTGGGGACGGCCGACCCCTAGCAGTTGACCATTCACCTAAGAACGGTCGACCGGTGGTGACTTGGCGACTCCCATAAACCTAAACCACAACGACCCGGGTATAATATATTTCGATCTAACAATTCCGGTTGATTCTAGCCCTTATAAATTCAGGCCTAGCTCTCCCTTCTCTTCTCATATTTTTATGGAGGCAGTAGTGAAGTTCTGCCATTTCTTTTTCTCCACTTTCGTTCTAAATTATAAATATAAGATATTTGTAGCTATATACATACAAATCGAAGAAGAGTATAAATCTAATAAAAAGGAGTGGAGAAGAGAATCAACCATATGCGTATTTAAGGTAATTTATAAATATTTGTATTTATTTTCTCTCCCTATCCCAAATCTCTTCTCCGATTTGTAATTTTAATGTATGTATATACCCTTTTATACATATCTCTTGAATTAAAAAGGATTTGGAGATGAATCAAAGGTTTTACTTCAGATTTGGAGATTTGGATTGCTTTTAAAAGGTGAGTGGGAAATTTGTAGATTGTTATAACATGAAAATTATCCCGTTGGTGTTTATTTGATTTTTATGCCTAATTGGATAAATTGTATATGAGCTATAGGCAATGAACTAAATATAATAAATATCGCCTATATATTCCTTTTTGTGAATTGACTTCGCATTGTATACAACCTGATTTGGAAATCAGTCCCAAAAGTATGAATTTATAATATTGATTTGAATGAAATTTATTCCAAATATGAAATTGGTTGTATGTTAATGTTACAAATTTGGATTATTACCCTAATCTTATTGGAATGTAAACTTTTCTATATTTGGAATTGTTGGAATTTATATCCATTTAATATTTGTAAGTTAGTTTGATTTCTTTACCTTTTAGAAAGATACATCGATTGATCTAATAAGGAATAGATGTGAATAGAAAAAGAAAAAGATGTGTAAAGTATGAATTCATTGTAGTTTACACTGTTATTTTAGTAATAAAATAAATGATTATTCCTTGTAATTTGCAACAATGTAATCTTTTAAAGTTAAATCTTTTGTTTTGGACTAATTTATGGAAATTATAGTGGATAATCTTTTTAGATATGATTCCAACAATTTAACATGGAAAAGAATATTTTAGTGAAGATATATTATTGGAACATATTTGATAAAAGTAAATATTCTTCTGTAATTATTGCGCTTATAATAATTAAATAAAAAGCTAATAACAACGTTTACACATAACATTCGCATTTAGGATAACTAAATAATGGAAAAAGACTTTAAAAGGTTATAACTCCAATAAATGCTCATAAAGTTGGGAATTGTAATAATTTGATAGGATAAATGGATTAATGAGACTAATAAAAATGGAACAGATATAAAAGGTTACTAATTTGAAATTAGTAATCATATAATGTCTTAGGAAATGTTCGTTAAGGTTTTATGGACAAGTTGATATTTATGAGCATTATGCGGGGATTTATGTGTAGATAAATATTTAAGGTAAATCTTATTACCTTAAATAAAAAGGAAATTAGTAAACTAAAACTAATGTCTACCTAAGATAATATAAATAAAGGATTAGGATGGTTAATTGGACTTAGTGGGTTAGTGATGCGAGGTCAGTAGAGTCACTTGACGGATGATTGCCCTTCACTCTAAGGCTACCAGCAGTCGAGTGTACTTACTACTGATGTGGTATTTCACTAATCCTAGGACCCTTGACGACGTGAGATATTGTGCTTACTTTATTAATTGGAAAATATTAAATAGTTTGAATTTGGAATTAGGAGCGGTGAGGGATATCTCCATAGGGGTTCACTTCTGGTTTGAGGTCTTAAGTGGCTGAAGGGTCCGCCTCTCTCCTAAATAGAAGTATTAAGTAACCTAGTGAGATTCCAAATAAATAAATAGGGATGTCTCTAAAAAGAGTTTACTTCAGTGTTGAGGTCTTAAATGGCTGAAGGGTCTACCTCCCTACCGAAAGAAGTAACCTAATGAGATGCCATATTTATAATTAAAGAGTGAGAGTGGATATCTCAAGAAGGGTTCACTTTAGGTTTGGGGTCTTAAGTAACTGTAGGGTCCTGCTCTTTCCTATAAAATAAGTATCCTAATGAGATTTCCAAGCAATGACACCTAGATAGTACCATTGAGGAGCACGCTTCTGGAAATAGGTCTTAAATGATGGGGTTTGCCTATTTTCCATTTGGAAGTATTAAGTGGCTTGGGTACGGTATCTTAAATTGCTAAGGTCGTAATAATAATAGTACTATTTAGGAGCACGCCTTGAGGATAGGTCTTAAATGATGAGGTCTGCCTTATTTAAGGTCTCAAATGACCAGAGTCTGCCTATTTTTTAATAAAAGGTATTAAGTGGCTTGGGTACTGTTTATTACATGACTATGATTTTATCGACGATAGATGCGGTAATAGTTGGACATTAAATGAAAAAGCCTTAAATAGTGGTTAGAGGTCTTGTAGCTAGGACCCACTAACCATGGACAACATTGTTAGGAAATCACCTTGGGAATAGGTCTTAAATGGTGGAGTCTACCTTGATTACGGTCTTAAATGGCAGAGTCCGCCTATTTCTCTTTTTAAAAGTATTATAAAAGTTCTTTTCATATTAGATTGCTAAGTGGCTAGTGGATTTGGAAGTATTGGGTGATTGATATGGCTTCATTAATATTTCGTATACCTTAGGAAGGGATAAGTAAGTAATCGTGTGTGTAATGCCAGGTTAGATTAGAATTTCTAATCTTAATGGACATAACAATTAAATGGAAACTTATTGGTATAAGTTTATATTATGGACAGTTTATATTTTTCCAGTCACCAGAACGTTGTTCTGACCTCCTCCTTATTACAACCCACATGATAGAATTTAGAGGAATAGGTCATGTGCTTTGTTGATGGAGAAGTCTTCTTTCTCTCATGTTCGATGCTGATGTGACAATCTTCTATCCAAGGAATACCATTAACTCCAAGATAGTAGTCATAGTCAATATTCTTATCCCATTATTGTTTCCGCTGTGAGTTTAGATTTCTATAAATCTCTGATAATGCTCATGCTTATTTATAGGTACCAAATCAAACAATCTATGCTTTGAAGGACTTGAGTTTCAATTTTTGTTGAAATTTAAGCCTATGGAGGTACAGATTATTGCATTTGGTAATAGAGCCTAGGTTAGTTGATCAGAGGAATTAGGATAAATTAAGAGAACATATTCGTACTTTGATATCTTGTAATATTATATTTTTTCTCTAGATTCTAAGAGTTCCGACTATAGAAGTAGTTGTAGTTCCACTCCGAAGGAATGGGAAAAGCAACTATGAGTTGAAAATATCTTTGAGTTAAGATTTTCACGCCGACTTCGAAGTAACCCACGGAGTGCTGGCAATGTGCAAAGCGCTGTTGATGAAGAGCATGCGTACGACATATGGCTGAATCCCAAAGACTGGAGGTGTTCGACATGACGGTTGAGATTCTAGCTACCTTGTGATTTTGGAGTTTGAAGTTCCAGTCAAAGACACACAATTATTCTAAATGGATGGAAAATTTGATTTGATATGTCGCAATCATCCGGAAGCAAGTTTTTCTAAGGTGCATTCATTAATCGCCTCTTTGATGGCAAACTAGATTTTTATTTGAATAATTAATATCGATTTCTTAGTCTTAAACCCATGAGAGAATTTTTATAAAGTATATTTTGGAAACGCCTTAGACTTTTGATAAAGGGGTTTTCAAAGGATTTCTTTCTTAAAGAATTTTGGAAACTTTGTTTTGGGAAATTTTGAAATTTTAATTTTCAAAGAAACACGTATACCACTAGGTGGGTTGTGTTAAGAAATTTTTGGGTTATAAAAGATTAATTCTTTAAATCCTTAAATATTTATATGTATATATTAGTAAAGGTTTGATATTGATTTTTGGAAAGAAAACAGTTTTCCAATTTGGGAAATTTGTGTTTTAAAAAGTTTTTGGAAACCTTGAAATATTTATATATATATATATAAGTTTGATTTTAAAGGGAAGTTTTGGTATGAAATAGTTTCTATTATTTAGAAACAAATACAAAGGAGCATATACTTAGCTCAGTGATTTTTCGATTTATAAAGTCGAGGGTTTTTATATTTTCTCTCTTTCAGGTACGAACAAAATAGGAATGACATTCGATTTTGTTGGAGTATATAGTTTGAACTGTTATTGTACCCACCAGCTATTAGAAGAAATATATCCGTGCGAACTAGGCAGGAAATAGCAGCTGAAATATTTTTGGGTTTATTGAAGTGTTGTTGGTCGTAATAGTTTATCTGAGGCTATCGCAATCTTTCCAAGGAAGGGTCTCCACGATAAGGTGGATATCGTCGTGTGGAAGGAATAACGTTTATGGTTGGGTTAAGCTGAAGATGGTGTGTGGAATGGTCATTAGAATATTAATTAATTTAATCGGCCCTATTGGGTCCAGGTTCAGGCCACGCCCAAATCTAGGCTAGTGGTCGATCATGGTGGTCGATCGATTGACTTAATAGCAATCGATCGCTAGGTGGATTCAAGTCGAACCCGAACCTGGAATGCGACTATAAGTCATGTTCAAACCTTCAGTCGCCACACCCCCTCACTCTCTTCCTCTTCAATTTTTTAGCGGAATCCATTTCCTCTCCCCTTCCTCTGCTTAACCAAAGCCTCTTTCCTTCATTCCTCCACCAACCGACGCCAAAGTTCTTACGCGTCGGATCTTGCCCCACCACCACTCTGGTTCTAAATAATTTTCTTTCTTTTTCCAACCTCCTCTCAGCCCATGGCACCGCTACGCACTGGCGGCTCTTCCTCTCATCATCCCGGCCTCATTCCGTAAGAAGTCGTTTGGCTTGACCAGAGCGAGCGGAAGATCGCCACCTATCTCGAAATGGTAGACTTTGATTTCCTTCATGGGAGACCAGTGAAGTTCGGAGATTTTTCCACTCCTGGGCTTGAAGAACTTTTCATCGCAGTAGGACTTGCACTGATCCTCCACTTCGAGACTTATGTGCGGGAATATTACCCACGTTGCATCCATCTTTTTGATGCATAAATGGCGCAGAAATTTGATGATGGCAACAACTACGTTGAGTCTGAGGTAAAGGGAGCTCGAATTGAGATGTTAGATGATAATCTTGCTGAGATTTTGGAGATATCTACAGTAGGTAGGGGTGGGCATTTAACCGATTTAACCGACCTTAACCGAACCGATTTCACTGGCATTTTTGGTTAACCGCTTATTCGGTTAATCGACCGACATTAACCGGCTTTTGTTGGGTCGGTTAACGATTAATCGTATGGCGTAAATCGGTTAACCGATTTAATTAATCATTTCAGTTTTTAAAGACCATGGCCTGCCAAAGTAAAATGGGAGAGCCCATTAACCCAAACCCTGCATTAATACCTCATACCATTAATCGGTCGGTTTTAGTTCTATCACGTTCATTTACGCTTTCCGCATAGCAATAGAAATGAGAAAACCCTAGATCTAATAGAAAACCTTAGATCTATAAATTTCAAATTCAACTCAAGCTCAAATTCTCCAAATCGATCGACCCAATTTTTCCCTACCACCTCTTGTTTGTTGTCTTACGACATCGTCTCTTACTTGCTTTCTTGCCACTTGTCGAGTTGAGCTATGGTGATTTGGCAAATGCTACAGAGAGAAAGAATGTGAATTAATATTTAGTGGTTCAATTCGCAAATAATAATGTTAGAAAATAGAAAGTAGTTCAATTTATTAACCTTATTTCATAGTATGATCTTTCATAATTCATGATATATTGTAATTCATACTTTTAGTATATGTAATAATCTACATATTACCTGAATGGCTACATCGTTAAAGTCGGCTATATTTTTTTAATTCACACTATAATGTTTCAGTAGTTTACAAATTTTAATGTTTCGGTAGAATGGATTATTGTTTGATTGATTGTGTTACCCCTAACTGATCTGTTTGGCATGTTGTAGAACTTATTCATTGAAGTATGGATATAAACAATCATTTATATATAAACAATTTATATATCAATCACAGTTATAAAGTTCCACTAAGTTTCCTATTTTGTTGTACTTTAATTCTGTTACCTTCATCAAAATCATTTAGTTATACTATTTTCGAATTGTTGAGATATTATTTCAAATTTGCCTACTAGAAATGCATATCAGTTTTTTACCTTTGCATTTTATTTTTAACTTGACTATTAAATATGCAATAGTTTTTGAACTGAATATATGTTCTTTGGTTACATAGTCATATATCTAAGTATTATTGTCACTTCAACGTTGCATGTGAAATTCATTATGTATCATATTTAGTCTTAATGGTGAGTATAGAAAGTTTTGGTTCCTATTAAGTTCCTATTCAACCCTTGTGTTTTTGTGCTATTTTGATATCTACATTGCACTAACAAAGAAATATAATGCACTGGATTGCAATATAATGCACTAACTAACAGAGTAAATTTCTAACTGTGTGTTCTTCTTGATATGATATCTCATGTTGGTTCAAGAGCTTTTCTTTAAAGGTTCAAATAAGTGTTTTTTTATTGAAATGAGTGGGTATCCATAAGAACAAGAGTTTTTATAATATATGAGTATACAAGGTGAGGTGACCTACTACATTATGATTTGAAAACCTGAATTTTTGCAGTACTTAACAATGCTCAATTATGAATGAAAGTTATATGAAGTTATATTTACACTGATATAATATATATACATATATGTTCTCAGAATTCATTCATATACTTTATATTATATATAACTTTGAAACTACATTATGCTCAGCTTTAGTATACACTGATATAGTTTATAGATAACTTTGAAACTACATTATGTTCAGATTCAATGTTTTAAGCTTATATAATCCTTAATATAATGAATAATGTACATATTCCTAGTTTATGTATTATAATGTTGTGTTAGTGCCATATTGCTCTGAAACTATATCGGTGTTAGTGCATTATAAAGCTTTGTTAGTGCACTATATAATCCTTTGTATATAACTTTGAAACTACATTGTGTTGTGTTAGTGAATTATATTACTGGTTTATGTATTATGCTTTATATAATACATTGCTTCAAAAATGTATTGCTGGTTAGTTTATTTGCGTTATTAGTCAGAAATTTTTTCCAATTCAATTTAGTTTAGAGTAAATTTGTGTATTAATCTTTATTTATACTATGAACTGCATGTGCAGTTGTGACCAATATCAGAGAATGGAACCACTTATCTATAAAATTTCTTTGGACTTGGAGTTTGAAGAATGCGGTCTACGACTCTGAAATAACTTAGTCTTAATGTATTCATTTACATTGTATCGTATGTTTATGTTATTCGGACTATGTAGTCATATTAATGTATTTGATGTCTGGACTTTGGACTTTTTATTGATGTATTTAATATCTAAACATTAAACTTTGAAGTTTAAAAACGTTGAATCACTAATGTATACTTTTGTGCACTGTGTTATGTTAGTGCACTATATTGCTTGTTTATGTCTTGCCAGTGGTTCATAATTAAAATTTGTGTATTGATCTTGACTTATATTTATGTATTAGTCATCCAAATGAACTATAAATATTTAGTGAATGTGCTGTGTTTATGTGTGGATAGTGCACACTACATTATTATGGTTGATATTTGTTTCAGTTTTGTTGGTTAACCAGTTAATTTGAACGGTTAATCGGTTAATTTAAACGGTTAACCGATTAACGGTTAACCGATTAAATTAAATGGTTAAATGTTTAAATAAACTGGTTAACCGAGGCTAAATTTAACCGGTTCAGTCGGTTAACCAAGATGAACATTAACCGAATAAACCGACTTCGATTTTTGGTTAATCGAATATATTAACCGATCAGTTCGGTTAACCGACCGTGCCCACCCCTAGTAGTAGGCGTAGATTTGGACAACATAGAGATGACTGATCCTGAGATTCTACAACGAACCTTTTCAGGAAATGTCGGTGATTGGAGGACCGATAATTTGCGACCGGTGGCCCGTCTTGTCGTGTGCATCATTTTGCACAACATTATTTCGAAGACGGGGAGCCTTGACCAGATCTACACCTCAGTGCGGAAAGCCGCATATGCTATAATTGGCGGCATAGCCATCAATTGAGTTCGTGTCTTGATGCTCCATATGGTCGATCAAGGAGTTGGTACACCGAGGACTCACTTTCCATATTGCTATTTATTCATTCGAGTGTTTAGGCATTACAGGGTAAATTTGAGCAGAGAACCTGTAGTGAAGAAGGTCCCTCCCACCATTGATCGAACTACTATTAAGAGAATGAATATTCCTTTACCACTTGCCGCTCTACCTGTACCAGCACCAGAGCCGCAGCACCAGTAGCAAGGAATAGCGTAGATGGATACATGAGTCCCGAGCTTGTTGCTATCCGTCAGGTTCAGGTAGAGCTTTGAGAGATTAGGATAGAGCAGCAGCGCAAGGGCGTGAGATTGGGTGCATAGCCACCATGCTACGACCATTACGCAATCGCGGCAATGGCTCGAGCTCCAACCGCGGAGTGAGACCTTCTCATAGTTTTTAAGTGGTATTTTATTTAGGTTGTTGTATCTTTTATTTCCAGCATTTTTTTTCTTTTGGGTTGATGGGTTGTAAAACTATTAGTTGTCTCTTATAAAGGCACGCACGATATTATGAGTTTCTATTCATTTTATGTGTTATTGTTTCTGGATATACGAACCGCTTATATATATGCATAGTAGAGAAACAATATAAATATGGGAATCTCATAAAGACACTAAACTAACAGTAAAAGCATTATAAGACTGAAAGCTTAGAATAGTTGAAAATTTTAGCGAAGGACATGACAAAGTTATTTTGATATCACGGGTCATTGCTCATGTTCCTTAAAATCTAAAAATTTTGAAAAATATATGTGTTGACATTTTTAAATAAAATGTCAAACTTTTGGGTAAAGTTTAGTTATAGAATTTTGGAATTTGGTTTATACGTTCAGCGCGTAACCGACTTCCAACTATGCTGAAATTGTGATTTGATTTATCAAAATTTTTAAGAAGTAAAATATTTATAAATTTTTTTCCTTGATTTGAAAAGTTCGCTTTTGAAAAGAATAAAAGAGTTTTATGTTTTAGTTATTTTTGACTCTTAAATTAGTTTTAGAGTTTTTGTTCAAAATTTTATTTCAAGGGAAAATGTGCATCAAAATGTTTTGGGATTTTATTTTTCAAATGACGTACAAATTTGAAAAGTGAGAAAGATTTTTGTCAAAACTTTGATTTTGAATGCCACATGCTAGGCATATGGAAGGCAAATAGAGTTAGAATTTGCGAATTTAGCGGTGCATTAGGGTTGATGATTCGATAAACGCAATCGATAATAAGGAAAGGCTATTTTAGCCTTGGAATTTCTATTTCCATACCCTGTCGACGATGTGCAGAAGTCTATTTTTATAATTAATTCCATTTTAGAGCTTGAAAATAAGCCTCCTTATGCGTTTTGTGGGTGGAAAATTTAGAGTAAATTCGGGACAATGAAGAAATTTCCACTGTACTACGGGAATATAAAGATTATAGTGTGGTAAGAATGTTAAATTCTCCACCTCAATTTCTTTTTCTAGCATAGGAGTAAAGTTTAGAAAGCGATTTTTCGATGCGTTAGATTATTGGGTGATAGGAAGTGGATGCAAAATCGGTTGCTTCATACTTCTATTTGTGGAAATATTAGGAGTTTTGGTTGAAAAGATTTTTCAAAAAGCCGCATACATGTAGAACTGACGGTATATATATAGGTCATTTGCATCATGCTTTAAAAAATATTTTCAAAAGAAATGCATTCATATAGGAGGATCCGATTTAGAATCAATCTAGATACATATTATCTATGTGGTGATAAAGTAATGACTATGCACTTATGCACGTTTGGTTGTAATATTTGTTGTACACTCATTGGTTATGTAGTTTAGGATAATTATGAGCCAAAACCTTGACCTAGTCATTGGTGAAAATTTCGAGACAAAATTCTTTTTTAGGGGGAAGAATGTAATACCCCATTATTTGGCGTTAGTTATTTAATTAGTTAGTTAATTAATTAGGCTTCGAAAATGGAATTTGACTACTACATTTGCACCATTACATTCGTGGCGAAATTCAAACAACTTTCATATTAGGAGTTTTGCGATCGGAGTCCAAACGAAGAAGTTACAGACAAAAAACGAATTCGAAACGAAAATAAATAAGAAAAATTAACGTTTTAATATTAATTATCTGGGCCCACAGGCCGACCCGTTATTGGGAATGGTCGACCCTTAAGGGTCGATCGGTCACCCAAGGGCGGTCGACCGGTAGTGTCCTGGTGGCTCTAAAAAACCTAGGCCACAACAGCCGGATTTAATATATTTCAATCTAATGGTTCTGGTTGATTGTAGCGCATATAAATTCAGACCTAGCTCCCTTCTCTTCTCATATTTTTATAGAGGAAGTAGTGAAGCTCTGTCATTTCTTCTTCTCCACTTTATTTCTAAATTATAAAGATAAGATATTTGTATCTATATTCATACAAATCAGAGAAGAGTAGAAATCTAATAAAAAGGAGAAGAGAATCAACCATATGCGTAATTGAGGTAATTTATATATTTATATATATTTGTATCTATTTTCTCTCCCTATCCCAAATCTCTTCTAAGATCTATAATTTAATGTATGTGTATACCGTTTTATACATATCTCTTGGATAAAAAAGGATGTGAAGATGAATCAAAGGTTCTATTTCAAATCTAGAGATTTGGATCGCTTTTAAAAGGTGAGTGGAAAATTTATAGATTATTATAATATGAAAATTATCCTATTAGTGCTTATTTGATTTTTATGCCTAATTGGATAATTATATATGAACTATAGGCAACGAACTGAATATGATCTAAATATAATAAATATCGCCTATATATTCCTGTTTATGAATTGACTTCGCATTCTATACAGCCTGATTTGGAAATCAGTCCCAAAAGTATGAATTAGAATATTGATTTGAATGAAATTTATTCCAAATCTAAAATTGGTTGTATGATAATGTTACAAATTTGGATTATTACCCTAATCTTATTGGAATGTAAACTTTTCTATATTTGTAATGGTTGGAATTTATATCCGTTTAATATTTGTAAGTTAGTTTGATTTCTTTCCCTTTTAGCAAGATACATCGTTTGATCTAAATAAGGAATTGATGCAAATAGAAAGAGAAAAAGATGTGTAAAGTATGAATTCATTGTAGTTTACACTGTTATTTCAGTAATAAGAAGAAATGATTATTCCTTGTAATTTCCAACAATGTAATCTTTTAAAGTTAAATCTTTTGTTTTGGACTAATTTATGGAAACTATAGCAGATAATCTTTTTAGATATGATTCCAACAATTTAACATGGAAAAAAAAATTCTAGTGAAGATATATAACTGGAACATATTTGATAAAAGTAATTATTCGTACGTAATTACAACACTTATAGTAATTAAATAAAAGCTAATAACGAGATTTTTGTATGTAACATTCGCATCTAGGATAATTAACTAATTAGAAAAGAATTTAAAAGGTTGTAACTCCAATAAATGGTAATAAATATGGGAGTTGCAATGATTCGATAGGGTAAATGGATTAATGAGACTGATAAAAATGGAATAGATACAAAAGGTTACTAATTTGAAATTAGTAATCATACATATTGTCTTGGGAAATGTATGTTAGGATTTTATGGACAAATTGACATTTATGAGCTTTAAGCGGGAATTTATGGGTAGATTAATATTTAAGGTAAATCTTGTTGCCTTAAATAAAAAGGGAATTAGTAAGCTAAGTCCAATGGCTACCTAAGATAATATAAATAAAGACTTAGGATGGTTAATTGGACTTAGTGGGTTAGTGATGCGAGGTCAGTAGAGTCACTCGACGGAAGATTGCCCTTCACTTTAAGGCTACTTGCAATCGAGTGTACTTAATACTGATGTGAGATATCACTAACCCTAAGACCCATGACGACATGAGAGATTGGTCTTACTTTCTTAATTGGAAAGTATTAAATGGTCTAAATTTGGAATTAGGAGCGGTGAGAGATATCTCCATAAGGTTTCGCTTCTGGTTTGAGGTCTTAAGTAGCTGAATGGTCCGCCTCTCCCCTAAATTGAAGTATTAAATAACCTAGTGAGATTCCAAATAAATAAATAGGGATGTCTCTAAAAAGGGTTTACTTTAGTGTTGAGGTCTTAAGTGGCTGAATGGTCTAGCTCCCTACCGAAAGCAGTAACCTAATGAGATGTCATATTTATAATTAAAGAATGAGAGTAGATATCTCGGGAAGGGTTCGCTTCAGGTTTGGGGTCTTAAGTGACTGTAGGGTCCTCCTCTTCCCTATAAAAGAAGTATTAAGTAGCCCAATGATATTTCCAAGCAATAGCAGCTAGATAGTACCATTGAAGAGCGCGCTTCTGGAAATAGGTCTTAAATGACGGGGTTTTCCTATTTTCCACTTGGAAGTATTAAGTGGCTTGGGTACAGTCTCTTACATTGCTAAGGACGTAATAATAATAGTACCATTTAGGAGCATGCCTTGGGGATAGATCTTAAACGATAGGGTCTGCCTTAGTTAATGTCTTAAATGACCAGAGTCTGCCTATTTTCAAGGTATTAAGTGGCTTGTGTACTGTTTATTACATGACTATGATTTTATTGGCAATAGATGCGGTAATAGTTGGAAATTAAATGTCGAAAGCCTTAAATAGTGGTTAGAGGTCTTGTGGGTAGGACCCACCGACCATTGACAACATTGTTAGGAAACCACCTTAGGAATAGGTCTTAAATAACGAGTTTACCTTGATTAAGGTCTTAAATGGCAGAGTCTACCTATTTCTCATTATAAAATTACTATAGAAGCCTGCTTCATATTAGAAGTACTAAGTGGCTAATGGGTTTGGAAGTATTGGGTGGTTGATATGGCTTCATTAGTATTTCGTACCTTGGGAAGGGGTAAGTAAATAATCGTGTGTACAATGCAACGTTAGATTAGAATTACTAACCTTAATGGACATAACAGTTAAATGAAAACTTGTCGGTATAAGTTTATGTTATGGACAATTTATATTTTTCCAAGTACCAGAATGTTGTTCTGACTCCCTCCTTATTGCAACCCACATGATTGAATTTAGAGGAACGAGTCACTGGAGCTAGATGTGCTTTGTTGTTGGAGAAGTCTACTTTCTCTCATGCTCGATGCTGATGTGACAATCTGCTATCCAAGGAATACCATTAGTTCCATGGTAGTAGTCATAGTAAGCATTCTTATCCTATAATTGTTTCCACCGTGAGTTTAGATTTCTATCAATCTCTGATAATGCTCATGCCTATTTGTAGGTACCGAATTTAACGATCTATGCTTTGATGGACTTGGGTTTCAATTTGTGTCGAAATTTATGCCCATGGAGGTACGGGTTGTTACATTGTTTCTTCTCTAGTCTCTCTTTTTGGGTACTTTCATGTCATTGGCCCTGCCTTTTCTGAGGATGGGAACGGATCCTCCTCTTTGGAGGGAGATTAGTGTTGTATCTACTGTAGTAGTATAGGTTTTTTGCCTATCTCCCGGGCTTATTTGTTTGTTTAGTTGTTCTGGTGCATGTGTTGGACACATGTTCCCTATTTCATTTATAAAGGTGGATGGCCTACTTAAAAGCCGGCTAGCCTTGACAAAATATAACAATCCCAACTTGAGTCTACTCAACAACTAAGGAGTATGCAAGTACATTATATATATATAAACGGTAGTGGACAATATTATATTGGAGATTCATAATATTCAACATACTATATAGAGTGATATCGATTTATGAAATAATATATTTCTTATGAAGTACCTTCGTGATTCTAATGCCGGATATATCTGAAATCATGGTATATGTAATATACGTATATATTTATCCCTTAAGTCTATTTTGGGTTTCTTACAGTTCCACCTTTTATTATACATTTATATTATATAAGTTTTTATTATTATATAACTTTTATATTTTAATTAACTTATATAATAGTCTTATGTATGATAATATATTAATTAAATCTTATTTAATTAATTTCAATTAATTAGCATTTTAATTAATTTCATATTAATATAACATTTATATCTATTAATTATTATGTACTATAACTTTTATAGTATTACACATTTCTCTTATGTATGTCTAAATTCATTTGATCAATTAACCTTTAATTAAGTTTATTTAATTAAACAATTTTTAATTAAATTATATTAATTTTGAAATTCATTTATATACATGCATGTATACTCATGTTAATTTAACATATTTTAAAACAATATAACTTATATCATAATATACAATACATGTATATATATTTATTAATTAATTGACTTGTTTAATTAATATATTTTATTAATCTTATTAAATAATTTTAAATTTCAAAATTAATTTATATTAATTTTCAATCATTTTGAAAATTTTCATTATATTATAACATTTATAATATGTATATATTATATTTTAAATTTAACTTTTAAATTTAAAAATCTTATATTTTAAACTTTTAAAACAATTTGAAAATTATATTATAACATTTATAATATTTTTCTTATTTTAAATTTAAAACTTTTATTTTTAGTTTCAAAATACTTTTGAAAATTAGCCCAAAGCTCAATTAAAATTTGGGCTTTCTCTATTAGGGATAAATTTTGGGTTGTGAGCTTAATATAACCCTAACATGGCTAATTTAGACTGCATATGCTATTGGGCTCTGATACGTTGTTAGAAGTATGTCAGCCCACAGTGGAAGTTATGGGTGAATTTCAATTTTTTTTACCCTATTGGATCTATATTGGGCCTATGAAGTCGAATTTATTTAGAACATTTCTAAATTTTGTTTAAATAAAATCTCATAATTTATTTAAGTTTATAGACTATATACAATTTTATTTAATTTATATTCAATTAAATATAAAAGTATATATATGTGTATCATATACATAAATGTCTCTGTGTGCATGTGTAACATAATAATCCGTGCAAGGTATAGCATGCACGTACATAAGTGTTGGGATTTACATCGCAACAGAGACGTAGCCCATCTTATATGTATTAAATATTGTCCAAATATATGTATATATGTAAACTTGTTATTTATATAAATATTAAAACTATGTGTGTGTGTGTCTATATATATATAAATATATGTAATTATGTATATATATAACTTGAATGTAAAATATTAATGATTATATCTATATACTATTGCATTGAATATTAAATAAATAAATATATGTATGTATGTATGTATATGTATTAATGTATAAGCATAATATAAAATTTTCAAATCATTTTACATACATACATACATACATACATACATACATACATATATGTATGTATGTATGAATTACACTAACAAAATTATTATTATTAAATATAGTGGAAAATAGGCACAATGACAAACTTTGAAGAAGAAAAATAGACTGAAGGACAACAAGTTTAATTTTTAGGCTAAAAGACAAACTTTGAAAAAAATTAGGCCGAAGGACAATGCTAAATATAACTAGAATTTTGTGCAATGTAAAATTGAATATAATGCTAGTTATAACTAGCATTTTGTATAGTGTAAAAAACTGAATATAATGCTAGTTATAACTAGCATTGTCCTTCGGTCTAATTTTCTTTCAAAGTTTATCCTTCAGCCCAAAAATGAAACTTGGTGTCCTTCAACATAATTTTTTTTCAAGGTTTGTCCTTGTGCCTAATTCCCTCTTAAATAAATATATATAAGTATATTTCTAACTTCAACAAGCACTGATAATGGCCGACTTTGGAAATCAGCTTCTTCTTCCTCTTGCCGCTCTCTCTTAGTCTTTTTCCTTCCCTGCCTCTTTCTTCCTCCTCAACCTCCCCATTCCGACGAAGCTTCGCAAGCTTTCCGACTTTATGTCGTTTGTAACATCCCCTATCTAGAGGCCCGAAGCTAAGCGCTACAGATGCTACAGTCATCCATAGTATTAACTTCCGGTGACCAAATATGATAATGTTAATGGTAACCATAATATCAGAAGCACTTGAATATGAAATAAAATCATCACAGATTAAAACATTTTTCTGATTACATTTCAAAACAACATTTCATATCCAACTTACATAATCCTAAACGTTTCCCAGGTTCAAATCGAATATAATTATTACAAAATATGCTAAAAGCGACATATGAATATGCCCCCTTGAATGGCCAGAATACTAAATTGTCATAACTGACTTAATACAACACAGCGGAATAAAACAACCAAAACAACTCCTAAATAGCTAACTTCAGCCTCCTACTCGTCTTTGGAAGCTTTATTCATCCACATACTAAAACCTGTAAATCCTCAACCCTCAGCCTACTCAAATCAATTTGGAGCACCCAAGAGTTTAAGAGAAAAACATAAACTTCGAGTCAGACATAAAGCCTGGTGTGAATAATACTATACATCTCGGTTATTTGATGACCACGCCGCTTAGCGGAATGGGTTTCCCCTTACTAATATCATTTTAAAATATATCTTTTGCAAATCTTAATCCTGCAACCAAAACTGGTTAAAACAATAATATCAATATCATGATAGCATATAAATCAGGTAACAAATGGACTATCTGTCCGAACAATATAGTTTTGTTTAGCTAACTATTAACCTTTGGCTGACTCGGGCCTACTAGACAAAATAAACAAATGATCTAACTCCTGTTAGATACTCCTCTTCTGGACGGTCAGTTCCTAACTTAATTCTCCAAGGTTAACTGATCCTAATGGTTTTGCGGGCTCACTAATAACCTATCTCTGTACATATATATTCCTTTCTGTCTGTAACATTATTTCAGTCTTACCTGAGACAAAGCCCTACACACTGGAATTTTGGATTTAAAATTATCTAGGGGCTAATAGCTAATGTATAGGGCGCGACCCCATACCAGTCTCATTTGGTATTCTAATATCCGAGTCATTTTACTTAGGGCTATCTACCCAAAATTTTCTTGAAAACCTTTTCTTATCAAAATGATTTAATCCTTTTAAATCATACTTAAGCAAGGAGAGTATACTATGCTTTACTCAAACCACTTTGCCATGTTATATATGCTTCTCCCAAAAATAATGTTGATGAAACCATTAAACCTTTGTCTAAACCTTTAAACAATGTCATTTAAAACTATAGAAAGTACCCCTTTCAATCAAGTAAAACCTTAGACCGAAAGGCCAAAACATACCTTTCGAAACCTTTCATAATAAACCTTTCGAAACCATTGAAAAACATCACCTTCGAAAGCTTTAAACCATAGACATCCTATCTTTAAAACACTTAAACATTGCCTTTAGAAAATATTAGAAATTTTCAACCTTTCGAAACCATTGGGGAACCACCCCTTCGAAACCTTCATTTAGACCTTTCGAAAGCATTTGGGTTCAAGTAAAACATGTGGAACAAGCTTTCGAAACCATTCAAAACTATGTATTTTGAAACCTTTGGGTTTATCTTTAAAAATCACAAAAGGGTCGTAAAAGAACAGGGTCGAAAGCAACACTTTTGAAAGCTATTTCCTAAGTAAAAGAAGTGATGGTGTCGAAACCATTCCCTTTGAAAGCAATGGAGAAGTGGCTTGGATTTTATAACAAAGGGACTCTCTGAAAGCACTACTTCGAAAAGAAAAAAGGCGACAGCAAGGGGTTCCGACCTAGTCGAAAGCCATTACTTAAAACAAAAAGGCACAAGCATTCCTTTAAAATAATTTAACCCAGACAAAAGCTAACCAAGCCGAAAGCCAATTAAGTCGAAAGCAAAGCAGCCGCAATCTCTTTTAAAAATAAAGACATACTTCGACCCCTTCGAAACCCCATGCTTTGACTTCATACCCTTCGCCTTAGTCCAATTCGCTACGTACCAAGTGTTGATACTAGGCGCATTGGTTTTGACTGAGAAGGAGGTGGAAGTAAGGCATCGGAAGGAGGGTGCCGAAAGTGGTAAAACATGTAAAAAGCATGTTTAAACTGATTTTTAGCTTTTTAAAGTAATCTTTTCAACTAATATGCATTGTTTTTCAAAATATTATTGGTTGCTATTTTCTAAAAAATGCTGCTAATATTTCAAAAATAAAAAATTTAATTTATTTACAAAATACCCCTTCTCATTTTATAAATATATAAAACATTTAAGTCCCATACCTTAAATAATTTTATATATTCACTAAAACACTTAGGAAAATTCTACAACAATTCATGTAAATCATTTTTAGTATGTTTTCCAACATATATAAACTTCAGACCCAAAACATATATAATTTAGCTGTAAATTATTTTAAACCCAAATAATCATTTTCTTCACTAGAAAATTAATATTAAATCCACATTAATTCAGATAATTATGAAAATTGACACCCATCTTTAAAATATCATTTCTAATTTAAATCTAAAATCATAAGGCATTTGGATGTCATTTAATAGGGTTTTCACATTAAAACATATCATAAAATCTATATGAATTATCATAAATCATCAACAATCATATATATCCATTTTATCATTCAAAATCATGGCAAAACACTTACAAATAGTTCAGATTTCATTCTAAAACCAAAAACAAATAAAACATGAGATGTAGTCATTATTCACCTTAGCTTTGAGATTTGATCTTGATTAAGTTGCTTAAGCTTTTCCTCTTGAAATTTTCTTAGCTTCTCTTGTTTTCCTAATAGTGGCCGTCCTCTTGCTTTGGTTTTAGTTTTGTGAATATAGAAATGAACGTATAGAATATGGCTTAAGGGGTTTAGGGTATAAGAATAATACTTATTCCTATATTGCCCTTGTCTATTTCCTAACATTTTATTCCATTTCAATTTACTTAGTTCATTTGTTAACATGGCACGGCAACCCGTACTAATCACAAATCTTAATCCCTTAACCCTTTTACATTATTTCATTTAATTTACCTAATTAAATGTTACTAAATATGTTACTAAAAAGGGTCATTACATCGTTCGACGATCCTCAGAGTCAGACTAGACCTGGTCGCTCAATCAAAGATTCCCCCTTACATCCAGATCCTTGTCTCTGCCGCTCTTGGGCTCATCAGTACTCTTTCCCAACCTGGCTATTTCATCCCGTCCTCCTCTTGTTGTGAACAATAACCTTGTCGATGTTGTTTTTACAGTCTGTGCTCTGCCTGGTAATACAACTTCTGGTTCTGATATTCTAATGAATTATAGCAAAGTCTCTGGTGATGTTAATTGCTCTATTGGTAGTGCCCTTATGATGTTCGTCCTAATGCCCCATCTGCATTAGGCATTCCTATTGAGTGTAATGAAGTTGCCTTGTTCCCAGGCCCAAATGTGAATTCCGCTGATGCTTGCCTACCTTCTACTGCTCCGATAACTGCTCCATTATGTCTGAGGCCTTGGTCTTCTCTGTTGTCTTCGCTGCCTCGTAATACGGGTGCTTACATCCCAATTGATTTCAATATTGAAGAGGTTGATGGTGTAATGGTGCCACCTTCTATGGTCATTCAAGCTGGCACATATTATTGATTTGGTTATTTGGTTGGGTTCTTCTTGGACCCCTTGCATAAAATACACGATGTAACAATCTTATGCCGCCGTATATGGAAATTACGTGGCTCTCTCCATGTTACTTACATTGATTCGATGTACTATTTCAACTTCTCTAGTGATGAGGAGCGACGTCATGTCCTTGATGCCGACCCTTCCTTCATTGATGGGAAACCTTTCATCATCACTAGTTAGTCCCCTTCTGTGACTAGTGCGCGGAAGCAGGTTCTATCCATTCTAGTGTGGCCATACTTCTCTCACATTCCATCTGTTTTGTAGCCATTGGTGGGCATAAATTGGCTTGCGTGTACTATTGGGAAATTGAAATGTTTTGACCCCAATACCGTGGCACGTGAGAGGTTGGTCTATGCAAAGGCTCTTATTGAAATTACGCTAGAGAAGTCACTTCCTTCATCTATTAGAGTTCAGGTTGTGGTAGGCTAGATTGCGGAGGTGCGTGTTAAGTATGGATGGGCTCCTAATATATGTACCTCCTGCCATTCCTTTGGACATGTTTCTGCCTTATGCAAGCTCCCTACATATTCCAATGCCCCGCCACCTCTCAAGGTGCCACTTCTTCGTCCCCCAGCAAGGAGGTGATTTCCTAAGGTTGGGACTAGCACCCCTCATGTGGTTGTGCCTCCACCTTCTGATTCTATTACGGAAGTGGTTGTTACAGATGTTTCTTCTAGCCAGTTTTCGGCTATTGATGCAATTATTGTATAGTCTCCCATGATGTTGTCTCCTCATGCCACCTCTACCTTTGTAGATTCTATCGCCCTTGTAATTGATACTGTAGTTGCAGCCGTTTTTTGGATGGTCCTGATTTTTTTATTGTTAAGTCTGTTGCGATGCATGTTGTTGCTTCTGTTGTGACACTTCAGGCTGCCCGTGACTCATCCTCTGTTGTTATATTTACTACGCCTTTTTATTGTGATGCGTAGGAAAAGGCTTGGATCCATGTTTAGACTTCCATGAGATATAACTCGATTGAGGATTACTTCTTCTGCTTTGTATCAGATGATGAGTTGGACCTCAGATGTTTGTTTTATTGCATATCAGGAGATTCGTTTGTTCTTGCTACGGAAGACCAGCTTGCAAAAAAGAACGAAGATTTGTTAGCTGATGCCACTTGGGATAGGTCTTTCATCTTCTCTTCGGACTCTATTGACTATGACCTATCCCTTGTGGTTCGTTTTGGTCCATTTTCTCATGCCATAGGCGATGATCCTAGTATGGGTGGTCTCCCGTCTTCGGTCGGCGGAAGTAGCTCCACCTCTAAGGAGGAGGAATAGCTTTTACATCAATTATAGTATCTTAGGCACCTTTTCCTAACTCCTGAGTTGTTTATTCTTTTTCTTATAGTAGTTAAGGTCATTTTGCCTTACTCATGTACCGTATCTGTATTTTATTACATCGGTGATAAAAAGTTGACGGTCCGCTATAAAACCAACTGGCTTTGCCAAGAAAAATAATAATATTTAAATACATATATGTATATATATAGTATATTAGTTATGTATTTAAAATATATATATTTTTAAAAACCTTCCCGGATCAAATGCACAACAAACAAAAAAATTATTTATACGAATGTCACGGTAAGTGCTTCGCACTTGATGATGGCCTGTGTTTGCACGTGATGATGGCATGTGCTTCATGCGTGAACTGTTTTTCCACAAATTACATATGGTTAACATATCTAAGAGAAAATGATTTCCACAATTATTTAGTCATGTTTTTACGTTGAAATCATGTATAGTTAATTTAAATTTTTATTTCTAAGTTGCAACATCTAATTTTTGTTAGTTTGAATTTTATTTATATTAATAATTAAAAAATAATGAATTTGTAAAAAATATTTATTTGTTTAAATGATGTTTATTTGTTGGATCCTATTTTTAATCGTAGAAGGACATTTTGAATGTGTAAAAAAAGATTAACTGTCAGATCCTGTTTTTATGGGATACTAATATTTATTAATATATATAGAGGGGCATTTTTGGTAGTTCATACTGACACCCAAATAGTGTGACAACAAAGGTATTACAACAATTGTTAAAGATTTTATTGCATTAAATATATATATATATATATTATTCGAAAATAATAAAATATATTTTCGTGTTGTATATTCGACTTTTAAATTTTTAAAAATAAAGCATGATAATTTAAAGTAACAAGATTTTTTCTAGAATTTTCCCGATCAAAATAATATTTTTAATTAATTAATTAATTTCAACGGTTTATTAAATTAATTTTTTAAAAATATAAAAAATGTTTTTTAAATTTTGATTTTTTCACTGAGAGTTTATAAGATGATAAATTTTTTACGAAATTTAAAAATTAATTTTCAAAACATATTTTATTTTATATGATTTATTTAATTAGTATATTGAATTAAATAATAGTATATTAACATTAAAAATTAATTTGCAGCCACCAAAAAATGCAATCTATGTGCATATGCATTTATAAAATATAAGTTCAGCTATTAACATGATATGATGATATAATTAAATACAAGTCATATAATTAAAATTAGGTAGATTTTAATATATATATATATATATATAAATTAATAAAATGATAATAATTAAAATAAAATTTATTTGGCTATGCACTTCAGATCTATATGTGAAAATGTGTTTTTTTTGATAAATTAAAACATACATATAAACAATCTAATATGTGACAAAATTGATGATACATATAAGACTCTCATCAAACTAGCAATATAATAATGATACACACACACACATACATACACACACACACACACACACACACACACATATATATATATATGAATAATATAATATTATTAAGAAATTATAAATCATAGAGTATAGTAAATATATACCTAATACTAATACCTTAGAGCACACCTTATAATGATAAAATCTCCCTTCTTGGAAATCTACTCGATTAGGCAGATGGATAATCCTTGAACCATAGACCATTATTTATCCAATAGTTGTCGCCTTTTGAACTGATTTGAGATGAATTTGTTGGAGCTCCTTGTTGATGAGGTCGGCCATCAATGATGGGGATATAGTAGCCGAAAGCTTCTTTTTGCATTAGGGTTAGGGGACCTTTTATAGTGGAAGAAATAAAGAGAAACATGGATCACATCTCATACCATTTTTCATCAAATCTCAACCATCCATCTCCAAACCACTCTAGCCTATTTAGCCCCCTCATACAAATCCTATTGCTATCGAAATAACATCTTAACATCATGGGCTACCAGCCATTTAAGCCTAAATAAATATTATTAATTAAATCTAATTTAATTGCTTATCGATATCGCATATCGATCGATATATTTATAACTATTATAAATATATATACAATAATATTTATTCATCAAATCATATTCAAATTTTATAATTAATATATCATAAATGTTAATTAATTTAATTAATTTGTAACAATTATAAACTAAATAAATAATTTAGTCTAAAGAGAATTCATCATTTTTGTTATGTGACTCATTAGGTGTAAATTCAATCGACAATTAACATTGAACTACTCGAATGGTAATGGTCACACATCACTTAGCAGGTGGTGTGAAATTTTGGCCAAATTTATTGCTTACTTAGTTTCGGTAAATCCAAATTTACTTTATTAAGCGTTAACTGGTTGTGACACTTATTTACACCAATTCTCTTCGTCAAAACTATACATTTTAGGCTTATGAAATTTGATAATGGTCAAAATTCCAATATCATCCATATTCAACTCTATAGTCCAAACATAAAGTCTTTGGTTCAATAAAAACAATTATTATTAACCCAGGTGCTCTGGTCAGAGACTTTGACTTTGAGTTGACTTGAGTGATCGTGATATTAACCAAATATAACTAAGGAGATATATCGTCTCTTGAATAGTGCTTCACTTCCAATACTTCCACTCAACTCAACTATAGTCACTCGATGGACGCCGTGTCATAATTTGACTATAATCAAAGCGAAGCTTTCATATTCAAGATCTACAATATTTTCAAGTCGAGAGAACTATGTAAATCAATCACATCGATATTTTCTACTTGACCTTAGTTATACTAACCAGCGGAAAACTATCGAGTAGGTCGTTCCATAGTTATCCAATAATTATCTGTTTGTAACCTCTTGGTGCTCCCAAAAGTCATGTGTAATACACTGCCTAACATATGGAGAGTGTTATGTACTCTACTCTCAACGGATATATCGATATCCAGTCTCGATGCATCTTGACTAGGAAAATTTAAATTGGTATATTTATATTTACTGTTATAAATTACTCATGGTTACAACACTTTGTAACTATTATCACAAAATATATCATTTATGGATTTTCTATTAAATATAATTTTAATTAAACTGATTAATTACTATAACATATTATATCAAGTGTATTATAGAAAGAAGATTCCTTTTATTTTGAACAAGAATGGTCAATAAGTTAGATTTATGTAACAAATTACACAATTATCCCTAGGGCATACCCCTAACTCTATCATAATTAAGCACTGACAATAAATACAAGTCGAATAATAATCTTCCTAATTTGGATCAATTAATTATTCACTTGTAAAACTTTATAACTATCACATGTTTATCATCACACATGTATAAGTAATTTGATCAAATATTAAACTTTATTTGGACCGACTAATATCCGTATGAATACATACACACAAATATCAAGCACGAATAATACACGGCCAAATGGAAAGCCAAATAATATATACCGACTCAGGCAGAACAATTTTCACATGATTATCTTCCGTACTATAATAAACTAATGTCATTCAATTCAGTTTGTATTCATGATTACAACCGATGAATGAACTCGCTTAATATATTCACAACCGACTATTATATGAACAAAATAAGTATCAAAATCTAAAGTACACGGTTCAGATTCACTCAAACCTTAAATCGAAAAAAAATACTGCATACCAACTTACAAACAAAGAATTTTCAATAACGGTCAAAAAACAGATATACAAATTAAAAGTCTCAAGTGTCAAAATAGAAATGCCATCGAATGCTCATGTTTGTGTTTATATATATATATATATATATATATATATATATATATATATATAAACACATATACATAAATATATGAATTAAAGTCATTTGGTCACAAAAATTGATCTAACATTTTAATCAGGTTGTAGCCTAATCTCATAAATATGGAACAATATGTTATTTGTGCCTTCATTGGCTAAACAAATGACACCAGAGACAACCTCAAATCTCAATTCCTCTTTTCCTGTTCCATGCATCATACACATCTGAATCATTGATTTTTCATCATCAACCATTCTCGTGATAGATTTCTTATGGTATATGGGAACATGTAACAAGGGGATAGAGGAACTTGAAACATTCTTTTTTAGGAAATACATATGGTATTATAACATTGATTTAAATAATATTAGAACAAACTATGACTGAATATACAAAAAAAAAGAGATGCTACTAATTTACAACCATCGTTTTTTAGGATATATAAACAACCATTCATCAAACCATTTAGTTTTGATTTTATTTATAATTCATCTTCCTGAATACAACATTTACAAAATATGGATTCTAATAGGTGTCTTTCTGCACCTAAATTTTCCACCCTAACATCAACAGTAATATAAAAAAACAATATAGAATGATGAACCCAGTGGTGATAATTTTTTTCATATTATCCACTGGTCACTGCAAAAGCAAATTTACAAATTCTAAAATCTACCTTACCATTTCCTTTCTAATGTAAATATCCAAAGAAAAAATGAAATCCTAGCTCTTTAATATGAACCTAGCTTACTATCAAATAATTCTCTAAACATCAATTAACATAAGTTACAACCGAATTGGAGGGAAAAAAGTTTTTTTTTAATTATTCAAAATTCAATATTAAATATTATTCAAATCATAAAAAAATAGAGTTTTCTCAAAGAAATCAATAATCGATGACTTTGATTTCACTTCTTAGGATTTTAATATGCTTTAACATCAATTAATTATGAAACCCTAGACCCAAAAGTTAATCCATATTGTTTTTAATCAAGTAATATAGAGTAGATAACATAATTGCGGAAGACGACTGAATCCGTATTTGCTAATTAAAAGAGAAAGAAAATTTGGGTTGGCTTTTCAAATTGACACAGACCCTAAATCTAATATTAGCTCTCCATAGAAGAGGGTTAGAGAATTACTAAGGAGCTTGTGTAATTTGAGGATAACCCCGTATGTATAGTGGAATGACTTTTCAATTTGACCCTTCAACAAACTAAAAATATTACTATGGTATTTACACATTATTCTACAAGATCATTATACCCCTTAAGCCTTAAGATATTTATTTCAAAATTGATTACTTAATTTAGACTTAATCAAAAGATAGCACATAAATATAAGATATATATTAACATATATGGCACCATTATGTTGAATTATTCCAATATATCATACAGCGTTTTCATAACCGCGCCTTGAATCGAACTATGATACCTTAAGTTTTAAGGTTTTAATGGTTCAACTGGTCAAACCATAAAAAAATTTCGAAAATTTACATATTTAGAAAAGAGCTATATGGAAAAATATTGAAATAAAAATGCTAGGCAGACGAGCTATAAAAGGGTCTTCAAAGCCTGCAACCGAAGTTGTATATTGTTTCAGTGCACAACTGCCCCAACATAACTGCAGTGGTGTATGGAATAGCAGTGCACAATGGCAGATGTTCAATGATGATGGACTTAACAAAGCTTGCAATGGTTTTGGAGGGAAGGAGTATGCATCGGCAAAAAACGAAATGATGAAGCTTGTTGTTTAGATTTTGGTACAATGATGATTTTTGCAATTGGAATTTATTAATTTTCCTCAAATCAATACAAAACAATACATATTATGAGAATGAGAGAGAATGACACTATAAGCAGTGACGGAACTAAATATAGACCAGTGGGGGCCACGGCCCCCTCAAATAATAAAAAATAATAATAAAAGGATTACAGGAAGAATAAAACTTCAACAATTAGGAAATTTGTTTGAACTTAGCTTATTGTAGGGCCACAGCCCTCCCAATCAATACCCGAAAATCAGTTTGTTGCAGATATGATCCACCGTACGATTTTGGCCCCTTCATTGCTTGGTTTCTGGTTCCGCCGCTGACTATAAGAAAGTAAGGGAAAAATAAAAAGAACGTGTTTCAACCCAGTAAAATGAATAGACCCAGTAAAATGAATAGTTGAAACACTGGTTCGAAGGTACAATATGTGTTCGTGTAGAGTCTTATTAAGTTCCGGACCGATCAAAGTGATTCACAGTACAGGGTTATTCGAGGTTGAACCACGGTTGGATCCGGTCATTAAAACATTGGTATCATGCATGCTCAAGATCATTTTCCGTTGAAATGAAGCAGTTCACTGCTTTCTTTGAACCGATAGTTCAGATCAATGTGGTTTGCCTTAGTCATAGCAAATAACATCACAAGAGCAAATAATAACAGTTTGACTGTTTAGTTTCAGCTTATTAAAGCTACAAAAAGTTTTTATGAAAACTGAAAACTTGAGTGGTTTATAAGCGTAAAAAACAATCATGTGATGTAATTTAAGAAGAACCATTGCAACCCCTCCATGCATCAACGCATAAATTATTATGCGAAGAGAGAAAGATTATAACAAACAAAGCTGCTTCATCTCAAGGAGAACCCTCCAAGTTGCCTTTTATTACAATCCTCTGCGAGAAAGTGGAATTTCTCTTGATGACTTTAGCATTGAAAGTGGTAGTTATGGTTTGACTACAGTTATTGTCTATAGAGAGCAAGGGTATGTGCATGCTAACATGCACATTACCTTTGCAATAAGCTACCATTTCATGCCAAAAAGATTTGAAGACAGTGAAAATAGAGTCTCCAAGTGTAGGAGACTTCAACCTCAACAATACTGACTGATCTTAACAGGAATGAAAGCAAGTAGCTTTAGTGTCGGATTCGTCAAAGACAATGGAACCAACAAAACTAGCAACTAGATTGACTCCAAGTCTCCAGTCAAGGACCAGAAATAGAAGGTATTTTGGCAAAATGGACCCAAAGATCAGGTATATATAGACTGTAATTGAGTTTTAGGGTTACACACTTTAGGGCATTATTTAGAGATTATGAAGACCTTACATCTGATGATATAGAAGGCTCAAATTCTAGCACCTTCATTTTATATATCCCTTCATCGCTAAACTCGAAAAAAGGAGCTCATTACCAGAAACTTCAATTTCACTTTGAAGTTTCTAGTTTCTATATATAAATTTAAGGTGTTTGACAACCAAGTAAAATAAGGATCTTTCCAGTAGGAAGTTCAAGCATCACCGACTTCCAATGGTGGCACATTATATCAGTCCCTCAGAGTAAACCATATATATCAAGAGTGCTCTCCATCTTTACCTTAGCCTATTGGCTTCCTTCAGTAGTACTAAACGTTAAACGGAATGAGGATAGTTAACACGACAACATTCACATTTTGTTGTCATGATTGTGTATAACTTTATGGAACATAACAATCAAATACCATAAATTGTATTGTTGATAGAATGTCTGTGAGTTCATACATTGCTTTAACAAGTGATTCATGCATAAAATTTAAGGGTCGAGTTACTACTGCAACATTTAGTTTGTGACAAACTAATTAGCAAAAACATGCTTCAGATAACCAAGATTGATTCAGATATCAAACTACTCTAGCATCAAGCTACAGAAACTTGTAAAAACTTTGTAACTCTTATTCTCCAATTAATGGTTGGCAACTTAAACTAGTTGAAACAAAATAGTCATTAGCAAGACTTAAAGGTCTAAACAAAAGAGAGAGAAATAGTAGCATAATCGAAATCATAGTTGGATGAATAGAATTGGTTCATCTCTTTATTTGAACTAACGGTTCAGATCAATGTGGGTAATCTTAATCGTAGCAAATAACATCACAGAAGCAAAGAACAGTTGACTGTTTAGGTTAAGCTTATACATGTAGATGCAAAAAAGCTTTTATGAAAACTGAAACTTGAGTGGTATTAATTATAATTATGAAAAACAATCATGTAATGTAATTCAAGAAGATCCACGGCAAACCTGCATTCAGTAAACACAGTTTATTACAATATTTTAACACCAAAAGTGTATCGAGACAAAAATTTACACAAGGAGGAGAAAGGTTATAGCAAACAAAGCTTCTTCATCTCAAAGAGAACCCTAAACACTCAAATGTCTCAAAGTAGATAAAAATAACAACCCAACCTTTTTGCTTTTTAGATGGTGAAGAAAATAGTGTTTTTAATTTATTAAAAAAAAATACGTTGAAGCAAAGCCACATATAAGTCTGGATATATATTAAATTAAAGCCTCATCTTTTTGAATCTCTTGCGTTGATCAATTATCCCACGAAAGAACACTTCTGCTTCATTGTCAGGAACAGTACCGAAATTCATGCCTTCATTGCATCGGCGTCACTTGACTCTCAACCTCTTTGGTGCCGGAGGGCATTCAGTAGGTACAGGAATACGGCTACTTGGAGAAGTTGGTGTATGATAGCCATCCTCCACATGATTATCGGCTTCCATAACTTTCTCTTTCAATGGAGTAGTGTTAATTTCATTAGGAGAGATGGACGATCTCAATGGAGAAGAAAGATCGTTGCAAGTTTTAAGTTGATTTTCCATGTTCTCTTGTACTGATTTGAGTGGGCATGGTACTATGTTGATATTGGAGTTATCTAGGTTTGACATTTTTATCAAAAAAAAAAGTAACGATTAATTGTGCAGTAAAACGATGGTAACAATTTTATAAAGAGAAGAGAGAATCTACAGATTAGGAAAAGACAAGGAGTGAAGAATATGGAGAACAAATTGAGAAAGAGGCAGCACAATGAAGGAAATTATTATTGTAGCTTTCTTCTTTGTTCTACCATTTTTATTTTTTTGGTTACCAGCTGTTATATAATAGAATATACGAGAATAGATTGAGAAAGACGGATTACAGATTACGAAAAAGACAGGGAATGGAGAATTAATACATGATTGATATTGGAGTAATGGCAATAAAAGCAACAATTAATGAGAATACGAGGAGCATTATTGCATTACAGTTTAGGCTTTATGGCGCTTAAAATTCTTTGATCTTTTTATGATTATGTATTTTATTATGACAAGGAGCAGCCATACAAAAAGCCTGAATGACCATATTTACATGTGTAGACAATTCCCAAGTAATCCCAACCGTTCTGTTCACTTCAACAAATTTCGCAGCCTCTACCTCCAAAAGCATATATACAACCACCAAATCAATTAAACAATGAACAAAAATCTCGTTTTTGAAAAAACGTCATACAAATAAAATGACTTTATGTTTGTTGTTTTGTGTAAAAAATAGTAAAACGACAAAAAGAAGACATTTTATTGCCGAAGTATTTATGTCATTTCATCCATTTTAATAAAAACAACATTGTGTATGCCGTTTTATTATGTTTTGACATAACACGACAAACGGTATTTGTTTTATTACTAGACTGGTTGAGTGATCAAAGCTCACCCTTGTAGCTACTATTAGGAACTGAAAATACCACATTTGAGTGCTTTGTGGCTTGTTCATTGGCTTGAAGTAAAAAGAACAAGCCACTATTTAAAGTGCTCTTATATTTGGGGTGCTTTAGCAATTTTTTTCCTTTCAATTTCAACCTTTGATGCATTTGCATTCAATATTTTCACATCTGACACAACCATTATGTCATCGTTAAAGTAAATTTCCATACTTAACTAACGCAATTCTGTCCTCCTCCTTAATAAACCATTCCAAATCCTTCCTCCCATCACAGAAAATCCAAAAATTCAAGCTATGATTCACATTTGACCAATCCAGTTTTTAGGTAGTTTCTCGTTTGTAGGCTTAATTTTTTATTATTATGCATTATATGTTTGGAAAATTTTATATAAAATTTATGTATGTTACCGTGTGAGTGTAGGGAGAGAGTGAAAGAGAATAAGAGAAGTACAAGAAATAGAGAAATTGGAATAGTTTCGCATCTTATAAAATCAAAAACTATACTTTATAAGTTAATTTAAGCAAATTAGAAAGAAAATTGGGCTTTTTGTCCACCCAAATGTTGTCTCCTATAATAAAAAGAAAGTCATGCATGACAACACATATGCAATTCGCCATCCAATTGAAGCAGATCAAATTTGGGTTTGCGTTCAAATTATATTGTTGACAGAAGTTAGACAGTCACTTTTTAAGCCTTTGCAAGTCCATAATTGAGCCACATTACGGGCAATTGCAAATCCTCGAAAATAATGTATTAGACGTTTCTGAAATGGCTAGTCAACTAGTTGAGGCGCAAGGAGTTCTAATACAATCATATTCAATCCCTTTCAATCAACTGATCAAGGAGACCCGTCGATTGGTCGATGTTTGAAAAAAGGCGTTTCTTTTCAAACAATCGCGTTCACAACCCAAAAGATATGACCTTTCAATCTTATAGAAAAAATTATCTCTCGATCGTTAAAAAGACTGATATTTCCCATAATAATCCTTTTCCTCCACTCTTCCTCTCCTATGGTTACTTAAATTGTACAAAAGTTTTACTTAAGTTATAGTAGCATAGGCTATAAATTCAACATTTTTGTTATTGTAGTTCCCAAGATAGTTTGAGATCGCTTTCATTGGAATTAATGCAATCTATTGGCGAGGTTGAATTCTCGAGCTTCACTATATGTTGGAGATGAATCTGTCATAACTCAAAAGCACCCGCAAGTTTGATTAAATGGTGGCGAGGGCACTTATCATCTTAAAGACTTTGCTTCAAATCACATGTCTTAAAGCGATTCCATTCTAACTTCCAATAATTACCATTGTCAACTTGCTAGAAACAAGAAACGCCAGCAACAAATTTAAGACGAAACAACTTAGATAATGGCACCCTACAGTTCGAAGAAGTCGGCTTCCGATTTCACAAAATTAGAGATGTTTGATGACCTCAACTTCGTTCAATGGAAAAAAGAAGAGGCATTTCTTATTGGATGTACTTGTTTATCGGCAAATTTCCTATCGGATTAGAAAACCGCCGATCAATTTTAAATTTAAAAATTACCGCAAGCGTACAACATACAATTCTAGTACGTGGCGAGTACGGATTGATCCGTTGGGAATTGATTATATTTTAAAATTTCTATTCAATCAGGTTAACCAATATATCTTACTTAAACATTAGATTTATAATTAAATAAATTTACAAAATAAAATAATTTTTAAAATAAATGTACCGATTTGTAACCATTAAATCTTTTATACTTAAATTATTAAAGTTTGGAAAAACATTTTCAATTTTTCTCTAAGTCCAAAATTTATGGAAAATTTTGACAGAGTCTCCTTTGTACGGAGAGGCTCGGAAGAAAATATAATATCAAATATACAATATACAACTTAAAATTTCCAAAATAATATATCCCAACACGGGAAAACAATATAATAACGCTAGAAACCGAAATCCGGAAACGTACCTATTAGTCGGGCAAACAACGCTTAAATTATGAAACCAAAAGCAGTAGCAATTGCTTCCATAACCTGCATTTCACTTATATAATCTAAAAGAGTTAACAATTATATAAATGAAATATTTGGAGTTGCTTAAATCAATACAACAATCAACATAGCAACCATCACTTGCACCAAGCAAACAACCATCACATAAAGTCAACACACATCCATCATTCATTCATATCAAACACAATAAATAGTTGTTCGGGTTCAAAACTTTAAATTCATTATTATTAATTTCATTCCGTATAATGTTGGTTGATTTCCTCTTCATTCAATTAATACTTATCTTTATTAAATTTATTCACATCATGTCAATTCTCTTCTTATTGTATTATATTTATTCATTCATGACTTGATTTCATTTATTTACATTCATTTATTAATAATATTCATGTTCAATTCAGTTACTTGGCATAACCATTTATTTATACTACTTTCATTTCTATTTTATTTATTACCGTGACATTTCAGTTATAACTTAAGTTTACAACAATTTCAACATCAAATTCTTATTTATAAAAGCAAATTTACTGAACATTTTCATTATATAAGTTTAATTGTACAATTTCCATTACATTTTCTTATTAAACATTTCAACTTTTAATATTTGGTAAGTTATATATATGCTTTTAAAGAATGTAATTAAAAGTTATACAAGTTTATTCTATTTCCTTTAATTAATTCATTGTTCAATAAATTTTATCTATGGTTTTTAGATTACACATTCCAACTTCTTTAAATTTTATTTATAACTTAACATTACAATTCTTATTTCATTTAGAGGTTTCAATTTTTTAGTTAAGTTCCAATTCACTACCCTAATTGAAACTAATAATTCATGGAAACTTAAGAGCTAAATACCGGGCCTTATTCAAAATCATTTTAAAATAACAGATAAACATATGCTTGCAATTTATATATCCAATTATATTTAAAACAGTTTAAAATTTATATTTGTTTATCAAAATAAATCTGTAGTAAAACTACTACACTGGCCTTCCCACTTCGAAACTCAAAAATAAATGTCGATGATGCGTGCACTCATCACCGAAATCATTTTCCAACGACACAGAGGGAAGTACAGAACTTATTTTTCCAAAAATCTTCCTTAAAACAATTCTAATTATATTGAAGTATTTATATCAGAAAAATACTTCTAATAATATTATTACTATATTCCAAAATCATTTAAGAAGAAATTTCCGAAAACCCTAGGACTTAGATTCTAAGTTTCCAATTTCATTTATTTTATTTAAATCTTATTTCAACTATTATTTATAAATTTCATTACCTAACAACCAATATATTGCAACCAAATATATCTTTATAAAATATTTTACTTTATATATAGAAAATATAATAGGAAAAATTATTTCATTCACCTATATTAAAACAAATATTATGTCGGTCTGTCCTATTAAGTGTTTAGAAATCCCTATTGATGTCATAGCGTCCCATGCACCAACCAGAATTTATAAATACAAAACGGAACATATTAACACAATATTAAAACCTTTTATAACACTAACAAATACGCTCTCTCATATATATACACTCAGCGACTCCCATAGGGTATTATTACCTTATTAATAAAGAGTCAGACCCCACAAAGCTAAGGTTTATCGCTAAACCAAAGCTCTGATACCAGATGTAACGTCCCACCTTTTTGTACGCTTAAGCAGACACACATGTCGACTTAAACCATACAAAAGGGCGGATTGTTATGGGGTAAATAAGAAAAAAGTGGAGAAATAAAAGAAACAAAATAGAATCTTGCAGCGGAACGATAAAATATAATAATCAAATAACAGTTCATGAAGCTGTTTTACAAAATATTTGATTATACTTATACAATACATATCAGAGTTACACATACCAAAGAATGATAATTAATGCAGCATAATACAATGGTGTAGTGGAATATAATAAATAGTAGTAATAAAATCTTCGTCTTCGTCCTCCAGAAATAGGGCCTTCAAATCCTGAAATGCTCAGGCTGACCCGAGCGAATTGAAAAGACAAACACTCGAGTCAGAACTAAAAGATCTTATGTAAGTTAAATCAATGAAATAAATATGAGTGTAAACGGCGTCAGAGATGTTTACGGGGTTTGACATCTCCTATCTAGTGTCTAACGTGAGTGCAGTAACTTAAGAAATGTGCGGGATTCACATCTCTTAAGGATCCGTTAAACTATCTACCATGTAGTAATATTTGCTATTATAATAATGTCTAATCATAAAATAAACATACTTTTTAATAGCGTCAAGGGGTTACCCATATAGCCCTTAACACGTAATAGTCTCAGTAGTCTATCCAGTATTAGCATACTCCCAAAATGGGGGCTACCCTCGATACTCCACAGGCTACGGGAGAAATCACAAATTCCAATCGCACCTCCTCGCCATTGATTCAAGCACCAATTCCGAAAACAAACACTAGACGCAGATTCGAATTGTCGAGATATACGCTATATAATTTTTCTGAATTTTTCTGAGGAGTTTGAAATTTTAGATTTGAATTTGATCCGTGTTTGGATCTAAAATTTGTTTGTCTGCCATTGAGGAGGAGAGATAGTTGGATTACGTACAGACAAATGAGAAATAGAGGTAGGCTAGGGTTTATAACAGGTATTTATAGAGAAAGCTGAAATAGAATAAATGGAATTTACTTTATCTCCAATTATTAATTACCATCAGTTAAGCTCTTAACATTTGTTCCCTAAATTTAATTGCACTACATTAGATACTGCATAAATTCTTATTTATATAACATTAAGGTTCTTTTAACTCTGATTTATTTCCAATTTTATTAAAATTTGATTTCTCATTTCAATTAATAGACTGAATATAAGGGCAACACATTAATATCGCCATCGTTTACTTTTAACTGTGTTCATAAGTTTATTGTTTACAGACACAAGTTACTCATTTACAAAATTTCAATTTTGTAATCACATTCAATCTATTTTGTATTACTTCATTGGTTTATATATACTTTGAATTCATTTAATCACCACTAATTGATTCAATTACTGCAATTGCTTTCGAATTAAATTTTTGAACTAAACAAATAGGCAACTTATACAATTGTAACCATTAAAAATTTAATCAACTTTAAGTTTATTACTTTCAAGCAAATAATATGATTACTTATAGAACATTGACTTCTTATTTATTTTAATCCAAATTCATTAATTTATTAATGCTTACATTTATTTCCTATATCCAATTTGTTACAACTTTACCTATAATTAATACTATTTCCTTTATTTAGGTTATTATTTCAAACATAGATCACAAGCTTACATTCCTTTATACTATCTTAGCGAACCAATGTATATTTCTAATACTTTATTGCATTTATTGAAATCAAAATTCCAAATTTACTAGATACAACAAATTATGACCTTACAGTTATTTTAATTTATTGGGAGTGCGCAAAAAAATTATTTATTAACATAATTGCATTAATTTATATTCAGTAACCAATGAATCAATATATATTTCACACATAAATACACTGATTGTATTGGTTTATACTATATTCCATCTTAAACTAAGTCATAACATTTGAATCATTATATTAAATTGGAAATGTTCATTCACGTTCATTACTTATTAACTTGCAATAACGTATTTCTTTAATTTACATCCAATTATTGTTAACCATGTTTTTATGGCATAATCAATTCAATACTTACCTCTAATTTCTCATATTCAATTTATATCTAGGTATAAACCTTCACTACTCCATTTATTACTTTACATAATAAAATAACATTTAAACTCATAAATGTAATACCCAATTTCATTTTAAATCCAATTGATTTCCAATCAAAGTTTATACATATTTCAAACCACTATTGTAATTACTCCCAGAACATTGGTTTTATTAAATGACCATTTATTATAATTTAATTTCCTTAATTAAATCCAATGTTTACATTTCTTTTCACATTCCAAATTTTATAACTAAGTATACATCTAAATTATTCCCTACTTACAAAATTTGAATTAATTACTATTTATTAGTTGCTTTACTGATCAATTCAATAATTTCATTGGTTTCTCTTATATTAAATTTATTACCCAACATTCCTATATTCATCTTAGAATTGTTTAAATGGCTATATTCCAGAATGTGAAATCTTGTCTATTACACATATTAATTTAGGTTTTAAAACTAATTAATAAAGTTTCCTTAGTCCAATCCTTTTTACCAATTTAATTTACATTCACACTTCCGTTATTATTTCAACAATCATTAAAGTAACGTTTATCAACAACACAAACATTATGATTTATTTATCTAACATTGATTGTATAAGTTTCCCATTTATTACGTATTATAGTATCAATTGATATAATTTAAAATCTGTTTTCCAAATCTATTACTTTTCAATCAATTAAAACTTCACAATTGTTTACATCAATTGGGATTTACACTACATTTATTATTTATCAACTTGTTCTAACCTTATTACCTAAATTTTACGTTCAGTTACTATTGAGCAATACTATTTCATTTCATTCGATAATTCCACTAGTTTTACTCAAATTCCCGTTATTGTAAACCTTATTTGTTCATTAAAATTAAATTTTGATTCCAATTAAATCAACAAATTCAACATGCAATTTATAATAGTTATTTACAAGTATGAATGGAATTAACATTTATTTCAAATATTTTCTCAGTTTACATTAACATAATAATTTATTACCTTTAATGAATTTAATCCCCAATTTATTACATGAAATCAATTTGACCTTACATACTTCAATATTCCCACCTTCATCTTAATTCTAATACACTATAGTATCAAATTTCAATTTCTCACAATAAACCCGTTTATTATAAATTGCATACCCATTTATTATTTCAAATAAATAGATTGAATCAATTCAACTCTTTTATTAAGTCTATATTAATCAATATAATATTTCATTAGTTAATTCAAATCTTACCTTTAATTACTTATTCCATTTTATACCCAAGTGCAACAATTTACCCTATTTCATTATTATTGATTTCACTTCAATTGTAATAATTAGTTTTAATAACCATTGCTACACTTAATTCTTAACATTTACTTTATTATCAATTATAAATTTTTTATTTCTTTTTAAATTTAGTTACAAAAATCTTATTAAAATGACAAATTTAATTAACGAAATTTACGGGTCGTTACACATAAGAATTTGAAATTATATTGATTTTCACAACTATCGTAAAATCATGTGAGTAGGGAAACTCGGACATTTTCAAGAATGTTTTTATTTTCTTTTTTGGATTTTTTTATAAAGGAAAACTATTTACCAAAAGGAATTTATTTCTTTGAAAAGGGAAATTTGATTTTTTTTTTGGATTTTCAATTTTTTTTTTGAAAAGGTTTTATTTATTTATTTTTTTGCTTTTCTAAAAAAACTAACGTAAATTTTTTTTTTGGATTTTTGATTTTGATTGAAAAAATTTCAAAATAAAGGATTTAAAAACTAAATTAAGAAATATTTACAATTTTTTTAGTTTTGGCTTTTGAATTTTTTTTTAAAATATCTATGAACTAATGTAACTAAATGAATGCAAATGACTTAATTAAAAATTTCCTATCCTAACCCAAAATTGTATAATCACACTTTTTCTTAATCCAACAAGATAGTTCTCAGCTAGGTAACGGACAAGATTTATCGGTGCACTACAAATCACCATAGCAATGCAACCGAAGGTTTAAGTACCTTCAGAAAAACAATCAATATAATATTTACGAATCACCGTAATATTTATAACTGATTATTTCTCTACTGTAGCCTAGACACCAAGAAAATAAATTGTCGAAAGAAGACAACTTGTCAATATACAATTAAGCCCTAGGTGAGCTCGTGACACCCTTAAGATGTCTAACCGTTATTATTAGTTAAGTTCTAAGATGAAATGCAAAATTGAATTTAAATGTGTATTAACAATGAAACTACGAATGAGATTTGATTTTTGTTTTTGATTTTTTTTTTAAAATGCAAGCAACCTACAATGCAAATCAAAAGAACAAGTGATAAGAGCACGATACCAGAGCGTGCATAATTTATTAGCAATTTACTTTAAAAGCGGCAAAAAAATTATAAGCAAGGAAGCAATTTATTTTTGGCAGCAGTTCTTCTCCTTCTGATTTCCTGCTTTGGCAACTTGAAATTTAAAAACAAGATATATACAAAACCTTATATATATATACACACACACACACACACACACACACACATCAATGAAAAAACTAAAAGAAACGAAAAACAAAACAAATTAAACCAAAACAATTGAAAACAACCCCTTTTTTTGTTTTTTTAAGGAATAAAATAAATGAAACCAAAATAACTTCTCTATTTTTTTTAAAAGAAAGATGAAAAAAGAAAAAACTTTAAACTTAAAGCTAGATAATAAAAAAAACAAAAGTAAAAAAAGAAAGGAAAACAAATTCTCCCCAAATAACAATGTAAGGGATAAATTAACAACCCGGCCCGGCCCGCTTCACTAATACAAAATCAAAAGAAATTCCCAATTGAATTCACTAATAAAAAAATGCCCGCTTCAGTATTTTTTTTTGTCGAATAACACTTCTCAATCTCAATTCTCGAAATCAAAGTGTTCGTAAGTTCCCAAGTTCCGATGCACCAAAAACTTGTCTGTGGTTCGACTATTACGGAGGTTGGCTGTAGTGAAGTTTGGAGAAGTAGGTAGAGCTTGGTGGTTCGAGCTGAGTTCGAGAGGGTTCAGGTGTTTGATTTGGTCGTGGTGTTGTTGCGAGTTCACGATGGAGTTCTCGATTTGTTATCTGGTGATGATTGTAGCAGTCAGGTGGATTTGTTATCTGGTGATGATGATTTGTTATCTGGTGATTTGTTATCTGGTGATGTTCAGGGGAAGTGATGGTTTAAGGGTAGTTGGAGTGTGTAGTGGAGGTTGATGGAAGTGCAACAGTTGGAATGGTGACTGGGTTGTGGCACTGCTTGTGCAGGCAGGGGATTGGGGGAGGAATGTGATGATGGTTTGTGAAGTAAAGGGGATATGTGATCGGGTGCACTATTGTATGTGATGTTGGTTGGATGTTGAAGGAGTAGCAATTGAACAGAGAGCGGTGAAGTTTGAAACGGTGATATTGATGCTCAAGTGTGGCTGAAAGCAGGTTGAAAGGTGTATGTGGTGAGCTTGGGTTGGAGAAGTATGGTCGGCGAAGTGGTTGTGAATGTATTTTGGATGATGGTGTTGAGAAGAGGTGAAGATGTTGAAATTTGATGGTTTGTGGGTGTTGCTTATGGACAGTTAATTGGTATGAGGATAGGCAGGTGGTATGTTGAGGTGTAAAGGTAGTTTTGAAGGAAGATGGTGGTTTTGCGGTTTGGTGGTAGTGAGTTAGAGGATTGTGCACCGATATGCAAGCAGTAGTGGTGATGTCTTGACAATGTGGCAGCAGTATGTTAGGAGTTTGCTCGGTGATGTGATAAAAACAGTTGTATGACAGATAGTTGTGTTGTATGTAGTGGGTGTGTATGGTTTGGAAATGTTTTGATGGAAGTGTGGGTAGCTGCAAGAAGGCAGTGATGGATTTGAATGTAGCAGAGAATAGGTATATGCTTGGGAATTATCCGGGGGCAGATGTGCTTTGGTATATGGTCGGGAAGAATGTGCATTGTTGTGTTGTGATTTGGTTTGTAAGCAGTGAATGGTGGCAAGCACTGATATGCACAAGGGTTTGATGTGGGTTTGCACAGCTGCAGTTTGAAGGGGCAAAACAGTAGTTTGTTATGTAGGATGGGAGTTTGTAATGCACTGTCTTGTGGTCTGATGGCAGTGTGCTGAAGTCAGGTGGATGATGTAAGAAGTTGAGAACTGGGGATGTTTTAAGGAATAGGCTATTGGAAAATGGAAGCCGGGTAGCTGTTGTTTGCAGATATGATGAATGAGAGAAGTTAAGGATGTCAGTGGTGTGCACAGAGTAACAGTTGACGGTGGGGGAGTTGACACTGTTTTGAGGAGTTGTAGTTGAAGGACAGGGGTTTTGAACTGTTTTGTAGTGAATGGTGATGTGTCAAGGCAAGCAGCAGATGTAGTTGTGAAGTGGTTTATGAACACGCAGAAATGGTAGTGGGGTCAGCAGAAGGGTGAAAATGTGTTTTGTATATAAATTTTTTTGTAAAAATACGTAAATACAAATGTGGAATGGAATATAAAAAAATTCTTTTTCAAATGAAATTGTGTATATTTTTTTATAAACTAGAATCCAAATGCAAATATAATTAGGAAACATGCAAACAAACAAAATCACAAAACAAATGTACACAGAACAATTTGTTTTAAAAAATGCAAACAAACACACAATAAAATTAAATAACAATAATTCAAAGAATAGAAAATAAAATCAAGTTAAATTCCCCGGCAACGGCGCCAAAAACTTGTTTATCGGCAAATTTCCTATCGGATTTGAAAATCGCCGATAAATTTTAAATTTAAAAATTACCGCAAGCGCACGGCGTACAATTCTAGTACATGGCGAGTACGAGTCGATCAGCAAGGAATTTTTTAGATTTTAAAATTTCTACTCAATCAAGTTGACCAAAGAGTTTGAATTTTTTTTTAAAACTAAAGAAAATGTAAAGACTAACAACTACAAAAGTGGATGAAAACGATGAGAATAAAAGACAATTTAGAGATAAATCCACTCTCATGATCGCATAAATCAACACAATATGAAATTGTGATATCTCCTTTTGGTCATTAGTGAATTTAATTGATGTGTTTATCATAAGTGTGGAATATTTGTGCTATTAATTAGTCCAACATAAACCATCAAACTATAACACACCCTCTAAACCACTTGTTAACTCTCATGAAAATGTTAATGAACTTGAAAATAAAATTTATTCTAAGCGTGATCTATTAACTATTGATTAGCAATATAGACCATCAAATTTTGATTTTAATAATCACTTCATTACCATAATCATATGTTGATGAAACGGTAATTTGTGTTTGTGTTTGTTTAAGCATGGCTTATTTGGTGTCAACAACATAGGCTAACATATTCAAAGCTAAAACAACAAAAATTTACCCATTCAAACATTGTCATTAAGCACAAAAAGATATCAAAAATTAGCAAAATGTTGAATCTACATGATTAAGAGAGCTTTATTACCCCTAAATTGAAGGGGTTTTGCCTCTCATATTTATTATCATTTCTACAAATGTAGAGCTCAACATGAGACAAAAACAAAAGGAAAATGCAAACTAAGAAGAGAGCTAATTAACATAAAATAAAAGCTAATCTACTTGCATAAATAAAAAGATCGACACTACTAACATGAAAGGAAAAAGCATGTAAATAAAAAAAGAGAATGAATTAAAATTTCATAAATAGAAAATTACATAAAAGAAAATGGCTAAGTAGCCATGAAAGAGATAAAGAGAGCTTATAATTTATTTTTGAGCCAAAACTAAACTATCTAAGGAGGAGGCTAAGAGCTTGATTACAAGAACATATGAGGTATTTATACATGTTTTGAAACCCTAATCATATTTTCGAGAACTATCCAAATTTACGTTGAGGAAGTGTGGCCATCAAGTTATCATTAGCAATAATTAATCATCCACTTAAATTTGCATGTAACTTTAATGGTCATTAACATGTGCATTAGCTCTTAATAGGAGATCATGCTAAGTAGGTAGGTGGGGTCATCCATGTTGTCATGAAATGATTTATTTCCATCTTCATTTTCTTGTCTTCCCTTCTGCTTGCATATTTTCCATGAAGCCTTCATCATAATTCTATTCAAGTTTCTATAAAATAACATAAAAATATCCAAGCAAATTTTCTCAAATTAATATATGCACAAAAATGACCAGTTTGCCCCTATGTGAAGATGAATAAATAATGATTTGAAAATAATTGAAAATTTGGTTTAAACATATTAAAATACCCTACATGCTCATTTATTTAATTAAAATAGATTAAATATGGAAGTAAAAATATGCACATTTACGTGCACATCAGTACTTAAAGTCATATATGCATATACAATGCTAAAAACAAAGAAGAAAGAGAACAAAACTATAACTGTGATGAGAGCCTGACTCAAATGGAAACAAGATTATTACATATGCAAAGGGGACATATGCAATGCGATGACTGATACATTGTTTGATTTATTTTATGAGAAACTGACTACTAAAGATGCTACAGTGCTTTCGAGGCTAAGTTCTTGTAAAGAACACAACATGTAAAAAAATTCTTACCACAAAAGATTTCAATTATGAAATAATTGATGTTAGGTCAGTAATGGATTGATTTAATAATATCATGCATATTCCAAATCAATTCAACCAACGTAACATTAATAGGAAACTAAAGTCTCGGCCACTATAGACAAACTTCCTCAATCTTGGAAAGATAAAAGAAAAACACTTGAATAGAAGAAGGAAGATATAAGTTTAGAGAAGCTCGCACAATATCTGTAACTGAAGGAAAATTGAGGCAAAATAAAATAATGAAATGGAGGATTTACGAAAAGTCAACACAATTGAGGAAAAGGAGGCAAATAATGCCTCGGAACGCTCATTTAATCAAAAGAGGAAATTTTAGAGCAACAAAAACTTCCAGAATAAAAAACCAAGAAAGTTAATAGTTGTTTCAGTTGTGAAAGGCCGGGTAACTTTAGAAGAGATTGTTGCTTTCTTAAAGAGAAAAAACAATCGTCAAAAAAACAATTTTGTAGCCGTTTTATCTAAAATCAACATGATTGAAAGGGAAGACTTTAGGTGGATCGACTGTAATGCTAATAAGCTATGCATTTAAGCCTAGCTAAAGCGCTTATCGCACTTTGACCACAATTCTTTTTCAATTTAGCGCTGTCAAACAATAGATCCATCTAAAGCCATACTATTTTTCTATTATATTCGTTAAATCAGGGGTGTTGATGTAATTTTTTGTCACTCCTAACACCCTAATGTCTGAAGGCAATCTCCAAAGTTTAAGTAAAATAAAATGGTTTGACCATAGGCTAAGTGTAACGACCCAGAATTTTGAACAAATTAAATTGAGAATATTTAATTAATTTTAAATATTTGAACGATGATTTAATTTGAATCCCCGATATAATTTTGAAATCTGCGATTAAACTTTAAAATTTAATCGATTGAAAGTTGAATAAGAATTTAAATCTTCAATTTACAGCTGAAGAAAAATATTTCAAAAGCGTTTAAAATTCATATTGATGATACTGAAGATAATAGAAGCTTCAGAATTAAATTTCAAACTGTCTTGTTCAGTTTTGAAAATATATCGGTTAAATTGAATTTAAAAATAGTCGTCCGAGGCACAGTCTCGGAATTCGACGAAACGAGTTTCATTGGATCCGTAATATTGTTTTATTATCGGATTTCAAATTTCGTAATTTTCAGAGCTATTGTGTGATCGTACGAGATAGAAACGTCTGGACAATAATTTATCGATTTAATTTAAATATAAATTTATACACTCACATCAACACCCACCCTAGTATCTGATTTGCGTCGACCTATTCTCTGTTAATCGCGTACTCCTGTCTCCCCTTCATCTCGTTTATACCTCACGCGAGAATCATTTCGTTCGCAGATTAAATCAAAGAAAATAATGGCCGAATAAAATGTTCTCTCATTCAAACTCATACGAAAGAAAATCGCGTTCTTATCCCTACCTTTTCTGTTGAACGAATTCGTTCGAAAATATAAAATCAATGGCCACCAGTTCAAAGTCAAAACCCCCCTCTTCCATTAAATTCAAAATCAATACAAGACGATTCGTTCGAAATCAAAATAGCGAGGCTGAGCAAGTCGCGAATGAAGGGAGATGGGGATTCGATGCTCGAGTTCGAATCTGGGGCGGCAATGATCGGCAAGGCAGGACGTGGCGGCAGGCGACTCGGTGGGCAATCGCGAGACAAGGGGAGGCGGCGTCTTCGAGCACGCGACAGTGGGGATTGGGTGAAGCGATTAGGGCAGGTCGAGGGGAAGAGGCATGTCGCGACTTCATCGCACGCGTAGACCGAGGGTTTCGTGCGAGCAAATCGCGTTCTGGAGGAGGGCGCGCGCGTAGGGGGGAGGTTGCGCAGGCGTACGGTGGCGCGCGTGGCGTTGGTTGGAGTGCGAGCGAGCAATGGATGGTGGAGGCTCGTTCAGGCGCGCGTGAGGCGATTCCGATCTGGGCAGTTCGATGGCGAGCAACTAGGGTTCGGCGACGTCAATCTTAGCTGCGATGGTGGTCGCCTGAGTGATTTTTGCAGTGAGGTATAAATCCATTCTTTCGATTTTTAGAGTATTTAAATTTATACGTATATCAATATACAATAAATTGAATTAAGGTTATATTCAAATTGTATATATATAGAATTTGTAAAAGGAGATTTCAATAATAATAATAATAATTAGCTTATAAACTGCCTAAAGAGTAGTTTTTGGTTGGTTATGAAAAAAAAATAGTTTGAGCTGCAGTTTTTATATATATATTAGAAAAAAAAAATGAAATGATGATGTCCAAATTGTAGATTTTGAATTTATATATATATACATATATGGTTGAAAGGGGGTTTTAAAATACATACCAGTTTAAATAAATAAATAATAGATATGGTGAATTATTGGTTTTACTAATCTATTTAATTGTTTTAGTTACCAAAAATAATCTATTAAAAGAAATTGGTTTAAAACAGAATCATTGGATAATGAAAATTACCATACGAAAATTAATAGTTCGATTTGTTCGGATATTAACGAAATGTATAATTATTTATACTAGGTAAAAATCTGTAAAGAAATCAAGTCAAAATGGATTGGATTGCAAGTAAAAAGCTAAGGTGAGATCTTCTCACTCAGATTTAATTTTGAATTGCAGTTATTGATTTGATTGATTGACTGTTTGGATTGTGATATTAGATATAGTAGGATATATCTATATATATTGGATTGATGATTTCCCGCCTCGTATAGCGGATGAGACCCTATTGCGCCGTTAGTAAGCGGATTTATAAAAACCTATATACCGCGATAATTCCGTACTGGAGCGGAATTGGTATTGTGCTAACGTCTTTGGATGCAGGGAAACAGGTTGGAGGGATCCAACTGGACCCCTCACATTGATTGAATTTATTTCTTTTGTGATATGAATCTGTGAATGATTATAGTGATGCTATTAATCATATTGATATCTGGAAATTGTTTGAAAGCTAAAATTTAGCTGAATGGATGTTGACATCATTGGATTCCAAAGATAAACGAAATTGAATTTTTGAGATTCAAGTAGAAAATTTCTAAGTGAATCAATTTTTGAAATTGAAGAAATTTTGAAGAAAAGAATTTAAAAGTATAAAAGCTGTTTTTATAATCTTATCGAATAAATTCCAGAATAAAGTGAAAATGCTAAATAAATGGATTTCATAAAATAGTGATTTTAAATTGAAGAAATTAATTTAAATTTGGATTTTTAAATAGATTGAAAGAAACGATTGAAATTTATTTTCTTAAAAAGGAATTTATTTAAAAGAAGATAAGTTGGAAATTCAGTTTGGAATTTAATTGGTAAATTGAAATAAGTTGTGAAATCAATGTAAAATGATTTCAATTTGAAGAATCCATTTCAAAACAGAATATTGAATAATTTGAGAAAAATAAGGAATTTATTTTAGTAGTGATAAATAAAATTTGAAATCAATCTGTAATTGATTTAATATTTAGAAATGAATTTTTGAGAAATCAATATGGAAATTTTATTCAAACGTTGAAAATAAAATTAGAAATCAATATTGAGATTGATTTGGTATTGAAGCTTTTATAAATAGAATTAAAAATTATAAAAGTTGTTATAAACCCAAAGTCACTTATTTTGATAAGTTAAATATAGAAGTTGATAAAAGAAGGTTTGTAAGTCGAAGTTGTTATTAAAAGAGAAATAGAATTTATAAACGTGCTTATAAATTCGAAGATAGATTGAATGTGATAAATTTAATATAGAAGATTATTTAAGAAGATATATTCACGATTTTGAATAGCGAATTTTTATTGAAATAAAAATGTGTAGGAATGATTGAAATGGGGTTAAGTAAATTTTATTCACGATTTTGGACAGTGAATATATTGTTAAGTAAAATGGATTCATTTTGGAAGAAGTAATATTTTAAAAACGAAGTTAAACATTTTAAAGGTGTTTTAAAATGTGTTATGAATCGAAAGCATAGATTTCAACATTTATTGTTGAAATAGACGTTTTCGAGAAATATAAGGAAATGGTGGACTATAACACTATTGTTATAGTAAATGATTTCCGAAAGGAAATGTTTTTATCTAGTATTGGGATTTACATATCTATTTTAATCTCGAATCCCTATACTAGTGATTTTTGAGTCGTCGTAACGATGTTTTACGTAACATTCGTTTTTGACTCAAATTGATGTTGTTATAGAAAATAGATTTCCTTAAAGAATGAAATATATACTTAATTTGATTTAAGTATATCGAATATTTTCCAAGTGTTGAAAATAAATGATTTGTGAAATACTTATTATTAAATAAGTATGGAAATGCATTTCCAAAATGAAATGAAACGTTTTGAGATTTTATCTTCTTAAAGATAAAATGAAATTGAATACTTGAAATCGATTTGAGAATCGTATATCAGTAGATATTTTGAAGATATAAATTCACTATGGAATTTATAAATGGAATGGGAATTTGTTTTAAAAAAATAAACGTTGATTTATTTTTAAAGTGTGGAAATTTTATATCTAGTAAAGATATTTTTGAAGATAAATAATTTGGAAAATTATTTGGAATCTGATGATGTTGCGCATCTTTATTGATAGTTAAATAACCGACTATCAATAATTACCTTTAGATAGGTATTTGTTGTGAATTGGATGAATTTGAATTCCACATTTGTTTTAAATAATCGCTCACTATTCGGGTTAGCCGGGAAAGGACCATGGGGTCGTATAACCCATTCCGAATATGTGATACGTCGTTATGAATTGCATTTGAAGACCGGTGTTGAAGACCGGATATTTTTGAAAACGGAAGGATTACCATCGAGTTACTCTACATCGGCTGATCTCCGATTTAGAGGTTTTATCACCCTTAGTGACGGGAAGTCCCGACGTGATTAGAAAATTATCCGGAAATGCAAGGGCTTCGTGAGAAGTGCCTTCGGTTCTGTTCGATCCCGGAACAGACTTGTATGGATTGTGTGTCTGACGTTACAATTTGAGATATAAAGCTGATTTCTTTCAAATACATTTCTGTTGGTGGCGGAGAATTTATTCTCTTAGCTTAACACCCTTCTCTAAGACGTACGAGCTCAGAGGTTATGTAGTTGAAATTTATCAGCGATATATCCCAATTTGGTAACGTGGCATACTGAGTGTTGCTGTGAAATGATCAGTGTTTGATCATTTGTGATATGATCATTTGTTTGATCTTATATCTTTGTGATCATAGGTTGATCATTTTTGTTTGACCCGAAGCAGGGCTTTTTGTAGAAAGCGTAGCTTTGTGGACGAGACTTCGTCGAGCCTCACACCCCGGAAATGGTCGAAACAGGAAGGATGCGGCAAGGTTCTAGGGAGTAGCGCCCCTTAGTGTATGTCATTCCTTCTGGATAAAGGTGGTATCATGGTATGGAGCCCAGATACTTAACCTATGTGGTTGCGGCATTATTATCTATGTGGTTTGTTGGAAATCGGGGATCCTCGGGAAGATCGGTTACGATCGGGGGATGGCATACGCGTGTCAGTAGTTACCTATTTTTGCAGAGGTAACCCGGCCTTGTGTTGGCAGAGATCTAACCGTAATGTTAGGTTATTTCTCGGGTCGTCTATTCCAGGGACGTACCCATCGTGGAAAAGGAAGTTCCTTAGCCTGACCATTTGTTGGAAATCCAAACTCCAATACGAACTTTGTACGGTATTAGTTGTAGAACCTGCCATTTACGTACGGTGGTCACCACTGTTTAGATGGTAGCTATAGTAGGCATACGATACTGGTCGTATGTTGGCTAAGATTAATATTATACTTTCGAAATGATTTCTACACTATGCACTAATAATAATATCAAAAATGATTTGATTTTGCGTAGTAAGCATCTTTGACTATCATAAGAAGAAATCTCCTCCAATTCTGCGTTTGCATTGTGTGTGTGGTGGGAGGTCTTATGGTAGTCTCATTTTCCAAAAAGCATTGCGAATTTGTTTTATTTTCTTTGTGAAAAATAACTGTTTTACGATCTCACACCAGTCACCATGACTGACTCGGAGTTTATTGTTCCCTTCTAAACTCTGGGTGCCCACAAATTTCCACACGGGCAGCCTAGAGTTATATTATCAGGATATTCTGGATATTCTGGAGCTTTGGAGATAAGCTGGAGGACGAGACGTAGTATTTGTATCTGATATTATTTATTCCGCTGTGTATTCTGTATGAGGACAAGTTTATATAACTGTCCATTGTTGTTTATTGACTCTGATGATATGATGTGATGTAATGTAATAACAGATATAATTCTTTTGTTTTTAAATGATATTCATTTATCTATTATATATTGTTCCGCTGCGATATGTGAGATTCTGATATTGTTCTGTTTCTGTTGCTGTTCTCTTGTTCTGTTGTTGTTCTTCTTTCTTTTTCTTCTATCTTCTTCTTCTACCTTTTTCTTCTTTCTTAAAACCATAACTTTTCGGGTTTCCGGCATTCGATGGCTCAGTAGTCGATAACGTGAGTATCGATGTTGAATTTTCGAAAGTCGAAAATTTTCGGGATGTTACATTTGGTATCAGAGCATATGGTTAAGCGACAACCCTGCTTTGTTGGGTGTTACTCATTAGAGATAGAGTCAGCAGTACTCTAGAATGAGTTGAGTGTAATAATAGATACGAGTGCGTATTTGTTAGTGAATATAAAATTGTTTTATATTGTGATGATTGGTTTGTTGGGTGGTATATGGATTCTGGTCGGTATTGTCCGTACAACTCTATCGATAGGGATCTCTAAACACTTATATAGAACAATTCGGCACAGTATTGTTTTAAATAGGGTAAATGAAATAATTTTACCCAAAACTATTTTTGTATATAGAAGGAATGATTTTCTGTAAATTACTATAGTATATGGTTGCATGGTTATTAGAAGTGATAATATTAATCTATTATCATTGAAATTGAATAAGAAATTGAAATCGTAACTCCAAAGTTAAGAAATAAATTCATATACAAATGAAATTTGAGAATGTAAATTATAAATGTGATTTGTAATTCGAAATGGAATTCCAGAGAAGTTTTTGGAAATGTTTGAAAAGAATTCGAAAATTTTGGAGATTTGTAAAGTTTAAATTCCTTTTTGATTTGAAAATGAATTTCAAAGGGTTTGAAAAGTATTTTGAAGAGATGAAAAGCTCTAAACTCTTTTCGGTCGCTGGAAAATAACTTCGATGATGATCGCGACATCACCGGTGTTCATTTTCGGGTTTCCAAAAGAGAAATTGCTGCCAAATTGTTTTAAATAGAAGTTGTTTGAAAAATTTGGGTTTTGTTTTGAAAATTCAAAGGATGATTTGAATTGTTTTCAGAATGGCTTTGAAAGGTTGAAAAGACTCTGGAATACTTTATAAGAATATTTATGGAATATTATTGAATTGATAACTTATACAAATAGAAATTGTTAATGTAAAATATGTAAATGTGATTGGAATTAAAGTTCATTAACAAATGAAATCTATAAAGGTGAATTGAAAGTATAAGGAAATAAATTCATATATGAATAAAAATTATGAATATGAATTGTAAATATGATTTACAAATGAAAATAGAATTCAAAAAGGATAATTGAAGATAAAATTCATAATGGAATTAGTAATATGAATGTATAGATGATTTTATAAATCAAGATGTAAATAAGTCGAAGACTTATAAAATGAGAAAATGAAAGTGAAATAAATGATGTTTAATGGGAATATAACTTAAGAAATGATGAAATGAATATGAACTTGAGTTATATAAGTGAAATTCAACTTGAAATGTTAAGTGAATTAGCAATTGAATAAATAAGTGTATTGGATGTTAATCAATCTAATGAAAGTAAATTGATATGGAAAAATGAATAAGGATTGAATCCGAATAAACTACTTTGATAATTAATTGATTCATGAAATGGAAGTTGAATTAGTTAAATTGAAACTTGAATTTTGAACTAAATAAAGAATGGTTCGAAATTACAAATAACTTCAAGTAAGTAGAAACAGATTTGAATAAGTGGATTAGAATTTGAAATGAATTAGTAATTAAAACTAATCCAAAATAAGCAGTTATAAATGAAAGTTAATCGATGAAAATTCAATATTCAGAAGTGAAATTGAATCCAAATTGAATTGAAATGGTAAAGTTAATTCAAATGAGAATGTGAAATGCAAGATTGAACGAAATTTGATATGTAACTTCAGTAGTGAAGTAAAAATGATACAAGTAGTTTATATTGAAAATTTTGTAATGGAGTTTGCAAAATGATTTGGATATGTAACTAGACATTATGGCTAGTAGGATATACAGGTGTTATAAAGGAATTGGAAATTTTGATTTCAAAGATAATTTGAATTGCTCGACTAAAGGTATGTATTTTAATTTCTATATGAGATTTGATGACTTATTTCTCTAGCCGCTTGGCTTTTTCTTTTTCTTTTTAGAATCTGAGAGTCCATAGGGACGTTTTGTAGTCGTACCGTATTAGCCGCGCAAAGGAGACGCTGGCGAAATTTTTCGAAAATTTCGAGTGTTAGAAAATTTTTGAGAAAATTTGAAAGTTTAAAATTTGAATTTGAATTAAAATTTGAATTTTGAAGAAAACAATGTTGTTTGAAACTTATAATTGAAGTTGGAAAACGAGTTGAATGATAACGAATCTTTAATAGAAAGATTTGTTTTGATAAATTGATAAAACTATTAGATTGTGAAAAATAGTAGACGAGTTAAGGACCATTTTTCCTTACTTGGTAATTTCGAGGACGAAATTCTTTTAAGGGGGGAAGTCTGTAACGACCCAGAATTTTGAACAAATTAAATTGAGAATATTTAATTAATTTTAAATATTTGAACGATGATTTAATTTGAATCCCCGATATAATTTTGAAATCTGCGATTAAACTTTAAAATTTAATCGATTGAAAGTTGAATAAGAATTTAAATCTTCAATTTACAGCTGAAGAAAAATATTTCAAAAGCGTTTAAAATTCATATTGATGATACTGAAGATAATAGAAGCTTCAGAATTAAATTTCAAACTGTCTTGTTCAGTTTTGAAAATATATCGGTTAAATTGAATTTAAAAATAGTCGTCCGAGGCACAGTCTCGGAATTCGACGAAACGAGTTTCATTGGATCCGTAATATTGTTTTATTATCGGATTTCAAATTTCGTAATTTTCAGAGCTATTGTGTGATCGTACGAGATAGAAACGTCTGGACAATAATTTATCGATTTAATTTAAATATAAATTTATACACTCACATCAACACCCACCCTAGTATCTGATTTGCGTCGACCTATTCTCTGTTAATCGCGTACTCCTGTCTCCCCTTCATCTCGTTTATACCTCACGCGAGAATCATTTCGTTCGCAGATTAAATCAAAGAAAATAATGGCCGAATAAAATGTTCTCTCATTCAAACTCATACGAAAGAAAATCGCGTTCTTATCCCTACCTTTTCTGTTGAACGAATTCGTTCGAAAATATAAAATCAATGGCCACCAGTTCAAAGTCAAAACCCCCCTCTTCCATTAAATTCAAAATCAATACAAGACGATTCGTTCGAAATCAAAATAGCGAGGCTGAGCAAGTCGCGAATGAAGGGAGATGGGGATTCGATGCTCGAGTTCGAATCTGGGGCGGCAATGATCGGCAAGGCAGGACGTGGCGGCAGGCGACTCGGTGGGCAATCGCGAGGCAAGGGGAGGCGGCGTCTTCGAGCACGCGACAGTGGGGATTGGGTGAAGCGATTAGGGCAGGTCGAGGGGAAGAGGCATGTCGCGACTTCATCGCACGCGTAGGCCGAGGGTTTCGTGCGAGCAAATCGCGTTCTGGAGGAGGGCGCGCGCGTAGGGGGGAGGTTGCGCAGGCGTACGGTGGCGCGCGTGGCGTTGGTTGGAGTGCGAGCGAGCAATGGATGGTGGAGGCTCGTTCAGGCGCGCGAGAGGCGATTCCGATCTGGGCAGTTCGATGGCGAGCAGCTAGGGTTCGGCGACGTCAATCTTAGCTGCGATGGTGGTCGCCTGAGTGATTTTTGCAGTGAGGTATAAATCCATTCTTTCGATTTTTAGAGTATTTAAATTTATACGTATATCAATATACAGTAAATTGAATTAAGGTTATATTCAAATTGTATATATATAGAATTTGTAAAAGGAGATTTCAATAATAATAATAATAATTAGCTTATAAACTGCCTAAAGGGTAGTTTTTGGTTGGTTATGAAAAAAAAATAGTTTGAGCTGCAGTTTTTATATATATATTAGAAAAAAAAAAATGAAATGATGATGTCCAAATTGCAGATTTTGAATTTATATATATATACATATATGGTTGAAAGGGGGTTTTAAAATACATACCAGTTTAAATAAATAAATAATAGATATGGTGAATTATTGGTTTTACTAATCTATTTAATTGTTTTAGTTACCAAAAATAATCTATTAAAAGAAATTGGTTTAAAACAGAATCATTGGATAATGAAAATTACCATACGGAAATTAATAGTTCGATTTGTTCGGATATTAACGAAATGTATAATTATTTATACTAGGTAAAAATCTGTAAAGAAATCAAGTCAAAATGGATTGGATTGCAAGTAAAAAGCTAAGGTGAGATCTTCTCACTCAGATTTAATTTTGAATTGCAGTTATTGATTTGATTGATTGACTGTTTGGATTGTGATATTAGATATAGTAGGATATATCTATATATATTGGATTGATGATTTCCCGCCTCGTATAGCGGATGAGACCCTATTGCGCCGTTAGTAAGCGGATTTATAAAAACCTATATACCGCGATAATTCCGTATTGGAGCGGAATTGGTATTGTGCTAACGTCTTTGGATGCAGGGAAACAGGTTGGAGGGATCCAACTGGACCCCTCACATTGATTGAATTTATTTCTATTGTGATATGAATCTGTGAATGATTATAGTGATGCTATTAATCATATTGATATCTGGAAATTGTTTGAAAGCTAAAATTTAGCTGAATGGATGTTGACATCATTGGATTCCAAAGATAAACGAAATTGAATTTTTGAGATTCAAGTAGAAAATTTCTAAGTGAATCAATTTTTGAAATTGAAGAAATTTTGAAGAAAAGAATTTAAAAGTATAAAAGCTGTTTTTATAATCTTATCGAATAAATTCCAGAATAAAGTGAAAATGCTAAATAAATGGATTTCATAAAATAGTGATTTTAAATTGAAGAAATTAATTTAAATTTGGATTTTTAAATAGATTGAAAGAAACGATTGAAATTTATTTTCTTAAAAAGGAATTTATTTAAAAGAAGATAAGTTGGAAATTCAGTTTGGAATTTAATTGGTAAATTGAAATAAGTTGTGAAATCAATGTAAAATGATTTCAATTTGAAGAATCCATTTCAAAACAGAATATTGAATAATTTGAGAAAAATAAGGAATTTATTTTAGTAGTGATAAATAAAATTTGAAATCAATCTGTAATTGATTTAATATTTAGAAATGAATTTTTGAGAAATCAATATGGAAATTTTATTCAAACGTTGAAAATAAAATTAGAAATCAATATTGAGATTGATTTGGTATTGAAGCTTTTATAAATAGAATTAAAAATTATAAAAGTTGTTATAAACCCAAAGTCACTTATTTTGATAAGTTAAATATAGAAGTTGATAAAAGAAGGTTTGTAAGTCGAAGTTGTTATTAAAAGAGAAATAGAATTTATAAACGTGCTTATAAATTCGAAGATAGATTGAATGTGATAAATTTAATATAGAAGATTATTTAAGAAGATATATTCACGATTTTGAATAGCGAATTTTTATTGAAATAAAAATGTGTAGGAATGATTGAAATGGGGTTAAGTAAATTTTATTCACGATTTTGGACAGTGAATATATTGTTAAGTAAAATGGATTCATTTTGGAAGAAGTAATATTTTAAAAACGAAGTTAAACATTTTAAAGGTGTTTTAAAATGTGTTATGAATCGAAAGCATAGATTTCAACATTTATTGTTGAAATAGACGTTTTCGAGAAATATAAGGAAATGGTGGACTATAACACTATTGTTATAGTAAATGTTTTCCGAAAGGAAATGTTTTTATCTAGTATTGGGATTTACATATCTATTTTAATCTCGAATCCCTATACTAGTGATTTTTGAGTCGTCGTAACGATGTTTTACGTAACATTCGTTTTTGACTCAAATTGATGTTGTTATAGAAAATAGATTTCCTTAAAGAATGAAATATATACTTAATTTGATTTAAGTATATCGAATATTTTCCAAGTGTTGAAAATAAATGATTTGTGAAATACTTATTATTAAATAAGTATGGAAATGCATTTCCAAAATGAAATGAAACGTTTTGAGATTTTATCTTCTTAAAGATAAAATGAAATTGAATACTTGAAATCGATTTGAGAATCGTATATCAGTAGATATTTTGAAGATATAAATTCACTATGGAATTTATAAATGGAATGGGAATTTGTTTTAAAAAAATAAACGTTGATTTATTTTTAAAGTGTGGAAATTTTATATCTAGTAAAGATATTTTTGAAGATAAATAATTTGGAAAATTATTTGGAATCTGATGATGTTGCGCATCTTTATTGATAGTTAAATAACCGACTATCAATAATTACCTTTAGATAGGTATTTGTTGTGAATTGGATGAATTTGAATTCCACATTTGTTTTAAATAATCGCTCACTATTCGGGTTAGCCGGGAAAGGACCATGGGGTCGTATAACCCATTCCGAATATGTGATACGTCGTTATGAATTGCATTTGAAGACCGGTGTTGAAGACCGGATATTTTTGAAAACGGAAGGATTACCGTCGAGTTACTCTACATCGGCTGATCTCCGATTTAGAGGTTTTATCACCCTTAGTGACGGGAAGTCCCGACGTGATTAGAAAATTATCCGGAAATGCAAGGGCTTCGTGAGAAGTGCCTTCGGTTCTGTTCGATCCCGGAACAGACTTGTATGGATTGTGTGTCTGACGTTACAATTTGAGATATAAAGCTGATTTCTTTCAAATACATTTCTGTTGGTGGCGGAGAATTTATTCTCTTAGCTTAACACCCTTCTCTGAGACGTACGAGCTCAGAGGTTATGTAGTTGAAATTTATCAGCGATATATCCCAATTTGGTAACGTGGCATACTGAGTGTTGCTGTGAAATGATCAGTGTTTGATCATTTGTGATATGATCATTTGTTTGATCTTATATCTTTGTGATCATAGGTTGATCATTTTTGTTTGACCCGAAGCAGGGCTTTTTGTAGAAAGCGTAGCTTTGTGGACGAGACTTCGTCGAGCCTCACACCCCGGAAATGGTCGAAACAGGAAGGATGCGGCAAGGTTCTAGGGAGTAGCGCCCCTTAGTGTATGTCATTCCTTCTGGATAAAGGTGGTATCATGGTATGGAGCCCAGATACTTAACCTATGTGGTTGCGGCATTATTATCTATGTGGTTTGTTGGAAATCGGGGATCCTCGGGAAGATCGGTTACGATCGGGGGATGGCATACGCGTGTCAGTAGTTACCTATTTTTGCAGAGGTAACCCGGCCTTGTGTTGGCAGAGATCTAACCGTAATGTTAGGTTATTTCTCGGGTCGTCTATTCCAGGGACGTACCCATCGTGGAAAAGGAAGTTCCTTAGCCTGACCATTTGTTGGAAATCCAAACTCCAATACGAACTTTGTACGGTATTAGTTGTAGAACCTGCCATTTACGTACGGTGGTCACCACTGTTTAGATGGTAGCTATAGTAGGCATACGATACTGGTCGTATGTTGGCTAAGATTAATATTATACTTTCGAAATGATTTCTACACTATGCACTAATAATAATATCAAAAATGATTTGATTTTGCGTAGTAAGCATCTTTGACTATCATAAGAAGAAATCTCCTCCAATTCTGCGTTTGCATTGTGTGTGTGGTGGGAGGTCTTATGGTAGTCTCATTTTCCAAAAAGCATTGCGAATTTGTTTTATTTTCTTTGTGAAAAATAACTGTTTTACGATCTCACACCAGTCACCATGACTGACTCGGAGTTTATTGTTCCCTTCTAAACTCTGGGTGCCCACAAATTTCCACACGGGCAGCCTAGAGTTATATTATCAGGATATTCTGGATATTCTGGAGCTTTGGAGATAAGCTGGAGGACGAGACGTAGTATTTGTATCTGATATTATTTATTCCGCTGTGTATTCTGTATGAGGACAAGTTTATATAACTGTCCATTGTTGTTTATTGACTCTGATGATATGATGTGATGTAATGTAATAACAGATATAATTCTTTTGTTTTTAAATGATATTCATTTATCTATTATATATTGTTCCGCTGCGATATGTGAGATTCTGATATTGTTCTGTTTCTGTTGCTGTTCTCTTGTTCTGTTGTTGTTCTTCTTTCTTTTTCTTCTATCTTCTTCTTCTACCTTTTTCTTCTTTCTTAAAACCATAACTTTTCGGGTTTCCGGCATTCGATGGCTCAGCAGTCGATAACGTGAGTATCGATGTTGAATTTTCGAAAGTCGAAAATTTTCGGGATGTTACACTAAGTGTCGAGGCTGAAGGTTAATAGTAAATATAAGTGTTGAAATAGTAAAGACAAGAGAATTTATAGTGCTTCGAGAGCCTGGTCTTTACATCCACTGTTGAGAAGTTTCTTTAGTTCTTTAGTCAATAGTCGAAAGGCTTTACTACGCTAATGTTGCTATGTCCTCTATTAATGAGTTATAATAGGATCTTAAGTCCAAAAAAGAAACTGAGATTGAAAATGATTTTACTTAATTGCTTCAGTTTTTGTTGTCTTATCATTCTTCTTTTTCCTTTTAAGTCTCTCGTAAATGGGGTTGTGGCCCTCTATTATAGTGATCTTGTACCTTTGCATTCAGAAGAGCGCTTTTGTTGGATTGCCGACATAGCCCACCTATGGGGCTACGATTTGGACATGCATTTTTTCTATATTGATTTAGGCACCTTCACCTTTATACTTTTTAGCTTTAGGTTATCTGAGCCACCGTTCTATCTTTAGGCCAGTTGAGCTATTGGTCTAGGTGTATATAGAGACACTCTCGGGCCTAAGTGGAGAAAGCTTCGGTCTCGCATACTTCATGAGGTTTTCTGGGCCATTGCTTTTGGTTATGGTTGCTTGGAGCCATTGCTTTAAGCAATGACACTCATAGGGTCTTAGTATACGATTCAGAGGCTACACGTCTTCTTGGTATTTGACTAGAAGCATTGTGCTTGTATACTTTATCTTTCATTTTAGAACCAACCTGATGGATTATATTTTCTGTTGGGACATATTATGCTTTCAGAGTAGCTTGATCTGAATCGTAGTAACCACTTTTCGAGACAAGTGACCCCTTTCATCCTCGGTTTTCAATGTAATCTAGACCATTTTTTACATCAAATATTATTCGGCTAGTTGTTTTCGGCTCGGCATCTAGCCTAAGGTGACTTGGTCATTTATAAGGGACATCAAACCCTTAGACCTTGTTTAAGCTTCGCCATGAACACTTTGCCTTCAAACTAATAAATCGAAGCGAGTTATGTGAGGATATATACAAAGTATTCGTTGACATTTAATAATTATGGAAGGTTAAGTACAAAGTAGGACTTTTAGACTTTGTTTGGTGGGTTGAGACTTTGGCATTCATGTGGAATGAATGCCCAAGGATCTTCCTTTCAGATATAGCTTATGTAGCAAAATGTAGAATATATAGCTAAGTAAAAACTATGGTATAACATATTCCCCCAAATTTAACTTCACGTCAATGAATACGAAGTGAACTTTGTAGGAAGATTTAGATTATTTTATCACTCTTTCTTTTAGTTTGTATCTAATTCCTATAACTTTAAAACTAATAAATTTTCGAAAGAATTCGGTCTCATTTATAACCTCAATGTAAGGATTTTGTAGCATAGGGAACATAACAATTGTAGGAACTGGGCTAGCATGCAGTAGGGTAAATGGGTAAGTTTCAAAAAAATTATACCATTTGGATCTTATTGGGCCAATGATGTCTAAATTGTTTAGATCTTATCTAAATTTGTTTTAAATAAATTCAAAATCTTATTTAATATATATATATATATATAATATTTTATTTATTATTCAATTTGTATTATATTATATGAGATGTGTACATGAACGTGCAACATAAAAAAGTGTACATGGTTTAACATGCACATATATAGATGTTGGGATTTACACCGCAATGGACATGTTAGCCCTCTATATACATAAGTACTGTCAATATACATATGTATATGTATATATATATATATATGTATGTGTTCATCGACAGAAATTCTATCGGTTTAGAAAACCGTCGAACGAATTTAAATTAAAAATAACCGCAAGCGCACGGCGTACACTTGTAGTACGTGGCGAATACGGGTCGATCCGCAGGGAATTGGTGATTTTAAAAATCTATTCAATCAAATTAAACCAAAGTCGAGTGAAAGTTAAGCTAGAGAAGTTGAAAATTAGCTAACTAACTAAAAGAAAAGAGAAGAAAATATAAGGGTTAAATGACAATTTAGAGAATAAATCCACTCTCTAGATTACGTAGTTCAACACAAATGAAATCATAATCTCTCTTTTATGGTCATTAGTGCTTTAATTGATATGCTTATCATAAGTATGGCATATTTTTGCTATTGATTAGCCAACATAAGCCATCAAACTATAACACACCCCTTAAACCACTTACTAACTTTCATGAAATTTGACAATGAAAATGAAAATGAAATCTATTTTAAGTATGGCCTAGTAACTATTGATTAGAAATATAGACCATCAAATTTTAATTTCAAATCACTTTCTTTTGCCATAATCATATTTTGATGAAGAGGCAATTAGTGTTAGTGATTGTTTAAGCATAGCCTATTTGATGTCAACAATATAGGCTATCAAATTCAAAGCAAGAACAACAAATAAAACACTTCATTGATCATCATTAAGCACAAAAAGAGAGCATGAATTAACAAATGGTTGAAGCTTAGAGAGCTTCATTACCCCTAAATTGAAGGGGTTTAGCCTCTCATATTTGTCATTTGATTAACAAATGTAGCTTGCAACATGAAAGCAAAAAGAAAGCAAAATAAAAGCTAAATGAAAGAAAACTATTCTAATTGCAAAAAAGAAAATCTACACTACTAGCATGAAAGGAAATGAACATGTAATTAAAAGGAAACAATAATTACATTGCATAAAAAAAGAAAAGTTACATGAAGTAGAAATGGTTAAGTAGCCATGAAAAGAGAAAGAGAGCTTGTCTTTTTATTTTGATCCTAAACTAAACTAAAGAGAGACTAAGGGAGAGCAGAGGGTTACATGAAACATAAGGGGATTTTATACATGTGTTAAACCCTAATTCATATTTTTGGGGAATGCCCAAAATATCCTCTTAGGAAGTGTGGAGGCCAAGTAATCATTAGCTTCAAATAATCCTCATTTAAGTGTACATGAAGCCATTAATTCCATAAGCATGTGCATTAGCCTCTAATTTGTACATTAAGGTAGGTGGGTAGGTGGGGTCCTCCATTATCTTCACTTTGAATTATTTCCATCTTCATTTGTTCTCTTCACTCTTGTGCATGCATATATCATCATATAACCACTTGTAAAATTCACCAAATTTCCTACAAAACAACATAGAAAATTCCAAGTAAATTTTCACAATTTAATAAATGCATAAAAATGACCATTTTGCCCTTATATGAAGATGAATATGTGACAATTTCATATAATTTGAATTTTGGTTTAACAAGTTAAAATACTCGATATGATCATTTATTTGATTTAAATAGATTAAATATGGTGGTAAAAATATGCACATTTATGTGCACATCAGTATGTATGTACGTACGTACGTATGTATGTTTGTGTATATGTATATATAATTCCATAAGTTATAAAATATTAGTAATAATATGTAAATTTATAAAATAATACATATTTTATATATGCATATTATATTGACATCATATTAATGCAATAAATTAATTTTAAGCGTTTATATAAATTTTAAAACAATAGTAAGTGTAATATAATAAATAAATTTTAAATGCATATATACACATAAAATATTTCGAAAATATAATGTAATATATTATTAAAATAGTTTTTTAAATTTAAACATATATAAATAAATTAAATTAATGTTTAAATGTTTAATATATCTCTACTACTAATAAAGAAAATTCGTTGAACTAATTTACTCGGTGTCTTTTTGAAATTCCAAAAATGCCCTTGCTTTCCGTTTATAGTCTGGGCTCATACGATTACCACTGCTTCCGTTACTCGCATTTATATAATCAGCTTTCAAATATGTACTACTATATTGCTGGTGATATGTATCTATGATTCTTTGTGTGTATGTGGACATTTTTATTACCAGGTTAATTGACCAATCTTCTATTCTCTTCAAGTAGCAGATGAGCATACGGAATGCAGATTACTTTATTAAAACTGTTGGCTTTAACTTTTTATATTTTATGCATATAATTGTAGCATACAATTATTTAATTATACTACATACGTTTCAGATGCATCAAATACATGTTACATTAATTATTAAAGATTAGTCATTAAATATTATGACTTAAACTGGTAATTCATTTTGCTTATGTAAAGGAACTTACGGTTACAATGAAATTGAAAAGCATTAGAGATATTGGATTTTTCCATCTATCATTAGACCATTGTTTCCAACTCGGTATTAATGTTGATTACTATGAGAAAGGGTTAACTACTTCTAAAACTGCAAAATTGTTTTCATGCAGATTGTGAAATAACTCATTACTAATTGATGTATTAAAGAATCTTCAGTCTGCATAACTAACGGCTCAAACAAAATATCAACATATACAATAATACAAACAGCCCGTGTGCGAAGCACGGGCCCATACTAGTATGTATAATATAAATAAATGTATATAATATGTTTAATAAAGTTTTAATTTAATTATATATATAATATTAAACTAGCTTTCGGCTATACTTGGAAAAAATATTAATTAATTCTTTTATATTTATATATTTCCGTATGGAAATACGATTAAAATTTAAAAAAAAATTAAAACATTTTCTAAAACTTACATCTTATTTTATAGTAATCATAAATATATTACATAACTTTATAACTAATTATTTATACGTATATGAATTTAATTCTAAATAAAAGATATAATAATTTATTAAAATTTGAATTAAATATATATATATATATGTATAAATTATCTGAATGCTATATATATAATAAAATAAAAACATAACGTTTATATTTGATATATTATATTAATTTTAATCCTAGCATTAAAATCAATTTAATATTGTATTTTAATTATTATTTTTATAAATACCTAGCCGTGAGCTTATAGTGTGACAAACATAAATTTTGTTCTATTTTTAATTTAGATAAACTTATATATATATAGTCTATCCTATGGTGACAACACTGATGTATGTAGATTTGTGATATCGAACTACTACTAAAACCAATATGGCACTATAATAAATATATACATTGTATATATTTTGTAAATTTGAATGTACCTTTGCCTATGCGAAGATAGCACATGTTGCAACGTGGAATCTAAACTCCTTGAATTACTATATCTAGAAAATGCTACCTTTTCAAATGCTGCCGCCACCAACAATCGAATTGAATTTTATTTGATGTTTTAAAGGTTGAAAATTCTGAAGTATATCAGGGAATATAGCTAGCCTAATATGGTCTTAAAGGAGAGACTAAAAAAAGTGAGGGTTGGAGAGCTTAAATAAAGGAAATACAAACGAGAAAAATATGGATCTGGATCCCTATTTTTGTCTTACCAATTCTCTCTTCTTTAATTCAAAACTATCCTCACCTTTTTACCATCTAATGGCTGGCCTCTCTCATCCTATATATCGCTGGCTATTACAAGCCCCTTGTGGGCCTCAAAAATACTTCAAACCCGAATAATATTTAACATACTTAAATCCAATTTAAATGTGTATCGATATCTGTATCGATAAATGTATTTATAACTTTTATATACACACTTTTTAATATTATTCAATACACATCAAATGAAATTTTATAATTAATATTCATTAATATTAATTAATTTAATTTATTTATAATAGTTATAATTTAATTAAATTGGGTGCTAATAGAAGTATTCAACGTTTCAATTGTGTTACTCTTAAGTGTAAATTGGCCAGTGATTAATATCGACCAATTCAAATATTAACGTTCACTCGTCATTTAGTAGGTGGTGTGACGTTATGGCCAAATTTATCGCTTACCAACATCGATAAAATCTAACTTTACATTATTAAGTGTTATTCGATAATGACAATTATTTACACCAATTCTTTACGTCAAAACTATATCACCGAGGACTTATGGAATTTGGTAATGGTCAAAATTCCAATATAGTACATATTCAACTTTAAAGTACAAACACAAAGTCCTTAGTTCAATAATAACAATTATTATTGACCGTACTGCTCTAATTAGAGACTTTGACTTTGAGTTGACTTCAGTTGACCGTGATACTAACCTCATATATCTAAGAAGACGAATCCTCTCTTGAATACACTACAACAAACAGGACCTTTAACAGCGTTTTAAAAACGCTATAAAAGCTTTTAACAGCGTTTTTATGTACGCTGTATATCGACATGCAGTTATATGTCAGGGATATACAATGACAAGAAATAAACGCTGTTAAATGTCCTTTTTAACAGCGTTTCCCTGGTGTCATGAAATCTTTTAACAGCGTTTGATTGAGTGCAGTTAAAGATCTTTCTTAGCGTTTGTTTCGTGCTAAGAAAAGATTTTATAGCGTTTTTTCAGTGCCATGATATTTATTTACAGCGTTTCGTTGTTGCAATAGATCGTGCTTTATGTTTTTAGATTCAATTTAACGACATTTTTAAAAAGCTATGGAATGTTTTAACAGCGTTTTAAAAACGCTGTGGATTGTTTTAACAGCGTTTTAAAAACACTGTGGAATGTTTTAACAGCACTTTAAAAATGCTGTGGAATGTTTTAATTCCATTTCAATAAACATCCACCACAATGTGCATATATCGCATTTCAAAATTAACATATTATATCAATATCACATTTCAAAATCAACATATTATATCAATACACATTTTGGACACATATTTGATAACCAACGTATGAAATTTCATAATCAAAATACACAATATTCTTACACCAAACATAAATAGTTTGTCATCAATAGTTCAAAAACAAAATATAGAACAAGTAGCAATAGCAAAACAAAAGCATGTAGTACATACGTTAAAACCAAAAAGTAGTTCTTGCAGCAAAAATAACTTCGATCCATAACTCGTTGCAACCTTTTTTGCATCACAGTCACCTATCTACCTGCAAAGCAAAAGTAATGGAATTATCTCAAATGATAGTGTAATTGATGTGCATAAGTCTACATCACTACATAACAATACAAAGATGGAGGATGAATGCTTTAAATCTCTTTACAACTCGTAAAAAGATCAGAACGAGCCATAAAATAACAGTTAATGTATTTAAAACTTTAGTATATATGACGTTAACTTTGTAGGCTCAGAAACTTAGCGCACTAAACCATTAATATATTCAATGGACTAGGAGTATGAACAAAACAGTATAATGTAAAAGTATAATGACAACAGTAGAGCGTACCTCATCAAGCATGACAACATCTCTTCAACCATTCTCAACCACCATATTATCTTCAACCTTCTGCCCTTGAATAAGTATCACAAATCATGGTCAAACCTTAAAATATGCATCTATATTTGGAAATCTATTAAATAAGTTTAAATATGGATTTTTTGCATTATGGAATGAAAGAAGTTGCCTACAACTATGTATGCTATAAACCTGGAAGAGACAGAAACAAATATGATATTTGTGCTAATTTTTTGGTGATTCAACAATATAATCTAATGCTTGGAGAAATCTGTTCATTTTTTACGAAGCATTGTCCCTTTAGTGGTTATGGAGACCGAGCAACAAAGGAAAAGAGAATACAGAAATCTGAAGGATTTGTTAGTGAATTTTACTGTCAGCCATGATTAGGTAATTGTTATTATTATTTACTTCTCATATTCAGCATAATAACACTTCTAGAAATCTGAAGAATTGTTTAAAGTGGAAGTAGAAGATGGTGTGTCAAAGGAATTGAATAAACATCATCAGTTCAACGAATTTGAAGAAATACTATAGGTCTGGCAGTTAGAAGTACATGGAGTTAGTGAGTTATAGCGGTTTTTTTATATATAAAAAACCAATTACTGCCACTAAGTACAATGCCATTCATAATTTCCTCGTAAACACAATGTTACTCATAATTCAAAAACCCAGTTGTTACTTTCAAACAAATCAACTAAATATTCACAATGGGAGTACAAATTCCTGAATAAAAAACCAATGACATATGAGTGTGTACATGTTAATTGAGGACAAGTCAATGAAAACATGCTACTAAATGAATAAGGCACAACTATATGAGTAAAAAATGTAGAAATCAACTTTTCTTTCCATAAATCAGTAAATACACAATAGGTACTGTACTATGTTGTGCAGATTCAAATAAAAACTAAAGGTGACGGTAAGTTGGTCATGAAGTGTACCTGCTGTATAATACTTGCCTCGTTGTAAATCCAAGTAAGTTCGAAAATTGATGACCTGAAATCATATAGCTGAGCAACTTTAGCTATTAAATCTTACTGAAAATTTTGGTAATAAAGGTGCAATACGTATACAAATACACGGTATGAATCCAGATATTATATTATGTTTATTACCATAAATGCATATGTACTTGTTTTTTTTTTCATTTTAACTTCTGAACAATTATTTGCCATGTGATGAATCATGAAAAACAAAGAATGTTTATAATATGCTAGTCAAAAGAATATATATGTATATATTGACTCTAGAGATGCTGTTCTTTTTTTTTACTTTAATTATTTTGACAGTTTGAATTTTTGTATGTAAATATTATAGTAAACAATACTTATTTACTTTACTGACTGTATAATACTTATTTGCTAACAGTATTTAAAACTTTAGGCATAGAATATAGAATAAATAACAAAATTTACCCCCTTGACATTAGCTTGGGTTCTGAAAACCAAAGCTTTAATAGTTTCCTCAAAGCTACAAGTGACTAGAATTGAATTAGCACCAGCTGCAACAAGAAATGTAGTAAATGTATTAAGCAATTGTTAATAGCAATAACAAATTAATTCATATGTTTGTGACAAAATCAAATTGTTAATAACAAACTGATTTGCTTGGTTTGTTTCTTCTAACTGCACACACAAGGAAGTTACAATTAATATTTGCTTTTATAGAGGCTGGTTGAATGTACTAATTTGCTCAAAAAGCAAGAACAAGAAACAAAACATCAGAGGGACAAAAAGAACAGTAGTGTTATATTGACATATCATCCTATTTGAATTTAATATAAGGTATAAAATTTGGAAGTCATAGGTCAACAACTTCGGTGCTGAAGTTGCAAACATATCCCTAATGATAATGAAAATACTCAAGTTATCTATATTAATACTTGAATTGTATGTATGTGTGCACAATTCAATCTCACATGTTTTGATCCATGGCTAAAAGGGAAAAGCCTAGTAAGTCGACTAGGATGAGACACTTTCTCTGCCTATGGTAGGATTGACCAGACAGTGAGTTCAATTATAGAAGGAGACTAGTGGAAAACTGATAATAATTCAGTAAAAATTCAATTCAATTCAAATAAAAAATACAATACATCCACTTTATACAGGGAGACAGAAGTACTTATGGGCATGGAAACCTACAGGCAAGGATTACTCAACTAGAACTTCATCGAAGTCGGCTCGAATTAAACACCTAGTACTAGAATGAGCTAAATTTGTATGGGACAGGGAATGTATTCCATAAAATGGCTATTACAACCTATAAAGCAGCCATACAAAGACTAGCTACCAAGGAAAGGTTATTTCTTCCACTTCCATGCATGTCCCAAGAACCCAAACCCATCCTATTTCATCCTCTCACATCAACACCTCAAGCCACGAAACACCTCACCACCGCTGCCGTTCGGAGCTGCAACTGAAGACGCACCAGCCCATGGCCTTCACAACGAACTCGATGCCATACGTCACCACCGGCCTGCCATTAGCTCACCACTAATTCACCTCCCCAGCCACCATTTCCGGCCACCTGAGATCGAATGAACCGCGCCGACGAAGACTGCTCGACCTGCTGCACCTTCTGATAACTAACACCACCACCTCTGGCCATCATCGTCCAAGGTCCACAACCATGGTCGGGACCTTCAGTTGCCTCCCGCTATCACCACACCTGTCTTCGAGCCGATCGAACAGCACAGCTCGCCTCACCATCGAGAGGCGGACACGTCTATAGGTCTGGTTCGATATGTTGCTTGACGACGAACTTCGTCTCCTCCACGGCCACTGATCGGGCCATTTTTTGGCCAGTATCCTTTATTGATTTCTACACGAAGGCTGTCGAATTGTTCATCTTGATGTTGTTTACAACTTTGCTTTTGGTCTCATCCCTTAATAATTGATGGTTTGAGAGGTATTTCATTTTGAAATTGGTGAAACATAATTGAATTAAAGGTTGATATCTATACATCAGTGCACACACTATATATATTTCTAACCATGTGTTCAATTTCTAATTTTGCAAAGAAAGAAACGAAAGCTACAAGAATTTGAAGATGATATAGGTTATATAATAAGTTACTGAAGTGATGATATGTTTGGTTACAGCCAACAAACTATATAAGTGAGAATAAATAGTGATGTAGTGAACTATGTAACAAGTTGCTAAAAAAAGAGTGAAAGAATTATACTCACTGATGCTATTTGATGAAGATGAAGATGGATAGGGTATGAAATAGTCTGTGTTTGCCTGCACAGAATGATCTTTGCATAAGAAGGAAATACTCTGTTCATATTTTTATTCCAAAAATTAATAAGCGGAGAAGGAAAAATATTACAAGTCTAATAAAGTTTCACATATGGTAAGCATAAAACGCATATTTTAGCAACTTGTTAGTCAAATTTCTTGCAAATATCTCAACTCTGTAAACATGTGGTTCTAGTGCGGTCATGTAGTATCCTCGACTTAACTGATATGGAAGACATCATTGCTACCTATTTAGCTACTTAATGGCTTATGTGCAGGCTAAGATTAATTTGTCAGCAACAATTGGAAAATTAAGTATTATGTTAAGCTGAGATGGACATGATGTTGCTAATAAAAAAACTATGAAAGAAAAAATGGTGGAGAAAACAAACAAACTGAGAAAAAACAAAAATGCTTAGAAATAGGATAAATTATTTAAATAAAATTATATTAGCTAAGTGATGACAATACTATAATCTTTTGATTAAAAAACCATTACATGCAGTATTTCATTATAGGTTTGGTGATACATTTGTTTTGTAATTAATACACTAATTTAATTACCTGAAGAAATGAATGTACAAGAGGACTTCAAAAAAAGTATAGTAGGAGACTGAAAGCAACTCAATGGCCATTAATGCAGGGGTACTAAATAAGGTATCGTAATTATAATAACAATTTGAAATCGGCTTATTAATTATTGAATTTAATCAAACATTTACATCTAAAGAAAGAAGTAGGAATTGCTCATTTTATTTGAAGTTCAATAGAGCTTTCATTGATTTCATAGAACATGCATTTGCAACATGTGACTTCACTACATTTTATAGTTATCAACCAAAGTTATGATGTAAGCTTTAGAAAAGAGCTAAAGACAGAGTGTTAGATGTGAGAAAATAACCATTTTTACCACTAAAATACATAGATATTATACTACTGCACGTTTTGAATTATTATTACAATCAGAGTGCACTCTAAGCTGAATTAATAATTTAAAATAGATTAAAAATGAACTTAGGTAGTGTTAACACCAAGATAGGGGAACATGTTCGCAAACAGTAATACTCTCTTTATCACCAAAGTAGTCTTCCTAGAACCAGGAGGCCTTAACATTAAAATCATTAAATAATAATACATATACAATGTTTAAATTTGAATGATTATTTTACTTGAGATCTAATTCATTTTGTGTGCAGCATGGCTGAACTCATATCCTGACCAAATATAATTTGTGTCTAATTTTCTTCATAAAATACAATTCATATCCTTTTCGCACTACATGTATAGATTATAATTGGTTATTTTAAAAAAATCCAACCACACCATAATACTTAAAATACAAATATCTTATATAACAGCTATCAGATGATTGACCTTATCACCAAAAATCTAGATTCTACAAGATCTACATTGAGAATGTATGTAAAGCCGTTTTGAATCATGTTCAAAATAGTTATAGACATTATAACATCCAGACTGTGATGATAATTTATTATGTTTGGCAGTATTTACACTTGATTGATGATTGACTATTCATTAATCATAAAGTTTGAATGACTTTAATTATGAGGTATATAACACTCATGATAAGAATAAATATCAAGACAATATTATTTGTGGTTATTTATAAACTAATAATATCTTTATTAATAAGTACTCGACCTATAAAAGAACACATATTTATATCTGCTAGCTTAACTAATAAGTCAAACTATGATAATCATACTGCATTAACATGCCTATGTGCATTTGTAAAATTAGTTTTCCCGATTAAGTTTTCAATGAAAACAACTACACAGATGCGGCCTTGATGTCACAGCTCAGTGAAATGATTGTTGTAGAACTAACCTTTGGTTGTATATTAGTCGTAAAGTAATCAGTTTATACTTAATTATCAGCACTTAACCACTAATAGTTCTTCTTAGTGTACAAGACATAATGTTTATAAATGAAAACCTTTTCCTGCTTGAGCAACTTAGCACGCATACATAAGATATATCGAGAGGTCAAGATATTAAAAATATGTATCAATATAAACAGCACAGGTTCAGTTTTTACTTATTCATATGTTGTTTGCAAATAGATACTGTCAAAATATACATTTTTTTAATGCTGTAAAAAATGAACATCTTATTTAAATGCAAACCTTGCAATACTGATGAAAGCAAAAACATGCAAACATGTTGTATAGAGCTTGGTCATCTAAAGAAATGCTTTGTATATAAACAGGTCGATGAAATGAATTTGAAATCTGGAATAAATCATGGATGCATTAACATAGGTCAATTCAAAAGAAATTACCATAGAAAATAGTTTCATAAATTCTTTCTAAGACCCAAAACGTGCAATACATAGCCAAACCAAAATAAAAACAGCAGGATAAAATACAATGTCTAAACTTATGCATTATAATTATCAATGAAAGAAACCAAACATAAAAGCCCTAATTTACCCAACATAAACCCTAAGTATTCCAGCCAAGCATACAAGATAAACCCAATTTTGAATCAGTTTTAACGTAAAAACGTTAATAATAATCGATTCGCATGAAATTGAAACAGTGTTTTTTCTAGAACGAAACCTAGCAGTAGATAGACAGATTGATGAAAAAACGGAAATTACCTGGCTACGAACTTCGAAGACAATTTGCGTGAAATAAAATAAACAAGAGGATCAGAAGGAAAATGATGACTGAACAAGAAAACGATGAGATATTTGAAGCGGATGAAGCTTCCATGGAATAATTTTTTCGGGAGACTTGGAATGGAACGATAAGAGAGGGAAAGTGAATACTTTAGCCGCTTACAATTTTGGGACCGTGTGTGATAGCGGGAGAAAGTTAATTAAGTATACCCTAAGTAGCGAAAGATTGCATGCCTGCTTACAACGCCGTCCTAATTTGCAATAATTATTGGTTTTTCTTGTAGTGATAGTGTTTCACTTCCAATACTTCCACTCAACCCAGCTATAGTCGTTCGATGGATGTTGTTCCATGATTTAGTTATAATCAAAGCGGAGTTTCCACATCGAAGATCAATAATATTCTCGAGTCAAGAGAACGGTGTAATATTGTCATGCTGGTATTTTCTGTTTGACCTTAGTTATATTAAACAACAGAAAAATTATCAAGTGATTCATTCCATAATTATCCAATGACTATCAGTACGTAACCCTCTGGTGCCCCCACAACCATGAGTAATAAACTATCCAATACTTGGAGAGCGTTGCATACTCTAGTCTCAACATATGTATTGCTATCCAGTCACGATACATCTTGATGAGGAATATTTAAAATGGTACGTTTATTTTATTGTGATAAATCACTCATGATTACAACACATTATAACTACTATCACAAAACATACCATTTATGGTTTTCTATTAAATATACTTTTAATTAAAATAGTTAATTAATTAATATAACATATTATATCAAGTATATACTAGAAAGAAACCATCTTTTATTTCGAACAAGATTGGTTATCGAGTTAGATATATGTAACAAATTACATAATTGCCTTTAAAGCATACCCCTAACTCTATCAATCTCCCACTTGAACTTGGGACCAATTATGGAATCTTATTCCAACTTCTTCAATCAGTTTTCAAACTAATTGGTTTAGTCCCTTAGTGAATGGGTATGCTATTTTGTTTTATTTATCTACTCTATCAATCAACTCTCTTCGACGCTGATAAATTGCATTTATCATGTGGAACAATTAAGAGTATGTCCCTTGACTTCTAGTGAGCAATATGTTTTTTACGTACTGTATCGTGACATCGTTATTGTATAACTATGTCTTGGGATTCTCAATGTTTGGAATCACCCTCAACTAAGTTATAAATTTGAGCATTTTTTATACAATTCTTTATTATGGTGCTATTCAAGGCAATGTATTTAGCCTTTTTGTTTAATCAGCTACAAACTTTCATTTGGAATATTTCCAACTTAAAGCTTCTTAATTAAGGTTTGAACACATGAATTTGATATTGATATATTATACTCAACATCACTTACAAAGTTAGAGTCTGAACACACTTTCATAAGGAGTTTGTTATTTTCATAAACAATTCTCTAGTATTTTGTAAATACTCATGAATACTCTAAACTACCATTCAGTAAACATTATTTGGATTTTATTTTTTCTTCATGCATCAAACGCATAAGCAAATTATGATATTGTAGATAATACAACATGTATGATAATTCATATTGTCAATACATAAGGAATCAATCTTACATGTTCCATATTAAACATTTTAATATGTTGTCTTTGCATATCGTTTGGGACATTCCCTACAAATTTTATAATTATTATAAAAGATATAATTTACAAATCCAATATCAAGTATTAAGCAACCAAACTAGAACTGATTTTAACATAAGTACATTGTTGACAATCTTAATATGTTGTTCACTTATAGTTTTAGAATGTACCTTTTAATGTTCTTTCTCATGGACACATGCTTCCTATGCATTTTGACTAAAAACCAAACTATTCGATTATAGTTTTGAGTGGATTGGATAATGTATATATACTAATATAATTTAATTGCATTTTGTAATTATTTTCTCCATATTTTTCTTTATATATGAAGTCGTTAGAATAGCTTGAAGAAGGAGGAAGAAGATTAAGTAAATAGCTTAGGAATTTATGAAAGAGGAGTGTTGTATTTATAGGAAATTTTGAAAACAAAATATCTAAACATGAATGGACCAAAATGCCCTTGCCCACACCCCTTTCATCACCTCAAATGCACGAATACTCCCTCCTTTCAACCTCCAAGTGCCTGTGTAAGAGTGTAAGGTGAGTTTATTGTTTACAGACACAAGTTACTCATTTACAAAATTTCAATTTTGTAATCACATTCAATCTATTTTGTATTACTTCATTGGTTTATATATACTTTGAATTCATTTAATCACCACTAATTGAGTCAATTACTGCAATTGCTTTCGAATTAAATTTTTGAACTAAACAAATAGGTAACTTATACAATTGTAACCATTAAAAATTTAATCAACTTTAAGTTTATTACTTTCAAGCAAATAATATGATTACTTATAGAACATTGACTTCTTATTTATTTTAATCCAAATTCATTAATTTATTAATGCTTACATTTATTTCCTATATCCAATTTGTTACAACTTTACCTATAATTAATACTATTTCCTTTATTTAGGTTATTATTTCAAACATAGATCACAAGCTTACATTCCTTTATACTATCTTAGGGAACCAATGTACATTTCTAATACTTTATTGCATTTATTGAAATCAAATTTCCAAATTTACTAGATACAACAAATTATGACCTTACAGTTATTTTAATTTATTGGGAGTGCGCACAAAAATTATTTATTAACATAATTGCATTAATTTATATTCAGTAACCAATGAATCAATATATATTTCACACATAAATACACTGATTGTATTGGTTTATACTATATTCCATCTTAAACTAAGTCATAACATTTGAATCATTATATTAAATTGGAAATGTTCATTCACGTTCATTACTTATTAACTTGCAATAACGTATTTCTTTAATTTACATCTAATTACTGTTAACCATGTTTTTATGGCATAATCAATTCAATACTTACCTCTAATTTCTCATATTCAATTTATATCTAGGTATAAAAACCTTCACTACTCCATTTATTACTTTACACAATAAAATAACATTTAAACTCATAAATGTAATACCCAATTTCATTTTAAATCCAATTGATTTCCAATCAAAGTTTATACATATTTCAAACCACTATTGTAATTACTCCCAGAACATTGGTTTTATTAAATGACCATTTATTATAATTTAATTTCCTTAATTAAATCCAATGTTTACATTTCTTTTCACATTCCAAATTTTATAACTAAGTATACATCTACATTATTCCCTACTTACAAAATTTGAATTAATTACTATTTATTAGTTGCTTTACTGATCAATTCAATAATTGCATTGGTTTATCTTATATTAAATTTATTACCCAACATTCCTATATTCATCTTAGATTTTTTTAAATGGCTATATTCCGGAATGTGAAATCTTGTCTATTACACATATTAATTTAGGTTTTAAAACTAATTAATAAAGTTTCCTTAGTCCAATCCTTTTTACCAATTTAATTTACATTCACACTTCCGTTATTATTTCAACAATCATTAAAGTAACGTTTATCAACAACAAAAACATTATGATTTATTTATCTAACATTGATTGTATAAGTTTCCCATTTATTACGTATTATAGTATCAATTGATATAATTTAAAATCTATTTCCCAAATCTATTACTTTTCAATCAATTAAAACTTCACAATTGTTTACATCAATTTGGATTTACACTACATTTATTATTTATCAACTTGTTCTAACCTTATTACCTAAATTTAGGTTCAGTTACTATTGAGCAATACTATTTAATTTCATTCAATAATTCCACTAGTTTTACTCAAATTACCGTTATTGTAAACCTTATTTGTTCATTAAAATTAAATTTTGATTCCAATTAAATCAACAAATTCAACATGCAATTTATAATAGTTATTTACAAGTATGAATGGAATTAAGATTTATTTCAAATATTATCTTAGTTTACATTAACATAATAGTTTATTACCTTTAATGAATTTAATCCCCAATTCATTACATGCAATCAATTTGACCTTACATACTTCAATATTCCCACCTTCATCTTAATTCTAATACACTATACTATCAAATTTCAATTTCTCACAGTAAACCCATTTATTATAAATTGCGTACCCATTTATTATAAATTTCAATTTGCTTACGTAAGGAACAAATTATAACTTATAATCAGTGTTCCATATGTATTGCTATCCAATCATGATACATCTTGTCATGCTGGTATTTTCTGTTTGACCTTAGTTATATTAAACAATAGAAAAATTATCAAGTGATTCATTCCATAATTATCCAATGACTATCAGTACGTAACCCTCTGGTGCCCCCACAACCATGAGTAATAAACTATCCAATACTTGGAGAGCATTGCATACTCTAGTCTCAACATATGTATTGCTATCCAATCACGATACATCTTGATGAGGAATATTTAAAATGGTACATTTATTTTATTGTGATAAATCACTCATGATTACAACACATTATAACTACTATCACAAAACATACCATTTATGGTTTTCTATTAAATATACTTTTAATTAAAATAGTTAATTAATTAATATAACATATTATATCAAGTATATACTAGAAAGAAACCACCTTTCATTTCGAACAAGATTGGTTATCGAGTTAGATATATGTAACAAATTACATAATTGCCTTTAAAGCATACCCCTAACTCTATCAATCTCCCACTTGAACTTGGGACCAATTATGGAATCTTATTCCAACTTCTTCAATCAGTTTTCAAACTAATTGGTTTAGTCCCTTAGTGAATGGGTATGCTATTTTGTTTTATTTATCTACTCTATCAATCAACTCTCTTCGACGCTGATAAATTGCATTTATCATGTGGAACAATTAAGAGTATGTCCCTTGACTTCTAGTGAGCTCTATGTTTTTTACGTACTGTATCGTGACATCGTTATTGTATAACTATGTCTTGGGATTCTCAATGTTTGGAATCATCCTCAACTAAGTTATAAATTTGAGCATTTTTTATACAATTCTTTATTATGGTGCTATTCAAGGCAATGTATTTAGCCTTTTTGTTTAATCAGCTACAAACTTTCATTTGGAATATTTCCAACTTAAAGCTTCTTAATTAAGGTTTGAACACATGAATTTGATATTGATATATTATACTCAACATCACTTACAAAGTTAGAGTCTAAACACTCTTTCATAAGGAGTTTGTTATTTTCATAAACAATTCTCTAGTATTTTGTAAATACTCATGAATACTCTAAACTACCATTCAGTGATCATTATTTGGATTTTATTTTTGCTTCATGCATCAAACGCATAAGCAAATTATGATATTGTAGATAATACAACATGTATGATAATTCTATTGTCAATACATAAGGAATCAATCTTATATGTTCCATATTAAACATTTTAATATGTTGTCTTTGCATATCGTTTGGGACATTGTGACGCCCCACTTCTATGCTCATAATAACAAAGAGTATTAAAAGAAATACTGTCTATTATTACAAAAAATAAGGCTGGATAGGAGCGACCATCCGTAGTTGGCCTTACACTAATATTGGTTACCTCGATAGGAATGGTATATACTTTTTATTTTTCATCACTTATTTGTTTACTCCCATCGACATACCCAATTCTAGTACAAAACGAACTACGACGGTTCATAATAGTTTAGGACATTAGATGTAACGACCCTGAAAATCCGACCCAATTTAAAATTTTAAAACCGTTATTTTAATTAAAAATGTGAAACTTACATACGATTTCAATCGGCGTCCAAACTTTGTTTCTAAATTGCGCCTAGATGATTGTAGATATGAGTAAAGTTTCGTCGGAAAATACCGCAGTAAACTTCGTGCGCATTTTACTGCACATCAGTTCATTTTAAAGCGTGAAAATTTCATCTTCCGAACCTAAATATTTTTGCATAGAAAAATTCTAAATCATTTTCTGACGAAGGCGTCGTTTTTCGTTTTTCAAAATTCGGACATCTTTAGCTCCGTCGATCTTATTCTTCGGTGTTTTACTGCGTTCTCCGTAATAGAAATTTCAAATATCCACAAACGATTTCCGTTACCGTTCAAACTTCACATTTGGGATGCGTCTAGATAGACATAGGCGTACGCCAAATTTCGTCGAAAAATATTGTAGAAAATTTCGCTCGTCAAATTTACATATTAGTTTTAATTTTGCGTGTAAATTTTCTATCATCCGAACTTTAATATTTTTCGCAATGTTGCATAAGAAAAATATTCTGATCATAACGGCGCATTTCGTTTCGTCAAATTTCGCTTGTAATTGCTAGTAAAAATGTTCACTCGTGCAAATGGTTAATAAGATTCGCCACTTCGCAAACAAGGTCAAACCACCAATATCTTCATACCGTTGTGTCCGCCTCGTCGCACTGATCAAAACAGTATATTTGTTTGTGTCAATCGGAGTTCGGCGTCGCAAATTATAATTGTTAACGGAGCACACACCGGTCCGTTACGCAGCACAAACCGGTACCCAACATTTCAGCTTTCAAATTTTGGAGCCAGTTAGCTGACCTTGGGAACACCAATAGCCCCCATTGTGAAACCATCATTGTTTTACTGTGCACTGAGCCTTCTGCAACATTAATTGCGTTGGTTCACTTCATGTGATAGCTGTCCTCTGTCCCTCTGCAATATTATATTCTCTGTCTTTCCCCCTGATTCTTATTTCATTTATATCCTTCACAGCACACACGCAGAGCCAACCTTCATCCTTCTTTCATAATTCTCATTTGATAAAAAGGTGACAGCACTTCTCCTTCTCCCCACTTTCTGTTTTTATGAACTTCACATATAAGTAAAAATGAAGACCACTGCCTCTGCCCACAGCCCCTCCGTGTCCGCCACCACCCACTGCTCCACCGTCCCAGCCCTCTCCCCTCCGCCACAGCCCTCCGTGTCCGCCACCCACCCAGCCCCGACGCCCCATCCCCTGCCCACAGCCCCTCCGTGTCCGCCACCACCCACTGCTCCACCGTCCCAGCCCTCTCCCCTCCGCCACAGCCCTCCGTGTCCGCCACCCACCCAGCCCCGACGCCCCATCCCCTGCCCACAGCCCCTCCGTGTCCGCCACCACCCACTGCTCCACCGTCCCAGCCCTCTCCCCTCCGCCACAGCCCTCCGTGTCCGCCACCCACCCAGCCCCGCCGCCCCATCAGCCTTCGCCCAAACCTCCGCCGTACCACCAGACCCACCAGCCTTCGCCCAGACCGCCACCAGCCCACTGCCAGACCCACCAGCCTTCACACGCCGCAGCCACCCTGTCGAACCCGGACCCACCTACCGACTTGGCTGCTAACACCCGAGCCACTGACTTCACTTCCCTCTTCACTTTGCCTAAGACCTATAGCCAATACATCAATATCACTTGAACATGCTTCGTATATTCTCTGTTGGAAATTTATACGTCAAATGTTGTTGCATGCATATAGGCTCTACCTATTAGTATATAGGATTTTCATATAGGAGGTATATGTCACTTGAATACCCTCCTTCCTATAGCTAGCCTTTATCAATAGGAATTTGTTCCCAATATGAACAGTGGGTGCATAGGCTGTTACATGGAGCATGTGCTCTGACTTTGTTTTGCTTCTCATATTATCGGCTGCATAACCAAATGAGATTTGAGTGTTTTATATATTAGTATAGCGATATATACTTTGAAATTTCTAATTTGCTCACATACAGTGTTTTACTGTGTTTGTACCAGCTACTGCTTCGGGGACTTAGACTTTCATCCGACTTGTCGAATCTATCTTGCTTCGTTGTTCGGTATGGTTTGTATATATATTCAATTGATATATATTGCAATAAACAAATAGTTGATTTATTTAATTGTTTAAATTGTAGTTTGTGTCGTTTCGCATCGTGCTTGTTAGGGCCTATTTTATCTATTCGTCTTCGTGCTTCGCCGCCATCTTCTCCAACCACGCAAGGTGAATATTTTATATTCACGACTCAATCTATGATGCGATGATAATCAAGTGATAATTGTTGTTAATATTAATCTGGATATTAAATTGTTGATTGTTAGAATTTGGTTGAAATAAACTGTTAAGTTCTAAAAATTCGACGCCATGTATTGTTTAAGTTGATTAAACATGTTGAACTGTAATACGATGTTAATTAGAGTAAATAATAGTGACATTAAAATTGATAAGTACGATTGATGTAGAAATTTGATAACGGACACCAAGAAAAAAAAAATATATAAATGTGATAATCTTTAATCCGTAGGATTCTAGGAATAATTGTATTAATTTACATAATAACAAATGTAAGTTAATAGGGTTATTTCGGGATTATTTGAATAAATTGTTAATTTGTTATGTATGGTTGCTATTGCTTGTTTATTTACTTTGACACCATCCCAGTTATCACACTGCAAGTTCCCTTTGTTACGATTTGTTTATATTGAATGATATCGGGTTGAAATGATAAATACCCACTTAAATAACTTGGCCTAGGATAGACAATTAAAAATAAGAAACCCGATTGGTCAACGAAATTATTTTGAAATTGAAATCTATTTGAAATTAAGAAATGAACGTATTAAATTGTTTGGGAATCAAGTAACGACTTAATGGATTTAATTGAAATAAATAAATGGATTTAATTGAAATAAATTAATGGATTTATTTGAAATAAATTAATGGATAAAATTGAAACGGATTAATAAATCTATTGAATTGAAGAAAATGAATTGGAGAATTTGATTGAAATAAGATTTAAAACAAGTGAGTTTTAAAATTTAATAACTTAATTTATTAAATTGGTAGATTTAGATTTAGACTGAGTTTTAAATTAAATAGATTTGAACTTGTCATAAATAATAATTTAGATTTAGGAAATTTTGACTTAAAATGGAATACGAAACTAACTAAAGTTTTATGGATTTAATTTAGCGATAATTTAAATGTAAAATGATTTTAAATTAAGGAAATTGATTTAATCAAATTTTTGATTATATTTAATGTAACGATGAATGTAAATATGAATTGAGATAAATAGAATTTGATTTAACGATTCGAACTTAATTGACCGGTAAAATTCGAATTAATTGATTTTGAACTAAATTTAATAAGTGAGTTATTAAATTTAACTTGAATACTTAATTATATTGTTAATTCAAATGTTTGAACTACAGATTTCATTTGGAAATATGATTTTAAATATCCGAAATAAATTGAATCGTGAAATGTCAAAATTTGGAAGTTAAATTTGCACCTTGACTTTCGGACTTTGATTTGTTTTAAACGTTAAGTTAACCGACCATTGGGTAATAAATACGTAGTTATTAAAGAGACCGGGATCGGATATGGACATACTCTCTGTCGATACTGAAAACCACTTTAATAACTATTACACGCGAAGTGTTGATCCAGAATGAAGTGGATGGTTTGGTGAACGCGTTGACTGAAGAAAGAGAACGATATTGGACGACCCCTGACATGACTAAAACAGGAGCCGCGCCGGGCCATTGAGGTTCGCCACCTCTAGCGGACACACTTCTTCGATACCATATCTATTACTTTTGTGATTCGATTTGGGTGCACCCCTTGATTTGGGAGTGTTGTTTCGCGGTGTTGAGGTAGTAGCTGCTATGCTCAACATCAGTCTGGATCACGCAACTACTAGTATCCTAGTTGGTATCGCCTCATGTACCTTGTCATACTGATTATCCTATTCGCGACCACTACGTTTTGTTTTGTACCTTTAGTATATGGATTGCCCTCTGGTGACTTCCGGTTTTGGGGAAACTACGGTCTTGTATATGCTCTTGGGAATAAAAATGTGTTAAGGGTGGTATGGGCCATGACTTAACACTATTTTAATATCGTACTTTACTGATTAGACATTATCTACCTATCGTATTCTATTGTATATATAGATAGTTTATCGGATCCTTAGAGATGTTATTTCACCCATCTTTAAGTTATGAACTATTACCTTGCACTTGATTTAATTGTATAAGATTTTGAGTCCTGACTCGAGTGTTTCTTTTTGTATATGCTCGGGTCAGTCTGAAGCTATCCAGTTGCTGATCAAGGTTGGTTGAAGATGCTGAAGGCTTAGCATTTATCTTTATCAGTCTATTTATATTCCTGTATTGATGTCCTAGTCTGTTGGACATTTTTTGGGTATTAGTCACTTGATGTTAAGACATTGTTGTATATTATATAGTGGCTTCATGAACTGCTATTATGACGATGTATTTTCCGCTGCATTATTCTGTGACTGTTCTGTGATGTTGTATTGATTCTCATTTACATTTATGTATTTATAATTCCATAATGATTCGTGTTTTGTATTATTTAAGTTGACATGTGTGGATTATTGTCAATTTAAATGGTCCAAATATACGGGTTGTTACAGTTGGTATCAGAGCTTCGGTTTCCCTAAAAACCTTAGTTTGGGATTATATATAAACTCATTAGAGATAGGGTAGCAATACCCTAGAATGAGGAGAATCGATTCAATATCCAAATCCTTTCATTTCAAACTTCTTTGATTCATTAATTAGACTTTCCTTAAAATTCTATGATTTTCTATCCTTTGGTTTTAACAATCTCTTTGGTATTTCAGGATGGGTACCAGAGGAAACCATAGGGGAGGAAGGGGCCATGGTCCTGCTCAGGCTGCACCCATCGCTCCAGCTCCTGTCAAATTCACCATTCTTAGTAAGGAGTATACACAGCTGGGAGGTATTAAGTTTTCTGGATCCGAGAACATTATTGAGGCTCAGCAATGGCTTAAAGGTTTAGAGAAGATATTTTCTGGTCTGGAGATCACTGATGCTCAGAAGCGTCAGCTTGCTGCCTGGCAACTTCAGGATGCCGCGCAAGATTGGTGGGAATCAGTTACTTCTCGTATCGAGGAGAACACCATTACTTGGGCCCAGTTTAGGTATAAAATTTAATTGGATTCCGTAGTCTAAATTCTTCTTTTAATCTTGAAATGTTATTCATCTTGCCTATCTTTTGATTAGGGATACTTTCTCGGCACAATGGATGCCCGCTGCTGGGAAAACCCAACTTTATAGAGCTTTTATGGATCTTAAGCAGGGCAGTATGACTTTTTCTGAGTACGAGAGGAAATTCAACGAACTCTCCAAGTTCGGTCCAGGATTGATTGATACACCGCTTCTAAAGAACGAGAAGTTCATTCTGGGAGCTAGACCAGAGTATTATGACTTGCTTACTGGCCACACTCACTGCACCTTCACAGAGCTTGTTGACTATGCTCTTAGATATGAGGCAAAGCCTAGGGGGCCTACTGCCAAGGCCGCTCCTACTCAGCCCTCCTCTAGCCAGCTCGGGAAGAGGAAGATGAACTTTGATCAACAAAAGAAATCTTGGCAGAAGACTACTGGACTGGGATATGCCCAGAAAAGCCCAATCGACCTTGCTAATATCACTTGCTTCAAATGCGATAAGAAGGGCCATTATGCTAATAGTTGTCCATCTACCGGTGCTGCTGTTCCACCACCTTCTACGACTAGGAAAGACTTATGCTATGTCTGCCTCCAGCCAGGTCATTTCAAGAAAGACTGCCCACTGTATAAGCGTGGCACACCATCTGGAGTATTTGCCATCACCACTCCTACACCGCCTGCTCAGGATGACCAAGGTACCTTACGAAGTACTTTTTCATTACATGATTTACCTATTAAGGTATTATTCGATACTGGTGCTTCTCATAGCTTCATATCTATTGATCTTTGTAATAAGCTCAACTTAGAACCTACTCTTGCTATTACTTCCTTATGCGTCTCCAACCCTATTGGAGGACTTGCCAATCTCAGTCGAATTTGCAAAGAGGTTGTGCTCTTGTATGGAAGATATCGATTCACTTGGGATTTTTATGTTCTTGGCTTCGCAGCATTTGACATTTTGTTAGGTGCTGATTGGTTAAGGAAATTCGATGCTGTTATTTCGTGCAAGGCTCGTTCTGTTTCTCTAGTCAATGACAAGGGCCTACCGCTTGTCATCGAATGCAAATCACCACAGAAATATGCCGGAAGCTTCATATTCTCTCTTGATGCTCACCCGGATGATCTTAGTACTACTCCTATTGTTCGGAAATTTCCCGACGTATTTGGAGAGGTCAACTCTCTACCGCCTAAAAGGGAGATCGATTTTCGCATTGACCTTATTCCTGGAGCTACTCCCGTAGTTCTTCCTCACAGAAGGATGGCTCCCAAAGAAAAAGCTGAACTTAAAACTCAAATTGATGATCTATTTGCTAAAGGTTTGATTAGGAGAAGTCGTTCTGAATGGGGCGCCGTAGTTGTATTTGTCACCAAATCGGATGGATCTCTCCGCATGTGTGTTGATTACAGGGAGCTGAACAAACGCACTCTCAAGAACCGCTATCCGATGCCTCGCATCAATGATTTATTCGATCAGCTCCATGGAGCTAAAGTTTTCTCCCAACTTGATCTTGCCACTGGATTCCACCAACTCAGAGTAGCAGAAGATAGTATTCATAAGACAGCCTTTCGCACCGAGAACGGATTCTATGAATGGTTGGTTATGCCATTCGGTTTGACCAACGCACCTGCTTATTTCGTCGACTTGATGAATCGAGTCTTCCGTGATGTGCTTAACAAGTTTGTTCTTGTTTTCATTGATGATATTCTCGTTTTCTCCAAAGACGAGAAGGAGCACGAGACACACCTTGCTTATGTTCTGAAAACTCTCCGAAATCATCAACTTAAGGCCAAATTCTCTAAATGCCATTTCTGGCGAGACGAAGTGAGATTCCTGGGCCACATAGTTTCTGAAAATGGGATTTCGGTCGATCCAGCTAAGATCGCCGTAATCAATATAAGTTCTATCCTATTTGCTATTTCTATTCAATTCCTCTCATCCCTTTCTAATTTGAAATTTATCTACAGGATTGGGAGACTCCCAAAACTCCTACTGATATCCGTAGCTTCTTGGGCTTGGCCGGCTATTATCGTAGATTTATTGAGCACTTTGCCCGGATTTCTGCCCCACTCACTGCTTTAACCCGAAAGGATGTCAAGTTTATTTGGAGTGAGAAGTGCGAATCAGCTTTTAATGAATTAAAGCGTAAGTTAACTTCAGCTCCAGTTCTTGCGGTAATCGATGGAAGTGAAGAATTAACTGTCTATACAGATGCTTGCCGAGAAGGTTTAGGCGCTGTTCTTATGCAAAGCGGAAAGGTTATTGCTTATGCTGGCCGCCAGCTGAAGATCCATGAAGTAAACTATGCAACTCATGATCTAGAGCTTCTTGCGGTTGTATTTGCTTTGAAACTGTGGAGGCATCATCTTTTGGGAATTAAATTTCAATTATTCACCGATCATAAGTCCTTGAGGTATATCTTTTCTCAGAAGGATTTGAACCAGAGACAAGTTCGATGGCTTGAATTCTTAGCTGCATACGATCTCGATATAAATTATACTCCTGGGAAAGCAAATGTTGTAGCTGATGCTTTGAGCCGTAGCAAAGCATTGTCATGCTGTAATCTTGTAGAAGGCATGCTATTTCAGCTTGTTATCTCCCCATCTCTTGTGGATCGAATCAAGGACAAACAATATGAGGACACCTTGCTCTATCGCATGAAGGAGTTAGTTCTTGGTAGAGTTGGAAATACCGACAGTAAAGTGGGAGCACAGATAGATAGTAATGGAGTTCTGAGGATTGACAATCGTATTTGCGTCCCTAATGTCGATGGATTGAGACAAGAAGTGCTTAGAGAAAACCATCGGTCATCACTTTCATTTCATCCTGGTGTCACTAAGATGTACCGAAATATGAAGCGTTTATATTGGTGGAGTGGGATGAAGAGGGATATTTCTATTTATGTCAGTAGATGCACCACTTGCCAACAAGTTAAGGCCGATCACCAGAAGACGGCAGGATTACTTCAACCCCTAGAGATTCCGTGTTGGAAATGGGATCAGATTTCTATGGACTTCATTGATGGATTACCAAGGACCAGAAAAGGTAACGAGAGTATATGGGTGATTGTTGATAGGTTGACAAAATCTGCTCACTTTATTCCGGTTAAGACCACTCGTACTGCTTTGAGTTTGGCCGAGATATATATGAAAGAGATTGTTAGACTCCATGGGGTTCCATCTAGTATTGTGTGCGATAGAGACCCTTTATTCACTAGTAAATTCTGGAAGGCATTTCAGGACGTCTTGGGCACTAAACTGAATCTGAGCACAGCTTATCATCCTCAAACAGATGGACAAACTGAAAGGGTGAATCAGATTTTAGAAGATCTGCTCCGAGCCTGCATTATTGATTTCGGGGGATCTTGGGAAGACCATCTCCATTTGGTTGAATTCACTTATAATAATAGTTATCAGGTAAATCAAAATTTCAATTTGAATAAGTAAATTTGAATTGAAATTTAACCACCTTTACATTCAGGCAAGTATCGATATGGCACCGTTCGAAGCTTTATATGGACGGCCATGCAAATCGCCAGCTTGTTGGATTGAACCTGGTGATCGATTAATTCTTGGCCCAGATATGATTATAGAAGCATCCGAGAAGGTCAATGAAATCAGAAGGAAGATGAAGACCGCACAGGATAGACAGAAGAGCTATGCTGATAGGCGTAGAAGAGATTTAGAATTCCTGATTGGGGATAAGGTATTCCTTAAGGTATCACCTTTGAAGAATGTTATTCGATTTGGTCGTAGAGGGAAGCTCGCTCCTAGATTTGTTGGACCATTCACTATCACTGAGAGAATTGGTACACTAGCCTACAGAGTTGCACTACCGGAGAAATTTGAGGGCGTGCACAACGTCTTCCATGTTTCACATCTTCGGAAAGTTGTACACGATCCATCCATGGCCATTCCTATTGCTCAGTTAGATGAAGTTGATATTGAGCTGGATTTGACTATAGAGAGGAGACCACTTCGTATTGTTGATAGGGATACAAAGCAACTTAGAAGGAAGTCGGTTAGCCTAGTCAAAGTCCAATGGAGTCCCGATGATCGTGATTGCACTTGGGAAACCGAGGAGAGTATCCGGGATTCTAATCCAGAATTGTTTGTTGAAGGTAAATTCCATTCTATACTCTTTACTATATTCAATGATCTATTCTGAATCCATTGTATCTCTGTTATCTGTTCTTCCACTCTTTACTTTGTTCCTTTTCGAGGACGAAAAGTCTTGAGTAGGGGAGAATGTAACGACCCTGAAAATCCGACCCAATTTAAAATTTTAAAACCGTTATTTTAATTAAAAATGTGAAACTTACATACGATTTCAATCGGCGTCCAAACTTTGTTTCTAAATTGCGCCTAGATGATTGTAGATATGAGTAAAGTTTCGTCGGAAAATACCGCAGTAAACTTCGTGCGCATTTTACTACACATCAGTTCATTTTAAAGCGTGAAAATTTCATCTTCCGAACCTAAATATTTTTGCATAGAAAAATTCTAAATCATTTTCTGACGAAGGCGTCGTTTTTCGTTTTTCAAAATTCGGACATCTTTAGCTCCGTCGATCTTATTCTTCGGTGTTTTACTGCGTTCTCCGTAATAGAAATTTCAAATATCCACAAACGATTTCCGTTACCGTTCAAACTTCACATTTGGGATGCGTCTAGATAGACATAGGCGTACGCCAAATTTCGTCGAAAAATATTGTAGAAAATTTCGCTCGTCAAATTTACATATTAGTTTTAATTTTGCGTGTAAATTTTCTATCATCCGAACTTTAATATTTTTCGCAATGTTGCATAAGAAAAATATTCTGATCATAACGGCGCATTTCGTTTCGTCAAATTTCGCTTGTAATTGCTAGTAAAAATGTTCACTCGTGCAAATGGTTAATAAGATTCGCCACTTCGCAAACAAGGTCAAACCACCAATATCTTCATACCGTTGTGTCCGCCTCGTCGCACTGATCAAAACGGTATATTTGTTTGTGTCAATCGGAGTTCGGCGTCGCAAATTATAATTGTTAACGGAGCACACACCGGTCCGTTACGCAGCACAAGCCGGTACCCAACATTTCAGCTTTCAAATTTTGGAGCCAGTTAGCTGACCTTGGGAACACCAATAGCCCCCATTGTGAAACCATCATTGTTTTACTGTGCACTGAGCCTTCTGCAACATTAATTGCGTTGGTTCACTTCATGTGATAGCTGTCCTCTGTCCCTCTGCAATATTATATTCTCTGTCTTTCCCCCTGATTCTTATTTCATTTATATCCTTCACAGCACACACGCAGAGCCAACCTTCATCCTTCTTTCATAATTCTCATTTGATAAAAAGGTTACAGCACTTCTCCTTCTCCCCACTTTCTGTTTTTATGAACTTCACATATAAGTAAAAATGAAGACCACTGCCTCTGCCCACAGCCCCTCCGTGTCCGCCACCACCCACTGCTCCACCGTCCCAGCCCTCTCCCCTCCGCCACAGCCCTCCGTGTCCGCCACCCACCCAGCCCCGACGCCCCATCCCCTGCCCACAGCCCCTCCGTGTCCGCCACCACCCACTGCTCCACCGTCCCAGCCCTCTCCCCTCCGCCACAGCCCTCCGTGTCCGCCACCCACCCAGCCCCGACGCCCCATCCCCTGCCCACAGCCCCTCCGTGTCCGCCACCACCCACTGCTCCACCGTCCCAGCCCTCTCCCCTCCGCCACAGCCCTCCGTGTCCGCCACCCACCCAGCCCCGCCGCCCCATCAGCCTTCGCCCAAACCTCCGCCGTACCACCAGACCCACCAGCCTTCGCCCAGACCGCCACCAGCCCACTGCCAGACCCACCAGCCTTCACACGCCGCAGCCACCCTGTCGAACCCGGACCCACCTACCGACTTGGCTGCTAACACCCGAGCCACTGACTTCACTTCCCTCTTCACTTTGCCTAAGACCTATAGCCAATACATCAATATCACTTGAACATGCTTCGTATATTCTCTGTTGGAAATTTATACGTCAAATGTTGTTGCATGCATATAGGCTCTACCTATTAGTATATAGGATTTTCATATAGGAGGTATATGTCACTTGAATACCCTCCTTCCTATAGCTAGCCTTTATCAATAGGAATTTGTTCCCAATATGAACAGTGGGTGCATGGGCTGTTACATGGAGCATGTGCTCTGACTTTGTTTTGCTTCTCATATTATCGGCTGCATAACCAAATGAGATTTGAGTGTTTTATATATTAGTATAGCGATATATACTTTGAAATTTCTAATTTGCTCACATACAGTGTTTTACTGTGTTTGTACCAGCTACTGCTTCGGGGACTTAGACTTTCATCCGACTTGTCGAATCTATCTTGCTTCGTTGTTCGGTATGGTTTGTATATATATTCAATTGATATATATTGCAATAAACAAATAGTTGATTTATTTAATTGTTTAAATTGTAGTTTGTGTCGTTTCGCATCGTGCTTGTTAGGGCCTATTTTATCTATTCGTCTTCGTGCTTCGCCGCCATCTTCTCCAACCACGCAAGGTGAATATTTTATATTCACGACTCAATCTATGATGCGATGATAATCAAGTGATAATTGTTGTTAATATTAATCTGGATATTAAATTGTTGATTGTTAGAATTTGGTTGAAATAAACTGTTAAGTTCTAAAAATTCGACGCCATGTATTGTTTAAGTTGATTAAACATGTTGAACTGTAATACGATGTTAATTAGAGTAAATAATAGTGACATTAAAATTGATAAGTACGATTGATGTAGAAATTTGATAACGGACACCAAGAAAAAAATAATAATATATAAATGTGATAATCTTTAATCCGTAGGATTCTAGGAATAATTGTATTAATTTACATAATAACAAATGTAAGTTAATAGGGTTATTTCGGGATTATTTGAATAAATTGTTAATTTGTTATGTATGGTTGCTATTGCTTGTTTATTTACTTTGACACCATCCCAGTTATCACACTGCAAGTTCCCTTTGTTATGATTTGTTTATATTGAATGATATCGGGTTGAAATGATAAATACCCACTTAAATAACTTGGCCTAGGATAGACAATTAAAAATAAGAAACCCGATTGGTCAACGAAATTATTTTGAAATTGAAATCTATTTGAAATTAAGAAATGAACGTATTAAATTGTTTGGGAATCAAGTAACGACTTAATGGATTTAATTGAAATAAATAAATGGATTTAATTGAAATAAATTAATGGATTTATTTGAAATAAATTAATGGATAAAATTGAAACGGATTAATAAATCTATTGAATTGAAGAAAATGAATTGGAGAATTTGATTGAAATAAGATTTAAAACAAGTGAGTTTTAAAATTTAATAACTTAATTTATTAAATTGGTAGATTTAGATTTAGACTGAGTTTTAAATTAAATAGATTTGAACTTGTCATAAATAATAATTTAGATTTAGGAAATTTTGACTTAAAATGGAATACGAAACTAACTAAAGTTTTATGGATTTAATTTAGCGATAATTTAAATGTAAAATGATTTTAAATTAAGGAAATTGATTTAATCAAATTTTTGATTATATTTAATGTAACGATGAATGTAAATATGAATTGAGATAAATAGAATTTGATTTAACGATTCGAACTTAATTGACCGGTAAAATTCGAATTAATTGATTTTGAACTAAATTTAATAAGTGAGTTATTAAATTTAACTTGAATACTTAATTATATTGTTAATTCAAATGTTTGAACTACAGATTTCATTTGGAAATATGATTTTAAATATCCGAAATAAATTGAATCGTGAAATGTCAAAATTTGGAAGTTAAATTTGCACCTTGACTTTCGGACTTTGATTTGTTTTAAACGTTAAGTTAACCGACCATTGGGTAATAAATACGTAGTTATTAAAGAGACCGGGATCGGATATGGACATACTCTCTGTCGATACTGAAAACCACTTTAATAACTATTACACGCGAAGTGTTGATCCAGAATGAAGTGGATGGTTTGGTGAACGCGTTGACTGAAGAAAGAGAACGATATTGGACGACCCCTGACATGACTAAAACAGGAGCCGCGCCGGGCCATTGAGGTTCGCCACCTCTAGCGGACACACTTCTTCGATACCATATCTATTACTTTTGTGATTCGATTTGGGTGCACCCCTTGATTTGGGAGTGTTGTTTCGCGGTGTTGAGGTAGTAGCTGCTATGCTCAACATCAGTCTGGATCACGCAACTACTAGTATCCTAGTTGGTATCGCCTCATGTACCTTGTCATACTGATTATCCTATTCGCGACCACTACGTTTTGTTTTGTACCTTTAGTATATGGATTGCCCTCTGGTGACTTCCGGTTTTGGGGAAACTACGGTCTTGTATATGCTCTTGGGAATAAAAATGTGTTAAGGGTGGTATGGGCCATGACTTAACACTATTTTAATATCGTACTTTACTGATTAGACATTATCTACCTATCGTATTCTATTGTATATATAGATAGTTTATCGGATCCTTAGAGATGTTATTTCACCCATCTTTAAGTTATGAACTATTACCTTGCACTTGATTTAATTGTATAAGATTTTGAGTCCTGACTCGAGTGTTTCTTTTTGTATATGCTCGGGTCAGTCTGAAGCTATCCAGTTGCTGATCAAGGTTGGTTGAAGATGCTGAAGGCTTAGCATTTATCTTTATCAGTCTATTTATATTCCTGTATTGATGTCCTAGTTTGTTGGACATTTTTTGGGTATTAGTCACTTGATGTTAAGACATTGTTGTATATTATATAGTGGCTTCATGAACTGCTATTATGACGATGTATTTTCCGCTGCATTATTCTGTGACTGTTCTGTGATGTTGTATTGATTCTCATTTACATTTATGTATTTATAATTCCATAATGATTCGTGTTTTGTATTATTTAAGTTGACATGTGTGGATTATTGTCAATTTAAATGGTCCAAATATACGGGTTGTTACATTAGATATAATAATAACACAGATAATATAAATGCGGAACACTGATAAAACAAAAGTCTCATATATATATATATAACTGATGTCAGTTACAATATAGTTGACACAATACATATGATACAACTACAACTGTCAACTCTGGAAGTTATATATACAAGTACATTATCAACTAATATACATGAATACATATCATCCTATACAATGACACGACTTCTACAAAATGACAAAGACACTTCAAAAGATGTGAAAAGTCTTCATAGCCTGAACAGCAACTCAAAGAAGGAAATCTACAACCTGAAATAACTCGGGTCTGACCCGAGTATTAAATTCAAAAGAAAATTATACACGGGTCAGTCTAATTCAAACTCAGTTATTAATGCACAAAAGCAATAATAATCAAATATCAAATAGACGACATTCACAGAAATCTCGTATATCCAATCTCTCGATACGAGAATTGGATAACGGCAGATATAACACTAAACAGTGTTAAACGACAAATCAACAATCCAAATCAGAATACAACTCCAAAACATTGAAATTAACCAACGAAACAATTCAACAAATCGAAACATTAATTTAAAACTGTCAAAACTGATAGGGCTGTAGTACACGCACGCGTGTACTGCCTCCCCACTATCGCAGGAGATGCGCGAAAGCTCAGTGAAAGTCACAATGATCGCAAGGTCAAACCCCGAAATCGGGTTCAACTCAAGTGAATTTGAAAACAGACCCAAATGCATTAATACAATGCAAACCAACAAGGGCAAAACTGCATATAAAACTAAACTGCAGTCACAAATGATTACGAGGTGCAAACTGCAACAAAACTGTACAATATAGAAGTAGTGAAACAGGTTCAAGTTGAACCATGAACCAGTGCAACTCAGTGCAACCCAAGTCTGCAACATATAAATCAAGTGCAGTTTATCACAAACAAGACCAAGTGCAATAAGGACCAAAATCAACTAGGAAAAACACTTGAATACAATGGCAAACTGCAACATGTACTACAGCCACCACTTGAATTCAATGGCCAGTACAAGGGACAACAAATCAAGCTGCCAATAAAAATCAATGCATCAATGCAATGAAACCCAACAAGGCAAAAATCTCAATAAAAAGCACTGCAGCCACCACAATATTTTAAGGGCAAGACTGCAACAGTGAAACATACATCTATATACATACATGAATGTATGTATACAAATGGTCAAATGAACAGAAGGCAAATTGAACAACTACAAGTGCAGGTAGCAGAAATAATGCAAACTACAACATGAATAGCAGCACATTCAAGGTGCACAGAGAAATGTGCACATGACAATATAACAATTTCATAAACAAGTTCAAGTGTGCTAATGCATAAGAACTTGAAGATATGCAACTCAACTTAACTATTATGATCAAACTTAGTTCAACATGACGGCAAGCAGTGCCACGAGGCCACCAAACCATGAACAGTGAAGGCCACTATAGTGGAAAGAAATAAGATGGCCAAGTGACAATGTACATGCTTCCAAAACTGTCGGGCTATAAAAATGAACCACACAGTGGATGTCCAAACAGTAATGTAGCAACAAAATGAAACAGTGGATGTAACGACCCGATATTTTGGACCATTCGCAACCATTATAAGTGTATAGGTAGACACTCATGCCAGACCTGAATTGCTCAAAATACCGCGTTGTTAATTTAAATTTGGCAAAACTGAACATATACAGTAAATAAATAATCACAGATCACAGACACAGAGTAATAAATGCAGCGGAAATAAAAGAGATAGTAGTTCATGAAGCTACTATATAAATGTATAAGTTACATCAGAGTTAAACCAGATACAACGGAAGAGTAACACGATACATCAGATACAAATCAGAATACATCACTGGAATCATCAAATACTGAAAGCTGGATAGATAGCTGGATCTTCAAGCAAAGCTCCAACTCCAAAGGTGAGTCTCGAATACTGGTACACTCGGTCTGACCCGAGCGTAAAGCAAAAACACAAGACACTCGAGTCAGGATTAACATTCTTATATTAATAAATCCAACTCAAGTGAAATAGCAATTGAAATATAAGTAACTCAAAGGATGTTTGGAATAACCATCCTTTAAGGATCCGTTAAACTATCTACTAGGTAGTAGTGTACGATAAATAGATAATGTCTATCAGTAATATAAGATATCAAAATAGTGTTAAGGCGTTACCATTATTCTCCTTAACACATTTTTATTCCCAAGAGCATATACAAGACCGTAGTTTCCCCAAAACCGGAAGTCACCAGAGGGCAATCCATATACTAAAGGTACAAAACAAATTCGCAGTGGTCGCGTATATCGGGATCCAAGTATGACAAGGCACATGAGGCAATACCCAAGGTAGTGAAACTGCCGTTTGCCTGATCCGGACTGGTGAGAACGCATCGCTGCAGCGACCGCAACACCGCGAAACAACACTCCCAAAATCAAGGGTGCACCAATCGACAACAAGTAATGAGTAGTTCGAAGAAGTGTGTTCGCTTGAGGTAGCTGACCTCCATTGGCCCGGCACGGCTCCTGTTTTAGTCATTTCCAATTTGACACAAGAGTCAAGGCTATCCATTATCGTTCTCTTTCTTCAGTCATCACGTACATCATTCCAACCACTTCATTCTGGATCACACTCCGCGCATAGTTATTAAAGTGGTTTTCGGTTTAGATAGAGAGTATGTCCATAACCGATTCCGGTCTCTTTAATCGTTTAATAACTTCAAAGCCAAATCAATTACAATTTCAATTAGAATTTGTAAATCAACATTTCATTTGTCTTTCTAAAACAATTTCCATAATTTACGTTTCAAAACTTCCAAATTATCATTTCAAAATCTTATAATTCAATTCCAATTTCTATTTAAAACAATTCAAATGTTGATTTAAGTTCGTAAACAAGTTTCATTCCGAAATCATTTAAATAAATTTTATTTAACATTCAAATCAATTTAAACTCATTTATCGATTTCATTCAATATTCGTTAAGTTACTTTATCATTCAAAACAATTTCTATTAAATTTCCATTTCATTAAATCAATTCTTAAGTTCAACTTCATTAAATCAAAACTTACAATTTTGAATTAAACTAAATTCGTCAAATCAATTCTTTCAATTACAAATCTTACATTAATTCCAAAAATATCACATTTTCATTTCTTGTTAAAGAAATTCCATTTCACTTATTTACTTTCTTAAATAATTTTCCAAAAAAACTTACTTAATCAAGAAAACTCAATTTCAATTATTTACGAAGTAAAATTCACTTATTCAAAAGTTCAATTTTACTTATTAAAGAGTTCAATTCAATTTAATCATTAAATAATCCAATCTTATGTAATTATTAAATAATTCAAAACTTAATTATTAAATAATTTCAAAGTTTAATAATTTCAAACTTAATTATAATTTCAAACTTAATTATTAAATCATTTCAAAGTTTAATAATTTCAAACTTAATTATAATTTCAAACTTAATTCAATAATTTTTCAAATTAAACAACATTCTTTCATCAATTACATTGTTAATATTTTGTTTCAGATTATTATATATTAACATTTTCCTTTCATTAAAATTCAAATTTCAACTTCATTTCAAAACCATATTATTTATTCAAATAAAATCTTCAATTTACATTCAAATCAAATTATTGACCAATCGGGTTTTTTTATTTAATTCTCTATCCTAGGTCAAAGTTCAATTTGGGTATTTATCATTTTAACCCGATTCCAATTCAATTCAAAATCAAAACATAGCAAAGGGAACTTGCAGTGTGATAACTGGGATGGTGTCAAAGTAAATAAACAAACAATAACAACAATCAATATCAATCCAATAATCAATTCAAATAATCCCGAAATAACCGTATTAATTCACATTGTTGTTTGTGCGAATTAATATAATTAATTCTAGAATCTACACTATCATTTCATGTAGATTAAAGATTATTACATTACAGTTCTTCACTTGTCATCTATTTACAATTTCATACATCATCAATTTAACAACATACATTCAGTGGTTCAAGGTGTAATTGAACAAATCCTACGTGTCAATAAATTCAACAGTTAAAGGGGTCATATTATACAATGTCATTAAATCAAATTTAACATTTAATTATCCTATATCAAGTTCAATTGCATACTATTTATCATTTTAACATTAACAATTTAACGTCCAATATAAACATCAACAATCAATCAATTATCAGCCAAACTGTATTATCATCACATAAATAATTAACAGATAATGGTGTCAGATGTCACAGGTGAACTGATACAGGTAATAGCATATATAACAGTGTAAATAACTAACAGTTGCATATTTCAATTGTCGTTTCAATTGAAATCAGATTTAATAAATAAAAGAACATTAATCGTGAGTGATTGCTCACCTTTCGAGGTTTGAGGAGTTTTGACAACAGAACAAGCTACGAATTCCAGAGCAAGGCAAGATGAACATGATTCGATGATCAGAGCTGATAGATAGGAATTGATGAAATCAAGTCAAAACAGGATCGATGAAGATATTTGGTACGAGCGACTTATATATATAACTATATAGTCATATTCCAAAGCCAACATATATTAAACTAAGATGAATAAATCTAAACACATATTAACTAAATATATATATATATTTCAAATCATTGCTTCAACTTAAACACAGATATCAAAATCAACGCGTACATACATTACATTCTTTTTTTAAAATTTCATATATACGCGTCTATACATATTTCTTTCCCCAATATATGGATTAGAACCACATTATTAATATATTAATATAAAACGATATAGGAAAACAACATATATAAAAACCAATTTGGTAAAACACTATATTTTTAACCTTATATGCAATATGGAAAAGAATTTGAAAACCAAAATTTTCTAGCTTATACAGTAAATACTTAACCTTTTTATGTATCACTAATGCAACTCAAATTTAATAGATTACATAGGTTTGCAAATATTTAAAACATACTATATTATAGTAGCAAAGCAGGCTTTAGGCAAACAAAGAAAATTAAATATGTATAAACTATAGATCATATTATATAGTACTACCTTTATTATACAACAACTCAGGCAACACAAAACTTGTATATAATACTTAGTTAACAGATTGTATAAAACTTATATACTTAAACTAACATATATACAACATGCAGACAACCCATACAGCAACTTATATATTAAACTCATTAAAACAGTATTTTTATAACAATATATATATATATATATTACTTTGGTACATCAATATATATCCCTTTAAAAATCCCATATATAAAATATTGCAACAGCATGCGAAAAATGACGGCTACTCTATATATACGTGTATGAATAAACATGTATTTGAAATTATATATTTTTGCAGATAAACTAACATTATATGTAATCTGTAGTGAGGCCTATACAATTAATCTATACAAACTACATTCATTACTTTATCAAACGATTAAACTAATACTCTTCACATATACATTATATAACTGCAATATGAACCACTACATATTTTAACTAGATATACTTTATAACAAATTCTATTATATAGTATAAAGTATATATTGTAAAAATACCATATGACATCAAGATATTATAGAATACTGTAATATATATATATGCATGCTAACCTATACAACGAAGCAGCAAAGGAGGCTCGGTGGCCATGAAAGCAAGGCGGACGATGGAGGAACAAGGGGGTGGCGATCGACGGCTGGAAGTACGGGTGCAGAGGTGGAAGGGGGGACCGACGTGGATGTCGACACTGCTCAGTGGTGGAACAGGAGGCGGGAGGCGGGAGGCGGTTGTGGTCGACTGCGGGTAGCGCGGGAGGGAGTGGAGATGCAGAGATGGAGGCTTCGCGTGCTGCTGTTCACGCATGGAAGAGGAAGCATGGTCGTCGAGTTTGAGTGAAGCTCGGCACAGCATTGGAGGAGGGTGATGTGTCGATGGCTGTGGCCGAAGCAAGGGAGAAAGGCGTGAGTGTATGCTTGGCAACTGAGTGTTGGTTGCTGGACGACGACGAAACACATTATAAAATGATCAAGAACGTATGGAAGAGGAGAGAAGAAGTGGAAGGCTACAGGAAGGAAGATGAATTTGATAGGAAGAGAGTACGTGAAAGATTTTGATAAAACTTTATATTTGTTATTTTCTTCGATTGAAACCAAAGAAAGAAGTGCAGGTTTCCAAAGCAAATCATAATGAATATAGGGGATATCAAAGGCCAATAAATTTGAATTCAGTGAAATAATAAAAGCAGAAGGCTGTTTGGTTTACGGTGAAAGTGAACAGTCACTGAAATACAAAACGCCAGATTGCGGAACCGATACGGAAATCGTTTCGTAGATTTCTGCTGCCTCCTGAATTCCGAAACACACAAACGAATATACCGCAGAGATCAGCACGACGAGATGATCAAAACGGTATATTGATAGCAGTAGTCTGATTGAATTATAAAAATTTCAAATTTTCTACTACGGAAAATGCAAGAAAAACGCAGAAGAATAAGATCGACGGAGCTAAAGAAGTCCGAATTTGGAAAAACGATAAACTGACATCTTGCTCAGAAGATGGTTTAGAATTTTTCTATGTAAAAATATTTAGGTTCCGAAAATATTTTATTTTCATCGCTTTTTAACTGATTAAATTGAACTAAATTTACGCGCGAAATAAACTTCCATATTTTCGGACGAAAATTTACCAGTTGTTATGTTTAACTAGACGCATTCCAAATATCAAATTTATATTTCAAAATTTTGTCGTTTTAAAACTTCGCAAAATTTCAATTAATAACGTTATTAAAACAGTTAAAATTTACGGGTTGTTACACTCTCCCCCACTCAAAACTTTTCGTCCCCGAAAAGGAAGGAGGTAGGAGAATAGAAACAACCAAAAGAAAATATATTGAAAGCAAAATAAAACAATTAGTTTAACCGTATAAATTTCAGTTTACCTTAATTAATACTCAATATTTGATTTAAAATTCAGGGTATTTCAATAAGTTGATTTAATTCTAATTTATTAATGTTTGATACCAAAAAGATTTTTTCAAAACAAAATTTTATTTTATTTATCTCATTTATTCATTGTTTTATTATCCAATTATCCTTTATTAACAATTTCTAAAATCATAAACTTGAATAGTCTTTTATGATAATCATATTTTTTCAGCAATTTAAATTCTTCTTTATTCCAAATTGTTGTTAAGTTTATTTCACTTAATATATCTTATTACATATATTCAAACCATATAAATTAATTTAAATCATATAAATTCCAATTTAAATTAATTTATATTCAATAATTGGTTTAAATTTAAGGTATTTCCATAAGTTGATCTAATTTCAATTTTGTTAATTCTTTCAAAACAAAATTTATTATATTCATCTCATTCAATTAACTTATTATTCTATCATCTTTATTAGCATTTTTTATTACAATCTAAGTGTATAACATTTATTATAAACACTCAATTTTATTTATAAAATCATTTTATATTGTATGTTATCCAATTACATTTTAACTTCTGAAAAATTTAGGTAAGTTATATTGAAATGCAATTTAGTACTATACAAATAAAATTTTCAAATTCAATTATTTCAAATTTAAATATTTAACCAAAATTTAGCTTTTTTTTATATAATTGAAAATATCCTTTAACATAATTTTAAGAATTAAATTTCCGTTTTATTTCAAACCCTTTAGAGATAATTATGTATATACTATATATATTAAATCAAATTAAATTTAAAATAATATACCCATGTATATATATAAATCAAGTCATACTTAAGAAATTCAAATTAAAATATTTTTCCAAACAAACCGTAGCAAAGCTACAGAATGGTTTCTCTATTTCGAAACTCGAAAATGAATGTCGATGATGCGGCCGCCATCATCGAAATTATTTTCCAGCGACAAAGAAAAAAACACTGATTTAAACATTTTAAAATTTTTTAAAAACGGTTTCTATTTGAAAATACCTTCAATAATATACATTTTAAAATTTTAAAAAAAACAAAGCTTGAAATTTACTGGAAATTAAATTCTCAAAGTCTAAATGTTAAATTCATTTAAATTTCAAATCAGTTTATAACCCATGTTTAAAATTCATTTATAGAACAATAAGTGATAATCAATTATTATCATTTCAACAACCAATTTAATTAACTTATTAAATTTCAAATTTTTTTTACTTATATATATCTATAATATATTCATACAAATTTATTCCATTTTCCATATTTGAAAATAATATTGTGTCAGTTTGCTCTGTTCAAGTGTTTTGGAAATTCTATCGATAGCGTTGATCAGACGAATCGATCGAAAACCCAAATCAACATCAACAACTCAAACAACACAGCATATATTAAAACATTTATATATATTAGTTTACAAATACATTTCTTTGCTCGACGATACAGGAATGAATTTTCAAAATAAGGATAGGGTTTCAAATTTGATGGGCTCAAATCAAAGAGAATTTTGATTCGAAAATAAGTTTGAAACAGAAGATAAGATAACTCAATTACCACAATCGGGAGATGGATGAGTTTATTTAATTCACGAGCAGCCTTAACCGGGTCGTCCGTAACTTCAAGAATAAGATCGATGCTGAATTCCGAGGTAAATCAACACTCGATCTCAAGAGATGGAACTCAGATATAGCAGGGAATAGATAGCATCGTAAACCGAGGATATAGAAATCTCCGGTAAATCGATGCCTATTATAAAGGAGTTTCGCTCCTTTACGAATCATTCGAAGTTTGGCGAGACCGCCGATTCATTATAAGGATTATTTGAAGTGGAGTTATGTGATACTCCAGAATTCAAAAGAATACAAATAGTGAGGGACAAAAATGAATTTCGGAATCACATGGAATGTCCAAAATTTAAAGGAATAGAGTCGAAAGGAAGAGATTGAAACTCGAATGAGAGTGATTCTGTAAATACATTTACCCTATATGTTGAGTTTTGCCTAGAGCTACCAAAGCTCTGATACCAACTGTAACGACCCGATATTTTGGACCATTCGCATCCATTATAAGTGTATAGGTAGACACTCATGCCGGAATTGAATTGCTCAAAATACCGCGTTGTTAATTTAAATTTGGCAAAACTGAACATATACAGTAAATAAATAATCACAGATCACAGACACAGAGTAATAAATGCAGCGGAAATAAAAGAGATAGTAGTTCATGAAGCTACTATATAAATGTATAAGTTACATCAGAGTTAAACCAGATACAACGGAAGAGTAACACGATACATCAGATACAAATCATAATACATCACTGGAATCATCGAATACTGAAAGCTGGATAGATAGCTGGATCTTCAAGCAAAGCTCCAACTCCAAAGGTGAGTCTCGAATACTGGTACACTCAGTCTGACCCGAGCGTAAAGCAAAAACACAAGACACTCGAGTCAGGATTAACATTCTTATATTAATAAATCCAACTCAAGTGAAATAGCAATTGAAATATAAGTAACTCAAAGGATGTTTGGAATAACCATCCTTTAAGAATCCGTTAAACTATCTACTAGGTAGTAGTGTACGATAAGTAGATAATGTCTATCAGTAATATACGATATCAAAATAGTGTTAAGGCGTTACCATTATTCCCCTTAACACATTTTTATTCCCAAGAGCATATACAAGACCGTAGTTTCCCCAAAACCGGAAGTCACCAGAGGGCAATCCATATACTAAAGGTACAAAACAAATTCGCAGTGGTCGCGTATATCGGGATCCAAGTATGACAAGGCACATGAGGCAATACCCAAGGTAGTGAAACTACCTTTTGCCTGATCCAGACTGGTGAGAACGCATCGCCGCAGCGACCACAACACCGCGAAACAACACTCCCAAAATCAAGGGTGCACCAATCGACAACAAGTAATGAGTAGTTCGAAGAAGTGTGTTCGCTTGAGGTAGCTGACCTCCATTGGCCCGACACAGGTCCTGTTTTAGTCATTTCCAATTTGACACAAGTGTTAAGGCTATCCATTATCGTTCTCTGTCTTTAGTCATCACGTACATCATTCCAACCACTTCATTCTGGATCACACTCCGCGCATAGTTATTAAAGTGGTTTTCGGTTTAGACAGAGAGTATGTCCATAACCGATTCCGCTCTCTTTAATAACTTTCGTAATTATTACACCGATTGGTCGTTTAATAACTTCAAAGCCAAATCAATTATAATTTCAATTAGAATTTGTAAATCAACATTTCATTTGTCTTTCTAAAACAATTTCCATAATTTACGTTTCAAAACTTCCAAATTATCATTTCAAAATCTTATAATTCAATTCCAATTTCTATTTAAAACAATTCAAATATTGATTTAAGTTCGTAAACAAGTTTCATTCCGAAATCATTTAAATAAATTTTATTAAACATTTAAATCAATTTAAACTCATTTATCGATTTAATTCAATATTCGTTAAGTTACTTTATCATTCAAAACAATTTCTATTAAATTTCCAATTCATTAAATCAATTCTTAAGTTCAACTTCATTAAATCAAAACTTACAATTTTGAATTAAACTAAATTCGTCAAATCAATTCTTCCAATTACAAATCTTACATTAATTCCAAAAATATCACATTTTCATTTCTTGTTAAAGAAATTCCATTTCACTTATTTACTTTCTTAAATAATTTTCCAAAAAAACTTACTTAATCAAGAAAACTAAATTTCAATTATTTACGAAGTAAAATTCACTTATTCAAAAGTTCAATTTTACTTATTAAAGAGTTCAATTCAATTTAATCACTAAATAATCCAATCTTATGTAATTATTAAATAATTCAAAACTTAATTATTAAATAATTTCAAAGTTTAATAATTTCAAACTTAATTATAATTTCAAACTTAATTATTAAATCATTTCAAAGTTTAATAATTTCAAACTTAATTATAATTTCAAACTTAATTCAATAATTTCTCAAATTAAACAACATTCTTTCATCAATTACATTGTTAATATTTTGTTTCAGATTATTATATATTAACATTTTCCTTTCATTAAAATTCAAATTTCAACTTTATTTCAAAACCATATTATTTATTCAAATAAAATATTCAATTTACTTTCAAATCAAATTATTGACCAATCGGGTTTTTTTATTTAATTCTCTATACTAGGTCAAAGTTCAATTTGGGTATTTATCATTTCAACCCGATTCCAATTCAATTCAAAATCAAAATATAGCAAAGGGAACTTGCAGTGTGATAACTGGGATGGTGTCAAAGTAAATAAACAAACAATAACAACAATCAATATCAATCCAATAATCAATTCAAATAATCCCGAAATAACCGTATTAATTCACATTGTTGTTTGTGCGAATTAATATAATTAATTCTAGAATCTACACTATCATTTCATGTAGATTAAAGATTATTACATTACAGTTCTTCACTTGTCATCTATTTACAATTTCATACATCATCAATTTAACAACATACATTCAGTGGTTCAAGGTGTAATTAAACAAATCATACGTGTTAATAAATTCAACAGTTAAAAGGGTCATATTATACAATGTCATTAAATCAAATTTAACATTTAACTATCCTATATCAAGTTCAATTGCATACTATTTATCATTTTAACATTAACAATTTAACGTCCAATATAAACATCAACAATCAATCAATTATCAGTCAAACTGTATTATCATCGCATAAATAATTAACAGATAATGGTGTCAGATGTCACAGGTGAACTGATACAGGTAATAGCATATATAACAGTGTAAATAACTAACAGTTGCATATTTCAGTTGTCGTTTCAATTGAAATCAGATTTAATAAATAAAAGAACATTAATCGTGAGTGATTGCTCACCTTTCGAGGTTTGAGGAGTTTTGACAACAGAACAAGGTACGAATTCCAGAGCAAGGCAAGATGAACACGATTCGATGATCAGAGCTGATAGATAGGAATTGATGAAATCAAGTCAAAACAGGATCGATGAAGATATTTGGTACGAGCGACTTATATATATAACTATATAGTCATATTCCAAAGCCAACATATATTAAACTAAGATGAATAAATCTAAACACATATTAACTAAATATATATATTTCAAATCATTGCTTCAACTTAAACACAGATATCAAAATCAACGCATACATACATTACATTCTTTTTTTAAAATTTCATATATACGCGTCTATACATATTTCTTTCCCCAATATATGGATTAGAACCACATTATTAATATATTAATATAAAACAATATAGGAAAACAGCATATATAAAAACCAATTTGGTAAAACACTATATTTTTAACCTTATATGCAATATGGAAACGAATTTGAAAATCAAAATTTTCTAGCTTATACAGTAAATACTTAACCTTTTTATGTATCACTAATGCGACTCAAATTTAATAGATTACGTAGGTTTGCAAATATTTAAAACATACTATATTGTAGTAACAAAGCAGGCTTTAGGCAAACAAAGAAAATTAAATATGTATAAACTATAGATCATATTATATAGTACTACCTTTATTATACAACAGCTCAGGCAACACAAAACTTGTATATAATACTTAGTTAACAGATTGTATAAAACTTATATACTTAAACTAACATAAATACAACATGCAGACAACCCATACAACAACTTATATATTAAACTCATTAAAACAGTATTTTTATAACAATATATATATATATATTACTTTGGTACATCAATATATATCCCTTTAAAAATCCCATATATAAAATATTGCAACAGCATGCGAAAAATGACTGCTACTCTATATATACGCGTATGAATAAACATGTATCTGAAATTATATATTTTTGCAGATAAACTAACATTATATGTAATCTGTAGTGAGGCCTATACAATTAATCTATACAAACTACATTCATTACTTTATCAAACGATTAAACTAATACTCTTCACATATACATTATATAACTGCAATATGAACCACTACATATTTTAACTAGATATACTTTATAACAAATTCTATTATATAGTATAAAGTATATATTGTAAAAATACCATATGACATCAAGATATTATAGAATACTGTAATATATATATATATATGCGTGCTAACCTATACAACGAAGCAGTAAAGGAGGCTCGGTGGCCATGAAAGCAAGGCAGACGATGGAGGAACAAGGGGGTGGCGATCGAACTGCTGGAAGTACGGGTGCAGAGGTGGAAGGGGGGACCGACGTGGATGTCGACACTGCTCAGTGGTGGAGCAGGAGGCGGGAGGCGGTTGTGGTCGACTGCTGGTAGCGTGGGAGTGAGTGGAGATGCAGAGATGGAGGCTTCGCGTGCTGCTGTTCACGCATGGAAGAGGAAGCATGGTCGTCGAGTTTGAGTGAAGCTCGGCACAGCAGTGGAGGAGGGTGATGTGTCGATGGCTGTGGCCGGAGCAAGGGAGAAAGGCATGAGTGTATGCTTGGAAACTGAGTGTTGGTTACTGGACGACGACGAAACACATTATAAAATGATCAAGAACGTATGGAAGAGGAGAGAAGAAGTGGAAGGCTACAGGAAGGAAGATGAATTTGGTAGGAAGAGAGTACGTTAAAGATTTTGATAAAACTTTATATTTGTTATTTTCTTCGATTGAAACCAAAAAAAGAAGTGCAGGTTTCCAAAGAAAATCATAATGAATATAGGGGATATCAAAGGCCAATAAATTTGAATTCAGTGAAATAATAAAAGCAGAAGGCTGTTTGGTTTACGGTGAAAGTGAACAGTCACTGAAATACTGTAATAACCTGGATTTTAGAATATCTGTATTTGATAAAATTAACTGGATTCAGTTAGTAGAATACTGAATTATAAGTTAAATAAACAATTCTGGTAATAAAAAAATATATATCTTTGAATAAGTATTGGTTTGACAATCCTCCTAGTATAATTTTATTTTTAAAAATTGGCAAAATTATTATTTCAAACAATAAATAATAATGTGTTGTTTTATAAATAGATTTTATAAATGGAATTATTACTTTCAAATTAATCATGTGTAGTTTATATATATATGTAAAACTAAATGAAAATATAATATGAAAATTTGTATAAACATATTAAAGGTATTTAATAACATAAAAAAATAAAAAGAGACATGTGTAACATTAATAACATATAAACTAACAAGTGTCTCAACATGTAAATACAAGTGTCATCTTTTTAAATTTTCTTTTCATTTTTTTTAGTAAATAAAGGATATTAAGGCTATATATATATATATCTAACTTCTTCTTTTCTCATTTCTTTGAAAATTTAAACCTCAAACCTGAGAAAACTAAACCCTTAAAACAAATACAGAGAAAAGAAAACAAAAGGCAAACAAAATTTTAAAATCAAACCTGGAAACTAGAAAGGAACTCAAACCAGAAAAGAAATCAACAATCAAGCCTCAATTCTAAATCTAGTAGCAGATCAACAACTAAGTTTCAGTTTCCAGGATCAAATCAACTTCCAGTTTTTGAAATTCAAGAAGCAATTTCCAGGCTCTGTTCTTTGCTTTTGCAAGAAAGTGAGTAAACTTATCTTTTGAAACTGAACTCTCTTATATATGTGTGCATGAGGATATGATCGTAGAATGCCTTGATTTCTGCTTGCATGGATGAAACAAATTACTTGGTATAAAAATTTTGTTTGCTGTGAATATGTATGTCTCGGTTATTTTAATAAAGTGAGCAAACCTTATTTCTGAAACCAATTTCCCTTGATATCCTGATGCCTGTGATGATTGATGATAGTAGTGTTATAAATATGGTTTGCGTGGATGAATTGTATGGTTGTTTGGATAAAATAGGCTTTAAAATATACTGTATATATATATATATGCATACCTCTGTTTATAAAAACCTGTGAGTAAACTAACTTTTTTTTTAAAAAAAAGCTTAAACCTGTTATATCTTGATTTGTATGTGATAAATACTTGAAAGTAAAATTGTGGAAAATGTTTGTATGAATGTAAATAGGCTTGCATGTGTATATATATATGGTGTTATTGGTGTGCATGTCTGTGTGCAGGCAAAACATGCCTCTGTTCTAGATTACAGGTTTAAAACTTATTCAAAAAATTAAATTCTCATTCCCTAATTCTTTTTGGGCTTTGATATTTAAACAAAATATGTTTGAATAAACAAGATATAAATTTTAAAAATAGTTTGAGGATTTTATGTTTAGTAATTATTTCAAATTAGGGAAAATTCAATGAAGTACAAATTTTTATCAAAAATCAATGTCTAAGATTATGAATTTGGATTATATAATGTTATGTGTTGTACAAAATTATGATTTTTAGTAATTAAATCATGATTTTTAAACAAGTATATAGTGAGAATTTTTGGGTTGAACGGAAAACACAAAATGGTCAAATTCCTACGAGTGTCGACGAATGGAAGCTCGGGGTTAATGTCCGAGGAAGTTCACATGATGGAGAATGTCAGAAAAATAATGGGTAGATTTTCAAATCACTATGATGGTCGAATGATGATGATTTAGGGTTTAAAGTCCAGGTTGGGTCGCTGTTAAATTTGAGGGTAATGCACCGTCGTTAGCGCATCGAGTTCACTTGGAGTAAGGGGAATAGAAGTGGGAAGCTCTGGTGAAGGTCTGGACTCGTCGTCGTAATGTCTGGTGACTTGGATTGGCGATACGAGGTGGTTTTGGTTGATCGATTGGGTTCCAGAAATGGATCGAATTGCTCGATTTTGATTATTCGACGAATTGATGGATCTGGGTGTTTGGAATCGTCGGCGAGGTCTTCATCGACATGCTGGTGATCGGAACGATGACCGGAGATGGTCAGGTCACTGGTGCACGTGCACGTTCATATCTGATGTGGTTCGATTAGTTTGGAAAGAAGCATCGTGCACGGGTCAGGCTCGAAGTAGGCGGGAGATTTTCTCGAAGTCAAGTGACGAGGTGAGTTGCTCAGGTTTTTATTCGATTGGCACGGGGTTTACTCGGGGAAAATCGAAGTTGACTAGGGTTGTTTTATTTGTATACCCAGGTTTTAAACATTCTTTTTTTAAAAGGGAAAACATGTTCAAGTTTTAAAATGTAAAAGTAAATTTTGTAACTAAGTTTATAAAGTATGAAGTAAGTAGTGGAAATGAATGTAATTAAGAAATAAATTAATCAAAGATTAAGTGATGATTAATTGATTAATAAATTAATGTAATAAGAATTACTTATGAAAGTAATTAATGGATAATAACTTTATGGAAGTAATTAAATAGAAGTGAGTAAGGGTTAATCACTTAATGTTATTAATTAAAGAATTTATTAATAAAAATAAATTAAAGAGTAATTAATTAATTAATGAGTTAAGGTTAATTAATAATGTGATTAATTACTTGATAAGGTAATTAATTAAATGAGTAATTAATTAATTAAGGATTAATATAATTAATTTAGGAGTTAATTAATTAAGGTAAGTAATTACAGGATGGTTAATTACTGTTTATGATTAAGTAAGGTTAATTAATGAATGTGGTTAATTAGAGATTAATTATTTAATGAATTAGAAGAAATTAATTAATGAAGTAATTAGAGGATCATTAATTAATATGAGTAATGACATTAATCAAGATTGATTAATGGAAGTGATTAATTAAAGTATAATTAATTAATGTAATTAATTAAGGATTAATGTAATTAATTATAGTTAATTAATTAATGGAAGTAATTAGTTAAGAATCTTTGATTAATAAAATAATAATTAATAAATGAGAGTAATTAAAGGTTAATTAATATAAATGGTTAAGGATAATTAATTTGTGTAATTAATTAAGAAATTACTTATTATAATTAAGAATTAATTAATCAAGGGAGATTAATTTAAGGAAGATAATTAAGAGATGATTAATTAATTAATTAATTTGTAATTAAGTAATGATAATTAAGTTGGATTAAAGGTAATCCAAGTGATTAAGTTAGAAATTAATTTAATTAAGGATTAATTAAATTATTTAAGAATGGATCAAACTTTGATATTGGATGAGTTAATGATATTGGATGATTTGAATGTGATATCTATGATAGGTGATATGTGCTAATTGTGATATATGGTTGAATTAGATAATATGGATTATCTATCTGTATTGATATGAATTATTCTATCTATGATATTGTGAATTATTGTAACAACCCGCATATCTATCGATTTTATATTTAAATATTTTATCGTTAGTCGGATGTTAGTCCGAAAAGCTACTTTTTACATACGGTCAAATTAGGACTCGAGACCACCCCCATTGAGTTCAAAATGACGTTTGCGATCTTTTTGAGTGTAAACTTCGATATGTTTGGAGATAGTGAAATTTTCGTCACTTTTCCCACTTGTGACTTTGGTTGGGACTGCACCTTCTTAACTCAGCCCAACCCCCTCTTCTCTTCATCACTTCATCAAACACTTCAAGCTTCTTCAAAAATGGTGGGGGGAAAGAGAAATTAAAATTCCAAGCTCGAGATCTTTAGTAAATTCAACATCAAACTCCGAATTCAAGGTGAAGAACATAGATTCAAGCTAGGGGTTGATTCTTGCTTTGCTCTTAAGCTCTCCAACATCAATTTCGTGGAAAAGGTGAGATCTTTGATCTCACATCTTGCCTATATCTATCTTGGACTGTTGGGAATGGTTCCCTATCATTTTAGCATCAGCATTTGCATTTGGTTTGGATTGGATTGGTGAAAAACCCAAAATTTTAGTGTTTTTGGTGAAAAAACTGCACTTAGGTCGTTCTGCCTTCGCTAGGTCGTTCGCGAGTTAAGCCTAAGTCGTAGGTCGTTCGTGTTGAAAAATCACACGGAGCATAAGTCGTTCCAGGCCTTAAGTCGTTCTGGGTGTGCTAAGTCGTTCGCGAGTTAAGTGCTAAGTCGTGCGCGAGTTAAGAGTTAGGTCGTTGCCTTCAGCTACCTCGTCCTGGCTTAGGTCGTACTGGGATAAGTCGTTAGGTCGTATAGACCTTAGCTCGTAGCTCGTATTTGAGCTTAAGTCGTAGCTCGTATTTGCTCTTAAGTCCTAGGTCGTATGGCTCTTAAGTCATAGGTCGTATGGCTCTTAAGTCATAGGTCGTATGGCTCTTAAGTCATAGGTCGTTCGCCCTTAAGTCTTAGGTCGTTGCCGACCTATAATCCCCCAGGCAAACTTTAGGTCGCTCGCACTGGCTTATCTCGTAGGTCGTCTCCGACCTAAGCTTCTTTTCCATAAGTCGTTCGCGAGTCAAGTGTTAGGTCGTCTCCGACCTAACGCCCCTCGTCACCTTAGGTCGTAGCTCGTAAGTCGCTCGACCCTGCTAAGTCTTTAAGTCGCTCGAGTTAGGTCGTTGGGCCATTTACCTTAGGTCGCTTGACCTTAAGTCGTAGGTCGTCTCCGACCTATGCCCCACTAAGTCGCATCCCACTTAGGTCGCAGGACTCTGTAAGTCGTAGGTCGTCGCCGACCTTACACTTGATCTTTTTAGTTCGCGATTTCCTTAGGTCGTATGACCTATTTTTCCTTAGGTCGCTGGACCGCTTGCCTTCACTAGGTCGAACCCCGTATTACTCTGCGTAGGCAATCTTATCTGAAAAGCATTCATCAGAACTTCCACTTTGATGCATTTTGAGCTGATTTCCTTGGATTTTATTCACGTCTCCGAATGTGAATTTTTGTGATAGATTGTTCCAACAATCATTTTATGACTTGTCACTTTAAAGATATGAAGGTTTTAATACTAGTAGTAAATATCAAAACTCTTTCATCAAATCGATTTCAATACTATTTTTAATATCAAAAGTTCGTTTTCTCAAACCGATTTTCAATCTACTAATATATAAGCCTTTACTTCACTCGAGTGAGAAATCGACTTAAACGACTTAGTAAAACGAGTGGTATGAAACGCTTGCGTTCACTTCGTCGGTTAGCTCTTGGACTTGTTCGATTGAACCCTTTTCGTGACAATTTCCTAGTGAAGATTTACAGCTTGTTCGTAAATATTTAAGTTAAGCAAGTGGTTATGGGACATGAAGCTAAACTCATATATTTACTAGCTTGGTGTGATTGACACTTCTCGCTGATCATGATGATCATTTTATGATTTAGACTAGCAATTGTGCGATGTCTCTTTGTTTGCAAGGTTAGACTAGACCGCAGTAGTGTGATTCCGACTCACACATATCTCTTTGTCTGCAAGGTTAGTCTAGACCGCAGTAGTGTGATTCCGACTCACACATATCTTTTTTGTTTGCGAGGTTAGGCTAGACACCACTTGTGTGATTCCATTCACACATACCTTTTTGCTTTTTGGTTAGCCTAGGCCTCAATCAGTGTGATTCCGACTCACACATATGGGGTAGCGCCCCATGGTCTTCGGACCATCATGTGATAGGCCTCTTTCTTTCTCTTTTTATGATTTCTGGATTTCTTGTTTGATTTCTGGATTTTTATGTCATTGACTTGTTATGAGTACAAGTTTAGGGTATGATGCCCTCTTTGGATCTTTGAGAAGATTCTCGTGATATTGATCATTTCTCATCGGTTGATCTCCTGTTGATCATCATTTTCATACTTATAGTAGTATGTCTGTATGGATATTCTATGTTTATGCCATATCTTTTATTCTATATCATGTCATCTGATATTTATAGTTAGACTGATCCGTTTATTATTTTCTTAAATAATACTCGGGTCAGACCGAGATGTTACAGGTGCTTCTGCTTGACTTCCTTCCGGGATTTGCTACTCTGACTTTTGGCTGACTATTTAGTTTAGTAGTTTTTGTTGTATACACTTGAGATATGGACTCATAGTTGTATTCTTTTTGTATAGCACATGTTGCTATTCTTTTGTATTATTGTGGAACTTTTTGACCACTACTCTGATGTACACTTTCATGTGTTAGTTATATATTCATATCTTCTTCCGCCTTTGTGATATGGATGTCTGTGACTGCTTTGTGTTATGTTTATTTCTATGTTTGTTTCCGAAGATTATTTTATAGCCACCGTGTGATAATCAATTACATGGATGGTCGCTCCTCAACAGCCTTATTCTCCGTGCTAGTTGACAGCACTACATCGTAGTGTCCTTGGCTAGCGTGGGTATTGAGGTGGGGCGTCACAATTATCTATCTGTGTGAATATAGATAATGAATTGAATTGTCTTAACTTTTAAACCACTTGGCATTAAAAAGAAACGTTTGTGATTTCGAAGAGACAGGGGTCGGGTATCAGTAATACCCGAAACCACTTCGATTTGTAATCTACAATAATTCTATATAGGATTGATATGTGAAATCAATAGGCTGGAATGAAATAATATGTACCTACGAAACTAAGTAAATATACTTAGATATTGTTTTGTGAAAATAAGTGATGACTATATAAGTTGTTTACGTGTAGCAAGTACGAGTTACCCCGGGTTTAAATAAGTTATATGGATTGGAATTTCTTGTTAGATGAGTTTACTCACGCTGGTTTCCAGCCTGACCCGGGTGTTACTTTGATGTAATGCTCGGGTCAGACCGAGTATTACAGATTTTCAGGAAAGGACGTTCTAGAGTTCAGGTGGCGAGCTGGATGGCAGAAACGTATGGAGTGTATTCCGCTGTGTATTTGAGAGTTGTATTGATAGTAGTATGGGGCAGGTTGATATAACTGTCCAGTCTATTTGTAATGATTGTAACTCTGATAAATTGTATGTAAAGTAACAATTACAGTTTTCTTTTATAAAAATGCTATTATTTGGTATTATATTTAATCCGCTGCGAATGTGAGATGTTGTGTTTTCTGTTCTTCTTTCTTCTTTCTGTTTCTTTCTTCTATCTCTTTTCTTTTTCTCCTAACTATCTGGAATTTTCGGGTTCGAAAATTCCGGGTCGTTACATTTGGTATCAGAGCTGAAGGTTAAGCGAGAACCTTGGCTCTGGTGGGTATACTCATTAAGGATAGGGTCAATGATACCCTAAGATGAGTTGAGTGTATATTTATATGAGAGCGTACTTGTTATTTTCTTATATAAAGGTTTAAAAATAAGTGATTTTTATAAGTTTATCTTTTGATATATATAGAAATAATTTTCTAATTATTAAATATATTAAAGAAATTGGTTGTTGAACCATTGGAATTAAATAATGAAAATTAAGTAGTAATAGTAATACAACCAAATTGAAAATTTAATAAAGATAATTTTGAAATGGATCCAAACTGAAACTAAAATCCTGAATTTGTAGAAGTATTTTCAGAATAAGATAATAATGAAATGGGTATCCATATATGATAATCTTCGTTATTATCATAAATGATTGTTGTGTTTAATAATGAAATGTTGTAAATGATTAAGCAAAATGAAATGTTTTAGGGAAATAAACTTTTAGGTGAGTATGACTTATAAATTGGAATTGAAGATAATTTAAAATTGTGAAATTTTAAATCTAAATCCAGAAAACTTGAAATTGTTTTAAAGAAATTTGTTTTGAATTTAAAACCAAAGGTGGTTTAAAATTTAAGATATAACTTGGTGTGTAAAGGAAATAAATATGTATAAATGATAATATACATAAAGTCAAAGGTGATTAAAATAAACTCTAAGTGTTGAGTTTTAAATTTTTCCTTGGAATGTGATATGAAAACCCAAAGTGATAAGTTTTTGAACTTATAAGTGGGAAGATTATTAATATAAAGTTTAAAATTTGAAATGGAAATTCAAATTGGGTAAAGTTGACTGGATTAAATTGGATTTAACTTAAGGAAAGTTAAATGAGTTTAGAATGAACAACTTGAATTGGAAATTTCAAGATGAAATTGGAATTTAACTTGGGAAGTTAAATGGTTAATGTTAAAAGGGAGTTATAAGTAATCTCAAAATGGGTTTGAGATCTGGAAATTGAAAATGGATGCTGTTAATTGGTGTTTAGATAAATTTGGATGTTTATTTATCCTGATATCATTCTATTGTTATAAATAATCTATGAAGCTGAGAATTGGTTTTAAAATTAGAAATGGATAATAAATTAGAATCTGAAGGTTAAACTGTTTTTGAATTCTTATTTGAACTTTGTAATAAGTTAAGTAAAGATAATTTTAAAATGGAATTTTAAAATTTGGATTCAAAATTGAATGGTTTAAAGATTTAAGTTGTTAAATTAAAAATAAAGGTTGATTTGATTAAAAAATAAGGGTTAATTTGAATTAAAGGATTAAATCAACATTTAAAATATTTAACTCGAATTTATATAATTCGAGATGGTTTTAAGTTCAGATTTGAATAAAATTTGTTCAAATTGAATTTGATTTGGAATAATTTGAAATAAAATTGAAGATGTATATGTTTAGAAATTCAAATGGTAAATTAGAATTGAAATGATTTGAAATTGAAGCTGGTTCAATTTGAAATTAATCCAAATTGATTTGAAATAAGTTGGAATTGTGATTAAAGTTGAATAAGTTTAAAAATCAAATGGAATTTGATTTGAATTGGAAAGGAATTAAGGTTAATTCAACTTAAATTGGGATTAAATCAATTTCAATGGAAATTGAAGTATTGAGTCAATTTAAATGGAAGTGGAATTTAAATTGAATTGATGGAAATTAATTGGATTGGGAAATTAAACAGTTTGGCTCTAGATTATTTTCAAAATAAATTGTTTTAATACAAATATATTTTTTTCCAAACTATTTACTATACAATCTTTCTTCTTAAACCCCAAATTATATTATACTTATTTTACAATTATTTTGTAACTATTTAACTATTTTGAAACTATCTTATAAACTAATTACTATTTTTCAGTTACTTATATCTAATTACTATATATATAAAAAAAAACTATTTTGTAATTATCTAACTATTTTATACCTACTTAACTATTTTACAGCTATTTTACAAACTAATAACTATTTTTCAACTACTTATCTATTTTAAACTTTTTCAAGCTATTTTTAAAATTTAAATAGGTCAGAGTTCAAACTGTTTGTAATTAAAGTAATAACTCAGTTGGAAATGGAAGCAATTGAGAATAAGTGAATGAATTAAAGTAAATGTGGATAGAAAGGAGAAATTGATTTAGCTAATAATCAATAATGATAAATACGAAGGATGTATGTAAATTATTCTATTCGCATAGTGATTTGATCCAGATTCGAGCACAAAAATTTCGAGATAGTATTATCGATCCAAGTTGGGATTTTTCGCTCGATTTTCGACGGCGAACCTGGATATGGATTGTTGATTGGTTCTGGATATTCTCTATCATAGTTGTGACTATGCAAGGAGAATGACGGTTTCTGATCAAGAAACCAGATCTAAGTCCGCACTAGGAGGTCGGGTGGACGATACTAGTTCGGAAGTGAAATTATGTGATCGAGTGAGCGATCAGATTGATATTGCGTACGGATGATATGTGTACATCGTACGAGTTTAAATGAATTAGCATTGAAAATTTGTGGATAAGAAATTTGAAATGGTTTTTGGAATGAAAGGTAATATGGTTAATAACTTTATATAGGATTTATCAAATTTGAATATTTGATTAGAAATAAAATAAAGTTATATATCTTTGTGATATATGATAAACTCCCCTTGTTGAATCTATTGCCAGAAGAGAAGAGTTTTTGAAAATATTTGAAGTATAAAAGAAGTTTTATACAAGTTTGAAATGATCCAAAGATTTTCAAAATTATATATATCTATATATATATATATATATAAAAAGATCTTATGAGAATGATTTTGGAAAAGGTTTTGGAACCTATGGATTTTTGAAAGGCTTTTAATTTTTGGGAAAATCAATTTTGGGAATTTGGAAAGCCTAGTTTGAGAATTATCGATTTTGGGAATCGATTTTGTGTAAAGGAGATTTTGAGATAAATCATAAAGGGTATGATTTGAAGATACTATAAGTGTATAGTATAAAATGTTTTGAAAATAGCTCTGGGGAAAAAGGCGCTCCCTTGAAATGAACTTCTCAGGAGTGCCACAGGGTGGTACTGCCTTGAACCCCAAGAGGGGTTTCTAAAGTTAATGTAACGACCCGGGTTTTTCCTACACGAAAAACCGGACCATTTGGGTAAAAAGAAGAGGTAGAAGAAGAAAATAAAAGAAAAACAACATCAGAATCTAACCATCGCAGCGAAATAAAATATAATATATCAACAGATCTTTACACAAATCAAAATTATATCTGTTTATACAATACATCAGAATACATCATCAGAGTACATCAACATTCATAACATACAACTAAATACACAGCGGAAAAATAATAACAAGTACGGGAGTACGTATCGACATCCAGCTCGTCTTCTGAGCTCCACAGCATCATATCCTGAACCTGTTTATCTCGGTCTGACCCGAGCATCATATAAAACAATACCCGAGTCAGTCTGGAATACCAGCGTGAGAAAATCACACTCAATTGATTATTAAAGTTTCAAACCCTTTGAAAACAAAAGCATCTCGTAAGACCACGCCACAAATAAACATGTCGGGTTTTTACCTTACGATAGCTAAAACACTTTTTATCAAATTCCTCTGATATTATAATAGTGTCTATATACACATACTTATTAAAATAGCTGAAATTGTTACATTATTAAATTCCAGCATACTAGCCACAAAAGTGGGTAATACAAATAAATACCGTACAAGGCACGTAGGAAGAATGGATTTCCAACGAATGACTAGGCACTGGGGTACCACCTGTCACAGTACGTGGCCTAGATCACAGTACCGAGGAGTACGCCCGCTCCCCTACAACACAAGGCCGGAACCATCCCTTACTGGATGATCCCGAATAAAATCACCCCACGGTTGGGATCAGCAACCGCACCACTAAGCCGAAATAAAAAGGGACATCTAGACAGGGATGACCTTACCCTCCAGTGGGAGCTACCCACGAAGCCTTGCTGCATAACCCCTGATTTTCAGTCATTCCCGGTTGATGAGGTTCGAGGCTAAACGATACCTTTTAGAGAACATATCCCTTAGAATGCCCATCGTCCGCTGACGATGTTTCGCAAGCATTCGTCCATACAAGTCCGTCCTGGGTTTGAACGGAACCGAAGGCACTATTCCTACTACATCCATTTTGGAAATATCCTCAGGATTAGTAGCGACTAGCCCTTGCACTTCACAGCTCCAATCTTCGACTCCGAACACGTTACACGAAACGTACAAACCGGATCGAAGTGGTATTCGAGTCTCCAGACCTAGAATCCTGGTATACGGAAACTCGATCCCGGTCTCTTCGAAACGATCAGCGCATTGGCCAATATTGATAGTCGGTTATTTAACTATCAATTAACATCCACAAGCAACCATCACACAATAAATAATTTCCCACATTATTTATTTGCCCAAATATCTTTCCAAGATATATTTCCAAATTTTCAAAGCTCATTTGAAAACAATTTCAAAACAGTTTCCGCTTACGGAAAACATTTCCCAAATAATTATTTCCACTGAATCACCAAGTACAAAATACTTTTAAATTTAAAATAATTTAAAAACACTTTATTTTAAATATATCTTATAACATTGAAATTTAAACTACTTTAATACTTTATTAAAAATATATACTTTAAAATAAACCACTTTATAAATATAAACTAAATTTCTCCTTTTAAAACATAATAGCAAATCACTTTTATATAATTACTACAATAATATATTTTTGAAAATACTTACTTTAAAAAGTTAAAATAATCAATTTTCTAAAACATGCTTTTTAAAACATATTAAAACTTTTAACTTATATTTAAAACTACCTTGAAAACGTACTTGGCTATCCAGAGAATTACACTTCTCATTTCCATCCTTTAAAAATAAATCAACATTTATTTTAAACCAATTCATATCCCTTTATAAATTCCCACCTTGAATTTATATTTTCTAATATCCACTGATATTTTATTTTACTTTATAAACCCAGTTTATAAATTCCAAAATCTCATTTCTCTTCTAAAATTCCAATTTTAAACAACTAAATCAATTTCCAATTGATTCCCCAATTTACTCTACTTACTTTGAAATAAATTTTCTTTGCTACTTCATTTATTCCAAATACATTAACCTTTAGATTTTTATTCCTTATTACGAGTTAAACCCCTTTTTACCAATATCGATTAAAGATTTCCAAAACTCCTTATTTATTCTTTAATTAGCTTTAATCCTAAATTTCAAAAATAACCTCTTTTTATTCTTCAAATAATATCACTTAAGTATAAAATTTATTATCCCTTGTGAATTCAAAATCCCCTTTTTCATATTTGTTAAAACTCCAAAATCACCTTATTTTTATTTCAATTCGTTATAAATTTTATCCCAATTCCTCGAATTATTTTACTTAAACTTTTATTCCTTTATTTCTTTTCAAAAATTCAATTCCATAGATTTTATAATTTATTATACTGGACAATCCAAATCAACCACATCATCCAATATAAAATCATCACATGATATCAAATATTCAAAACACAGAATATTAAATAATCTAATAATTTTGAGGAATCCAGTTGGATCCCTCCAACCTGTTCCCTGCATCCACAGACGTTAGCACCATATAAAATACCAATTCCACTTCAAAGTGGAATATCACGGTATATGGGTTTTATAAAATATCATCCGCTATTATGCGGCGCATAGGGTCTCATCCGCTATATAAATGCGGGAATATCAACAACTCCAATATATACATATGCCAATATATATATATATTGGTATATACTACTATATATAGTGTGGCACATCAATCAATGCAATCATCCAATCAATTATTTAAATTTAACCATTTAAATTTAAATCTAACTGAGTGAGATTAACTCACCTTTGATTTTGTTAGTAATCCGTTCCCATTCCGGCTAGATTTCTTCAAGATTTAGACCTTGAATAAATATTGATATCATTTAGTTTTAACGAATAAATTAAATTTCCAACAACAAATATTTCTAGCAATTAAAACTATTAAAGTTTATAAATTTTGTTTTTAAAATAAATTGAACGATTCAATATTTAATATACTTTACTTAACTAGCCCTTTAAATTTTAAACAAATAATTTTCCTTTGGAAACCTTTTTGTACTATATAAATTTGATATGTGTATTAAATAAATTAATTACTTTATAAACTTTAAATCTTACATACACATATATTTAAATTCAACAGTGAGTTAAAATATTTACGTATATTGTTATACCTTTTAAATCCTTACAAATGTGTATTAATTTTAAAACAACATTATTATACTGTGAACGGTAAATTCAACAAATAGTTTTTGCTAGTTTAAACTTGAGAAATACTTAAATTAAAATGCTCAAAATTAACTACCTCAGAGAACAGGAAATCAAAATCACGAGACGGCTCCCACGGCGAACTTGATGCCGCTTAACACCTCCAACCAACAGTTCACCTCGCATCCTCCTCTTTCACCTCGAATTCGAGCTCGCCCCCAACGACAATCGAACGAGATCGCCAAACCGCCTTCTTGATGACATCGCCGACGAGTATCATCCCACGCGAGATCGCCCTAGCAGCCTCAACTGATATGATCTCGCTTCCAGGCGAAACCCTAGCTTGCTCGAGAACCGGCTGCGCCTCATCTGGCCTCGCGATGCCCTACGGCGAACGCGACGACCCCACCCTGCTTCGATTGCTCCTCCCCAATCGAACGACATCGCGGCTACTTATTTTTTTGAGAAGGAACGAATTGATTTATATTTTGGGAATCTTAGATTTTAAAAGAATTTTGTTCGAACCGGATAAGAAGAATAACTGAGGATTTACTTTCTTTTATTTCTATTTTTTTCTCTGGCTTTGCTTCGTTCGATCTGCTAAGAATAACTGAAGAGGGGACGCGTGTTCTACCAGTTGAACACGTGTTAAGTTAATATATATATCTACATCTAATTACTTAGGCAAGAAGAGAACGTTGCGAGGAAGGACACATGCACTGAATTTCTATACGTTTATATACCGTATGCTTACACAACAACTCCAAACGCTCCGAAATTTAAAATCCGATAATAATACAATATTATGGATCCAATGGAACTGGTTTCGCTGAATTCCGAGACTGTGCCTCGGACGGCTATTTTTAAATTCAATTTCAACGATATATTTTTAAAACTGAACAAAACTCTTTAAAATTCCATTTTAAAAGTTCTATCATCTTCAGTATTAACAATATAAATTTTCTGAACCTTTGAACTATTTTTAACAGGCTTAAAATCAAGATTCAATATTTTACCCAATCCCGATAATTAAATTTAATAATTAATTATCCAAATAAATACTGTATATTTGAAATTAAAGTTAAAATTTAACCTTCGGATATTTAAAATAAATTAAATATTCACATTTCAAATATACAAAAATTCCGGGTCGTCACATTCCTCCCCCCTTAAAAGAATTTCGTCCCCGAAATTACCAGTTAAGAAGAATGTTTCAATCCCCGTTAACTATTTCCCAAAATCAAACAGTTTTAACAACACCCAAACAATCTTTTATTAATGATACACTAATCATCTTTTAACTTCCCAAACTTATTCATAAGTTCAACCCATACCACCTACTTATCCATTCAAATTTAAATTTGAATTCAAATTTTAACTTATCAAAATTTTCCAAAATTTTTCTAACTCCCTAAATTTCCGAAAAATTTCGCCAGCGTCTCCTTTGCGCGGCTAGCTCGGTACTACTACAAAATGGCTCTACGGCCTCCCAATCTCAAAAAGAAAACAAAAAGCCAAGTGGCTGGATCCAAAACCCAATCAAATTTCATATAGAAATTCAAATACATACCTTTTTGTCGGGCCATTAAATTTTATCTTCTAAATCAAAAATCCCAATTTATCCATTGCTTTTATACACCTGTATATCCTACTAAGCAATAATATTCAATCACAATTCCAAAGTCATTTTATACTTTCCTTTACAAATTTCCAATATTTGTTTTACTTAAGCCCGTACGATGCACATATATCATTCGTACGCAATATCACATTCGATCGCTCAATCGATCACACAATTTCACTTCCGAACTAGTATCGTCCACCCGACTTCCTAGTGCGGACTCAGATCTGGTTCCTTGATCAGAAACCGTCATTCTCCTTGCATAGTCACCAACTATGATAGAGAATTTCAGAATCAATCAACAATCCATATCCAGGCTCGCCGTCGAAAATCGAGTGAAAAATTCCAACTCGGATCGATATATCTATCTCGAAATTCTGTGTTCGACATCTGGATAAAATAGCTATGCGAATAAAATAATATACGTACATCTTACGTATAAATTCCAATTGATTATCAGTTATATCAATTCTCCTTTATTCACATTCCTTTTTGATTGTTATCCCTTTATTCACAACTATCCCATTTCACAACTTCAGTTTGATTACATTCACTTATCCACAATTTTCTCATTTCACAATTTCAAATTTTAATCGTCATTCAATTATTCATCTAGAATAATTTTCCTCAATACCAAATTACTTAAGAATCTCACCCTACTTCTTAAGTTCAATATAAATATTTTACATATTGCTTACACTTATTTTCACTTCACTATTGAAGTTTATTTTCATTACTATTTACTTAGCCTTACAATTTCATTTAATCTCAAATTGGCTTCCGTTTTGAATATTGGATTAGTTTCACTTACTATTTAATTTAAATCTCAAATAACAGTTTATTTACAAACTTTACTTTCTTTAGTTCCTTTGATTTCTCTTGCTTTACATTCATATTTCAAATAGGTTTCAATCATTCAATTTCAATTCCATTTGGTTAGCAAATTTAAATTGCTTGTCGTTAGCGAAAATTTTCAAAGATTTCAAAAAAATTCTAACTCCCAAAATTTACGGAAAATTTTGGCAGAGTCTCCCTTGTACGGAGGGACTTCTGCGATATCGCAGGATGCACAAAAATATATATATACATCGGCCTCAGGCCGGAAATCACAATATATATCAATATAAACAGTTCATATCTCCTATTTTGAATTTTCGCGTAAGCGTACCTTATTATAGCAATTTTTAAGCAAAGCGGTTATTTATTTTAGCAAATGCATAACCCGACCCAGCCAAACGGCCTCTCTGAACCTGTACTTACTCAATTCAAATATGTAAGTGACAAATATACAAGGTTGGTTATCATTTCAATTAATTTCAATAGCTAAACACATGCATTTCATAAGCAACATACACCGAACAGTTCCCAAATGCCATTTTCAAGTTTCGATACTAACTTCAATTACTTACAACCAATACTTAAACTATCAATTTCAGTTTTAAGTGATTTACTATTCACTTTTAGTTTACCATTCAATATTAAATTCATTAACCCACTAGTTTCATTCAAACCCTTTTTATTTGTTCACAGTCCATTCATTCTCCTTTGATTATCCAACAGGTTCTATTCAAAGCTATTTCATAATCCACTTAAGTTAACACTTAAGCTCATTTTCATTTAATTTGTTTATTCAAATCTTATACCCAATATTTGATTATTATTTTTATACTTCCATTCAATTAAACTCATTACCACATTAATTCAATTAATCATACTATCCAAACTCATATTTAATTTATACATACTCGAACAAAGTTTATTTGCATCCCAAATCATTTTATTTTAATTCAATTCCCTACGGTTTTCAATTCATATTTTTTTCACTTCTAGTCTCAAGTTGAATTTCTATTAACAACTCAAGCTTCACCTTCAAATTCTATTATTAATTTCATTTCTGAATTTTATAAGTCACAAACTCATTTACATCCATACTTCCATCTATTTAAAATAAATTTTATTCACATTTTATCTTTTAACTCAAAATTATACATTTTATTTAGCCAATAAATATTTTTATTATTCCATACACAACTTTAAATAAGATTCCAGAGTTTTAAACAATTTTCCAAAATTTCAAAATCATTTTTGAAATCAACTATATCCAAACCCTTTTCAATTTCAAAACCAAACTCAGTTTTTGCAAACAAACACCAGCCCAAAACATCCAGGTAGCAATTCCTCTTTTGGAAACTCGAAAATGAACACCGATGATGTCGCGATCATCATCGGAATTATTTTCCAGTGACCACTGAGAGTTTAGTGCTTTTATCACTTTTAAAAACATTTCAAATATTTTTAATTTCCAAATCTCTCCATATTCGATTTCAATCAAAAAAAAAATATTTTCAAAATAATGTCACCATTATATTTTCCAAAGCCCTTTGAAAACCATTTTCAAATTCAAAGGAATTTAAACTTCACAAAATTCCAAACTCGAAATCCATCTCGATTTATTTCCAAATATTTCTCTGGAATCCTATTTCAAATTTTGAATCACATTTGTATATGAAGTTTTATTTCAACTTATAAATTACATATATAATTTATTATCATTATCTAACAACCAAACATCCAAATATAACTATAATAATTTATAAAAAATTATTTCTTCATATACAAAAATAATTTGGATAAAATTATTTCATCTACCCATTTTAAAACAATATTGTGTCGAATTGTTCTATTCGAGTGTTTAGAAACCCCTTCGATACAGTTGTCCAGACTGTGCCGACGAAGGTTCATATGCCACTCAATAAATCAACCAACACAATATAAAACCATTTTATATTCACTAACAAATACGCGCTCATATCTATTAGTACACTCAAAATTCCCACCAGAGCCAAGGTTATCGCCAGCCTAAGCTCTGATACCACTGTAACGACCCGGGTTTTTCCTACACGAAAAACCGGACCATTTGGGTAAAAAGAAGAGGTAGAAGAAGAAAATAAAAGAAAAACAACATCAGAATCTAACCATCGCAGCGAAATAAAATATAATATATCAACAGATCTTTACACAAATCAAAATTATATCTGTTTATACAATACATCAGAATACATCATCAGAGTACATCAACATTCATAACATACAACTAAATACACAGCGGAAAAATAATAACAAGTACGGGAGTACGTATCGACATCCAGCTCGTCTTCTGAGCTCCACATCATCATATCCTGAACCTGTTTATCTCGGTCTGACCCGAGCATCATATAAAACAATACCCGAGTCAGTCTGGAATACCAGCGTGAGAAAATCACACTCAATTGATTATTAAAGTTTCAAACCCTTTGAAAACAAAAGCATCTCGTAAGACCACGCCACAAATAAACATGTCGGGTTTTTACCTTACGATAGCTAAAACACTTTTTATCAAATTCCTCTGATATTATAATAGTGTCTATATACACATACTTATTAAAATAGCTGAAATTGTTACATTATTAAATTCCAGCATACTAGCCACAAAAGTGGGTAATACAAATAAATACCGTACAAGGCACGTAGGAAGAATGGATTTCCAACGAATGACTAGGCACTGGGGTACCACCTGTCACAGTACGTGGCCTAGATCACAGTACCGAGGAGTACGCCCGCTCCCCTGCAACACAAGGCCGGAACCATCCCTTACTGGATGATCCCGAATAAAATCACCCCACGGTTGGGATCAGCAACCGCACCACTAAGCCGAAATAAAAAGGGACATCTAGACAGGGATGACCTTACCCTCCAGTGGGAGCTACCCACGAAGCCTTGCTGCATAACCCCTGATTTTCAGTCATTCCCGGTTGATGAGGTTCGAGGCTAAACGATACCTTTTAGAGAACATATCCCTTAGAATGCCCATCGTCCGCTGACGATGTTTCGCTAGCATTCGTCCATACAAGTCCGTCCTGGGTTTGAACGGAACCGAAGGCACTATTCCTACTACATCCATTTTGGAAATATCCTCAGGATTAGTAGCGACTAGCCCTTGCACTTCACAGCTCCAATCTTCGACTCCGAACACGTTACACGAAACGTACAAACCGGATCGAAGTGGTATTCGAGTCTCCAGACCTAGAATCCTGGTATACGGAAACTCGATCCCGGTCTCTTCGAAACGATCAGCGCATTGGCCAATATTGATAGTCGGTTATTTAACTATCAATTAACATCCACAAGCAACCATCACACAATAAATAATTTCCCACATTATTTATTTGCCCAAATATCTTTCCAAGATATATTTCCAAATTTTCAAAGCTCATTTGAAAACAATTTCAAAACAGTTTCCGCTTACGGAAAACATTTCCCAAATAATTATTTCCACTGAATCACCAAGTACAAAATACTTTTAAATTTAAAATAATTTAAAAACACTTTATTTTAAATATATCTTATAACATTGAAATTTAAACTACTTTAATACTTTATTAAAAATATATACTTTAAAATAAACCACTTTATAAATATAAACTAAATTTCTCCTTTTAAAACATAATAGCAAATCACTTTTATATAATTACTACAATAATATATTTTTGAAAATACTTACTTTAAAAAGTTAAAATAATCAATTTTCTAAAACATGCTTTTTAAAACATATTAAAACTTTTAACTTATATTTAAAACTACCTTGAAAACGTACTTGGCTATCCAGAGAATTACACTTCTCATTTCCATCCTTTAAAAATAAATCAACATTTATTTTAAACCAATTCATATCCCTTTATAAATTCCCACCTTGAATTTATATTTTCTAATATCCACTGATATTTTATTTTACTTTATAAACCCAGTTTATAAATTCCAAAATCTCATTTCTCTTCTAAAATTCCAATTTTAAACAACTAAATCAATTTCCAATTGATTCCCCAATTTACTCTACTTACTTTGAAATAAATTTTCTTTGCTACTTCATTTATTCCAAATACATTAACCTTTAGATTTTTATTCCTTATTACGAGTTAAACCCCTTTTTACCAATATCGATTAAAGATTTCCAAAACTCCTTATTTATTCTTTAATTAGCTTTAATCCTAAATTTCAAAAATAACCTCTTTTTATTCTTCAAATAATATCACTTAAGTATAAAATTTATTATCCCTTGTGAATTCAAAATCCCCTTTTTCATATTTGTTAAAACTCCAAAATCACCTTATTTTTATTTCAATTCGTTATAAATTTTATCCCAATTCCTCGAATTATTTTACTTAAACTTTTATTCCTTTATTTCTTTTCAAAAATTCAATTCCATAGATTTTATAATTTATTATACTGGACAATCCAAATCAACCACATCATCCAATATAAAATCATCACATGATATCAAATATTCAAAACACAGAATATTAAATAATCTAATAATTTTGAGGAATCCAGTTGGATCCCTCCAACCTGTTCCCTGCATCCACAGACGTTAGCACCATATAAAATACCAATTCCACTTCAAAGTGGAATATCGCGGTATATGGGTTTTATAAAATATCATCCGCTATTATGCGGCGCATAGGGTCTCATCCGCTATATAAATGCGGGAATATCAACAACTCCAATATATACATATGCCAATATATATATATTGGTATATACTACTATATATAGTGTGGCACATCAATCAATGCAATCATCCAATCAATTATTTAAATTTAACCATTTAAATTTAAATCTAACTGAGTGAGATTAACTCACCTTTGATTTTGTTAGTAATCCGTTCCCATTCCGGCTAGATTTCTTCAAGATTTAGACCTTGAATAAATATTGATATCATTTAGTTTTAACGAATAAATTAAATTTCCAACAACAAATATTTCTAGCAATTAAAACTATTAAAGTTTATAAATTTTGTTTTTAAAATAAATTGAACGATTCAATATTTAATATACTTTACTTAACTAGCCCTTTAAATTTTAAACAAATAATTTTCCTTTGGAAACCTTTTTGTACTATATAAATTTGATATGTGTATTAAATAAATTAATTACTTTATAAACTTTAAATCTTACATACACATATATTTAAATTCAACAGTGAGTTAAAATATTTACGTATATTGTTATACCTTTTAAATCCTTACAAATGTGTATTAATTTTAAAACAACATTATTATACTGTGAACGGTAAATTCAACAAATAGTTTTTGCTAGTTTAAACTTGAGAAATACTTAAATTAAAATGCTCAAAATTAACTACCTCAGAGAACAGGAAATCAAAATCATGAGACGGCTCCCACGGCGAACTTGATGCCGCTTAACACCTCCAACCAACAGTTCACCTCGCATCCTCCTCTTTCACCTCGAATTCGAGCTTGCCCCCAACGACAATCGAACGAGATCGCCAAACCGCCTTCTTGATGACATCGCCGACGAGTATCATCCCACGCGAGATCGCCCTAGCAGCCTCAACTGATATGATCTCGCTTCCAGGCGAAACCCTAGCTTGCTCGAGAACTGGCTGCGCCTCATCTGGCCTCGCGATGCCCTACGGCGAACGCGACGACCCCACCCTGCTTTGATTGCTCCTCCCCAATCGAACGACATCGCGGCTACTTATTTTTTTGAGAAGGAACGAATTGATTTATATTTTGGGAATCTTAGATTTTAAAAGAATTTTGTTCGAACCGGATAAGAAGAATAACTGAGGATTTACTTTCTTTTATTTCTATTTTTTTCTCTGGCTTTGCTTCGTTCGATCTGCTAAGAATAACTGAAGAGGGGACGCGTGTTCTACCAGTTGAACACGTGTTAAGTTAATATATATATCTACATCTAATTACTTAGGCAAGAAGAGAACGTTGCGAGGAAGGACACATGCACTGAATTTCTATACGTTTATATACCGTATGCTTACACAACAACTCCAAACGCTCCGAAATTTAAAATCCGATAATAATACAATATTATGGATCCAATGGAACTGGTTTCGCTGAATTCTGAGACTGTGCCTCGGACGGCTATTTTTAAATTCAATTTCAACGATATATTTTTAAAACTGAACAAAACTCTTTAAAATTCCATTTTAAAAGTTCTATCATCTTCAGTATTAACAATATAAATTTTCTGAACCTTTGAACTATTTTTAACAGACTTAAAATCAAGATTCAATATTTTACCCAATCCCGATAATTAAATTTAATAATTAATTATCCAAATAAATACTGTATATTTGAAATTAAAGTTAAAATTTAACCTTCGGATATTTAAAATAAATTAAATATTCACATTTCAAATATACAAAAATTCCGGGTCGTCACAGTTAATCCTGTGAGGAGTCCGGAATAAACTAGTTCCTGAGGATTATTTGTGTAGCGAAAGTCGAGGGGCTAGTGCCCACAGAGGCATTTGGGTTATGCTGTGACGATAGTTTAACTCGATGTCGCTGCGATCTACTGCAGACCATAGCGAAAGTCGTGTGAGCCGTTGAGAGCCAACAGTCTATGTTTGATTTTATATCGGTAGACTACGACACTATGGTAACATAGCGAAAGTCTTGTGAGCCGCTGAGAGCCAACAGTCTACGTTTGATTTTATATCGGTAGACTGAGACCTATGTAGAGTGGAGAAGTTTCGTTTTGACAGCGAAATCGTGTGTGCCGCTGAGAGCCAACAGTTACATGGACTTTTGCTGCGACGACAACGTAACCCTGGAATGTAACTGCGATCTGTTGTGGGTTCCATGCTGTCATCAGTTACATGGACTTTTGCTGCGATGGCAACGTAACCCGTGATGTAACTGTGACCATGGATGGGGGTGATGATTTCCAGAGCATTCTTACCAAAAATGTTTCCTCTATTTTCAAAATTGTTTTCTATATTTTCATAAATTATTTTCCAAGTATTTTCACTGGGTGTTGAAAATGGGTTTACCAAGTACTTATAGATTTTTAGTCCTACGTCTGATCAACGTATGACCGAATTTCAGTGAGAACGAGGATGGATTTGTTGAGACGTCGAGTTATAAAAAGTATTTTTATAAAACTATTTTAGTAATGCTATATAGATTTTTAAAAGTGTTTTAAAATTTCTTAATAAAAAGAGTTATAGTAAAAAGTGATCAAAGAGTAAATTTTTAATAATCAGTATTGAATAAATTCCGGCTTCGTTTCTTTTCGAGGACGAAAAGATTCTAAGGGGGGAGGAATGTAATAACCTGGATTTTAGAATATCTGTATTTGATAAAATTAACTGGATTCAGTTAGTAGAATACTGAATTATAAGTTAAATAAACAATTCTGGTAATAAAAAAAAATATATCTTTGAATAAGTATAGGTTTGATAATCCTCCTAGTATAATTTTATTTTTAAAAATTGGCAAAATTATTATTTCAAACAATAAATAATAATGTGTTGTTTTATAAATAGATTTTATAAATGGAATTATTATTTTCAAATTAATCATGTGTAGTTTATATATATATGTAAAACTAAATGAAAATATAATATGAAAATTTGTATAAACATATTAAAGGTATTTAATAACATAAAAAAAATAAAAAGAGACATGTGTAACATTAATAACATATAAACTAACAAGTGTCTCAACATGTAAATACAAGTGTCATCTTTTTAAATTTTATTTTCGTTTTTTTTAGTAAATAAAGGAAATTAAGGCTATATATATATATATCTAACTTCTTCTTTTCTCATTTCTTTGAAAAATTAAAACCTCAAACCTGAGAAAACTAAACCCTTAAAACAAATACAGAGAAAAGAAAACAAAAGGCAAACAAATTTTTAAAATCAAACCTGGAAACTAGAAAGGAACTCAAACCAGAAAAGAAATCAACAATCAAGCCTCAATTCTAAATCTAGTAGCAGATCAACAACTAAGTTTCAGTTTCCAGGATCAAATCAACTTCCAGTTTTTGAAATTCAAGAAGCAATTTCCAGGCTCTGTTCTCTGCTTTTGCAAGAAGGTGAGTAAACTTATCTTTTGAAACTGAACTCTCTTATATATGTGTGCATGAGGATATGATCGTAGAATGCCTTGATTTCTGCTTGCATGGATGAAATAAATTACTTGGTATAAAAATTTGGTTTGCTGTGAATATGTATGTCTCGGTTATTTTAATAAAGTGAGCAAACCTTATTTCTAAAACCAATTTCCCTTGATATCCTGATGTCTGTGATGATTAATGATAGTAGTGTTATAAATATGGTTTGCATGGATGAATTGTATGGTTGTTTGGATAAAACAGGCTTTAAAATATACAATATATATATATATATATATATATATATGCATACCTCTGTTTTTAAAAACCTGTGAGTAAACTAACTTTAAAAAAAAAAAAGCTTAAACCTGTTATATCTTGATTTGTATGTGATAAATACTTGAAAGTAAAATTGTGGAAAATGTTTGTATGAATGTAAATAGGCTTGCATGTGTATATATATGGTGTTATTGGTGTGCATGTCTGTGTGCAGGCAAAACATGCCTCTGTTCTAGATTACAGGTTTAAAACTTATTCAAAAAATTAAATTCTCATTCCCTAATTCTTTTTGGGCTTTGATATTTAAACAAAATATGTTTGAATAAACAAGATATAAATTTTAAAAATAGTTTGAGGATTTTATGTTTAGTAATTATTTCAAATTAGGGAAAATTCAGTGAAGTACAAATTTTTATCAAAAATCAATGTCTAAGATTATGAATTTGGATTATATAATGTTATGTGTTGTACAAAATTATGATTTTTAGTAATTGAATCATGATTTTTAAACAAGTATATAGTGAGAATTTTTGGGTTGAACGGAAAACACAAAATGGTCAAATTCCTACGAGTGTCGACGAATGGAAGCTCGGGGTTAATGTCCGAGGAAGTTCATATGATGTAGAATGTCAGAAAAATAATGGGTAGATTTTCAAATCACTATGATGGTCGAATGATGATGATTTAGGGTTTAAAGTCCAGGTTGGGTCGCTGTTAAATTTGAGGGTAATGCACCGTCGTTAGCACATCGAGTTCACTTGGAGTAAGGGGAATAGAAGCGGGAAGCTTTGGTGAAGGTCTGGACTCGTCGTCGTAATGTCTGGTGACTTGGATTGGCGATACGAGGTGGTTTTGGTAGATCGATTGGGTTCTAGAAATGGATCGAATTGCTCGATTTTGATTATTCAACGAATTGATGGATCTGGGTGTTTGGAATCATCGGCGAGGTCTTCATCGACATGCTGGTGATCGGAACAATGACCGGAGATGGTCAGGTCTCTGGTGCACGTGCATGTTCATATCTTATGTGGTTCGATTAGTTTGGAAAGAAGCATCGTGCACGGGTCAGGCTCGAAGTAGGCGGGAGATTTTCTCGAAGTCAAGTGACGAGGTGAGTTGCTCAGGTTTTTATTCGATTGGCACGGGGTTTACTCGGGGAAAATCGAAGTTGACTAGGGTTGTTTTATTTGTATACCCAGGTTTTAAACATTCTTTTTTTAAAAGGGAAAAAATGTTCAAGTTTTAAAATGTAAAAGTAAATTTTGTAACTAAGTTTATAAAGTATGAAGTAAGTAGTGGAAATGAATGTAATTAAGAAATAAATTAATCAAAGATTAAGTGATGATTAATTGATTAATAAATTAATGTAATAAGAATTACTTATGAAAGTAATTAATGGATAATAACTTTATGGAAGTAATTAAATAGAAGTGAGTAAGGGTTAATCACTTAATGTTATTAATTAAAGAATTTATTAATAAAAATAAATTAAAGAGTAATTAATTAATTAACGAGTTAAGGTTAATTAATAATGTGATTAATTACTTGATAAGGTAATTAATTAAATGAGTAATTAATTAATTAAGGATTAATATAATTAATTAAGGAGTTAATTAATTAAGGTAAGTAATTACAGGATGGTTAATTACTGTTTATGATTAAGTAAGGTTAATTAATGAATGTGGTTAATTAGAGATTAATTATTTAATGAATTAGAAGAAATTAATTAATGAAGTAATTAGAGGATCATTAATTAATATGAGTAATGACATTAATCAAGATTGATTAATGGAAGTGATTAATTAAAGTATAATTAATTAATGTAATTAATTAAGGATTAATGTAATTAATTATAGTTAATTAATTAATGGAAGTAATTAGTTAAGAATCTTTGATTAATAAAATAATAATTAATAAATGAGAGTAATTAAAGGTTAATTAATATAAATAGTTAAGGATAATTAATTTGTGTAATTAATTAAGAAATTACTTATTATAATTAAGAATTAATTAATCAAGGGAGATTAATTTAAGGAAGATAATTAAGAGATGATTAATTAATTAATTAATTTGTAATTAAGTAATGATAATTAAGTTGGATTAAAGGTAATCCAAGTGATTAAGTTAGAAATTAATTTAATTAAGGATTAATTAAATTATTTAAGAATGGATCTAACTTTGATATTGGATGAGTTAATGATATTGGATGATTTGAATGTGATATCTATGATAGGTGTTATGTGCTGTTTGTGATATATGGTTGAATTAGATAATATGGATTATCTATCTGTATTGATATGAATTATTCTATCTATGATATTGTGAATTATCTATCTGTGTGAATATAGATAATGAATTGAATTGTCTTAACTTTTAAACCACTTGGCATTAAAAAGAAACGTTTGTGATTTCGAAGAGATAGGGGTCGGGTATCAGTAATACCCGAAACCACTTCGATTTGTAATCTACAATAATTTTATATAGGATTGATATGTGAAATCAATAGGCTGGAATGAAATAATATGTACATATGAAACTAAGTAAATATACTTAGATATTGTTTTGTGAAAATAAGTGATGACTATATAAGTTGTTTACGTGTAGCAAGTACGAGTTACCCCGGGTTTAAATAAGTTATATGGATTGGAATTTCTTGTTAGATGAGTTTACTCACGCTGGTTTCCAGCCTGACCCGGGTGTTACTTTGATGTAATGCTCGGGTCAGACCGAGTATTATAGATTTTCAGGAAAGGACGTTCTGGAGTTCAGGTGGCGAGCTGGATGGCAGAAACGTATGGAGTGTATTCCGCTGTGTATTTGAGAGTTGTATTGATAGTAGTATGGGGCAGGTTGATATAACTGTCCAGTCTATTTGTAATGATTGTAACTCTGATAAATTGTATGTAAAGTAACAATTACAGTTTTCTTTTATAAAAAAGCTATTATTTGGTATTATATTTAATCCGCTGCGAATGTGAGATGTTGTGTTTTCTGTTCTTCTTTCTTCTTTCTGTTTCTTTCTTCTATCTCTTTTCTTTTTCTCCTAACTATCTGGAATTTTCGGGTTCGAAAATTCCGGGTCGTTACATTTGGTATCAGAGCTGAAGGTTAAGCGAGAACCTTGGCTTTGGTGGGTATACTCATTAAGGATAGGGTCAATGATACCCTAAGATGAGTTGAGTGTATATATATATGAGAGTGTACTTGTTATTTTCTTATATAAAGGTTTTAAAATGGTTTTAAAAATAAACGATTTTTATAAGTTTATCTTTTGATATATATATAGAAATAATTTTCTAATTATTAAATATATTAAAGAAATTGGTTGTTGAACCATTGGAATTAAATAATGAAAATTAAGTAGTAATAGTAATACAACCAAATTGAAAATTTAATAAAGATAATTTTGAAATGGATCCAAACTGAAACTAAAATCCTGAATTTGTAGAAGTATTTTCAGAATAAGATAATAATGAAATGGGTATCCATATATGATAATCTTCGTTATTATCATAAATGATTGTTGTGTTTAATAATGAAATGTTGTAAATGATTAAGCAAAATGAAATGTTTTAGGGAAATAAACTTTTAGGTGAGTATGACTTATAAATTGGAATTGAAGATAATTTAAAATTGTGAAATTTTAAATCTAAATCCAGAAAACTTGAAATTATTTTAAAGAAATTTGTTTTGAATTTAAAACCAAAGGTGGTTTAAAATTTAAGATATAACTTGGTGTGTAAAGGAAATAAATATGTATAAATGATAATATACATAAAGTCAAAGATGATTAAAATAAACTCTAAGTATTGAGTTTTAAATTTTTCCTTGGAATGTGATATGAAAACCCAAAGTGATAAGTTTTTGAACTTATAAGTGGGAAGATTATTAATATAAAGTTTAAAATTTGAAATGGAAATTCAAATTGGGTAAAGTTGACTGGATTAAATTGGATTTAACTTAAGGAAAGTTAAATGAGTTTAGAATGAACAACTTGAATTGGAAATTTCAAGATGAAATTGGAATTTAACTTGGGAAGTTAAATGGTTAATGTTAAAAGGGAGTTATAAGTAATCTCAAAATGGGCTTGAGATCTGGAAATTGAAAATGGATGCTATTAATTGGTGTTTGGATAAATTTGGATGTTTATTTATCCTGATATCATTCTATTGTTATAAATAATCTATGAAGCTGAGAATTGGTTTTAAAATTAGAAATGGATAATAAATTAGAATCTGAAGGTTAAACTGTTTTTGAATTCTTATTTGAACTTTGTAATAAGTTAAGTAAAGATAATTTTAAAATGGAATTTTGAAATTTGGATTCAAAATTGAATGGTTTAAAGATTTAAGTTGTTAAATTAAAAATAAAGGTTGATTTGATTAAAAAAATAAGGGTTAATTTGAATTAAAGGATTAAATCAACATTTAAAATATTTAACTCGAATTTATATAATTCGAGATGGTTTTAAGTTGAGATTTGAATAAAATTTGTTCAAATTGAATTTGATTTGGAATAATTTGAAATAAAATTGAAGATGTATAAGTTTAAAAATTCAAATGGTAAATTAGAATTGAAATGATTTGAAATTGAAGCTGGTTCAATTTGAAATTAATCCAAATTGATTTGAAATAAGTTGGAATTGTGATTAAAGTTGAATAAGTTTAAAAATCAAATGGAATTTGATTTGAATTAGAAAGGAATTAAGGTTAATTCAACTTGAATTGGGATTAAATCAATTTCAATGGAAATTGAAGTATTGAGTCAATTTAAATGGAAGTGGAATTTAAATTGAATTGATGGAAATTAATTGGATTGGGAAATTAAACAGTTTGGCTCTGGATTATTTTCAAAATAAATTGTTTTTATACAAATATATTTTTTTCCAAACTATTTACTATACAATCTTTCTTCTTAAACCCCAAATTATATTATACTTATTTTACAATTATTTTGTAACTATTTAACTATTTTGAAACTATCTTATAAACTAATTATTTTTTTTCAGTTACTTATATCTAATTACTATATATATTAAAAAAACTATTTTGCAATTATCTAACTATTTTATACCTACTTAACTATTTTACAGCTATTTTACAAACTAATAACTATTTTTCAACTACTTATCTATTTTAAACTTTTTCAAGCTATTTTTAAAATTTAAATAGGTCAGAGTTCAAACTGTTTATAATTAAAGTAATAACTCAGTTGGAAATGAAAGCAATTGAGAATAAGTGAATGAATTAAAGTAAATGTGGATAGAAAGGAGAAATTGATTTAGCTAATAATCAATAATGATAAATACGAAGGATGTACATATATTATTCTATTCGCATAGTGATTTGATCCAGATTCGAGCACAAAAATTTCAAGATAGTATTATCGATCCGAGTTGGGATTTTTTGCTCGATTTTCGACGGCGAACCTGGATATGGATTGTTGATTGGTTCTGGATATTCTCTATCATAGTTGTGACTATGCAAGGAGAATGACAGTTTCTGATCAAGAAACCAGATCTAAGTCCGCACTAAGAGGTTAGGTGGACGATACTAGTTCGGAAGTGAAATTGTGTGATCGAGTGAGCGATCAGATTGATATTACGTATGGATGATATGTGTACATCGTACGAGTTTAAATGAATTGGCATTGAAAATTTGTGGATAAGAAATTTGAAATGGTTTTTGGAATGAAAGGTAATATTGTTAATAACTTTATATAGGATTTATCAAATTTGAATATTTGATTAGAAATAAAATAAAGTTATATATCTTTGTTATATATGATAAACTCCCCTTGTTGAATCTATTGCCAGAAGAGAAGAGTTTTTGAAAATATTTGAAGTATAAAAGAAGTTTTATACAAGTTTGAAATGATCCAAAGATTTTCAAAATTATATATATCTATATATATATAAAAAAAAAGATCTTATGAGAATGATTTTGGAAAAGGTTTTGGAACCTATGGATTTTGGAAAGGCTTTTAATTTTTGGGAAAATCAATTTTGGGAATTTGGAAAGCCTAGTTTGAGAATTATCGATTTTGGGAATCGATTTTGTGTAAAGGAGATTTTGAGATAAATCATAAAGGGTATGATTTGAAGATACTATAAGTGTATAGTATAAAATGTTTTGAAAATAGCTTTGGGGAAAAAGGCGCTCCCTTGAAATGAACTTCTCAGGAGTGCCACAGGGTGGTACTGTCTTGAACCCCAAGGGGGATTTCTAAAGTTAATCCTGTGAGGAGTCCGGAATAAATTAGTTCCTGAGGATTATTTGTGTAGCAAAAGTCGAGGGGCTGGTGCCCACAGAGGCATTTGGGTTATGCTGTGATGACAGTTTAACTCGATGTCGCTGCGATCTACTGCAGACCATAGCGAAAGTCGTGTGAGCCGTTGAGAGCCAACAGTCTATGTTTGATTTTATATCGGTAGACTACGACACTATGGTAACATAGCGAAGTCTTGTGAGCCGCTAAGAGCCAACATTCTGCATTTGATTTTATATCGGTAGACTGAGACCTATGTAGAGTTGAGAAGTTTCGTTTTGACAGCGAAATCGTGTGTGCCGCTGAGAGCCAACAGTTACATGGACTTTTGCTGCGACGGCAACGTAACCCTGGAATGTAACTGCGATCTGTTGTGGGTTCCATGCTATCATCAGTTACATGGACTTTTGCTGCGATGGCAACGTAACCCGTGATGTAACTGTGACCATGGATGGGGGTGATGATTTCCAGAGCATTCTTACCAAAAATGTTTCCTCTATTTTCAAAATTGTTTTCTATATTTTCATAAATTATTTTCCAAGTATTTTCACTGGGTGTTGAAAACGGGTTTACCAAGTACTTATAGATTTTTAGTCCTACGTCTGATCAACGTATGACCGAATTTCAGTGAGAACGAGGATGGATTTGTTGAGACATCGAGTTATAAAAAGTATTTTTATAAAACTATTTTAGTAATACTATATAGATTTTTAAAAGTGTTTTAAAATTTCTTAATAAAAAGAGTTATAGTAAAAAGTGATCAAAGAGTAAATTTTTAATAATCAGTATTGAATAAATTCCGGCTTCGTTTCTTTTCGAGGACGAAAAGATTCTAAGGGGGGAGGAATGTAATAACCTGGATTTTAGAATATCTGTATTTGATAAAATTAACTGGATTCAGTTAGTAGAATACTGAATTATAAGTTAAATAAACAATTCTGGTAATAAAAAAAATATATCTTTGAATAAGTATTGGTTTGATAATCCTCATAGTATAATTTTATTTTTAAAAATTGGCAAAATTATTATTTCAAACAATAAATAATAATGTGTTGTTTTATAAATAGATTTTATAAATGGAATTATTATTTTCAAATTAATCATGTGTAGTTTATATATATATCTAAAACTAAATGAAAATATAATATGAAAATTTGTATAAACATATTAAAGGTATTTAATAACATAAAAAAAATAAAAAGAGACATGTGTAACATTAATAACATATAAACTAACAAGTGTCCCAACATGTAAATACAAGTGTCATCTTTTTAAATTTTCTTTTCCTTTTTTTTAGTAAATAAAGGAAATTAAGGCTATATATATATATCTAACTTCTTCTTTTCTCATTTCTTTGAAAAATTAAAACCTCAAACCTGAGAAAACTAAACCCTTAAAACAAATACAAAGAAAAGAAAACAAAAGGCAAACAAATTTTTAAAATCAAACCTGGAAACTAGAAAGGAACTCAAACCAGAAAAGAAATCAACACTCAAGCCTCAATTCTAAATCTAGTAGCAGATCAACAACTAAGTTTTAGTTTCCAGGATCAAATCAACTTCCAGTTTTTGAAATTCATCTCTTATTTGTTTACTCCCATCGACATACCCAATTCTAGTACAAAACGAACTACGACGGTTCATAATAGTTTAGGACATTAGATATAATAATAACACAGATAATATAAATGCGGAACACTGATAAAACAAAAGTCTCATATATATATATATATAACTGATGTCAGTTACAATATAGTTGACACAATACATATGATACAACTACAACTGTCGACTCTGGAAGTTATATATACAAGTACATTATCAACTAATATACATGAATACATATCATCCTATACAATGACACGACTTCTACAAAATGACAAAGACACTTCAAAAGATGTGAAAAGTCTTCATAGCCTGAACAGCAACTCAAAGAAGGAAATCTACAACCTGAAATAACTCGGGTCTGACCCGAGTATTAAATTCAAAAGAAAATAATACACGGGTCAGTCTAATTCAAACTTAGTTATTAATGCACAGAAGCAATAATAATCAAATATCAAATAGACGACAGTCACAGAAATCTCGTATATCCAATCTCTCGATACGAGAATTGGATAATGGCTGATATAACACTAAACAGTGTTAAACGACAAATCAACAATCCAAATCAGAATACAACTCCAAAACATTGAAATTAACCAACGAAACAATTCAACAAATCGAAACATCAATTTAAAACTATCAAAACTGATAGGGCTGCAGTACACGCACGCGTGTACTGCCTCGCCACTATCGCAGGAGATACGCGAAAGCTCAGTGAAAGTCACAATGATCGCAAGGTCAAACCCCGAAATCGGGTTCAACTCAAGTGAATTTGAAAACAGACCCAAATGCATTAATACAATGCAAACCAACAAGGGAAAAACTACATATAAAACTAAACTGCAGTCACAAATGAATACGAGGTGCAAACTGCAACAAAACTGTACAACATAGAAGTAGTGAAACAGGTTCAAGTTGAACCATGAACCAGTGCAACTCAGTGCAACCCAAGTCTGCAACATATAAATCAAGTGTAGTTTATCACAAACAAGACCAAGTGCAATAAGGACCAAAATCAACTAGGCAAAACACTTGAATACAATGGTAAACTGCAACATGTACTACAGCCACCACTTGAATTCAATGGGCAGTACAAGGGACAACAAATCAAGCTGCAAATAAAAATCAATGCATCAATGCAATGAAACCCAACAAGGCAAAAATCTCAACAAAAAGCACTGCATCCACCACAATATTTTAAGGGCAAGACTGCAACAGTGAAACATACATCTATATACATACATGAATGTATGTATACAAATGGTCAAATGAACAGAAGGCAAATTGAACAACTACAAGTGCAGGTAGCAGAAATAATGCAAACTACAACATGAATAGCAGCACATTCAAGGTGCACAGAGAAATGTGCACATGACAATATGACAATTTCATAAACAAGTTCAAGTGTGCTAATGCATAAGAACTTGAAGATATGCAACTCAACTTAACTATTATGATCAAACTTAGTTCAACATGACGGCAAGCAGTGCCACGAGGCCACCAAACCGTGAACAGTGAAGGCCACTATAGTGGAAAGAAATAAGATGGCCAAGTGACAATGTACATGCTTCCAAAACTGTCGGGCTATAAAAATGAACCACACAGTGGATGTCCAAACAGTAATGTAGCAACAAAATGAAACAGTGGACAAAACTGCCTTAGCAAGTAACATGAACAAGTCTCAAACTCAAACCAATATAGAAATGCACCAAGACATAACAGGAAAATAAGTAACAGTACAGTGTGGAACTGGAATGTACACTGAAGCAATTTAAACATGTTACAAGTGAACACAGATGTCTAACATGATCAAAGACAAGAGTGTAAAATGGAATACAACAGCAATATAATCAAATTCATCAATGCACATGAACTAGACTACATGAAAATGCAACATATAGACAACAGATGTGAATGCAGACAACAAATACTACAACTACATATACCGCATATGTCTACCATGTAACAGATACATGATCGAGGATGCAGACTCCAGTACGTCAATCATGAACTTGAAGACATTATCAAGTTAATGCCACAGTTCAACCCATACAAGTTCGAAATCAATACCAGAAACAGTGCTTACATCAAACAAATGCAAGGCAAAAATCGAAACAATTTCTGAAAGAGTAAACCTTCATCACAAGGTAAAAATGCCAATTCATAGCCGGGTGTGACAATGTCAACAGAAAATAATCAGAGCCGAGGCCAAAAAGGAAGACGAGAAACAGTCGAGCAAATTCATTTCAACGGCGAAAATGACAAACAAAACAAAGTCACAATAGAAGTTCACATAACAACATCAATATCCAACATCGAACGAAAACAACAGTTAATGGCCGAAGTTATGAAACAACAAATAAAATCGAACAAGGATAAAAATACTACCAGAGGCAGTAAAGAGTATAGTCGAAACCAATAAGGTCGACACCATTCTCTTAATAAATTTGAGTATCAAAGCACAGTTCAATAAAATCTCAAGCCAAGGCCGAAACAATATTTTTAACAAGACAGAAATCATTTGAAAGTTGAATTAGATGTGAGAATTTACTCACCTTGTTTATGAATTTGACCAATTAGGAGCGGCCGTGGGTGCAACTCGAAAAGACGAACGATCGATGGAGCAGCAACCTCATACAATCGATCTTCTTGTGGTCGGCGCCTTCGACTCTGAGAAGTCCTAAGCTTCAGAATGGAACGAACGAAAGAACAAGACTGAGCCGCCATTGTTTTTGATTTTCTTTGTTTGATTAGGTTTAGGTTTTCGAATCAAAAGGAAAAGGGAAACGGTTATTTTATTTATCACGGCACCAAGGATAAAACATGGGCCAAGTTTCACTTACAGCCCGCATACCCTTTATCAAATTATTAAAAGAATTTCTAATAGAAATCTACAACCCGATTTAATTGTCTAACGACGACATTAATTAATACGAAAACCTGGGTTGTTACAGACTCCCCTCCTTATAAAAATTGCGTCCCCGCAATTTTCATAATTAAAGTCATCCACCACAATTATTCTTCTAACATAAACTGGTTAAGCTAGAAGATAAAAGTCGAGAATACAAACACCAAAGAAATCTTTTAACTGCATAAAAGAATTTCACAAATTCTTAACAAAATCTAACTATCAATTAGATAATCAGAAAACAACAAAACTGAATAAATGCAATCATCAGCAATATTTAATTATCAACTAGATAATTGAAATACAGAAATCATAAAACAACAATATCTAATTATCAATACGATAATTAGAAAACAACAAAATCTAATTATCAACAAAGATAATTATGAAACACAAATCACAATTCGCAAAACTGCCAATATCTAGTTATTCTACAATTAACTAGAAAACACAAACTTCATATCAGCAAACTCTAACTATCAACAGAGATAGAAAGAAAACAGCAATTCAATAAAAATCAGCACAATCTAGATTCAATTAGAGATAGAAAATCTCGTATCAATAAAATTAGCAAACATCCAATTATCAAAACGATAGTCAGAAAACAAATCAACAATTATCAAATTTCAAATCACAAATATTCGATTATCAAAAACGATAATCAAATTTCAAATCAACAATTATTCGATTATCAAAAACGATAAACAAATCTCAGATCAGCAAATATTCGATTATCAAAAACGATAATCAAATCTCAGATCAGCAAATATTTAATTATCAAAATCGATAATTAAATCTCTAATCAGCAAATATTTAATTATCAAAAGCGATAATTAAATCCCAAATCAGCAAATATTTAATTATCAAAAGCGATAATTAAATCCCAAATCAGCAAATATTTAATTATCAAAAGCGATAATTAAGTCTCAATCAGCAAATATTTAATTATCAAAAGCGATAATTAAATCTTAAATCAACAAATATTTAATTATCAAAAGCGATAATTAAATCTTAAATCAACAAATATTTAATTATCAAAAGCGATAATTAAATCTTAAATCATCAAATATTTAATTATCAAAAGCGATAATTAAATCTCAAATCAGCAAATATTTAATTATCAAAAGCGATAATTAAATGCAACAAATATCCGATTATCAAAAACGATAATTAGAACTCATATCAACAAATATCCAATTATCACAAGCGATAATTAGAAACAACAAATATCCGATTATCAAAAACGATAATCAGAACTCATATCAACAAATATCCAATTATCACACGCGATAATTAGAAACAACAATTATCCGATTATCAAAAACGATAATCAGAACTCATATCAACAAATATCCAATTATCACAAGCGATAATTAGAAACAACGAATATCCGATTATCAAAAACGATAATCAGAACTCATATCAACAAATATCCAATTATCACAAGCGATAATTAGAAACAACAAATATCCGATTATCAAAAACGATAATCAGAACTCATATCAACAAATATCCAATTATCACAAGCGATAATTAGAAACAACAATTATCCGATTATCAAAAACGATAATCAGAACTCATATCAACAAATATCCAATTATCACAAGCGATAATTAGAAACAACAAATATCCGATTATCAAAAATGATAATCAGAACTCATATCAACAAATATCCAATTACCTGCAGATAATTGGAAACAACAAATATCTAGAAATCAATTAAGAAGACTAGAAAATCAACATAAAAGCTTGGATCGATCCCATCATATGGCGAGTTTTTAATTCTCCGCACGTGCATCAACAAATGGCCGAAGCCTACCAAGTACTCAACATAATTTTGGCGCCCAACAAATGACCCGAAGGTCCAACAAATGACCCGAAGGTCTAGTACTGGTATTTGACCCGAAGGTCCATCATATGACCCGAAGGTCCAACATAGTGGCTCGAAAGCACACGAAATCATCAAATATTTCAATTAACGAGTCCGGAATTAACCGAAATAGCAAACGCACATGTCCCATACCACGTGTTTTACTAAATCGTTTGATTCTCTTCATCGTTTCCTTGAAAGTGCAAAATTGTGTATTTTGTAAAAATACACTTTACATTCTCAAACGGACAAGTCAGGAATTAAGCGAATCAGTAAAAGAAAGGGGTCATAGTCCTCGATTTTGCTGAAATGTTTAAATCGCTTAATCATTCTTTTGAAAGCGCAAACTGTAAAATTTCTGAAAACAATTTTATTTATTTTATAAAAATAACAATTCACACTCTCAACTGAACAAGTCCGGAGTTAAGCGAATCAGTAAAAGAAAGGGGTCATAATCCTCGATTTTGCTGAATCGTTTAAGTCGCTTCCTCATTCTTTTGAAAATGCAAACTGTTAAAAATTTATAAACAATTTTCATTTTAAAACGATTTTCCAACCACGTGATTAAAGCAGCAAATCAGTAACAATTTCGATAAAGAAATTGTACTTCTCAAAACATCGTAAAACGAATCTCAAAATCAGCATTGCGGAATAACCGCTTGAAAATCCACTTTTAAAATTTGACAGTTACTGAAGCCAAAGCGACAATAATTTTAAAACGTCAAAATCACATCAAAACAATTTACATCAAAATGTAATGTCAGTGAATTTTCATTCATCAAAATGCCACAAAACACCGTGCTTCAAAATATAGCATTGGTGTAAATCCCGTTATAAAAATAACGGCAACAAAATACGTTTCATAACCAAGCATCGGTTCAACGTAAAATAAATGCAATAACGTGCAATTCAAATTTTTGCACGTACTACAAAATGAACAAAGAAATCATTCGAATGTATCTTCAATGAAGATAATTCAAAACAGCAAAAATCTAATCAATATATGATTAGCATAAAAGAAAACCAGCAAAGATTTCAATAAAAATCACATAACTGCACTTGGTTCGAATCCTCAATTCGGATTCAAAATTCTCAAAGAAACAAATAAACACAGCTATGTAAGCAACAAATGAAATCTATTTCAATTTCATATTTTTGATTTTTAAATCAAAAAGATTATCAGTTGTACTCAGCGAAGACAGTTTTACTGTTTCCGCTGCGCACTCTGATAAACAAAACACAAATCAATCAAATCATCAGAACACAATTTCACTTTTATTTTTAAATAATGCTATTTAAAACTTTCATCAAAATTTCAAAACTTTAGTTTTGACTCAAATCACAAATAAAACATCGACCAATAGTTGTAACATATGTTCCATCTAAGTTATGTTTTATATTATGTCCATAAATCCCAAGCTTTGATACCAACTGTGACGCCCCACCTCTATGCTCATAATAACAAAGAGTATTAAAAGAAATACTGTCTATTATTACAAAGAATAAGGCTGGATAGGAGCGACCATCCGTAGTTGGCCTTACACTAATATTGGTTACCTCGATAGGAATGGTATATACTTTTTATTTTTCATCTCTTATTTGTTTACTCCCATCGACATACCCAATTCTAGTACAAAACGAACTACGACGGTTCATAATAGTTTAGGACATTAGATATAATAATAACACAGATAATATAAATGCGGAACACCGATAAAACAAAAGTCTCATATATATATATAACTGATGTCAGTTACAATATAGTTGACACAATACATATGATACAACTACAACTGTCGACTCTGGAAGTTATATATACAAGTACATTATCAACTAATATACATGAATACATATCATCCTATACAATGACACGACTTCTACAAAATGACAAAGACACTTCAAAAGATGTGAAAAGTCTTCATAGCCTGAACAGCAACTCAAAGAAGGAAATCTACAACCTGAAATAACTCGGGTCTGACCCGAGTATTAAATTCAAAAGAAAATAATACACGGGTCAGTCTAATTCAAACTCAGTTATTAATGCACAGAAGCAATAATAATCAAATATCAAATAGACGACAGTCACAGAAATCTCGTATATCCAATCTCTCGATACGAGAATTGGATAACGGCAGATATAACACTAAACAGTGTTAAACGACAAATCAACAATCCAAATCAGAATACAACTCCAAAACATTGAAATTAACCAACGAAACAATTCAACAAATCAAAACATCAATTTAAAACTGTCAAAACTGATAGGGCTGCAGTACACGCACGCGTGTACTGCCTCGCCACTATCGCATGAGATACGCGAAAGCTCAGTGAAAGTCACAATGATCGCAAGGTCAAACCCCGAAATCGGGTTCAACTCAAGTGAATTTGAAAACAGACCCAAATGCATTAATACAATGCAAACCAACAAGGGCAAAACTGCATATAAAACTAAACTGCAGTCACAAATGAATACGAGGTGCAAACTGCAACAAAACTGTACAACATAGAAGTAGTGAAACAAGTTCAAGTTGAACCATGAACCATGAACCAGTGCAACTCAGTGCAACCCAAGTCTGCAACATATAAATCAAGTGCAGTTTATCACAAACAAGACCAAGTGCAATAAGGACCAAAATCAACTAGGCAAAACACTTGAATACAATGGCAAACTGCAACATGTACTACAGCTACCACTTGAATTCAATGGGCAGTACAAGGGACAACAAATCAAGCTGCCAATAAAAATCAATGTATCAATGCAATGAAACCCAACAAGGCAAAAATCTCAACAAAAAGCACTGCAGCCACCACAATATTTTAAGGGCAAGACTGCAACAGTGAAACATACATCTATATACATACATGAATGTATGTATACAAATGGTCAAATGAACAGAAGGCAAATTGAACAACTACAAGTGCAGGTAGCAGAAATAATGCAAACTACAACATGAATAGCAGCACATTCAAGGTGCACAGAGAAATGTGCACATGACAATATGACAATTTCATAAACAAGTTCAAGTGTGCTAATGCATAAGAACTTGAAGGTATGCAACTCAACTTAACTATTATGATCAAACTTAGTTCAACATGGCGGCAAGCAGTGCCACGAGGCCACCAAACCGTGAACAGTGAAGGCCACTATAGTGGAAAGAAATAAGATGGCCAAGTGACAATGTACATGCTTCCAAAACTGTCGGGCTATAAAAATGAACCACACAGTGGATGTCCAAACAGTAATGTAGCAACAAAATGAAACAGTGGACAAAACTGCCTTAGCAAGTAACATGAACAAGTCTCAAACTCAAACCAGTATAGAAATGCACCAAGACATAACAGGAAAACAAGTAACAGTACAGTGTGGAACTGGAATGTACACTAAAGCAATTTAAACATGTTACAAGTGAACACAGATGTCTAACATGATCAAAGACAGGAGTGTAAAATGAAATACAACAGCAATATAATCAAATTCATCAATGCACATGAACTAGACTACATGAAAATGCAACATATAGACGACAGATGTGAATGCAGACAACAAATACTACAACTACATATACCGCATATGTCTACCATGTAACAGATACATGATCGAGGATGCAGACTCCAGTACGTCAATCATGAACTTGAAGACATTATCAAGTTAATGCCACAGTTCAACCCAGACAAGTTCTAAATCAATACCAGAAACAGTGCTTACATCAAACAAATGCAAGGCAAAAATCGAAACAATTTCTGAAAGAGTAAACCTTCATCACAAGGTAAAAATGCCAATTCATAGCCGGGTGTGACAATGTCAACAGAAAATAATCAGAGCCGAGGCCAAAAAGGAAGACGAGAAACAGTCGAGCAAATTCATTTCAACAGCGAAAATGACAAACAAAACAAAGTCACAATAGAAGTTCACATAACAACATCAATATCCAACATCGAACGAAAACAACAGTTAATGGCCGAAGTTATGAAACAACAAATAAAATCGAACAAGGATAAAAATACTACCAGAGGCAGTAAAGAGTATAGTCGAAACCAATAAGGTCGACACCATTCTCTTAATAAATTTGAGTATCGAAGCACAGTTCAATAAAATCTCAAGCCAAGGCCGAAACAATATTTTTAACAAGATAGAAATCATTTGAAAGTTGAATTAGATGTGAGAATTTACTCACCTTGTTTACGAATTTGACCAAATAGGAGCGGCCGTGGGTGCAACTCGAAAAGACGAACGATCGATGGAGCAGCAACCTCATACGATCGATCTTCTTGTGGTCGGCGCCTTCGATTCTGAGAAGCCCTAAGCTTCAGAGGGGAACGAACGAAAGAACGAGACGGAGCCGCCATTGTTTTTTATTTTCTTTGTTTGATTAGGTTTAGGTTTTCGAATCAAAAGGAAAAGGGAAACTGTTATTTTATTTATCACGGCACCAAGGATAAAACATGGGCCAAGTTTCACTTACAGCCCGCATACCCTTTATCAAATTATTAAAAGAATTTCCAATAGAAATCTACAACCCAATTTAATTGTCTAATGATGACATTAATTAATACGAAAACCTAGGTTGTTACAGACTCACCTCCTTATAAAAATTGCGTCCCCGCAATTTTCATAATTAAAGTCATCCACCACAATTATTCTTCTAACATAAACTGATTAAGCTAGAAGATAAAAGTCGAGAATACAAATACCAAAGAAATCTTTTAACTTCATAAAAGAATTTCACAAATTCTTAACAAAATCTAACTATCAATTAAATAATCAGAAAACAACAAAACTGAATAAATGCAATCATCAGCATATTTAATTATTAACTAGATAATTGAAATACAGAAATCACAAAACAGCAATATCTAATTATCAATACGATAATTAGAAAACAACAAAATCTAATTATCAACAAAGATAATTATGAAACACAAATCACAATTCGCAAAACTGCCAATATCTAGTTATTCTACAATTAACTAGAAAACACAAACTTCATATCAGCAAACTCTAACTATCAACAGAGATAGAAAGAAAACAGCAATTCAATAAAAATCAGCACAATCTAGATTCAATTAGAGACTAGAAAATCTCGTATCAATAAAATTAGCAAACATCCAATTATCAAAACGATAGTCAGAAAACAAATCAACAATTATCAAATTTCAAATCACAAATATTCGATTATCAAAAACGATAAACAAATTTCAAATCAACAACTATTCGATTATCAAAAACGATAATCAAATTTCAAATCAACAATTATTCGATTATCAAAAACGATAAACAAATCTCAGATCAGCAAATATTCGATTATCAAAAACGATAATCAAATCTCAGATCAGCAAATATTTAATTATCAAAAGCGATAATTAAATCTCTAATCAGCAAATATTTAATTATCAAAAGAGATAATTAAATCCCAAATCAGCAAATATTTAATTATCAAAAGCGATAATTAAATCCCAAATCAGCAAATATTTAATTATCAAAAGCGATAATTAAATCTCAATCAGCAAATATTTAATTATCAAAAGCGATAATTAAATCTCAAATCAGCAAATATTTAATTATCAAAAGCGATAATTAAATCTCAAATCAGCAAATATTTAATTATCAAAAGCGATAATTAAATCTCAAATCAGCAAATATTTAATTATCAAAAGCGATAATTAAATCTCAAATCAGCAAATATTTAATTATCAAAAGCGATAATTAAATGCAACAAATATCCGATTATCAAAAACGATAATCAGAACTCATATCAACAAATATCCAATTATCACAAGCGATAATTAGAAACAACAAATATCCGATTATCAAAAACGATAATCAGTACTCATATCAACGAATATCCAATTATCACATGCGATAATTAGAAACAACAATTATCCGATTATCAAAAACAATAATCATAACTCATATCAACAAATATCCAATTATCACAAGCGATAGGTAGAAACAACGAATATCCGATTATCAAAAACGATAATCAGAACTCATATCAACAAATATCCAATTATCACAAGCGATAATTAGAAACAACGAATATCCGATTATCAAAAACGATAATCAGAACTCATATCAACAAATATCCAATTATCACAAGCGATAATTAGAAACAACAAATATCCGATTATCAAAAATGATAATCAGAACTCATATCAACAAATATCCAATTATCACAAGCGATAATTAGAAACAACAATTATCCGATTATCAAAAACGATAATCAGAACTCATATCAACAAATATCCAATTATCACAAGCGATAATTAGAAACAACAAATATCCGATTATCAAAAACGATAATCAGAACTCATATCAACAAATATCCAATTACCTGTAGATAATTGGAAACAACAAATATCTAGAAATCAATTAAGAAGACTAGAAAATCAACATAAAAGCTTGGATCGATCCCATCAGATGGCGAGTTTTTAATTCGCCGCACGTGCATCAACAAATGGCCGAAGCCTACCAAGTACTCAACATAATTTTTGGCGCCCAACAAATGACCCGAACGTCTAGTACTGGTATTTGACCCGAAGGTCCATCATATGACCTGAAGGTCCAACATAGTGGCTCGAAAGCACACGAAATCATCAAATATTTCAATTAACGAGTCCGGAATTAACCGAAATAGCAAACGCACATGTCCCATACCATGTGTTTTACTAAATCGTTTGATTCTCTTCATTGTTTCCTTGAAAGTGCAAAATTGTGTATTTTGTAAAAATACTTTACATTCTCAAATGGACAAGTCCGGAATTAAGCGAATCAGTAAAAGAAAGGGGTCATAGTGCTCGATTTTGCTGAAACGTTTAAATTGCTTCCTCATTCTTTTGAAAGCGCAAACTGTAAAATTTCTGAAAACAATTTTATTTATTTTATAAAAATAACAATTCACACTCTCAACTGAACAAGTCCGTAGTTAAGCGAATCAGTAAAAGAAAGGGGTCATAATCCTCGATTTTGCTGAATCGTTTAAGTCGCTTCCTCATTCTTTTGAAAATGAAAACTGTTAAAAATTTATAAACAATTTTCATTTTAAAACGATTTTCCAACCACGTGATTAAAGCAGCAAATCAGTAACAATTTCGATAAAGAAATTGTACTTCTCAAAACATCGTAAAACGAATCTCAAAATCAGCATTACGGAATAACCGCTTGAAAATCCACTTTTAAAATTTGACAGTTACTGAAGCCAAAGCGACAGTAATTTTAAAACGTCAAAATCACATCAAAACAATTTACATCAAAATGTAATGTCAGTGAATTTTCATTCATCAAAATGCCACAAAACACCGTGCTTCAAAATATAGCATTGGTGTAAAATCCCGTTATAAAAATAACGGCAACAAAATACGTTTCATAACCAAGCATCGGTTCAACGTAAAATAAATGCAATAATGTGCAATTCAAATTTTTGCACGTACTACAAAATGAACAAAGAAATCATTCAAATGTATCTTCAATGAAGATAATTCAAAACAGCAAAAATCTAATCAATATATGATTAGCATAAAAGAAAACCAGCAAAGATTGCAATAAAAATCACATAACTGCACTTGGTTCGAATCCTCAATTCGGATTCGAAATTCTCAAAGAAACAAATAAACACAGCTATGTAAGCAACAAATGAAATCTATTTCAATTTCATATTTTTGATTTTTAAATCAAAAAGATTATCAGTTGTACTCAGCGAAGATAGTTTCACTGTTTCCGCTACGCACTCTGATAAACAAAACACAAATCAATCAAATCATCAGAACACAATTTCACTTTTATTTTTAAATAATGCTATTTAAAACTTTCATCAAAATTTCAAAACTTTAGTTTTGACTCAAATCACAAATAAAACATCGACCAATAGTTGTAACATATGTTCCATCTAAGTTATGTTTTATATTATGTCCATAAACCCCAAGCTTTGATACCAACTGTGATGCCCCACCTCTATGCTCATAATAACAAAGAGTATTAAAAGAAATACTGTCTATTATTACAAAGAATAAGGCTGGATAGGAGCGACCATCCGTAGTTGGCCTTACACTAATATTGGTTACCTCGATAGGAATGGTATATACTTTTTATTTTTCATCTCTTATTTGTTTACTCCCATCGACATACCCAATTCTAGTACAAAACGAACTACGACGGTTCATAATAGTTTAGGACATTAGATATAATAATAACACAGATAATATAAATGCGGAACAATGATAAAACAAAAGTCTCATATATATATATATATATATATATATATATATATATATATATATATATATATATATATATATAACTGATGCAGCCCAGAAAGAAGAAGTCATAGGTCGTGTACGACCTAACACGTTGGTAAGTTGGGTACGACCTAAGGAGGAGGCTAATGGACCAGATTGTGGTAAAGAGTCACGAGAAGTTGTAGTTCTAGGTCGTATACGACCTACCAGTTTCAAAGATCACATGCTACGACCTAACAGGCTGGGAGGAAATGAGCTACGACTTAACAGAACAGATGATAAGTTGATGACGAGGTACGACTTAGTTAAGTCGTCTAACCGACCTAACAAGTCACCCAGAGGAAAAGCAAAACAAATTGGTGAAGTATTAGGTCGTGAACGACCTAACGAGTCAGGAGTTAGGTCGCAAGGCTTAGGTCGTGAAGTTTTTGATGCCGCTTTTGTTTTAGGTCGCAAAGCTCTGGATACCGTTGAATCTTCTGATGAGTTAATCTCTGCCATTGATTTTCTTAAGTCGCGTGAAGATGCTGTGGTCTTAGGTCGCGAAGTTATGGTTCTTAAGTCGCAAGGTCTTATCTTTAAGTCGTTACAGCTGGATGCCGTTGATTCTTAGACCGAGATAATCTCTGCCGCTGATGGAAGCTGAATCTATTGATAAGTCATGTACGACTTATACTAAGTCGTAGGTCGCAACTTTTATAAGTCGTGAGTAGTTTGTAATACATATATGTTGAGTCGCTTCTGTTATAAGTCGTAAGTCGTCTGTTTTCATATGTCGTCTGTTGTAAGTCGTATGGTGTCTATATTCTGTTGAGTCGTAAGTCGTGTACGACTTATGTTGAGTCAGAGACTTTGTTAAGTCGGAAACGACTTAGGATTTAGTGAAATTTCTGTTGTAAAGTTGTTCGCCTATAAATAGGCCGTGAGTCTCATTTGTAAAGGTTGTTGATTTTTGAATAAAATTCTCTTTTGATTGCTGTGTGCTTTCATCTAAATTGGTAGTTGAGTGTAATCTCCTATCTCCTCTTTCGGTTAATCGAGTGCGCTCGATTCAACGATTGTAGAAGCCGATTCGCGGAATCTAGTGCGCTAGATCAACGCTCGAAGAATTGAAGATCTTTGAACCCGGTATCGTGCGCGATCAACGAGTTCGGGATAGCTAGAGTTCGGTATCTTCGGATCAACGAATTCGGGAATTTCAGTATCTTCCAATCCACCGATTACTACTTTCACCGATTGAAGATTGTTTGTTTAATCCGCTGCGTCAGTTTGGTATCGGAGCTTGTTTTAGCCAATCATAGCTAAATCGAGACTTGGAGCCTATTCAATTTGAAGTTTGAAGAGAAGCCGAGCTAAGAAGAGTGTAGACCGAGCATCATTGCATTGTCTAGCCGAGAATTGTGATTTGGAGAAGTTGTGTTCATCGTGTTCATCACGATTTGCAACAAAGTGGAAGTTTTCGATCCGTTTCATTTTGGATCAAAGTTCGAAAAGTGTTTGAATTTTGAAGTGTTGAAGAAATTGTGAAGATTTCAATCATGCCACCAAGGAGAGCCAATCGACATCAAAACGTTGAAGCTTTGTATCGAAGAGAAGAGGCTGATGAGATGGAGCAAAGAATCAATGAAAACTTTAGTGAAAAGCTTAACGAAGGAATTGGCCGGTTAGAGAAGCTTATGACGGAGATGAATCAAAATCGGAGAAGGGTTTCACCTGAATCTAACCATGGGGGTAGTAGAGTCTCGCCACGTTCCAATCGAGACAGAAGTGTTGAAAATGATCAAGGGCGTGGGAGGAACGTGAATGATCGTGAACGGAGGAATGTAGATAGAAGGGATGATGATGGTAGATGAGAAGGTAGTAGAGATGTGGGTGGACGAGATAGACAACGATATACATCTGATTTTGAAGAGGAGTATGATGGTGGTAGTGTTCGAGGACAAGGACGAGGACAAGGAAGAAATTATTCTGAGTATGATCACAAGTGGGAGACGGGGATGAAGACTGAAATTCCTGAATTCAAAGGTGGTATGCAAGCGGAGGAGTTTCTAGATTGGGTGACTAATGTTGAGGAGATTTTTGACTTCAAAGAAGTACCAGAACATCGTAGAGTGAAGTTGGTTGCTACGAGGTTGAGGGGTAGAGCTTTGGCATGGTGGCAGCAAACCAAACTTACGCGTGAACGAATGGGAAATTCAAAAGTTGAATCTTGGGAGAAGATGAAGAAATTAATGAAAGCGACATTCTTACCTTATAATTATCAATCGCTTATGTATCAGAGGTTGCAAAACTTGAGACAAGGAACGAAATCTGTGAATGACTATGCTGACGAATTTTATCAACTAATTGCAAGGAATGATATTATGGAGACAGAAGAACAGTTAACGGCTAGATTTGTTGGAGGGTTGCGAATGCAGATTCAGGATATGGTTAATATGTTTGATCCCAGATCTGTAGCGGAAGCACATCAGAAAGCGTTGGCTTGGGAGAAACAGGGACGACGAGGAAGTGGTGTGTTTACTAATTCTAACAATCAAGTGAAGGGTGTTGGTGGAAGTTCTAATGTTTCTAAACCTATCAGTAGACCAGTAGTGAAGGAAGTTGAGAAGACAAAGGTTAACAACGGGTTCAAATGTTACAATTGTCAGGAATTTGGTCACAAAAGTAGCGAATGTCCAAAACCAAAGAAGAGAGCTATGATAGCAGAGGTTGAGAATGAGGATGAAGAAGATGAATGTTCCAATTCACCACCTGATGAGGAGGAAGAAGAAGTGTCGGGAGACGAAGGTTATAATCTAATGATGAAGAGGTCTTGTTTAACACCAAAGCAAGAGGAGGATTGTAGTTGGTTGAGGAGCAACATTTTTCAGTCAACATGTACTATTCTGGGGAAAGTTTGTAAATTTGTTATTGATGCTGGAAGCTGTGATAATATAATTTCTTCTGAAGCTGTGAGGAAGTTGGCATTAAAGACTGAGAAACATCCGAAACCGTACAAGTTGGCTTGGTTGAGAAAAGGCAGGGAGGTGAAGGTTGGACGGAGAGCTCGTGTGAATTTTTCAATTGGAAAGAAATACAAAGAAGAAATCTGGTGCGATGTGGTAGATATGGACGTTTGTCATTTGTTGCTGGGAAGACCGTGGCAGTATGATAGAGCAGTGCAACATGATGGGCGTACTAACAGTTACAGTTTCATGTTTGAAGGCACAAAGATTACTCTAGTTCCAAAGAAGCGACAACAGGAGGAAAACAAGTTGGAGGAGATTGAAGAGCTTAAAACTTTGTTATCTTTGAAGGAGTTTGTGGAGGAAGTAGAGGAGGAGCCTGAAGTGTTTTTATTGATTGGACGGGAGAGTCAGGCAGAGGTTGAAATATCAGAAGAAGTTAAGCCGGTATTGAAAGAATTTGACGATGTATTTCCAAAGGAGTTGCCAACGGAGTTGCCACCGTTGAGGGATATTCAACATCAGATAGATCTTGTTCCAGGTGCTGTGTTGCCACACAGACCACATTATCGAATGAGTCCGAAGGAACATGAAGAGTTGCGGAGGCAGGTAGAGGAATTCTTGAACAAGGGCGAGTGCAGGAGAGTTTAAGTCCTTGTGCTGTACCAGCTTTATTGGTACCCAAAAAGGATGGAACGTGGAGGATGTGCACTGACAGTCGAGCATTGAATAAGATTACTGTGAGATATAGATTTCCAATGCCGAGGTTGGATGACTTGTTAGATCAAATAAGCGGAGCTACTATCTTTTCGAAGATTGATTTGAAGAGCGGATATCATCAAATTCGTATCAGACCAGGCGATGAGTGGAAAACTGCTTTTAAAACCAGGGAGGGTCTATACGAATGGTTGGTCATGCCATTTGGTTTATCCAACGCACCGAGTACTTTTATGAGGGTGATGAATCAGATTTTTCGACCGTTCATTGGGAAATTTGTGGTGGTGTATTTTGATGATATTCTGATTTACAGTGGGAGTCCAGAGGAACATTTGAATCATCTTAGAGAAGTGCTGATGGTATTGCGACAAGAACAATTCTATGCTGCAACGAAGAAATGCGTGTTCATGACGCATAGTGTTTTATTTCTGGGATATGTTGTATCGGAAGAAGGAATACAGGTTGACCAAAGTAAAGTCGAAGCAATTAGAGATTGGCCGCAGCCCAAGACGATAACGGAAGTTCGTAGTTTTCATGGGTTGGCTTCATTTTATCGACGGTTTATTCCACACTTTAGTAGTGTGATGGCACCTGTGACTGATTGTATGAAGGGTAAACAGTTTGCATGGACGAAGGAAGCCAGAGTTGCTTTTGATCGGATCAAGGAACTCTTGACGTCTGCACCAATTCTAATATTACCAGATTTTCAGCTAGTGTTTGAACTACATACTGATGCATCCAAGGTTGGGATTGGAGGAGTGTTGAGTCAAAGGGGTCGTCCTATTGCATATTTCAGTGAGAAGTTGTCAGGAGCGAAGATGCGATACAGTACATATGATGTGGAATTTTATGCTGTTGTGCAATCTATTAAACACTGGAGACATTATCTATTTCAGAAAGAGTTTGTTCTTTACACTGATCATGAGGCGTTGAAGCATTTGCAAGGACAAGACAAGATTTCAGCGAGACATGCATCGTGGATTGCATATCTGCAACAGTTTACTTTTGTTGTGAAACACAAATCGGGAGTGACGAATCGTGTGGCTGATGCTTTGAGTAGGAGGAGTCATTTGTTGACTACACTAAAGGTTGAAGTGACGGGGTTTGAAATGTTACCAGAATTATTTGACAATGATCCTTACTTTGCAAAGTTTGTTGATAAAGTCAAGGAGGGGGAGACGGATGAGTTTATAATGATAGATGGTTTTCTGTTCAAAGGAAATTGATTGTGCATACCGGAGGGTAGTTTGAGAATGAAGATCGTAAAAGAGCTACATGAAGAAGGACACGTGGGTAGAGACCGTACATTACAGTTGATTTCACAATCTTACTTTTGGCCATCGATGAGGAAAGAAGTAGAGAGGTTTGTGGAGCGTTGTCATATTTGTCAGGTTTCGAAAGGAACTGCGACTAATGCTGGTTTATATATGCCATTATCCGTGCCTGTAGAACCATGGGTGGATATCAGTATGGATTTTGTTTTGGGTTTGCCTAGAACTCAAAGGGGAAATGATTCTATATTCGTTGTGGTAGACAGATTTTCGAAAATGGCACATTTTATTGCTTGTAAGAAGACGGCGGATGCTGTTCATGTTGCTCAATTGTTTTTCAAGGAGGTCTATCGACTTCATGGATTGCCAGAATCTATTGTGTCGGATAGAGATACTCGATTTCTGAGTCACTTTTGGTTGAGTTTGTGGAAAATGGTGGGAACGAAGCTGAAGTTTAGTAGTGCTTATCATCCGCAGACGGATGGACAGACCGAGGTTGTGAATAGATCATTGGGGAATTTGTTGAGATGTCTTGTACAAGATAATCTGAAGAGTTGGGATGTGAAGTTATGCCAGGCAGAATTTGCTCATAATCATGCGATAAATCGTAGCACAGGGTTCAGTCCATTTCAGATAGTATATGCAAGCTTACCAAAGGGACCGTTGGATTTAACGGTAGTGCCACAATCAAAGAAGACAATTAAGAAAGCTGCTGATTTTGTTGAAGGATTGACAGAGTGTCATAAAATCGTTCATGAACGATTGGAGAAAGCAAACGAGAAGTATAAACGATCTGTAGATTTGAAGCGAAGAAATGTTGAATTTAATGAAGGTGATTGGGTTTATGCAGTGTTAACAAAGGATCGTTTTCCAGTGGGCGCTTATAACAAGTTAAAAGCTAGGAAAATTGGTCCTGTAGAAGTCGTGAAACGAATCAATGAAAATGCTTATAGATTGAAGCTGCCAGATGATGTGTACACGTCAGACGTATTCAACGTTAAGCATCTCGTACCTTATCACGAGGATGAGCATATTGCGGAGGAGGGATGTACTAATTCGAGGACGAATTTCTTTCAACCTGGGGAGGATGATGCAGCCCAGAAAGAAGAAGTCATAGGTCGTGTACGACCTAACACGTTGGTAAGTTGGGTACGACCTAAGGAGGAGGCTAATGGACTAGATTGTGGTAAAGAGTCACGAGAAGTTGTAGTTCTAGGTAGTATACGACCTACCAGTTTCAAAGATCACATGCTACGACCTAACAGGCTGGGAGGAAATGAGCTACGACTTAACGGAACAGATGATAAGTTGATGACGAGGTATGTAACAACCCGGGATTCGTATCAATTAATTATCGTCATTAAATGATTAATGGCAATAGCCGATTGTTATTGAGATTTTAATCGATTGTAATACTTTCGTAAATTCATCGTTGTTTTACGGGCTTTAAAATTTGTTTTGGCCCATTTCTTTGGTTACCGTGATTATCAAGCAAAACTCGGTTCCCCTTGGTAATCCATTCATTTTCGTTCGAAACCTAAACCTAATCAAACGAAGACAATCGAACGAAAATGGCGGCCACGATTCTTCGTTCGCTCGAAACTTTGGGGCTTCGTTCCCTTTGCGCTCGGCTTTGCTTGAGATTTCGATCTATGCTTGAGCTCCGGCCTCTTCAACACTTGCCTCGACTGGAGCTAGGGCTTTCGGCGATCTCGATCCTCTGGCGAATTAAAGGCTTCGACTTCCTTCGCCTCGCTCGTGTCCAATTCGTGGCAAAGGTGAGTGGTTTCCCCCGCTCACATCTAATTCATGCTTTGAGTTGATTAGTGTTCGAAGCTCTGTGATTTTGTGGTTTCTATTTGGTGGCTATCTTGACTTTGAGTGCTGTTCGATTTTTGTGATCGTTTTCCGTCAATGATGATTTTGGGTTTATATAGAGTCTGATTTGATATGCGTGATTCCCACGTCGCTGATCCTTTCCTTTAATACATTGTGATATTCTGGGAAATTTCTTCATACCCACGGTTTTTAATTTTGCATCGTTTGATCTCTGATTTTCACACGGCATTAAAACTTTCCTAATTTCAAAAACTTGTCTGTTTCCATATTTCTAAAGTTCGATTTAATGTCTCTGACTTTTTCAACTTTGATTCAAATAACCAAAATATGTGGCTTGACATCTTTTACTGTTTCCAGTGAACTTTGTTTCTGATCATCTCTGTGTTCTTCCCATCTGATCAATGAGTTGCATTTATTTTGATAAAGTGCATTTGCAACTGTCTTCTTTGTTGTTGATGACCTTGATGAGTTTGTTTGTGATGTTTGCACTTCATATTGTTCACTTAGTCATTGTTGGACTTGAGCTACTCTGGTAACTTGTACTTTTCACTGTTGATGTCTGGTCTGGTTGCTTGGTATATTTCTGTAGCTTCATTTGTAAACTTGTACATTTTGTTTGTTGGTTTCACTTGCATCTGGTCTCACTGAGTTTGGTTGCTGTCTTCATATAGATGATTCACTGGACATTTTCATGTAGCTGTAGTCTTTGTATCTCTTGTGCATGTTGTGCTTTTGTTGTAACTGCGGCACTTTTGCATGTGTATCTGATCTTTGTTCCCTATTGCACATTCACCTGTTTCCTCATGTCCATATAGGTGTATATATACTGGTTTGAGACCTGATGCTTTGAACTTGATCATGTTGGCATCTCTGGTTGGTCTGCATTATGATATTCTGGTTCATCTTTGTTTATTCTTGCATTCATCCTAGTAGTTGCAGTTGTCACTGTAGTTACCTTGTTCTTTTTGACTTGAGTCAGTTGCCATTGTGCTTGTGATCATTTGTTTGCACTGTCACTTCTTGTCTTTAACTTGTGATGATCTTGTACCTGTTCACTATAGTTGTTTATTTGATTCTGGACACTGTGAAGCAGATTATTGATGTTGTTTCAGTTGCATCTGCTTTCCATGCTATGTACTCGAGCTTGCAAACTGACTTGTATCATTCTCTTGAGTCTTTATTTGCAATCTGGTTTCCATGCATGTTGATTTATCTTGAGCCCTGTTTTCATGTTGATCTTGTGTATTTGAACTTTGAAAAACATGTTGTTTGAGTACATGTTGAATTTGTTGCATTCGAGCTCCTTCATGATATTTTCATGTTGTTGCCAAACTTGTTATGTGCAGCTCACCATTGATACACTGTTGAAGCTGCATCGTTTGGTCTGCACACCCATGTGCCTTCCTTGTTTCATTTTGTTCTTTTGGGTCCACTGCATAGCTTTGAGCCTCCTTGCTTATGCTCAGATCATTTCGAGTTTTATGTTAGCATCTGAGTTATTGTGCATTTATGCACTATGTTGAGTCTGAGTTTTGTATTTTGACATTGGCATTCCTGCACCGTGTTGAGTTCGAGTATACTCCTTCGATCATGTTGGCTTGAGGTCTTTGCTTGTTAAGGCTGCTGCTCGTATGTTCTAATCTGATGTATATCGTCTGACCATTCAGTTTGCATACCTATTCATCATGTCCAATGTGTATATGCACAGTTTCATACATGTGCCATCTTATTTCTTCTCTGGTCTGTTGGCCCTGTTGTGTTTCACTGCATCTTTGTAGCGGCGAGGCAGTACACGCGTGCGTGTACTGCAGCCCTAACAGGATTGACAGATTTAGTTGATATTTCGATCGTAAATTATTTCGTTGGTTAAATTCAATATTTTGAGGTTGTAATTGAAATGGTTCATTTCGATTGAGTTGTATCCGTTGGATTTTGGATTCATTGATCTTCTGAATATTCCATAGACTGTATTGGCGAGGCAGTACACGTTAGCGTGTATTGCAGCCAATCAGCATTGTTGTTTTTAAATTGGCATTTCAATTGTTAAATTGATTTGGATTGTTGATATGTTGCTTAATACTATATAGTGTTATAATTGTCGTTATCCAATCCTCGTATCGAGAGTTGGATATACGAGATTCTGTAACTGTCGCCTAATTGATATCTGATTATTATTGCTTCCGTGCACTAATAAACTGGTTTGAATTAGACTGACCTGGGTATTATTTTCTTTTGAATGTAATACTCGGGTCAGACCCGAGTTATTTCAGGTTGTAGATTTCTTTCTTTGAGTTGCTGTTCAGGATATGAAGACTTTTCACATCTTCTGAAGTTGTCCGTGTCATTTTGTAGTAGTCGTGTCATTATATAGAACGATATGTATTCATGTATATTAGTTGATAATGTACTTGTATATATAACTTCTAGAGTCGACAGTTGTAGTTGTATCATATGTATTGTGTCAATTATGTATCAACTGACTTCAGTTATATATATATGAGACTTTTGTTTTTATCTGTGTTCCGCATTTATATTATCTGTATTATTGTTATATCTAATGTCCTAAACTATTATGAACTATCGTAGTTTGTTTTATACTGATAATTGGATATGTCGATGGGAGTAAATAAATAATAGATGAAAAAAGAAAAAGTATATACCACTCCTACCGAGATAACCAATATTAGTGTAAGGCCAATTACGGATGGTCGCTCCTATCCAGCCTTATTCTTCGTAATAATAGACAGTATTTCTTTTAATACTCTTTGTTATTATGAGCATAGAGGTGGGGCGTCACAGTTGGTATCAGAGCTTGGGGTTTATGGACATAATATAAAACATGACTTGGATGGAACATATGTTACAACTATAGGTCGATGTTTTATTGTGATTTGAGTCAAAACTAAAGTTTTGAAATTTAGATGTAAATTTTTAAATATCTTTATTTAAAAATAAAAATGAATTTATGTTCTGATGATTTGATTGATTTGTGTTCTGTTTATCAGAGTGCGCAGCGGAAACAGTGAAACTGTCTTCGCTGAGTACAACTGATAATCTTTTTGATTTAAAAATCAAAATACGAAATTGATATGAATTTCATTTGTTGTTCACATAACTGTAATTAATTAGTTTCTTTGAGAATTTCGAATCCAAATTGGGGATTCGAAGGAATTGCAGATATGTGATTTTTGGTTGAAATTTCCGCTGACTTTCTTTTGTACTAATCATCTATTGATTAGATTTTTGCTGTTTTAAATTATCTTCATTGAAGATACATTTGAATGATTTTTTTTTTTGTTCATTTTGTAGTACGTGCAAAAATTTGAATTGCACGTTATTGCATTTATTTTACGTTGAACCGATGCTTGGTTATGATACGTATTTGGTTGCCGTTATTTTTATATCGGACTTTTTACACCAATGCTGAATTTTGAGGCACGGTGTTTTGTTGACAACTTTAATGAATGAAAATTTACTGAAGTCACATTTTGATATGAATCCTTTTGATGAGATATTTGATGTTTTAAAAATTTCTGTCGCTTTGACTTCAGTAACAGCCAAATTTGTAAAAGTGGATTTTCAAGCGGTTATTCCGCAAAACTGATGCGTAACCGTTTTTACGGTATTTTGAGAAGTACAATTTCCTTATCGAAGTTGTTACTGATTTGCTGTTCTAATCACGTGATTGGAAAATCATTTTAAAAATGAAAATTGTTTTATAAATTTTTAACGGTTTGCGTTTTCAAAAGGATGAGAAAGCGACTTAAACGATTCAGCAAAATCGAGGATTATGACCCCTTTCTTTTACTGTTTCGCTTAACTCCGGACTTGTCCAGTTGAGAAGGTGAATTGTTATTTTTATAAAATAAATAAAAATTGTTTTCAGAAATTTAACAGTTTACGCTTTCAAAAGAATGAGGAAGCGATTTAAACGTTTCAGCAAAATCGAGGACTATGACCCCTTTCTTTTACTGATTCGCTTAATTCCGGACTTGTCCGTTTGAGAATGTAAAGGGTATTTTTACAAAATACACAATTTTGCACTTTCAAGGAAACGATGAAGAGATTTAAACGATTTAGCAAAAGTGCGGAGTATGGAACCACACTTTTACTATTTCGGTTAATTCCGGAATCGTTAATTGAATATCTGTTGTTTTGATGATTCTACACTTTCAAGGAAACGATGAAGAGAATTAAACAATTTAGTAAAACTCGTGGTTATGGGACATGTGCGTTTACTATTTTGGTTAATTCCGGACTCGTTAATTGAAATATTTGATGCTTTCGTGTGCTTTCGAGCCACTATGTTGGACCTTCGGGTCATATGATGGACCTTCGGGTCAAATACCAGTACTAGACCTTCGGGTCATATGTTGGACCTTCGGGTCATTTGTTGGGCGCCAAAATTATGTTGAGTACTTGGTAGGCTTCGGCCATATGTTGTTGCACGTGCGGCGAATTAAAAACTCGCCATCTGATGGGATCGATCCAAGCTTTCATGTTGATTTTCTAGTCTTCTTAATTGATTTCTAGATATTTGTTGCTTCCAATTATCTGCAGGTAATTGGATATTTGTTGATATGAGTTCTGATTATCGTTTTTGATAATCAGATATTTGTTATTTCTAATTATCGCTTGTGATAATTAGATATTTGTTGATATGAGTTCTGATTATCGTTTTTGATAATCAGATATTTGTTGTTTCTAATTATCGCTTGTGATAATTAGATATTTGTTGATATGGGTTTTGATTATCGTTTTGATAATCGGATATTTGTTGCTTTTAATTATCGCTTTTGATAATTAAATATTTGCTGATTTGAGATTTAATTATCGCTTCAGATAATTAAATATTTGTTGATTTTAAATTTAATTATCGCTTGAGATAATTAAATATTTGTTGATTGAAATTTAATTATCGCTTCAGATAATTAAATATTTGTTGAATTTAAATTTAATTATCGCTTGAGATAATTAAATATTTGTTGCTTTTAATTATCGCTTTGATAATTAAATATTTGCTGATTTGAGATTTAATTATCGCTTCAGATAATTAAATATTTGTTGATTTTAAATTTAATTATCGCTTGAGATAATTAAATATTTGTTGATTGAAATTTAATTATCGCTTCAGATAATTAAATATTTGTTGAATTTAAATTTAATTATCGCTTGAGATAATTAAATATTTGTTGCTTTTAATTATCGCTTTTGATAATTAAATATTTGCTGATTTGAGATTTAATTATCGCTTGAGATAATTAAATATTTGTTGATTGAAATTTAATTATCGCTTCAGATAATTAAATATTTGTTGATTTTAAATTTAATTATCGCCTTAGATGATTAAATATTTGTTGATTTGAGATTTAATTATCGCCTGAGATAATTAAATATTTGTTGCTTTGAGATTTAATTATCGCTTTAGATAATTAAATATTTGCTGATTTCAGATTTAATTATCGCTTTAGATAATTAAACATTTTCTGTGTTAAGATTTAATTATCGCTTGAGATAATTAAATATTTGTTAATTTGAATTTGATTATCGCTTGAGATAATCAAATATGTGTTGAATTTGAAATTTGATTATCGCTGGAGATAATCAAATATTTGTTGAATTGAAATTTGATTATCGTTTTGATAATCGAATATTTGTTTTCTGATTATCGTTTGAGATACTCAGATATTTAATTTGTCTTCTGATTATCGTTTGAGATAAGTGAAAAATTGTGTTTTTGAGATTTGAGCTTCGTCTTTTTCTCTGGCGATTCAGGTGAGTAATTTGATTTACTCACATTCAATTCGTGCTCCGTATGGGATTTCTGCTCTGTTTTTCCTTCTCTTTTAATTGCTGGAACTCGATTGTTCTTACTTTTGTTAGTCGTCTGATTTTGATCCCTGATTCCCACGATGTTGATTCTTTTGATTTGAAGCAGTAGAACCTTTTGATTTCATATCTAGTACTTCCCCTGCTGACACTTGCTTTGCTTATACATTCGACATTGCCATGATCTTTTGGTTGTTACCTTTTATCCATTTATTCCCTATGATTGTGTGGACGCAATTTTTATAAGGAGGGGAGTCTGTAACAACCCGGGATTCGTATCAATTAATTATCGTCATTAAATGATTAATGGCAATAGCCGATTGTTATTGAGATTTTAATCGATTGTAATACTTTCGTAAATTCATCGTTGTTTTACGGGCTTTAAAATTTGTTTTGGCCCATTTCTTTGGTTACCGTGATTATCAAGCAAAACTCGGTTCCCCTTGGTAATCCATTCATTTTCGTTCGAAACCTAAACCTAATCAAACGAAGACAATCGAACGAAAATGGCGGCCACGATTCTTCGTTCGCTCGAAACTTTGGGGCTTCGTTCCCTTTGCGCTCGGCTTTGCTTGAGATTTCGATCTATGCTTGAGCTCCGGCCTCTTCAACACTTGCCTCGACTGGAGCTAGGGCTTTCGGCGATCTCGATCCTCTGGCGAATTAAAGGCTTCGACTTCCTTCGCCTCGCTCGTGTCCAATTCGTGGCAAAGGTGAGTGGTTTCCCCCGCTCACATCTAATTCATGCTTTGAGTTGATTAGTGTTCGAAGCTCTGTGATTTTGTGGTTTCTATTTGGTGGCTATCTTGACTTTGAGTGCTGTTCGATTTTTGTGATCGTTTTCCGTCAATGATGATTTTGGGTTTATATAGAGTCTGATTTGATATGCGTGATTCCCACGTCGCTGATCCTTTCCTTTAATACATTGTGATATTCTGGGAAATTTCTTCATACCCATGGTTTTTAATTTTGCATCGTTTGATCTCTGATTTTCACACGGCATTAAAACTTTCCTAATTTCAAAAACTTGTCTGTTTCCATATTTCTAAAGTTCGATTTAATGTCTCTGACTTTTTCAACTTTGATTCAAATAACCAAAATATGTGGCTTGACATCTTTTACTGTTTCCAGTGAACTTTGTTTCTGATCATCTCTGTGTTCTTCCCATCTGATCAATGAGTTGCATTTATTTTGATAAAGTGCATTTGCAACTGTCTTCTTTGTTGTTGATGACCTTGATGAGTTTGTTTGTGATGTTTGCACTTCATATTGTTCACTTAGTCATTGTTGGACTTGAGCTACTCTGGTAACTTGTACTTTTCACTGTTGATGTCTGGTCTGGTTGCTTGGTATATTTCTGTAGCTTCATTTGTAAACTTGTACATTTTGTTTGTTGGTTTCACTTGCATCTGGTCTCACTGAGTTTGGTTGCTGTCTTCATATAGATGATTCAATGGACATTTTCATGTAGCTGTAGTCTTTGTATCTCTTGTGCATGTTGTGCTTTTGTTGTAACTGCGGCACTTTTGCATGTGTATCTGATCTTTGTTCCCTATTGCACATTCACCTGTTTCCTCATGTCCATATAGGTGTATATATACTGGTTTGAGACCTGATGCTTTGAACTTGATCATGTTGGCATCTCTGGTTGGTCTGCATTATGATATTCTGGTTCATCTTTGTTTATTCTTGCATTCATCCTAGTAGTTGCAGTTGTCACTGTAGTTACCTTGTTCTTTTTGACTTGAGTCAGTTGCCATTGTGCTTGTGATCATTTGTTTGCACTGTCACTTCTTGTCTTTAACTTGTGATGATCTTGTACCTGTTCACTATAGTTGTTTATTTGATTCTGGACACTGTGAAGCAGATTATTGATGTTGTTTCAGTTGCATCTGCTTTCCATGCTATGTACTCGAGCTTGCAAACTGACTTGTATCATTCTCTTGAGTCTTTATTTGCAATCTGGTTTCCATGCATGTTGATTTATCTTGAGCCCTGTTTTCATGTTGATCTTGTGTATTTGAACTTTGAAAAACATGTTGTTTGAGTACATGTTGAATTTGTTGCATTCGAGCTCCTTCATGATATTTTCATGTTGTTGCCAAACTTGTTATGTGCAGCTCACCATTGATACACTGTTGAAGCTGCATCGTTTGGTCTGCACACCCATGTGCCTTCCTTGTTTCATTTTGTTCTTTTGGGTCCACTGCATAGCTTTGAGCCTCCTTGCTTATGCTCAGATCATTTCGAGTTTTATGTTAGCATCTGAGTTATTGTGCATTTATGCACTATGTTGAGTCTGAGTTTTGTATTTTGACATTGGCATTCCTGCACCGTGTTGAGTTCGAGTATACTCCTTCGATCATGTTGGCTTGAGGTCTTTGCTTGTTAAGGCTGCTGCTCGTATGTTCTAATCTGATGTATATCGTCTGACCATTCAGTTTGCATACCTATTCATCATGTCCAATGTGTATATGCACAGTTTCATACATGTGCCATCTTATTTCTTCTCTGGTCTGTTGGCCCTGTTGTGTTTCACTGCATCTTTGTAGCGGCGAGGCAGTACACGCGTGCGTGTACTGCAGCCCTAACAGGATTGACAGATTTAGTTGATATTTCGATCGTAAATTATTTCGTTGGTTAAATTCAATATTTTGAGGTTGTAATTGAAATGGTTCATTTCGATTGAGTTGTATCCGTTGGATTTTGGATTCATTGATCTTCTGAATATTCCATAGACTGTATTGGCGAGGCAGTACATGTTAGCGTGTATTGCAGCCAATCAGCATTGTTGTTTTTAAATTGGCATTTCAATTGTTTAAATTGATTTGGATTGTTGATATGTTGCTTAATACTATATAGTGTTATAATTGCCGTTATCCAATCCTCGTATCGAGAGTTGGATATACGAGATTCTGTAACTGTCGCCTAATTGATATCTGATTATTATTGCTTCCGTGCACTAATAAACTGGTTTGAATTAGACTGACCTGGGTATTATTTTCTTTTGAATGTAATACTCGGGTCAGACCCGAGTTATTTCAGGTTGTAGATTTCTTTCTTTGAGTTGCTGTTCAGGATATGAAGACTTTTCACATCTTCTGAAGTTGTCCGTGTCATTTTGTAGTAGTCGTGTCATTATATAGAACGATATGTATTCATGTATATTAGTTGATAATGTACTTGTATATATAACTTCTAGAGTCGACAGTTGTAGTTGTATCATATGTATTGTGTCAATTATGTATCAACTGACTTCAGTTATATATATATGAGACTTTTGTTTTTATCTGTGTTCCGCATTTATATTATCTGTATTATTGTTATATCTAATGTCCTAAACTATTATGAACTATCGTAGTTTGTTTTATACTGATAATTGGATATGTCGATGGGAGTAAATAAATAATAGATGAAAAAAGAAAAAGTATATACCACTCCTACCGAGATAACCAATATTAGTGTAAGGCCAATTACGGATGGTCGCTCCTATCCAGCCTTATTCTTCGTAATAATAGACAGTATTTCTTTTAATACTCTTTGTTATTATGAGCATAGAGGTGGGGCGTCACAAGGTACGACTTAGTTAAGTCGTCTAACCGACCTAACGAGTCACCCAGAGGAAAAGCAAAACAAATTGGTGAAGTATTAGGTCGTGAACGACCTAACGAGTCAGGAGTTAGGTCGCAAGGCTTAGGTCGTGAAGTTTCTGATGCCGCTTTTGTTTTAGGTCGCAAAGCTCTGGATACCGTTGAATCTTCTGACGAGTTAATCTCTGCCATTGATTTTCTTAAGTCGCGTGAAGGTGCTGTGGTCTTAGGTTGCGAAGTTATGGTTCTTAAGTCGCAAGGTCTTATCTTTAAGTCGTTACAGCTGGATGCCGTTGATTCTTAGACCGAGATAATCTCTGCCACTGATGGAAGCTGAATCTATTGATAAGTCGTGTACGACTTATACTAAGTCGTAGGTCGCAACTTTTATAAGTCGTGAGTAGTTTGTAATACATATATGTTGAGTCGCTTCTGTTATAAGTCGTAAGTCGTCTGTTTTCATATGTCGTCTGTTGTAAGTCGTATGGTGTCTATATTCTGTTGAGTCGTAAGTCGTGTACGACTTATGTTGAGTCGGAGACTTTGTTAAGTCGGAAACGACTTAGGAGTTAGTGAAATTTCTGTTGTAAAGTTGTTCGCCTATAAATAGGCCGCGAGTCTCATTTGTAAAGGTTGTTGATTTTTGAATAAAATTCTCTTTTGATTGTTGTGTGCTTTCATCTAAATTGGTAGTTGAGTGTAATCTCCTATCTCCTCTTTCGGTTAATCGAGTGCGCTCGATTCAACGATTGTAGAAGCCGATTCGCGGAATCTAGTGCGCTAGATCAACGCTCGAAGAATTGAAGATCTTTGAACCCGGTATCGTGCATGATCAACGAGTTCGGGATAGCTAGAGTTCGGTATCTTTGGATCAACGAATTCGGGCATTTCAGTATCTTCCAATCCACTGATTACTACTTTCACCGATTGAAGATTGTTTGTTTAATCCGTTGCGTCAATAACTGATGTCAGTTACAATATAGTTGACACAATACATATGATACAACTACAACTGTCGACTCTGGAAGTTATATATACAAGTACATTATCAACTAATATACATGAATACATATCATCCTATACAATGACATGACTTCTACAAAATGACAAAGACACTTCAAAAGATGTGAAAAGTCTTCATAGCCTGAACAGCAACTCAAAGAAGGAAATCTACAACCTGAAATAACTCGGGTTTGACCCGAGTATTAAATTCAAAAGAAAATAATACACGGGTCGGTCTAATTCAAACTTAGTTATTAATGCACAGAAGCAATAATAATCAAATTTCAAATAGACGACAGTCACAGAAATCTCGTATATCCAATCTCTCGATACGAGAATTGGATAACGGCAGATATAACACTAAACAATGTTAAACGACAAATCAACAATCCAAATCAGAATACAACTCCAAAACATTGAAATTAACCAACGAAACAATTCAACAAATCGAAACATCAATTTAAAACTGTCAAAACTGATAGGGCTGCAGTACACGCACGCGTGTACTGCCTCGCCACTATCGCAGGAGATACGCGAAAGCTCATTGAAAGTCACAATGATCGCAAGGTCAAACCCCGAAATCGGGTTCAACTCAAGTGAATTTGAAAACATACCCAGATGCATTAATACAATGCAAAACTGCATATAAAACTAAACTGCAGTCACAAATGAATACGAGGTGCAAACTGCAACAAAACTGTACAACATAGAAGTAGTGAAACAGGTTCAAGTTGAACCATGACCCAGTGCAACTCAGTGCAACCCAAGTCTGCAACATATAAATCAAGTGCAGTTTATCACAAACAAGACCAAGTGCAATAAGGACCAAAATCAACTAGGCAAAACACTTGAATACAATGGCAAACTGCAACATGTACTACAACCACCACTTGAATTCAATGGCCAGTACAAGGGACAACAAATCAAGCTGCCAATAAAAATCAATGCATCAATGCAATGAAACCCAACAAGGCAAAAATCTCAACAAAAAGCACTGCAGCCACCACAATATTTTAAGGGCAAGACTGCAACAATGAAACATACATCTATATACATACATGAATGTATGTATACAAATGGTCAAATGAACAGAAGGCAAATTGAACAACTACAAGTGCAGGTAGCAGAAATAATGCAAACTACAACATGAATAGCAACACATTCAAGGTGCACAGAGAAATGTGCACATGACAATATGACAATTTCATAAACAAGTTCAAGTGTGCTAATGCATAAGAACTTGAAGATATGCAACTCAACTTAACTATTATGATCAAACTTAGTTCAACATGACGGCAAGCAGTGCCACGAGGCCACCAAACCGTGAACAGTGAAGGCCACTATAGTGGAAAGAAATAAGATGGCCAAGTGACAATGTACATGCTTCCAAACTGTCGGGCTATAAAAATGAACCACACAGTGGATGTCCAAATAGTAATGTAGCAACAAAATGAAACAGTGGACAAAATGCCTTAGCAAGTAACATGAACAAGTCTCAAACTCAAACCAGTATAGAAATGCACCAAGACATAACAGGAAAACAAGTAACAGTACAGTGTGGAACTGGAATGTACACTGAAGCAATTTAAACATGTTACAAGTGAACACAGATGTCTAACATGATCAAAGACAAGAGTGTAAAATGGAATACAACAGCAATATAATCAAATTCATCAATGCACATGAACTGGACTACATGAAAATGCAACATATAGACAACAGATGTGAATGCAGACAACAAATACTACAACTACATATACCGCATATGTCTACCATGTAACAGATACATGATCGAGGATGCAGACTCCAGTACGTCAATCATGAACTTGAAGACATTATCAAGTTAATGCCACAGTTCAACCCAGACATGTTCGAAATCAATACCAGAAACAGTGCTTACATCAAACAAATGCAAGGCAAAAATCGAAACAATTTCTGAAAGAGTAAACCTTCATCACAAGGTAAAAATGCCAATTCATAGCCGGGTGTGACAATGTCAACAGAAAATAATCAGAGCCGAGGCCAAAAAGGAAGACGAGAAACAGTCGAGCAAATTCATTTCAACAGCGAAAATGACAAACAAAACAAAGTCACAATAGAAGTTCACATAACAACATCAATATCCAAGATTGAACGAAAACAACAATTAATGGCCGAAGTTATGAAACAACAAATAAAATCGAACAAGGATAAAAAATACTACCAGAGGCTGTAAAGAGTATAGTCCAAACCAATAAGGTCGACACCATTCTCTTAATAAATTTGAGTATCGAAGCACAGTTCAATAAAATCTCAAGCCAAGGCCGAAACGATATTTTTAACAAGACAGAAATCATTTGAAAGTTGAATTAGATGTGAGAATTTACTCACCTTGTTTACGAATTTGACCAAATAGGAGCGGCCGTGGGTGCAACTCGAAAAGACGAACGATTGATGGAGCAGCAACCTCATACGATCGATCTTCTTGTGGTCGGCGCCTTCGATTCTGAGAAGCCCTAAGCTTCAGAGGGGAATGAACGAAAGAACGAGACGGAGCCGCCATTGTTTTTGATTTTCTTTGTTTGATTAGGTTTAGGTTTTCGAATCAAAAGGAAAAGGGAAACGGTTATTTTATTTATCACGGCACCAAGGATAAAACATGGGCCAAGTTTCACTTACAGCCCGCATACCCTTTATCAAATTATTAAAAGAATTTCCAATAGAAATCTACAAGCCGATTTAATCGTCTAACGACGACATTAATTAATACGAAAACCTGGGTTGTTACAGACATTCCCTACAAATTTTATAATTATTATAAAAGATATAATTTACAAATCCAATATCAAGTATTAAGCAACCAAACTAGAACTGATTTTAACATAAGTACATTGTTGACAATCTTAATATGTTGTTCACTTATAGTTTTAGAATGTACCTTTTAATGTTCTTTCTCATGGACACATGCTTCCTATGTATTTTGACTAAAAACCAAACTATTCGATTATAGTTTTGAGTGGATTGGATAATGTATATATACTAATATAATTTAATTGCATTTTGTAATTATTTTCTCCATAATTTTCTTTATATATGAAGTCGTTAGAATAGCTTGAAGAAGGAGGAAGAAGATTAAGTAAATAGCTTAGGAATTTATGTAAGAGGAGTGTTGTATTTATAGGAAATTTTGAAAACAAAATATCTAAACATTAATGGACCAAAATGCCCTTGCCCACACCCCTTTCATCACCTAAAATGCACGAATACTCCCTCCTTTCAACCTCCAAGTGCTTGTGTAAGAGTGTAAGGTGAGTTTATTGTTTACAGACACAAGTTACTCATTTACAAAATTTCAATTTCGTAATCACATTCAGTCTATTTTGTATTACTTCATTGGTTTATATATACTTTGAATTCATTTAATCACCACTAATTGAGTCAATTACTGCAATTGCTTTCGAATTAAAATTTTGAACTAAACAAATAGGTAACTTATACAATTGTAACCATTAAAAATTTAATCAACTTTAAGTTTATTACTTTCAAGCAAATAATATGATTACTTATAGAACATTGACTTCTTATTTATTGTAATCCAATTTCATTAATTTATTAATGCTTACATTTATTTCCTATATCCAATTTGTTACAACTTTACCTATAATTAACACTATTTCCTTTATTTAGGTTATTATTTCAAACATAGATCACAAGCTTACATTCCTTTATACTATCTTAGGGAACCAATGTACATTTCTAATACTTTATTGCATTTATTGAAATCAAATTTCCAAATTTACTAGATACAACAAATTATGACCTTACAGTTATTTCAATTAATTGGGATTGCGCAAAAAAAATTATTTATGAACATAATTGCATTAATTTATATTCAGTAACCAATGAATCAATATATATTTCACACATAAATACACTGATTGTATTGGTTTATACTATATTCCATCTTAAACTAAGTCATAACATTTGTATCATTATATTAAATTGGAAATGTTCATTCACGTTCATTACTTATTAACTTGCAATAACGTATTTCTTTAATTTACATCTAATTACTGTTAACCATGTTTTTATGGCATAATCAATTCAATACTTACCTCTAATTTCTCATATTCAATTTATATCTAGGTATAAAAACCTTCACTACTCCATTTATTACTTTACACAATAAAATAACATTTAAACTCATAAATGTAATACCCAATTTCATTTTAAATCCAATTGATTTCCAATCAAAGTTTATACATATTTCAAACCACTATTGTAATTACTCCCAGAACATTGGTTTTATTAAATGACCATTTATTATAATTTAATTTCCTTAATTAAGTCCAATGTTTACATTTCTTTTCACATTCCAAATTTTATAACTAAGTATACATCTACATTATTCCCTACTTACAAAATTTGAATTAATTACTATTTATTAGTTGCTTTACTGATCAATTCAATAATTGCATTGGTTTATCCTATATTAAATTTATTACCCAACATTCCTATATTCATCTTAGATTTTTTTAAATGGCTATATTCCAGAATGTGAAATCTTGTCTATTACACATATTAATTTAGGTTTTAAAACTAATTAATAAAGTTTCCTTAGTCCAATCCTTTTTACCAATTTAATTTACATTCACACATCCGTTATTATTTCAACAATCATTAAAGTAACGTTTATCAACAACACAAACATTATGATTTATTTATCTAACATTGATTGTATAAGTTTCCCATTTATTACGTATTATAGTATCAATTGATATAATTTAAAATCTGTTTCCCAAATCTATTACTTTTCAATCAATTAAAACTTCACAATTGTTTACATCAATTGGGATTTACACTACATTTATTATTTATCAACTTGTTCTAACCTTATTACCTAAATTTACGTTCATTTACTATTGAGCAATACTATTTAATTTCATTCAATAATTCCACTAGTTTTACTCAAATTCCCGTTATTGTAAACCTTATTTGTTCATTAAAATTAAATTTTGATTCCAATTAAATCAACAAATTCAACATGCAATTTATAATAGTTATTTACAAGTATGAATGGAATTAAGATTTATTTCAAATATTATCTTAGTTTACATTAACATAATAATTTATTACCTTTAATGAATTTAATCCCCAATTCATTACATGCAATCAATTTGACCTTACATACTTCAATATTCCCACCTTCATCTTAATTCTAATATACTATAGTATCAAATTTCAATTTCTCACAATAAAACCATTTATTATAAATTGCGTACCCATTTATTATAAATTTCAATTTGCTTACGTAAGGAATAAATTATAACTTATAATCAGTGTTCCATACCGCTAAATGAACCGAGCAAAAGGAAATGAAAGTTTAGAGAAAGTTTTTTAACAGTGGACAATATATATGAAAATGGAAAAATAATTGTGATATAGTCGATCCGGTAAGAAACAGTAATCAGTATGAACTGAGCATAAGAAAACAAAAGTCTTGAAAAAGCTTTTTAACATTGGACATTATATATGAAGACAAAAAAACAATATGGATATATTTCAACACGTAAAAAATAGTTAGCAGTATGAGCTGACAGCACAAAGTAGTTGCAATTGCAGCAAGAAAAAAGACAGTGGTGTAGGTAAGGAAAAAGGATAGTAGAGAATGTCAAATATGACCCACGTTAAAACTGTTTGCAAATATATTTGTTTATAAAAGTCAGCCCAAAACGGTAGCTTGTACTATGAAGAAATACCTGAAGAAAATTTACAGTATTATTACATGTGCCTGTAGGCAAGAAGAAATAGCAAGAACAACTAAAATATATATAAAAACGGCAACGGAGGCTGGTAAAATGCAGTCGAGGTCAACGTGTTGACCATATTCCTTTCTTCAACGTGCTGCTGTTCCAGAATTTGGACCTGAAAAAATATATGACCATGCATATGAGTGTTTAATATGAACAATGTGTGGTACTTGAGCTAGGAGGACCAAGTACAACATGACTTTGTGCCAATAGGTTAAAGCTGAATACAGTCCAACAATGAGTACTGTTATAAATTTATTCACTCAGCAATCGACGGGCTGAAGTTGTGGGAAATTAACAGAGTTATATAGCGTCTACAACTACATGGTCGAGGTAAGTATACAAAATGAAGGAGAATGGCGGCGAATAACAAACCATATGCAGAAAACAAATATTAGGGAACAGTATTTTACCACTTTTGTATCATTTACTATTTACCGAAATTCAATAACTGTGTTTTAGGTGAACAAAGAATACACTACATAAATGATATCTACCTAGGTCAATGAAATCAATTGAAAATGAATATATTAAATGGCAAATATAAATCCCACACACATATACAGTTCAAAAAATGTTGTTTCTAGCGGGAATAATTCAACCGGTTTAAAGCCAAAGAAATCACCAACCAAACAGCAAATAACATCCACCGATATCCATCGTTTAATTGTATACCAATATATTATGTATCTCTCTTTTATGGTTGGTCTAGCACCATCCTATATAGTTAAACATACAATTTACAAATTAAAAGATCTGTATAGTAACTTCATAGCAAATTTTATTATATCCACATGGTACACGTGAATAAAGGTCACATTTAATTAGTATTCCACTAAAGGTTACAGTTTTAATTTCTCACTAAAATATACACACAACCATATAAAATTAAACAAACAGAAACATAAACAAAATTCTTAAGGAATAAAATATCAATGGAATCGTGTACAAACCTCAGATCAGCTCCTCTAATAACATATGCATGGTCACATGCACCAATCAAACATCTTAAGGATAGGAGAGGTAGAAATCAAGAACTTGTCATCCACTTTAGAAATTTCAAAGATTTGGAGATTCCTACTCTATTGCTAGAAATTTGTGCCAACATCTTCAATATCTAAATGACAACCACCTTGATAATCTTTTCAAGAAGCAACTATGTGGTTGCATTTTTTCATAAAACCATTATCTATGAGAGAGCGCTTGGAAAATAGGTTTGCGAAATCTTTTTTTGATTAGAAAGCATTTCTTCAAAACAAACTGGAGTCTTTTTTACTATTGAACTATTTTGCTAGCACTGACCTCATATCTCCATCTTAGTAATCTTTGTTATCTTTGAATATTCTCATTATTAACAACAATGGGTGTTGAAACAATTTTTTTTTCTATGATATCTTTTAAAGTTATCATAAACTCTAGAGAAGGGGCAACCTCACTTGAATATTCATCATCTTTAACATTTTGGTATAAGCTCCATTAGAAAGTGTCTGCTAATGGGTTCTCATCTCTCCCTACATAGATCATCTCTCCAAATTTAGTGTTATTTATTAATTCAATAACTACTTCTCTCCGTTACTCTTTATTATTTTTGGTAGACTAACGTCAAAATTTGTTAAGGAAAGGAAAATCGAAACCTACATATATACACTTAGGCATACACATAAGCACAAACACATGCACGCACGCACAGGGTTAACAATTATTGGCACTTTTGATTAAAAATTCAAAAAATATATTTAATTTTGGTCATATGAATCTTGTTAAGTGCATTTCTAATTTTATGAAAAATACAAAAAAATTATCAAAAATAATTCTAGTGGGTAATTTAAAACATGTTTTTGAGAAGGGTTATTCATATATTAAGTTTGAAAATAAGGGATGGATCCTTATTTCAACTTTTAAATATAAGTTATAAGAACGTGAAAGTTTCATTTGATAAAAAATGAGAAAGTTGTCATTTAATTGCCAAGTATTTGAAAATTGAGAAAGTGGGATATTAATACATTAGCAAAAATGTGTTACTAAAGAGATAAAGATAAACTGTTATATTGATTTGACACCAAGCACAATAATGTAAACTAAAATGAAATATAATGCATCAAAATTTGAATATTTAGTTCAAATTCATGTTTTATGCTGAACTTATTTTGGCATTTTTATTATCCTATAAATAGTGTTTAATCATATATGTATGATGCATGATGTGCTATCTGTACATGGACATGGTTGTTCGTAGGAAACCAAGAATATAGTGACTATATTTTTGCGCTATATGGAAAAACTTATGAGAAAACTAAAACAATAAAAATTAAGAAAAAGTACTTACTTCGTTAGCAACAATCGATATAATCCTTGGGATACCGTTTATAATCCAATATCATTGTTTATCAAATAAAATCAGAATGAACTAAGAGAAAAACATTGTGACGACCGCCCATGACCCCTGCACCGAATCTAGAGATAGTGCGCTGTAAAGTGTGCCAGGCGACCATAGACGATTGTCAAGGTAAGATTTAAAACAAAAGGATCTATCGTATTACTCACAGCGCATGGACAAAATACAATAGAACATATGTATAGTGAAGCTTTACAGAACAAAATGACATCATATAAAACTCCATAATAGTTGAATACAAGCATCCACATAGTCAATACATCCAGCCTCACTACAAATCTCTCAGAGAATACAAAACAGCGGAATATCCAGTACATATAAGAAAATAATATGCAACCCTCTAGCTCGTCTTCGATATCAGCATCGTGAGAAGAGAACAGCACCTGTCACCTGCTACCTAGTCTGCCCGTCCCAAAATGGACGAACAGCCCAAGGCAATAAGAATTTAAAACAAAAAGCCTTGAGTCAGACAACAGTCTTAGTGAGCAGTAAATTAACTAACAACATACCAAAAGAGCATAAAGGAAAAGGAATAGGAATACAACCCTCCCACTCCAACCTCATTCTACAGTGATAGCCCCCAGACACACACTAAGCAGAAGCAAACATAGCAGAGCATACAATTTAAAGTAAAGCTACTATCACTCGAGTCAAGGGCGATGTTTTCCAAGTACCAAGGCCTAAATCAGATAAGCACCCAGAAAAATACCGCTCTTGAGTCCGAATGACGATACAACCACACATCCATGACTCTGGCTATCACTGTTATCATTGCTTCGATATCACCGTTAATTGAATGACCGGCACATTCTTTCAGCCGTCCGTCAAGGGCTAATGGAAACCCCGGTTCTAGACATAACTCCCGCACGTCGTCGCAGCCCGTGCCTAGGACTATCGAATCTGCCCAGAGTACTCGACCATCAACAGTTGGCCGTTGGGACTATCGAATCTGCCCAAACGTACTCTTGCTTAGAGCATGCTAGAACCTTCAACAACGATGCTATCCAAGCCTCCTAGTCATCCTCCTCGACGACTATTCTCATATCCATTCATTATCTTCAACTCGAATCATATCACCGAGTTATCAACATGCTTGGAATGATCCCGTCTGGATTAGACCAAGTCTTCATCATATGATGCCTCGCTTCATTACACCCTTGCAAAGCTTCATCTCAACTTCACATCATCAAATCTATGCATAAGAGCTTCATCATCCCGCTACATATGCCACGAGCAGCTTTTCCAATTCAAGAGCCTTTCCCTTAGCTTTTGAATCACCTTCGATCTAAATCTAGTCATCAATCATCTAGTTCATAACAATCAATCAAATCAAACATCAATCCAAGCAATCAAGCATTCAAAAATGATCTAAGTAGACAATTATAACAATAATGGCATTTTCGTAATTAAAGAGTTGAAAGTCCAATAAGCATGAAAACATGTATTATATCTCTACAAACTTGATGAATGAACTTGCATAGGTTAACATATGATAAAATGGATGCAACATCATCATGAACAATGGATCTATATGGATCTACACATAGGATGAAGAAAATGCATGGAAATCTCTATTTTAACACCAAAACGAGCCAACAATCCGATATACTCCTTTGGATCCGTGTGAGAGATAATCACCACTCACCAAATCACCTAAACAACCTCAAATCAACACACTTCAGATCTGGACAGCGAAGGATGAAGCTAGATCTATCACAAATCCGCTTCAAATGAAGAAATCTCTCTTGAAAAGATGAAGATCTTCAATCCAAGCTTTTGAATCTTCAATCTCGATCTTCGATTTGGATGGATGGAAGCACTAGATTAGAGTGGAGAAAAGAAGTGAAGAAGTGTAGAAGTCGAGCTCTCAAAATGGCAGCACTTCGTCGCTTCAAAATCCGGATCCCAAAAAGTGAGAACAACCCCTCCTATTTATAGCTGAAAACTGCCTGAGTCGTAACTCGGCTATCTCCTTAAGTCGTTGCCGACCTAACGTATGCCGACCTACGACCTAAAAACCCCCACGACTTAACAGAGCCTCCGACCTAACCCTTAGCCAACAACTCCGACCTAACAGATACGCGCGCCTCAACTCCTACGATCTAACACTTCTGCGCATACGACCTAACTATTAAGTCGACCTACGACTTAACACATACTTCGACCTAACACTTAGACGAAACCCAGCGACCTACGACTTAACAGGTTACGACCTAACACTTAGACGAAACCCAGCGACCTACGACTTAACAGGTTACGACCTAATTCCTTAAGCCTCCACGCGACCTAACATAAGTCGCGAACAACTGGGATGCGACCTAACTCTACCCAGACTTACGACTTAACTCCTTAAGTCGCTCACTACTACTTAGGTCGTTGCCGACCTAACTACACTGCTAACTTCTATAGGTCGTCCCAACCGACCTAACAACTTAATTACTAAGTCGCTAACCCGGAACCACTAGGTCTGCCTACCCTTGAGTCGCCATATCCTTAAGTCGGTCAGTCTTTAGGTCGTTAACTCGCCCTGCCGACCTAATTACTTAACTAAATCCTAGGTTGCACAATTTTATAGGTCGCTCCAACTAACCCACGACCTAACACTAACTCGCAAGTCCTTAACTCGGTCACGACTTAGCTCTTAGGTCGTCCACGACCTAGGACTTAGACAAATTTCCCCAAAAATCTGAAATGACTTAAAAATGCAAAAATTCCAGATTTGACGAACTTTTCGATCCGTGAAAAATACGGGTCGTTACATTCTCTCCCCCTTAGGAATTTCGCCCCCGAAATTCCAAGCAAACAAAGCAATCAAAGACTATTCTGTACGCCTACCATCCATAGCAATCAACAAACCATGCATCCAATTCTAACTTAGCGTACAGAATTCTAAAATTAGAACAAGTTACAATATCGTGAGATGACACGACACCTTAGGGCCATACTTTGAAGAGTTCAGGATGAGCTGCTTTCATCCTCTCTTCCACCTCCCACGTACAGTCGTTATCATCATCACTCCATTGTATCTTGAGCAACTTAACTACCTTCCTCCTAAGCTGTTTCGTGTCGGTTTCCACAACACGAAGTGGCTTACGAGGTCTTCTATCAACTGGATCAACTTCAAAATCTTCATAGCTATCAGCAGAAACCACTGCATTCGAGTCATGCACATACTTCCGTAGATACGATACGTGAAAAACATTGTGCACACCCGACATCTTCTCCGGTAACTCCAATCTATAAGCGAGCTTTCCAATTCGCTCGATGATCGGGAATGGTCCAACAAATCTCGGAGTCAATTTTCCTTTCTTCCCGAATCTAATAACATTCTTCAGTGGAGAAATCTTCACAAAAACCATATCCCCTACGTCGAATTCCAAATCCTTTCGACGCTTATCGGCATAACTCTTCTGACGGTCTTGGGCTGCCTTCATTCGTTGCCGAATGATCTCTATGCAATCTGAGGTCTGACGAATCATCTCTGGCCCAAGTATCAGCTTTTCTCCAGTTTCCAACCAACATGTCGGAGAGTTACACGGTCTTCCATACAACGCCTCATACGGTGCCATACCAATGCTTGACTGGTAACTGTTGTTGTACGCAAACTCCACCAAATGAAGGTGATCTTCCCATGATCCTCCGAAGTCCAAAACACATGCTCTGAGAAGATCTTCCAAAACTCGGTTGACTCTCTCGGTCTGACCATCTGTTTGGGGATGATAAGCTGTACTCAAACACAACTCGGTTCCCAAAACTTCCTGGAAGCTCTTCCAAAATCCACTAGTGAACAATGGGTCTCGATCGCTCACTATGCTCTTCGGAATACCATGGAATCGAACTATCCACTTAATATACAACTCAGCCAACTTTGATGCAGTCCTAGTCGATCGAACAGGAATGAATCGTGCACTCTTAGTCAGACGATCCACAATGACCCAAATCCCTTCATTTCCCGTTCTGGTTCTAGGCAATCCATCGATGAAATCCATCGACACTTGTTCCCACTTCCATGTAGGAACTTCTAATGGCTGAAGCAATCCACTTGGCTTCTTCTGTTCAGCTTTAATCAACTGGCAGTTCATACACTTAGAAATAAAATTTCCAACATCCTTCTTCATACCTTCCCAATAGTAGGTTCTCTTCATATCCCGATACATCTTATTTCCACCTGGATGAATTGTCAACCTCGAGTGATGACTTTCCTTCAGAACTTCACTCCTCAACTCATCTATATCGGGAACAACTAGTCGTCCTTGCTTCCGAAGCCAACCCTCTCGATCGACCTCGAATCCTTTATCCTTTTCTGGATCCAATCCAGATTCCAATTCACGGATAATCTTGACAAGCTTATCATCTCGCTTTTGGCTCTCACCAATCCTTTCCACAAGAGTGGGTCTTATCGATAAGTTTGCCAACATCTCAGGTTCCAATTCACATCTAGGCCTGAAGTCAAATCCAGCTAAATACTCGAGACTCTTCCATTCTGAAAACATGGCTCCCAATCCTGCATGTCTTCGACTTAACGCATCTGCCACTGCGTTACCTTTTCCCGGAGTATAAGCTATACCAAAATCATACGATGCCAAAAACTCTAACCAACGTTGCTGCCGAAGATTCAAATCCTTCTGGGAGAAAAGATACTTTAACGACTTATGATCCGTAAACAACTCGAATCGAACTCCCAACAGATAATGTCTCCACATCTTCAGAGCAAATACAATCGCCGCCAATTCCAAATCATGAGTTGGGTAATTCCTTTCATGCGGCTTCAGTTGTCGACTGGCATACGCAACAACTTTATCCTTCTGCATCAGCACTGCTCCAAGTCCAGTACCACATGCATCGGTGTAAACCACCATCTCATCATTCCCACTTGGAATAGTCAAAACAGGAGCACTCGTCAGTCTCTCTTTCAGGATTCCGAAAGCTTGCTCACACTTAGCATCCCAACTGAACACTTGGTTCTTCTTCGTCAATCCTGTTAATGGTGCAGCTATCTTGGAGAAGTCTTTGATAAACCGTCGATAATATCCTGCTAATCCAAGAAAACTTCTCACATCTAATGCATTCTTAGGTCTAACCCAATCCTGGATTGCTGCCACCTTAGCGGGATCAACCGCTATTCCACTTCCAGAAATCACATGGCCTAAGAACCTCACTTCACTCTTCCAGAAGTGACACTTCAAAAACTTAGCCTTCAGCTGATGTTTTCGCAAGATCTCCAAAACGATACGCAAGTGCGTCTTGTGCTCTTCTTCCGTTCTGGAATAAATCAGAATATCATCCACGAACACAAGTACGAACTTGTTCAACTGATCTCTGAACACTCTATTCATAAGATCCACAAAATATGCTGGCGCGTTAGTCAATCCAAACGGCATTACCAGCCACTCAAAGAAACCGGATGGTGTCCTAAAAGCAGTCTTCGGCACACTATCCTTAGCCACTCTCAACTGGTGAAATCCCGTTGCCAAATCCATTTGAGAAAACACCTTAGCTTCGTGAAGCTGATCAAACAAGTCGTCTATCCTTGGCAATGGATACTTGTTCTTCTTAGTCACCTTGTTCAGCTCACGATAATCGACACACAATCTCAATGATCCATCTGCCTTGGTTGCAAACACAACTGGTGCACCCCACTCGGACACACTACGCCGAATGAATCCTTTCTGTAAAAGGTCATCAACTTGCACCCTCAACTCCTGCTGTTCCCTAGGCGCCATCCGCCTAAGAGGCATCACAACAGGTCTGGCTCCTTCAACTAGATCTATACGAAACTCGATCTCTCTATGCGGCGGCAACCCTTTGACTTCGTCAAAGACATCCTCGAATCTATTTGCGATCGGCACTAAAGACAGTCCATCCCGTGGAACAACTAGCGAATACATGAAGCTCATGAAGACGCCTTCTTCATGCTTACATCGTATCACAATCTTTCGCCCCTCCACATTCTCGACTGTCACCTCCAGCCTCTCACAATCAACCTTAGCCGCATACTTCCTAAGCCAGTCCATACCCAAGATAATTCCGAACCCCGCAAAGTTCAGAACAAAGCAATCACAAACAAAAGAGCAACCATGACTCGATACAACTAGACCACGGCATAACATACACAAACAAGACGAACCCCCAACTGGATTAGTCACAACCAGTGGCCTATCAACAATATCCGGCTTCAAATTTAACCGGCCTACTAGTTCATTACAAACAAACGAATGCGAAGCTCCAGTATCAAACAAAACTCTAACTGGAACACCACATAGGAAAAGAGTACCTTGAACAACCACACTCTTTCCCTTCTCTTCAGCAGTAGGAGCTTTCGAAGACGACGGAACAGCTCCTAAAGCATAGGCTTGCACAATCTGCCTGTCCTTCCTTGGTTCTGGACAATTCTTCCTGAAATGCCCCGGCTTGTCACAGTTGTGACACTTCATCGGTGCCTTCGGATTCTTACAATCCTTAGAGAAATGGCCCTTCTGTTGACAATTGTAGCAAGTCACCTCGCCTTTCGGCTTCTTCTGGCCATCCTTACCTTTCTGCTGCTGCTGCTTCCTCTTCTGGTTTCCACCCTGCTGTGGTTTAGATTCTCCCTTGGTAACAGCAACAACAGGTCCTTCCTTAGGAAACAGACTCTCATGCCTAAGAGCTTTCTCCACAAGCTTCTCAAATGAATCGTCCAAATGATCCACCAACTGTCTCCCAAGATAACTATCCAAGCCGGTCACAAACTTCTCATTCTTCTGATAAGCAGATTCAATATATGACCGAGCATACTTGGACAAAGCTTCGAACTCAGAAACATACTCAAGAACAGATCTTCCACCCTGCTTGAGCTCTACAAACTTCTTGAACAGAACAGACTTCTGAGCTGTAGAAATGAACTTAGCTTCAAATCTGACTTGGAATTGCTCCCAAGTAATCTCTTCTTCCGGAGTAGTGATGGTAATAGAGTTCCACCAATCAGAAGCTCTCCCTTGAAGCTGCCTCGATGCCAACTTCCTCTTAGTTGCATCATCAATTCCCAAATCACCAAAGATCCTTCTACAAGCATCTATCCACCTCTGGACTTCAATGGTAGATTCTGTTCCCAAGAAAACCTTCCCTCCAAGAGCAGTATAATCCTTGCACAGCTTAGCAAAATCCACTGGTTTCGGAGTTTGGACTTGAATTCCAACATCAACTGCCGCCCCCGGAACTGGTATCCTTCTCATGATCGAAGTCATCATAGCTTCGAACATGGCTGCATAATCAGCAGTCTCTTCAGTAGCACGACCTCCCCTAGCAGCTGGTCTCCCTCTTCGACTCATTCTCAATATCTATAAAAAGGAATGATTAGAACATCTAGAGAAACAACTGCATAAAGGACTCAAACTCTACTAAGCTACTATATTATATATAGTAATCATCCATCAAAATACAATTACGTCTCTCATACGTAGTTATGACAACGAGCGTTGGGTAAAACCGATTAACCAATGCTCTGATACCAAATGTGACGACCGCCCATGACCCCTGCACCGAATCTAGAGATAGTGCGCTGTAAAGTGTGCCAGGCGACCATAGACGATTGTCAAGGTAAGATTTAAAACAAAAGGATCTATCGTATTACTCACAGCGCATGGACAAAATACAATAGAACATATGTATAGTGAAGCTTTACAGAACAAAATGACATCATATAAAACTCCATAATAGTTGAATACAAGCATCCACATAGTCAATACATCCAGCCTCACTACAAATCTCTCAGAGAATACAAAACAGCGGAATATCCAGTACATATAAGAAAATAATATGCAACCCTCTAGCTCGTCTTCGATATCAGCATCGTGAGAAGAGAACAGCACCTGTCACCTGCTACCTAGTCTGCCCGTCCCAAAATGGACGAACAGCCCAAGGCAATAAGAATTTAAAACAAAAAGCCTTGAGTCAGACAACAGTCTTAGTGAGCAGTAAATTAACTAACAACATACCAAAAGAGCATAAAGGAAAAGGAATAGGAATACAACCCTCCCACTCCAACCTCATTCTACAGTGATAGCCCCCAGACACACACTAAGCAGAAGCAAACATAGCAGAGCATACAATTTAAAGTAAAGCTACTATCACTCGAGTCAAGGGCGATGTTTTCCAAGTACCAAGGCCTAAATCAGATAAGCACCCAGAAAAATACCGCTCTTGAGTCCGAATGACGATACAACCACACATCCATGACTCTGGCTATCACTGTTATCATTGCTTCGATATCACCGTTAATTGAATGACCGGCACATTCTTTCAGCCGTCCGTCAAGGGCTAATGGAAACCCCGGTTCTAGACATAACTCCCGCACGTCGTCGCAGCCCGTGCCTAGGACTATCGAATCTGCCCAGAGTACTCGACCATCAACAGTTGGCCGTTGGGACTATCGAATCTGCCCAAACGTACTCTTGCTTAGAGCATGCTAGAACCTTCAACAACGATGCTATCCAAGCCTCCTAGTCATCCTCCTCGACGACTATTCTCATATCCATTCATTATCTTCAACTCGAATCATATCACCGAGTTATCAACATGCTTGGAATGATCCCGTCTGGATTAGACCAAGTCTTCATCATATGATGCCTCGCTTCATTACACCCTTGCAAAGCTTCATCTCAACTTCACATCATCAAATCTATGCATAAGAGCTTCATCATCCCGCTACATATGCCACGAGCAGCTTTTCCAATTCAAGAGCCTTTCCCTTAGCTTTTGAATCACCTTCGATCTAAATCTAGTCATCAATCATCTAGTTCATAACAATCAATCAAATCAAACATCAATCCAAGCAATCAAGCATTCAAAAATGATCTAAGTAGACAATTATAACAATAATGGCATTTTCGTAATTAAAGAGTTGAAAGTCCAATAAGCATGAAAACATGTATTATATCTCTACAAACTTGATGAATGAACTTGCATAGGTTAACATATGATAAAATGGATGCAACATCATCATGAACAATGGATCTATATGGATCTACACATAGGATGAAGAAAATGCATGGAAATCTCTATTTTAACACCAAAACGAGCCAACAATCCGATATACTCCTTTGGATCCGTGTGAGAGATAATCACCACTCACCAAATCACCTAAACAACCTCAAATCAACACACTTCAGATCTGGACAGCGAAGGATGAAGCTAGATCTATCACAAATCCGCTTCAAATGAAGAAATCTCTCTTGAAAAGATGAAGATCTTCAATCCAAGCTTTTGAATCTTCAATCTCGATCTTCGATTTGGATGGATGGAAGCACTAGATTAGAGTGGAGAAAAGAAGTGAAGAAGTGTAGAAGTCGAGCTCTCAAAATGGCAGCACTTCGTCGCTTCAAAATCCGGATCCCAAAAAGTGAGAACAACCCCTCCTATTTATAGCTGAAAACTGCCTGAGTCGTAACTCGGCTATCTCCTTAAGTCGTTGCCGACCTAACGTATGCCGACCTACGACCTAAAAACCCCCACGACTTAACAGAGCCTCCGACCTAACCCTTAGCCAACAACTCCGACCTAACAGATACGCGCGCCTCAACTCCTACGATCTAACACTTCTGCGCATACGACCTAACTATTAAGTCGACCTACGACTTAACACATACTTCGACCTAACACTTAGACGAAACCCAGCGACCTACGACTTAACAGGTTACGACCTAACACTTAGACGAAACCCAGCGACCTACGACTTAACAGGTTACGACCTAATTCCTTAAGCCTCCACGCGACCTAACATAAGTCGCGAACAACTGGGATGCGACCTAACTCTACCCAGACTTACGACTTAACTCCTTAAGTCGCTCACTACTACTTAGGTCGTTGCCGACCTAACTACACTGCTAACTTCTATAGGTCGTCCCAACCGACCTAACAACTTAATTACTAAGTCGCTAACCCGGAACCACTAGGTCTGCCTACCCTTGAGTCGCCATATCCTTAAGTCGGTCAGTCTTTAGGTCGTTAACTCGCCCTGCCGACCTAATTACTTAACTAAATCCTAGGTTGCACAATTTTATAGGTCGCTCCAACTAACCCACGACCTAACACTAACTCGCAAGTCCTTAACTCGGTCACGACTTAGCTCTTAGGTCGTCCACGACCTAGGACTTAGACAAATTTCCCCAAAAATCTGAAATGACTTAAAAATGCAAAAATTCCAGATTTGACGAACTTTTCGATCCGTGAAAAATACGGGTCGTTACAAACATGAGTGTATAATCTAAGAAAATAAATTAAACTAAAAAAGATGAACAATGCATAATGTACGAAAAATTTCCTTGTATGAGTTTTTGCCTTATATGAATTAAAACTAAATAATACTATAAAAAAATCAAAAACAAAATTTTACCTTTTACGAATTAAAACTAAATAATACAATGGATAACATCAAAAAAATGAAATAAAATTCCTTATATGAATTCCTTTATTTAATGCAAACTATCCTGCAAATACCAATGGAAATGTTTAGGAACCTTATGAAAAGCGGGAAAAAATAATAGTCCATTGATGCATATCTATGCGATTAAAGATTTCAACATCGAAATGTGTATAAACATATATCATACTCGGCGATTAAAGAATTCAACATCGAAATGTGTATAAACATATATCCCAAGAATATAGTGACTATATTTTTGCGCTATATGGAAAAACTTGTGAGAAAACTAAAACAATAAAAATTAAGAAAAAGTACTTACTTCGTTAGCAACAATCGATATAATCCTTGGGATACCGTTTATAATCCAATATCATTGTTTATCAAATAAAATCAGAATGAACTAAGAGAAAAACATGAGTGTATAATCTAAGAAAATAAATCAAACTAAAAAAGATGAACAATGCATAATGTACGAAAAATTTCCTTGTATGAGTTTTTGCCTTGTATGAATTAAAACTAAATAATACTATAAAAAAATCAAAAACAAAAATTTTCCTTTTACGAATTAAAACTAAATAATACAATGGATAACATCAAAAAAATGAAATAAAATTCCTTATATGAATTCCTTTATTTATTGCGAACTATCCTGCAAATACCAATGGAAATGTTTAGGAACCTTATGAAAAGCGGGAAAAAATAATAGTCCATTGATGCATATCTATGTGATTAAAGAATTCAACATCGAAATGTGTATAAACATATATCATACTCGGCGATTAAAGAATTCAATATCGAAATGTGTATAAACATATATGACTATATTTTTGCGCTATATGGAAAAACTTGTGAGAAAACTAAAACGATAAAAATTAAGAAAAAGTACTTACTTCGTTAGCAACAATCGATATAATCCTTGGGATACCGTTTATAATCCAATATCATTGTTTATCAAATAAAATCAGAATGAACTAAGAGAAAAACATGAGTGTATAATCTAAGAAAATAAATTAAACTAAAAAAGATGAACAATGCATAATGTACGAAAAATTTCCTTGTATGAGTTTTTGCCTTGTATGAATTAGAACTAAATAATACTATAAAAAAATCAAAAACAAAATTTTGCCTTTTACTAATTAAAACTAAATAATACAATGGATAACATCAAAAAAAATGAAATAAAATTCCTTATATGAATTCCTTTATTTATTGCGAACTATCCTGCAAATACCAATGGAAATGTTTAGGAACCTTATGAAAAGCGGGAAAAAATAATAGTCCATTGATGCATATCTATGCGATTAAAGAATTCAACATCAAAATGTGTATAAACATATATCATACTCGGCCTTTAAGTATTATGTAAAATTATAGTAAATTTAAGTAGTCATGGTTCTCATTTTAGCATCAAACAATATTATAAACCATATTTGCAAGTTTATGATGTAAACGGTGCACAAATGCATAACTTTGTGCATATACTATAAATGTACATTACAATAAGTTAAGAGTGTCATTACAAATAGGAACCTTACGCAACTGTTACTTGGAAAGTAAAGGTTGGTCATAATAGGTTGCTTTGACTATGCATTTTCTCTTCCTCGATTTTTCACAGATGTATAGAAGTTAAACGAAAGATTAGTAACAGTGATATTAATACTGACATTTACGGGGAAATCCAAAATAAGCAATGTGGTGAAAATATTAATCATAAGTTGTATTATATCAACTGGCAAACATATTAAATTTCTATAAAAACTAAATGCTCAATCAAAATTAGCATCAAGATTCTTTTCTTATCCAACAACCGAGCATATATAAAAGAGAATAGCAACCAAGTAATATCTCTATAAAACTCACCATGCTTGCGATCTCTCAAATAGCACATATGTTAACTATTCAGCTTCTAATACATAAACCATAGGTCATAAAAATTAATAATTTAAGATAGCTACACATATATCATCTTTCTTCCACAACAAACACTCTCCAATAAAGCAATATAAATTGAGGACTCCATGCTTGGATAATATTCATTATGACTAAGGTGTTTTTCACAACCCAAAATTGATACTTCTAGGATATTTTACCATTAAATTTAAAAAGTTTGAAGATTGAATATTGGAAATTAGTTTTATTTACATTTTTTTAAATAGTTGATGCGTTCATACTAATATAAACAAATTTGTAGCTTTAAGGTTAAAAGACTGAGAAGGAAGTCATACTCATTTTCAGACAGTGCGTTACATGAACCTTAATTCATAAAGAAATAAAGATGAATATGTATAATTGCATTTAATTAACCAAAAAGGAAAATAATTTAATATTTTATCATCGTAACTTTGCCTACTTTTGATTAAATGATAATAGAATTTGGTCTTCCAAAGCTTAACAAATTAACCTGTTAATAAAACTGCAATTTAAAAAATAGAATATGGTTTATGAATATAATTTTGAGATAGAATAAATAAAATGGTATACATGAAAACATACATAATTATTATGCTATTTGGAATTAACATTCAGTTGAGGTAATCGAATCAAATGTGTAGCATGTTCACCAAAACTGAGTAATCGCTTGTATAGTAAACATGCAGCATTACATGTACAAAGTAATATTAAGTTAGGCAAAAGTAAACTTTAGGAGGTTTTCTGAAACTGTGTGGAGCTTTTATTCAATATTACATGTGAGTAAAATAGTTGATGGAAGAAATGAAATTTAAACTGAACTGAAGAAGGTAGCATGCTAGCAAGATGTATAGACTTACGCCACTGCCTCATTCCTACTATAAACAAAAAAAGGAATACTTATAATAACTAATAATGAGTCTACAAAGTCACAAATATACACTTTCGCCACTCAATATTTTGTTGCTTCAAAATTTCAATACATGATAGAAATACCAATATAAAATTTAAAGCACTCAAGCGGTAGTTATTGTCGGCCAACAGTGAAAACAAAGCACCTTTTTAGCTTAGCAGTTACTCCCTAATGGCATATAGAAAATGTTGCAAATCTGTAGGATTAATGCAAGTAGTAAGAGTAGTATTTCCTACTACTTTAGTCTATGAGCAGGCAACTGAACACAAATGAAAAAGGCCATAAAACTCAAATGTGTGAAGTAGGACAATAACTTTAAGTACATTGCAATATGTTGTTAAATTTTGTGGATAATGCTTCATGCACCACTATTAAAATATGAAACCATTATTTTGTAATAAATTATCTGCACATGTTTGAACTAAATTTTACACATATTTTTTTTCGAATCTGAACTGTGTCAATACAGTTATGCAAAATAAGCAGACAAAAAATAGCAATAGCAGCTTTTGAACAGAATGAAATAGAAGTCTATTTGCACCTATTGAAGAAAAATAAGAACAGCTTGCATGATATATAATGATATATTTGCACAGAACTCATGATATATCATAGAAGGAAATAGAAGTCTATTTGCACATATCACTTAGTCATAGCAGTCTATTTGCAAGCAGACAAAAAATAGCAATAGCAGTACAGTAAATATATCATAGAAGGAACGAAGTTTCTCTCATATAAGAGGATTGTTTTCACCTATTGAAGAAAATTCACATAAATGGATACTTGACTAAGTGAATTATCACTTTTAGGAAAATTCCTTGTTTAAAAAGGCAAGTGGACAATGCATACGCATACAACTATCATCGTATTTACTGGCATAAAAACCACAGAAAGTATAACAATATCCTGAACAAAAACCCAAATAATCTAATTTCTACCAAAATTTTTATGCAACACGGTATAAATTTCTCTGTTCATTCATTTTTTTTAAAAAGCTGGACTCTGCCATTGCACTTATGCGAAAATACCAGATTTGGGTAAAGCATTATTATCAGAAATAAAAATCATAACACAACTTATTTTATGAGACTAAAACATCATGCAACAAAGTATATATAAAATGAGTCAACCAACAGCCTGATTGGTTTTGTCTATTAATGTTTAAAACCAGATTAAGAACATGAGCAGAAAACAAAGGTAATAGACTTTATATAAGATGGAACATAATCTTGTCAGGAGTGCTTTACATTTTTCTAGCTAGCCGGTACAGTGAAGTTTAAAGAGGGAAAAATGGAGTAATCTAAGAACACGGAATAGTCAAAAATGGCTAAATCCCAAGAACACCACCAACGACAAAATAGACAGACCGCATTCAAAAAGCAGGAGGAAAAGTAAAGCAGAGATTACCTTTCTTAGGAAGTTGGTAATGGAGGCGGAAGAAAACGGGCAGAACAATTGGCTGTAAATGGGCAGAACTCCGAAGCTAACGAAGAGTGGAGGGAAACAATCGCTCAGAAAACGCAGCTGTTCAATTTTTAGCCTATGGAACAACGATGAAGCGGAGAGCAGGTGGTGAAAACCCTTGTCTTTTGATTCGTAGATGAGGGGAAATGGATGAAGCGGAGAGCTGATAGGGGAGAAATGGTGCGAAAGAATCACCTGGAACTGCAGCTTTTCAATTTTTAGCGGAGGGAATAAATTTTAGCTGATGGAATAACGATGAAGCAAGGACGGGCGGTAAAAACCCTAGCTGTTTTGTTTGCAGCTGACGAATGAAGGAGGAAACAGATAGCTGGTAGGAGAAAGAAAAATATAAAATGGGACTGTTTAGTATCTAGGGTTTGGAGGAAGATAAGAAAAAGTATAAACGTGACCGTTCGGTTGCCAAATTTCAAGGGGGCCTGTGTGAGCTTGAAATTCAACTCACTAATAATAGTATAGTATAGTGTATATATATATATGAGATATGTGAATATAAAACTTATTCACACTTAGTTATTTTCCTTCTCATTATTATTTATTGAAGTTATTTTCTCCTCATTATCATTTACTGAAAACAACTATCCTCTTCCTTATTTATTTCACTTATTCTTGATATTTATTTTTAATTTATTTTATTCTTTGAATATTTTCCATTAACTGATTTTTATAAAAATTATTTTTATCTCGATAATTTGGGTCTTCACAGCTACCAATCTTGCTTTGTATTTGTCGATGGAGCCATCTGGTTTCATCTTCTTTTTGAAGATCCATTTACAACCAATTGGTTTTATTCCAGGTGGAAGATCAACTATTTCCCAAGTTTTATTACTCAGAATTGAATCAATTTCACTTTAGATTGCTTCTTTCCAACATGAGGATTCATAAGATGACATTGCTTCCTTGTACGTTTGAGGTTCGTGTTCTAACATATATGTTAAAAATTCCGAACCAAATGTCTTGGAAGTTCTTTCCCTTACGCTTCTTCTTGGTTCAACTTTCTCAGTTTCACGATGAGTTTCATCTTCATGTGATTTACTCAATTCTTCTCTTGTCCTTTTGGGGACATTATTTCCTTCATTTCTTTTGTGTGGAAACACATCTTCAAAGAATGAGGCATCTCTTGATTCCATGATTGTATTTACATGAATATCATTTATATCAGACTTGATACGAAAAATCTGTAGGCACTACTATTTTGGGCTGGCCCTAAATAGTAACAATCTACTGTTTTTGGTCCAAGTTTGACTTTCTTGGGAGGCGGAACTGGAACTTTTGCCAAGCACCCCCACACTTTGAGGTATTTAAAACTTGGTATGTGTCCTTTCCATAACTCATATGGAATTGTTCCAGTTTTATTGTGAGGAACCTTGTTTAATATGTGATTAGACATATTTAAGGCTTCCCCCCACAAGTTCGTTGGTAGGACAGAAGTTAAGAGCATCGCATTAATCATATCTTTTAATGTTCTATTTTTTCTCTCGGCTATACCATTTTGTTGTGGTGAATATGGTGCTGTTGTTTGATGAATTATACCATTTTCGGCACAGAATTATTCAAATGGTGATTCATATTCTTCACCTCGATCAGATCTCAATCACTTGATCTTTTTATTTAACTGATTTTCTACCTCAGATTTGTACTTCATAAACGATGTAATTGCTTCATCCTTGCTATTTAAAAGATATACATAGCAATATCGTGTATAACCATCAATAAAGGTAAAAACGTACCTTTTCCCACCTCTTGTAGGTAATGATTTGAAACCACATAAATCAATATGAACCAAACCTAGTGGTTCGGTGCTTCTATCAACTGTATGAAATGGTTTTTTGACCATTTTTGCTTCTACGCATGTCTCACATTTTTTGTTTTTATCTACTTGGAATTTCATAATTAATCCCAAGTTTGATAGTTTTTTCATTTTTCGAAAATTTATGTGTCCTAATTTATCATGCCATAGTAAAATTTCAGGCTCAAGCAAATAAGAAACTTCAATTTTATTAATAGCATAATCAGAATACATAGTTTTACTACCGACAACGGCTACATTTGCCTTAAATAGGCCATCACATAAATTTCCCCTTCCTATATACATTCTAGCTTTGGACAGAACCATCTTGTCTGACTCGAAGACCATTTTGAATCCTTTCTTTGATAGCACTGGACCAGAGATGAGATTCTTGCGTATATCTGAAACGTGGAGCACGTCATTCAACTTGACAGTTTTTCCAGAAGTAAACTTGAGGATTACTGTGCCACTGCCTTCGATCATGGAAACTGCAGAATTACTCATGTAGAGTTTTTCTTCCTGATCGAATTTCTGGTATGTAGAAAACATGGATTTGTCGGAGCAAACATGACGAGTAGCGCCTGTGTCCACCCACCATTGGTTAGGGTTCTGAACCAAATTGCATTCGGATATAACTGCTGAAAAATTAAACTCGTCTACTTCCATGTTATCCATCATATTTTCCTCTGAGTTGTGTTCCTTCTTGTGTCTGCAATCTCTAGCGGCGTGTCCGGCTTTTCCACAAACCCAACACTCGCCATTAAACTTCTTGGTTCGTTTGTTGTCTTTGGGTTTGTTTTCAGGCGCTTTTCTCTTCTGCGGGAATTTCTTCTTCTTGTTTTTCATGAAATGCCTTTTGTTCTTTGACTCTTCTATCACAAATGCCTCTTTGCTTTGTTTTGTCACTCCGCGGTTATCAGCCTCAATTTTTAGTCTGACAATAAGATCTTCTAAGGAAATCTCCTTTTTCTTATGTTTCAGATAATTGCGGTAGTCTTTCAAGGATGGTGGTAATTTCCCTGTTATCGCTTCAACAAGGAAGGATTCTCCAATTTATGTCCTTTTGCTTCAAGTTCATGAATTATGAGTTGGAGTTCTTGCACTTAACTAGTTACGGATTTAGAGTCAACCATTTTGTATTCCATAAACTTATCTACGATGAACTTCTTCAAACTGACATTCTGCGTTTTGTATTTATGTGCAAGTGCAGTCCTTAAGGATTTTGCTGTCTGGTGTGGCTGGTATACTTTATATAGTACTTTATCCAGACAATTCAGAATGTAGTTTCGGTACAGGAAGTCTGAATGCTTCCATGAGTCAATTCCGAGAAAAACAGCTGCATCTTTTTCTCTAGTTTGTTCGTCTTTAGGCTTTGGTTCATCCTCCTCGATGCACTTCTGCAGCCCTAGCGTGGTGAGATAAAACAGCATTTGATTTTGCCATGTTATGAAGTCATCACCATCTCCTTTGAACGGATTAGGCCTGTTGTGAGTAGTAGCCTTTGTTGATAGTTCAACTGTTGCCATCTCGGTTTTAGTGAAAACAGGAAAGTCTTAAGATGTTATACGTCTAGTATACCAAAATAGAGACTAATCAATAATAAACTCGTCTGACAAGTTTACAAATCAGATTTCCACTACTTTGGAATTCTGTATTAGCTATTTATAATAATAAGTATGTTGTAATTAATTGCAATAACAAACTAACAACTATAGTAATAATAACTAAAGCGATAAATCAAACATTATACTATTTAAAGAAATAGTACAACGTACCAACGAAAATGATATATATATATAAATCAACTAGAAATCTAACCGGTTGAAGAAGGAAATTTCGTCTCAGGTTTATCGTATCAATTTCCTTAAGACTTTATTCAAAGCCTCCCAAGGTACAACAGACGTAAGCTACTCGAGATCGTGATGTGTATGATCTTCTGTGTGATAGGACTGATTATGATTATAAGAAATGAAGATAAAGAAGATATAACTCGATTTTAAAATTAAGTGAGGAAACTGATTAGGATTCCTCCTTATTTATAGCTGAATTCCCAATGGCTACACCCGTTGAGAAAAGTAGCATCTCTTCATTTGCAACGCCAAAAAATGTTACTGTTCGCAACAGGCACATTCTTTCATTTGCAACGCCAAAAACTGTTGCTGTTTGCAACTGCCGCGTCCGTTCGTTTGCAACGGTTCAGAACTGTTGCTGTTCGTTGTAACGGTCATCTGAAAAAATCGCGTCTCTTCATCAGTTTGCAACGGTCACAAATCCGTATCTATTTAAAAATACTTCTGTTTTAAAATCAATCCATGGCCATATAGGTCCTCCCCCTCATACAAAATTACCTGACCCTAAGAGCCAATATAGGGATTGCGAGTACTATATAAACAAGAAAATGGACTTATTTTTGGCGATGTGGGATATATCTCATTCACTATTTTTGAAAATTCTAACACCCTCCAAGTTGCCTTTGCGTTTATTACAATCCTCTGCGAGAAAGTGGAATTTCTCGTGATGACTTCTTTCTCTTAATTGTTAGGTCAAGTGCCTCTTAATTGTTTTTACCAATCTGGTTTTCTGCATTTTATGTCTAATCATGATTTCTGCTGTGGTATAAACTTCAGTCTTATTCATTTGATCATATAGCCATAGCCACAGGTTATAATCTAAGGGCTATTCATTCATATCACGTAAGCCATAACATAAGCTAATTATTTTATATGCAGTAGTGTGGACTATTTCTAATACGCACATCAGCTTTTTTTGTGCATGCCCCCATGCACCAACCTAACGTGAAGATGTCAAAGAGCTGCTTGCATTTATTTATTTGTCTCTACTCAACAAGGTGATGAGAATCTTCCCTTTACTTACTAAAGCTTTACGATAATTTACGTACATTGCGTGCATGGAGAGGCTTGATGACCTCCCCATTTGCATATGAGACACCTGTACTGTATCTGGACTCAATTAGTGCTCATATTTGTGGTATGGATGATGGTGATGGTATATGCATGTAATATATCAATCATGCATGGTGTGCATTTCATGCCAGCGCGAGAAAGTGAAATTTCACTTTGAAGTTTCTAGTTTCTATATATAAATTTAAGGTGTTTGACAATCAAGTAAAATAAGGATCTTTCCAGTAGGAAGTTCAAGCATCACCGACTTCCAATGGTGGCATATTATATCAGTCCCTCAGAGTAAACCATATATATCAAGAGTGCTCTCCATCTTTACCTTAGCCTATTGGCTTCCTTCAGTAGTACTAAACGTTAAACGGAATGAGGATAGTTAACACGACAACATTCACATTTTGTTGTCATGATTGTGTATAACTTTATGGAACATAACAATCAAATACCATAAATTGTATTGTTGATAGAATGTCTGAGTTCATACATTGCTTTAACAAGTGGTTCATGCATAAATTTTAAGGGTCGAGTTACTACTGCAACATTTAGTTTGCGACAAACTAATTAGCAAAAACATGATTCAGATAACCAAGATTGATTCAGATATCAAACTACTCTAGCATCAAGCTACAGAAACTTGTAGTAACTCTTATTCTCCAATAAATGGTTGGCAACTTAAACTAGTTGAAACAAAATAGTCATTAGCAAGACTTGTCTAAACAAAAGAGAGAGAAAGAAATAGTAGCATAATCGAAATCATAGTTTGATGAATAGAATTGGTTCATCTCTTTATTTGAACCAACGGTTCAGATCAATGTGGGTAATCTTAATCGTAGCAAATAACATCACAGAAGCAAAGAACAGTTGACTGTTTAGGTTAAGCTTATACATGTAGATGCAAAAAAGCTTTTATGAAAACTGAAACTTGAGTGGTAGTAATTATAAGAATGAAAAACAATCATGTAATGTAATTCAAGAAGATCCACGGCAACCCTCCATTCAGTAAACACAGTTTATTACAATATTTAACACCAAAAGTGTAGGGCATATCGAGACAAAAATTTACACAAGGAGGAGAAAGGTTATAGCAAACGAAGCTTCTTCATCTCAAAGAGAACCCTAAACACTCAAATGTCTCAAAGTAGATAAAAATAACAACCCAACCTTTTTGCTTTTTAGATGGTGAAGAAAATAGTGTTTTTAATTTATTAAAAAAAATACGTTGAAGCAAAGCCACGAATAAGTCTGGATATATATTAAATTAAAGCCTCATCTTTTTGAATCTCTTGCGTTGATCAATTATCGCACGAAATAACATGTCTGCTTCATTATGTCGGAAACAGTACCGAAATTCATACCTTCATTGCATCGGCGTCGCTTGACTCTGAACTTCTTTGGTGCCGGAGGGCATTCAGTAGGTACAGGAATACGGCTACTTGGAGAAGTTGGTGTATGATAGCCATCCTCCACATGATTATCGGCTTCCATAACTTTCTCTTCCAATGGAGTAGTGTTAATTTCATTAGGAGAGATGGACGATCTCAATGGAGAAGAAAGATCGTTGCAAGTTTTAAGTTGATTTTCCATGTTCTCTTGTACTGATTTGAGTGGGCATGGTACTATGTTGATATTGGAGTTATCTAGGTTTGACATTTTTATCAAAAAACAAAAGTAACGATTAATTGTGCAGTAAAACGATGGTAACAATTTTATAAAGAGAAGAGAGAATCTACAGATTAGGAAAAGACAAAGAGTGAAGAATATGGAGAACAAATTGAGAAAGAGGCAGCACAATGAAGGAAATTATTATTGTAGCTTTCTTCTTTGTTCTACCATTTTTATTTTTTTGGTTACCAGCTGTTATATAATAGAATATACGAGAATAGATTGAGAAAGACGGATTACAGATTAGGAAAAAGACAGGGAATGGAGAATTAATGCATACAAGAATAGATTGATATTGGAGTAATGGTAATAAAAGCAACAATTAATGAGAATACGAGGAGCATTATTGCATTACAGTTTAGGCTTTATGGCGCTTAAAATTCTTTGATCTTTTTATGATTATGTATTTTATTATGAGCTCGGTTATAATGTATTAGACGTTTCTGAAATGACTAGTCAACTAGTTGAGGCGCAAGGAGTTCCAATACAATCATATTCAATCCCTTTCAATCAACGTATCAAGGAGACCAGTCGATTGGTCGATGTTTGGAAAAAGGCGTTTCTTTTCAAACAATCGCGTTCACAACCCCAAAGATATGACCTTTCAATCTTATAGAAAAAATTATCTCTCGATCATTAAAAAGACAGATATTTCCCATAATAATCCTTTTCCTCCACTCTTCCTCTCCTATGGTTACTTAAATTGTACAAAAGTTTTACTTAAGTTATAGTAGCATAGGCTATAAATTCAACATTTTTGTTATTGTAGTTCCCAAGATAGTTTGAGATCGCTTTCATTGGAATTAATGCAATCTATTGGCGAGGTTGAATTCTCGAGCTTCACTATATGTTGGAGATGAATCTGTCATAACTCAAAAGCACCCGCAAGTTTGATTAAATGGTGGCGAGGGCACTTATCATCTTAAAGACTTTGCTTCAAATCACATGTCTTAAAGCGATTCCATTCTAACTTCCAATAATTACCATTGTCAACTTGCTAGAAACAAGAAACGCCAGCAACAAATTTAAGACGAAACAACTTAGATAATGGCACCCTACAGTTCGAAGAAGTCGGCTTCCGATTTCACAAAATTAGAGATGTTTGATGACCTCAACTTCGTTCAATGGAAAAAAGAAGAGGCATTTCTTATTGGATGTACTTGTTTATCGGCAAATTTCCTATCGGATTAGAAAACCGCCGATCAATTTTAAATTTAAAAATTACCGCAAGCGTACAACATACAATTCTAGTACGTGGCGAGTACGGATTGATCCGTTGGGAATTGATTATATTTTAAAATTTCTATTCAATCAGGTTAACCAATATATCTTACTTAAACATTAGATTTATAATTAAATAAATTTACAAAATAAAATAATTTTTAAAATAAATGTACCGATTTGTAACCATTAAATCTTTTATACTTAAATTATTAAAGTTTGGAAAAACATTTTCAATTTTTCTCTAAGTCCAAAATTTATGGAAAATTTTGACAGAGTCTCCTTTGTACGGAGAGGCTCGGAAGAAAATATAATATCAAATATACAATATACAACTTAAAATTTCCAAAATAATATATCCCAACACGGGAAAACAATATAATAACGCTAGAAACCGAAATCCGGAAACGTACCTATTAGTCGGGCAAACAACGCTTAAATTATGAAACCAAAAGCAGTAGCAATTGCTTCCATAACCTGCATTTCACTTATATAATCTAAAAGAGTTAACAATTATATAAATGAAATATTTGGAGTTGCTTAAATCAATACAACAATCAACATAGCAACCATCACTTGCACCAAGCAAACAACCATCACATAAAGTCAACACACATCCATCATTCATTCATATCAAACACAATAAATAGTTGTTCGGGTTCAAAACTTTAAATTCATTATTATTAATTTCATTCCATATAATGTTGGTTGATTTCCTCTTCATTCAATTAATACTTATCTTTATTAAATTTATTCACATCATGTCAATTCTCTTCTTATTGTATTATATTTATTCATTCATGACTTGATTTCATTTATTTACATTCATTTATTAATAATATTCATGTTCAATTCAGTTACTTGGCATAACCATTTATTTATACTACTTTCATTTCTATTTTATTTATTACCGTGACATTTCAGTTATAACTTAAGTTTACAACAATTTCAACATCAAATTCTTATTTATAAAAGCAAATTTACTGAACATTTTCATTATATAAGTTAAATTGTACAATTTCCATTACATTTTCTTATTAAACATTTCAACTTTTAATATTTGGTAAGTTATATATATGCTTTTAAAGAATGTAATTAAAAGTTATACAAGTTTATTCTATTTCCTTTAATTAATTCATTGTTCAATAAATTTTATCTATGGTTTTTAGATTACACATTCCAACTTCTTTAAATTTTATTTATAACTTAACATTACAATTCTTATTTCATTTAGAGGTTTCAATTTTTTAGTTAAGTTCCAATTCACTACCCTAATTGAAACTAATAATTCATGGAAACTTAAGAGCTAAATACCGGGCCTTATTCAAAATCATTTTAAAATAACAGATAAACATATGCTTGCAATTTATATATCCAATTATATTTAAAACAGTTTAAAATTTATATTTGTTTATCAAAATAAATCTGTAGTAAAACTACTACACTGGCCTTCCCACTTCGAAACTCGAAAATAAATGTCGATGATGCGTGCACTCATCACCGAAATCATTTTCCAGCGACACAGAGGGAAGTACAGAACTTATTTTTCCAAAAATCTTCCTTAAAACAATTCTAATTATATTGAAGTATTTATATCAGAAAAATACTTCTAATAATATTATTACTATATTCCAAAATCATTTAAGAAGAAATTTCCGAAAACCCCGGGACTTAGATTCTAAGTTTCCAATTTCATTTATTTTATTTAAATCTTATTTCAACTATTATTTATAAATTTCATTACCTAACAACCAATATATTGCAACCAAATATATCTTTATAAAATATTTTACTTTATATATAGAAAATATAATAGGAAAAATTATTTCATTCACCTATATTAAAACAAATATTATGTCGGTCTGTCCTATTAAGTGTTTAGAAATCCCTATTGATGTCATAGCGTCCCATGCACCAACCAGAATTTATAAATACAAAACGGAACATATTAACACAATATTAAAACCTTTTATAACACTAACAAATACGCTCTCTCATATATATACACTCAGCGACTCCCATAGGGTATTATTACCTTATTAATAAAGAGTCAGACCCCACAAAGCTAAGGTTTATCGCTAAACCAAAGCTCTGATACCAGATGTAACGTCCCACCTTTTTGTACGCTTAAGCAGACACACATGTCGACTTAAACCATACAAAAGGGCGGATTGTTATGGGGTAAATAAGAAAAAAGTGGAGAAATAAAAGAAACAAAATAGAATCTTGCAGCGGAACGATAAAATATAATAATCAAATAACAGTTCATGAAGCTGTTTTACAAAATATTTGATTATACTTATACAATACATATCAGAGTTACACATACCAGAGAATGATAATTAATGCAGCATAATACAATGGTGTAGTGGAATATAATAAATAGTAGTAATAAAATCTTCGTCTTCGTCCTCCAGAAATAGGGCCTTCAAATCCTGAAATGCTCAGGCTGACCCGAGCGAATTGAAAAGACAAACACTCGAGTCAGAACTAAAAGATCTTATGTAAGTTAAATCAATGAAATAAATATGAGTGTAAACGGCGTCAGAGATGTTTACGGGGTTTGACATCTCCTATCTAGTGTCTAACGTGAGTGCAGTAACTTAAGAAATGTGCGGGATTCACATCTCTTAAGGATCCGTTAAACTATCTACTATGTAGTAATATTTGCTATTATAATAATGTCTAATCATAAAATAAACATACTTTTTAATAGCGTCAAGGGGTTACCCATATAGCCCTTAACACGTAATAGTCTCAGTAGTCTATCCAGTATTAGCATACTCCCAAAATGGGGGCTACCCTCGATACTCCACAGGCTACGGGAGAAATCACAAATTTCGATCGCACCTCCTCGCCATTGATTCAAGCACCAATTCCGAAAACAAACACTAGACGCAGATTCGAATTGTCGAGATATACGCTATATAATTTTTCTGAATTTTTCTGAGGAGTTTGAAATTTTAGATTTGAATTTGATCCGTGTTTGGATCTAAAATTTGTTTGTCTGCCATTGAGGAGGAGAGATAGTTGGATTACGTACAGACAAATGAGAAATAGAGGTAGGCTAGGGTTTATAACAGGTATTTATAGAGAAAGCTGAAATAGAATAAATGGAATTTACTTTATCTCCAATTATTAATTACCATCAGTTAAGCTCTTAACATTTGTTCCCTAAATTTAATTGCACTACATTAGATACTGCATAAATTCTTATTTATATAACATTAAGGTTCTTTTAACTCTGATTTATTTCCAATTTTATTAAAATTTGATTTCTCATTTCAATTAATAGACTGAATAAAAGGGCAACACATTAATATCGCCATCGTTTACTTTTAACTGTGTTCATAAGTTTATTGTTTACAGACACAAGTTACTCATTTACAAAATTTCAATTTTGTAATCACATTCAATCTATTTTGTATTACTTCATTGGTTTATATATACTTTGAATTCATTTAATCACCACTAATTGAGTCAATTACTGCAATTGCTTTCGAATTAAATTTTTGAACTAAACAAATAGGTAACTTATACAATTGTAACCATTAAAAATTTAATCAACTTTAAGTTTATTACTTTCAAGCAAATAATATGATTACTTATAGAACATTGACTTCTTATTTATTTTAATCCAAATTCATTAATTTATTAATGCTTACATTTATTTCCTATATCCAATTTGTTACAACTTTACCTATAATTAATACTATTTCCTTTATTTAGGTTATTATTTCAAACATAGATCACAAGCTTACATTCTTTATACTATCTTAGGGAACCAATGTACATTTCTAATACTTTATTGCATTTATTGAAATCAAATTTCCAAATTTACTAGATACAACAAATTATGACCTTACAGTTATTTTAATTTATTGGGAGTGCGCAAAAAAATTATTTATTAACATAATTGCATTAATTTATATTCAGTAACCAATGAATCAATATATATTTCACACATAAATACACTGATTGTATTGGTTTATACTATATTCCATCTTAAACTAAGTCATAACATTTGAATCATTATATTAAATTGGAAATGTTCATTCACGTTCATTACTTATTAACTTGCAATAACGTATTTCTTTAATTTACATCCAATTATTGTTAACCATGTTTTTATGGCATAATCAATTCAATACTTACCTCTAATTTCTCGTATTCAATTTATATCTAGGTATAAACCTTCACTACTCCATTTATTACTTTACATAATAAAATAACATTTAAACTCATAAATGTAATACCCAATTTCATTTTAAATCCAATTGATTTCCAATCAAAGTTTATACATATTTCAAACCACTATTGTAATTACTCCCAGAACATTGGTTTTATTAAATGACCATTTATTATAATTTAATTTCCTTAATTAAATCCAATGTTTACATTTCTTTTCACATTCCAAATTTTATAACTAAGTATACATCTAAATTATTTCCTACTTACAAAATTTGAATTAATTACTATTTATTAGTTGCTTTACTGATCAATTCAATAATTGCATTGGTTTCTCTTATATTAAATTTATTACCCAACATTCCTATATTCATCTTAGAATTGTTTAAATGGCTATATTCCAGAATGTGAAATCTTGTCTATTACACATATTAATTTAGGTTTTAAAACTAATTAATAAAGTTTCCTTAGTCCAATCCTTTTTACCAATTTAATTTACATTCACACTTCCGTTATTATTTCAACAATCATTAAAGTAACGTTTATCAACAACACAAACATTATGATTTATTTATCTAACATTGATTGTATAAGTTTCCCATTTATTACGTATTATAGTATCAATTGATATAATTTAAAATCTGTTTTCCAAATCTATTACTTTTCAATCAATTAAAACTTCACAATTGTTTACATCAATTGGGATTTACACTACATTTATTATTTATCAACTTGTTCTAACCTTATTACCTAAATTTTACGTTCAGTTACTATTGAGCAATACTATTTCATTTCATTCGATAATTCCACTAGTTTTACTCAAATTCCCGTTATTGTAAACCTTATTTGTTCATTAAAATTAAATTTTGATTCCAATTAAATCAACAAATTCAACATGCAATTTATAATAGTTATTTACAAGTATGAATGGAATTAACATTTATTTCAAATATTTTCTCAGTTTACATTAACATAATAATTTATTACCTTTAATGAATTTAATCCCCAATTTATTACATGCAATCAATTTGACCTTACATACTTCAATATTCCCACCTTCATCTTAATTCTAATACACTATAGTATCAAATTTCAATTTCTCACAATAAACCCGTTTATTATAAATTGCATACCCATTTATTATTTCAAATAAATAGATTGAATCAATTCAACTCTTTTATTAAGTCTATATTAATCAATATAATATTTCATTAGTTAATTCAAATCTTACCTTTAATTACTTATTCCATTTTATACCCAAGTGCAACAATTTACCCTATTTCATTATTATTGATTTCACTTCAATTGTAATAATTAGTTTTAATAACCATTGCTACACTTAATTCTTAACATTTACTTTATTATCAATTATAAATTTTTTATTTCTTTTTAAATTTAGTTACAAAAATCTTATTAAAATGACAAATTTAATTAACGAAATTTACGGGTCGTTACACATAAGAATTTGAAATTATATTGATTTTCACAACTATCGTAAAATCATGTGAGTAGGGAAACTCGGACATTTTCAAGAATGTTTTTATTTTCTTTTTTGGATTTTTTTATAAAGGAAAACTATTTACCAAAAGGAATTTATTTCTTTGAAAAGGGAAATTTGATTTTTTTTTTTTGGATTTTCAATTTTTTTTGAAAAGGTTTTATTTATTTATTTTTTTGCTTTTCTAAAAAAACTAACGTAAAATTTTTTTTTGGATTTTTGATTTTGATTGAAAAAATTTCAAAATAAAGGATTTAAAAACTAAATTAAGAAATATTTACAATTTTTTTAGTTTTGGCTTTTGAATTTTTTTTTAAAATATCTATGAACTAATGTAACTAAATGAATGCAAATGACTTAATTAAAAATTTCCTATCCTAACCCAAAATTGTATAATCACACTTTTTCTTAATCCAACAAGATAGTTCTCAGCTAGGTAACGGACAAGATTTATCGGTGCACTACAAATCACCATAGCAATGCAACCGAAGGTTTAAGTACCTTCAGAAAAACAATCAATATAATATTTACGAATCACCGTAATATTTATAACTGATTATTTCTCTACTGTAGCCTAGACACCAAGAAAATAAATTGTCGAAAGAAGACAACTTGTCAATATACAATTAAGCCCTAGGTGAGCTCGTGACACCCTTAAGATGTCTAACCGTTATTATTAGTTAAGTTCTAAGATGAAATGCAAAATTGAATTTAAATGTGTATTAACAATGAAACTACGAATGAGATTTGATTTTTGTTTTTGATTTTTTTTTTAAAAATGCAAGCAACCTACAATGCAAAGCAAAAAAACAAGTGATAAGAGCACGATACCAGAGCGTGCATAATTTATTAGCAATTTACTTTAAAAGCGGCAAAAAAATTATAAGCAAGGAAGCAATTTATTTTTGGCAGCAGTTCTTCTCCTTCTGATTTCCTGCTTTGGCAACTTGAAATTTAAAAACAAGATATATACAAAACCTTATATATATATACACACACACACACACACACACATCAATGAAAAAACTAAAAGAAATGAAAAACAAAACAAATTAAACCAAAACAATTGAAAACAACCCCTTTTTTTGTTTTTTTAAGGAATAAAATAAATGAAACCAAAATAACTTCTCTATTTTTTTTAAAAGAAAGATGAAAAAAGAAAAAACTTTAAACTTAAAGCTAGATAATAAAAAAAACAAAAGTAAAAAAAGAAAGGAAAACAAATTCTCCCCAAATAACAATGTAAGGGATAAATTAACAACCCGGCCCGGCCCGCTTCACTAATACAAAATCAAAAGAAATTCCCAATTGAATTCACTAATAAAAAAATGCCCGCTTCAGTATTTTTTTTTTTCGAATAACACTTCTCAATCTCAATTCTCGAAATCAAAGTGTTCGTAAGTTCCCAAGTTCCGATGCGCCAAAAACTTGTCCGTGGTTCGACTATTACGGAGGTTGGTTGTAGTGAAGTTTGGAGAAGTAGGTAGAGCTTGGTGGTTCGAGCTGAGTTCGAGAGGGTTCAGGTGTTTGATTTGGTCGTGGTGTTGTTGCGAGTTCACGATGGAGTTCTCGATTTGTTATCTGGTGATGATTGTAGCAGTCAGGTGGATTTGTTATCTGGTGATGATGATTTGTTATCTGGTGATTTGTTATCTGGTGATGTTCAGGGGAAGTAATGGTTTAAGGGTAGTTGGAGTGTGTAGTGGAGGTTGATGGAAGTGCAACAGTTGGAATGGTGACTGGGTTGTGGCACTGCTTGTGCAGGCAGGGGATTGGGGGAGGAATGTGATGATGGTTTGTGAAGTAAAGGGGATATGTGATCGGGTGCACTATTGTATGTGATGTTGGTTGGATGTTGAAGGAGTAGCAATTGAACAGAGAGCGGTGAAGTTTGAAACGGTGATATTGATGCTCAAGTGTGGCTGAAAGCAGGTTGAAAGGTGTATGTGGTGAGCTTGGGTTGGAGAAGTATGGTCGGCGAAGTGGTTGTGAATGTATTTTGGATGATGGTGTTGAGAAGAGGTGAAGATGTTGAAATTTGATGGTTTGTGGGTGTTGCTTATGGACAGTTAATTGGTATGAGGATAGGCAGGTGGTATGTTGAGGTGTAAAGGTAGTTTTGAAGGAAGATGGTGGTTTTGCGGTTTGGTGGTAGTGAGTTAGAGGATTGTGCACCGATATGCAAGCAGTAGTGGTGATGTCTTGACAATGTGGCAGCAGTATGTTAGGAGTTTGCTCGGTGATGTGATAAAAAGCAGTTGTATGACAGATAGTTGTGTTGTATGTAGTGGGTGTGTATGGTTTGGAAATGTTTTGATGGAAGTGTGGGTAGCTGCAAGAAGGCAGTGATGGATTTGAATGTAGCAGAGAATAGGTATATGCTTGGGAATTATCCGGGGGCAGATGTGCTTTGGTATATGGTCGGGAAGAATGTGCATTGTTGTGTTGTGATTTGGTTTGTAAGCAGTGAATGGTGGCAAGCACTGATATGCACAAGGGTTTGATGTGGGTTTGCACAGCTGCAGTTTGAAGGGGCAAAACAGTAGTTTGTTATGTAGGATGGGAGTTTGTAATGCACTGTCTTGTGGTCTGATGGCAGTGTGCTGAAGTCAGGTGGATGATGTAAGAAGTTGAGAACTGGGGATGTTTTAAGGAATAGGCTATTGGAAAATGGAAGCCGGGTAGCTGTTGTTTGCAGATATGATGAATGAGAGAAGTTAAGGATGTCAGTGGTGTGCACAGAGTAACAGTTGATGGTGGGGGAGTTGACACTGTTTTGAGGAGTTGTAGTTGAAGGACAGGGGTTTTGAACTGTTTTGTAGTGAATGGTGATGTGTCAAGGCAAGCAGCAGATGTAGTTGTGAAGTGGTTTATGAACAAGCAGAAATGGTAGTGGGGTCAGCAGAAGGGTGAAAATGTGTTTTGTATATAATTTTTTTTGTAAAAATACGTAAATACAAATGTGGAATGGAATATAAAAAAATTCTTTTTCAAATGAAATTGTGTATATTTTTTTATAAACTAGAATCCAAATGCAAATATAATTAGGAAACATGCAAACAAACAAAATCACAAAACAAATGTACACAGAACAATTTGTTTTAAAAAATGCAAACAAACACACAATAAAATTAAATAACAATAATTCAAAGAATAGAAAATAAAATCAAGTTAAATTCCCCGGCAACGGCGCCAAAAACTTGTTTATCGGCAAATTTCCTATCGGATTTGAAAATCGCCGATAAATTTTAAATTTAAAAATTACCGCAAGCGCACGGCGTACAATTCTAGTACATGGCGAGTACGAGTCGATCAGCAGGGAATTTTTTAGATTTTAAAATTTCTACTCAATCAAGTTAACCAAAGAGTTTGAATTTTTTTTTAAACTAGAGAAAATGTAAAGACTAACAACTACAAAAGTGGATGAAAACGATGAGAATAAAAGACAATTTAGAGATAAATCCACTCTCATGATCGCATAAATCAACACAATATGAAATTGTGATATCTCCTTTTGGTCATTAGTGAATTTAATTGATGTGTTTATCATAAGTGTGGAATATTTGTGCTATTAATTAGTCCAACATAAACCATCAAACTATAACACACCCTCTAAACCACTTGTTAACTCTCATGAAAATGTTAATGAACTTGAAAATAAAATTTATTCTAAGCGTGATCTATTAACTATTGATTAGCAATATAGACCATCAAATTTTGATTTTAATAATCACTTCATTACCATAATCATATGTTGATGAAACGGTAATTTGTGTTTGTGTTTGTTTAAGCATGGCTTATTTGGTGTCAACAACATAGGCTAACATATTCAAAGCTAAAACAACAAAAATTTACCCATTCAAACATTGTCATTAAGCACAAAAAGATATCAAAAATTAGCAAAATGTTGAATCTACATGATTAAGAGAGCTTTATTACCCCTAAATTGAAGGGGTTTTGCCTCTCATATTTATTATCATTTCTACAAATGTAGAGCTCAACATGAGACAAAAACAAAAGGAAAATGCAAGCTAAGAAGAGAGCTAATTAACATAAAATAAAAGCTAATCTACTTGCATAAATAAAAAGATCGACACTACTAACATGAAAGGAAAAAGCATGTAAATAAAAAAAGAGAATGAATTAAAATTTCATAAAAAGAAAATTACATAAAAGAAAATGGCTAAGTAGCCATGAAAGAGATAAAGAGAGCTTGTAATTTATTTTTGAGCCAAAACTAAACTATCTAAGGAGGAGGCTAAGAGCTTGATTACAAGAACATATGAGGTATTTATACATGTTTTGAAACCCTAATCATATTTTCGAGAACTATCCAAATTTACGTTGAGGAAGTGTGGCCATCAAGTTATCATTAGCAATAATTAATCATCCACTTAAATTTGCATGTAACTTTAATGGTCATTAACATGTGCATTAGCTCTTAATAGGAGATCATGCTAAGTAGGTAGGTGGGGTCATCCATGTTGTCATGAAATGATTTATTTCCATCTTCATTTTCTTGTCTTCCCTTCTGCTTGCATATTTTCCATGAAGCCTTCATCATAATTCTATTCAAGTTTCTATAAAATAACATAAAAATATCCAAGCAAATTTTCTCAAATTAATATATGCACAAAAATGACCAGTTTGCCCCTATGTGAAGATGAATAAATAATGATTTGAAAATAATTGAAAATTTGGTTTAAACATGTTAAAATACCCTACATGCTCATTTATTTAATTAAAATAGATTAAATATGGAAGTAAAAATATGCACATTTACGTGCACATCAGTACTTAAAGTCATATATGCATATACAATGCTAAAAACAAAGAAGAAAGAGAACAAAACTATAACTGTGATGAGAGCCTGACTCAAATGGAAACAAGATTATTACATATGCAAAGGGGACATATGCAATGCGATGACTGATACATTGTTTGATTTATTTTATGAGAAACAGACTACTAAAGATGCTACAGTGCTTTCGAGGCTAAGTTCTTGTAAAGAACACAACATGTAAAAAAATTCTTACCACAAAAGATTTCAATTATGAAATAATTGATGTTAGGTCAGTAATGGATTGATTTAATAATATCATGCATATTCCAAATCAATTCAACCAACGTAACATTAATAGGAAACTAAAGTCTTGGCCACTATAGACAAACTTCCTCAATCTTGGAAAGATAAAAGAAAAACACTTGAATAGAAGAAGGAAGATATAAGTTTAGAGAAGCTCGCACAATATCTGTAACTGAAGGAAAATTGAGGCAAAATAAAATAATGAAATGGAGGATTTACGAAAAGTCAACACAATTGAGGAAAAGGAGGCAAATAATGCCTCGGAACGCTCATTTAATCAAAAGAGGAAATTTTAGAGCAACAAAAACTTCCAGAATAAAAAACCAAGAAAGTTAATAGTTGTTTCAGTTGTGAAAGGCCGGGTAACTTTAGAAGAGATTGTTGCTTTCTTAAAGAGAAAAAACAATCGTCAAAAAAACAATTTTGTAGCCGTTTTATCTAAAATCAACATGATTGAAAGGGAAGACTTTAGGTGGATCGACTGTAATGCTAATAAGCTATGCATTTAAGCCTAGCTAAAGCGCTTATCGCACTTTGACCACAATTCTTTTTCAATTTAGCGCTGTCAAACAATAGATCCATCTAAAGCCATACTATTTTTCTATTATATTCGTTAAATCAGGGGTGTTGATGTAATTTTTTGTCACTCCTAACACCCTAATGTCTGAAGGCAATCTCCAAAGTTTAAGTAAAATAAAATGGTTTGACCATAGGCTAAGTGTCGAGGCTGAAGGTTAATAGTAAATATAAGTGTTGAAATAGTAAAGACAAGAGAATTTATAGTGCTTCGAGAGCCTGGTCTTTACATCCACTGTTGAGAAGTTTCTTTAGTTCTTTAGTCAATAGTCGAAAGGCTTTACAACGCTAATGTTGCTATGTCCTCTATTAATGAGTTATAATAGAATCTTAAGTCCAAAAAAGAAACTGAGATTGAAAATGATTTTACTTAATTGCTTCAGTTTTTGTTGTCTTATCATTCTTCTTTTTCCTTTTAAGTCTCTCGTAAATGGGGTTGTGGCCCTCTATTATAGTGATCTTGTACCTTTGCATTCAGAAGAGCGCTTTTGTTGGATTGCCGACATAGCCCACCTATGGGGCTACGATTTGGACATGCATTTTTTCTATATTGATTTAGGCACCTTCACCTTTATACTTTTTAGCTTTAGGTTATCTGAGCCACCGTTATATCTTTAGGCCAGTTGAGCTATTGGTCTAGGTGTATATAGAGACACTCTCGGGCCTAAGTGGAGAAAGCTTCGGTCTCGCATACTTCATGAGGTTTTCTGGGCCATTGCTTTTGGTTATGGTTGCTTGGAGCCATTGCTTTAAGCAATGACACTCATAGGGTCTTAGTATACGATTCAGAGGCTACACGTCTTCTTGGTATTTGACTAGAAGCATTGTGCTTGTATACTTTATCTTTCATTTTAGAACCAACCTGATGGATTATATTTTCTGTTGGGCCATATTATGCTTTCAGAGTAGCTTGATCTGAATCGTAGTAACCACTTTTCGAGACAAGTGAACCCTTTCATCCTCGGTTTTCAATGTAATCTAGACCATTTTTTACATCAAATATTATTCGGCTAGTTGTTTTCGGCTCGGCATCTAGCCTAAGGTGACTTGGTCATTTATAAGGGACATCAAACCCTTAGACCTTGTTTAAGCTTCGCCATGAACACTTTGCCTTCAAACTAATAAACCGAAGCGAGTTATGTGAGGATATATACAAAGTATTCGTTGACATTTAATAATTATGGAAGGTTAAGTACAAAGTAGGACTTTTAGACTTTGTTTGGTGGGTTGAGACTTTGGCATTCATGTGGAATGAATGCCCAAGGATCTTCCTTTCAGATATAGCTTATGTAGCAAAATGTAGAATATATAGCTAAGTAAAAACTATGGTATAACATATTCCCCCAAATTTAACTTCACGTCAATGAATACGAAGTGAACTTTGTAGGAAGATTTAGATTATTTTATCACTCTTTCTTTTAGTTTGTATCTAATTCCTATAACTTTAAAACTAATAAATTTTCGAAAGAATTCGGTCTCATTTATAACCTCAATGTAAGGATTTTGTAGCATAGGGAACATAACAATTGTAGGAACTGGGCTAGCATGCAGCAGGGTAAATGGGTAAGTTTCAAAAAAATTATACCATTTGGATCTTATTGGGCCAATGATGTCTAAATTGTTTAGATCTTATCTAAATTTGTTTTAAATAAATTCAAAATCTTATTTAATATATATATATATAAATAATATTTTATTTATTATTCAATTTGTATTATATTATATGAGATGTGTACATGAACGTGCAACATAAAAAAGTGTACATGGTTTAACATGCACATATATAGATGTTGGGATTTACACCGCAATGGACATGTTAGCCCTCTATATACATAAGTACTGTCAATATACATATGTATATGTATATATATATATGTATGTGTTCATCGACAGAAATTCTATCGGTTTAGAAAACCGTCGAACGAATTTAAATTAAAAATAACCGCAAGCGCACGGCGTACACTTGTAGTACGTGGCGAATACGGGTCGATCCGTAGGGAATTGGTGATTTTAAAAATCTATTCAATCAAATTAAACCAAAGTCGAGTGAAAGTTAAGCTAGAGAAGTTGAAAATTAGCTAACTAACTAAAAGAAAAGAGAAGAAAATATAAGGGTTAAATGACAATTTAGAGAATAAATCCACTCTCTAGATTACGTAGTTCAACACAAATGAAATCATAATCTCTCTTTTATGGTCATTAGTGCTTTAATTGATATGCTTATCATAAGTATGGCATATTTTTGCTATTGATTAGCCAACATAAGCCATCAAACTATAACACACCCCTTAAACCACTTACTAACTTTCATGAAATTTGACAATGAAAATGAAAATGAAATCTATTTTAAGTATGGCCTAGTAACTATTGATTAGAAATATAGACCATCAAATTTTAATTTCAAATCACTTTCTTTTGCCATAATCATATTTTGATGAAGAGGCAATTAGTGTTAGTGATTGTTTAAGCATAGCCTATTTGATGTCAACAATATAGGCTATCAAATTCAAAGCAAGAACAACAAATAAAACACTTCATTGATCATCATTAAGCACAAAATGAGAGCATGAATTAACAAATGGTTGAAGCTTAGAGAGCTTCATTACCCCTAAATTGAAGGGGTTTAGCCTCTCATATTTGTCATTTGATTAACAAATGTAGCTTGCAACATGAAAGCAAAAAGAAAGCAAAATAAAAGCTAAATGAAAGAAAACTATTCTAATTGCAAAAAAGAAAATCTACACTACTAGCATGAAAGGAAATGAACATGTAATTAAAAGGAAACAATAATTACATTGCATAAAAAAAGAAAAGTTACATGAAGTAGAAATGGTTAAGTAGCCATGAAAAGAGAAAGAGAGCTTGTCTTTTTATTTTGATCCTAAACTAAACTAAAGAGAGACTAAGGGAGAGCAGAGGGTTACATGAAACATAAGGGGATTTTATACATGTGTTAAACCCTAATTCATATTTTTGGGGAATGCCCAAAATACCCTCTTAGGAAGTGTGGAGGCCAAGTAATCATTAGCTTCAAATAATCCTCATTTAAGTGTACATGAAGCCATTAATTCCATTAGCATGTGCATTAGCCTCTAATTTGTACATTAAGGTAGGTGGGTAGGTGGGGTCCTCCATTATCTTCACTTTGAATTATTTCCATCTTCATTTGTTCTCTTCACTCTTGTGCATGCATATATCATCATATAACCACTTGTAAAATTCACCAAATTTCCTACAAAACAACATAGAAAATTCCAAGTAAATTTTCACAATTTAATAAATGCATAAAAATGACCATTTTGCCCTTATATGAAGATGAATATGTGACAATTTCATATAATTTGAATTTTGGTTTAACAAGTTAAAATACCCGATATGATCATTTATTTGATTTAAATAGATTAAATATGGTGGTAAAAATATGCACATTTATGTGCACATCAGTATGTATGTACGTACGTACGTATGTTTGTGTATATGTATATATAATTCCATAAGTTATAAAATATTAGTAATAATATGTAAATTTATAAAATAATACATATTTTATATATGCATATTATATTGACATCATATTAATGCAATAAATTAATTTTAAGCGTTTATATAAATTTTAAAACAATAGTAAGTGTAATATAATAAATAAATTTTAAATGCATATATACACATAAAATATTTCGAAAATATAATGTAATATATTATTAAAATAGTTTTTTAAATTTAAACATATATAAATAAATTAAATTAATGTTTAAATGTTTAATATATCTCTACTACTAATAAAGAAAATTCGTTGAACTAATTTACTCGGTGTCTTTTTGAAATTCCAAAAATGCCCTTGCTTTCCGTTTATAGTCTGGGCTCATACGGTTACCACTGCTTCCGTTACTCGCATTTATATAATTAGCTTTCAAATATGTACTACTATATTGCTGGTGATATGTATCTATGATTCTTTGTGTGTATGTGGACATTTTTATTACCAGGTTAATTGACCAATCTTCTATTCTCTTCAAGTAGCAGATGAGCATACGGAATGCAGATTACTTTATTAAAACTGTTGGCTTTAACTTTTTATATTTTATGCATATAATTGTAGCATACAATTATTTAATTATACTACATACGTTTCAGATGCATCAAATACATGTTACATTAATTATTAAAGATTAGTCATTAAATATTATGACTTAAACTGGTAATTCATTTTGCTTATGTAAAGGAACTTACGGTTACAATGAAATTGAAAAGCATTAGAGATATTGGATTTTTCCATCTATCATTAGACCATTGTTTCCAACTCGGTATTAATGTTGATTACTATGAGAAAGGGTTAACTACTTCTAAAACTGCAAAATTGTTTTCATGCAGATTGTGAAATAACTCATTACTAATTGATGTATTAAAGAATCTTCAGTCTGCATAACTAACGGCTCAAACAAAATATCAACATATACAACGATTAAAATTTAAAAAAAATTAAAACATTTTCTAAAACTTACATCTTATTTTATAGTAATCATAAATATATTACATAACTTTATAACTAATTATTTATACGTATATGAATTTAATTCTAAATAAAAGATATAATAATTTATTAAAATTTGAATTAAATATATATATATATATATGTATAAATTATCTGAATGCTATATATATAATAAAATAAAAACATAACGTTTATATTTGATATATTATATTAATTTTAATCCTAGCATTAAAATCAATTTAATATTGTATTTTAATTATTATTTTTATAAATACCTAGCCGTGAGCTTATAGTGTGACAAACATAAATTTTGTTCTATTTTTAATTTAGATAAACTTATATATATATAGTCTATCCTATGGTGACAACACTGATGTATGTAGATTTGTGATATCGAACTACTACTAAAACCAATATGGCACTATAATAAATATATACATTGTATATATTTTATAAATTTGAATGTACCTTTGCCTATGCGAAGATAGCACATGTTGCAACGTGGAATCTAAACTCCTTGAATTACTATATCTAGAAAATGTTACCTTTTCAAATGCAGCCGCCACCAACAATCGAATTGAATTTTATTTGATGTTTTAAAGGTTGAAAATTCTGAAGTATATCAGGGAATATAGCTAGCCTAATATGGTCTTAAAGGAGAGACTAAAAAAAGTGAGGGTTGGAGAGCTTAAATAAAGGAAATACAAACGAGAAAAATATGGATCTGGATCCCTATTTTTGTCTTACCAATTCTCTCTTCTTTAATTCAAAACTATCCTCACCTTTTTACCATCTAATGGCTGGCCTCTCTCATCCTATATATCGCTGGCTATTACAAGCCCCTTGTGGGCCTCAAAAATACTTCAAACCCGAATAATATTTAACATACTTAAATCCAATTTAAATGTGTATCGATATCTGTATCGATAAATGTATTTATAACTTTTATATACACACTTTTTAATATTATTCAATACACATCAAATGAAATTTTATAATTAATATTCATAAATATTAATTAATTTAATTTATTTATAATAGTTATAATTTAATTAAATTGGGTGCTAATAGAAGTATTCAACGTTTCAATTGTGTTACTCTTAAGTGTAAATTGGCCAGTGATTAATATCGACCAATTCAAATATTAACGTTCACTCGTCATTTAGTAGGTGGTGTGACGTTATGGCCAAATTTATCGCTTACCAACATCGATAAAATCTAACTTTACATTATTAAGTGTTATTCGATAATGGCAATTATTTACACCAATTCTTTACGTCAAAACTATATCACCGAGGACTTATGGAATTTGGTAATGGTCAAAATTCCAATATAGTACATATTCAACTTTAAAGTACAAACACAAAGTCCTTAGTTCAATAATAACAATTATTATTGACCGTACTGCTCTAATTAGAGACTTTGACTTTGAGTTGACTTCAGTTGACCGTGATACTAACCTCATATATCTAAGAAGACGAATCCTCTCTTGAATAGTGTTTCACTTCCAATACTTCCACTCAACCCAGCTATAGTCGTTCGATGGATGTTGTTCCATGATTTAGTTATAATCAAAGTGGAGTTTCCACATCGAAGATCAATAATATTCTCGAGTCAAGAGAACGGTGTAATATTGTCATGCTGGTATTTTCTGTTTGACCTTAGTTATATTAAACAACAGAAAAATTATCAAGTGATTCATTCCATAATTATCCAATGACTATCAGTACGTAACCCTCTGGTGCCCCCACAACCATGAGTAATAAACTATCCAATACTTGGAGAGCGTTGCATACTCTAGTCTCAACATATGTATTGCTATCCAGTCACGATACATCTTGATGAGGAATATTTAAAATGGTACGTTTATTTTATTGTGATAAATCACTCATGATTACAACACATTATAACTACTATCACAAAACATACCATTTATGGTTTTCTATTAAATATACTTTTAATTAAAATAGTTAATTAATTAATATAACATATTATATCAAGTATATACTAGAAAGAAACCACCTTTTATTTCGAACAAGATTGGTTATCGAGTTAGATATATGTAACAAATTACATAATTGCCTTTAAAGCATACCCCTAACTCTATCAATCTCCCACTTGAACTTGGGACCAATTATGGAATCTTATTCCAACTTCTTCAATCAGTTTTCAAACTAATTGGTTTAGTCCCTTAGTGAATGGGTATGCTATTTTGTTTTATTTATCTACTCTATCAATCAACTCTCTTCGACGCTGATAAATTGCATTTATCATGTGGAACAATTAAGAGTATGTCCCTTGACTTCTAGTGAGCAATATGTTTTTTACGTACTGTATCGTGACATCGTTATTGTATAACTATGTCTTGGGATTCTCAATGTTTGGAATCACCCTCAACTAAGTTATAAATTTGAGCATTTTTTATACAATTCTTTATTATGGTGCTATTCAAGGCAATGTATTTAGCCTTTTTGTTTAATCAGCTACAAACTTTCATTTGGAATATTTCCAACTTAAAGCTTCTTAATTAAGGTTTGAACACATGAATTTGATATTGATATATTATACTCAACATCACTTACAAAGTTAGAGTCTGAACACACTTTCATAAGGAGTTTGTTATTTTCATAAACAATTCTCTAGTATTTTGTAAATACTCATGAATACTCTAAACTACCATTCAGTGATCATTATTTGGATTTTATTTTTTCTTCATGCATCAAACGCATAAGCAAATTATGATATTGTAGATAATACAACATGTATGATAATTCATATTGTCAATACATAAGGAATCAATCTTACATGTTCCATATTAAACATTTTAATATGTTGTCTTTGCATATCGTTTGGGACATTCCCTACAAATTTTATAATTATTATAAAAGATATAATTTACAAATCCAATATCAAGTATTAAGCAACCAAACTAGAACTGATTTTAACATAAGTACATTGTTGACAATCTTAATATGTTGTTCACTTATAGTTTTAGAATGTACCTTTTAATGTTCTTTCTCATGGACACATGCTTCCTATGCATTTTGACTAAAAACCAAACTATTCGATTATAGTTTTGAGTGGATTGGATAATGTATATATACTAATATAATTTAATTGCATTTTGTAATTATTTTCTCCATATTTTTCTTTATATATGAAGTCGTTAGAATAGCTTGAAGAAGGAGGAAGAAGATTAAGTAAATAGCTTAGGAATTTATGAAAGAGGAGTGTTGTATTTATAGGAAATTTTGAAAACAAAATATCTAAACATGAATGGACCAAAATGCCCTTGCCCACACCCCTTTCATCACCTCAAATGCACGAATACTCCCTCCTTTCAACCTCCAAGTGCCTGTGTAAGAGTGTAAGGTGAGTTTATTGTTTACAGACACAAGTTACTCATTTACAAAATTTCAATTTTGTAATCACATTCAATCTATTTTGTATTACTTCATTGGTTTATATATACTTTGAATTCATTTAATCACCACTAATTGAGTCAATTACTGCAATTGCTTTCGAATTAAATTTTTGAACTAAACAAATAGGTAACTTATACAATTGTAACCATTAAAAATTTAATCAACTTTAAGTTTATTACTTTCAAGCAAATAATATGATTACTTATAGAACATTGACTTCTTATTTATTTTAATCCAAATTCATTAATTTATTAATGCTTACATTTATTTCCTATATCCAATTTGTTACAACTTTACCTATAATTAATACTATTTCCTTTATTTAGGTTATTATTTCAAACATAGATCACACGCTTACATTCCTTTATACTATCTTAGGGAACCAATGTACATTTCTAATACTTTATTGCATTTATTGAAATCAAATTTCCAAATTTACTAGATACAACAAATTATGACCTTACAGTTATTTTAATTTATTGGGAGTGCGCAAAAAAATTATTTATTAACATAATTGCATTAATTTATATTCAGTAACCAATGAATCAATATATATTTCACACATAAATACACTGATTATATTGGTTTATACTATATTCCATCTTAAACTAAGTCATAACATTTGAATCATTATATTAAATTGGAAATGTTCATTCACGTTCATTACTTATTAACTTGCAATAACGTATTTCTTTAATTTACATCTAATTACTGTTAACCATGTTTTTATGTCATAATCAATTCAATACTTACCTCTAATTTCTCATATTCAATTTATATCTAGGTATAAAAACCTTCACTACTCCATTTATTACTTTACACAATAAAATAACATTTAAACTCATAAATGTAATACCCAATTTCATTTTAAATCCAATTGATTTCCAATCAAAGTTTATACATATTTCAAACCACTATTGTAATTACTCCCAGAACATTGGTTTTATTAAATGACCATTTATTATAATTTAATTTCCTTAATTAAATCCAATGTTTACATTTCTTTTCACATTCCAAATTTTATAACTAAGTATACATCTACATTATTCCCTACTTACAAAATTTGAATAATTACTATTTATTAGTTGCTTTACTGATCAATTCAATAATTGCATTGGTTTATCTTATATTAAATTTATTACCCAACATTCCTATATTCATCTTAGATTTTTTTAAATGGCTATATTCCAGAATGTGAAATCTTGTCTATTACACATATTAATTTAGGTTTTAAAACTAATTAATAAAGTTTCCTTAGTCCAATCCTTTTTACCAATTTAATTTACATTCACACTTCCGTTATTATTTCAACAATCATTAAAGTAACGTTTATCAACAACAAAAACATTATGATTTATTTATCTAACATTGATTGTATAAGTTTCCCATTTATTACGTATTATAGTATCAATTGATATAATTTAAAATCTATTTCCCAAATCTATTACTTTTCAATCAATTAAAACTTCACAATTGTTTACATCAATTTGGATTTACACTACATTTATTATTTATCAACTTGTTCTAACCTTATTACCTAAATTTAGGTTCAGTTACTATTGAGCAATACTATTTAATTTCATTCAATAATTCCATTAGTTTTACTCAAATTACCGTTATTGTAAACCTTATTTGTTCATTAAAATTAAATTTTGATTCCAATTAAATCAACAAATTCAACATGCAATTTATAATAGTTATTTACAAGTATGAATGGAATTAAGATTTATTTCAAATATTATCTTAGTTTACATTAACATAATAGTTTATTACCTTTAATGAATTTAATCCCCAATTCATTACATGCAATCAATTTGACCTTACATACTTCAATATTCCCACCTTCATCTTAATTCTAATACACTATACTATCAAATTTCAATTTCTCACAGTAAACCCATTTATTATAAATTGTGTACCCATTTATTATAAATTTCAATTTGCTTACGTAAGGAACAAATTATAACTTATAATCAGTGTTCCATATGTATTGCTATCCAATCACGATACATCTTGTCATGCTGGTATTTTCTGTTTGACCTTAGTTATATTAAACAACAGAAAAATTATCAAGTGATTCATTCCATAATTATCCAATGACTATCAGTACGTAACCCTCTGGTGCCCCCACAACCATGAGTAATAAACTATCCAATACTTGGAGAGCGTTGCATACTCTAGTCTCAACATATGTATTGCTATCCAATCACGATACATCTTGATGAGGAATATTTAAAATGGTACGTTTATTTTATTGTGATAAATCACTCATGATTACAACACATTATAACTACTATCACAAAACATACCATTTATGGTTTTCTATTAAATATACTTTTAATTAAAATAGTTAATTAATTAATATAACATATTATATCAAGTATATACTAGAAAGAAACCACCTTTCATTTCGAACAAGATTGGTTATCGAGTTAGATATATGTAACAAATTACATAATTGCCTTTAAAGCATACCCCTAACTCTATCAATCTCCCACTTGAACTTGGGACCAATTATGGAATCTTATTCCAACTTCTTCAATCAGTTTTCAAACTAATTGGTTTAGTCCCTTAGTGAATGGGTATGCTATTTTGTTTTATTTATCTACTCTATCAATCAACTCTCTTCGACGCTGATAAATTGCATTTATCATGTGGAACAATTAAGAGTATGTCCCTTGACTTCTAGTGAGCTCTATGTTTTTTACGTACTGTATCGTGACATCGTTATTGTATAACTATGTCTTGGGATTCTCAATGTTTGGAATCACCCTCAACTAAGTTATAAATTTGAGCATTTTTTATACAATTCTTTATTATGGTGCTATTCAAGGCAATGTATTTAGCCTTTTTGTTTAATCAGCTACAAACTTTCATTTGGAATATTTCCAACTTAAAGCTTCTTAATTAAGGTTTGAACACATGAATTTGATATTGATATATTATACTCAACATCACTTACAAAGTTAGAGTCTAAACACTCTTTCATAAGGAGTTTGTTATTTTCATAAACAATTCTCTAGTATTTTGTAAATACTCATGAATACTCTAAACTACCATTCAGTGATCATTATTTGGATTTTATTTTTGCTTCATGCATCAAACGCATAAGCAAATTATGATATTGTAGATAATACAACATGTATGATAATTCTATTGTCAATACATAAGGAATCAATCTTATATGTTCCATATTAAACATTTTAATATGTTGTCTTTGCATATCGTTTGGGACATTGTGACGCCCCACCTCTATGCTCATAATAACAAAGAGTATTAAAAGAAATACTGTCTATTATTACAAAAAATAAGGCTGGATAGGAGCGACCATCCGTAGTTGGCCTTACACTAATATTGGTTACCTCGATAGGAATGGTATATACTTTTTATTTTTCATCACTTATTTGTTTACTCCCATCGACATACCCAATTCTAGTACAAAACGAACTACGACGGTTCATAATAGTTTAGGACATTAGATATAATAATAACACAGATAATATAAATGCGGAACACTGATAAAACAAAAGTCTCATATATATATATAACTGATGTCAGTTACAATATAGTTGACACAATACATATGATACAACTACAACTGTCAACTCTGGAAGTTATATATACAAGTACATTATCAACTAATATACATGAATACATATCATCCTATACAATGACACGACTTCTACAAAATGACAAAGACACTTCAAAAGATGTGAAAAGTCTTCATAGCCTGAACAGCAACTCAAAGAAGGAAATCTACAACCTGAAATAACTCGGGTCTGACCCGAGTATTAAATTCAAAAGAAAATAATACACGGGTCAGTCTAATTCAAACTCAGTTATTAATGCACAGAAGCAATAATAATCAAATATCAAATAGACGACATTCACAGAAATCTCGTATATCCAATCTCTCGATACGAGAATTGGATAACGGCAGATATAACACTAAACAGTGTTAAACGACAAATCAACAATCCAAATCAGAATACAACTCCAAAACATTGAAATTAACCAACGAAACAATTCAACAAATCGAAACATTAATTTAAAACTGTCAAAACTGATAGGGCTGTAGTACACGCACGCGTGTACTGCCTCCCCACTATCGCAGGAGATGCGCGAAAGCTCAGTGAAAGTCACAATGATCGCAAGGTCAAACCCCGAAATCGGGTTCAACTCAAGTGAATTTGAAAACAGACCCAAATGCATTAATACAATGCAAACCAACAAGGGCAAAACTGCATATAAAACTAAACTGCAGTCACAAATGATTACGAGGTGCAAACTGCAACAAAACTGTACAATATAGAAGTAGTGAAACAGGTTCAAGTTGAACCATGAACCAGTGCAACTCAGTGCAACCCAAGTCTGCAACATATAAATCAAGTGCAGTTTATCACAAACAAGACCAAGTGCAATAAGGACCAAAATCAACTAGGAAAAACACTTGAATACAATGGCAAACTGCAACATGTACTACAGCCACCACTTGAATTCAATGGCCAGTACAAGGGACAACAAATCAAGCTGCCAATAAAAATCAATGCATCAATGCAATGAAACCCAACAAGGCAAAAATCTCAATAAAAAGCACAGCAGCCACCACAATATTTTAAGGGCAAGACTGCAACAGTGAAACATACATCTATATACATACATGAATGTATGTATACAAATGGTCAAATGAACAGAAGGCAAATTGAACAACTACAAGTGCAGGTAGCAGAAATAATGCAAACTACAACATGAATAGCAGCACATTCAAGGTGCACTGAAATGACCCTCCTATTTCCACCCTAATTTCATAAGGATTTTTTTTTTTTGCTAAGAGATGATATATAGATATATCATTCATTGCAAATATCTTTTCCAAGGTCATTTTCTTTTTCCAATAAACAAAATATATCCAGGATCAAAATAACTTACCAATATAAATATATCAGTGTATATCTAATAACATACACATACATATGAAGATGTATGTGATCTTCTTATCTAAGTTCAGAGTGTATACTTCATTTTTTTGTACAAGAACATTCTGTTTCATTTAGATTTTTAGCAATTCAGATAAATTATTGTATTCAGATTTTTGGCCATAATATCCACTAGAAACATGTACTTTAGTCTGTCATTAGGATTAAGAAATGATCAAGTAATAATCAGTAGTAAACAAGCTTTTAATATAGATGATTATGTTAAAGTCTGGATAATATCAAATTCAGTATAAAAGTAAGTGGATCCTAAGTGAACACAAGCAACATCTAGGCGTAATGGAAACGCGCCTAACTTATACATGAAAGGTCACGAGTTCGAGTGCTATGCTGGTCGGTTCAAACACAATTTTTGGTTTTTCTTTTTATTTTTCTCCTGTATGGTTAGAAATCTGATACCTACCTATAATTGTGCATATATATTTGATTTTGCCTATAACCTAACATACAAAACAATTCTTTTTACATAACTATTTTTAAATCCCATTCCTATAGCTGTTCTAGGAATTATAATTATATTTTTGCTCAAATTTATCAACATGTACACAGGTATTTATGTACATGTCATTACCTTTGCCCAGTTTCCAGAAAACTGAGTGAAACAATTGCTAAATGTACTATGCTTTGAAATGCATCTATATTTTCAAGATACAGTCTATCATGATCAACCAATACTTCATTTAGTTGAGGCTGGTTAACTCATGAGTCTTGTATATGCTATACACTAGTTCAAAAACAAGGGAGATACCTTTCATTTCATTCTATCTGAAGCTTTTAGAAAAACATTTTACTTTTCCTAATTCAATTCAGAAATGAATTCAGATTTATTTACAAAGCATTTCAGTAAAAAGAAAATAAAATCCTTTAAGTTTACTTCTTGCTAAATCCAGATTTTAGTTCTAAAACTCAGTGCTCTGTTATGTCTCAAGGTTAACTAATACATAATATAAATTATACAAAACAGTAGCTCAACTACATGTGCATATTTCTCTTCCAAACATTCATATCAATAATTAAAATCATTTCATTGTTTCCCAGTCAGATTTTTCCTTTGAGATTTTAAACCTTAGTGCATAACAATATATTTAACATGATACAACTAGTTCATCTAACCATAATAGAATTCATTACATGACTGGAAGTCTTAGAAACATAATATTTTTCCTGAATACATGCAGATATAATCAATTTAAACTCTTATTGAGACTAGCTAGCATGTTCATTCACTCCTCCATAAAAGCCATAACTTCATTTTTACTTAGTGCCTGGGTTACCTGAAAGAACATAAGTGGCTGCCTCATTTTAAAATGAGACACCCCAGATGCCATGAGCAAACAAGGGTCAGATCTATGATCTGGTATGAATAACATCAATTCATTCATGATATTAAGCAATAGAGAATATAAGGGTACTAACTTGTTATTTAAGCAAATTTCTGCAATCAAATATTTTAACATAGTATAATTAAGTTGATTCAGGTATGATATATTCACTTATCATTCCTTCACTTGCATACATAATCATGCAAACATGATTATCTATTGGCATCAATTTCATTTACTGGAATCATCTTGGTTCCATACCATTCAACCTAAGAAATATCCACATTCCTATTTCTTCATTTACAGGTTGTAATATTCAATTTAAATCCCTGCCTCATCTGCTATTAAGGAATCACTGGGACACATTGCAATGAACTAATTCACATCATTGCACAAAGATCTCAGGGCTTAAACAAACCATGTGCCAACTTGCATACTTCAAATATGACAAGCATTCCAGCAGTCATCTTGGCCTTCCCTTCCCTAGTTTATTTACTAGTGTATTGTCTTAAATCCTAACATCAAATATGCTAAGTGAACATGTCACTGCAAACATGGAAACATCCATAATTTCTTCTAGCATAATTTCCCCTCAGAAATAATCAGACAGTCATTTCCTAAATGGGGTCAATATGTCTTGATCTTAGTAAATATAAGAACATTTTCAACTGTAAAAGAGGCATGGCATGTTATACTGATCTGCAAGCCTTTATGATTGATTCAGATTCAAGATCTGGTTCAATCATAATTTTAGCTTGTGGGTTTTTTTTTTGATTAAGGGCTCAGCACTTAGAAAATTTCTATTGCACCCTTAACATTTTTCTTTTCAAGCCTCAGCACTTATACCAAGTATAATGCAGCTCCAATCATTTTTATAAGGTTTCCATGCCATAGATCTATAACAGTTGAGAGTATTCTCTATATAATTTTTAAGATCCTAAACTTTAACATTTATGAGTATAAATAAAACAGTATGATACTCATCCAAAGACAAATGTCTCAACCAATCAAAGATCATCAAAATCATCCATATTAAATCATATCAGATTTAAAATAAAACATCCAAAAAGCATTGATGAAATCATATACATCAAAACCAGAAATACATAAATGGCAATATAAAAAGTGGCTGCCTCAACTCAGGTCTTAATGCCATGAACTCAGTGAGATTACTCACCTAAATGTTTCTTCTTATTAATCCAGAAAATTCTTGTTTGAGTGTTTTCTCCTTCCTTTCAATATTTTCTTCTTCTTTTCTTATTTTTATGCAGCTCGGGGTAAAATAATTCTACTGGCTAAACTGCCTATTTATAAGCATTTTTCCTCTAGGGTTTTATTGAAACAGAATTCCATTTCTGTCCTGGCTTAGCATCATGCTTTTTTCATTCATATTACCCCGGCCATATTAACCAATTTAAAGGCTGCATTTTCTTTCTTTTACTTTTTCAGAAAATGGCCACTCACTTAGTCATGTCAAAAGTGTGACTATTCTATTTATTTTAATTATTTCTGAAAATCCCCTTTGCTATTTTTGCCTACACAAGCATATTGACTTGTATCACATTTCATGTCATTTTAATGTTATGGTTTCACTTGCTAATATATATATATGTACTTTTCAGTATTTAAAAATGTATATTTGTATACATATCTTATCTAGGCTTATTTTAATTCCTCTTTTAAATTCAGAAACATATGCACCTATATGTATACAAGTTTACAAATATATATATATTATTTTCTTTTCTGGGTTTTAAATAAATTTGTTTACTGATCTAAAGTAAAACTTACTTTTCTTATTTTCTAAGATGACCCATAAAATCTCAGAAATCAAATAACCATGTTGCAAAATCATGTTTGTATTGCTCTTTAATTCTTGTTTTAAATCCAAGAAATCTGGAGTTCTTTCTTGTGCCATTTCAGTGTGCACGTGCACACATATACTTGCACACTATTTATTCCAGAAATTTCACCATATTTAAATCTAAATATTTCAAAATTAAATCATTTTACAAAAATGATTTTTCACAAAATTTTGGGGTATTACATTCACCCCTCCTTTTAGGAATTGTGTCCTCACAATTTTTCTAACATTTAGTAAGCATCATTTTTCTTTTTTGAAAACTTATCAAATATATGCATAAGCAAACAAATTCAACCATATCAACCATGCATAACAAATAATTTTTCCAGAAGAAAAAAAAATTACCTTTTAATTTGCAAAAAGCTTAGGATAATCCATTCTAATCTTATCCTCTAACTCCCATGTGCAGTCATTAGGATCACTACTCCACTGGATCTTAACTAGTTTCAAGGTTTTGCTCCTTAATTTCTTTTCTTCCTTGGCTATAATCCCCACTGGTTCTTTTTCATAAACCAAGTCAGGATTTATTTGAATTTTGGTAGGCTTTTCCAAAATGTCTTCCTTATCATGTACCCATTTTCTAAGTTGGGACACATGAAAAACATTATGCATTGCTTTCATCTCCTCTGGTAGTTCTAATTTGTAAGCCAATGAACCAATTCTTTCCAGAATTTTATAGGGTCCAACATACCTTGGTGTAAGCTTACCTTGCTTGCCAAATCTCATGACTTTCTTCATAGGTGAAATCTTGATGAAAACAAAGTCTCCCACTTCATATTCCACTTGCTTTCTCTTCCTATCTGCAAATTTCTTTTGCCTATCTTGAGCTGCTGCTATTCTTTTTCTTATTAACCCAATTTTCTCTGTGGTTTCTTTAACATATTCAGGTCCAAGAATAGCCCTTTCTCCAGCCTCTACCCAGCATATAGGTGATAAACATGGCTTTCCATATAAGGCTTCAAATGGTGCCATCCCTATGGTGCTTTGGTAACTGTTATTGTAGGTGAATTCAGCTAGATGGAGGTGGTCTTCCCAGTTGCCTCCAAAGTCCAGTGTACATGCTCTCAACAAATCCTCTAAGACTTTGTTCACCACCTCAGTTTGACCATCTGATTGTGGATGGTAGGCAGTGCTTAAGCACAATTCACTCCCCATAGCCTCTTGAAAACTTTTCCAAAATCTTGAGGTGAAGATGGTATCCCTATCACTCACAATGGTTTTGGGTATGCCATGCAACCTTACTACCTCTTTCATGAATATTTGAGCCAATTTTGGAGCATTTCTTTCTGTTTTAACTGGGATAAAATGTGCTACCTTAGTTAGCCTATCCACTATTACCCATATACTTGTGTTTCCCTTCTTAGATCTAGGAAGACCATCTATGAAATCCATAGATATATCCTCCCACTTCCACTGTGGTATACTAAGGGGTTGCAATAGTCCTGATGGCCTTTGTGTCTCTGCCTTGACTTGTTGGCAAGTCATGCACCTTGCAACATATCTGGCCACATCTGACTTCATCCCCTTCCACCAAAGATTTCTTTTCAAATTTTGATACATCTTGGTGCTACCTGGGTGTATGGAGTACTTACTCCTATGGTACTCATTTAATATTTCCTCTTTCAATTCTATATTTTCTGGAACACATATCCTATTTTTATTCCTTAAATAACCATTTTTATCAATTTGATAATTTATTACTTCCTCCCCTTTTGATATGAGCATTTTCTTTTCCATCATGTTTAAGTCTTGTTCCTGCATTTGTCCAATCTTAAGAAGTAAATCTGATTGCAGAGATATCATACTTAATTTTCCTTTACCTTTACCTTCTTCAATAGGCATCATTTGTTCCTCACTGTTTTCCTCAATTTCCAAATCAGTAAGTATAGACAAATCCCTAAACTCTTCCATCATCAACATGGCTACCTTGGCATGTTGTCTACTCAAGGCATCTGCAACTTTATTTGCCTTGCCTGGTGTATACAGTATATCTAGGTCATAGGCAGCTAGGAACTCTACCCATCTATGTTGCCTCATGTTCAAATCTTTTTGTGAGAATAAATATTTCAGTGCCTTATGATCAGTGTACAAAATGAATTTGGCACCTAACAAATAATGTCTCCAAAGTTTCAAAGCATACACAACTGCTGCTAGTTCAAGATCATGGGTTGCATACCTGGTTTCATGTGGCTTTAATTGCCTAGATGCATAGGCTACCACCTGGTCTTGCTGCATCAACACAGCCCCTAACCCAGAGCCACTTGCATCAGTGTACACAACCAAATTTTCATTTCCTTCTGGCACTCTCAATACTGGTGCATCAATCAGAGCTTCTTTTATTTTGATAAAAGCTTGCTCACATTTTTCTGTCCATACAAAGGCTTGGTTCTTTCTAGTTAAATTGGTAAGTGGTGATGATATTTTTGAGAAATCTTTTATGAATCTCCTATAATATCCTGCCATCCCCATAAATGATCTAATCTCACTGATGGTGCTAGGCCTTTTCCATGCTTGGATTGCCACTACTTTGTTAGGGTTTACTGATATTCCTTTGGCAGAGATGACATGCCCAAGGAAATGCACTTCTTCTTTCCAAAATGCACATTTTGAAAATTTTGCCTTTAAATCATTTTCCCTTAGTCTTGACAAAACTAAATGCAAATGATTTTTATGCTCTTCCACTGTCTTAGAATAAATCAAAATGTCATCAATAAAAATCAGTACAAACTTGTCTAGATAATCTCTAAATATTCTATTCATCAAATCAACAAAATATGAAGGAGCATTTGTCAAACCAAATGGCATGACCAAAAATTCATATAAGCCATATCTTGTGTTAAATGCAGTATACTTAACACTTGAGTCTTCAACCTTCATTTGATGGAATCCTGATGCTAAGTCTAGCCTAGAAAATATTTTAGCTTCACTGAGTTGGTCAAAGAGATCATCTATTCTAGGCAATGGGTATTTATTCTTGATGGTTACTTTATTTAGTTCTCTGTAATCTATGCACATTCTCAAGGTACCATCATGTTTTCTTACAAACACTACTGGAGAACCCCAGCAAGAATTGCTTGGCCTTATAAATCCCTTGCCTTCTAATTCTTCCAACTGATTTTTCAATTCTTTCAGTTCACTTGGCCCCATTCTATAAGGTTTCTTGATTATTGGACTTGCTCCTGGAATGAGATTAATTTGGAACTCAACTGGTCTGTGGTGTGGAACACCCTTAACTTCCCCAAACACATCCAAGTATTCATTAACTATGGGAATTTCTTCAATGGTTAGTTCACTCAGATCTTTTTCTAAGTCAACTAAATGATACAATTTCCCTTCCTTAGCTATTTCACATAGAACTGTGATTCTCTGGCCTCTAGAATCTTGCAATGATATGGTGGATGAGTCTAAATTAATTATGGCTTTAAATTGCCTTAACCAATCTACCCCCAATATAACTCCTATATTTGGGTAATTTAAAACATATAAATTGGAAATAAAAATATTTCCTCCTATGTTTAACTCCACATCCACACAATTCATGTTCAAAACACTAGAACTCCCTAGGGGACTTTGTACAAGCAATGGGGTTTCAACCAATTTGCAGTTTAATTTTAACACTTTAACTAATTCATAGGAAATCAAAGAGTGTGTTGCTCCAGTATCATATACTACTGGTATGGGTATGGCACAAATGAGTAATGTACCTTCCACTTGGCCATGATTTTCAGCATCAATTTTCACTGCAGATTTGCCTTTTCCTTCCAAAGTTGCCAATTTCCCTTGCTGTTTATTCTCAGGACAGTTCCTCTTCATATGCCCCTCTTTCCCACATAGGTAGCATTTGAAGGCTCCTCCTTTTAACTCTGGGCACCTTGGTTTGATGTGTCCTTCTTTTCCACAATGATGGCAAACCAATTTCTTCTTAGTATCATTGGCTTTAGTATCTTTACTCTTCCTGTTGTCTGCCTCCTCCTTCTTTTTATCATAAGGGTGATATCTTCCCTTATCCTTCTTGTTGTTGCTCTTAAAATTCCTATATTTCTCTCTTTCTTTGTCATGTTGTTCCAGTTTCAAAGCCAGATCAATTACTTGATCAAATGTTCTATCTGCATATGGTAGCATAGCTCTGCTAAGTCCTGGGTTCAGCCCTTTTATATACCTATCATTCTTGAATGCTTCATCTGCCACTAGCATTGCTCCATAATTAGATAGCCCCTCAAACTTTTGAGTGTATTCAGTGACATTCAAAGTTCCCTGCCTAAGTTTGATAAATTCTTCAAGCAAAATGGTCTTGGCTGATGCTGGTACAAATCTTGCCTCCAACATCTCCTTGAACTGATTCCAAGTGATTTCATTTTCATTTCTTCCAGCTATGATCACCTCCCACCAGCTTAAAGCTACCCCTTTCAGTTGTCTGGAAGCTACTTGCCTCTTTCTTTGGTCATCCAACTGCATGTCATTGAAAATCCTATCAAGTGTTCTCAACCATGCTTGAATTTCCATCACACTCTCTGTTCCTTCAAAACTCTTGCCTCCCAAATTGGAATAAGTCTTCAGTAGTTTTGAAAGCTCTTCATGTGGGTTCTCAGGCCTATGCCCAATTCCATCTCTTAAAACCCTCACAAATTCTTGCATATCAAGCATTTGAGGTGCACTGGTTCCTGCATTATGATGAGATCCTCTTCCTACCATGTTCTGCTAACTAAATTCTGGGTAAATGGTATTAGTATATTATGAGTGCTTCTATAATTTCTAATTTCTTATCTAAATTATTTCATCCAAAACAAACAGACATTATACATTTCTATAATACTTAACAATCAATGCAACCAAGTGCTCTGATACCAACTGAAATGACCCTCCTATTTCCACCCTAATTTCATAAGGATTTTTTTTTTGCTAAGAGATGATATATAGATATATCATTCATTGCAAATATCTTTTCCAAGGTCATTTTCTTTTTCCAATAAACAAAATATATCCAGGATCAAAATAACTTACCAATATAAATATATCAGTGTATATCTAATAACATACACATACATATGAAGATGTATGTGATCTTCTTATCTAAGTTCAGAGTGTATACTTCATTTTTTTGTACAAGAACATTCTGTTTGATTTAGATTTTTAGCAATTCAGATAAATTATTGTATTCAGATTTTTGGCCATAATATCCACTAGAAACATGTACTTTAGTCTGTCATTAGGATTAAGAAATGATCAAGTAATAATCAGTAGTAAACAAGCTTTTAATATAGATGATTATGTTAAAGTCTGGATAATATCAAATTCAGTATAAAAGTAAGTGGATCCTAAGTGAACACAAGCAACATCTAGGCGTAATGGAAACGCGCCTAACTTATACATGAAAGGTCACGAGTTCGAGTGCTATGCTGGTCGGTTCAAACACAATTTTTGGTTTTTCTTTTTATTTTTCTCCTGTATGGTTAGAAATCTGATACCTACCTATAATTGTGCATATATATTTGATTTTGCCTATAACCTAACATACAAAACAATTCTTTTTACATAACTATTTTTAAATCCCATTCCTATAGCTGTTCTAGGAATTATAATTATATTTTTGCTCAAATTTATCAACATGTACACAGGTATTTATGTACATGTCATTACCTTTGCCCAGTTTCCAGAAAACTGAGTGAAACAATTGCTAAATGTACTATGCTTTGAAATGCATCTATATTTTCAAGATACAGTCTATCATGATCAACCAATACTTCATTTAGTTGAGGCTGGTTAACTCATGAGTCTTGTATATGCTATACACTAGTTCAAAAACAAGGGAGATACCTTTCATTTCATTCTATCTGAAGCTTTTAGAAAAACATTTTACTTTTCCTAATTCAATTCAGAAATGAATTCAGATTTATTTACAAAGCATTTCAGTAAAAAGAAAATAAAATCCTTTAAGTTTACTTCTTGCTAAATCCAGATTTTAGTTCTAAAACTCAGTGCTCTGTTATGTCTCAAGGTTAACTAATACATAATATAAATTATACAAAACAGTAGCTCAACTACATGTGCATATTTCTCTTCCAAACATTCATATCAATAATTAAAATCATTTCATTGTTTCCCAGTCAGATTTTTCCTTTGAGATTTTAAACCTTAGTGCATAACAATATATTTAACATGATACAACTAGTTCATCTAACCATAATAGAATTCATTACATGACTGGAAGTCTTAGAAACATAATATTTTTCCTGAATACATGCAGATATAATCAATTTAAACTCTTATTGAGACTAGCTAGCATGTTCATTCACTCCTCCATAAAAGCCATAACTTCATTTTTACTTAGTGCCTGGGTTACCTGAAAGAACATAAGTGGCTGCCTCATTTTAAAATGAGACACCCCAGATGCCATGAGCAAACAAGGGTCAGATCTATGATCTGGTATGAATAACATCAATTCATTCATGATATTAAGCAATAGAGAATATAAGGGTACTAACTTGTTATTTAAGCAAATTTCTGCAATCAAATATTTTAACATAGTATAATTAAGTTGATTCAGGTATGATATATTCACTTATCATTCCTTCACTTGCATACATAATCATGCAAACATGATTATCTATTGGCATCAATTTCATTTACTGGAATCATCTTGGTTCCATACCATTCAACCTAAGAAATATCCACATTCCTATTTCTTCATTTACAGGTTGTAATATTCAATTTAAATCCCTGCCTCATCTGCTATTAAGGAATCACTGGGACACATTGCAATGAACTAATTCACATCATTGCACAAAGATCTCAGGGCTTAAACAAACCATGTGCCAACTTGCATACTTCAAATATGACAAGCATTCCAGCAGTCATCTTGGCCTTCCCTTCCCTAGTTTATTTACTAGTGTATTGTCTTAAATCCTAACATCAAATATGCTAAGTGAACATGTCACTGCAAACATGGAAACATCCATAATTTCTTCTAGCATAATTTCCCCTCAGAAATAATCAGACAGTCATTTCCTAAATGGGGTCAATATGTCTTGATCTTAGTAAATATAAGAACATTTTCAACTGTAAAAGAGGCATGGCATGTTATACTGATCTGCAAGCCTTTATGATTGATTCAGATTCAAGATCTGGTTCAATCATAATTTTAGCTTGTGGGTTTTTTTTTTGATTAAGGGCTCAACACTTAGAAAATTTCTATTGCACCCTTAACATTTTTCTTTTCAAGCCTCAGCACTTATACCAAGTATAATGCAGCTCCAATCATTTTTATAAGGTTTCCATGCCATAGATCTATAACAGTTGAGAGTATTCTCTATATAATTTTTAAGATCCTAAACTTTAACATTTATGAGTATAAATAAAACAGTATGATACTCATCCAAAGACAAATGTCTCAACCAATCAAAGATCATCAAAATCATCCATATTAAATCATATCAGATTTAAAATAAAACATCCAAAAAGCATTGATGAAATCATATACATCAAAACCAGAAATACATAAATGGCAATATAAAAAGTGGCTGCCTCAACTCAGGTCTTAATGCCATGAACTCAGTGAGATTACTCACCTAAATGTTTCTTCTTATTAATCCAGAAAATTCTTGTTTGAGTGTTTTCTCCTTCCTTTCAATATTTTCTTCTTCTTTTCTTATTTTTATGCAGCTCGGGGTAAAATAATTCTACTGGCTAAACTGCCTATTTATAAGCATTTTTCCTCTAGGGTTTTATTGAAACAGAATTCCATTTCTGTCCTGGCTTAGCATCATGCATTTTTCATTCATATTACCCCGGCCATATTAACCAATTTAAAGGCTGCATTTTCTTTCTTTTACTTTTTCAGAAAATGGCCACTCACTTAGTCATGTCAAAAGTGTGACTATTCTATTTATTTTAATTATTTCTGAAAATCCCCTTTGCTATTTTTGCCTACACAAGCATATTGACTTGTATCACATTTCATGTCATTTTAATGTTATGGTTTCACTTGCTAATATATATATATGTACTTTTCAGTATTTAAAAATGTATATTTGTATACATATCTTATCTAGGCTTATTTTAATTCCTCTTTTAAATTCAGAAACATATGCACCTATATGTATACAAGTTTACAAATATATATATATATTATTTTCTTTTCTGGGTTTTAAATAAATTTGTTTACTGATCTAAAGTAAAACTTACTTTTCTTATTTTCTAAGATGACCCATAAAATCTCAGAAATCAAATAACCATGTTGCAAAATCATGTTTGTATTGCTCTTTAATTCTTGTTTTAAATCCAAGAAATCTGGAGTTCTTTCTTGTGCCATTTCAGTGTGCACGTGCACACATATACTTGCACACTATTTATTCCAGAAATTTCACCATATTTAAATCTAAATATTTCAAAATTAAATCATTTTACAAAAATGATTTTTCACAAAATTTTGGGGTATTACATGCACAGAGAAATGTGCACATGACAATATAACAATTTCATAAACAAGTTCAAGTGTGCTAATGCATAAGAACTTGAAGATATGCAACTCAACTTAACTATTATGATCAAACTTAGTTCAACATGACGGCAAGCAGTGCCACGAGGCCACCAAACCATGAACAGTGAAGGCCACTATAGTGGAAAGAAATAAGATGGCCAAGTGACAATGTACATGCTTCCAAAACTGTCGGGCTATAAAAATGAACCACACAGTGGATGTCCAAACAGTAATGTAGCAACAAAATGAAACAGTGGATGTAACGACCCGATATTTTGGACCATTCGCAACCATTATAAGTGTATAGGTAGACACTCATGCCAGACCTGAATTGCTCAAAATACCGCGTTGTTAATTTAAATTTGGCAAAACTGAACATATACAGTAAATAAATAATCACAGATCAGAGACACAGAGTAATAAATGCAGCGGAAATAAAAGAGATAGTAGTTTATGAAGCTACTATATAAATGTATAAGTTACATCAGAGTTAAACCAGATACAACGGAAGAGTAACACGATACATCAGATACAAATCAGAATACATCACTGGAATCATCGAATACTGAAAGCTGGATAGATAGCTGGATCTTCAAGCAAAGCTCCAACTCCAAAGGTGAGTCTCGAATACTGGTACACTCAGTCTGACCCGAGCGTAAAGCAAAAACACAAGACACTCGAGTCAGGATTAACATTCTTATATTAATAAATCCAACTCAAGTGAAATAGCAATTGAAATATAAGTAACTCAAAGGATGTTTGGAATAACCATCCTTTAAGGATCCGTTAAACTATCTACTAGGTAGTAGTGTACGATAAGTAGATAATGTCTATCAGTAATATAAGATATCAAAATAGTGTTAAGGCGTTACCATTATTCTCCTTAACACATTTTTATTCCCAAGAGCATATACAAGACCGTAGTTTCCCCAAAACCGGAAGTCACCAGAGGGCAATCCATATACTAAAGGTACAAAACAAATTCGTAGTGGTCGCGTATATCGGGATCCAAGTATGACAAGGCACATGAGGCAATACCCAAGGTAGTGAAACTACCGTTTGCCTGATCCGGACTGGTGAGAACGCATCGCCGCAGCGACCGCAACACCACGAAACAACATTCCCAAAATCAAGGGTGCACCAATCGACAACAAGTAATGAGTAGTTCGAAGAAGTGTGTTCGCTTGAGGTAGCTGACCTCCATTGGCCCGGCACGGCTCCTGTTTTAGTCATTTCCAATTTGACACAAGAGTCAAGGCTATCCATTATCGTTCTCTTTCTTCAGTCATCACGTACATCATTCCAACCACTTCATTCTGGATCACACTCCGCGCATAGTTATTAAAGTGGTTTTCGGTTTAGATAGAGAGTATGTCCATAACCGATTCCGGTCTCTTTAATCGTTTAATAACTTCAAAGCCAAATCAATTACAATTTCAATTAGAATTTGTAAATCAACATTTCATTTGTCTTTCTAAAACAATTTCCATAATTTACGTTTCAAAACTTCCAAATTATCATTTCAAAATCTTATAATTCAATTCCAATTTCTATTTAAAACAATTCAAATATTGATTTAAGTTCGTAAACAAGTTTCATTCCGAAATCATTTAAATAAATTTTATTTAACATTCAAATCAATTTAAACTCATTTATCGATTTCATTCAATATTCGTTAAGTTACTTTATCATTCAAAACAATTTCTATTAAATTTCCATTTCATTAAATCAATTCTTAAGTTCAACTTCATTAAATCAAAACTTACAATTTTGAATTAAACTAAATTCGTCAAATCAATTCTTTCAATTACAAATCTTACATTAATTCCAAAAATATCACATTTTCATTTCTTGTTAAAGAAATTCCATTTCACTTATTTACTTTCTTAAATAATTTTCCAAAAAAACTTACTTAATCAAGAAAACTCAATTTCAATTATTTATGAAGTAAAATTCACTTATTCAAAAGTTCAATTTTACTTATTAAAGAGTTCAATTCAATTTAATCATTAAATAATCCAATCTTATGTAATTATTAAATAATTCAAAACTTAATTATTAAATAATTTCAAAGTTTAATAATTTCAAACTTAATTATAATTTCAAACTTAATTATTAAATCATTTCAAAGTTTAATAATTTCAAACTTAATTATAATTTCAAACTTAATTCAATAATTTTTCAAATTAAACAACATTCTTTCATCAATTACATTGTTAATATTTTGTTTCAGATTATTATATATTAACATTTTCCTTTCATTAAAATTCAAATTTCAACTTCATTTCAAAACCATATTATTTATTCAAATAAAATCTTCAATTTACATTCAAATCAAATTATTGACCAATCGGGTTTTTTTTATTTAATTCTCTATCCTAGGTCAAAGTTCAATTTGGGTATTTATCATTTCAACCCGATTCCAATTCAATTCAAAATCAAAACATAGCAAAGGGAACTTGCAGTGTGATAACTGGGATGGTGTCAAAGTAAATAAACAAACAATAACAACAATCAATATCAATCCAATAATCAATTCAAATAATCCCGAAATAACCGTATTAATTCACATTGTTGTTTGTGCGAATTAATATAATTAATTCTAGAATCTACACTATCATTTCATGTAGATTAATGATTATTACATTACAGTTCTTCACTTGTCATCTATTTACAATTTCATACATCATCAATTTAACAACATACATTCAGTGGTTCAAGGTGTAATTGAACAAATCCTACGTGTCAATAAATTCAACAGTTAAAGGGGTCATATTATACAATGTCATTAAATCAAATTTAACATTTAATTATCCTATATCAAGTTCAATTGCATACTATTTATCATTTTAACAGTAACAATTTAACGTCCAATATAAACATCAACAATCAATCAATTATCAGCCAAACTGTATTATCATCGCATAAATAATTAACAGATAATGGTGTCAGATGTCACAGGTGAACTGATACAGGTAATAGCATATATAACAATGTAAATAACTAACAGTTGCATATTTCAATTGTCGTTTCAATTGAAATCAGATTTAATAAATAAAAGAACATTAATCGTGAGTGATTGCTCACCTTTCGAGGTTTGAGGAGTTTTGACAACAGAACAAGCTACGAATTCCAGAGCAAGGCAAGATGAACATGATTCGATGATCAGAGCTGATAGATAGGAATTGATGAAATCAAGTCAAAACAGGATCGATGAAGATATTTGGTACGAGCGACTTATATATATAACTATATAGTCATATTCCAAAGCCAACATATATTAAACTAAGATGAATAAATCTAAACACATATTAACTAAATATATATATATATATTTCAAATCATTGCTTCAACTTAAACACAGATATCAAAATCAACGCGTACATACATTACATTCTTTTTTTAAAATTTCATATATACGCGTCTATACATATTTCTTTCCCCAATATATGGATTAGAACCACATTATTAATATATTAATATAAAACGATATAGGAAAACAACATATATAAAAACCAATTTGGTAAAACACTATATTTTTAACCTTATATGCAATATGGAAAAGAATTTGAAAACCAAAATTTTCTAGCTTATACAGTAAATACTTAACCTTTTTATGTATCACTAATGCAACTCAAATTTAATAGATTACATAGGTTTGCAAATATTTAAAACATACTATATTGTAGTAGCAAAGCAGGCTTTAGGCAAACAAAGAAAATTAAATATGTATAAACTATAGATCATATTATATAGTACTACCTTTATTATACAACAACTCAGGCAACACAAAACTTGTATATAATACTTAGTTAACAGATTGTATAAAACTTATATACTTAAACTAACATATATACAACATGCAGACAACCCATACAGCAACTTATATATTAAACTCATTAAAACAGTATTTTTATAACAATATATATATATATATATATTACTTTGGTACATCAATATATATCCCTTTAAAAATCCCATATATAAAATATTGCAACAGCATGCGAAAAATGACGGCTACTCTATATATACGCGTATGAATAAACATGTATTTGAAATTATATATTTTTGCAGATAAACTAACATTATATGTAATCTGTAGTGAGGCCTATACAATTAATCTATACAAACTACATTCATTACTTTATCAAACGATTAAACTAATACTCTTCACATATACATTATATAACTGCAATATGAACCACTACATATTTTAACTAGATATACTTTATAACAAATTCTATTATATAGTATAAAGTATATATTGTAAAAATACCATATGACATCAAGATATTATAGAATACTGTTATATATATATATATGCATGCTAACCTATACAACGAAGCAGCAAAGGAGGCTCGGTGGCCATGAAAGCAAGGCGGACGATGGAGGAACAAGGGGGTGGCGATCGACGGCTGGAAGTACGGGTGCAGAGGTGGAAGGGGGGACCGACGTGGATGTCGACACTGCTCAGTGGTGGAACAGGAGGCGGGAGGCGGGAGGCGGTTGTGGTCGACTGCGGGTAGCGCGGGAGGGAGTGGAGATGCAGAGATGGAGGCTTCGCGTGCTGCTGTTCACGCATGGAAGAGGAAGCATGGTCGTCGAGTTTGAGTGAAGCTCGGCACAGCATTGGAGGAGGGTGATGTGTCGATGGCTGTGGCCGAAGCAAGGGAGAAAGGCGTGAGTGTATGCTTGGCAACTGAGTGTTGGTTGCTGGACGACGACGAAACACATTATAAAATGATCAAGAACGTATGGAAGAGGAGAGAAGAAGTGGAAGGCTACAGGAAGGAAGATGAATTTGGTAGGAAGAGAGTACGTGAAAGATTTTGATAAAACTTTATATTTGTTATTTTCTTCGATTGAAACCAAAGAAAGAAGTGCAGGTTTCCAAAGCAAATCATAATGAATATAGGGGATATCAAAGGCCAATAAATTTGAATTCAGTGAAATAATAGAAGCAGAAGGCTGTTTGGTTTACGGTGAAAGTGAACAGTCACTGAAATACAAAACGCCAGATTGCGGAACCGATACGGAAATCGTTTCGTAGATTTCTGCTGCCTCCTGAATTCCGAAACACACAAACGAATATACCGCAGAGATCAGCACGACGAGATGATCAAAACGGTATATTGATAGCAGTAGTCTGATTGAATTATAAAAATTTCGAATTTTCTACTACGGAAAATGCAAGAAAAACGCAGAAGAATAAGATCGACGGAGCTAAAGAAGTCCGAATTTGGAAAAACGATAAACTGACATCTTGCTCAAAAGATGGTTTAGAATTTTTCTATGTAAAAATATTTAGGTTCCGAAAATATTTTATTTTCATCGCTTTTTAACTGATTAAATTGAACTAAATTTACGTGCGAAATAAACTTCCATATTTTCGGACGAAAATTTACCAGTTGTTATGTTTAACTAGACGCATTCCAAATATCAAATTTATATTTCAAAATTTTGTCGTTTTAAAACTTCGCAAAATTTCAATTAATAACGTTATTAAAACAGTTAAAATTTACGGGTTGTTACACTCTCCCCCACTCAAAACTTTTCGTCCCCGAAAAGGAAGGAGGTAGGAGAATAGAAACAACCAAAAGAAAATATATTGAAAGCAAAATAAAACAATTAGTTTAACCGTATAAATTTCAATTTACCTTAATTAATACTCAATATTTGATTTAAAATTCAGGGTATTTCAATAAGTTGATTTAATTCTAATTTATTAATGTTTGATACCAAAAAGATTTTTTCAAAACAAAATTTTATTTTATTTATCTCATTTATTCATTGTTTTATTATCCAATTATCCTTTATTAACAATTTCTAAAATCATAAACTTGAATAGTCTTTTATGATAATCATATTTTTTCAGCAATTTAAATTCTTCTTTATTCCAAATTGTTGTTAAGTTTATTTCACTTAATATATCTTATTACATATATTCAAACCATATAAATTAATTTAAACCATATAAATTCCAATTTAAATTAATTTATATTCAATAATTGGTTTAAATTTAAGGTATTTCCATAAGTTGATCTAATTTCAATTTTGTTAATTCTTTCAAAACAAAATTTATTATATTCATCTCATTCAATTAACTTATTATTCTATCATCTTTATTAGCATTTTTTTATTACAATCTAAGTGTATAACATTTATTATAAACACTCAATTTTATTTATAAAATCATTTTATATTGTATGTTATCCAATTACATTTTAACTTCTGAAAAATTTAGGTAAGTTATATTGAAATGCAATTTAGTACTATACAAATAAAATTTTCAAATTCAATTATTTCAAATTTAAATATTTAACCAAAATTTAGCTTTTTTTATATAATTGAAAATATCCTTTAACATAATTTTAAGAATTAAATTTCCGTTTTATTTCAAACCCTTTAGAGATAATTATGTATATACTATATATATTAAATCAAATTAAATTTAAAATAATATACCCATGTATATATGTAAATCAAGTCATACTTAAGAAATTCAAATTAAAATATTTTTCCAAACAAACCGTAGCAAAGCTACAGAATGGTTTCTCTATTTCGAAACTCGAAAATGAATGTCGATGATGCGGCCGCCATCATCGAAATTATTTTCCAGCGACAAAGAAAAAAACACTGATTTAAACATTTTAAAATTTTTTGAAAACGGTTTCTATTTGAAAATACCTTCAATAATATACATTTTAAAATTAAAAAAAAAAAAGCTTGAAATTTACTGGAAATTAAATTCTCAAAGTCTAAATGTTAAATTCATTTAAATTTCAAATCAGTTTATAACCCATGTTTAAAATTCATTTATAGAACAATAAGTGATAATCAATTATTATCATTTCAACAACCAATTTAATTAACTTATTAAATTTCAAATTTTTTTTACTTATATATATCTATAATATATTCATACAAATTTATTCCATTTTCCATATTTGAAAATAATATTGTGTCAGTTTGCTCTGTTCAAGTGTTTTGGAAATTCTATCGATAGCGTTGATCAGACGAATCGATCGAAAACCCAAATCAACATCAACAACTCAAACAACACAGCATATATTAAAACATTTATATATATTAGTTTACAAATACATTTCTTTGCTCGACGATACAGGAATGAATTTTCAAAATAAGGATAGGGTTTCAAATTTGATGGGCTCAAATCAAAGAGAATTTTGATTCGAAAATAAGTTTGAAACAGAAGATAAGATAACTCAATTACCACAATCGGGAGATGGATGAGTTTATTTAATTCACGAGCAGCCTTAACCGGGTCGTCCGTAACTTCAAGAATAAGATCGATGCTGAATTCCGAGGTAAATCAACACTCGATCTCAAGAGATGGAACTCAGATATAGCAGGGAATAGATAGCATCGTAAACCGAGGATATAGAAATCTCCGGTAAATCGATGCCTATTATAAAGGAGTTTCGCTCCTTTACGAATCATTCGAAGTTTGGCGAGACCGCCGATTCATTATAAGGATTATTTGAAGTGGAGTTATGTGATACTCCAGAATTCAAAAGAATACAAATAGTGAGGGACAAAAATGAATTTTGGAATCACATGGAATGTTCCAAAATTTAAAGGAATAGAGTCGAAAGGAAGAGATTGAAACTCGAATGAGAGTGATTCTGTAAATACATTTACCCTATATGTTGAGTTTTGCCTAGAGCTACCAAAGCTCTGATACCATCTGTAACCACCCGATATTTTGGACCATTCGCATCCATTATAAGTGTATAGGTAGACACTCATGCCGGAATTGAATTGCTCAAAATACCGCGTTGTTAATTTAAATTTGGCAAAACTGAACATATACAGTAAATAAATAATCACAGATCACAGACACAGAGTAATAAATGCAGCGGAAATAAAAGAGATAGTAGTTCATGAAGCTACTATATAAATGTATAAGTTACATCAGAGTTAAACCAGATACAACGGAAGAGTAACACGATACATCAGATACAAATCAGAATACATCACTGGAATCATCGAATACTGAAAGCTGGATAGATAGCTGGATCTTCAAGCAAAGCTCCAACTCCAAAGGTGAGTCTCGAATACTGGTACACTCAGTCTGACCCGAGCGTAAAGAAAAAACACAAGACACTCGAGTCAGGATTAACATTCTTATATTAATAAATCCAACTCAAGTGAAATAGCAATTGAAATATAAGTAACTCAAAGGATGTTTGGAATAACCATCCTTTAAGAATCCGTTAAACTATCTACTAGGTAGTAGTGTACGATAAGTAGATAATGTCTATCAGTAATATAAGATATCAAAATAGTGTTAAGGCGTTACCATTATTCCCCTTAACACATTATTATTCCCAAGAGCATATACAAGACCGTAGTTTCCCCAAAACCGGAAGTCACCAGAGGGCAATCCATATACTAAAGGTACAAAACAAATTCGCAGTGGTCGCGTATATCGGGATCCAAGTATGACAAGGCACATGAGGCAATACCCAAGGTAGTGAAACTACCTTTTGCCTGATCCGGACTGGTGAGAACGCATCGCCGCAGCGACCGCAACACCGCGAAACAACACTCCCAAAATCAAGGGTGCCCCAATCGACAACAAGTAATGAGTAGTTCGAAGAAGTGTGTTCGCTTGAGGTAGCTGACCTCCATTGGCCCGGCATAGGTCCTGTTTTAGTCATTTCCAATTTGACACAAGTGTCAAGGCTATCCATTATCGTTCTCTGTCTTTAGTCATCACATACATCATTCCAACCACTTCATTCTGGATCACACTCCGCGCATAGTTATTAAAGTGGTTTTCGGTTTAGACAGAGAGTATGTCCATAACCGATTCCGGTCTCTTTAATAACTTTCGTAATTATTACACCGATTGGTCGTTTAATAACTTCAAAGCCAAATCAATTACAATTTCAATTAGAATTTGTAAATCAACATTTCATTTGTCTTTCTAAAACAATTTCCATAATTTACGTTTCAAAACTTCCAAATTATCATTTCAAAATCTTATAATTCAATTCCAATTTCTATTTAAAACAATTCAAATATTGATTTAAGTTCGTAAACAAGTTTCATTCCGAAATCATTTAAATAAATTTTATTAAACATTTAAATCAATTTAAACTCATTTATCGATTTAATTCAATATTCGTTAAGTTACTTTATCATTCAAAACAATTTCTATTAAATTTCCAATTCATTAAATCAATTCTTAAGTTCAACTTCATTAAATCAAAACTTACAATTTTGAATTAAACTAAATTCGTCAAATCAATTCTTCCAATTACAAATCTTACATTAATTCCAAAAATATCACATTTTCATTTCTTGTTAAAGAAATTCCATTTCACTTATTTACTTTCTTAAATAATTTTCCAAAAAAACTTACTTAATCAAGAAAACTAAATTTCAATTATTTACGAAGTAAAATTCACTTATTCAAAAGTTCAATTTTACTTATTAAAGAGTTCAATTCATTTTAATCACTAAATAATCCAATCTTATGTAATTATTAAATAATTCAAAACTTAATTATTAAATAATTTCAAAGTTTAATAATTTCAAACTTAATTATAATTTCAAACTTAATTATTAAATCATTTCAAAGTTTAATAATTTCAAACTTAATTATAATTTCAAACTTAATTCAATAATTTCTCAAATTAAACAACATTCTTTCATCAATTACATTGTTAATATTTTGTTTCAGATTATTATATATTAACATTTTCCTTTCATTAAAATTCAAATTTCAACTTTATTTCAAAACCATATTATTTATTCAAATAAAATATTCAATTTACTTTCAAATCAAATTATTGACCAATCGGGTTTTTTTATTTAATTCTCTATACTAGGTCAAAGTTCAATTTGGGTATTTATCATTTCAACCCGATTCCAATTCAATTCAAAATCAAAATATAGCAAAGGGAACTTGCAGTGTGATAACTGGGATGGTGTCAAAGTAAATAAACAAACAATAACAACAATCAATATCAATCCAATAATCAATTCAAATAATCCCGAAATAACCGTATTAATTCACATTGTTGTTTGTGCGAATTAATATAATTAATTCTAGAATCTACACTATCATTTCATGTAGATTAAAGATTATTACATTACAGTTCTTCACTTGTCATCTATTTACAATTTCATACATCATCAATTTAACAACATACATTCAGTGGTTCAAGGTGTAATTGAACAAATCATACGTGTTAATAAATTCAACAGTTAAAAGGGTCATATTATACAATGTCATTAAATCAAATTTAACATTTAACTATCCTATATCAAGTTCAATTGCATACTATTTATCATTTTAACATTAACAATTTAACGTCCAATATAAACATCAACAATCAATCAATTATCAGTCAAACTGTATTATCATCGCATAAATAATTAACAGATAATGGTGTCAGATGTCACAGGTGAACTGATACAGGTAATAGCATATATAACAGTGTAAATAACTAACAGTTGCATATTTCAATTGTCGTTTCAATTGAAATCAGATTTAATAAATAAAAGAACATTAATCGTGAGTGATTGCTCACCTTTCGAGGTTTGAGGAGTTTTGACAACAGAACAAGGTACGAATTCCAGAGCAAGGCAAGATGAACACGATTCGATGATCAGAGCTGATAGATAGGAATTGATGAAATCAAGTCAAAACAGGATCGATGAAGATATTTGGTACGAGCGACTTATATATATAACTATATAGTCATATTCCAAAGCCAACATATATTAAACTAAGATGAATAAATCTAAACACATATTAACTAAATATATATATTTCAAATCACTGCTTCAACTTAAACACAGATATCAAAATCAACGCATACATACATTACATTCTTTTTTTAAAATTTCATATATACGCGTCTATACATATTTCTTTCCCCAATATATGGATTAGAACCACATTATTAATATATTAATATAAAACAATATAGGAAAACAGCATATATAAAAACCAATTTGGTAAAACACTATATTTTTAACCTTATATGCAATATGGAAACGAAATTGAAAATCAAAATTTTCTAGCTTATACAGTAAATACTTAACCTTTTTATGTATCACTAATGCAACTCAAATTTAATAGATTACGTAGGTTTGCAAATATTTAAAACATACTATATTGTAGTAACAAAGCAGGCTTTAGGCAAACAAAGAAAATTAAATATGTATAAACTATAGATCATATTATATAGTACTACCTTTATTATACAACAGCTCAGGCAACACAAAACTTGTATATAATACTTAGTTAACAGATTGTATAAAACTTATATACTTAAACTAACATAAATACAACATGCAGACAACCCATACAACAACTAATATATTAAACTCATTAAAACAGTATTTTTATAACAATATATATATATATATATATATATTACTTTGGTACATCAATATATATCCCTTTAAAAATCCCATATATAAAATATTGCAACAGCATGCGAAAAATGACGGCTACTCTATATATACGCGTATGAATAAACATGTATCTGAAATTATATATTTTTGCAGATAAACTAACATTATATGTAATCTGTAGTGAGGCCTATACAATTAATCTATACAAACTACATTCATTACTTTATCAAACGATTAAACTAATACTCTTCACATATACATTATATAACTGCAATATGAACCACTACATATTTTAACTAGATATACTTTATAACAAATTCTATTATATAGTATAAAGTATATATTGTAAAAAATACCATATGACATCAAGATATTATAGAATACTGTAATATATATATATATATGCGTGCTAACCTATACAACGAAGCAGTAAAGGAGGCTCGGTGGCCATGAGAGCAAGGCAGACGATGGAGGAACAAGGGGGTGGCGATCGAACTGTTGGAAGTACGGGTGCAGAGGTGGAAGGGGGGACCGACATGGATGTCGACACTGCTCAGTGGTGGAGCAGGAGGCGGGAGGCGGTTGTGGTCGACTGCTGGTAGCGTGGGAGTGAGTGGAGATGCAGAGATGGAGGCTTCGCGTGCTGCTGTTCACGCATGGAAGAGGAAGCATGGTCGTCGAGTTTGAGTGAAGCTCGGCACAGCAGTGGAGGAGGGTGATGTGTCGATGGCTGTGGCCGAAGCAAGGGAGAAAGGCATGAGTGTATGCTTGGCAACTGAGTGTTGGTTACTGGACGACGACGAAACACATTATAAAATGATCAAGAACGTATGGAAGAGGAGAGAAGAAGTGGAAGGCTACAGGAAGGAAGATGAATTTGGTAGGAAGAGAGTACGTTAAAGATTTTGATAAAACTTTATATTTGTTATTTTCTTCGATTGAAACCAAAAAAAGAAGTGCAGGTTTCCAAAGAAAATCATAATGAATATAGGGGATATCAAAGGCCAATAAATTTGAATTTAGTGAAATAATAAAAGCAGAAGGCTGTTTGGTTTACGGTGAAAGTGAACAGTCACTGAAATACTGTAATAACCTGGATTTTAGAATATCTGTATTTGATAAAATTAACTGGATTCAGTTAGTAGAATACTGAATTATAAGTTAAATAAACAATTCTGGTAATAAAAAAATATATATCTTTGAATAAGTATTGGTTTGATAATCCTCCTAGTATAATTTTATTTATAAAAATTGGCAAAATTATTATTTCAAACAATAAATAATAATGTGTTGTTTTATAAATAGATTTTATAAATGGAATTATTACTTTCAAATTAATCATGTGTAGTTTATATATATATGTAAAACTAAATGAAAATATAATATGAAAATTTGTATAAACATATTAAAGGTATTTAATAACATAAAAAAATAAAAAGAGACATGTGTAACATTAATAACATATAAACTAACAAGTGTCTCAACATGTAAATACAAGTGTCATCTTTTTAAATTTTCTTTTCATTTTTTTTAGTAAATAAAGGATATTAAGGCTATATATATATATATATATCTAACTTCTTCTTTTCTCATTTCTTTGAAAATTTAAACCTCAAACCTGAGAAAACTAAACCCTTAAAACAAATACAGAGAAAAGAAAACAAAAGGCAAACAAAATTTTAAAATCAAACCTGGAAACTAGAAAGGAACTCAAACCAGAAAAGAAATCAACAATCAAGCCTCAATTCTAAATCTAGTAGCAGATCAACAACTAAGTTTCAGTTTCCAGGATCAAATCAACTTCCAGTTTTTGAAATTCAAGAAGCAATTTCCAGGCTCTGTTCTCTGCTTTTGCAAGAAGGTGAGTAAACTTATCTTTTGAAACTGAACTCTCTTATATATGTGTGCATGAGGATATGATCGTAGAATGCCTTGATTTCTGCTTGCATGGATGAAACAAATTACTTGGTATAAAAATTTTGTTTGCTGTGAATATGTATGTCTCGGTTATTTTAATAAAGTGAGCAAACCTTATTTCTGAAACCAATTTCCTTTGATATCCTGATGCCTGTGATGATTGATGATAGTAGTGTTATAAATATGGTTTGCGTGGATGAATTGTATGGTTGTTTGGATAAAATAGGCTTTAAAATATACTGTATATATATATATATATATATATATATATATATATATATATATATGCATACCTCTGTTTATAAAAACCTGTGAGTAAACTAACTTTTTTTTTAAAAAAAAGCTTAAACCTGTTATATCTTGATTTGTATGTGATAAATACTTGAAAGTAAAATTGTGGAAAATGTTTGTATGAATGTAAATAGGCTTGCATGTGTATATATATATATGGTGTTATTGGTGTGCATGTCTGTGTGCAGGCAAAACATGCTTCTGTTCTAGATTACAGGTTTAAAACTTATTCAAAAAATTAAATTCTCATTCCCTAATTCTTTTTGGGCTTTGATATTTAAACAAAATATGTTTGAATAAACAAGATATAAATTTTAAAAATAGTTTGAGGATTTTATGTTTAGTAATTATTTCAAATTAGGGAAAATTCAGTGAAGTACAAATTTTTATCAAAAATCAATGTCTAAGATTATGAATTTGGATTATATAATGTTATGTGTTGTACAAAATTATGATTTTTAGTAATTAAATCATGATTTTTAAACAAGTATATAGTGAGAATTTTTGGGTTGAACGGAAAACACAAAATGGTCAAATTCCTACGAGTGTCGACGAATGGAAGCTCGGGGTTAATGTCCGAGGAAGTTCACATGATGTAGAATGTCAGAAAAATAATGGGTAGATTTTCAAATCACTATGATGGTCGAATGATGATGATTTAGGGTTTAAAGTCCAGGTTGGGTCTCTGTTAAATTTGAGGGTAATGCACCGTCGTTAGCGCATCGAGTTCACTTGGAGTAAGGGGAATAGAAGCGGGAAGCTCTGGTGAAGGTCTGGACTCGTCGTCGTAATGTCTGGTGACTTGGATTGGCGATACGAGGTGGTTTTGGTTGATCGATTGGGTTCCAGAAATGGATCGAATTGCTCGATTTTGATTATTCGACGAATTGATGGATCTGGGTGTTTGGAATCGTCGGCGAGGTCTTCATCGACATGCTGGTGATCGGAACGATGACCGGAGATGGTCAGGTCACTGGTGCACGTGCACGTTCATATCTGATGTGGTTCGATTAGTTTGGAAAGAAGCATCGTGCACGGGTCAGGCTCGAAGTAGGTGGGAGATTTTCTCGAAGTCAAGTGACGAGGTGAGTTGCTCAGGTTTTTATTCGATTGGCACGGGGTTTACTCGGGGAAAATCGAAGTTGACTAGGGTTGTTTTATTTGTATACCCAGGTTTTAAACATTCTTTTTTTAAAAGGGAAAACATGTTTAAGTTTTAAAATGTAAAAGTAAATTTTGTAACTAAGTTTATAAAGTATGAAGTAAGTAGTGGAAATGAATGTAATTAAGAAATAAATTAATCAAAGATTAAGTGATGATTAATTGATTAATAAATTAATGTAATAAGAATTACTTATGAAAGTAATTAATGGATAATAACTTTATGGAAGTAATTAAATAGAAGTGAGTAAGGGTTAATCACTTAATGTTATTAATTAAAGAATTTATTAATAAAAATAAATTAAAGAGTAATTAATTAATGAGTTAAGGTTAATTAATAATGTGATTAATTACTTGATAAGGTAATTAATTAAATGAGTAATTAATTAATTAAGGATTAATATAATTAATTAAGGAGTTAATTAATTAAGGTAAGTAATTACATGATGGTTAATTACTGTTTATGATTAAGTAAGGTTAATTAATGAATGTGGTTAATTAGAGATTGATTATTTAATGAATTAGAAGAAATTAATTAATGAAGTAATTAGAGGATCATTAATTAATATGAGTAATGACATTAATCAAGATTGATTAATGGAAGTGATTAATTAAAGTATAATTAATTAATGTAATTAATTAAGGATTAATGTAATTAATTATAGTTAATTAATTAATGGAAGTAATTAGTTAAGAATCTTTGATTAATAAAATAATAATTAATAAATGAGAGTAATTAAAGGTTAATTAATATAAATGGTTAAGGATAATTAATTTGTGTAATTAATTAAGAAATTACTTATTATAATTAAGAATTAATTAATCAAGGGAGATTAATTTAAGGAAGATAATTAAGAGATGATTAATTAATTAATTAATTTGTAATTAAGTAATGATAATTAAGTTGGATTAAAGGTAATCCAAGTGATTAAGTTAGAAATTAATTTAATTAAGGATTAATTAAATTATTTAAGAATGGATCAAACTTTGATATTGGATGAGTTAATGATATTGGATGATTTGAATGTGATATCTATGATAGGTGATATGTGCTAATTGTGATATATGGTTGAATTAGATAATATGGATTATCTATCTGTATTGATATGAATTATTCTATCTATGATATTGTGAATTATTGTAACAACCCGCATATCTATCGATTTTATATTTAAATATTTTATCGTTAGTCGGATGTTAGTCCGAAAAGCTACTTTTTGCATACGGTCAAATTAGGACTTGAGACCACCCCCATTGAGTTCAAAATGACGTTTGCGATCTTTTTGAGTGTAAACTTCGATATGTTTGGAGATAGTGAAATTTTCGTCACTTTTCCCACTTGTGACTTTGGTTGGGACTGCACCTTCTTAACTCAGCCCAACCCCCTCTTCTCTTCATCACTTCATCAAACACTTCAAGCTTCTTCAAAAATGGTGGGGGGAAAGAGAAATTAAAATTCCAAGCTCGAGATCTTTAGTAAATTCAACATCAAACTCCGAATTCAAGGTGAAGAACATAGATTCAAGCTAGGGGTTGATTCTTGCTTTGCTCTTAAGCTCTCCAACATCAATTTCGTGGAAAAGGTGAGATCTTTGATCTCACATCTTGCCTATATCTATCTTGGACTGTTGGGAATGGTTCCCTATCATTTTAGCATCAGCATTTGCATTTGGTTTGGATTGGATTGGTGAAAAACCCAAAATTTTAGTGTTTTTGGTGAAAAAACTGCACTTAGGTCGTTCTGCCTTCGCTAGGTCGTTCGCGAGTTAAGCCTAAGTCGTAGGTCGTTCGTGTTGAAAAATCACACGGAGCATAAGTCGTTCCAGGCCTTAAGTCGTTCTGGGTGTGCTAAGTCGTTCGCGAGTTAAGTGCTAAGTCGTGCGCGAGTTAAGAGTTAGGTCGTTGCCTTCAGCTACCTCGTCCTGGCTTAGGTCGTACTGGGATAAGTCGTTAGGTCGTATAGACCTTAGCTCGTAGCTCGTATTTGAGCTTAAGTCGTAGCTCGTATTTGCTCTTAAGTCCTAGGTCGTATGGCTCTTAAGTCATAGGTCGTATGGCTCTTAAGTCATAGGTCGTATGGCTCTTAAGTCATAGGTCGTTCGCCCTTAAGTCTTAGGTCGTTGCCGACCTATAATCCCCCAGGCAAACTTTAGGTCGCTTGCACTGGCTTATCTCGTAGGTCGTCTCCGACCTAAGCTTCTTTTCCATAAGTCGTTCGCGAGTCAAGTGTCAGGTCGTCTCCGACCTAACGCCCCTCGTCACCTTAGGTCGTAGCTCGTAAGTCGCTCGACCCTGCTAAGTCTTTAAGTCGCTCGAGTTAGGTCGTTGGGCCATTTACCTTAGGTCGCTTGACCTTAAGTCGTAGGTCGTCTCCGACCTATGCCCCACTAAGTCGCATCCCACTTAGGTCGCAGGACTCTGTAAGTCGTAGGTCGTCGCCGACCTTACACTTGATCTTTTTAGTTCGCGATTTCCTTAGGTCGTATGACCTATTTTTCCTTAGGTCGCTGGACCACTTGCCTTCACTAGGTCGAACCCCTTATTACTCTACGTAGGCAATCTTATCTGAAAAGCATTCATCAGAACTTCCACTTTGATGCATTTTGAGCTGATTTCCTTGGATTTTATTCACGTCTCCGAATGTGAATTTTTGTGATAGATTGTTCCAACAATCATTTTATGACTTGTCACTTTAAAGATATGAAGGTTTTAATACTAGTAGTAAATATCAAAACTCTTTCATCAAATCGATTTCAATACTATTTTTAATATCAAAAGTTCGTTTTCTCAAACCGATTTTCAATCTACTAATATATAAGCCTTTACTTCACTCGAGTGAGAAATCGACTTAAACGACTTAGTAAAACGAGTGGTATGAAACGCTTGCGTTCACTTCGTCGGTTAGCTCTTGGACTTGTTCGATTGAACCCTTTTCGTGACAATTTCCTAGTGAAGATTTACAGCTTGTTCGTAAATATTTAAGTTAAGCAAGTGGTTATGGGACATGAAGCTAAACTCATATATTTACTAGCTTGGTGTGATTGACACTTCTCGCTGATCATGATGATCATTTTATGATTTAGACTAGCAATTGTACGATGTCTCTTTGTTTGCAAGGTTAGACTAGACCGCAGTAGTGTGATTCCGACTCACACATATCTCTTTGTCCGCAAGGTTAGTCTAGACCGCAGTAGTGTGATTCCGACTCACACATATCTTTTTTGTTTGCGAGGTTAGGCTAGACACCACTTGTGTGATTCCATTCACACATACCTTTTTGCTTTTTGGTTAGCCTAGGCCTCAATCAGTGTGATTCCGACTCACACATATGGGGTAGCGCCCCATGGTCTTCGGACCATCATGTGATAGGCCTCTTTCTTTCTCTTTTTATGATTTCTGGATTTCTTGTTTGATTTCTGGATTTTTATGTCATTGACTTGTTATGAGTACAAGTTTAGGGTATTGTAACGACCACGACTTTCTATCCATAGAAAGTCGTGTCGCTAATAAGAAAGAAAGGGGTGAGAAGTAGAAAAGAGAAAGAAGAGAAAAGAAACAAACACAAATACTCACAGCGGAAACGAACAAAATATAATATATCACATAACTATTACATAGTATCATATACAACACTTATCAGAGTTACACAGATTACACATCATATACTAGACAGTTATAAACATCTGTCTAGTTATTACAACTCAATACAAAACAAAGATCTAAACAAGATCAACACAGCGGAAACTACTATCTATCTACAACGCCGAAGCCTCCTGCTCCATTGCTCCTCCACAATTCGTCAAGGCTAAACCTGAATCCCTTGGCTACTCGTAAAAATTTGAGTACCCAAGAGTTTATAAAACAGAAATAAACAACTTGGGTCAGACATGGGTCTGGTGTGAGTAACAGGTTAAACTTGTTTAACTTCAAAACCTTTTGAAAGAAAAGGTATCACGTAAGACTTCCCACAAATAAACATGGGTAAGTTTTTACCTTACGCTAACCAAAACATTTGATAGGAAATTCGATTGTATTATAATAGGGTCTAGGGTTTTCAAGTAAAATACAGAAATAGCTGAAATGCTTACATCTCACATTTCAACATAGTTGGGCACAACTAATACGTACGGCACTTATTGGAGTTTGGATTCCATACAATGGCAGGGCTACCGGGGTACCGCCCGTCACAGTACGTGGCCTAGATCACCGTACCGAGGATCACTCCCAATCCCCTGCAACACAAGGTCGGAACATCCCTTACTGGATAATTCCCGCACAAGATACCTCACGGTTGGGATCAGCAACCGCACCACTAAGTCGAAAATAGAAAGGGACATCTAGACAGAGGTAACCTTGTCCTACTTGGGTGCTACCCACTAACCTTGCTGCACCTCCCCTGTTTTAGCCATTCCCGGTTTGCGAGGCTTGAGGTCACGATTACCTTTAAATAGAACACATCTATCTTAGAATGCTCATCGTCCACCTGACGATGTGCTGAAAGCATTCAATCCATACAAGTTCGTTCCGGGTTCGAACGAAACCGAAGGCATTATCTCGTTACACTCGTTTTGGAATCACCCTCAGAGTTAACGACAATAACCCTTGCACTCTGAATCTTCATCTTCACTGGATTCACGACCTATCGTTAATTTGGATCGATGTGGTATTCGGGTCTCCAGACCTGGAAATCCGGTATACGGAAACCCGATCCCGGTCTCATCGAAATCCAAAGACGTATCTTTTAAGGCCAAGTTGTTTTAAAGGTTAAAACAGTTCAATTCAATTATCTTTATACACATAGAAAGATAATTCACAACAAATAATCAACATTATCAGATAATCCATATTATCATCACAACTCAACTAACATCCATATCACACAGCATATATCTCATCAGAGATATCAATCAATGTCAAGTATCCAATACTATCACCCATTCATAAGTAATGATTTATATTATCTTTTAATTAATTTAAAGTGAATTAAATTAATTACTTCATTTTATAAATCCTTCTTACTTAACCATTAATTAATTACAAATTAATCAATCTTAATTACATCATTAATTATATTAATTAATGATCCTTAATTACAACTTAATTATTAATTACTCAATTAAATTAATTACATTAAGTAATTAATCTTTAATTAAACAACATTTATTAATCACCTTGATTAATCTTCAATCAGTAATTAATTACCCTTAATTACTTTCATTAACTAAATTAATTACTCCTTAATTAATTTCTTAATTAATCCCTTGATTAATTATTCAAAGTAATTAACTCAAATTACTTCTATTAATAAAATCATTTATTCAACTAATTACTTCCAGTAATTATCTTATTATTTACTTCCCTAAATAATCTTACTTTAATAATTACATTAAGTAATTATTATCAAATCATCTCTTGATTATCCTAAATTAATTAAACTTAATTAATTAATTTAACTAAATCAAATTAACTTCAATTAATTACAATAAGTAATTAATTCTTAATTACTTCCAATAAGTAATTACATTTAAACAAATTCTATAATTGCTTATCTTTAAATTAATTAAACTAATTAATTATCAAAATTAACCCTATTAATTAATTATTTAATAATCCATAGTTAATGACTTCATTAACTATTATTTAATTACTTTCCTTAAGTAATTAACTTATATTAATTATTATTAATTCTAAATTAATAAATCTTAGTAACCAATTTATTAATCTCTAATTACTAAATTAATTTAGTGTTAACCATAACTTAATTAATATTTAATTACTTATTAATTAATTCCTAACCATTAATTAATACTCTAATTTATAATCCCTAACTACAAATTAATCATCCCTAATTAATTTATCTTAATCATAAATAAATTAGTTTAAACCTTTAATTACCTATTTAATTAATCCAAATGATTAATTAATCAAATAATTTAATTATCTATTAAATCTCCTAATAAATTAAATAAACACAAGTCTTTAATTATTTTAAGATAAACTTATTTTTTTATTGATAAACAAGTTATCATTTTCAATTTATATTTGAAACATCCATTTCAAGTCTACTTTTAAATCTCATTTTAAATTCTGTATTTAAAATGAATACCAATTTATTTTTAACAAAGTTTTTAAAACCAATTAAAAAAACTTTTACTTATTAAAAATCTTATATTTTCTAAGAAGTTTTTTTTTTTAAAAGAACTTAAATCAAATTTCTTCTTAGATTTAACATTTAAACATAACTATACTTAACCTATTTAAACATTTAAATTCATAAACTATTTATCTAATATTAAAGTTTAAAACTAAACTTGTCTTCATAAATCATACTTTGATTTACTGATTAATATTACTTCAAAATTTAATTTAAATTTAAATTTCAAAACAGACAGGTATAAAACCTGACAACACTAAAACTCTCGAGCCCACTTCTAAATCACTTCGAGTCGCACATCAAAATTACCCGAGTCTTCCCCGCAAAAACCCTCAAAAATCTCGAGTCCTTCCTGCCACTTGAGTCCAACCTTCCAGCTCCAACTACTTCGAGTCGCACATCAAAATTCCCGAGACTCCCACGAACAAACCCGAGAACTTGCATTTGCCTTTTCCAGTAAACAGACTTCACCCAGACAATCTTCGATCTCGTGCACGTGCACGGTCACCTACGGCAACTCCGGTCATCGACGACATCTTCCATCAGTCCACGTTCATCCACATACTAGAAAACGATCATCCTATCTTCGATTCATACTCGAATTCAAATTCGAGCATTCATCCTACCTGGAACAAGAACCCATCACCACTGACCAAACCTGGCAACATCGCTCGTGCTCGCGATTCCGACCATCAGAGAAACTAATTCTCTGGCCATGCCTACGTCTATACCTAAACTTCCATTTCCCAAAGTCTTAGAACACTCGGTGCATCACAGAGATCAAAAAGTTACAAAACTTCGACATCATCAAATTAGGGCTAAAACTTAGAAATCACTACTGCCATCGCCTCCCACCTCTGATCATCTATTACCCAATTTTCCCCCACTCTCACATCAATTCTCCCCCTCCAGGCAGAACCACATCACCCCAATATCACTAGGAAATTAGATAAACCCAAATTTCCAATATCTGTTCAACCCAGTGATGCTCACTCCTCAGAAATTTTAAAAATGTGATATTGGTTTTAAAAATCATAATTTCATACATGCATTCAATTTATAAACTTGTTTCAAGGATTTAAGATGTTTGATATTTTTGCTTATTTCAATTTTTTTATACTGTTGTATTTGTTTCAGAGGTAACAGACTTTTCAATATAATTTAATGTTGATTTTTGAACAAAATTTCTTACTAACCAAACATCCTTTGTTTACCCATTAATTTCACTAAATGGAAATAAATTTCACCAAAAACCTGAGCTTCAGAACAGATGCAGGTACCCAGATCCTTGTAAACATACATATTTATGTGTATATGTAAATGTACACAGAATATCTATCCAAAACAAAGTCATACAAAACCAACTTATTCCATTTATCCACATGCAACATATGGATTAAAGCTTCTTAATATTATGGGGTTATTTACTTTGAAAGAAATGAAGCACTGCAGTTTAATCTATAACAGTTTTTATATTATATATATATTTTTTTAAGAAAGTCTTAGTTTTAAAACAAACAAGTATGCAGATTCTTGGCACAGCAACACACCTATACATATTTATATATGTCTACACAAATTTTCAACATCATATAAGGATACAAGCATATTCATTTCTATACATTCACATGCAGCAGATAATTTAAGTTCTTTGCATTGAGGTTACTTACTTCTAAAAGAAACAGAGCAGTTTCCATCCAAACTGTTTTTAATTTATGTGAATTAGAACTTGAGTTCTGGAAATTTTTGTTTAACTTTGATTTTAAAAAAAAGGAAAACTGTTTTTAAAATAGAAGTTACTCACATGATTAAAGATGAAACAGAGGCAGACTTAAGCTTTTGAAAACTTGAATTGTTGAATCTTTAAATTGCTTTAAATCTACATGCAAGTTGGCTTCCAGTTTTGAAAAGAATGCAGCAGTTGCTTGTTATTGAAACATGCAGAGATGACTTGAAGCCTTGTTGAAGATGACTCAGATTCAAAACAGAGATGAAAATGCTTGCAGGCCTTTTGATTTCCATCTCAGGTTTGAAGAAGATGTTCTGGTTTTGGTTGAAGAAATGATACAGGTTTTTGGGTTTTGATTTTGGTTTGAGGAGTGAATTGATTATTGAGAGTTGTTACTGATTTGTTTCAGCTGAAAACAAATCTTCTTAATTTTGAAAAAATGAAGATTAGAAAAGAAGATAAAGGAGTGAAGTATGTGTTTATATAGGATAAAATGATTTATTTATGAATTAAAAGAAAATCAAAAATAAAAAGAACACTTGTCATAAACATTGATTACTTAAATTACACTTGTTAAAACAAGGCATTAGATAAAGACACATGTCTTTTAAGTAATTACTCATATTTCTATTTATTTTAAAATTATTTAAAAAGCCCTTTCTTATTTATTTAAACTTAAGTTAAAATATCTCTTAAACCAATTAAATAATTTCTTAAAGTATTTTAAAACTATAAAATTACTTATTTAAATATCTTTGAAAAGTCCAGATTAAATTAAATATAAATTTCCAATTTACCAAAGCTTCTATTTACAATATATATAAATAAATATATATATTCAAATAGAAAATATCTTATTAACTTTTAAAAGATAAAATCATCAATTAAATACTAATTTAATCAGATTATTAAATTAAATTCAAATCTTATTATCAAAGATTATCCATATCAATTTAATTATTCAACAAATTATTAAATTGATATTGTTAAAATTTCCGAGATATTACATTCCTCCCCCCTTAAAATAATTTCGTCCCCGAAATTTAAACAAAGGAAATTTAATAATCTTATTAAAGATTTAAATTTTAAAACACAAGTATATACTATCATCCATATGCTAGCAACCATAGCAACCAATTCATCCAATCAAACAATTCTAACTATCTAGACTAAATTCTAGATAAAATACCTCGAGTTTCCCCAAGTATATAAATACCGGGATACTCGCTCTACAAACAATCTAAACTACTAAGCTATAGATCTCCTACTCATCTAGATCTACAGAACTAAACAGAATATCAGACTACAGACGAGTCTGACTCAATAACCAAACTTCCCAAAACTGCAGATTCTAAAACCAAAGATAGATCAAATACGTACTCCCTCTCAGATACGTAAAACTCAATGAATTCCAGTTATCCAAACTGACAATTCAATTCAGAAGTCCAAATACTTATCCAAATCAGAACACAAACTAGATCCAAACATAACTCTACTTCACAACATCAGTAGATTCCAAACTTATTTCTCCTATCCAGAGATGCACTCCAAACTGCTTTCGCTGCTCAACTCTGATCTGAGGTAGAACACAAGCACAGACTGGACAACTCATTTCAGAAATAAGGTTCACTGATCCATAAAGAAAACTCAGATACTCCATCAAAACTTGAGCTGTTTCACCAAATCCATCTCTAGGAAACATCCTTCCACTAGACTGAACCACCGGTCACTCCTAGAATCCAGTCGATAAGAAAACTCAACCTTCAGATGCGGACAAACTTCTGACTTCTCTGAAGACATCCAGAAAAACTCTGACAACCCAAGAGAACACTCAGACAATCGCAAGTAACTTTTGCGATCAACCCATCCTAATTCCAAACAGACTGTTCTCTCTTTACCAATCAGAACAACTTACACTTATTTATCCAATTTATCGAAGAAATGGATCCACTCTGCTGCTTCTGAACTTCACTTCCAGAAAAACTGCTCATCCAGAAAACTTCCTGCCATCACGGAATACTCCGAGCTGCACTGCTGACACTGATGCCAAGGACTTCCTATTCCAAAGATCTTCGAGAAACTCGATCTCCAAACCAAACAGAAACACCATGCTGAACTCAGCCACAATACCAAAGCATACACACTTCCTTAATCTTGTTCCAAAGAAAACATCTTCAGGAACATCCATCGTCACTGTATCTCATCATACAGCTACTATTACTTGAGGTATCAAGGTACCATTACTCACTTCTGTTCAACCGACAGATCCAACTTTATTCATCCAAACTTCAAAGATAAACTCCGAACCTTAACAGGTTTCCTTCAGAGATTGTGAAATCCTTACACAACTGTAAAGTTCACTCGAGACGGTATTAGGTCTACAGTCTCGTCAGATATACTTCCAATCTCAACACTCAAATTCCAACCATTGATAGTCGTGTTACACACACTACCCCCTTATCTACCTTTATAACTTATATTGGAAAACCCGAACAGGTAACCCAACAAATAGGTAGAAATACATAAATATATATATATTTAAAATGATACTTTTTATATAGAAATTATTTCTGGGTAGAATTATTTCATCTACCACTTTAAAACAATAATGTGTCCGTTGGCCTGGTTCAAGTGTTTAGAGATCCCTATCAATAACGTTAGCTACTCGTATTGACCAGAATCCATATACCACTCAACCGATCAATTAACACAATATAAAACCATTTTATATAACTAACAAATACGCGCTCTCGTATATATATATATACACTCAAACAGGTTGCTACTGATCCTATCTCTAATGAACAACCCTTCCGAACCTAGGTATTCACTCAACCTAGCGCTCTGATATTCACTTAACCAAAAGCTTAGGCATTCGCTCAACCTATGCTCTGATACCACTGTAACGACCACGACTTTCTATCCATAGAAAGTCGTGTCGCTAATAAGAAAGAAAGGGGTGAGAAGTAGAAAAGAGAAAGAAGAGAAAAGAAACAAACACAAATACTCACAGCGGAAACGAACAAAATATAATATATCACATAACTATTACATAGTATCATATACAACACAGGTCAGAGTTACACAGATTACACATCATATACTAGACAGTTATAAACATCTGTCTAGTTATTACAACTCAATACAAAACAAAGATCTAAACAAGATCAACACAGCGGAAACTACTATCTATCTACAACGCCGAAGCCTCCTGCTCCATTGCTCCTCCACAATTCGTCAAGGCTAAACCTGAATCCCTTGGCTACTCGTAAAAATTTGAGTACCCAAGAGTTTATAAAACAGAAATAAACAACTTGGGTCAGACATGGGTCTGGTGTGAGTAATAGGTTAAACTTGTTTTACTTCAAAACCTTTTGAAAGAAAAGGTATCACGTAAGACTTCCCACAAATAAACATGGGTAAGTTTTTACCTTACGCTAACCAAAACATTTGATAGGAAATTCGATTGTATTATAATAGGGTCTAGGGTTTTCAAGTAAAATACAGAAATAGCTGAAATGCTTACATCTCACATTTCAACATAGTTGGGCACAACTAATACGTACGGCACTTATTGGAGTTTGGATTCCATACAATGGCAGGGCTACCGGGGTACCGCCCGTCACAGTACGTGGCCTAGATCACCGTACCGAGGATCACTCCCAATCCCCTGCAACACAAGGTCGGAACATCCCTTACTGGATAATTCCCGCACAAGATACCTCACGGTTGGGATCAACAACCGCACCACTAAGTCGAAAATAGAAAGGGACATCTAGACAGAGGTAACCTTGTCCTACTTGGGTGCTACCCACTAACCTTGCTGCACCTCCCATGTTTTAGCCATTCCCGGTTTGCGAGGCTTGAGGTCACGATTACCTTTAAATAGAACACATCTATCTTAGAATGCTCATCGTCCACCTGACGATGTGCTGAAAGCATTCAATCCATACAAGTTCGTTCCGGGTTTGAACGAAACCGAAGGCATTATCTCGTTACACTCGTTTTGGAATCACCCTCAGAGTTAACGACAATAACCCTTGCACTCTGAATCTTCATCTTCACTGGATTCACGACCTATCGTTAATTTGGATCGATGTGGTATTCGGGTCTCCAGACCTGGAAATCCGGTATACGGAAACCCGATCCCGGTCTCATCGAAATCCAAAGACGTATCTTTTAAGGCCAAGTTGTTTTAAAGGTTAAAACAGTTCAATTCAATTATCTTTATACACATAGAAAGATAATTCACAACAGATAATCAACATTATCAGATAATCCATATTATCATCACAACTCAACTAACATCCATATCACACAGCATATATCTCATCAGAGATATCAATCAATGTCAAGTATCCAATACTATCACCCATTCATAAGTAATGATTTATATTATCTTTTAATTAATTTAAAGTGAATTAAATTAATTACTTCATTTTATAAATCCTTCTTACTTAACCATTAATTAATTACAAATTAATCAATCTTAATTACATCATTAATTATATTAATTAATGATCCTTAATTACAACTTAATTATTAATTACTCAATTAAATTAATTACATTAAGTAATTAATCTTTAATTAAACAACATTTATTAATCACCTTGATTAATCTTCAATCAGTAATTAATTACCCTTAATTACTTTCATTAACTAAATTAATTACTCCTTAATTAATTTCTTAATTAATCCCTTGATTAATTATTCAAAGTAATTAACTCAAATTACTTCTATTAATAAAATCATTTATTCAACTAATTACTTCCAGTAATTATCTTATTATTTACTTCCCTAAATAATCTTACTTTAATAATTACATTAAGTAATTATTATCAAATCATCTCTTGATTATCCTAAATTAATTAAACTTAATTAATTAATTTAACTAAATCAAATTAACTTCAATTAATTACAATAAGTAATTAATTCTTAATTACTTCCAATAAGTAATTACATTTAAACAAATTCTATAATTGCTTATCTTTAAATTAATTAAACTAATTAATTATCAAAATTAACCCTATTAATTAATTATTTAATAATCCATAGTTAATGACTTCATTAACTATTATTTAATTACTTTCCTTAAGTAATTAACTTATATTAATTATTATTAATTCTAAATTAATAAATCTTAGTAACCAATTTATTAATCTCTAATTACTAAATTAATTTAGTGTTAACCATAACTTAATTAATATTTAATTACTTATTAATTAATTCCTAACCATTAATTAATACTCTAATTTATAATCCCTAACTACAAATTAATCATCCCTAATTAATTTATCTTAATCATAAATAAATTAGTTTAAACCTTTAATTACCTATTTAATTAATCCAAATGATTAATTAATCAAATAATTTAATTATCTATTAAATCTCCTAATAAATTAAATAAACACAAGTCTTTAATTATTTTAAGATAAACTTATTTTTTTATTGATAAACAAGTTATCATTTTCAATTTATATTTGAAACATCCATTTCAAGTCTACTTTTAAATCTCATTTTAAATTCTGTATTTAAAATGAATACCAATTTATTTTTAACAAAGTTTTTAAAACCAATTAAAAAAACTTTTACTTATTAAAAATCTTATATTTTCTAAGAAGTTTTTTTTTTAAAAGAACTTAAATCAAATTTCTTCTTAGATTTAACATTTAAACATAACTATACTTAACCTATTTAAACATTTAAATTCATAAACTATTTATCTAATATTAAAGTTTAAAACTAAACTTGTCTTCATAAATCATACTTTGATTTACTGATTAATATTACTTCAAAATTTAATTTAAATTTAAATTTCAAAACAGACAGGTATAAAACCTGACAACACTAAAACTCTCGAGCCCACTTCTAAATCACTTCGAGTCGCACATCAAAATTACCCGAGTCTTCCCCGCAAAAACCCTCAAAAATCTCGAGTCCTTACTGCCACTTGAGTCCAACCTTCCAGCTCCAACTACTTCGAGTCGCACATCAAAATTCCCGAGACTCCCATGAACAAACCCGAGAACTTGCATTTGCCTTTTCCAGTAAACAGACTTCACCCAGACAATCTTCGATCTCGTGCACGTGCACGGTCACCTACGGCAACTCCGGTCATCGACGACATCTTCCATCAGTCCACGTTCATCCACATACTAGAAAACGATCATCCTATCTTCGATTCATACTCGAATTCAAATTCGAGCATTCATCCTACCTGGAACAAGAACCCATCACCACTGACCAAACCTGGCAACATCGCTCGTGCTCGCGATTCCGACCATCAGAGAAACTAATTCTCTGGCCATGCCTACGTCTATACCTAAACTTCCATTTCCCAAAGTCTTAGAACACTCGGTGCATCACAGAGATCAAAAAGTTACAAAACTTCGACATCATCAAATTAGGGCTAAAACTTAGAAATCACTACTGCCATCGCCTCCCACCTCTGATCATCTATTACCCAATTTTCCCCCACTCTCACATCAATTCTCCCCCTCCAGGCAGAACCACATCACCCCAATATCACTAGGAAATTAGATAAACCCAAATTTCCAATATCTGTTCAACCCAGTGATGCTCACTCCTCAGAAATTTTAAAAATGTGATATTGGTTTTAAAAATCATAATTTCATACATGCATTCAATTTATAAACTTGTTTCAAGGATTTAAGATGTTTGATATTTTTGCTTATTTCAATTTTTTTATACTGTTGTATTTGTTTCAGAGGTAACAGACTTTTCAATATAATTTAATGTTGATTTTTGAACAAAATTTCTTACTAACCAAACATCCTTTGTTTACCCATTAATTTCACTAAATGGAAATAAATTTCACCAAAAACCTGAGCTTCAGAACAGATGCAGGTACCCAGATCCTTGTAAACATACATATTTATGTGTATATGTAAATGTACACAGAATATCTATCCAAAACAAAGTCATACAAAACCAACTTATTCCATTTATCCACATGCAACATATGGATTAAAGCTTCTTAATATTATGGGGTTATTTACTTTGAAAGAAATGAAGCACTGCAGTTTAATCTATAACAGTTTTTATATTATATATATATTTTTTTAAGAAAGTCTTAGTTTTAAAACAAACAAGTATGCAGATTCTTGGCACAGCAACACACCTATACATATTTATATATGTCTACACAAATTTTCAACATCATATAAGGATACAAGCATATTCATTTCTATACATTCACATGCAGCAGATAATTTAAGTTCTTTGCATTGAGGTTACTTACTTCTAAAAGAAACAGAGCAGTTTCCATCCAAACTGTTTTTAATTTATGTGAATTAGAACTTGAGTTCTGGAAATTTTTGTTTAACTTTGATTTTAAAAAAAAGGAAAACTGTTTTTAAAATAGAAGTTACTCACATGATTAAAGATGAAACAGAGGCAGACTTAAGCTTTTGAAAACTTGAATTGTTGAATCTTTAAATTGCTTTAAATCTACATGCAAGTTGGCTTCCAGTTTTGAAAAGAATGCAGCAGTTGCTTGTTATTGAAACATGCAGAGATGACTTGAAGCCTTGTTGAAGATGACTCAGATTCAAAACAGAGATGAAAATGCTTGCAGGCCTTTTGATTTCCATCTCAGGTTTGAAGAAGATGTTCTGGTTTTGGTTGAAGAAATGATACAGGTTTTTGGGTTTTGATTTTGGTTTGAGGAGTGAATTGATTATTGAGAGTTGTTACTGATTTGTTTCAGCTGAAAACAAATCTTCTTAATTTTGAAAAAATGAAGATTAGAAAAGAAGATAAAGGAGTGAAGTATGTGTTTATATAGGATAAAATGATTTATTTATGAATTAAAAGAAAATCAAAAATAAAAAGAACACTTGTCATAAACATTGATTACTTAAATTACACTTGTTAAAACAAGGCATTAGATAAAGACACATGTCTTTTAAGTAATTACTCATATTTCTATTTATTTTAAAATTATTTAAAAAGCCCTTTCTTATTTATTTAAACTTAAGTTAAAATATCTCTTAAACCAATTAAATAATTTCTTAAAGTATTTTAAAACTATAAAATTACTTATTTAAATATCTTTGAAAAGTCCAGATTAAATTAAATATAAATTTCCAATTTACCAAAGCTTCTATTTACAATATATATAAATAAATATATATATTCAAATAGAAAATATCTTATTAACTTTTAAAAGATAAAATCATCAATTAAATACTAATTTAATCAGATTATTAAATTAAATTCAAATCTTATTATCAAAGATTATCCATATCAATTTAATTATTCAACAGATTATTAAATTGATATTGTTAAAATTTCCGGGATATTACAGGTATGATGCCCTCTTTGGATCTTTGAGAAGATTCTCGTGATATTGATCATTTCTCATCGGTTGATCTCCTGTTGATCATCATTTTCATACTTATAGTAGTATGTCTGTATGGATATTCTATGTTTATGCCATATCTTTTATCCTATATCATGTCATCTGATATTTATAGTTAGACTGATCCGTTTATTATTTTCTTAAATAATACTCGGGTCAGACCGAGATGTTACAGGTGCTTCTGCTTGACTTCCTTCCGGGATTTGCTACTCTGACTTTTGGCTGACTATTTAGTTTAGCAGTTTTTGTTGTATACACTTGAGATATGGACTCATAGTTGTATTCTTTTTGTATAGCACATGTTGCTATTCTTTTGTATTATTGTGGAACTTTTTGACCACTACTATGATGTACACTTTCATGTGTTAGTTATATATTCATATCTTCTTCCGCCTTTGTGATATGGATGTCTGTGACTGCTTTGTGTTATGTTTATTTCTATGTTTGTTTCCGAAGATTATTTTATAGCCACCGTGTGATAATCAATTACATGGATGGTCGCTCCTCAACAGCCTTATTCTCCGTGCTAGTTGACAGCACTACATCGTAGTGTCCTTGGCTAGCGTGGGTATTGAGGTGGGGCGTCACAATTATCTATCTGTGTGAATATAGATAATGAATTGAATTGTCTTAACTTTTAAACCACTTGGCATTAAAAAGAAACGTTTGTGATTTCGAAGAGACAGGGGTCGGGTATCAGTAATACCCGAAACCACTTCGATTTGTAATCTACAATAATTCTATATAGTATTGATATGTGAAATCAATAGGCTGGAATGAAATAATATGTACCTATGAAACTAAGTAAATATACTTAGATATTGTTTTGTGAAAATAAGTGATGACTATATAAGTTGTTTACGTGTAGCAAGTACGAGTTACCCCGGGTTTAAATAAGTTATATGGATTGGAATTTCTTGTTAGATGAGTTTACTCACGCTGGTTTCCAGCCTGACCCGGGTGTTACTTTGATGTAATGCTCGGGTCAGACCGAGTATTACAGATTTTCAGGAAAGGATGTTCTGGAGTTAAGGTGGCGAGCTGGATGGCAGAAACGTATGGAGTGTATTCCGCTGTGTATTTGAGAGTTGTATTGATAGTAGTATGGGGCAGGTTGATATAACTGTCCAGTCTATTTGTAATGATTGTAACTCTGATAAATTGTATGTAAAGTAACAATTACAGTTTTCTTTTATAAAAATGCTATTATTTGGTATTATATTTAATCCGCTGCGAATGTGAGATGTTGTGTTTTTTGTTCTTCTTTCTTCTTTCTGTTTCTTTCTTCTATCTCTTTTCTTTTTCTCCTAACTATCTGGAATTTTCGGGTTCGAAAATTCCGGGTCGTTACATTTGGTATCAGAGCTGAAGGTTAAGCGAGAACCTTGGCTCTGGTGGGTATACTCATTAAGGATAGGGTCAATGATACCCTAAGATGAGTTGAGTGTATATTTATATGAGAGCGTACTTGTTATTTTCTTATATAAAGGTTTTAAAATGGTTTTAAAAATAAATGATTTTTATAAGTTTATCTTTTGATATATATAGAAATAATTTTCTAATTATTAAATATATTAAAGAAATTGGTTGTTGAACCATTGGAATTAAATAATGAAAATTAAGTAGTAATAGTAATACAACCAAATTGAAAATTTAATAAAGATAATTTTGAAATGGATCCAAACTGAAACTAAAATCCTGAATTTGTAGAAGTATTTTCAGAATAAGATAATAATGAAATGGGTATCCATATATGATAATCTTCGTTATTAGCATAAATGATTGTTGTGTTTAATAATGAAATGTTGTAAATGATTAAGCAAAATGAAATGTTTTAGGGAAATAAACTTTTAGGTGAGTATGACTTATAAATTGGAATTGAAGATAATTTAAAATTGTGAAATTTTAAATCTAAATCCAGAAAACTTGAAATTGTTTTAAAGAAATTTGTTTTGAATTTAAAACCAAAGGTGGTTTAAAATTTAAGATATAACTTGGTGTGTAAAGGAAATAAATATGTATAAATGATAATATACATAAAGTCAAAGGTGATTAAAATAAACTCTAAGTGTTGAGTTTTAAATTTTTCCTTGGAATGTGATATGAAAACCCAAAGTGATAAGTTTTTGAACTTATAAGTGGGAAGATTATTAATATAAAGTTTAAAATTTGAAATGGAAATTCAAATTGGGTAAAGTTGACTGGATTAAATTGGATTTAACTTAAGGAAAGTTAAATGAGTTTAGAATGAACAACTTGAATTGGAAATTTCAAGATGAAATTGGAATTTAACTTGGGAAGTTAAATGGTTAATGTTAAAAGGGAGTTATAAGTAATCTCAAAATGGGTTTGAGATCTGGAAATTGAAAATGGATGCTGTTAATTGGTGTTTAGATAAATTTGGATGTTTATTTATCCTGATATCATTCTATTGTTATAAATAATCTATGAAGCTGAGAATTGGTTTTAAAATTAGAAATGGATAATAAATTAGAATCTGAAGGTTAAACTGTTTTTGAATTCTTATTTGAACTTTGTAATAAGTTAAGTAAAGATAATTTTAAAATGGAATTTTGAAATTTGGATTCAAAATTGAATGGTTTAAAGATTTAAGTTGTTAAATTAAAAATAAAGGTTGATTTGATTAAAAAATAAGGGTTAATTTGAATTAAAGGATTAAATCAACATTTAAAATATTTAACTCGAATTTATATAATTCGAGATGGTTTTAAGTTGAGATTTGAATAAAATTTGTTCAAATTGAATTTGATTTGGAATAATTTGAAATAAAATTGAAGATGTATAAGTTTAGAAATTCAAATGGTAAATTAGAATTGAAATGATTTGAAATTGAAGCTGGTTCAATTTGAAATTAATCCAAATTGATTTGAAATAAGTTGGAATTGTGATTAAAGTTGAATAAGTTTAAAAATCAAATGGAATTTGATTTGAATTGGAAAGGAATTAAGGTTAATTCAACTTAAATTGGGATTAAATCAATTTCAATGGAAATTGAAGTATTGAGTCAATTTAAATGGAAGTGGAATTTAAATTGAATTGATGGAAATTAATTGGATTGGGAAATTAAACAGTTTGGCTCTAGATTATTTTCAAAATAAATTGTTTTAATACAAATATATTTTTTTCCAAACTATTTACTATACAATCTTTCTTCTTAAACCCCAAATTATATTATACTTATTTTACAATTATTTTGTAACTATTTAACTATTTTGAAACTATCTTATAAACTAATTACTATTTTTCAGTTACTTATATCTAATTACTATATATATAAAAAAAAACTATTTTGCAATTATCTAACTATTTTATACCTACTTAACTATTTTACAGCTATTTTACAAACTAATAACTATTTTTCAACTACTTATCTATTTTAAACTTTTTCAAGCTATTTTTAAAATTTAAATAGGTCAGAGTTCAAACTGTTTGTATTTAAAGTAATAACTCAGTTGGAAATGGAAGCAATTGAGAATAAGTGAATGAATTAAAGTAAATGTGGATAGAAAGGAGAAATTGATTTAGCTAATAATCAATAATGATAAATACGAAGGATGTACGTAAATTATTCTATTCGCATAGTGATTTGATCCAGATTCGAGCACAAAAATTTTGAGATAGTATTATCGATCCAAGTTGGGATTTTTCGCTCGATTTTCAACGGCGAACCTGGATATGGATTGTTGATTGGTTCTGCATATTCTCTATCATAGTTGTGACTATGCAAGGAGAATGACGGTTTCTGATCAAGAAACCAGATCTAAGTCCGCACTAGGAGGTCAGGTGGATGATACTAGTTCGGAAGTGAAATTATGTGATCGAGTGAGCGATCAGATTGATATTACGTACGGATGATATGTGTACATCGTACGAGTTTAAATGAATTAGCATTGAAAATTTGTGGATAAGAAATTTGAAATGGTTTTTGGAATGAAAGGTAATATGGTTAATAACTTTATATAGGATTTATCAAATTTGAATATTTGATTAGAAATAAAATAAAGTTATATATCTTTGTGATATATGATAAACTCCCCTTGTTGAATCTATTGCCAGAAGAGAAGAGTTTTTGAAAATATTTGAAGTATAAAAGAAGTTTTATACAAGTTTGAAATGATCCAAAGATTTTCAAAATTATATATATCTACATATATATATATAAAAAGATCTTATGAGAATGATTTTGGAAAAGGTTTTGGAACCTATGGATTTTTGAAAGGCTTTTAATTTTAGGGAAAATCAATTTTGGGAATTTGGAAAGCCTAGTTTGAGAATTATCGATTTTGGGAATCGATTTTGTGTAAAGGAGATTTTGAGATAAATCATAAAGGGTATGATTTGAAGATACTATAAGTGTATAGTATAAAATGTTTTGAAAATAGCTCTGGGGAAAAAGGCGCTCCCTTGAAATGAACTTCTCAGGAGTGCCACAGGGTGGTACTGCCTTGAACCCCAAGAGGGGTTTCTAAAGTTAATCCTGTGAGGAGTCCGGAATAAACTAGTTCCTGAGGATTATTTGTGTAGCGAAAGTCGAGGGGCTAGTGCCCACAGAGGCATTTGGGTTATGCTGTGACGATAGTTTAACTCGATGTCGCTGCGATCTACTGCAGACCATAGCGAATGTCGTGTGAGCCGTTGAGAGCCAACAGTCTATGTTTGATTTTATATCGGTAGACTACGACACTATGGTAACATAGCGAAAGTCTTGTGAGCCGCTGAGAGCCAACAGTCTACGTTTGATTTTATATCGGTAGACTGAGACCTATGTAGAGTGGAGAAGTTTCGTTTTGACAGCGAAATCGTGTGTGCCGCTGAGAGCCAACAGTTACATGGACTTTTGCTGCGACGACAACGTAACCCTGGAATGTAACTGCGATCTGTTGTGGGTTACATGCTGTCATCAGTTACATGGACTTTTGCTGCGATGGCAACGTAACCCGTGATGTAACTGTGACCATGGATGGGGGTGATGATTTCCAGAGCATTCTTACCAAAAATGTTTCCTCTATTTTCAAAATTGTTTTCTATATTTTCATAAATTATTTTCCAAGTATTTTCACTGGGTGTTGAAAACGGGTTTACCAAGTACTTATAGATTTTTAGTCCTACGTCTGATCAACGTATGACCGAATTTCAGTGAGAACGAGGATGGATTTGTTGAGACATCGAGTTATAAAAAGTATTTTTATAAAACTATTTTAGTAATACTATATAGATTTTTAAAAGTGTTTTAAAATTTCTTAATAAAAAGAGTTATAGTAAAAAGTGATCAAAGAGTAAATTTTTAATAATCAGTATTGAATAAATTCCGGCTTCGTTTCTTTTCGAGGACGAAAAGATTCTAAGGGGGGAGGAATGTAATAACCTGGATTTTAGAATATCTGTATTTGATAAAATTAACTGGATTCAGTTAGTAGAATACTGAATTATAAGTTAAATAAACAATTCTGGTAATAAAAAAATATATATCTTTGAATAAGTTTGGTTTGATAATCCTCCTAGTATAATTTTATTTTTAAAAATTGGCAAAATTATTATTTCAAACAATAAATAATAATGTGTTGTTTTATAAATAGATTTTATAAATGGAATTATTATTTTCAAATTAATCATGTGTAGTTTATATATATATGTAAAACTAAATGAAAATATAATATGAAAATTTGTATAAACATATTAAAGGTATTTAATAACATAAAAAAAATAAAAAGAGACATGTGTAACATTAATAACATATAAACTAACAAGTGTCTCAACATGTAAATACAAGTGTCATCTTTTTAAATTTTATTTTCGTTTTTTTTAGTAAATAAAGGAAATTAAGGCTATATATATATATATATATCTAACTTCTTCTTTTCTCATTTCTTTGAAAAATTAAAACCTCAAACCTGAGAAAACTAAACCCTTAAAACAAATACAGAGAAAAGAAAACAAAAGGCAAACAAATTTTTAAAATCAAACCTGGAAACTAGAAAGGAACTCAAACCATAAAAGAAATCAACAATCAAGCCTCAATTCTAAATCTAGTAGCAGATCAACAACTAAGTTTCAGTTTCCAGGATCAAATCAACTTCCAGTTTTTGAAATTCAAGAAGCAATTTCCAGGCTCTGTTCTCTGCTTTTGCAAGAAGGTGAGTAAACTTATCTTTTGAAACTGAACTCTCTTATATATGTGTGCATGAGGATATGATCGTAGAATGCCTTGATTTCTGCTTGCATGGATGAAATAAATTACTTGGTATAAAAATTTGGTTTGCTGTGAATATGTATGTCTCGGTTATTTTAATAAAGTGAGCAAACCTTATTTCTAAAACCAATTTCCCTTGATATCCTGATGCCTGTGATGATTTATGATAGTAGTGTTATAAATATGGTTTGCATGGATGAATTGTATGGTTGTTTGGATAAAACAGGCTTTAAAATATACAATATATATATATATATATATATGCATACCTCTGTTTATAAAAACCTGTGAGTAAACTAACTTTTTTAAAAAAAGAAGCTTAAACCTGTTATATCTTGATTTGTATGTGATAAATACTTGAAAGTAAAATTGTGGAAAATGTTTGTATGAATGTAAATAGGCTTGCATGTGTATATATATGGTGTTATTGGTGTGCAGGCAAAACATGCCTCTGTTCTAGATTACAGGTTTAAAACTTATTCAAAAAATTAAATTCTCATTCCCTAATTCTTTTTGGGCTTTGATATTTAAACAAAATATGTTTGAATAAACAAGATATAAATTTTAAAAATAGTTTGAGGATTTTATGTTTAGTAATTATTTCAAATTAGGGAAAATTCAGTGAAGTACAAATTTTTATCAAAAATCAATGTCTAAGATTATGAATTTGGATTATATAATGTTATGTGTTGTACAAAATTATGATTTTTAGTAATTGAATCATGATTTTTAAACAAGTATATAGTGAGAATTTTTGGGTTGAACGGAAAACACAAAATGGTCAAATTCCTACGAGTGTCGACGAATGGAAGCTCGGGGTTAATGTCCGAGGAAGTTCATATGATGTAGAATGTCAGAAAAATAATGGGTAGATTTTCAAATCACTATGATGGTCGAATGATGATGATTTAGGGTTTAAAGTCCAGGTTGGGTCGCTGTTAAATTTTAGGGTAATGCACCGTCGTTAGCGCATCGAGTTCACTTGGAGTAAGGGGAATAGAAGCGGGAAGCTCTGGTGAAGGTCTGGACTCGTCGTCGTAATGTCTGGTGACTTGGATTGGCGATACGAGGTGGTTTTGGTAGATCGATTGGGTTCTAGAAATGGATCGAATTGCTCGATTTTGATTATTCGACGAATTGATGGATCTGGGTGTTTGGAATCATCGGCGAGGTCTTCATCGACATGCTAGTGATCGGAACAATGACCGGAGATGGTCAGGTCTCTGGTGCACGTGCATGTTCATATCTGATGTGGTTCGATTAGTTTGGAAAGAAGCATCGTGCACGGGTCAGGCTCGAAGTAGGCGGGAGATTTTCTCGAAGTCAAGTGACGAGGTGAGTTGCTCAGGTTTTTATTCGATTGGCATGGGGTTTACTCAGGGAAAATCGAAGTTGACTAGGGTTGTTTTATTTGTATACCCAGGTTTTAAACATTCTTTTTTTAAAAGGGAAAAAATGTTCAAGTTTTAAAATGTAAAAGTAAATTTTGTAACTAAGTTTATAAAGTATGAAGTAAGTAGTGGAAATGAATGTAATTAAGAAATAAATTAATCAAAGATTAAGTGATGATTAATTGATTAATAAATTAATGTAATAAGAATTACTTATGAAAGTAATTAATGGATAATAACTTTATGGAAGTAATTAAATAGAAGTGAGTAAGGGTTAATCACTTAATGTTATTAATTAAAGAATTTATTAATAAAAATAAATTAAAGAGTAATTAATTAATTAACGAGTTAAGGTTAATTAATAATGTGATTAATTACTTGATAAGGTAATTAATTAAATGAGTAATTAATTAATTAAGGATTAATATAATTAATTAAGGAGTTAATTAATTAAGGTAAGTAATTACAGGATGGTTAATTACTGTTTATGATTATGTAAGGTTAATTAATGAATGTGGTTAATTAGAGATTAATTATTTAATGAATTAGAAGAAATTAATTAATGAAGTAATTAGAGGATCATTAATTAATATGAGTAATGACATTAATCAAGATTGATTAATGGAAGTGATTAATTAAAGTATAATTAATTAATGTAATTAATTAAGGATTAATGTAATTAATTATAGTTAATTAATTAATGGAAGTAATTAGTTAAGAATCTTTGATTAATAAAATAATAATTAATAAATGAGAGTAATTAAAGGTTAATTAATATAAATAGTTAAGGATAATTAATTTGTGTAATTAATTAAGAAATTACTTATTATAATTAAGAATTAATTAATCAAGGGAGATTAATTTAAGGAAGATAATTAAGAGATGATTAATTAATTAATTAATTTGTAATTAAGTAATGATAATTAAGTTGGATTAAAGGTAATCCAAGTGATTAAGTTAGAAATTAATTTAATTAAGGATTAATTAAATTATTTAAGAATGGATCTAACTTTGATATTGGATGAGTTAATGATATTGGATGATTTGAATGTGATATCTATGATAGGTGATATGTGCTGTTTGTGATATATGGTTGAATTAGATAATATGGATTATCTATCTGTATTGATATGAATTATTCTATCTATGATATTGTGAATTATCTATCTGTGTGAATATAGATAATGAATTGAATTGTCTTAACTTTTAAACCACTTGGCATTAAAAAGAAACGTTTGTGATTTCGAAGAGATAGGGGTCGGGTATCAGTAATACCCGAAACCACTTCGATTTGTAATCTACAATAATTCTATATAGGATTGATATGTGAAATCAATAGGCCGGAATGAAATAATATGTACCTATGAAACTAAGTAAATATACTTAGATATTGTTTTGTGAAAATAAGTGATGACTATATAAGTTGTTTACGTGTAGCAAGTACGAGTTACCCCGGGTTTAAATAAGTTATATGGATTGGAATTTCTTGTTAGATGAGTTTACTCACGCTGGTTTCCAGCCTGACCCGGGTGTTACTTTGATGTAATGCTCGGGTCAGACCGAGTATTATAGATTTTCAGGAAAGGACGTTCTGGAGTTCAGGTGGCGAGCTGGATGGCAGAAACGTATGGAGTGTATTCCGCTGTGTATTTGAGAGTTGTATTGATAGTAGTATGGGGCAGGTTGATATAACTGTCCAGTCTATTTGTAATGATTGTAACTCTGATAAATTGTATGTAAAGTAACAATTACAGTTTTCTTTTATAAAAATGCTATTATTTGGTATTATATTTAATCCGCTGCGAATGTGAGATGTTGTGTTTTCTGTTCTTCTTTCTTCTTTTTGTTTCTTTCTTCTATCTCTTTTCTTTTTCTCCTAACTATCTAGAATTTTCGGGTTCGAAAATTCTGGGTCGTTACATTTGGTATCAGAGCTGAAGGTTAAGCGAGAACCTTGGCTTTGGTGGGTATACTCATTAAGGATAGGGTCAATGATACCCTAAGATGAGTTGAGTGTATATATATATGAGAGCGTACTTGTTATTTTCTTATATAAAGGTTTTAAAATGGTTTTAAAAATAAATGATTTTTATAAGTTTATCTTTTGATATATATATAGAAATAATTTTCTAATTATTAAATATATTAAAGAAATTGGTTGTTGAACCATTGGAATTAAATAATGAAAATTAAGTAGTAATAGTAATACAACCAAATTGAAAATTTAATAAAGATAATTTTGAAATGGATCCAAACTGAAACTAAAATCCTGAATTTGTAGAAGTATTTTCAGAATAAGATAATAATGAAATGGGTATCCATATATGATAATCTTCGTTATTATCATAAATGATTGTTGTGTTTAATAATGAAATGTTGTAAATGATTAAGCAAAATGAAATGTTTTAGGGAAATAAACTTTTAGGTGAGTATGACTTATAAATTGGAATTGAAGATAATTTAAAATTGTGAAATTTTAAATCTAAATCCAGAAAACTTGAAATTATTTTAAAGAAATTTGTTTTGAATTTAAAACCAAAGGTGGTTTAAAATTTAAGATATAACTTGGTGTGTAAAGGAAATAAATATGTATAAATGAGAATATACATAAAGTCAAAGATGATTAAAATAAACTCTAAGTGTTGAGTTTTAAATTTTTCCTTGGAATGTGATATGAAAACCCAAAGTGATAAGTTTTTGAACTTATAAGTGGGAAGATTATTAATATAAAGTTTAAAATTTGAAATGGAAATTCAAATTGGGTAAAGTTGACTGGATTAAATTGGATTTAACTTAAGGAAAGTTAAATGAGTTTAGAATGAACAACTTGAATTGGAAATTTCAAGATGAAATTGGAATTTAACTTGGGAAGTTAAATGGTTAATGTTAAAAGGGAGTTATAAGTAATCTCAAAATGGGCTTGAGATCTGGAAATTGAAAATGGATGCTGTTAATTGGTGTTTGGATAAATTTGGATGTTTATTTATCCTGATATCATTCTATTGTTATAAATAATCTATGAAGCTGAGAATTGGTTTTAAAATTAGAAATGGATAATAAATTAGAATCTGAAGGTTAAACTGTTTTTGAATTCTTATTTGAACTTTGTAATAAGTTAAGTAAAGATAATTTTAAAATGGAATTTTGAAATTTGGATTCAAAATTGAATGGTTTAAAGATTTAAGTTGTTAAATTAAAAATAAAGGTTGATTTGATTAAAAAAATAAGGGTTAATTTGAATTAAAGGATTAAATCAACATTTAAAATATTTAACTCGAATTTATATAATTCGAGATGGTTTTAAGTTGAGATTTGAATAAAATTTGTTCAAATTGAATTTGATTTGGAATAATTTGAAATAAAATTGAAGATGTATAAGTTTAAAAATTCAAATGGTAAATTAGAATTGAAATGATTTGAAATTGAAGCTGGTTCAATTTGAAATTAATCCAAATTGATTTGAAATAAGTTGGAATTGTGATTAAAGTTGAATAAGTTTAAAAATCAAATGGAATTTGATTTGAATTAGAAAGGAATTAAGGTTAATTCAACTTGAATTGGGATTAAATCAATTTCAATGGAAATTGAAGTATTGAGTCAATTTAAATGGAAGTGGAATTTAAATTGAATTGATGGAAATTAATTGGATTGGGAAATTAAACAGTTTGGCTCTGGATTATTTTCAAAATAAATTGTTTTAATACAAATATATTTTTTTCCAAACTATTTACTATACAATCTTTCTTCTTAAACCCCAAATTATATTATACTTATTTTACAATTATTTTGTAACTATTTAACTATTTTGAAACTATCTTATAAACTAATTACTATTTTTCAGTTACTTATATCTAATTACTATATATATTAAAAAAACTATTTTGCAATTATCTAACTATTTTATACCTACTTAACTATTTTACAGCTATTTTACAAAATAATAACTATTTTTCAACTACTTATCTATTTTAAACTTTTTCAAGCTATTTTTAAAATTTAAATAGGTCAGAGTTCAAACTGTTTGTAATTAAAGTAATAACTCAGTTGGAAATGAAAGCAATTGAGAATAAGTGAATGAATTAAAGTAAATGTGGATAGAAAGGAGAAATTGATTTAGCTAATAATCAATAATGATAAATACGAAGGATGTACATATATTATTCTATTCGCATAATGATTTGATCCAGATTCGAGCACAAAAATTTCAAGATAGTATTATCGATCCGAGTTGGGATTTTTTGCTCGATTTTCGACGGCGAACCTGGATATGGATTGTTGATTGGTTCTGGATATTCTCTATCATAGTTGTGACTATGCAAGGAGAATGACAGTTTCTGATCAAGAAACCAGATCTAAGTCCGCACTAAGAGGTTAGGTGGACGATACTAGTTCGGAAGTGAAATTGTGTGATCGAGTGAGCGATCAGATTGATATTACGTATGGATGATATGTGTACATCGTACGAGTTTAAATGAATTGGCATTGAAAATTTGTGGATAAGAAATTTGAAATGGTTTTTGGAATGAAAGGTAATATTGTTAATAACTTTATATAGGATTTATCAAATTTGAATATTTGATTAGAAATAAAATAAAGTTATATATCTTTGTTATATATGATAAACTCCCCTTGTTGAATCTATTGCCAGAAGAGAAGAGTTTTTGAAAATATTTGAAGTATAAAAGAAGTTTTATACAAGTTTGAAATGATCCAAAGATTTTCAAAATTATATATATCTATATATATAAAAAAAAAGATCTTATGAGAATGATTTTGGAAAAGGTTTTGGAACCTATGGATTTTGGAAAGGCTTTTAATTTTTGGGAAAATCAATTTTGGGAATTTGGAAAGCCTAGTTTGAGAATTATCGATTTTGGGAATCGATTTTGTGTAAAGGAGATTTTGAGATAAATCATAAAGGGTATGATTTGAAGATACTATAAGTGTATAGTATAAAATGTTTTGAAAATAGCTCTGGGGAAAAAGGCGCTCCCTTGAAATGAACTTCTCAGGAGTGCCACAGGGTGGTACTGTCTTGAACCCCAAGGGGGATTTCTAAAGTTAATCCTGTGAGGAGTCCGAAATAAATTAGTTCCTGAGGATTATTTGTGTAGCAAAAGTCGAGGGGCTAGTGCCCACAGAGGCATTTGGGTTATGCTGTGATGACAGTTTAACTCGATGTCGCTGCGATCTTCTGCAGACCATAGCGAAAGTCGTGTGAGCCGTTGAGAGCCAACAGTCTATGTTTGATTTTATATCGGTAGACTACGACACTATGGTAACATAGCGAAAGTCTTGTGAGCCGCTGAGAGCCAACATTCTGCGTTTGATTTTATATCGGTAGACTGAGACCTATGTAGAGTTGAGAAGTTTCGTTTTGACAGCGAAATCGTGTGTGCCGCTGAGTGCCAACAGTTACATGGACTTTTGCTGCGACGGCAACGTAACCCTGGAATGTAACTGCGATCTGTTGTGGGTTCCATGCTATCATCAGTTACATGGACTTTTGCTGCGATGGCAACGTAACCCGTGATGTAACTGTGACCATGGATGGGGGTGATGATTTCCAGAGCATTCTTACCAAAAATGTTTCCTCTATTTTCAAAATTGTTTTCTATATTTTCATAAATTATTTTCCAAGTATTTTCACTGGGTGTTGAAAACGGGTTTACCAAGTACTTATAGATTTTTAGTCCTACGTCTGATCAACGTATGACCGAATTTCAGTGAGAACGAGGATGGATTTGTTGAGACATCGAGTTATAAAAAGTATTTTTATAAAACTATTTTAGTAATACTATATAGATTTTTAAAAGTGTTTTAAAATTTCTTAATAAAAAGAGTTATAGTAAAAAGTGATCAAAGAGTAAATTTTTTGATAATCAGTATTGAATAAATTCCGGCTTCATTTCTTTTCGAGGACGAAAAGATTCTAAGGGGGGAGGAATGTAATAACCTGGATTTTAGAATATCTGTATTTGATAAAATTAACTGGATTCAGTTAGTAGAATACTGAATTATAAGTTAAATAAACAATTCTGGTAATAAAAAAATATATATCTTTGAATAAGTATTGGTTTGATAATCCTCATAGTATAATTTTATTTTTAAAAATTGGCAAATTATTATTTCAAACAATAAATAATAATGTGTTATTTTATAAATAGATTTTATAAATGGAATTATTATTTTCAAATTAATCATGTGTAGTTTATATATATATATCTAAAACTAAATGAAAATATAATATGAAAATTTGTATAAACATATTAAAGGTATTTAATAACATAAAAAAATAAAAAGAGACATGTGTAACATTAATAACATATAAACTAACAAGTGTCCCAACATGTAAATACAAGTGTCATCTTTTTAAATTTTCTTTTCCTTTTTTTTAGTAAATAAAGGAAATTAAGGCTATATATATATATCTAACTTCTTCTTTTCTCATTTCTTTGAAAAATTAAAACCTCAAACCTGAGAAAACTAAACCCTTAAAACAAATACAAAGAAAAGAAAACAAAAGGCAAACAAATTTTTAAAATCAAACCTGGAAACTAGAAAGGAACTCAAACCAGAAAAGAAATCAACAATCAAGCCTCAATTCTAAATCTAGTAGCAGATCAACAACTAAGTTTCAGTTTCCAGGATCAAATCAACTTCCAGTTTTTGAAATTCATCTCTTATTTGTTTACTCCCATCGACATACCCAATTCTAGTACAAAACGAACTACGACGGTTCATAATAGTTTAGGACATTAGATATAATAATAACACAGATAATATAAATGCGGAACACTGATAAAACAAAAGTCTCATATATATATATATATATATATAACTGATGTCAGTTACAATATAGTTGACACAATACATATGATACAACTACAACTGTCGACTCTGGAAGTTATATATACAAGTACATTATCAACTAATATACATGAATACATATCATCCTATACAATGACACGACTTCTACAAAATGACAAAGACACTTCAAAAGATGTGAAAAGTCTTCATAGCCTGAACAACAACTCAAAGAAGGAAATCTACAATCTGAAATAACTCGGGTCTGACCCGAGTATTAAATTCAAAAGAAAATAATACACGGGTCAGTCTAATTCAAACTCAGTTATTAATGCACAGAAGCAATAATAATCAAATATCAAATAGACGACAGTCATAGAAATCTCGTATATCCAATCTCTCGATACGAGAATTGGATAATGGCAGATATAACACTAAACAGTGTTAAACGACAAATCAACAATCCAAATCAGAATACAACTCCAAAACATTGAAATTAACCAACGAAACAATTCAACAAATCGAAACATCAATTTAAAACTATCAAAACTGATAGGGCTGCAGTACACGCACGCGTGTACTGCCTCGCCACTATCGCATGAGATACGCGAAAGCTCAGTGAAAGTCACAATGATCGCAAGGTCAAACCCCGAAATCGGCTTCAACTCAAGTGAATTTGAAAACAGACCCAAATGCATTAATACAATGCAAACCAACAAGGGAAAAACTGCATATAAAACTAAACTGCAGTCACAAATGAATACGAGGTGCAAACTGCAACAAAACTGTACAACATAGAAGTAGTGAAACAGGTTCAAGTTGAACCATGAACCAGTGCAACTCAGTGCAACCCAAGTCTGCAACATATAAATCAAGTGTAGTTTATCACAAACAAGACCAAGTGCAATAAGGACCAAAATCAACTAGGCAAAACACTTGAATACAATGGTAAACTGCAACATGTACTACAGCCACCACTTGAATTCAATGGGCAGTACAAGGGACAACAAATCAAGCTGCAAATAAAAATCAATGCATCAATGCAATGAAACCCAACAAGGCAAAAATCTCAACAAAAAGCACTGCATCCACCACAATATTTTAAGGGCAAGACTGCAACAGTGAAACATACATCTATATACATACATGAATGTATGTATACAAATGGTCAAATGAACAGAAGGCAAATTGAACAACTACAAGTGCAGGTAGCAGAAATAATGCAAACTACAACATGAATAGCAGCACATTCAAGGTGCACAGAGAAATGTGCACATGATAATATGACAATTTCATAAACAAGTTCAAGTGTGCTAATGCATAAGAACTTGAAGATATGCAACTCAACTTAACTATTATGATCAAACTTAGTTCAACATGACGGCAAGCAGTGCCACGAGGCCACCAAACCGTGAACAGTGAAGGCCACTATAGTGGAAAGAAATAAGATGGCCAAGTGACAATGTACATGCTTCCAAAACTGTCGGGCTATAAAAATGAACCACACAGTGGATGTCCAAACAGTAATGTAGCAACAAAATGAAACAGTGGACAAAACTGCCTTAGCAAGTAACATGAACAAGTCTCAAACTCAAACCAATATAGAAATGCACCAAGACATAACAGGAAAATAAGTAACAGTACAGTGTGGAACTGGAATGTACACTGAAGCAATTTAAACATGTTACAAGTGAACACAGATGTCTAACATGATCAAAGACAAGAGTGTAAAATGGAATACAACAGCAATATAATCAAATTCATCAATGCACATGAACTAGACTACATGAAAATGCAACATATAGACAACAGATGTGAATGCATACAACAAATACTACAACTACATATACCGCATATGTCTACCATGTAACAGATACATGATCGAGGATGCAGACTCCAGTACGTCAATCATGAACTTGAAGACATTATCAAGTTAATGCCACAGTTCAACCCAGACAAGTTCGAAATCAATACCAGAAACAGTGCTTACATCAAACAAATGCAAGGCAAAAATCGAAACAATTTCTGAAAGAGTAAACCTTCATCACAAGGTAAAAATGCCAATTCATAGCCGGGTGTGACAATGTCAACAGAAAATAATCAGAGCCGAGGCCAAAAAGGAAGACGAGAAACAGTCGAGCAAATTCATTTCAACAGCGAAAATGACAAACAAAACAAAGTCACAATAGAAGTTCACATAACAACATCAATATCCAACATCGAACGAAAACAACAGTTATTAGCCGAAGTTATGAAACAACAAATAAAATCGAACAAGGATAAAAATACTACCAGAGGCAGTAAAGAGTATAGTCGAAACCAATAAGGTCGACACCATTCTCTTAATAAATTTGAGTATCGAAGCACAGTTCAATAAAATCTCAAGCCAAGGCCGAAACAATATTTTTAACAAGACAGAAATCATTTGAAAGTTGAATTAGATGTGAGAATTTACTCACCTTGTTTATGAATTTGACTAATTAGGAGCGGCCGTGGGTGCAACTCGAAAAGACGAACGATCGATGGAGCAGCAACCTCATACAATCGATCTTCTTGTGGTCGGCGCCTTCGACTCTGAGAAGCCCTAAGCTTCAGAATGGAACGAACGAAAGAACGAGACTGAGCCGCCATTGTTTTTGATTTTCTTTGTTTGATTAGGTTTAGGTTTTCGAATCAAAAGGAAAAGGGAAACGGTTATTTTATTTATCACGGCACCAAGGATAAAACATGGGCCAAGTTTCACTTACAGCCCGCATACCCTTTATCAAATTATTAAAAGAATTTCCAATAGAAATCTACAACCCGATTTAATTGTCTAACGACGACATTAATTAATACGAAAACCTGGGTTGTTACAGACTCCCCTCCTTATAAAAATTGCGTCCCCGCAATTTTCATAATTAAAGTCATCCACCACAATTATTCTTCTAACATAAACTGGTTAAGCTAGAAGATAAAAGTCGAGAATACAAACACCAAAGAAATCTTTTAACTGCATAAAAGAATTTCACAAATTCTTAACAAAATCTAACTATCAATTAGATAATCAGAAAACAACAAAACTGAATAAATGCAATCATCAGCAATATTTAATTATCAACTAGATAATTGAAATACAGAAATCATAAAACAACAATATCTAATTATCAATACGATAATTAGAAAACAACAAAATCTAATTATCAACAAAGATAATTATGAAACACAAATCACAATTCGCAAAACTGCCAATATCTAGTTATTCTACAATTAACTAGAAAACACAAACTTCATATCAGCAAACTCTAACTATCAACAGAGATAGAAAGAAAACAGCAATTCAATAAAAATCAGCACAATCTAGATTCAATTAGAGATAGAAAATCTCGCATCAATAAAATTAGCAAACATCCAATTATCAAAACGATAGTGAGAAAACAAATCAACAATTATCAAATTTCAAATCACAAATATTCGATTATCAAAAACGATAATCAAATTTCAAATCAACAATTATTCGATTATCAAAAACGATAAACAAATCTCAGATCAGCAAATATTCGATTATCAAAAACGATAATCAAATCTCAGATCAGCAAATATTTAATTATCAAAATCGATAATTAAATCTCTAATCAGCAAATATTTAATTATCAAAAGCGATAATTAAATCCCAAATCAACAAATATTTAATTATCAAAAGCGATAATTAAATCCCAAATCAGCAAATATTTAATTATCAAAAGCGATAATTAAATCTCAATCAGCAAATATTTAATTATCAAAAGCGATAATTAAATCTTAAATCAACAAATATTTAATTAACAAAAGCGATAATTAAATCTTAAATCAACAAATATTTAATTATCAAAAGCGATAATTAAATCTTAAATCAGCAAATATTTAATTATCAAAAGCGATAATTAAATCTCAAATCAGCAAATATTTAATTATCAAAAGCGATAATTAAATGCAACAAATATCCGATTATCAAAAACGATAATCAGAACTCATATCAACAAATATCCAATTATCACAAGCGATAATTAGAAACAACAAATATCCGATTATCAAAAACGATAATCAGAACTCATATCAACAAATATCCAATTATCACACGCGATAATTAGAAACAACAATTATCCGATTATTAAAAACGATAATCAGAACTCATATCAACAAATATCCAATTATCACAAGCGATAATTAGAAACAACGAATATCCGATTATCAAAAACGATAATCAGAACTCATATCAACAAATATCCAATTATCACAAGCGATAATTAGAAACAACAATTATCCGATTATCAAAAACGATAATCAGAACTCATATCAACAAATATCCAATTATCACAAGCGATAATTAGAAACAACAATTATCCGATTATCAAAAACGATAATCAGAACTCATATCAACAAATATCCAATTATCACAAGCGATAATTAGAAACAACAAATATCCGATTATCAAAAATGATAATCAGAACTCATATCAACAAATATCCAATTACCTGCAGATAATTGGAAACAACAAATATCTAGAAATCAATTAAGAAGACTAGAAAATCAACATAAAAGCTTGGATTGATCCCATCAGATGGCGAGTTTTTAATTCTCCGCACGTGCATCAACAAATGGCCGAAGCCTACCAAGTACTCAACATAATTTTGGCGCCCAACAAATGACCCGAAGGTCCAACAAATGACCCGAAGGTCTAGTACTGGTATTTGACCCGAAGGTCCATCATATGACCCGAAGGTCCAACATAGTGGCTCGAAAGCACACGAAATCATCAAATATTTCAATTAACGAGTCCGGAATTAACCGAAATAGCAAACGCACATGTCCCATACCACGTGTTTTACTAAATCGTTTGATTCTCTTCATCGTTTCCTTGAAAGTGCAAAATTGTGTATTTTGTAAAAATACGCTTTACATTCTCAAACGGACAAGTCCGGAATTAAGCGAATCAGTAAAAGAAAGGGGTCATAGTCCTCGATTTTGCTGAAACGTTTAAATCGCTTAATCATTCTTTTGAAAGCGCAAACTGTAAAATTTCTGAAAACAATTTTATTTATTTTATAAAAATAACAATTCACACTCTCAATTGAACAAGTCCGGAGTTAAGCGAATCAGTAAAAGAAAGGGGTCATAATCCTCGATTTTGCTGAATCGTTTAAGTCGCTTCCTCATTCTTTTGAAAATGCAAACTGTTAAAAATTTATAAACAATTTTCATTTTAAAACGATTTTCCAACCACGTGATTAAAGCAGCAAATCAGTAACAATTTCGATAAAGAAATTGTACTTCTCAAAACATCGTAAAACGAATCTCAAAATCAGCATTGCGGAATAACCGCTTGAAAATCCACTTTTAAAATTTGACAGTTACTGAAGCCAAAGCGACAATAATTTTAAAACGTCAAAATCACATCAAAACAATTTACATCAAAATGTAATGTCAGTGAATTTTCATTCATCAAAATGCCACAAAACATCGTGCTTCAAAATATAGCATTGGTGTAAAATCCCGTTATAAAAATAACGGCAACAAAATACGTTTCATAACCAAGCATCGGTTCAACGTAAAATAAATGCAATAACGTGCAATTCAAATTTTTGCACGTACTACAAAATGAACAAAGAAATCATTCGAATGTATCTTCAATGAAGATAATTCAAAACAGCAAAAATCTAATCAATATATGATTAGCATAAAAGAAAACCAGCAAAGATTTCAATAAAAATCACATAACTGCACTTGGTTCGAATCCTCAATTCGGATTCGAAATTCTCAAAGAAACAAATAAACACAGCTATGTAAGCAACAAATGAAATCTATTTCAATTTCATATTTTTGATTTTTAAATCAAAAAGATTATCAGTTGTACTCAGCGAAGACAGTTTCACTGTTTCCGTTGCGCACTCTGATAAACAAAACACAAATCAATCAAATCATCAGAACACAATTTCACTTTTATTTTTAAATAATGCTATTTAAAACTTTCATCAAAATTTCAAAACTTTAGTTTTGACTCAAATCACAAATAAAACATCGACCAATAGTTGTAACATATGTTCCATCTAAGTTATGTTTTATATTATGTCCATAAACCCCAAGCTTTGATACCAACTGTGACGCCCCACCTCTATGCTCATAATAACAAAGAGTATTAAAAGAAATACTGTCTATTATTACAAAGAATAAGGCTGGATAGGAGCGACCATCCGTAGTTGGCCTTACACTAATATTGGTTACCTCGATAGGAATGGTATATACTTTTTATTTTTCATCTCTTATTTGTTTACTCCCATCGACATACCCAATTCTAGTACAAAACAAACTACGACGGTTCATAATAGTTTAGGACATTAGATATAATAATAACACAGATAATATAAATGCGGAACACCGATAAAACAAAAGTCTCATATATATATATATAACTGATGTCAGTTACAATATAGTTGACACAATACATATGATACAACTACAACTGTCGACTCTGGAAGTTATATATACAAGTACATTATCAACTAATATACATGAATACATATCATCCTATACAATGACACGACTTCTACAAAATGACAAAGACACTTCAAAAGATGTGAAAAGTCTTCATAGCCTGAACAGCAACTCAAAGAAGGAAATCTACAACCTGAAATAACTCGGGTCTGACCCGAGTATTAAATTCAAAAGAAAATAATACACGGGTCAGTCTAATTCAAACTCAGTTATTAATGCACAGAAGCAATAATAATCAAATATCAAATAGACGACAGTCATAGAAATCTCGTATATCCAATCTCTCGATACGAGAATTGGATAACGGCAGATATAACACTAAACAGTGTTAAACGACAAATCAACAATCCAAATCAGAATACAACTCCAAAACATTGAAATTAACCAACGAAACAATTCAACAAATCAAAACATCAATTTAAAACTGTCAAAACTGATAGGGCTGCAGTACACGCACGCGTGTACTGCCTCGCCACTATCGCAGGAGATACGCGAAAGCTCAGTGAAAGTCACAATGATCGCAAGGTCAAACCCCGAAATCGGGTTCAACTCAAGTGAATTTGAAAACAGACCCAAATGCATTAATACAATGCAAACCAACAAGGGCAAAACTGCATATAAAACTAAACTGCAGTCACAAATGAATACGAGGTGCAAACTGCAACAAAATTGTACAACATAGAAGTAGTGAAACAGGTTCAAGTTGAACCATGAACCAGTGCAACTCAGTGCAACCCAAGTCTGCAACATATAAATCAAGTGCAGTTTATCACAAACAAGACCAAGTGCAATAAGGACCAAAATCAACTAGGCAAAACACTTGAATACAATGGCAAACTGCAACATGTACTACAGCCACCACTTGAATTCAATGGGCAGTACAAGGGACAACAAATCAAGCTGCCAATAAAAATCAATGCATCAATGCAATGAAACCCAACAAGGCAAAAATCTCAACAAAAAGCACTGCAGCCACCACAATATTTTAAGGGCAAGACTGCAACAGTGAAACATACATCTATATACATACATGAATGTATGTATACAAATGGTCAAATGAACAGAAGGCAAATTGAACAACTACAAGTGCAGGTAGCAGAAATAATGCAAACTACAACATGAATAGCAGCACATTCAAGGTGCACAGAGAAATGTGCACATGACAATATGACAATTTCATAAACAAGTTCAAGTGTGCTAATGCATAAGAACTTGAAGATATGCAACTCAACTTAACTATTATGATCAAACTTAGTTCAACATGGCGGCAAGCAGTGCCACGAGGCCACCAAACCGTGAACAGTGAAGGCCACTATAGTGGAAAGAAATAAGATGGCCAAGTGACAATGTACATGCTTCCAAAACTGTCGGGCTATAAAAATGAACCACACAGTGGATGTCCAAACAGTAATGTAGCAACAAAATGAAACAGTGGACAAAACTGCCTTAGCAAGTAACATGAACAAGTCTCAAACTCAAACCAGTATAGAAATGCACCAAGACATAACAGGAAAACAAGTAACAATACAGTGTGGAACTGGAATGTACACTAAAGCAATTTAAACATGTTACAAGTGAACACAGATGTCTAACATGATCAAAGACAAGAGTGTAAAATGAAATACAACAGCAATATAATCAAATTCATCAATGCACATGAACTAGACTACATGAAAATGCAACATATAGACGACAGATGTGAATGCAGACAACAAATACTACAACTACATATACCGCATATGTCTACCATGTAACAGATACATGATCGAGGATGCAGACTCCAGTACGTCAATCATGAACTTGAAGACATTATCAAGTTAATGCCACAGTTCAACCCAGACAAGTTCTAAATCAATACCAGAAACAGTGCTTACATCAAACAAATGCAAGGCAAAAATCGAAACAATTTCTGAAAGAGTAAACCTTCATCACAAGGTAAAAATGCCAATTCATAGCCGGGTGTGACAATGTCAACAGAAAATAATCAGAGCCGAGGCCAAAAAGGAAGACGAGAAACAGTCGAGCAAATTCATTTCAACAGCGAAAATGACAAACAAAACAAAGTCACAATAGAAGTTCACATAACAACATCAATATCCAACATCGAACGAAAACAACAGTTAATGGCCAAAGTTATGAAACAACAAATAAAATCGAACAAGGATAAAAATACTACCAGAGGCAGTAAAGAGTATAGTCGAAACCAATAAGGTCGACACCATTCTCTTAATAAATTTGAGTATCGAAGCACAGTTCAATAAAATCTCAAGCCAAGGCCGAAACAATATTTTTAACAACATAGAAATCATTTGAAAGGTGAATTAGATGTGAGAATTTACTCACCTTGTTTACGAATTTGACCAAATAGGAGCGGCCGTGGATGCAACTCGAAAAGACGAACGATCGATGGAGCAGCAACCTCATACGATCGATCTTCTTGTGGTCGGCGCCTTCGATTCTGAGAAGCCCTAAGCTTCAGAGGGGAACGAACGAAAGAACGAGACGGAGCCTCCATTGTTTTTTATTTTCTTTGTTTGATTAGGTTTAGGTTTTCGAATCAAAAGGAAAAGGGAAACTGTTATTTTATTTATCACGGCACCAAGGATAAAACATGGGCCAAGTTTCACTTACAGCCCGCATACCCTTTATCAAATTATTAAAAGAATTTCCAATAGAAATCTACAACCCAATTTAATTGTCTAATGACGACATTAATTAATACGAAAACCTAGGTTGTTACAGACTCACCTCCTTATAAAAATTGCATCCCCGTAATTTTCATAATTAAAGTCATCCACCACAATTATTCTTCTAACATAAACTGATTAAGCTAGAAGATAAAAGTCGAGAATACAAATACCAAAGAAATCTTTTAACTTCATAAAAGAATTTCACAAATTCTTAACAAAATCTAACTATCAATTAAATAATCAGAAAACAACAAAACTGAATAAATGCAATCATCAGCAATATTTAATTATTAACTAGATAATTGAAATACAGAAATCACAAAACAGCAATATCTAATTATCAATACGATAATTAGAAAACAACAAAATCTAATTATCAACAAAGATAATTATGAAACACAAATCACAATTCGCAAAACTGCCAATATCTAGTTATTCTATCTAGAAAACACAAACTTCATATCAGCAAACTCTAACTATCAACAGAGATAGAAAGAAAACAACAATTCAATAAAAATCAGCACAATCTAGATTCAATTAGAGACTAGAAAATCTCGTATCAATAAAATTAGCAAACATCCAATTATCAAAACGATAGTCAGAAAACAAATCAACAATTATCAAATTTCAAATCACAAATATTCGATTATCAAAAACGATAAACAAATTTCAAATCAACAACTATTTGATTATCAAAAACGATAATCAAATTTCAAATCAACAATTATTCGATTATCAAAAACGATAAACAAATCTCAGATCAGCAAATATTCGATTATCAAAAACGATAATCAAATCTCAGATCAGCAAATATTTAATTATCAAAAGCGATAATTAAATCTCTAATCAGCAAATATTTAATTATCAAAAGCGATAATTAAATCCCAAATCAGCAAATATTTAATTATCAAAAGCGATAATTAAATCCCAAATCAGCAAATATTTAATTATCAAAAGCGATAATTAAATCTCAATCAGCAAATATTTAATTATCAAAAGCGATAATTAAATCTCAAATCAGCAAATATTTAATTATCAAAAGCGATAATTAAATCTCAAATCAGCAAATATTTAATTATCAAAAGCGATAATTAAATCTCAAATCAGCAAATATTTAATTATCAAAAGCGATAATTAAATCTCAAATCAGCAAATATTTAATTATCAAAAGCGATAATTAAATGCAACAAATATCCGATTATCAAAAACGATAATCAGAACTCATATCAACAAATATCCAATTATCACAAGCGATAATTAGAAACAACAAATATCCGATTATCAAAAACGATAATCAGTACTCATATCAACAAATATCCAATTATCACACGCGATATGTGACGACCGCCCATGACCCCTGCACCGAATCTAGAGAAAGTGCGCTGTAAAGTGCGCCAGGCGACCATGGACGATTGTCAAGGTAAGATTTAAAATGAAAGAATCTATCGTATTTCTCACAGCGCATGGACAAAATACAATAGAACATATGTATAGTGAAGCTTTACAGAACAAAATGACATCATATAAAACTCCATAATAGTTGAATACAAGCATCCACATAGTCAATACATCCAGCCTCACTACATATCTCTCAGAGAATACAAAACAGCGGAATATCCAGTACATATAATAAGAAGATAATATGCAATCCTCCAGCTCGTCTTCGATATCAGCATCGTGAGAAGAGAACAGCACCTGTCACCTGCTACCTAGTCTGCCCGTCCCAAAATGGACGAACAGCCCAAGGCAATAAGAATTAAAACATAAAGCCTTGAGTCAGACAACAGTCTTAGTGAGCAGTAAATTAACTAACAACATACCAAAAGAGCATAAAGGAAAAGGAATAGGAATACAACCCTCCCACTCCAACCTCATTCTACAGTGATAGCCCCAGACACACACTAAGCAGAAGCAAACATAGCAGAGCATACAATTTAAAGTAAAACTACTATCACTCGAGTCAAGGGCGATGTTTTCCAAGTACCAAGGCCTAAATCAGATAAGTACCCAGAAAATACCGCTCTTGAGTCCGAATGACGATACAACCAAACATCCATGACTCTGGCTATCACTGTTATCATTGCCTCGATATCACCGTTAATTGAATGACCGGCACATTCTTTCAGCCGTCCGTCAAGGGCTAATGGAAACCCCGGTTCTAGACATAACTCCCGCACGTCGTCGCAGCCCGTGCCTAGGACTATCGAATCTGCCCAGAGTACTCGACCATCAACAGTTGGCCGTTGGGACTATCGAATCTGCCCAAACGTACTCTTGCTTAGAGTATGCTAGAACCTTCAACAACGATGCTATCCAAGCCTCCTAGTCATCCTCCTCGACGACTATTCTCATATCCATTCATTATCTTCAACTCGAATCATATCACCGAGTTATCAACATGCTTGGAATGATCCCGTCTGGATTAGACCAAGTCTTCACCACATGATTGCCTCGCTTCATTACATCCTCGCAAAGCCTCATCTCATCATTACATCATCAAATCTATGCATAAGAGCTTCATCATCCCGCTACATATGCCACGAGCAGCTTTTCCAATTCAAGAGCCTTTCCCTTAGCTTTTGAATCATCTTCGATCTAAATCTAATCATCAATCATCTAGTTCATAACAATCAATCAAATCAAACATCAATCCAAACAATCAAGCATTCAAAAATGATCTAAGTAGACAATTATAACAATAATGGCATTTTCGTAATTAAAGAGTTGGAAGTCCAATAAGCATGAAAACATGGATTATGTCTCTACAAACTTGATGAATGAACTTGCATAGGTTAACATATGATAAAATGGATGCAACATCATCTTGAACAATGGATCTACATGGATCTTTACATAGGATGAAGAAAATGCATGGAAATCACTATTTTAACACCAAATCAAGCCAACAATCCGATATACTCCTTTGGATCCGTGTGAGAGATAATCACCACTCACCAAATCACCTAAACAATCCAAAAGATATCAACTTCAGATCTGGACAGCGAAGAGCTAAGCTAGATCCGACAAGATCTCACTTCAAACGAAGAAATCTCTCTTGAAAAGACGAAGATCTTCGATCTAAGCTCTTGAATCTTCAATCTTGATCTTCGATTTGGATGGATGGAAGCACTTGATTAGAGTGGAGAAAAGAAGTGAAGAAGTGTAGAAGTCGAGCTCTCAAAATGGCAGCACTTCGTCGCTTCAAAATCCGGATCCCAAAAAGTGAGAACAACCCCTCCTATTTATAGCTGAAAACTGCCTGAGTCGTAACTCGGCTATCTCCTTAAGTCGTTGCCGACCTAACATATGCCGACTTACGACCTAAAAACCCCTACGACTTAACAGAGCCTCCGACCTAACTTATGCGCGCTTCACTCCTAAGTCGCCTGGACGACTTAACACTTAGACGAAACCCAGCGACCTAACACAGACTGCCTCTCTACGACCTACGACTTATAAAACCTTGCGACCTAACAACTCAGCAACCCACGCGACCTAACAGTCTTCGACCTAACGACTTAGCCTATGCGCGACTTAACAATCTCGCGACCTAACACTTAAGCCAATACGCGACCTAAGACTTAGCCAATACAACAAGATACTAACCCCTTAGGTCATCCAACGACTTAACTACTAAGTCGCTAACCTGCTATCCCAACTCCTCTAGGTCGTTGCCGACCTAACTATACTAAGTACATCCTATAGGTCGCTCGAAACCTTAACTCGCCAGAAACTCTTAAGTCTCCTATCTCTTAGGTCGTCTACGACCTAAACCCTTAAACATCTACGCGACCTAACATAAGTCGCGAACAAACTGGGATACGACCTATCTACTAAGTCGTCTAGACGACTTAGCTATCCAATACTTCACTTAGGTCGCTCACCACATTCCTTAGGTCGTTGCCGACCTAACTCTACCCCACGACCTAACCCCAGAATACTTAGGTCGCCCACTACTCTTCCTTAGGTCGCCTAGACCTCTTAAGTCGGTCAGTCTTTAGGTCGTTAACTCGCCCTGCCGACCTAATTACTTAACTAAATCCTAGGTCGCACAATTTTATAGGTCGCTCCAACTAACCCTCGACCTAACACTAACTCGCAAGTCCTTAACTCGGTCACGACTTAGCTCTTAGGTCGTCCACGACCTAGGACTTAGACAAATTTCCCCAAAAATCTGAAATGACTTAAAAATGCAAAAATTCCAGATTTTGACGAACTTGTCGATCCGTAAAAATACGGGTCGTTACATTCTCTCTCCCTTAGGAATTTCGCCCCCGAAATTCCAAGCAATCAAAACTATTCTGTACGCCTACCATCCATAGCAATCAACAAACCATGCATCCAATTCTAACTTAGCGTACAGAATTCTAAAATTAGAACAAGTTACAATATCGTGAGATGACACGACACCTTAGGGCCATACCTTGAAGAGTTCAGGATGAGCTGCTTTCATCCTCTCTTCCACCTCCCACGTACAGTCGTTATCATCTTCACTCCATTGTATCTTGAGCAACTTAACTACCTTTCTCCTAAGCTGTTTCGTGTCGGTTTCAACAACACGAAGCGGCTTACGAGGTCTTCTATCGACTGGATCAACTTCAAAATCTTCATAGCTATCAGCAGAAACCACTGCATTCGAGTCATGCACATACTTCCGTAGATACGATACGTGAAAAACATTGTGCACACCCGACATCTTCTCCGGTAACTCCAATCTATAAGCGAGCTTTCCAATTCGCTCGATGATCGGGAATGGTCCAACAAATCTCGGAGTCAATTTTCCTTTCTTCCCGAATCTAATAACATTCTTCAGTGGAGAAATCTTCACAAAAACCATATCCCCTACGTCGAATTCCAAATCCTTTCGACGCTTATCGGCATAACTCTTCTGACGGTCTTGGGCTGCCTTCATTCGTTGCCGAATGATCTCTATGCAATCTGAGGTCTGACGAATCATCTCTGGCCCAAGTATCAGCTTTTCTCCAGTTTCCAACCAACATGTCGGAGAGTTACACGGTCTTCCATACAACGCCTCATACGGTGCCATACCAATGCTTGACTGGTAACTGTTGTTGTACGCAAACTCCACCAAATGAAGGTGATCTTCCCATGATCCTCCGAAATCCAAAACACATGCTCTGAGAAGATCTTCCAAAACTCGGTTGACTCTCTCGGTCTGACCATCTGTTTGGGGATGATAAGCTGTACTCAAACACAACTCGGTTCCCAAAACTTCCTGGAAGCTCTTCCAAAATCCACTAGTGAACAATGGGTCTCGATCGCTCACTATGCTCTTCGGAATACCATGGAATCGAACTATCCACTTAATATACAACTCAGCCAACTTTGATGCAGTCCTAGTCGATCGAACAGGAATGAATCGTGCACTCTTAGTCAGACGATCCACAATGACCCAAATCCCTTCATTTCCCGTTCTGGTTCTAGGCAATCCATCGATGAAATCCATCGACACTTGTTCCCACTTCCATGTAGGAACTTCTAATGGCTGAAGCAATCCACTTGGCTTCTTCTGTTCAGCTTTTACCAACTGGCAATTCATACACTTGGAAATGAAATCTCCAACATCCTTCTTCATGCCTTCCCAGTAGTAGGTTCTCTTCATATCCCGATACATCTTATTTCCACCTGGATGAATTGTCAACTTCGAGTGATGACTTTCCTTCAGAACTTCACTCCTCAATTCGTCTATATCGGGAACCACTAGTCGTCCTTGCTTCCGAAGCCAACCCTCTCGATCGACCTCGAATCCTTTATCCTTTTCTGGATCCAATCCAGATTCCAACTCACGGATAATCTTGACAAGCTTATCATCTCGCTTTTGGCTCTCACCAATCCTTTCCACAAGAGTGGGTCTTATCGATAAGTTTGCCAACATCTCAGGTTCCAATTCACATCTAGGCCTGAAGTCAAATCCAGCTAAATACTCGAGACTCTTCCATTCTGAAAACATGGCTCCCAATCCTGCATGTCTTCGACTTAACGCATCTGCCACTGCGTTACCTTTTCCCGGAGTATAAGCTATACCAAAATCATACGATGCCAAAAACTCTAACCAACGTTGCTGCCGAAGATTCAAATCCTTCTGGGAGAAAAGATACTTCAACGACTTATGATCCGTAAACAACTCGAATCGAACTCCCAACAGATAATGTCTCCACATCTTCAGAGCAAATACAATCGCCGCCAATTCCAAATCATGAGTTGGGTAATTCCTTTCATGCGGCTTCAGTTGTCGACTGGCATACGCAACAACTTTATCCTTCTGCATCAGCACTGCTCCAAGTCCAGTACCACATGCATCGGTGTAAACCACCATCTCATCATTCCCACTTGGAATAGTCAAAACAGGAGCACTCGTCAGTCTCTCTTTCAGGATTCCGAAAGCTTGCTCACACTTAGCATCCCAACTGAACACTTGGTTCTTCTTCGTCAATCCTGTTAATGGTGCAGCTATCTTGGAGAAGTCTTTGATAAACCGTCGATAATATCCTGCTAATCCAAGAAAACTTCTCACATCTAATGCATTCTTAGGTCTAACCCAATCCTGGATTGCTGCCACCTTAGCGGGATCAACCGCTATTCCACTTCCAGAAATCACATGGCCTAAGAACCTCACTTCACTCTTCCAGAAGTGACACTTCGAAAACTTAGCCTTCAGCTGATGTTTTCGCAAGATCTCCAAAACGATACGCAAGTGCGTCTTGTGCTCTTCTTCCGTTCTGGAATAAATCAGAATATCATCCACGAACACAAGTACGAACTTGTTCAACTGATCTCTGAACACTCTATTCATAAGATCCACAAAATATGCTGGCGCGTTAGTCAATCCAAACGGCATTACCAGCCACTCAAAGAAACCGGATGGTGTCCTAAAAGCAGTCTTCGGCACACTATCCTTAGCCACTCTCAACTGGTGAAATCCCGTTGCCAAATCCATTTGAGAAAACACCTTAGCTTCGTGAAGCTGATCAAACAAGTCGTCTATCCTTGGCAATGGATACTTGTTCTTCTTAGTCACCTTGTTCAGCTCACGATAATCGACACACAATCTCAATGATCCATCTGCCTTGGTTGCGAACACAACTGGTGCACCCCACTCGGACACACTACGCCGAATGAATCCTTTCTGTAAAAGGTCGTCAACTTGCACCCTCAACTCCTGCTGTTCCCTAGGCGCCATCCGCCTAAGAGGCATCACAACAGGTCTGGCTCCTTCAACTAGATCTATACGAAACTCGATCTCTCTATGCGGCGGCAACCCTTTGACTTCGTCAAAGACATCCTCGAATCCATTAGCGATCGGCACTGATGACAGTCCATCCCGTGGAACAACTAGCGAATACATGAAGCTCATGAAGACGCCTTCTTCATGCTTACATCGTATCACAATCTTTCGCCCCTCCACATTCTCGACTGTCACTTCCAACCTTTCGCAATCAACCTTAGCCGCATACTTCCTAAGCCAGTCCATACCCAAGATAATTCCGAACCCCGCAAAGTTCAGAACAAAGCAATCACAAACAAAAGAGCAACCATGACTCGACACAACTAGACCACGGCATAACATACACAAACAAGACGAACCCCCAACTGGATTAGTCACAACCAATGGCCTATCAACAATATCCGGCTTCAAACCTAACCGGCCTACTAGTTCATTACAAACAAACGAATGCGATGCTCCAGTATCAAACAAAACTCTAACTGGAATACCACATAGGAAAAGAGTACCTTGAACAACCACACTCTTTCCCTTCTCTTCGGCAGTAGGAGCTTTTGAAGACGACGGAACAGCTCCCAAAGCATAAGCTTGCACAATTTGCCTGTCCTTCCTTGGTTCTGGACAATTCTTCCTGAAATGCCCCGGCTTGTCACAGTTGTGACACTTCATCGGTACCTTCGGATTCTTACAATCCTTAGAGAAATGGCCCTTCTGTTGACAATTGTAGCAAGTCACCTCGCCTTTCGGCTTCTTCTGGCCATCCTTACCTTTCTGCTGCTGCTGCTTCCTCTTCTGGTTTCCACCCTGCTGTGGTTTAGATTCTCCTTTGGTCACAGCAACAACAGATCCTTCCTTAGGAAACAGACTCTCATGCCTAAGAGCTTTCTCCACAAGCTTCTCAAATGAATCGTCCAAATGATCCACCAACTGTCTCCCAAGATAACTATCCAAGCCGGTCACAAACTTTTCATTCTTCTGATAAGCAGATTCAATATATGACCGAGCATACTTGGACAAAGCTTCGAACTCAGAAACATACTCAAGAACAGATCTTCCACCCTGCTTGAGCTCTACAAACTTCTTGAACAGAACAGACTTCTGAGCTGTAGAAATGAACTTAGCTTCAAATCTGACTTGGAATTGCTCCCAAGTAATCTCTTCTTCCGGAGTAGTGATGGTAATAGAGTTCCACCAATCAGAAGCTCTCCCTTGAAGCTGCCTCGATGCCAACTTCCTCTTAGTTGCATCATCAATTCCCAAATCACCAAAGATCCTTCTACAAGCATCTATCCACCTCTGGACTTCAATGGTAGATTCTGTTCCCAAGAAAACCTTCCCTCCAAGAGCAGTATAATCCTTGCACAGCTTAGCAAAATCCACTGGTTTCGGAGTTTGGACTTGTACTCCAACATCAACTGCCGCCCCCGGAACTGGTATCCTTCTCATGATCGAAGTCATCATAGCTTCGAACATGGCTGCATAATCAGCAGTCTCTTCAGTAGCACGACCTCCCCTAGCAGCTGGTCTCCCTCTTCGACTCATTCTCAATATCTATAAAAAGGAATGATTAGAACATCTAGAGAAACAACTGCATAAAGGACTCAAACTCTACTAAGCTACTATATTATATATAGTAATCATCCATCAAAATACAATTACGTCTCTCATACGTAGTTATGACAACGAGCGTTGGGTAAAACCGATTAACCAATGCTCTGATACCAAATGTGACGACCGCCCATGACCCCTGCACCGAATCTAGAGAAAGTGCGCTGTAAAGTGCGCCAGGCGACCATGGACGATTGTCAAGGTAAGATTTAAAATGAAAGAATCTATCGTATTTCTCACAGCGCATGGACAAAATACAATAGAACATATGTATAGTGAAGCTTTACAGAACAAAATGACATCATATAAAACTCCATAATAGTTGAATACAAGCATCCACATAGTCAATACATCCAGCCTCACTACATATCTCTCAGAGAATACAAAACAGCGGAATATCCAGTACATATAATAAGAAGATAATATGCAATCCTCCAGCTCGTCTTCGATATCAGCATCGTGAGAAGAGAACAGCACCTGTCACCTGCTACCTAGTCTGCCCGTCCCAAAATGGACGAACAGCCCAAGGCAATAAGAATTAAAACATAAAGCCTTGAGTCAGACAACAGTCTTAGTGAGCAGTAAATTAACTAACAACATACCAAAAGAGCATAAAGGAAAAGGAATAGGAATACAACCCTCCCACTCCAACCTCATTCTACAGTGATAGCCCCAGACACACACTAAGCAGAAGCAAACATAGCAGAGCATACAATTTAAAGTAAAACTACTATCACTCGAGTCAAGGGCGATGTTTTCCAAGTACCAAGGCCTAAATCAGATAAGTACCCAGAAAATACCGCTCTTGAGTCCGAATGACGATACAACCAAACATCCATGACTCTGGCTATCACTGTTATCATTGCCTCGATATCACCGTTAATTGAATGACCGGCACATTCTTTCAGCCGTCCGTCAAGGGCTAATGGAAACCCCGGTTCTAGACATAACTCCCGCACGTCGTCGCAGCCCGTGCCTAGGACTATCGAATCTGCCCAGAGTACTCGACCATCAACAGTTGGCCGTTGGGACTATCGAATCTGCCCAAACGTACTCTTGCTTAGAGTATGCTAGAACCTTCAACAACGATGCTATCCAAGCCTCCTAGTCATCCTCCTCGACGACTATTCTCATATCCATTCATTATCTTCAACTCGAATCATATCACCGAGTTATCAACATGCTTGGAATGATCCCGTCTGGATTAGACCAAGTCTTCACCACATGATTGCCTCGCTTCATTACATCCTCGCAAAGCCTCATCTCATCATTACATCATCAAATCTATGCATAAGAGCTTCATCATCCCGCTACATATGCCACGAGCAGCTTTTCCAATTCAAGAGCCTTTCCCTTAGCTTTTGAATCATCTTCGATCTAAATCTAATCATCAATCATCTAGTTCATAACAATCAATCAAATCAAACATCAATCCAAACAATCAAGCATTCAAAAATGATCTAAGTAGACAATTATAACAATAATGGCATTTTCGTAATTAAAGAGTTGGAAGTCCAATAAGCATGAAAACATGGATTATGTCTCTACAAACTTGATGAATGAACTTGCATAGGTTAACATATGATAAAATGGATGCAACATCATCTTGAACAATGGATCTACATGGATCTTTACATAGGATGAAGAAAATGCATGGAAATCACTATTTTAACACCAAATCAAGCCAACAATCCGATATACTCCTTTGGATCCGTGTGAGAGATAATCACCACTCACCAAATCACCTAAACAATCCAAAAGATATCAACTTCAGATCTGGACAGCGAAGAGCTAAGCTAGATCCGACAAGATCTCACTTCAAACGAAGAAATCTCTCTTGAAAAGACGAAGATCTTCGATCTAAGCTCTTGAATCTTCAATCTTGATCTTCGATTTGGATGGATGGAAGCACTTGATTAGAGTGGAGAAAAGAAGTGAAGAAGTGTAGAAGTCGAGCTCTCAAAATGGCAGCACTTCGTCGCTTCAAAATCCGGATCCCAAAAAGTGAGAACAACCCCTCCTATTTATAGCTGAAAACTGCCTGAGTCGTAACTCGGCTATCTCCTTAAGTCGTTGCCGACCTAACATATGCCGACTTACGACCTAAAAACCCCTACGACTTAACAGAGCCTCCGACCTAACTTATGCGCGCTTCACTCCTAAGTCGCCTGGACGACTTAACACTTAGACGAAACCCAGCGACCTAACACAGACTGCCTCTCTACGACCTACGACTTATAAAACCTTGCGACCTAACAACTCAGCAACCCACGCGACCTAACAGTCTTCGACCTAACGACTTAGCCTATGCGCGACTTAACAATCTCGCGACCTAACACTTAAGCCAATACGCGACCTAAGACTTAGCCAATACAACAAGATACTAACCCCTTAGGTCGTCCAACGACTTAACTACTAAGTCGCTAACCTGCTATCCCAACTCCTCTAGGTCGTTGCCGACCTAACTATACTAAGTACATCCTATAGGTCGCTCGAAACCTTAACTCGCCAGAAACTCTTAAGTCTCCTATCTCTTAGGTCGTCTACGACCTAAACCCTTAAACATCTACGCGACCTAACATAAGTCGCGAACAAACTGGGATACGCCTATCTACTAAGTCGTCTAGACGACTTAGCTATCCAATACTTCACTTAGGTCGCTCACCACATTCCTTAGGTCGTTGCCGACCTAACTCTACCCCACGACCTAACCCCAGAATACTTAGGTCGCCCACTACTCTTCCTTAGGTCGCCTAGACCTCTTAAGTCGGTCAGTCTTTAGGTCGTTAACTCGCCCTGCCGACCTAATTACTTAACTAAATCCTAGGTCGCACAATTTTATAGGTCGCTCCAACTAACCCTCGACCTAACACTAACTCGCAAGTCCTTAACTCGGTCACGACTTAGCTCTTAGGTCGTCCACGACCTAGGACTTAGACAAATTTCCCCAAAAATCTGAAATGACTTAAAAATGCAAAAATTCCAGATTTTGACGAACTTGTCGATCCGTAAAAATACGGGTCGTTACACGATAATTAGAAACAACAATTATCCGATTATCAAAAACGATAATCATAACTCATATCAACAAATATCCAATTATCACAAGCGATAGGTAGAAACAACGAATATCCGATTATCAAAAACGATAATCAGAACTCATATCAACAAATATCCAATTATCACAAGCGATAATTAGAAACAACGAATATCCGATTATCAAAAACGATAATCAGAACTCATATCAACAAATATCCAATTATCACAAGCGATAATTAGAAACAACAAATATCCGATTATCAAAAATGATAATCAGAACTCATATCAACAAATATCCAATTATCACAAGCGATAATTAGAAACAACAATTATCCGATTATCAAAAACGATAATCAGAACTCATATCAACAAATATCCAATTATCACAAGCGATAATTAGAAACAACAAATATCCGATTATCAAAAACGATAATCAGAACTCATATCAACAAATATCCAATTACCTGTAGATAATTGGAAATAACAAATATCTAGAAATCAATTAAGAAGACTAGAAAATCAACATAAAAGCTTGGATCGATCCCATCAGATGGCGAGTTTTTAATTCGCCGCACGTGCATCAACAAATGGCCGAAGCCTACCAAGTACTCAACATAATTTTTGGCGCCCAACAAATGACCCGAACGTCTAGTACTGGTATTTGACCCGAAGGTCCATCATATGACCTGAAGGTCCAACATAGTGGCTCGAAAGCACACGAAATCATCAAATATTTCAATTAACGAGTCCGGAATTAACCGAAATAGCAAACGCACATGTCCCATACCACGTGTTTTACTAAATCGTTTGATTCTCTTCATTGTTTCCTTGAAAGTGCAAAATTGTGTATTTTGTAAAAATACTTTACATTCTCAAATGGACAAGTCCGGAATTAAGCGAATCAGTAAAAGAAAGGGGTCATAGTGCTCGATTTTGCTGAAACGTTTAAATTGCTTCCTCATTCTTTTGAAAGCGCAAACTGTAAAATTTCTGAAAACAATTTTATTTATTTTATAAAAATAACAATTCACACTCTCAACTGAACAAGTCCGTAGTTAAGCGAATCAGTAAAAGAAAGGGGTCATAATCCTCGATTTTGCTGAATCGTTTAAGTCGCTTCCTCATTCTTTTGAAAATGCAAACTGTTAAAAATTTATAAACAATTTTCATTTTAAAACGATTTTCCAACCACGTGATTAAAGCAGCAAATCAGTAACAATTTCGATAAAGAAATTGTACTTCTCAAAACATCGTAAAACGAATCTCAAAATCAGCATTACGGAATAACCGCTTGAAAATCCACTTTTAAAATTTGACAGTTACTGAAGCCAAAGCGACAGTAATTTTAAAACGTCAAAATCACATCAAAACAATTTACATCAAAATGTAATGTCAGTGAATTTTCATTCATCAAAATGCCACAAAACACCGTGCTTCAAAATATAGCATTGGTGTAAAATCCCGTTATAAAAATAACGGCAACAAAATACGTTTCATAACCAAGCATCGGTTCAACGTAAAATAAATGCAATAATGTGCAATTCAAATTTTTGCACGTACTACAAAATGAACAAAGAAATCATTCGAATGTATCTTCAATGAAGATAATTCAAAACAGCAAAAATCTAATCAATATATGATTAGCATAAAAGAAAACCAGCAAAGATTGCAATAAAAATCACATAACTGCACTTGGTTCGAATCCTCAATTCGGATTCGAAATTCTCAAAGAAACAAATAAACACAGCTATGTAAGCAACAAATGAAATCTATTTCAATTTCATATTTTTGATTTTTAAATCAAAAAGATTATCAGTTGTACTCAGCGAAGATAGTTTCACTGTTTCCGCTACGCACTCTGATAAACAAAACACAAATCAATCAAATCATCAGAACACAATTTCACTTTTATTTTTAAATAATGCTATTTAAAACTTTCATCAAAATTTCAAAACTTTAGTTTTGACTCAAATCACAAATAAAACATCGACCAATAGTTGTAACATATGTTCCATCTAAGTTATGTTTTATATTATGTCCATAAACCCCAAGCTTTGATACCAACTGTGATGCCCCACCTCTATGCTCATAATAACAAAGAGTATTAAAAGAAATACTGTCTATTATTACAAAGAATAAGGCTGGATAGGAGCGACCATCCGTAGTTGGCCTTACACTAATATTGGTTACCTCGATAGGAATGGTATATACTTTTTATTTTTCATCTCTTATTTGTTTACTCCCATCGACATACCCAATTCTAGTACAAAACGAACTACGACGGTTCATAATAGTTTAGGACATTAGATATAATAATAACACAGATAATATAAATGCGGAACAATGATAAAACAAAAGTCTCATATATATATATATATATATATATATAACTGATGCAGCCCAGAAAGAAGAAGTCATAGGTCGTGTACGACCTAACACGTTGGTAAGTTGGGTACGACCTAAGGAGGAGGCTAATGGACCAGATTGTGGTAAAGAGTCACGAGAAGTTGTAGTTCTAGGTCGTATACGACCTACCAGTTTCAAAGATCACATGCTACGACCTAACAGGCTGGGAGGAAATGAGCTACGACTTAACAGAACAGATGATAAGTTGATGACGAGGTACGACTTAGTTAAGTCGTCTAACCGACCTAACAAGTCACCCAGAGGAAAAGCAAAACAAATTGGTGAAGTATTAGGTCGTGAACGACCTAACGAGTCAGGAGTTAGGTCGCAAGGCTTAGGTCGTGAAGTTTCTGATGCCGCTTTTGTTTTAGGTCGCAAAGCTCTGGATACCGTTGAATCTTCTGACGAGTTAATCTCTGCCATTGATTTTCTTAAGTCGCGTGAAGATGCTGTGGTCTTAGGTCGCGAAGTTATGGTTCTTAAGTCGCAAGGTCTTATCTTTAAGTCGTTACAGCTGGATGCCGTTGATTCTTAGACCGAGATAATCTCTGCCGCTGATGGAAGCTGAATCTATTGATAAGTCATGTACGACTTATACTAAGTCGTAGGTCGCAACTTTTATAAGTCGTGAGTAGTTTGTAATACATATATGTTGAGTCGCTTCTGTTAAAAGTCGTAAGTCGTCTGTTTTCATATGTCGTCTGTTGTAAGTCGTATGGTGTCTATATTCTGTTGAGTCGTAAGTCGTGTACGACTTATGTTGAGTCGGAGACTTTGTTAAGTCGGAAACGACTTAGGATTTAGTGAAATTTCTGTTGTAAAGTTGTTCGCCTATAAATAGGCCGTGAGTCTCATTTGTAAAGGTTGTTGATTTTTGAATAAAATTCTCTTTTGATTGTTGTGTGCTTTCATCTAAATTGGTAGTTGAGTGTAATCTCCTATCTCCTCTTTCGGTTAATCGAGTGCGCTCGATTCAACGATTGTAGAAGCCGATTCGCGGAATCTAGTGCGCTAGATCAACGCTCGAAGAATTGAAGATCTTTGAACCCGGTATCGTGCGCGATCAACGAGTTCGGGATAGGTAGAGTTCGGTATCTTCGGATCAACGAATTCGGGCATTTCAGTATCTTCCAATCCACCGATTACTACTTTCACCGATTGAAGATTGTTTGTTTAATTCGCTGTGTCAGTTTGGTATCGGAGCTTGTTTTAGCCAATCATAGCTAAATCGAGACTTGGAGCCTATTCAATTTGAAGTTTGAAGAGAAGCCGAGCTAAGAAGAGTGTAGACCGAGCATTATTGCATTGTCTAGCCGAGAATTGTGATTTGGAGAAGTTGTGTTCATCGTGTTCATCACGATTTGCAACAAAGTGGAAGTTTTCGATCCGTTTCATTTTGGATCAAAGTTCGAAAAGTGTTTGAATTTTGAAGTGTTGAAGAAATTGTGAAGATTTCAATCATGCCACCAAGGAGAGCCAATCGACATCAAAACGTTGAAGCTTTGTATCGAAGAGAAGAGGCTGATGAGATGGAGCAAAGAATCAATGAAAACTTTAGTGAAAAGCTTAACGAAGGAATTGGCCGGTTAGAGAAGCTTATGACGGAGATGAATCAAAATCGGAGAAGGGTTTCACCTGAATCTAACCATGGGGGTAGTAGAGTCTCGCCACGTTCCAATCGAGACAGAAGTGTTGAAAATGATCAAGGGCGTGGGAGGAACGTGAATGATCGTGAACGGAGGAATGTAGATAGAAGGGATGATGGTGGTAGACGAGAAGGTAGTAGAGATGTGGGTGGACGAGATAGACAACGATATACATCTGATTTTGAAGAGGAGTATGATGGTGGTAGTGTTCGAGGACAAGGACGAGGACAAGGAAGAAATTATTCTGAGTATGATCACAAGTGGGAGACGGGGATGAAGACTGAAATTCCTGAATTCAAAGGTGGTATGCAAGCGAAGGAGTTTCTAGATTGGGTGGCTAATGTTGAGGAGATTTTTGACTTCAAAGAAGTTCCAGAACATCGTAGAGTGAAGTTGGTTGTTACGAGGTTGAGGGGTAGAGCTTTGGCATGGTGGCAGCAAACCAAACTTACGCGTGAACGAATGGGAAAGTCAAAAGTTGAATCTTGGGAGAAGATGAAGAAATTGATGAAAGCGACATTCTTACCTTATAATTATCAATCGCTTATGTATCAGAGGTTGCAAAACTTGAGACAAGGAACGAAATCTGTGAATGACTATGCTGACGAATTTTATCAACTAATTGCAAGGAATGATATTATGGAGACAGAAGAACAGTTAACAGCTAGATTTGTTGGAGGGTTGCGAATGCAGATTCAGGATATGGTTAATATGTTTGATCCCAGATCTGTAGCGGAAGCACATCAGAAAGCGTTGGCTTGGGAGAAACAGGGACGACGAGGAAGTGGTGTGTTTACTAATTCTAACAATCAAGTGAAGGGTGTTGGTGGAAGTTCTAATGTTTCTAAACCTATCAGTAGACCAGTAGTGAAGGAAGTTGAGAAGACAAAGATTAACAACGGGTTCAAATGTTACAATTGTCAGGAATTTGGTCACAAAAGTAGCGAATGTCCAAAACCAAAGAAGAGAGCTATGATAGCAGAGGTTGAGAATGAGGATGAAGAAGATGAATGTTCCAATTCACCACCTGATGAGGAGGAAGAAGAAGTGTCGGGAGACGAAGGTTATAATCTAATGATGAAGAGGTCTTGTTTAACACCAAAGCAAGAGGAGGATTGTAGTTGGTTGAGGAGCAACATTTTTCAGTCAACATGTACTATTCTGGGGAAAGTTTGTAAATTTGTTATTGATGCTGGAAGCTGTGATAATATAATTTCTTCTAAAGCTGTGAGGAAGTTGGCATTAAAGACTGAGAAACATCCGAAACCGTACAAGTTGGCTTGGTTGAGAAAAGGCGGGGAGGTGAAGGTTGGACGGAGAGCTCGTGTGAATTTTTCAATTGGAAAGAAATACAAAGAAGAAATCTGGTGCGATGTGGTAGATATGGACGTTTGTCATTTGTTGCTGGGAAGACCGTGGCAGTATGATAGAGCAGTGCAACATGATGGGCGTACTAACAGTTACAGTTTCATGTTTGAAGGCACAAAGATTACTCTAGTTCCAAAGAAGCGACAACAGGAGGAAAACAAGTTGGAGGAGATTGAAGAGCTTAAAACTTTGTTATCTTTGAAGGAGTTTGTGGAGGAAGTAGAGGAGGAGCCTGAAGTGTTTTTATTGATTGGACGGGAGAGTCAGGCAGAGGTTGAAATACCAGAAGAAGTTAAGCCGGTATTGAAAGAATTTGACGATGTATTTCCAAAGGAGTTGCCAACGGAGTTGCCACCGTTGAGGGATATTCAACATCAGATAGATCTTGTTCCAGGTGCTGTGTTGCCACACAGACCACATTATCGAATGAGTCCGAAGGAACATGAAGAGTTGCGGAGGCAGGTAGAGGAATTCTTGAACAAGGGCGAGTGCAGGAGAGTTTAAGTCCTTGTGCTGTACCAGCTTTATTGGTACCCAAAAAGGATGGAACGTGGAGGATGTGCACTGACAGTCGAGCATTGAATAAGATTACTGTGAGATATAGATTTCCAATGCCGAGGTTGGATGACTTGTTAGATCAAATAAGCGGAGCTACTATCTTTTCGAAGATTGATTTGAAGAGCGGATATCATCAAATTCGTATCAGACCAGGCGATGAGTGGAAAACTGCTTTTAAAACCAGGGAGGGTCTATACGAATGGTTGGTCATGCCATTTGGTTTATCCAATGCACCGAGTACTTTTATGAGGGTGATGAATCAGATTTTTCGACCGTTCATTGGGAAATTTGTGGTGGTGTATTTTGATGATATTCTGATTTACAGTGGGAGTCTAGAGGAACATTTGAATCATCTTAGAGAAGTGCTGATGGTATTGCGACAAGAACAATTCTATGCTGCAACGAAGAAATGCGTGTTCATGACGCATAGTGTTTTATTTCTGGGATATGTTGTATCGGAAGAAGGAATACAGGTTGACCAAAGTAAAGTCGAAGCAATTAGAGATTGGCCGCAGCCCAAGACGATAACGGAAGTTCGTAGTTTTCACGGGTTGGCTTCATTTTATCGACGGTTTATTCCACACTTTAGTAGTGTGATGGCACCTGTGACTGATTGTATGAAGGGTAAACAGTTTGCATGGACGAAGGAAGCCGGATTTGCTTTTGATCGGATCAAGGAACTCTTGACGTCTGCACCAATTCTAATATTACCAGATTTTCAGCTAGTGTTTGAACTACATACTGATGCATCCAAGGTTGGGATTGGAGGAGTGTTGAGTCAAAGGGGTCGTCCTATTGCATATTTCAGTGAGAAGTTGTCAGGAGCGAAGATGCGATACAGTACATATGATGTGGAATTTTATGCTGTTGTGCAATCTATTAAACACTGGAGACATTATATATTTCAGAAAGAGTTTGTTCTTTACACTGATCATGAGGCGTTGAAGCATTTGCAAGGACAAGACAAGATTTCAGCGAGACATGCATCGTGGATTGCATATCTGCAACAGTTTACTTTTGTTGTGAAACACAAATCGGGAGTGACGAATCGTGTGGCTGATGCTTTGAGTAGGAGGAGTCATTTGTTGACTACACTAAAGATTGAAGTGACGGGGTTTGAAATGTTACCAGAATTATTTGACAATGATCCTTACTTTGCAAAGTTTGTTGATAAAGTCAAGGAGGGGGAGACGGATGAGTTTATAATGATAGATGGTTTTCTGTTCAAAGGAAATCGATTGTGCATACCGGAGGGTAGTTTGAGAATGAAGATCGTAAAAGAGCTACATGAAGAAGGACACGTGGGTAGAGACCGTACATTACAGTTGATTTCACAATCTTACTTTTGGCCATCGATGAGGAAAGAAGTAGAGAGGTTTGTGGAGCGTTGTCATATTTGTCAGGTTTCGAAAGGAACTGCGACTAATGCTGGTTTATATATGCCATTATCCGTGCCTGTAAAACCATGGGTGGATATCAGTATGGATTTTGTTTTGGGTTTGCCTAGAACTCAAAGGGGAAATGATTCTATATTCGTTGTGGTAGACAGATTTTCGAAAATGGCACATTTTATTGCTTGTAAGAAGACGGCGGATGCTGTTCATGTTGCTCAATTGTTTTTCAAGGAGGTCTATCGACTTCATGGATTGCCAGAATCTATTGTGTCGGATAGAGATACTCGATTTCTGAGTCACTTTTGGTTGAGTTTGTGGAAAATGGTGGGAACGAAGCTGAAGTTTAGTAGTGCTTATCATCCGCAGACGGATGGACAGACCGAGGTTGTGAATAGATCATTGGGGAATTTGTTGAGATGTCTTGTACAAGATAATCTGAAGAGTTGGGATGTGAAGTTATGCCAGGCAGAATTTGCTCATAATCATGCGATAAATCGTAGCACAGGGTTCAGTCCATTTCAGATAGTATATTCAAGCTTACCAAAGGGACCGTTGGATTTAACGGTAGTGCCACAATCAAAGAAGACAATTAAGAAAGCTGCTGATTTTGTTGAAGGATTGACAGAGTGTCATAAAATCGTTCATGAACGATTGGAGAAAGCAAACGAGAAGTATAAACGATCTGCAGATTTGAAGCGAAGAAATGTTGAATTTAATGAAGGTGATTGGGTTTATGCAGTGTTAACAAAGGATCGTTTTCCAGTGGGCGCTTATAACAAGTTAAAAGCTAGGAAAATTGGTCCTGTAGAAGTCGTGAAACGAATCAATGAAAATGCTTATAGATTGAAGCTGCCAGATGATGTGTACACGTCAGACGTATTCAACGTTAAGCATCTCGTACATTATCACGAGGATGAGCATATTGCGGAGGAGGGATGTACAAATTCGAGGACGAATTTCTTTCAACCTGGGGAGGATGATGCAGCCCAGAAAGAAGAAGTCATAGGTCGTGTACGACCTAACACGTTGGTAAGTTGGGTACGACCTAAGGAGGAGGCTAATGGACTAGATTGTGGTAAAGAGTCACGAGAAGTTGTAGTTCTAGGTAGTATACGACCTACCAGTTTCAAAGATCACATGCTACGACCTAACAGGCTGGGAGGAAATGAGCTACGACTTAACGGAACAGATGATAAGTTGATGACGAGGTACGACTTAGTTAAGTCGTCTAACCGACCTAACGAGTCACCCAGAGGAAAAGCAAAACAAATTGGTGAAGTATTAGGTCGTGAACGACCTAACGAGTCAGGAGTTAGGTCGCAAGGCTTAGGTCGTGAAGTTTCTGATGCCGCTTTTGTTTTAGGTCGCAAAGCTCTGGATACTGTTGAATCTTCTGACGAGTTAATCTCTGCCATTGATTTTCTTAAGTCGCGTGAAGGTGCTGTGGTCTTAGGTTGCGAAGTTATGGTTCTTAAGTCGCAAGGTCTTATCTTTAAGTCGTTACAGCTGGATGCCGTTGATTCTTAGACCGAGATAATCTCTGCCACTGATGGAAGCTGAATCTATTGATAAGTCGTGTACGACTTATACTAAGTCGTAGGTCGCAACTTTTATAAGTCGTGAGTAGTTTGTAATACATATATGTTGAGTCGCTTCTGTTATAAGTCGTAAGTCGTCTGTTTTCATATGTCGTATGTTGTAAGTCGTATGGTGTCTATATTCTGTTGAGTCGTAAGTCGTGTACGACTTATGTTGAGTCGGAGACTTTGTTAAGTCGGAAACGACTTAGGAGTTAGTGAAATTTCTGTTGTAAAGTTGTTCGCCTATAAATAGGCCGTGAGTCTCATTTGTAAAGGTTGTTGATTTTTGAATAAAATTCTCTTTTGATTGTTGTGTGCTTTCATCTAAATTGGTAGTTGAGTGTAATCTCCTATCTCCTCTTTCGGTTAATCGAGTGCGCTCGATTCAACGATTGTAGAAGCCGATTCGCGGAATCTAGTGCGCTAGATCAACGCTCGAAGAATTGAAGATCTTTGAACCCGGTATCGTGCATGATCAACGAGTTCGGGATAGCTAGAGTTCGGTATCTTCGGATCAACGAATTCGGGCATTTCAGTATCTTCCAATCCACTGATTACTACTTTCACCGATTGAAGATTGTTTGTTTAATCCGCTGCGTCAATAACTGATGTCAGTTACAATATAGTTGACACAATACATATGATACAACTACAACTGTCGACTCTGGAAGTTATATATACAAGTACATTATCAACTAATATACATGAATACATATCATCCTATACAATGACACGACTTCTACAAAATGACAAAGACACTTCAAAAGATCTGAAAAGTCTTCATAGCCTGAACAGCAACTCAAATAAGGAAATCTACAACCTGAAATAACTCGGGTTTGACCCGAGTATTAAATTCAAAAGAAAATAATACACGGGTCGGTCTAATTCAAACTTAGTTATTAATGCACAGAAGCAATAATAATCAAATTTCAAATAGACGACAGTCACAGAAATCTCGTATATCCAATCTCTCGATACGAGAATTGGATAACGGCAGATATAACACTAAACAATGTTAAACGACAAATCAACAATCCAAATCAGAATACAACTCCAAAACATTGAAATTAACCAACGAAACAATTCAACAAATCGAAACATCAATTTAAAACTGTCAAAACTGATAGGGCTGCAGTACACGCACGCGTGTACTGCCTCGCCACTATCGCAGGAGATACGCGAAAGCTCATTGAAAGTCACAATGATCGCAAGGTCAAACCCCGAAATCGGGTTCAACTCAAGTGAATTTGAAAACATACCCAAATGCATTAATACAATGCAAAATTGCATATAAAACTAAACTGCAGTCACAAATGAATACGAGGTGCAAACTGCAACAAAACTGTACAACATAGAAGTAGTGAAATAGGTTCAAGTTGAACCATGACCCAGTGCAACTCAGTGCAACCCAAGTCTGCAACATATAAATCAAGTGCAGTTTATCACAAACAAGACCAAGTGCAATAAGGACCAAAATCAACTAGGCAAAACACTTGAATACAATGGCAAACTGCAACATGTTCTACAACCACCACTTGAATTCAATGGCCAGTACAAGGGACAACAAATCAAGCTGCCAATAAAAATCAATGCATCAATGCAATGAAACCCAACAAGGCAAAAATCTCAACAAAAAGCACTGCAGCCACCACAATATTTTAAGGGCAAGACTGCAACAGTGAAACATACATCTATATACATACATGAATGTATGTATACAAATGGTCAAATGAACAGAAGGCAAATTGAACAACTACAAGTGCAGGTAGCAGAAATAATGCAAACTACAACATGAATAGCAGCACATTCAAGGTGCACAGAGAAATGTGCACATGACAATATGACAATTTCATAAACAAGTTCAAGTGTGCTAATGCATAAGAACTTGAAGATATGCAACTCAACTTAACTATTATGATCAAACTTAGTTCAACATGACGGCAAGCAGTGCCATGAGGCCACCAAACCGTGAACAGTGAAGGCCACTATAGTGGAAAGAAATAAGATGGCCAAGTGACAATGTACATGCTTCCAAACTGTCGGGCTATAAAAATGAACCACACAGTGGATGTCCAAAGAGTAATGTAGCAACAAAATGAAACAGTGGACAAAATGCCTTAGCAAGTAACATGAACAAGTCTCAAACTCAAACCAGTATAGAAATGCACCAAGACATAACAGGAAAACAAGTAACAGTACAGTGTGGAATTGGAATGTACACTGAAGCAATTTAAACATGTTACAAGTGAACACAGATGTCTAACATGATCAAAGACAAGAGTGTAAAATGGAATACAACAGCAATATAATCAAATTCATCAATGCACATGAACTGGACTACATGAAAATGCAACATATAGACAACAGATGTGAATGCAGACAACAAATACTACAACTACATATACCGCATATGTCTACCATGTAACAGATACATGATCGAGGATGCAGACTCCAGTACGTCAATCATGAACTTGAAGACATTATCAAGTTAATGCCACAGTTCAACCCAGACAAGTTCAAAATCAATACCAGAAACAGTGCTTACATCAAACAAATGCAAGGAAAAAATCGAAACAATTTCTGAAAGAGTAAACCTTCATCACAAGGTAAAAATGCCAATTCATAGCCGGGTGTGACAATGTCAACAGAAAATAATCAGAGCCGAGGCCAAAAAGGAAGACGAGAAACAGTCGAGCAAATTCATTTCAACAGCGAAAATGACAAACAAAACAAAGTCACAATAGAAGTTCACATAACAACATCAATATCCAACATCGAACGAAAACAACAGTTAATGGCCGAAGTTATGAAACAACAAATAAAATCGAACAAGGATAAAAAATACTACCAGAGGCTGTAAAGAGTATAGTCCAAACCAATAAGGTCGACACCATTCTCTTAATAAATTTGAGTATCGAAGCACAGTTCAATAAAATCTCAAGCCAAGGCCGAAACGATATTTTTAACAAGACAGAAATCATTTGAAAGTTGAATTAGATGTGAGAATTTACTCACCTTGTTTACGAATTTGACCAAATAGGAGCGGCCGTGGGTGCAACTCGAAAAGACGAACGATCGATGGAGAAGCAACCTCATACGATCGATCTTCTTGTGGTCGGCGCCTTCGATTCTGAGAAGCCCTAAGCTTCAGAGGGGAATGAACGAAAGAACGAGACGGAGCCGCCATTGTTTTTGATTTTCTTTGTTTGATTAGGTTTAGGTTTTCGAATCAAAAGGAAAAGGGAAACGGTTATTTTATTTATCACGGCACCAAGGATAAAACATGGGCCAAGTTTCACTTACAGCCCACATACCCTTTATCAAATTATTAAAAGAATTTCCAATAGAAATCTACAAGCCGATTTAATCGTCTAACGACGACATTAATTAATACGAAAACCTGGGTTGTTACAGACATTCCCTACAAATTTTATAATTATTATAAAAGATATAATTTACAAATCCAATATCAAGTATTAAGCAACCAAACTAGAATTGATTTTAACATAAGTACATTGTTGACAATCTTAATATGTTGTTCACTTATAGTTTTAGAATGTACCTTTTAATGTTCTTTCTCATGGACACATGCTTCCTATGTATTTTGACTAAAAACCAAACTATTCGATTATAGTTTTGAGTGGATTGGATAATGTATATATACTAATATAATTTAATTGCATTTTGTAATTATTTTCTCCATAATTTTCTTTATATATGAAGTCGTTAGAATAGCTTGAAGAAGGAGGAAGAAGATTAAGTAAATAGCTTAGGAATTTATGTAAGAGGAGTGTTGTATTTATAGGAAATTTTGAAAACAAAATATCTAAACATTAATGGACCAAAATGCCCTTGCCCACACCCCTTTCATCACCTCAAATGCACGAATACTCCCTCCTTTCAACCTCCAAGTGCCTGTGTAAGAGTGTAAGGTGAGTTTATTGTTTATAGACACAAGTTACTCATTTACAAAATTTCAATTTCGTAATCACATTCAGTCTATTTTGTATTACTTCATTGGTTTATATATACTTTGAATTCATTTAATCACCACTAATTGAGTCAATTACTGCAATTGCTTTCGAATTAAAATTTTGAACTAAACAAATAGGTAACTTATACAATTGTAACCATTAAAAATTTAATCAACTTTAAGTTTATTACTTTCAAGCAAATAATATGATTACTTATAGAACATTGACTTCTTATTTATTGTAATCCAAATTCATTAATTTATTAATGCTTACATTTATTTCCTATATCCAATTTGTTACAACTTTACATATAATTAACACTATTTCCTTTATTTAGGTTATTATTTCAAACATAGATCACAAGCTTACATTCCTTTATACTATCTTAGGGAACCAATGTACATTTCTAATACTTTATTGCATTTATTGAAATCAAATTTCCAAATTTACTAGATACAACAAATTATGACCTTACAGTTATTTCAATTAATTGGGATTGCGCAAAAAAAATTATTTATGAACATAATTGCATTAATTTATATTCAGTAACCAATGAATCAATATATATTTCACACATAAATACACTGATTGTATTGGTTTATACTATATTCCATCTTAAACTAAGTCATAACATTTGTATCATTATATTAAATTGGAAATGTTCATTCACGTTCATTACTTATTAACTTGCAATAACGTATTTCTTTAATTTACATCTAATTACTGTTAACCATGTTTTTATGGCATAATCAATTCAATACTTACCTCTAATTTCTCATATTCAATTTATATCTAGGTATAAAAACCTTCACTACTCCATTTATTACTTTACACAATAAAATAACATTTAAACTCATAAATGTAATACCCAATTTCATTTTAAATCCAATTGATTTCCAATCAAAGTTTATACATATTTCAAACCACTATTGTAATTACTCCCAGAACATTGGTTTTATTAAATGACCATTTATTATAATTTAATTTCCTTAATTAAATCCAATGTTTACATTTCTTTTCACATTCCAAATTTTATAACTAAGTATACATCTACATTATTCCCTACTTACAAAATTTTGTATTAATTACTATTTATTAGTTGCTTTACTGATCAATTCAATAATTGCATTGGTTTATCCTATATTAAATTTATTACCCAACATTCCTATATTCATCTTAGATTTTTTTAAATGGCTATATTCCAGAATGTGAAATCTTGTCTATTACACATATTAATTTAGGTTTTAAAACTAATTAATAAAGTTTCCTTAGTCCAATCCTTTTTACCAATTTAATTTACATTCACACATCCGTTATTATTTCAACAATCATTAAAGTAACGTTTATCAACAACACAAACATTATGATTTATTTATCTAACATTGATTGTATAAGTTTTCCATTTATTACGTATTATAGTATCAATTGATATAATTTAAAATCTGTTTCCCAAATCTATTACTTTTCAATCAATTAAAACTTCACAATTGTTTACATCAATTGGGATTTACACTACATTTATTATTTATCAACTTGTTCTAACCTTATTACCTAAATTTACGTTCATTTACTATTGAGCAATACTATTTAATTTCATTCAATAATTCCACTAGTTTTACTCAAATTCCCGTTATTGTAAACCTTATTTGTTCATTAAAATTAAATTTTGATTCCAATTAAATCAACAAATTCAACATGCAATTTATAATAGTTATTTACAAGTATGAATGGAATTAAGATTTATTTCAAATATTATCTTAGTTTACATTAACATAATAATTTATTACCTTTAATGAATTTAATCCCCAATTCATTACATGCAATCAATTTGACCTTACATACTTCAATATTCCCACCTTCATCTTAATTCTAATATACTATAGTATCAAATTTCAATTTCTCACAATAAACCCATTTATTATAAATTGCGTACCCATTTATTATAAATTTCAATTTGCTTACGTAAGGAATAAATTATAACTTATAATCAGTGTTCCATACCGCTAAATGAACTGAGCAAAAGGAAATGAAAGTTTAGAGAAAGTTTTTTAACAGTGGACAATATATATGAAAATGGAAAAATAATTGTGATATAGTCGATCCGGTAAGAAACAGTAATCATTATGAACCGAGCATAAGAAAACAAAAGTCTTGAAAAATCTTTTTAACATTGGACATTATATATGAAGACAAAAAAACAATATGGATATATTTCAACACGTAAAAAATAGTTAGCAGTATGAGCTGATAGCACAAAGTAGTTGCAATTGCAGCAAGAAAAAAGACAGTGGTGTAGGTAAGGAAAAAGGATAGTAGAGAATGTCAAATATGACCCACGTTAAAACTGTTTGCAAATATATTTGTTTATAAAAGTCAGCCCAAAACGGTAGCTTGTACTATGAAGAAATACCTGAAGAAAATTTACAGTATTATTACATGTGCCTGTAGGCAAGAAGAAATAGCAAGAACAACTAAACTATATATAAATACGGCAACGGAGGCTGTTAAAATGCAGTCGAGGTCAACGTGTTGACCATATTCCTTTCTTCAACGTGCTGCTGTTCCAGAATTTGGACCTGAAAAAATATATGACCATGCATATGAGTGTTTAATATGAACAATGTGTGGTACTTGAGCTAGGAGGACCAAGTACAACATGACTTTGTGCCAATAGGTTAAAGCTGAATACAGTCCAACAATGAGTACTGTTATAAATTTATTCACTCAGCAATCGACGGGCTGAAGTTGTGGGAAATTAACAGAGTTATATAGCGTCTACAACTACATGGTCGAGGTAAGTATACAAAATGAAGGAGAATGGCGGCGAATAACAAACCATATGCAGAAAACAAATATTAGGGAACAATATTTTACCACTTTTGTATCATTTACTATTTACCGAAATTCAATAACTGTGTTTTAGGTGAACAAAGAATACACTACATAAATGATATCTACCTAGGTCAATGAAATCAATTGAAAATGAATATATTAAATGACAAATATAAATCCCACACACATATACAGTTCAAAAAATGTTGTTTCTAGCGGGAATAATTCAACCGGTTTAAAGCCAAAGAAATCGCCAACCAAACAGCAAATAACATCCACCGATATCCATCGTTTAATTGTATACCAATATATTATGTATCTCTCTTTTATGGTTGGTCTAGCACCATCCTATATAGTTAAACATACAATTTACAAATTAAAAGATCTGTATAGTAACTTCATAGCAAATTTTATTATATCCACATGGTACACGTGAATAAAGGTCACATTTAATTAGTATTCCACTAAAGGTTACAGTTTTAATTTCTCACTAAAATATACACACAACCATATAAAATCAAACAAACAGAAACATAAACAAAATTCTTAAGGAATAAAATATCAATGGAATCGTGTACAAACCTCAGATCAGCTCCTCTAATAACATATGCATGGTCACATGCACCAATCAAACATCTTAAGGATAGGAGAGGTAGAAATCAAGAACTTGTCATCCACTTTAGAAATTTCAAAGATTTGGAGATTCCTACTCTATTGCTAGAAATTTGTGCCAACAACTTCAATATCTAAATGACAACCACCTTGATAATCTTTTCAAGAAGCAACTATGTGGTTGCATTTTTTCATAAAACCATTATCTATGAGAGAGCGCTTGGAAAATAGGTTTGCGAAATCTTTTTTTGATTAGAAAGCATTTCTTCAAAACAAACTGGAGTCTTTTTTACTATTGAACTATTTTGCTAGCACTGACCTCATATCTCCATCTTAGTAATCTTTGTTTTCTTTGAATATTCTCATTATTAACAACAATGGGTGTGGAAACAATTTTTTGTTTCTATGATATCTTTTAAAGTTATCATAAACTCTAGAGAAGGGGCAACTTCACTTGAATATTCATCATCTTTAACATTTTGGTATAAGCTCCATTAGAAAGTGTCTGCTAATGGGTTCTCATCTCTCCCTACATAGATCATCTCTCCAAATTTAGTGTTATTTATTAATTCAATAACTACTTCTCTCCGTTACTCTTTATTCTTTTTGGTAGACTAACGTCAAAATTTGTTAAGGAAAGGAAAATCGAAACCTACATATATACACTTAGGCATACACATAAGCACAAACACATGCACGCACGCACAGGGTTAACAATTATTGGCACTTTTGATTAAAAATTCAAAAAATATATTTAATTTTGGTCATATGAATCTTGTTAAGTGCATTTCTAATTTTATGAAAAATACAAAAAAATTATCAAAAATAATTCTAGTGGGTAATTTAAAACATGTTTTTGAGAAGGGTTTTTCATATATTAAGTTTGAAAATAAGGGATGGATCCTTATTTCAACTTTTAAATATAAGTTATAAGAACGTGAAAGTTTCATTTGATAAAAAATGAGAAAGTTGTCATTTAATTGCCAAGTATTTGAAAATTGAGAAAGTGGGATATTAATATATTAGCAAAAATGTGTTACTAAAGAGATAAAGATAAACTGTTATATTGATTTGACACCAAGCACAATAATGTAAACTAAAATGAAATATAATGCATCAAAATTTGAATATTTAGTTCAAATTCATGTTTTATGCTGAACTTATTTTGGCATTTTTATTATCCTATAAATAGTGTTTAATCATATATGTATGATGCATGATGTGCTATCTGTACATGGACATGGTTGTTCGTAGGAAACCAAGAATATAGTGACTATATTTTTGCGCTATATGGAAAAACTTATGAGAAAACTAAAACAATAAAAATTAAGAAAAAGTACTTACTTCGTTAGCAACAATCGATATAATCCTTGGGATACCGTTTATAATCCAATATCATTGTTTATCAAATAAAATCAGAATGAACTAAGAGAAAAACATGAGTGTATAATCTAAGAAAATAAATTAAACTAAAAAAGATGAACAATGCATAATGTACGAAAAATTTCCTTGTATGAGTTTTTGCCTTGTATGAATTAAAACTAAATAATATTATAAAAAAATCAAAATTTTTTTTTTACCTTTTACGAATTAAAACTAAATAATACAATGGATAACATCAAAAAAATGAAATAAAATTCCTTATATGAATTCCTTTATTTATTGCGAACTATCCTGCAAATACCAATGGAAATGTTTAGGAACCTTATGAAAAGCGGGAAAAAATAATAGTCCATTGATGCATATCTATGCGATTAAAGAATTCAACATCGAAATGTGTATAAACATATATCATACTCGGCGATTAAAGAATTCAACATCGAAATGTGTATAAACATATATCCCAAGAATATAGTGACTATATTTTTGCGCTATATGGAAAAACTTGTGAGAAAACTAAAACAATAAAAATTAAGAAAAAGTACTTACTTCGTTAGCAACAATCGATATAATCCTTGGGATACCGTTTATAATTCAATATCATTGTTTATCAAATAAAATCAGAATGAACTAAGAGAAAAACATGAGTGTATAATCTAAGAAAATAAATTAAACTAAAAAAGATGAACAATGCATAATGTACGAAAAATTTCCTTGTATGAGTTTTTGCCTTATATGAATTAAAACTAAATAATACTATAAAAAAATCAAAAACAAAATTTTACCTTTTACGAATTAAAACTAAATAATACAATGGATAACATCAAAAAAATGAAATAAAATTCCTTATATGAATTCCTTTATTTAATGCAAACTATCCTGCAAATACCAATGGAAATGTTTAGGAACCTTATGAAAAGCGGGAAAAAATAATAGTCCATTGATGCATATCTATGCGATTAAAGATTTCAACATCGAAATGTGTATAAACATATATCATACTCGGCGATTAAAGAATTCAACATCGAAATGTGTATAAACATATATCCCAAGAATATAGTGACTATATTTTTGCGCTATATGGAAAAACTTGTGAGAAAACTAAAACAATAAAAATTAAGAAAAAGTACTTACTTCGTTAGCAACAATCGATATAATCCTTGGGATACCGTTTATAATCCAATATCATTGTTTATCAAATAAAATCAGAATGAACTAAGAGAAAAACATGAGTGTATAATCTAAGAAAATAAATTAAACTAAAAAAGATGAACAATGCATAATGTACGAAAAATTTCCTTGTATGAGTTTTTGCCTTGTATGAATTAAAACTAAATAATACTATAAAAAAATCAAATTTTTTTTTCCTTTTACGAATTAAAACTAAATAATACAATGGATAACATCAAAAAATGAAATAAAATTCCTTATATGAATTCCTTTATTTATTGCGAACTATCCTGCAAATACCAATGGAAATGTTTAGGAACCTTATGAAAAGCGGGAAAAAATAATAGTCCATTGATGCATATCTATGTGATTAAAGAATTCAACATCGAAATGTGTATAAACATATATCATACTCGGCGATTAAAGAATTCAACATCGAAATGTGTATAAACATATATGACTATATTTTTGCGCTATATGGAAAAACTTGTGAGAAAACTAAAACAATAAAAATTAAGAAAAAGTACTTACTTCGTTAGCAACAATCGATATAATCCTTGGGATACCGTTTATAATCCAATATCATTGTTTATCAAATAAAATCAGAATGAACTAAGAGAAAAACATGAGTGTATAATCTAAGAAAATAAATTAAACTAAAAAAGATGAACAATGCATAATGTACGAAAAATTTCCTTGTATGAGTTTTTGCCTTGTATGAATTAAAACTAAATAATACTATAAAAAAATCAAAAACAAAATTTTGCCTTTTACTAATTAAAACTAAATAATACAATGGATAACATCAAAAAAAATGAAATAAAATTCCTTATATGAATTCCTTTATTTATTGCGAACTATCCTGCAAATACCAATGGAAATGTTTAGGAACCTTATGAAAAGCGGGAAAAAATAATAGTCCATTGATGCATATCTATGCGATTAAAGAATTCAACATCGAAATGTGTATAAACATATATCATACTCGGCCTTTAAGTATTATGTAAAATTATAGTAAATTTAAGTAGTCATGGTTCTCATTTTAGCATCAAACAATATTATAAACCATATTTGCAAGTTTATGATGTAAACGGTGCACAAATGCATAACTTTGTGCATATACTATAAATGTACATTACAATAAGTTAAGAGTGTCATTACAAATAGGAACCTTACGCAACTGTTACTTGGAAAATAAAGGTTGGTCATAATAGGTTGCTTTGACTATGCATTTTCTCTTCCTCAATTTTTCATAGATGTATAGAAGTTAAACGAAAGATTAGTAACAGTGATATTAATACTGACATTTACGGGGAAATCCAAAATAAGCAATGTGGTGAAAATATTAATCATAAGTTGTATTATATCAACTGGCAAACATATTAAATTTCTATAAAAACTAAATGCTCAATCAAAATTAGCATCAAGATTCTTTTCTTATCCAACAACCGAGCATATATAAAAGAGAATAGCAACCAAGTAATATCTCTATAAAACTCACCATGCTTGCGATCTCTCAGATAGCACATATGTTAACTATTCAGCTTCTAATACATAAACCATAGGTCATAAAAATTAATAATTTAAGATAGCTACACATATATCATCTTTCTTCCACAACAAACACTCTCCAATAAAGCAATATAAATTGAGGACTCCATGCTTGGATAATATTCATTATGACTAAGGTGTTTTTCACAACCCAAAATTGATACTTCTAGGATATTTTACCATTAAATTTAAAAAGTTTGAAGATTGAATATTGGAAATTAGTTTTATTTACATTTTTTTAAATAGTTGATGCGTTCATACTAATATAAACAAATTTGTAGCTTTAAGGTTAAAAGACTGAGAAGGAAGTCATACTCATTTTCAGACAGTGCGTTACATGAACCTTAATTCATAAAGAAATAAAGATGAATATGTATAATTGCATTTAATTAACCAAAAAGGAAAATAATTTAATATTTTATCATCGTAACTTTGCCTACTTTTGATTAAATGATAATAGAATTTGGTCTTCCAAAGCTTAACAAATTAACCTGTTAATAAAACTGCAATTTAAAAAATAGAATATGGTTTATGAATATAATTTTGAGATAGAATAAATAAAATGGTATACATGAAAACATACATAATTATTATGCTATTTGGAATTAACATTCAGTTGAGGTAATCGAATCAAATGTGTAGCATGTTCACCAAAACTGAGTAATCGCTTGTATAGTAAACATGCAGCATTACATGTACAAAGTAATATTAAGTTAGGCAAAAGTAAACTTTAGGAGGTTTTCTGAAACTGTGTGGAGCTTTTATTCAATATTACATGTGAGTAAAATAGTTGATGGAAGAAATGAAATTTAAACTGAACTGAAGAAGGTAGCATGCAAGCAAGATGTATAGACTTACGCCACTGCCTCATTCCTACTATAAACAAAAAAAGGAATACTTATAATAACTAATAATGAGTCTACAAAGTCACAAATATACACTTTCGCCACTCAATATTTTGTTGCTTCAAAATTTCAATACATGATAGAAATACCAATATAAAATTTAAAGCACTCAAGCGGTAGTTATTGTCGGCCAACAGTGAAAACAAAGCACCTTTTTAGCTTAGCAGTTACTCCCTAATGGCATATAGAAAATGTTGCAAATCTATAGGATTAATGCAAGTAGTAAGAGTAGTATTTCCTACTACTTTAGTCTATGAGCAGGCAACTGAACACAAATGAAAAAGGCCATAAAACTCAAATGTGTGAAGTAGGACAATAACTTTAAGTACATTGCAATATGTTGTTAAATTTTGTGGATAATGCTTCATGCACCACTATTAAAATATGAAACCATTATTTTGTAATAAATTATCTGCACATGTTTGAACTAAATTTTACACATATTTTTTATCGAATCTAAACTGTGTCAATACAGTTATGCAAAATAAGCAGACAAAAAATAGCAATAGCAGCTTTTGAACAGAATGAAATAGAAGTCTATTTGCACCTATTGAAGAAAAATAAGAACAGCTTGCATGATATATAATGATATATTTGCACAGAACTCATGATATATCATAGAAGGAAATAGAAGTCTATTTGCACATATCACTTAGTCATAGCAGTCTATTTGCAAGCAGACAAAAAATAGCAATAGCAGTACAGTAAATATATCATAGAAGGAACGAAGTTTCTCTCATATAAGAGGATTGTTTTCACCTATTGAAGAAAATTCACATAAATGGATACTTGACTAAGTGAATTATCACTTTTAGGAAAATTCCTTGTTTAAAAAGGCAAGTGGACAATGCATACGCATACAACTATCATCGTATTTACTGGCATAAAAACCACAGAAAGTATAACAATATCCTGAACAAAAACCCAAATAATCTAATTTCTACCAAAATTTTTATGCAACACGGTATAAATTTCTCTGTTCATTCATTTTTTTTAAAAAGCTGGACTCTGCCATTGCACTTATGCGAAAATACCAGATTTGGGTAAAGCATTATTATCAGAAATAAAAATCATAACACAACTTATTTTATGAGACTAAAACATCAGGCAACAAAGTATATATAAAATGAGTCAACCAACAGCCTGATTGGTTTTGTCTATTAATGTTTAAAACCAGATTAAGAACATGAGCAGAAAACAAAGGTAATAGACTTTATATAAGATGGAACATAATCTTGTTAGGAGTGCTTTACATTTTTCTAGCTAGCCGGTACAGTGAAGTTTAAAGAGGGAAAAATGGAGTAATCTAAGAACACGGAATAGTCAAAAATGGCTAAATCCCAAGAACACCACCAACGACAAAATAGACAGACCGCATTCAAAAAGCAGGAGGAAAAGTAAAGCAGAGATTACCTTTCTTAGGCAGTTGGTAATGGAGGCGGAAGAAAACAGGCAGAACAATTGGCTGTAAATGGGCAGAACTCCGAAGCTAACGAAGAGTGGAGGGAAACAATCGCTCAGAAAACGCAGCTGTTCAATTTTTAGCCTATGGAACAACGATGAAGCGGAGAGCAGGTGGTGAAAACCCTTGTCTTTTGATTCGTAGATGAGGGGAAATGGATGAAGCGGAGAGCTGATAGGGGAGAAATGGTGCGAAAGAATCACCTGGAACTGCAGCTTTTCAATTTTTAGCGGAGGGAATAAATTTTAGCTGATGGAATAACGATGAAGCAAGGACAGGCGGTAAAAACCCTAGCTGTTTTGTTTGCAGCTGACGAATGAAGGAGGAAACAGATAGCTGGTAGGAGAAAGAAAAATATAAAATGGGACTGTTTAGTATCTAGGGTTTGGAGGAAGATAAGAAAAAGTATAAACGTGACCGTTCGGTTGCCAAATTTCAAGGGGGCCTGTGTGAGCTTGAAATTCAACTCACTAATAATAGTATAGTATAGTGTATATATATATATGAGATATGTGAATATAAAACTTATTCACACTTAGTTATTTTCCTTCTCATTATTATTTATTGAAGTTATTTTCTCCTCATTATCATTTACTGAAAACAACTATCCTCTTCCTTATTTATTTCACTTATTCTTGATATTTATTTTTAATTTATTTTATTCTTTGAATATTTTCCATTAACTGATTTTTATAAAAATTATTTTTATCTCGATAATTTGGGTCTTCACAGCTACCAATCTTGCTTTGTATTTGTCGATGGAGCCATCTGGTTTCATCTTCTTTTTGAAGATCCATTTACAACCAATTGGTTTTATTCCAGGTGGAAGATCAACTATTTCCCAAGTTTTATTACTCAGAATTGAATCAATTTCACTTTGGATTGCTTCTTTCCAACATGAGGATTCATAAGATGACATTGCTTCCTTGTACGTTTGAGGTTCGTGTTCTAACATATATGTTAAAAATTCCGAACCAAATGTCTTGGAAGTTCTTTCCCTTACGCTTCTTCTTGGTTCAACTTTCTCAGTTTCACGATGAGTTTCATCTTCATGTGATTTACTCAATTCTTCTCTTGTCCTTTTGGGGACATTATTTCCTTCATTTCTTTTGTGTGGAAACACATCTTCAAAGAATGAGGCATCTCTTGATTCCATGATTGTATTTACATGAATATCATTTATATCAGACTTGATACGAAAAATCTGTAGGCACTACTATTTTGGGCTGGCCCTAAATAGTAACAATCTACTGTTTTTGGTCCAAGTTTGACTTTCTTGGGAGGCGGAACTGGAACTTTTGCCAAGCACCCCCACACTTTGAGGTATTTAAAACTTGGTATGTGTCCTTTCCATAACTCATATGGAATTGTTCCAGTTTTATTGTGAGGAACCTTGTTTAATATGTGATTAGACATATTTAAGGCTTCCCCCCACAAGTTCGTTGGTAGGCCAGAAGTTAAGAGCATCGCATTAATCATATCTTTTAATGTTCTATTTTTTCTCTCGGCTATACCATTTTGTTGTGGTGAATATGGTGCCGTTGTTTGATGAATTATACCATTTTCGGCACAGAATTATTCAAATGGTGATTCATATTCTTCACCTCGATCAGATCTCAATCACTTGATCTTTTTATTTAACTGATTTTCTACCTCAGATTTGTACTTCATAAACGATGTAATTGCTTCATCCTTGCTATTTAAAAGATATACATAGCAATATCGTGTATAACCATCAATAAAGGTAAAAACGTACCTTTTCCCACCTCTTGTAGGTAATGATTTGAAACCACATAAATCAATATGAACCAAACCTAGTGGTTCGGTGCTTCTATCAACTGTATGAAATGGTTTTTTGACCATTTTTGCTTCTACGCATGTCTCACATTTTTTGTTTTTATCTACTTGGAATTTCAGAATTAATCCCAAGTTTGATAGTTTTTTCATTTTTCGAAAATTTATGTGTCCTAATTTATCATGCCATAGTAAAATTTCAGGCTCAAGCAAATAAGAAACTTCAATTTTATTAATAGCATAATCAGAATACATAGTTTTACTACCGACAACGGCTACATTTGCCTTAAATAGGCCATCACATAAATTTCCCCTTCCTATATACATTCTAGCTTTGGACAGAACCATCTTGTCTGACTCGAAGACCATTTTGAATCCTTTCTTTGATAGCACTGGACCAGAGATGAGATTCTTGCGTATATCTGAAACGTGGAGCACGTCATTCAACTTGACAGTTTTTCCAGAAGTAAACTTGAGGATTACTGTGCCACTGCCTTCGATCATGGAAACTGCAGAATTACTCATGTAGAGTTTTTCTTCCTGATCGAATTTCTGGTATGTAGAAAACATGGATTTGTCGGAGCAAACATGACGAGTAGCGCCTGTGTCCACCCACCATTGGTTAGGGTTCTGAACCAAATTGCATTCGGATATAACTGCTGAAAAATTAAACTCGTCTACTTCCATGTTATCCATCATATTTTCCTCTGAGTTGTGTTCCTTCTTGTGTCTGCAATCTCTAGCGGCGTGTCCGGCTTTTCCACAAACCCAACACTCGCCATTAAACTTCTTGGTTCGTTTGTTGTCTTTGGGTTTGTTTTCAGGCGCTTTTCTCTTCTGCGGGAATTTCTTCTTCTTGTTTTTCATGAAATGCCTTTTGTTCTTTGACTCTTCTATCACAAATGCCTCTTTGCTTTGTTTTGTCACTCCGCGGTTATCAGCCTCAATTTTTAGTCTGACAATAAGATCTTCTAAGGAAATCTCCTTTTTCTTATGTTTCAGATAATTGCGGTAGTCTTTCCAGGATGGTGGTAATTTCCCTGTTATCGCTTCAACAAGGAAGGATTCTCCAATTTATGTCCTTTTGCTTCAAGTTCATGAATTATGAGTTGGAGTTCTTGCACTTAACTAGTTACGGATTTAGAGTCAACCATTTTGTATTCCATAAACTTATCTACGATGAACTTCTTCAAACTGACATTCTGCGTTTTGTATTTATGTGCAAGTGCAGTCCTTAAGGATTTTGCTGTCTGGTGTGGCTGGTATACTTTATATAGTACTTTATCCAGACAATTCAGAATGTAGTTTCGGTACAGGAAGTCTGAATGCTTCCATGAGTCAATTCCGAGAAAAACAGCTGCATCTTTTTCTCTAGTTTGTTCGTCTTTAGGCTTTGGTTCATCCTCCTCGATGCACTTCTGCAGCCCTAGCGTGGTGAGATAAAACAACATTTGATTTTGCCATGTTATGAAGTCATCACCATCTCCTTTGAACGGATTAGGCCTGTTGTGAGTAGTAGCCTTTGTTGATAGTTCAACTGTTGCCATCTCGGTTTTAGTGAAAATAGGAAAGTCCTAAGATGTTATACGTCTAGTATACCAAAATAGAGACTAATCAATAATAAACTCGTCTGACAAGTTTACAAATCAGATTTCCACTACTTTGGAATTCTGTATTAGCTATTTATAATAATAAGTATGTTGTAATTAATTGCAACAACAAACTAACAACTATAGTAATAATAACTATAGCGATAAATCAAACGTTATACTATTTAAAGAAATAGTACAACGTACCAACGAAAATGATATATATATATAAATCAACTAGAAATCTAACCGGTTGAAGAAGGAAATTTCGTCTCAGGTTTATCGTATCAATTTCCTTAAGACTTTATTCAAAGCCTCCCAAGGTACAACAGACGTAAGCTACTCGAGATCGTGATGTGTATGATCTTCTGTGTGATAGGACTGATTATGATTATAAGAAATGAAGATAAAGAAGATATAACTCGGTTTTAAAATTAAGTGAGGAAACTGATTAGGATTCCTCCTTATTTATAGCTGAATTCCCAATGGCTACACCCGTTGAGAAAAGTAGCATCTCTTCATTTGCAACGCCAAAAAATGTTACTGTTCGCAACAGGCACATTCTTTCATTTGCAACGCCAAAAACTGTTGCTGTTTGCAACTGCCGCGTCCGTTCGTTTGCAACGGTTCAGAACTGTTGCTGTTCGTTGTAACGGTCATCTGAAAAAATCGCGTCTCTTCATCAGTTTGCAACGGTCACAAATCCGTATCTATTTAAAAATACTTCTGTTTTAAAATCAATCCATGGCCATATAGGTCCTCCCCCTCGTACAAAATTACCTGACCCTAAGAGCCAATATAGGGATTGCGAGTACTATATAAACAAGAAAATGGACTTATTTTTGGCGATGTGGGATATATCTCATTCACTATTTTTGAAAATTCTAACACCCTCCAAGTTGCCTTTGCGTTTATTACAATCCTCTGCGAGAAAGTGGAATTTCTCTTGATGACTTCTTTCTCTTTAGCATTGAAAGTAGTAGTTATGGTTTGACTACAGTTATATTGTCTATAGAGAACAAGGGTATGTGCATGCTAACATGCACATTACCTTTGCAATAAGCTACCATTTCATGCCAGCGCGAGATGTAGTAAAGTGCATGTAAACAAAGGACAAACCTAAATGTTAGGTCAAGTGCCTCTTAATTGTTTTTACCAATCTGGTTTTCTGCATTTTATGTCTAATCATGATTTCTGCTGTGGTATAAACTTCAGTCTTGTTCATTTGATCATATAGCCATAGCCACAGGTTATAATCTAAGGGCTATTCATTCATATCACGTAAGCCATAACATAAGCTAATTATTTTATATGCAGTAGTGTGGACTATTTCTAATACGCACATCAGCTTTTTTTGTGCATGCCCCCATGCACCAACCTAACGTGAAGATGTCAAAGAGCTGCTTGCATTTATTTATTTGTCTATACTCAACAAGGTGATGAGAATCTTCCCTTTACTTACTAAAGCTTTACGATAATTTACGTACATTGCGTGCATGGAGAGGCTTGATGACCTCCCCATTTGCATATGAGACACCTGTACTGTATCTGGACTCAATTAGTGCTCATATTTGTGGTATGGATGATGGTGATGGTATATGCATGTAATATATCAATCATGCATGGTGTGCATTTCATGCCAGCGCGAGAAAGTGAAATTTCACTTTGAAGTTTCTAGTTTCTATATATAAATTTAAGGTGTTTGACAATCAAGTAAAATAAGGATCTTTCCAGTAGGAAGTTCAAGCATCACCGACTTCCAATGGTGGCACATTATATCAGTCCCTCAGAGTAAACCATATATATCAAGAGTGCTCTCCATCTTTACCTTAGCCTATTGGCTTCCTTCAGTAGTACTAAACGTTAAACGGAATGAGGATAGTTAACACGACAACATTCACATTTTGTTGTCATGATTGTGTATAACTTTATGGAACATAACAATCAAATACCATAAATTGTATTGTCGATAGAATGTCTGGAGTTCATACATTGCTTTAGCAAGTGGTTCATGCATAAATTTTAAGGGTCGAGTTACTACTGCAACATTTAGTTTGCGACAAACTAATTAGCAAAAACATGATTCAGATAACCAAGATTGATTCAGATATCAAACTACTCTAGCATCAAGCTACAGAAACTTGTAGTAACTCTTATTCTCCAATAAATGGTTGGCAACTTAAACTAGTTGAAACAAAATAGTCATTAGCAAGACTTAAAGGTCTAAACAAAAGAGAGAGAAAGAAATAGTAGCATAATCGAAATCATAGTTTGATGAATAGAATTGGTTCATCTCTTTATTTGAACCAACGGTTCAGATCAATGTGGGTAATCTTAATCATAGCAAATAACATCACAGAAGCAAAGAACAGTTGACTGTTTAGGTTAAGCTTATACATGTAGATGCAAAAAAGCTTTTATGAAAACTGAAACTTGAGTGGTAGTAATTATAAGAATGAAAAACAATCATGTAATGTAATTCAAGAAGATCCACGGCAACCCTCCATTCAGTAAACACAGTTTATTACAATATTTAACACCAAAAGTGTAGGGCATATCGAGACAAAAATTTACACAAGGAGGAGAAAGGTTATAGCAAACGAAGCTTCTTCATCTCAAAGAGAACCCTAAACACTCAAATGTCTCAAAGTAGATAAAAATAACAACCCAACCTTTTTGCTTTTTAGATGGTGAAGAAAATAGTGTTTTTAATTTATTAAAAAAATACGTTGAAGCAAAGCCACGAATAAGTCTGGATATATATTAAATTAAAGCCTCATCTTTTTGAATCTCTTGCGTTGATCAATTATCGCACGAAAGAACATGTCTGCTTCATTATGTCGGAAACAGTACCGAAATTCATACCTTCATTGCATCGGCGTCGCTTGACTCTCAACTTCTTTGGTGCCGGAGGGCATTCAGTAGGTACAGGAATACGGCTACTTGGAGAAGTTGGTGTATGATAGCCATCCTCCACATGATTATCGGCTTCCATAACTTTCTCTTCCAATGGAGTAGTGTTAATTTCATTAGGAGAGATGGACGATCTCAATGGAGAAGAAAGATCGTTGCAAGTTTTAAGTTGATTTTCCATGTTCTCTTGTACTGATTTGAGTGGGCATGGTACTATGTTGATATTGGAGTTATCTAGGTTTGACATTTTTATCAAAAAACAAAAGTAACGATTAATTGTGCAGTAAAACGATGGTAACAATTTTATAAAGAGAAGAATATGGAGAACAAATTGAGAAAGAGGCAGCACAATGAAGGAAATTATTATTGTAGCTTTCTTCTTTGTTCTACCATTTTTATTTTTTTGGTTACCAGCTGTTATATAATAGAATATACGAGAATAGATTGAGAAAGACGGATTACAGATTAGGAAAAAGACAGGGAATGGAGAATTAATGCATACGAGAATAGATTGATATTGGAGTAATGGTAATAAAAGCAACAATTAATGAGAATACGAGGAGCATTATTGCATCACAGTTTAGGCTTTATGGCGCTTAAAATTCTTTGATCTTTTTATGATTATGTATTTTATTATGAGCTCGGTTATAATGTATCAGACGTTTCTGAAATGACTAGTCAATTAGTTGAGGCGCAAGGAGTTCCAATACAATCATATTCAATCCCTTTCAATCAACTGATCAAGGAGACCAGTCGATTGGTCGATGTTTGGAAAAAGGCGTTTCTTTTCAAACAATCGCGTTCACAACCCAAAAGATATGACCTTTCAATCTTATAGAAAAAATTATCTCTCGATCATTAAAAAACAGATATTTCCCATAATAATCCTTTTCCTCCACTCTTCCTCTCCTATGGTTACTTAAATTGTACAAAAGTTTTACTTAAGTTATAGTAGCATAGGCTATAAATTCAACATTTTTGTTATTGTAGTTCCCAAGATAGTTTGAGATCGCTTTCATTGGAATTAATGCAATCTATTGGCGAGGTTGAATTCTCGAGCTTCACTGTATGTTGGAGATGAATCTGTCATAACTCAAAAGCACCCGCAAGTTTGTTTAAATGGTGGCGATGACACTTATCATCTTAAAGACTTTGCTTCAAATCACGTGTCTTAAAGCGATTCCATTCTAACTTCCAATAATTACCATTGTCAACTTGCTAGAAACAAGAAACGCCAGCAACAAATTTAAGACGAAACAACTTAGATAATGGCACCCTACAGTTCGAAGAAGTCGGCTTCCGATTTCACAAAATTAGAGATGTTTGATGACCTCAACTTCGTTCAATGGAAAAAGAAGAGGCATTTCTTATTGGATGTACTTGTTTATCGGCAAATTTCCTATCGGATTAGAAAACCGCCGATCAATTTTAAATTTAAAAATTACCGCAAGCGTACAACATACAATTCTAGTACGTGGCGAGTACGGATTGATCCGTTGGGAATTGATTATATTTTAAAATTTCTATTTAATCAGGTTAACCAATATATCTTACTTAAACATTAGATTTATAATTAAATAAATTTACAAAACAAAATAATTTTTAAAATAAATGTATCGATTTGTAACCATTAAATCTTTTATACTTAAATTATTAAAGTTTGGAAAAACATTTTCAATTTTTCTCTAAGTCCAAAATTTATGGAAAATTTTGACAGAGTCTCCTTTGTACGGAGAGGCTCGGAAGAAAATATAATATCAAATATACAATATACAACTTAAAATTTCCAAAATAATATATCCCAACACGGGAAAACAATATAATAACGCTAGAAACCGAAATCCGGAAACGTACCTATTAGTCGGGCAAACAACGCTTAAATTATGAAACCAAAAGCAGTAGCAATTGCTTCCATAACCTGCATTTCACTTATATAATCTAAAAGAGTTAACAATTATATAAATGAAATATTTGGAGTTGCTTAAATCAATACAACAATCAACATAGCAACCATCACTTGCACCAAGCAAACAACCATCACATAAAGTCAACACACATTCATCATTCATTCATATCAAACACAATAAATAGTTGTTCGGGTTCAAAACTTTAAATTCATTATTATTAATTTCATTCCATATAATGTTGGTTGATTTCCTCTTCATTCAATTAATACTTATCTTTATTAAATTTATTCACATCATGTCAATTCTCTTCTTATTGTATTATAATTATTCATTCATGACTTGATTTCATTTATTTACATTCATTTATTAATAATATTCATGTTCAATTCAGTTACTTGGCATAACCATTTATTTATACTACTTTCATTTCTATTTTATTTATTACCGTGACATTTCAGTTATAACAAGTTTACAACAATTTCAACATCAAATTCTTATTTATAAAAGCAAATTTACTGAACATTTTCATTATATAAGTTTAATTGTACAATTTCCATTACATTTTCTTATTAAACATTTCAACTTTTAATATTTGGTAAGTTATATATATGCTTTTAAAGAATGTAATTAAAAGTTATACAAGTTTATTCTATTTCCTTTAATTAATTCATTGTTCAATAAATTTTATCTATGGTTTTTAGATTACACATTCCAACTTCTTTAAATTTTATTTATAACTTAACATTACAATTCTTATTTCATTTAGAGGTTTCAATTTTTTAGTTAAGTTCCAATTCACTACCCTAATTGAAACTATTAATTCATGGAAACTTAAGAGCTAAATACCGGGCCTTATTCAAAATCATTTTAAAATAACAGATAAACATATGCTTGCAATTTATATATCCAATTATATTTAAAACAGTTTAAAATTTATATTTGTTTATCAAAATAAATATGTAGTAAAACTACTACACTGGCCTTCCCACTTCGAAACTCGAAAATAAATGTCGATGATGCGTGCACTCATCACCGAAATCATTTTCCAGCGACACAGAGGGAAGTACAGAACTTATTTTTCCAAAAATCTTCCTTAAAACAATTCTAATTATATTGAAGTATTTATATCAGAAAAATACTTCTAATAATATTATTACTATATTCCAAAATCATTTAAGAAGAAATTTCCGAAAACCCCGGGACTTAGATTCTAAGTTTCCAATTTCATTTATTTTATTTAAATCTTATTTCAACTATTATTTATAAATTTCATTACCTAACAACCAATATATTGCAACCAAATATATCTTTATAAAATATTTTACTTTATATATAGAAAATATAATAGGAAAAATTATTTCATTCACCTATATTAAAACAAATATTATGTCGGTCTGTCCTATTAAGTGTTTAGAAATCCCTATTGATGTCATAGCGTCCCATGCACCAACCAGAATTTATAAATACAAAACGGAACATATTAACACAATATTAAAACCTTTTATAACACTAACAAATACGCTCTCTCATATATATACACTCAGCGACTCCCATAGGGTATTACTACCTTATTAATAAAGAGTCAGACCCCACAAAGCTAAGGTTTATCGCTAAACCAAAGCTCTGATACTAGATGTAACGTCCCACCTTTTTGTACGCTTAAGCAGACACACATGTCGACTTAAACCATACAAAAGGGCGGATTGTTATGGGGTAAATAAGAAAAAAGTGGAGAAATAAAAGAAACAAAATAGAATCTTGCAGCGGAACGATAAAATATAATAATCAAATAACAGTTCATGAAGCTGTTTTACAAAATATTTGATTATACTTATACAATACATATCAGAGTTACACATACCAGAGAATGATAATTAATGCAGCATAATACAATGGTGTAGTGGAATATAATAAATAGTAGTAATAAAATCTTCGTCTTCGTCCTCCAGAAATAGGGCCTTCAAATCCTGAAATGCTCAGGCTGACCCGAGCGAATTGAAAAGACAAACACTCGAGTCAGAACTAAAAGATCTTATGTAAGTTAAATCAATGAAATAAATATAAGTGTAAACGACGTCAGAGATGTTTACGGGGTTTGACATCTCATATCCAGTGTCTAACGTGAGTGCAGTAACTTAAGAAATGTGCGGGATTCACATCTCTTAAGGATCCGTTAAACTATCTACTATGTAGTAATATTTGCTATTATAATAATGTCTAATCATAAAATAAACATACTTTTTAATAGCGTCAAGGGGTTACCCATATAGCCCTTAACACGTAATAGTGTCAGTAGTCTATCCAGTATTAGCATACTCCCAAAATGGGGGCTACCCTCGATACTCCACAGGCTACGGGAGAAATCACAAATTCCGATCCCACCTCCTCGCCATTGATTCAAGCACCAATTCCGAAAACAAACACTAGACACAGATTCGAATTGTCGAGATATACGCTATATAATTTTTCTGAATTTTTCTGAGGAGTTTGAAATTTTAGATTTGAATTTGATCCGTGTTTGGATCTAAAATTTGTTTGTCTGCCATTGAGGAGGAGAGATAGTTGGATTACGTAGAGACAAATGAGAAATAGAGGTAGGCTAGGGTTTATAACAGGTATTTATAGAGAAAGCTGAAATAGAATAAATGGAATTTACTTTATCTCCAATTATTAATTACCATCAGTTAAGCTCTTAACATTTGTTCCCTAAATTTAATTGCACTACATTAGATACTGCATAAATTCTTATTTATATAACATTAAGGTTCTTTTAACTCTGATTTATTTCCAATTTTATTAAAATTTGATTTCTCATTTCAATTAATAGACTGAATAAAAGGGCAACACATTAATATCGCCATCGTTTACTTTTAACTGTGTTCATAAGTTTATTGTTTACAGACACAAGTTACTCATTTACAAAATTTCAATTTTGTAATCACATTCAATCCATTTTGTATTACTTCATTGGTTTATATATACTTTGAATTCATTTAATCACCACTAATTGAGTCAATTACTGCAATTGCTTTCGAATTAAATTTTTGAACTAAACAAATAGGTAACTTATACAATTGTAACCATTAAAAATTTAATCAACTTTAAGTTTATTACTTTCAAGCAAATAATATGATTACTTATAGAACATTGACTTCTTATTTATTTTAATCCAAATTCATTAATTTATTAATGCTTACATTTATTTCCTATATCCAATTTGTTACAACTTTACCTATAATTAATACTATTTCCTTTATTTAGGTTATTATTTCAAACATAGATCACAAGCTTACATTCCTTTATACTATCTTAGGGAACCAATGTACATTTCTAATACTTTATTGCATTTATTGAAATCAAATTTCCAAATTTACTAGATACAACAAATTATGACCTTACGGTTATTTTAATTTATTGGGAGTGCGCAAAAAAATTATTTATTAACATAATTGCATTAATTTATATTCAGTAACCAATGAATCAATATATATTTCACACATAAATACACTGATTGTATTAGTTTATACTATATTCCATCTTAAACTAAGTCATAACATTTGAATCATTATATTAAATTGGAAATGTTCATTCACGTTCATTACTTATTAACTTGCAATAACGTATTTCTTTAATTTACATCCAATTATTGTTAACCATGTTTTTATGGCATAATCAATTCAATACTTACCTCTAATTTCTCATATTCAATTTATATCTAGGTATAAACCTTCACTACTCCATTTATTACTTTACATAATAAAATAACATTTAAACTCATAAATGTAATACCCAATTTCATTTTAAATCCAATTGATTTCCAATCAAAGTTTATACATATTTCAAACCACTATTGTAATTCTCCCAGAACATTGGTTTTATTAAATGACCATTTATTATAATTTAATTTCCTTAATTAAATCCAATGTTTACATTTCTTTTCACATTCCAACTTTTATAACTAAGTATACATCTACATTATTCCCTACTTACAAAATTTGAATTAATTACTATTTATTAGTTACTTTACTGATCAATTCAATAATTGTATTGGTTTCTCTTATATTAAATTTATTACCCAACATTCCTATATTCATCTTAGAATTGTTTAAATGGCTATATTCCAGAATGTGAAATCTTGTCTATTACACATATTAATTTAGGTTTTAAAACTAATTAATAAAGTTTCCTTAGTCCAATCCTTTTTACCAATTTAATTTACATTCACACTTCCGTTATTATTTCAACAATCATTAAAGTAACGTTTATCAACAACACAAACATTATGATTTATTTATCTAACATTGATTGTATAAGTTTCCCATTTATTACGTATTATAGTATCAATTGATATAATTTAAAATCTGTTTCCCAAATCTATTACTTTTCAATCAATTAAAACTTCACAATTGTTTACATCAATTGGGATTTACACTACATTTATTATTTATCAACTTGTTCTAACCTTATTACCTTAATTTTACGTTCAGTTACTATTGAGCAATACTATTTCATTTCATTCGATAATTCCACTAGTTTTACTCAAATTCCCGTTATTGTAAACCTTATTTGTTCATTAAAATTAAATTTTGATTCCAATTAAATCAACAAATTCAACATGCAATTTATAATAGTTATTTACAAGTATGAATGGAATTAACATTTATTTCAAATATTTTCTCAGTTTACATTAACATAATAATTTATTACCTTTAATGAATTTAATCCCCAATTTATTACATGCAATCAATTTGACCTTACATACTTCAATATTCCCACCTTCATCTTAATTCTAATACACTATAGTATCAAATTTCAATTTCTCACAATAAACCCGTTTATTATAAATTGCATACCCATTTATTATTTCAAATAAATAGATTGAATCAATTCAACTCTTTTATTAAGTCTATATTAATCAATATAATATTTCATTAGTTAATTCAAATCTTACCTTTAATTACTTATTCCATTTTATACCCAAGTGCAACAATTTACCCTATTTCATTATTATTGATTTCACTTCAATTGTAATAATTAGTTTTAATAACCATTGCTACACTTAATTCTTAACATTTACTTTATTATCAATTATAAATTTTTTATTTCTTTTTAAATTTAGTTACAAAAATCTTATTAAAATGACAAATTTAATTAACGAAATTTACGGGTCGTTACACATAAGAATTTGAAATTATATTGATTTTCACAACTATCGTAAAATCATGTGAGTAGGGAAACTCGGACATTTTCAAGAATGTTTTTATTTTCTTTTTTGGATTTTTTTATAAAGGAAAACTATTTACCAAAAGGAATTTATTTCTTTGAAAAGGGAAATTTGATTTTTTTTTTTGGATTTTCAATTTTTTTTTTGAAAAGGTTTTATTTATTTATTTTTTTGCTTTTCTAAAAAAACTAACGTAAAATTTTTTTTTGGATTTTTGATTTTGATTGAAAAAATTTCAAAATAAAGGATTTAAAAACTAAATTAAGAAATATTTACAATTTTTTTAGTTTTGGCTTTTGAATTTTTTTTTAAAATATCTATGAACTAATGTAACTAAATGAATGCAAATGACTTAATTAAAAATTTCCTATCCTAACCCAAAATTGTATAATCACACTTTTTCTTAATCCAACAAGATAGTTCTCAGCTAGGTAACGGACAAGATTTATCGGTGCACTACAAATCACCATAGCAATGCAACCGAAGGTTTAAGTACCTTCAGAAAAACAATCAATATAATATTTACGAATCACCGTAATATTTATAACTGATTATTTCTCTACTGTAGCCTAGACACCAAGAAAATAAATTGTCGAAAGAAGACAACTTGTCAATATACAATTAAGCCCTAGGTGAGCTCGTGACACCCTTAAGATGTCTAACCGTTATTATTAGTTAAGTTCTAAGATGAAATGCAAAATTGAATTTAAATGTGTATTAACAATGAAACTACGAATGAGATTTGATTTTTGTTTTTGATTTTTTTTTAAAATGCAAGCAACCTACAATGCAAAGCAAAAAAACAAGTGATAAGAGCACGATACCAGAGCGTGCATAATTTATTAGCAATTTACTTTAAAAGCGGCAAAAAAATTATAAGCAAGGAAGCAATTTATTTTTGGCAGCAGTTCTTCTCCTTCTGATTTCCTGCTTTGGCAACTTGAAATTTAAAAACAAGATATATACAAAACCTTATATATATATATACACACACACACACATCAATGAAAAAACTAAAAGAAATGAAAAACAAAACAAATTAAACCAAAACAATTGAAAACAACGCCTTTTTTTGTTTTTTTAAGGAGTAAAATAAATGAAACCAAAATAACTTCTCTATTTTTTTTAAAAGAAAGATGAAAAAAGAAAAAACTTTAAACTTAAAGCTAGATAATAAAAAAACAAAAGTAAAAAAAGAAAGGAAAACAAATTCTCCTCAAATAACATTGTAAGGGATAAATTAACAACCCGGCCCGGCCCGCTTCACTAATACAAAATCAAAAGAAATTCCCAATTGAATTCACTAATAAAAAAATGCCCGCTTCAGTAATTTTTTTTGTCGAATAACACTTCTCAATCTCAATTCTCGAAATCAAAGTGTTCGTAAGTTCCCAAGTTCCGATGCGCCAAAAACTTGTTCGTGGTTCGACTATTACGGAGGTTGGCTGTAGTGAAGTTTGGAGAAGTAGGTAGAGCTTGGTGGTTCGAGCTGAGTTCGAGAGGGTTCAGGTGTTTGATTTGGTCGTGGTGTTGTTGCGAGTTCACGATGGAGTTCTCGATTTGTTATCTGGTGATGATTGTAGCAGTCAGGTGGATTTGTTATCTGGTGGTGATGATTTGTTATCTGGTGATTTGTTATCTGGTGATGTTCAGGGGAAGTCATGGTTTAAGGGTAGTTGGAGTGTGTAGTGGAGGTTGATGGAAGTGCAACAGTTGGAATGGTGACTGGGTTGTGGCACTGCTTGTGCAGGTAAGGGATTGGGGGAGGAATGTGATGATGGTTTGTGAAGTAAAGGGGATATGTGATCGGGTGCACTATTGTATGTGATGTTGGTTGGATGTTGAAGGAGTAGCAATTGAACAGAGAGCGGTGAAGTTTGAAACGGTGATATAGATGCTCAAGTGTGGCTGAAAGCAGGTTGAAAGGTGTATGTGGTGAGCTTGGGTTGGAGAAGTATGGTCGGCGAAGTGGTTGTGAATGTATTTTGGATGATGGTGTTGAGAAGAGGTGAAGATGTTGAAATTTGATGGTTTGTGGGTGTTGCTTATGGACAGTTAATTGGTATGAGGATAGGCAGGTGGTATGTTGAGGTGTAAAGGTAGTTTTGAAGGAAGATGGTGGTTTTGCGGTTTGGTGGTAGTGAGTTAGAGGATTGTGCGCCGATATGCAAGCAGTAGTGGTGATGTCTTGACAATGTGGCAGCAGTATGTTAGGAGTTTGCTCGTTGATGTGATAAAAAGCAGTTGTATGACAGGTAGTTGTGTTGTATGTAGTGGGTGTGTATGGTTTGGAAATGTTTTGATGGAAGTGTGGGTAGCTGCAAGAAGGCAGTGATGGATTTGAATGTAGCAGAGAATAGGTATATGCTTGGGAATTATCCGGGGGCAGATGTGCTTTGGTATATGGTCGGGAAGAATGTGCATTGTTGTGTTGTGATTTGGTTTGTAAGCAGTGAATGGTGGCAAGCACTGATATGCACAAGGGTTTGATGTGGGTTTGCACAGCTGCAGTTTGAAGGGGCAAAACAGTAGTTTGTTATGTAGGATGGGAGTTTGTAATGCACTGTCTTGTGGTCTGATGGCAGTGTGCTGAAGTCAGGTGGATGAAGTAAGAAGTTGAGAACTGGGGATGTTTTAAGGAATAGGCTATTGGAAAATGGAAGCCGGGTAGCTGTTGTTTGCAGATATGATGAATGAGAGAAGTTAAGGATGTCAATGGTGTGCACAGAGTAACAGTTGATGGTGGGGGAGTTGACACTGTTTTGAGGAGCTGTAGTTGAAGGACAGGGGTTTTGAACTGTTTTGTAGTGAATGGTGATGTGTCAAGGCAAGCAGCAGATGTAGTTGTGAAGTGGTTTATGAACACGCAGAAATGGTAGTGGGGTCAGCAGAAGGGTGAAAATGTGTTTTGTATATAAATTTTTTTGTAAAAATACGTAAATACAAATGTGGAATGGAATATAAAAAAATTCTTTTTCAAATGAAATTGTGTATATTTTTTTTATAAACTAGAATCCAAATGCAAATATAATTAGGAAACATGCAAACAAACAAAATCACAAAACAAATGTACACAGAACAATTTGTTTTAAAAAATGCAAACAAACATACAATAAAATCAAATAACAATAATTCAAAGAATAGAAAATAAAATCAAGTTAAATTCCCCGGCAACGGCGCCAAAAACTTGTTTATCGGCAAATTTCCTATCGGATTTGAAAATCACCGATAAATTTTAAATTTAAAAATTACTGCAAGCGCACGGCGTACAATTCTAGTACATGGCGAGTACGAGTCGATCAGCAGGGAATTTTTTAGATTTTAAAATTTCTACTCAATCAAGTTAACCAAAGAGTTTGAATTTTTTTTTAAACTAGAGAAAATGTAAAGACTAACAACTACAAAAGTGGATGAAAACGTTGAGAATAAAAGACAATTTAGAGATAAATCCACTCTCATGATCGCATAAATCAACACAATATGAAATTGTGATATCTCCTTTTGGTTATTAGTGAATTTAATTGATGTGTTTATCATAAGTGTGGAATATTTGTGCTATTAATTAGCCCAACATAAACCATCAAACTATAACACACCCTCTAAACCACTTGTTAACTCTCATGAAAATGTTAATGAACTTGAAAATAAAATTTATTCTAAGCGTGATCTATTAACTATTGATTAGCAATATAGACCATCAAATTTTGATTTTAATAATCACTTCATTACCATAATCATATGTTGATGAAGCGGTAATTTGTGTTTGTGTTTGTTTAAGCATGGCTTATTTGGTGTCAACAACATAGGCTAACATATTCAAAGCTAAAACAACAAAAATTTACCCATTCAAACATTGTCATTAAGCACAAAAAGATATCAAAAATTAGCAAAATGTTGAATCTACATGATTAAGAGAGCTTTATTACCCCTAAATTGAAGGGGTTTTGCCTCTCATATTTATTATCATTTCTACAAATGTAGAGCTCAACATGAGACAAAAACAAAAGGAAAATGCAAGCTAAGAAGAGAGCTAATTAACATAAAATAAAAGCTAATCTACTTGCATAAATAAAAAGATCGACACTACTAACATGAAAGGAAAAAGCATGTAAATAAAAAAAGAGAATGAATTAAAATTTCATAAAAAGAAAATTACATAAAAGGAAATGGCTAAGTAGCCATGAAAGAGATAAAGAGAGCTTGTAATTTATTTTTAAGCCAAAACTAAACTATCTAAGGAGGAGGCTAAGAGCTTGATTACAAGAACATATGAGGTATTTATACATGTTTTGAAACCCTAATCATATTTTCGAGAACTATCCAAATTTACGTTGAGGAAGTGTGGCCATCAAGTTATCATTAGCAATAATTAATCATCCACTTAAATTTGCATGTAACTTTAATGGTCATTAACATGTGCATTAGCTCTTAATAAGAGATCATGCTAAGTAGGTAGGTGGGGTCATCCATGTTGTCATGAAATGATTTATTTCCATCTTCATTTTCTTGTCTTCCCTTCTGCTTGCATATTTTCCATGAAGCCTTCATCATAATTCTATTCAAGTTTCTATAAAATAACATAAAAATATCCAAGCAAATTTTCTCAAATTAATATATGCACAAAAATGATCAGTTTGCCCCTATGTGAAGATGAATAAATAATGATTTGAAAATAATTGAAAATTTGGTTTAAACATGTTAAAATACCCTACATGCTCATTTATTTAATTAAAATAGATTAAATATGGAAGTAAAAATATGCACATTTACGTGCACATCAGTACTTAAAGTCATATATGCATATACAATGCTAAAAACAAAGAAGAAAGAGAACAAAACTATAACTGTGATGAGAGCCTGACTCAAATGGAAACAAGATTATTACATATGCAAAGGGGACATATGCAATGCGATGACTGATACATTGTTTGATTTATTTTATGAGAAACTGACTACTAAAGATGCTACAGTGCTTTCGAGGCTAAGTTCTTGTAAAGAACACAACATGTAAAAAAATTCTTACCACAAAAGATTTCAATTATGAAATAATTGATGTTAGGTCAGTAATGGATTGATTTAATAATATCATGCATATTCCAAATCAATTCAACCAACGTAACATTAATAGGAAACTAAAGTCTCGGCCACTATAGACAAACTTCCTCAATCTTGGAAAGATAAAAGAAAAACACTTGAATAGAAGAAGGAAGATATAAGTTTAGAGAAGCTCGCACAATATCTGTAACTAAAGGAAAATTGAGGCAAAATAAAATAATGAAATGGAGGATTTACGAAAAGTCAACACAATTGAGGAAAAGGAGGCAAATAATGCCTCGGAACGCTCATTTAATCAAAAGAGGAAATTTTAGAGCAACAAAAACTTCCAGAATAAAAAACCAAGAAAGTTAATAGTTGTTTCAGTTGTGAAAGGCCGGGTAACTTTAGAAGAGATTGTTGCTTTCTTAAAGAGAAAAAACAATCGTCAAAAAAACAATTTTGTAGCCGTTTTATCTAAAATCAACATGATTGAAAGGGAAGACTTTAGGTGGATCGACTGTAATGCTAATAAGCTATGCATTTAAGCCTAGCTAAAGCGCTTATCGCACTTTGACCACAATTCTTTTTCAATTTAGCGCTGTCAAACAATAGATCCATCTAAAGCCATACTATTTTTCTATTATATTCGTTAAATCAGGGGTGTTGATGTAATTTTTTGTCACTCCTGACACCCTAATGTCTGAAGGCAATCTCCAAAGTTTAAGTAAAATAAAATGGTTTGACCATAGGCTAAGTGTCGAGGCTGAAGGTTAATAGTAAATATAAGTGTTGAAATAGTAAAGACAAGAGAATTTATAGTGCTTCGAGAGCCTGGTCTTTACATCCACTGTTGAGAAGTTTCTTTAGTTCTTTAGTCAATAGTCGAAAGGCTTTACAACGCTAATGTTGCTATGTCCTCTATTAATGAGTTATAATAGAATCTTAAGTCCAAAAAATAAACTAAGATTGAAAATGATTTTACTTAATTGCTTCAGTTTTTGTTGTCTTATCATTCTTCTTTTTCCTTTTAAGTCTCTCGTAAATGGGGTCGTGGCCCTCTATTATAGTGATCTTGTACCTTTGCATTCAGAAGAGCGCTTTTGTTGGATTGCCGACATAGCCCACCTATGGGGCTACGATTTGGACATGCATTTTTTCTATATTGATTTAGGCACCTTCACCTTTATACTTTTTAGCTTTAGGTTATCTGAGCCACCGTTCTATCTTTAGGCCAGTTGAGCTATTGGTCTAGGTGTATATAGAGACACTCTCGGGCCTAAGTGGAGAAAGCTTCGGTCTCGCATACTTCATGAGGTTTTCTGGGCCATTGCTTTTGGTTATGGTTGCTTGGAGCCATTGCTTTAAGCAATGACACTCATAGGGTCTTAGTATACGATTCAAAGGCTACACGTCTTCTTGGTATTTGACTAGAAGCATTGTGCTTGTATACTTTATCTTTCATTTTAGAACCAACCTGATGGATTATATTTTCTGTTGGGCCATATTATGCTTTCAGAGTAGCTTGATCTGAATCGTAGTAACCACTTTTCGAGACAAGTGACTCCTTTCATCCTCGGTTTTCAATGTAATCTAGACCATTTTTTACATCAAATATTATTCGGCTAGTTGTTTTCGGCTCGGCATCTAGCCTAAGGTGACTTGGCCATTTATAAGGGACATCAAACCCTTAGACCTTGTTTAAGCTTCTCCATGAACACTTTGCCTTCAAACTAATAAACCGAAGCGAGTTATGTGAGGATATATACAAAGTATTCGTTGACATTTAATAATTATGGAAGGTTAAGTACAAAGTAGGACTTTTAGACTTTGTTTGGTGGGTTGAGACTTTGGCATTCATGTGGAATGAATGCCCAAGGATCTTCCTTTCAGATATAGCTTATGTAGCAAAATGTAGAATGTATAGCTAAGTAAAAACTATGGTATAACATATTCCCCCAAATTTAACTTCACGTCAATGAATACGAAGTGAACTTTGTAGGAAGATTTAGATTATTTTATCACTCTTTCTTTTAGTTTGTATCTAATTCCTATAACTTTAAAACTAATAAATTTTCGAAAGAATTCAGTCTCATTTATAACCTCAATGTAAGGATTTTGTAGCATAGGGAACATAACAATTGTAGGAACTGGGCTAGCATGCAGCAGGGTAAATGGGTAAGTTTCAAAAAAATTATACCATTTGGATCTTATTGGGCCAATGATGTCTAAATTGTTTAGATCTTATCTAAATTTGTTTTAAATAAATTCAAAATCTTATTTAATATATATATATATATATAAATAATATTTTATTTATTATTCAATTTGTATTATATTATATGAGATGTGTACATGAACGTGCAACATAAAAAAGTGTACATGGTTTAACATGCACATATATAGATGTTGGGATTTACACCGCAATGGACATGTTAGCCCTCTATATACATAAGTACTGTCAATATACATATGTATATGTATATATATATGTATGTGTTCGTCGACAGAAATTCTATCGGTTTAGAAAACCGTCGAACGAATTTAAATTAAAAATAACCGCAAGCGCACGGCGTACACTTGTAGTACGTGGCGAATACGGGTCGATCCGCAGGGAATTTGTGATTTTAAAAATCTATTCAATCAAATTAAACCAAAGTCGAGTGAAAGTTAAGCTAGAGAAGTTGAAAATTAGCTAACTAACTAAAAGAAAAGAGAAGAAAATATAAGGGTTAAATGACAATTTAGAGAATAAATCCACTCTCTAGATTACGTAGTTCAACACAAATGAAATCATAATCTCTCTTTTATGGTCATTAGTGCTTTAATTGATATGCTTATCATAAGTATGGCATATTTTTGCTATTGATTAGCCAACATAAGCCATCAAACTATAACACACCCCTTAAACCACTTACTAACTTTCATGAAATTTGACAATGAAAATGAAAATGAAATCTATTTTAAGTATGGCCTAGTAACTATTGATTAGAAATATAGACCATCAAATTTTAATTTCAAATCACTTTCTTTTGCCATAATCATATTTTGATGAAGAGGCAATTAGTGTTAGTGATTGTTTAAGCATAGCCTATTTGATGTCAACAATATAGGCTATCAAATTCAAAGCAAGAACAACAAATAAAACACTTCATTGATCATCATTAAGCACAAAAAGAGAGCATGAATTAACAAATGGTTGAAGCTTAGAGAGCTTCATTACCCCTAAATTGAAGGGGTTTAGCCTCTCATATTTGTCATTTGATTAACAAATGTAGCTTGCAACATGAAAGCAAAAAGAAAGCAAAATAAAAGCTAAATGAAAGAAAACTATTCTAATTGCAAAAAAGAAAATCTACACTACTAGCATGAAAGGAAATGAACATGTAATTAAAAGGAAACAATAATTACATTGCATAAAAAAAGAAAAGTTACATGAAGTAGAAATGGTTAAGTAGCCATGAAAAGAGAAAGAGAGCTTGTCTTTTTATTTTGAGCCTAAACTAAACTAAAGAGAGACTAAGGGAGAGCAGAGGGTTACATGAAACATAAGGGGATTTTATACATGTGTTAAACCCTAATTCATATTTTTGGGGAATGCCCAAAATACCCTCTTAGGAAGTGTGGAGGCCAAGTAATCATTAGCTTCAAATAATCCTCATTTAAGTGTACATGAAGCCATTAATTCCATAAGCATGTGCATTAGCCTCTAATTTGTACATTAAGGTAGGTGGGTAGGTGGGGTCCTCCATTATCTTCACTTTGAATTATTTCCATCTTCATTTGTTCTCTTCACTCTTGTGCATGCATATATCATCATATAACCACTTGTAAAATTCACCAAATTTCCTACAAAACAACATAGAAAATTCCAAGTAAATTTTCACAATTTAATAAATGCATAAAAATGACCATTTTGCCCTTATATGAAGATGAATATGTGACAATTTCATATAATTTGAATTTTGGTTTAAACAAGTTAAAATACCCGATATGATCATTTATTTGATTTAAATAGATTAAATATGGTGGTAAAAATATGCACATTTATGTGCACATCAGTATGTATGTACGTACGTACGTACATATGTATGTTTGTGTATATGTATATATAATTCTATAAGTTATAAAATATTAGTAATAATATGTAAATTTATAAAATAATACATATTTTATATATGCATATTATATTGACATCATATTAATGCAATAAATTAATTTTAAGTGTTTATATAAATTTTAAAACAATAGTAAGTGTAATATAATAAATAAATTTTAAATGCATATATACACATAAAATATTTCAAAAATATAATGTAATATATTATTAAAATAGTTTTTTAAATTTAAACATATATAAATAAATTAAATTAATGTTTAAATGTTTAATATATCTCTACTACTAATAAAGAAAATTCGTTGAACTAATTTACTCGGTGTCTTTTTGAAATTCCAAAAATGCCCTTGCTTTCCGTTTATAGTCTGGGCTCATACGGTTACCACTGCTTCCGTTACTCGCATTTATATAATCAGCTTTCAAATATGTACTACTATATTGCTGGTGATATGTATCTATGATTCTTTGTGTGTATGTGGACATTTTTATTACCAGGTTAATTGACCAATCTTCTATTTCTCTTCAAGTAGCAGATGAGCATACGGAATGCAGATTACTTTATTAAAACTGTTGGCTTTAACTTTTTATATTTTATGCATATAATTGTAGCATACAATTATTTAATTATACTACATACGTTTCAGATGCATCAAATACATGTTACATTAATTATTAAAGATTAGTCATTAAATATTATGACTTAAACTGGTAATTCATTTTGCTTATGTAAAGGAACTTACGGTTACAATGAAATTGAAAAGCATTAGAGATATTGGATTTTTCCATCTATCATTAGACCACTGTTTCCAACTCGGTATTAATGTTGATTACTATGAGAAAGGGTTAACTACTTCTAAAACTGCAAAATTGTTTTCATGCAGATTGTGAAATAACTCATTACTAATTGATGTATTAAAGAATCTTCAGTCTGCATAACTAACGGCTCAAACAAAATATCAACATATACAATAATACAAACAGCCCGTGTGCGAAGCACGGGCCCATACTAGTATGTATAATATAAATAAATGTATATAATATGTTTAATAAAGTTTTAATTTAATTATATATATAATATTAAACTAGCTTTCGGCTATACCTGGAAAAAATATTAATTAATTCTTTTATATTTATATATTTCCGTATGGAAATACGATTAAAATTTAAAAAAAATTAAAACATTTTCTAAAACTTACATCTTATTTTATAATAATCATAAATATATTACATAACTTTAAAACTAATTATTTATACGTATATGAATTTAATTCTAAATAAAAGATATAATAATTTATTAAAATTTGAATTAAATATATATATATATATGTATAAATTATCTGAATGCTATATATATAATAAAATAAAAACATAACGTTTATATTTGATATATTATATTAATTTTAATCCTAGCATTAAAATCAATTTAATATTGTATTTTAATTATTATTTTTATAAATACCTAGCCGTGAGCTTATAGTGTGACAAACATAAATTTTGTTCTATTTTTAATTTAGATAAACTTATATATATATATATATAGTCTATCCTATGGTGACAACACTGATGTATGTAGATTTGTGATATCGAACTACTACTAAAACCAATATGGCACTATAATAAATATATACATTGTATATATTTTGTAAATTTGAATGTACCTTTGCCTATGCGAAGATAGCACATGTTGCAACGTGGAATCTAAACTCCTTGAATTACTATATCTAGAAAATGCTACCTTTTCAAATGCAGCCGCCACCAACAATCGAATTGAATTTTATTTGATGTTTTAAAGGTTGAAAATTCTGAAGTATATCAGGGAATATAGCTAGCCTAATATGGTCTTGAAGGAGAGACTAAAAAAAGTGAGGGTTGGAGAGCTTAAATAAAGGAAATACAAACGAGAAAAATATGGATCTGGATCCCTATTTTTGTCTTACCAATTCTCTCTTCTTTAATTCAAAACTATCCTCACCTTTTTACCATCTAATGGCTGGCCTCTCTCATCCTATATATCGCTGGCTATTACAAGCCCCTTATGGGCCTCAAAAATACTTCAAACCCGAATAATATTTAACATACTTAAATCCAATTTAAATGTGTATCGATATCTGTATCGATAAATGTATTTATAACTATTATATACACACTTTTTAATATTATTCAATACACATCAAATGAAATTTTATAATTAATATTCATAAATATTAATTAATTTAATTTATTTATAATAGTTATAATTTAATTAAATTGGGTGCTAATAGAAGTATTCAACGTTTCAATTGTGTTACTCTTAAGTGTAAATTGGCCAGTGATTAATATCGACCAATTCAAATATTAACGTTCACTCGTCATTTAGTAGGTGGTGTGACGTTATGGCCAAATTTATCGCTTACCAACATCGATAAAATCTAACTTTACATTATTAAGTGTTATTCGATAATGACAATTATTTACACCAATTCTTTACGTCAAAACTATATCACCGAGGACTTATGGAATTTGGTAATGGTCAAAATTCCAATATAGTACATATTCAACTTTAAAGTACAAACACAAAGTCTTTAGTTCAATAATAACAATTATTATTGACCGTACTGCTCTAATTAGAGACTTTGACTTTGAGTTGTTTTCAGTTGACCATGATACTAACCTCATATATCTAAGAAGACGAATCCTCTCTTGAATAGTGTTTCACTTCCAATACTTCCACTCAACCCAGCTATAGTCGTTCGATGGATGTTGTTCCATGATTTAGTTATAATCAAAGCGAAGTTTCCACATCGAAGATCAATAATATTCTCGAGTCAAGAGAACGGTGTAATATTGTCATGCTGGTATTTTCTGTTTGACCTTAGTTATATTAAACAACAGAAAAATTATCAAGTGATTCATTCCATAATTATCCAATGAATATCAGTACGTAACCGTCTGGTGCCCCCACAACCATGAGTAATAAACTATCCAATACTTGGAGAGCGTTGCATACTCTAGTCTCAACATATGTATTGCTATCCAGTCACGATACATCTTGATGAGGAATATTTAAAATGGTACGTTTATTTTATTGTGATAAATCACTCATGATTACAACACATTATAACTACTATCACAAAACATACCATTTATGGTTTTCTATTAAATATACTTTTAATTAAAATAGTTAATTAATTAATATAACATATTATATCAAGTATATACTAGAAAGAAACCACCTTTTATTTCGAACAAGATTGGTTATCGAGTTAGATATATGTAACAAATTACATAATTGCCTTTAAAGCATACCCCTAACTCTATCAATCTCCCACTTGAACTTGGGACCAATTATGGAATCTTATTCCAACTTCTTCAATCAGTTTTCAAACTAATTGGTTTAGTCCCTTAGTGAATGGGTATGCTATTTTGTTTTATTTATCTACTCTATCAATCAACTCTCTTCGACGCTGATAAATTGCATTTATCATATGGAACATTTAAGAGTATGTCCCTTGACTTCTAGTGAGCTCTATGTTTTTTACGTACTGTATCGTGACATCGTTATTGTATAACTATGTCTTGGGATTCTCAATGTTTGGAATCACCCTCAACTAAGTTATAAATTTGAGCATTTTTTATACAATTCTTTATTATGGTGCTATTCAAGGCAATGTATTTAGCCTTTTTGTTTAATCAGCTACAAACTTTCATTTGGAATATTTCCAACCTAAAGCTTCTTAATTAAGGTTGAACACATGAATTTGATATTGATATATTATACTCAACATCACTTACAAAGTTAGAGTCTGAACACACTTTCATAAGGAGTTTGTTATTTTCATAAACAATTCTCTAGTATTTTGTAAATACTCATGAATACTCTAAACTACCATTCAGTGATCATTATTTGGATTTTATTTTTTCTTCATGCATCAAACGCATAAGCAAATTATGATATTGTAGATAATACAACATGTATGATAATTCATATTGTCAATACATAAGGAATCAATCTTACATGTTCCATATTAAACATTTTAATATGTTGTCTTTGCATATCGTTTGGGACATTCCCTACAAATTTTATAATTATTATAAAAGATATAATTTACAAATCCAATATCAAGTATTAAGCAATCAAACTAGAACTGATTTTAACATAAGTACATTGTTGACAATCTTAATATGTTGTTCACTTATAGTTTTAGAATGTACCTTTTAATGTTCTTTCTCATGGACACATGCTTCCTATGCATTTTGACTAAAAACCAAACTATTCGATTATAGTTTTGAGTGGATTGGATAATGTATATATACTAATATAATTTAATTGCATTTTGTAATTATTTTCTCCATATTTTTCTTTATATATGAAGTCGTTAGAATAGCTTGAAGAAGGAGGAAGAAGAATAAGTAAATAGCTTAGGAATTTATGAAAGAGGAGTGTTGTATTTATAGGAAATTTTGAAAACAAAATATCTAAACATGAATGGACCAAAATGCCCTTGCCCACACCCCTTTCATCACCTCAAATGCACGAATACTCCCTCCTTTCAACCTCCAAGTGCCTGTGTAAGAGTGTAAGGTGAGTTTATTGTTTACAGACACAAGTTACTCATTTACAAAATTTCAATTTCGTAATCACATTCAATCTATTTTGTATTACTTCATTGGTTTATATATACTTTGAATTCATTTAATCACCACTAATTGAGTCAATTACTGCAATTGCTTTCGAATTAAATTTTTGAACTAAACAAATAGGTAACTTATACAATTGTAACCATTAAAAATTTAATCAACTTTAAGTTTATTACTTTCAAGCAAATAATATGATTACTTATAGAACATTGACTTCTTATTTATTGTAATCCAAATTCATTAATTTATTAATGCTTACATTTATTTCCTATATCCAATTTGTTACAACTTTACCTATAATTAACACTATTTCCTTTATTTAGGTTATTATTTCAAACATAGATCACAAGCTTACATTCCTTTATACTATCTTAGGGAACCAATGTACATTTCTAATACTTTATTGCATTTATTGAAATCAAATTTCCAAATTTACTAGATACAACAAATTATGACCTTACAGTTATTTCAATTAATTGGGATTGCGCAAAAAAATTATTTATTAACATAATTGCATTAATTTATATTCTGTAACCAATGAATCAATATATATTTCACACATAAATACACTGATTGTATTGGTTTATACTATATTCCATCTTAAACTAAGTCATAACATTTGAATCATTATATTAAATTGGAAATGTTCATTCACGTTCATTACTTATTAACTTGCAATAACGTATTTCTTTAATTTACATCTAATTACTGTTAACCATGTTTTTATGGCATAATCAATTCAATACTTACCTCTAATTTCTCATATTCAATTTATATCTAGGTATAAAAACCTTCACTACTCCATTTATTACTTTACACAATAAAATAACATTTAAACTCATAAATGTAATACCCAATTTCATTTTAAATCCAATTGATTTCCAATCAAAGTTTATACATATTTCAAACCACTATTGTAATTACTCCCAGAACATTGGTTTTATTAAATGACCATTTATTATAATTTAATTTCCTTAATTAAATCCAATGTTTACATTTCTTTTCACATTCCAAATTTTATAACTAAGTATACATCTACATTATTCCCTACTTACAAAATTTGAATTAATTACTATTTATTAGTTGCTTTACTGATCAATTCAATAATTGCATTGGTTTATCTTATATTAAATTTATTACCCAACATTCCTATATTCATCTTAGATTTTTTTAAATGGCTATATTCCAGAATGTGAAATCTTGTCTATTACACATATTAATTTAGGTTTTAAAACTAATTAATAAAGTTTCCTTAGTCCAATCCTTTTTACCAATTTAATTTACATTCACACTTCCATTATTATTTCAACAATCATTAAAGTAATGTTTATCAACAACAAAAACATTATGATTTATTTATCTAACATTGATTGTATAAGTTTCCCATTTATTACGTATTATAGTATCAATTGATATAATTTAAAATCTGTTTCCCAAATCTATTACTTTTCAATCAATTAAAACTTCACAATTGTTTACATCAATTTGGATTTACACTACATTTATTATTTATCAACTTGTTCTAACCTTATTACCTAAATTTACGTTCAGTTACTATTGAGCAATACTATTTAATTTCATTCAATAATTCCACTAGTTTTACTCAAATTACCGTTATTGTAAACCTTATTTGTTCATTAAAATTAAATTTTGATTCCAATTAAATCAACAAATTCAACATGCAATTTATAATAGTTATTTACAAGTATGAATGGAATTAAGATTTATTTCAAATATTATCTTAGTTTACATTAACATAATAGTTTATTACCTTTAATGAATTTAATCCCCAATTCATTACATGCAATCAATTTGACCTTACATACTTCAATATTCCCACCTTCATCTTAATTCTAATACACTATAGTATCAAATTTCAATTTCTCACAATAAACCCATTTATTATAAATTGCGTACCCATTTATTATAAATTTCAATTTGCTTACGTAAGGAACAAATTATAACTTATAATCAGTGTTCCATATGTATTGCTATCCAATCACGATACATCTTTTCATGCTGGTATTTTCTGTTTGACCTTAGTTATTGTAATAACCCGACTTTTTCTCCACAGAAAGTCGGATCATTATGAAGAAAGAAAGGGGTAGAAAATAGAAAAGAGAAGAAGAGAAAAGAAACAAACACAAATACTCACAGCGGAAACGAACAAAATATATTATATCACATAAATATTTCACAGTATCATATACAACACTTATCAGAGTTACACAGATTATACATCACATACTAGACAGTTATAAACATCTGTCTAGTTATTACATCTCAATACAAACAAAGATCTAAACAAGATCAACACAGCGGAAACTACTATCTATATCTACAATGCTGAAGCCTCCTGCTCCATTGCTCCTCCACAATTCGTCAAGGCTAACCTGAATCCCTTGGCTACTCGTAAAAATTTGAGTACCCAAGAGTTTATAAAACAGAAATAAACAACTTGGGTCAGACATGGGTCTGGTGTGAGTAACAGGTTAAACTTGTTTAACTTCAGAACCTTTTGAAAGAAAAGGTATCACGTAAGACTTCCCACACATAAACATGGGTAAGTTTTTACCTTACGCTAACCAAAACATTTGATAGGAAATTCGATTGTATTATAATAGGGTCTAGGGTTTCCAAATAAATATGAAATAGCTGAAATTGTTACATTATTAAATTCCAGCATACTAGCCACAAAGTGGGTTATACAATCAAGTCCGTTGGCACTTATTGGATTTTGGATTCCATACAATGGCAGGGCTACCGGGGTACCGCCCGTCACAGTACGTGGCCTAGATCACCGTACCGAGGATCACTCCCAATCCCCTGCAACACAAGGTCGGAACATCCCTTACTGGATAATTCCCGCACAAGATACCTCACGGTTGGGATCAGCAACCGCACCACTAAGTCGAAAATAGAAAGGGACATCTAGACAGAGGTAACCTTGTCCTACTTGGGTGCTACCCACTAACCTTGCTGCACCTCCCCTGTTTTAGCCATTCCCGGTTTGTGAGGCTTGAGGTCACGATTACCTTTAAATAGAACACATCTATCTTAGAATGCTCATCGTCCACCTGACGATGTGCTGAAAGCATTCAATCCATACAAGTTCGTTCCGGGTTCGAACGAAACCGAAGGCATTATCTCGTTACACTCGTTTTGGAATCACCCTCAGAGTTAACGACAATAACCCTTGCACTCTGAATCTTCATCTTCACTTGATTCACGACCTATCGTTAATTTGGATCGATGTGGTATTCGGGTCTCCAGACCTGGAAATCCGGTATACGGAAACCCGATCCCGGTCTCATCGAAATCCAAAACGTATCTTTTGAGGCCAAGTTGTTTTAAAGTTAAAACAATTCAATTCTTATCGATACTACACACAGATAGATAATTCACAATAGATAATCCATATTATCAACCAAACAGATAATTCATATTATCATTTCAATCCAACCAAATATCTATATCATAGATCAGCACATCTCTTATCAGAGATATTAACAATGCAAAGCATTCAATATCATTCATCCATTCTTAAGTAATGATTTATCATCTCTAATTAATTTAAAGTAAATTAAATTAATTACTTCATCCTATAAATCCTGTTTACTTAATTATTAATTAAACCAATTAATTAATCATTACTCTAAGTATCTATCTTAATTAATCATTCCTGATTAATTACCCTTTAATTACTTTAAGTAATTAATACTTAATTAATTTCACAAATTAATTATCTTAAACCATTCAGTAATTAATCTTTAATTACTTCATAATTAGTTAACCATACTTAATTACATTAATCTTTAATTAATTATAATTAATTAATTACTTTAATCACTTATTATTTATTAATTAATCTTAATTAATCAATTCTTAATTACATCATTAATTATATTAATTAATGATCCTTAATTACTCCATTTAAATTAATTATATTTAGTTTAATTAAACCATATTTATTAATAACCTTTGATTAATCACATTGAGTAATTACTACCCTTAATTACTCTTCCATAAATTAATTACTTATTAATTAATTACCTTTTAATTTAATCCCTTGATTAATTATTCAAAGTAATTAAACTCAAATTACTTTTATTAAACCATCTTTAGTTAATTACATCCACTAATTAACTTTAATTACTTTCCTAAGTAATTACACTTCACAAATTACATTTAAGTAATTATACTTAACCAATTCCATATTAATTAATTAATCTAATTGATTATCAAAATTAATCCCATTTATTGATTTATTATTTAGTAATCCTAATTAATGATCCCTCATTAATTATTAAAACCCTTAAATTACTTCCTTTAAGTAATTAAGCTTTAATCAACTTTTAATTAATTACAACTTAATAAATTCTTAATTATCAATTAACTAATCTTCACTTACTTAATTAATTGCTAAATAAACTTTTAATCACTTGATAAATAATTCCTAATCATTTATTATTAACCTATACTTAATTAAATAAATGATTCTAAATCCCAAATTAATTAACACTCAATTAATTAACTTAAAATTCTTAATTATTTAATTAATTAACACCAAATCATTAATTAAATTAAATTATTAAATTATTCTTTAATTACCTTATTAATTTAATTACTCCTATATAATTAAATCTTAATTACTTTCTGAACTAAGGTATTAACCTTTAACAAAAGTCTTTAAAACATTTTACTTTAAAATCTTTCTTTTAATTCATTTTAATTTAAAAGATTTAAAATAGATTACAATTTAACTTTAACCAATATTTAAATCAAATATACAAAATCTTTTTAAATCAAATGTTAAGGACACTTAACATTTATAAAAGAAATTTACAAGATTTTTAAACCAATTTATTTAATTTAAAAGTTCTTTTAAACTATACTTTAAACATTTAAAGATGTTTAAATATTAAAATAAAAACTTATTTATTTTTTTACAACTGGGATTTAAGTTTAAATTAAATCCATACTTTAAAATTTTAACTTAAACTTTGTTTAAATTTCTGTTTTCAAATTTTAAATCAATTTTAAAATTTAAAAACACACAGTCTTTAAAACCTGTCCATTCAACTTACCCGAGCCATATATCAAAATACCCGAGCCAAAACCCTGTTTTCCCGAGTACTCCTTCGAGTTTCTTCTTCCCCTTTTATTTTAAACTTTGTTAAAATAAAAACTTAAAAACAGTTTTTAAAACTCACGCGAGTCTTTCCTTCGAAATCCCGAGCCAACACCCAGTTCTCATGAGAACGACTTCGAGCCAAACCTAACATCCACTCGAAAACGTCTTCTTCCTCAACTATCAACTTCCAGATGTACGAAACGTACATGTACACGTGCACAGGCGAATTGGTCGCCTACGATCATCTATTCCATCGCCGACATCTCGTCCACGACCATCTTCCACGATCTCAGTCACCAGAAACTCGAACAACTTCACAATTCGAATTCGAGCAATCTCGATCAATCCTGGAAGCAGCGAACTACTTCAAAACCCAAACCTGTCAACGGCCAGATCTTCCCCCTCCGATCATCGTTATAGTTGAAACCTTGGCTACAACCTCGTCATGGTCCCAGCCACGCTTTCCCAAAGCCACATAACACTCGATCAACCATGAAGTCAGAAATGGTCGAATTCCAAACCTGGTCAAAACTAGGTTTACGAACTACAGATGCTTGCCTCTGTCGCCTTGATGATTGCGATCATCTCCATCCATTTTTCCCAACATCCTTGTAGGCTCCTCCATCACCTCTCACAAGCCCGACCACCCTTGATCACGTGATCACCAGAAATGCTCGAAAACTTGATTTCCAGACAAACCCAAATAACTCATTCAATAGTCCATTAAAAATTGTGATTCAAGCTTTAAAAATCAGGATTTTGTACAGGGATTCACTTTATAAACTTGAATTAATAATTCAAGATATTTGAATATATCACTTATTTTATCTATTAACTGTTTTTAAGGTTTTTCCAGAGTAGTCTGCTTTGTTTAATTAAAATACAAAATTTAAAACTTACTTTACAATCAAACAAACTAATTTTGTTTGGACCTTAAGTTCTATCATCAAGAATAATCAAGCAGAAATGATTTTGGAAGTAAGGCATGAGCTTGAGAACTTAAACAGAGGTAATCTACAGGTTATCAACATTCATATATTTGTTTTTACTATAAGAGCAATGTACATATGAATATTCACACAAACATACTTTTAGATATTAACATATAACACAAGTTACTTCATCTATAAGTCATATACATCAAAACAAAAGGGGTCTCATGTTTATTGTTTCAAGTCAGAGACTTAAATCAGGATCAGGGAAGTTTTAAAACAACAGATATACTCACATCATAGATTCGCAAAGAAACTTGCACATACATATACTAGTAAATCAAACATTATTTATCACAGAATTAGACATGCATCATAATTTCCTAAGTTAATTTTAAGTAAAATGTTACTCACCAGATATGAGAAGATAAACAGAGCACCTTTGGTATTGAAAACAGCTTTTAAACTTTTAAAACTTGAATGCTGGAATTTGTATAAGAATTTGAAAACTTAGGTGCAGGCAAGATGATTTGAGCTTGCTTTGATTATCTGCTACATGCCCTCTTTCTTTTATTCTTTGAAAATGCTTTGCATGCTCCAGTTTAACTTGCTTTCAGATTTGAAAAGTATGTTTACAGGCTTTGCCTTTGATTGTGGAAAATGCATTACAGGTTTTGAATTGATTTTCTGGTTTGAGGAGTTGATTACTAAATTGGTTTGAGAGGAAGGTTTAATTTCAGATTTGTTTTCAGGAAATTTTGTTTCGAGAATTTATATTCAGTTTTCTTTAGCTTTTGGGAATGAAGATAAGAAAGGAAATGAAGATAAAGAACAATGTTTGTATAGGCTGAAATAATTTCTTAAAAATAAAAGAAAATAGAAATTTAAAAGATGGACACTTGTCATACATCTTAGTTCATAAATTTACACATATTACTTTGAGTCTTAATATGATAACACTTGTCTTTTATTTAGTTTATATTTATTTTAAATGTAAATAAACCTTTTACTTAATTTATTAGTTACTTACCTATATATATATATAAAGTATTTTAAAGAAAATAAAACCAATTATGTTTATAATTAAAAGTTATACAAATATTATAATATCCAAACAATTTAAATATTTATTCTCTTGAATTTCAAAGCTTAAATTCAAATTCAATTAAATTAAATCCTAAGATTCAATTTAAAAAGTCAAGTTATATATATATATATACATATATAACTATTTATTCAATTAAATAACAATTTCATATTCTTTAAAATCCATTCATATTAATAAAAATAATACATTATACTTATTATATGAAATTAACATATTTGATATTTAAATAATTTATATAAGAGATTATATTATCAAGTGGTATTTTAAAAAGAAACAAAACAAGCCTTTTTGTTAACTCTTATATAATTTTAAATTTAAGTAAAAATATCTTAAGTAATTAAAGTATTTTAAAACTATAAATTTACTAATTTATATAACTTTGAAAAGTCATATTAAATTAAATCTAAATTCCCAATTTACCCAAAGCTTCTATTTACAATATATATAAATAAATATATATATTCAAATAGAAAATATCTTATTAATTTTTAAAAGATAAAATCACCAATTAATACTAATTTAATCAGATTATTAAATTAAATTCAAATCTTATTATCAAAGATCATTAATATCAATTTAATTATTTAACAGATTATTAAATTGATATTGTTAAAATTTCCGGGATATTACATTCCTCCCCCCTTAAAATAATTTCGTCCCCGAAATTTAAACAAAGGTAATTTAATAATCTTATTAAAGATTTAAATTCAAAACACAAGCATCTACTATCATCCATATGCTAGCAACCATAGCAACCAAATCATTCAATCAAACAATTCAACTATCTAGACTAAATTCTAGATAAAATTCCTCGAGTTTCCCCAAGTATATATATATACCGGGATACTCGCTCTACAAACAATCTGAACAATCAATACTACTAAACTATAAAGCTCCTACTCATCTATATCTACAGAACTAAACAGAATATCAGACTACAGACGAGTCTGACTCAACTCTGATCTGAGGTAGAACACAAGCACAGACTGGACAACTCACTTCTAGAAATAAGGTTCACCGATCCATAAAAAAAACTCAGATACTCCAGCAAAACCTGAGCTGCTTCACCAAACTCTATCTCTAGGAAAACATCCTTCAACTAGACTGAACCATTGGTATCACTCATGGAATCCAGTCGATAAGAAAACTCAACCTTCAGATGCGGACAAACTTCTGACTTCTCTGAAGACATCCAGAAAAATTCTAACAACCCAAGAGAACACTCAGACAATCGCAAGTCAATTTTGCGATCAACCCATCCTAATTCCAAACAGACTGTTCTCTCATTACCAATCAGAACAGCTTACACTTATTTATCCAATTTATCGAAGAAATGGATATACTCTGCTGTTTCTGAACTCCACTTCAGAAAAACTGCTCAGCCAGAAAAACTTCCTGCCAATCCAAGAATACTCCGAGCTGCAACGCTGCCACAATGCCAAAGACTTCCTAACCAAAGCTCTTCGAGAAACTCGGACTCCAAACCAACAGAAACACTGTGCTGAACTCAGCCACACTTCAAAGATAAACTCCGAACCATTGCATTTTCCTTCGGAGATCGATGAAATCCTTCACCACAACAAAGCTTACTCGAGACGGTATTGGGTATACAGTCTCGACAAATACACTTCCAACCTCAACATTTAAATTCCAACCATTGGTAGTCGTGTTTCACACACCACTACCCATCTACCTTTATAACTTATATTGGAAAACCCGAACAGGTAACCCAACAAATAGGTAGAAATATATATATTTAAAATGATACTTTTTATATAGAAATTATTTCTGGGTAAAATTATTTCATTTACCTCTTTAAAACAATATTGTGTCCGTTGGCCTGGTTCAAGTGTTTAGAGATCCCTATCAATAACGTTAGCTACTCGTATTGACCAGAATCCATATACCACTCAACCGATCAATTAACACAATATAAAACCATTTTATATAACTAACAAATACGCGCTCTCATATATATATATATACACTCGGACTCAAACAGGTTGCTACAGATCCTATTTCTAATGAACAATCCTTCCGAACCTAGGTATTCACTCAACCTAGCGTTCTGATATTCACTTAACCAAAAGCTTAGGCATTCGCTCAACCTATGCTCTGATACCACTGTAATAACCCGACTTTTTCTCCACAGAAAGTCGGATCATTATGAAGAAAGAAAGGGGTAGAAAATAGAAAAGAGAAGAAGAGAAAAGAAACAAACACAAATACTCACAGCGGAAACGAACAAAATATATTATATCACATAAATATTTCACAGTATCATATACAACACTTATCAGAGTTACACAGATTATACATCACATACTAGACAGTTATAAACATCTGTCTAGTTATTACATCTCAATACAAACAAAGATCTAAACAAGATCAACACAGCGGAAACTACTATCTATATCTACAATGCTGAAGCCTCCTGCTCCATTGCTCCTCCACAATTCGTCAAGGCTAACCTGAATCCCTTGGCTACTCGTAAAAATTTGAGTACCCAAGAGTTTATAAAACAGAAATAAACAACTTGGGTCAGACATGGGTCTGGTGTGAGTAACAGGTTAAACTTGTTTAACTTCAAAACCTTTTGAAAGAAAAGGTATCACGTAAGACTTCCCACACATAAACATGGGTAAGTTTTTACCTTACGCTAACCAAAACATTTGATAGGAAATTCGATTGTATTATAATAGGGTCTAGGGTTTCCAAATAAATATGAAATAGCTGAAATTGTTACATTATTAAATTCCAGCATACTAGCCACAAAGTGGGTTATACAATCAAGTCCGTTGGCACTTATTGGATTTTGGATTCCATACAATGGCAGGGCTACCGGGGTACCGCCCGTCACAGTACGTGGCCTAGATCACCGTACCGAGGATCACTCCCAATCCCCTGCAACACAAGGTCGGAACATCCCTTACTGGATAATTCCCGCACAAGATACCTCACGGTTGGGATCAGCAACCGCACCACTAAGTCGAAAATAGAAAGGGACATCTAGACAGAGGTAACCTTGTCCTACTTGGGTGCTACCCACTAACCTTGCTGCACCTCCCCTGTTTTAGCCATTCCCGGTTTGTGAGGCTTGAGGTCACGATTACCTTTAAATAGAACACATCTATCTTAGAATGCTCATCGTCCACCTGACGATGTGCTGAAAGCATTCAATCCATACAAGTTCGTTCCGGGTTCGAACGAAACCGAAGGCATTATCTCGTTACACTCGTTTTGGAATCACCCTCAGAGTTAACGACAATAACCCTTGCACTCTGAATCTTCATCTTCACTTGATTCACGACCTATCGTTAATTTGGATCGATGTGGTATTCGGGTCTCCAGACCTGGAAATCCGGTATACGGAAACCCGATCCCGGTCTCATCGAAATCCAAAACGTATCTTTTGAGGCCAAGTTGTTTTAAAGTTAAAACAATTCAATTCTTATCGATACTACACACAGATAGATAATTCACAATAGATAATCCATATTATCAACCAAACAGATAATTCATATTATCATTTCAATCCAACCAAATATCTATATCATAGATCAGCACATCTCTTATCAGAGATATTAACAATGCAAAGCATTCAATATCATTCATCCATTCTTAAGTAATGATTTATCATCTCTAATTAATTTAAAGTAAATTAAATTAATTACTTCATCCTATAAATCCTGTTTACTTAATTATTAATTAAACCAATTAATTAATCATTACTCTAAGTATCTATCTTAATTAATCATTCCTGATTAATTACCCTTCAATTACTTTAAGTAATTAATACTTAATTAATTTCACAAATTAATTATCTTAAACCATTCAGTAATTAATCTTTAATTACTTCATAATTAGTTAACCATACTTAATTACATTAATCTTTAATTAATTATAATTAATTAATTACTTTAATCACTTATTATTTATTAATTAATCTTAATTAATCAATTCTTAATTACATCATTAATTATATTAATTAATGATCCTTAATTACTCCATTTAAATTAATTATATTTAGTTTAATTAAACCATATTTATTAATCACCTTTGATTAATCACATTGAGTAATTACTACCCTTAATTACTCTTCCATAAATTAATTACTTATTAATTAATTACCTTTTAATTTAATCCCTTGATTAATTATTCAAAGTAATTAAACTCAAATTACTTTTATTAAACCATCTTTAGTTAATTACATCCACTAATTAACTTTAATTACTTTCCTAAGTAATTACACTTCACAAATTACATTTAAGTAATTATACTTAACCAATTTCATATTAATTAATTAATCTAATTGATTATCAAAATTAATCCCATTTATTGATTTATTATTTAGTAATCCTAATTAATGATCCCTCATTAATTATTAAAACCCTTAAATTACTTCCTTTAAGTAATTAAGCTTTAATCAACTTTTAATTAATTACAACTTAATAAATTCTTAATTATCAATTAACTAATCTTCACTTACTTAATTAATTGCTAAATAAACTTTTAATCACTTGATAAATAATTCCTAATCATTTATTATTAACCTATACTTAATTAAATAAATGATTCTAAATCCCAAATTAATTAACACTCAATTAATTAACTTAAAATTCTTAATTATTTAATTAATTAACACCAAATCATTAATTAAATTAAATTATTAAATTATTCTTTAATTACCTTATTAATTTAATTACTCCTATATAATTAAATCTTAATTACTTTCTGAACTAAGGTATTAACCTTTAACAAAAGTCTTTAAAACATTTTACTTTAAAATCTTTCTTTTAATTCATTTTAATTTAAAAGATTTAAAATAGATTACAATTTAACTTTAACCAATATTTAAATCAAATATACAAAATCTTTTTAAATCAAATGTTAAGGACACTTAACATTTATAAAAGAAATTTACAAGATTTTTAAACCAATTTATTTAATTTAAAAGTTCTTTTAAACTATACTTTAAACATTTAAAGATGTTTAAATATTAAAATAAAAACTTATTTATTTTTTTACAACTGGGATTTAAGTTTAAATTAAATCCATACTTTAAAATTTTAACTTAAACTTTGTTTAAATTTCTGTTTTCAAATTTTAAATCAATTTTAAAATTTAAAAACACACAGTCTTTAAAACCTGTCCATTCAACTTACCCGAGCCATATATCAAAATACCCGAGCCAAAACCCTGTTTTCCCGAGTACTCCTTCGAGTTTCTTCTTCCCCTTTTATTTTAAACTTTGTTAAAATAAAAACTTAAAAACAGTTTTTAAAACTCACGCGAGTCTTTCCTTCGAAATCCCGAGCCAACACCCAGTTCTCACGAGAACGACTTCGAGCCAAACCTAACATCCACTCGAAAACGTCTTCTTCCTCAACTATCAACTTCCAGATGTACGAAACGTACATGTACACGTGCACAGGCGAATTGGTCGCCTACGATCATCTATTCCATCGCCGACATCTCGTCCACGACCATCTTCCACGATCTCAGTCACCAGAAACTCGAACAACTTCACAATTCGAATTCGAGCAATCTCGATCAATCCTGGAAGCAGCGAACTACTTCAAAACCCAAACCTGTCAACGGCCAGATCTTCCCCCTCCGATCATCGTTATAGTTGAAACCTTGGCTACAACCTCGTCATGGTCCCAGCCACGCTTTCCCAAAGCCACATAACACTCGATCAACCATGAAGTCAGAAATGGTCGAATTCCAAACCTGGTCAAAACTAGGTTTACGAACTACAGATGCTTGCCTCTGTCGCCTTGATGATTGCGATCATCTCCATCAATTTTTCCCAACATCCTTGTAGGCTCCTCCATCACCTCTCACAAGCCCGACCACCCTTGATCACGTGATCACCAGAAATGCTCGAAAACTTGATTTCCAGACAAACCCAAATAACTCATTCAATAGTCCATTAAAAATTGTGATTCAAGCTTTAAAAATCAGGATTTTGTATAGGGATTCACTTTATAAACTTGAATTAATAATTCAAGATATTTGAATATATCACTTATTTTATCTATTAACTGTTTTTAAGGTTTTTCCAGAGTAGTCTGCTTTGTTTAATTAAAATACAAAATTTAAAACTTACTTTACAATCAAACAAACTAATTTTGTTTGGACCTTAAGTTCTATCATCAAGAATAATCAAGCAGAAATGATTTTGGAAGTAAGGCATGAGCTTGAGAACTTAAACAGAGGTAATCTACAGGTTATCAACATTCATATATTTGTTTTTACTATAAGAGCAATGTACATATGAATATTCACACAAACATACTTTTAGATATTAACATATAACACAAGTTACTTCATCTATAAGTCATATACATCAAAACAAAAGGGGTCTCATGTTTATTGTTTCAAGTCAGAGACTTAAATCAGGATCAGGGAAGTTTTAAAACAACAGATATACTCACATCATAGATTCGCAAAGAAACTTGCACATACATATACTAGTAAATCAAACATTATTTATCACAGAATTAGACATGCATCATAATTTCCTAAGTTAATTTTAAGTAAAATGTTACTCACCAGATATGAGAAGATAAACAGAGCACCTTTGGTATTGAAAACAGCTTTTAAACTTTTAAAACTTGAATGCTGGAATTTGTATAAGAATTTGAAAACTTAGGTGCAGGCAAGATGATTTGAGCTTGCTTTGATTATCTGCTACATGCCCTCTTTCTTTTATTCTTTGAAAATGCTTTGCATGCTCCAGTTTAACTTGCTTTCAGATTTGAAAAGTATGTTTACAGGCTTTGCCTTTGATTGTGGAAAATGCATTACAGGTTTTGAATTGATTTTCTGGTTTGAGGAGTTGATTACTAAATTGGTTTGAGAGGAAGGTTTAATTTCAGATTTGTTTTCAGGAAATTTTGTTTCGAGAATTTATATTCAGTTTTCTTTAGCTTTTGGGAATGAAGATAAGAAAGGAAATGAAGATAAAGAACAATGTTTGTATAGGCTGAAATAATTTCTTAAAAATAAAAGAAAATAGAAATTTAAAAGATGGACACTTGTCATACATCTTAGTTCATAAATTTACACATATTACTTTGAGTCTTAATATGATAACACTTGTCTTTTATTTAGTTTATATTTATTTTAAATGTAAATAAACCTTTTACTTAATTTATTAGTTACTTACCTATATATATATATATAAAGTATTTTAAAGAAAATAAAACCAATTATGTTTATAATTAAAAGTTATACAAATATTATAATATCCAAACAATTTAAATATTTATTCTCTTGAATTTCAAAGCTTAAATTCAAATTCAATTAAATTAAATCCTAAGATTCAATTTAAAAAGTCAAGTTATATATATATATACATATATAACTATTTATTCAATTAAATAACAATTTCATATTCTTTAAAATCCATTCATATTAATAAAAATAATACATTATACTTATTATATGAAATTAACATATTTGATATTTAAATAATTTATATAAGAGATTATATTATCAAGTGGTATTTTAAAAAGAAACAAAACAAGCCTTTTTGTTAACTCTTATATAATTTTAAATTTAAGTAAAAATATCTTAAGTAATTAAAGTATTTTAAAACTATAAATTTACTAATTTATATAACTTTGAAAAGTCATATTAAATTAAATCTAAATTCCCAATTTACCCAAAGCTTCTATTTACAATATATATAAATAAATATATATATTCAAATAGAAAATATCTTATTAATTTTTAAAAGATAAAATCACCAATTAATACTAATTTAATCAGATTATTAAATTAAATTCAAATCTTATTATCAAAGATCATTAATATCAATTTAATTATTTAACAGATTATTAAATTGATATTGTTAAAATTTCCGGGATATTACAGTTATATTAAACAACAGAAAAATTATCAAGTGATTCATTCCATAATTATCCAATGAATATCAGTACGTAACCCTCTGGTGCCCCCACAACCATGAGTAATAAACTATCCAATACTTGGAGAGCGTTGCATACTCTAGTCTCAACATATGTATTGCTATCCAGTCACGATACATCTTGATGAGGAATATTTAAAATGGTACGTTTATTTTATTGTGATAAATCACTCATGATTACAACACATTATAACTACTATCACAAAACATACCATTTATGGTTTTCTATTAAATATAATTTTAATTAAAATAGTTAATTAATTAATATAACATATTATATCAAGTATATACTAGAAAGAAACCACCTTTTATTTCGAACAAGATTGGTTATCGAGTTAGATATATGTAACAAATTACATAATTGCCTTTAAAGCATACCCCTAACTCTATCAATCTCCCACTTGAACTTGGGACCAATTATGGAATCTTATTCCAACTTCTTCAATCAGTTTTCAAACTAATTGGTTTAGTCCCTTAGTGAATGGTTATGCTATTTTGTTTTATTTATCTACTCTATCAATCAACTCTCTTCGACGCTGATAAATTGCATTTATCATGTGGAACAATTAAGAGTATGTCCCTTGACTTCTAGTGAGCTCTATGTTTTTTACGTACTGTATCGTGACATCGTTATTGTATAACTATGTCTTGGGATTCTCAATGTTTGGAATCACCCTCAACTAAGTTATAAATTTGAGCATTTTTTATACAATTCTTTATTATGGTGCTATTCAAGGCAATGTATTTAGCCTTTTTGTTTAATCAGCTACAAACTTTCATTTGGAATATTTCCAACTTAAAGCTTCTTAATTAAGGTTTGAACACATGAATTTGATATTGATATATTATACTCAACATCACTTACAAAGTTAGTGTCTAAACACTCTTTCATAAGGAGTTTGTTATTTTCATAAACAATTCTCTAGTATTTTGTAAATACTCATAAATACTCTAAACTACCATTCAGTGATCATTATTTGGATTTTATTTTTGCTTCATGCATCAAACGCATAAGCAAATTATGATATTGTAGATAATACAACATGTATGATAATTCTATTGTCAATACATAAGGAATCAATCTTATATGTTCCATATTAAACATTTTAATATGTTGTCTTTGCATATCGTTTGGGACATTGTGACGCCCCACCTCTATGCTCATAATAACAAAGAGTATTAAAAGAAATACTGTCTATTATTACAAAAAATAAGGCTGGATAGGAGCGACCATCCGTAGTTGGCCTTACACTAATATTGGTTACCTCGATAGGAATGGTATATACTTTTTATTTTTCATCACTTATTTGTTTAATCCCATCGACATACCCAATTCTAGTACAAAACGAACTACGACGGTTCATAATAGTTTAGGACATTAGATATAATAATAACACAGATAATATAAATGTGGAACACTGATAAAACAAAAGTCTCGTATATATATAACTGATGTCAGTTACAATATAGTTGACACAATACATATGATACAACTACAACTGTCGACTCTGGAAGTTATATATACAAGTACATTATCAACTAATATACATGAATACATATCATCCTATACAATGACACGACTTCTACAAAATGACAAAGACACTTCAAAAGATGTGAAAAGTCTTCATAGCCTGAACAGCAACTCAAAGAAGGAAATCTACAACCTGAAATAACTCGGGTCTGACCCGAGTATTAAATTCAAAAGAAAATAATACACGGGTCAGTCTAATTCAAACTCAGTTATTAATGCACAGAAGCAATAATAATCAAATATCAAATAGACGACAGTCACAGAAATCTCGTATATCCAATCTCTCGATACGAGAATTGGATAACGGCAGATATAACACTAAACAGTGTTAAACGACATATCAAAAATCCAAATCAGAATACAAATCCAAAACATTGAAATTAACCAACGAAACAATTCAACAAATCGAAACATTAATTTAAAACTGTCAAAACTGATAGGGCTGTAGTACACGCACGCGTGTACTGCCTCCCAACTATCGCAGGAGATACGCGAAAGCTCAGTGAAAGTCACAATGATCGCAAGGTCAAACCCCGAAATTGGGTTTAACTCAAGTGAATTTGAAAACAGACCCAAATGCATTAATACAATGCAAACCAACAAGGGCAAAACTGCATATAAAACTAAACTGCAGTCACAAATGATTACGAGGTGCAAACTGCAACAAAACTGTACAATATAGAAGTAGTGAAACAGGTTCAAGTTGAACCATGAACCAGTGCAACTCAGTGCAACCCAAGTCTGCAACATATAAATCAAGTGCAGTTTATCACAAACAAGACCAAGTGCAATAAGGACCAAAATCAACTAGGAAAAACACTTGAATACAATGGCAAACTGCAACATGTACTACAGCCACCACTTGAATTCAATGGCCAGTACAAGGGACAACAAATCAAGCTGCCAATAAAAATCAATGCATCAATGCAATGAAACCCAACAAGGCAAAAATCTCAATAAAAAGCACTGCAGCCACCACAATATTTTAAGGGCAAGACTGCAACAGTGAAACATACATCTATATACATACATGAATGTATGTATACAAATGGTCAAATGAACAGAAGGCAAATTGAACAACTACAAGTGCAGGTAGCAGAAATAATGCAAACTACAACATGAATAGCAGCACATTCAAGGTGCACAGAGAAATGTGCACATGACAATATAACAATTTCATAAACAAGTTCAAGTGTGCTAATGCATAAGAACTTGAAGATATGCAACTCAACTTAACTATTATGATCAAACTTAGTTCAACATGACGGCAAGCAGTGCCACGAGGCCACCAAACCATGAACAGTGAAGGCCACTATAGTGGAAAGAAATAAGATGGCCAAGTGACAATGTACATGCTTCCAAAACTGTCGGGCTATAAAAATGAACCACACAGTGGATGTCCAAACAGTAATGTAGCAACAAAATGAAACAGTGGATGTAACGACCCGATATTTTGGACCATTCGCAACCATTATAAGTGTATAGGTAGACGCTCATGCCAGACCTGAATTGCTCAAAATACCGCGTTGTTAATTTAAATTTGGCAAAACTGAACATATACAGTAAATAAATAATCACAGATCACAGACATAGAGTAATAAATGCAGCGGAAATAAAAGAGATAGTAGTTCATGAAGCTACTATATAAATGTATAAGTTACATCAGAGTTAAACCAGATACAACGGAAGAGTAACACGATACATCAGATACAAATCAGAATACATCACTGGAATCATCGAATACTGAAAGCTAGATAGATAGCTGGATCTTCAAGCAAAGCTCCAACTCCAAAGGTGAGTCTCGAATACTGGTACACTCAGTCTGACCCGAGCGTAAAGCAAAAACACAAGACACTCGAGTCAGGATTAACATTCTTATATTAATAAATCCAACTCAAGTGAAATAGCAATTGAAATATAAGTAACTCAAAGGATGTTTGGAATAACCATCCTTTAAGGATCCGTTAAACTATCTACTAGGTAGTAGTGTACGATAAGTAGATAATGTCTATCAGTAATATAAGATATCAAAATAGTGTTAAGGCGTTACCATTATTCTCCTTAACACATTTTTATTCCCAAGAGCATATCAAGGTTAATCTAATTAATTAATCTTTAATCAATTAAGATAAGTAATTACAAGATCGTTAATTACTGTTTATGATTAATTAAGGTTAATTAATGAATGTAGTTAATTAAAGATTTATTATTTAATTAACTAGAAGGTAATTAATTAATGAAGTAATTAGAGGATTAATTATTAATATAATTAATAAAAGTTGATTAATAAAAGTGATTAATTTAAGTATGATTAATTAATTGTAATTAATTGAGAATTAATATAATTAATTATAGTTAATTAATTAATGAAGGTTCATTAATTATTGAGTTAATGATAGTAATTAAAAGTTAATTACTGTATATGGTTAAGGATAATTACTGAATGTAATTAAAGTATAATTAATCAAGGAAGATTAATTAAGGAAGATCATTAAGAGATGATTAATTAATTAATTTGTAATTAATTAATGTTAGTAAGCTCCAGAAGTATTATGAGATTTTTCCTATGTTCCCAAGAGGATTAGTTCTTTGATCTATAGGATTAAATGGCCAGTTCGGATAACTGGAATTCATTTTATTTCACGTATCTCTGAGGGAATACGTGTTTGATCTGTCACTGGTTGTGGGATCAGCAGTTCAGAAGGATTTGGTAGTTGAGATGGTTTTGAGTTTAGTCTGATATTTTGTTCAGATTTGTAATCTAGATAGGAAGGAGTTCTAGATTATTGTAGATAGTTAGTAAAGATCCTGTAGAACGAGTATCCCAATATATATATACTTGGGGAAACTCGAGAAAATTCTATCCATAATTTTGAACTGGATAGTTAAATTTGTTTGATTAAATTGTTTGCTATGATTATTAGAATATGATTGATATGTATGGTTGCTGTTTGAAATTAAAATTAAAATTTTGCTGGGTTATTAAATTATCTTTGCTTTTAAATTTCGGGGACGAAATTATTTTAAGGGGGGAGGAATGTGATATCCCGGAATTTTGGCAATATCAATTTAATAATCTTTATTAATAATTAAATTGATTTGTTGATTTTATTTTATAAATTGACAAGTTTAATTCTTTTAAAAGTTAATAATATTTTAAATTGGCAATACTTATTAATATCTTTTCTAACAATTTAAAATTGGTAAGATTTATCTTTCAAAACTTATATAAATGTTTTCTATTTATAATGTATATATATATTGGTATATATATTATAAATAGGGAGTCTTTAATTTAATAAAAGAATAAAACCTGGAAATCAAAGAAAGAAGAAATGAAAGTCTGGAAATTCAAATCAAAAGGAGATCAAAGGCAAAATTTAATAACAGCTTCAAATCTTCAATTTAAATCTGAAGACATGCAATCAGATAAGGAAATCAAACAGCAAGATTAAAATTCAACAAGCAGAAAGGAATTGCTCGGGTTAAGCTCGGGATTTTTGATGTTTTTCTCGAAGCAGGAGAGTAGTGGGTAGTCGCGAGTGTCACTTCGAGATTTCTACGAGTTTACTCGGGTTTGGGATTAGCTGGTATTAAGAATTTACAGTGGTATGTAACAACCCGACTTTCTATGCCAGAAAGTCGCATCATTATGAAGAAAGAAAGGGGTAGAAAATAGAAAAGAAGAGAAGAAAGAAAGAAACAACAACAACGATCTCACAGCGGAACGAATAAATTATATTAATAACATAAACTATTACATAGTATACAACACTTATCAGAGTTTACATAACTATACAACACATACTAGACAGTTATAAACATCTGTCTAGATATTACAACTCAATACAATACAAGACTCTAACACAGATCTCAACACAGCGGAATACTATATCTACGAATGCCGAAGCCTCCTGCTCCATTGCTCCTCCAGAATATTCGTCAAAGCTAAACCTGAATCCCTTGGCTACTCGTAAAAATTTGAGTACCCAAGAGTTTATAAAACAGAAATAAACACTTGGGTCAGACATGGGTCTGGTGTGAGTAAACGGGTTAAAATTGTTTAACTTCAAAACCTTTTGAAAACAAAGGTATCACGTAAGACTTCCCACACATAAACATGGAAAAGTTTTTACCTTACGCTAACCAAAACATTTGATAGGAAATCTGATTGTATTATAATAGGGTCTAGGGTTTTCAAGTAAAATACAGAAATAGCTGAAATGCTTACATCTCACATTCCAACATAGTTGGGCACAACTAATACGTACGGCACTTATTGGAGTTTGGATTCCATACAATGGCAGGGCTACTAGGGTACCGCCCGTCACAGTACGTGGCCTAGATCACCGTACCGAGGAGTACGCCCGCTCCCCTGCAACACAAAGCCGGAACCATCCCTTACTGGATAATTCCGAACAAGATAATCCCGTAGTTGGCGCAACCAACTACACACTAAGCCGAATAAAAGAAAAGGGACCTCTAGACAGGGATCTATCTTGCTCTCAGTGGGTGCTACCCACGAAGCCTTGCTGCACCTCCCCTGTTTTAGCCATTCCCGGTTGATGAGGCTTGAGGTTACGATTACCTTTAATCAGAACATATCACTTAGAATGCTCATCGTCCGCCTGACGATGTGCTGAAAGCATTCAATCCATACAAGTTCGTTCCGGGTTCGAACGAAACCGAAGGCATTATCTCGTTATACTCGTTTTGGAATCACCCTCAGAGTTAACGACAATAACCCTTGCACTCTGAATCTTCATCTTCACTTGAGATTCACGACCTATCGTTAATTTGGATCGATGTGGTATTCGGGTCTCCAGACCTGGAAATCCGGTATATGGAAACCCGATCCCGGTCTCATCGAAATCCAAAACGTATCTTTTAAGGCCAAGTTGTTTTAAAGGTTAAAACAATTCAATTCTACTATCTATTTACACACAGATAGATAATTCATAGATTCACAAAAGATAATCAACATTATCATTATAAGCAGATGATTCATATCATTATGCAACCAAAGCATCCAAATCATACAATATCTATTATCTCATATCTGAGATCTCAAACCATTCAAGGTAAATCAATATCATTCAGTATCCTTAAGCAATGATTTATTAATCACCATATATAGTTAATTTAAAATGAATTAAATTAAATATTTCATCTCTAATTAATTTAAAGTAAATTAAATTAATTACTTCCATCATTAAAATCTTGCTTAAATCATTATTAATTAATTATCAATCAATTAATCAATCATCATCCAATAATTCAATTTAATTAATCATCCTTGATTAATTATTTAATTACATTCAAGTAATTAGTATTAAATTAATTATACAAATTAATTATTCTTAACCACTTATAGTAATTAACCTTTAATTACTTCATTTATTAATTAACTATAATTAATTACATTACTCCTTAATTAATTACATTAATTATTCACTTCATTTATAATTATTACTTAATTAAACAATTCTTAATTACATCATAATTATATAAATTAATGATCCTTAATTACATTTTATCATTAATTACTTTATTTAAATTAATTACATTGAGTAATTAATCTTTAATTAAACCATAATTATTAATCACTATTGATTAATCATATTCAGTAATTAACTAACCTTAATTACTTCTTAAAATAAATTAATTATTCCTTAATTAATTTCTTAATTAATCCCTTGATTAATTTCCATTAAGTAATTAACTACCCTTAATTACTTTATTAATTATATCAGTAATTATCCATTAATTACTTTCCTAAGTAATTAATCTTCATTAAATTACATTTAGTAATTACTTCACAAATCATTAAATGATTATCTTAAATTAATTAAACTTAATTAATTAACTTAACTAATCAAAAGAAACTTAATTAATTACAATGAGTAATTAATATCTTAATTACTTCCATTAAGTAAAACAATTCACAAATGATTAACCTTAATTAATCTATTTAATAAATAAAATTAATCATAAATAAACCTTAGTTAATGATCTATATTAACTATTCTTTAATTATTTTTCTTAAATAATTAAACTTTAATTAACCATTATTGATTACAATTTAATTAATTTCAATTACCAATAAATTAATCTTTCATTTCTTAATTAATTAAGTACCTAACAATAACTTAATTAATCCTTAATTACTTAAATAATTTATTCCTAACTATTAATTAACAATCTTAACTTATCAATTAATGATTCTTAATTTCAAATTAATTACCCTTAAAACTTGATTAACATTCATTTTGAAAACTTGTTAATTAGGCTTGCTTTTGTTTCTTTTTTTAAAAACTTGAACTTGATTTACTTATAAAAATTTGAAACCTGCTATTAAATAGGAACCAACCCGAGCCCTTGCGAAACACTACTACTCGAGTCATTCCCCTAACAAACCCGAGCCTGCTTCGAGTCAATTCCCCTACTCATCTGCTTCGAGTAAATACGCAAAACAACCCGAGACGATCCCGAGTTTCTTCCTTCTTCTCCAAAGCAAACGAACCGATAGCACAAACGTGCACGTGGTGCACGTACACCACCAACTCCGACCACCGTAGATCACCGCGACGATCCTCGACCATCACCTTCAACCTCGCGAACCCATACGCGCCTCCAGATCACCCATAATCCATACAAATCGAAATCGAGATATTCGACCAAACTTGAAAATCGCCATGGCCAGAAACTGCTGCCTTCCCGTTGCCTCCGATCTCGAAATCACCTATCCACTTCACCCATGCTTCGTCACACCTTCCAGCTTGCATCCCCACTAATGCGAACCACTCCGGTCTTCCATAACCATCGCGAGAGCCCCCTGACAGCATCGTTCCAAAATGTCTCTGGAACCCTAGTTCATCGTTCCCCGACCACCACAGCCATCTAAAAATTTTCTCACTATTTTTCCAGAGATCCATACTCTACTAGCAACCTCCAGACCAAACCCCATCACACTCGATCACGTCGATCACCAGCATTCTACAAATTCCCAAATCTCGTCTATCTCGAGATAACTCATCAAATACTTGTTTAAAAATCTTGATTTGATTTCCAAAATTCATCAATTTACAATACGAATTTGTTTATATAATTCAAACTTGATTCCTAGATAATCAATTTTTGACCTGTCTTTGATTTCCTCTGTATATTTTCAAATTTTGAATTAATTTTTAATTATAAAATCCTAATACTATTTTTAGAATTAACATTATGCTATAATGATTATTTTTCATTCATAGATCAGAACTTAATTCTGATTTCAAGAGCAAATATGAATTTTTAAAGGGTAAATCAAGTATAGGAAGTAACAGAGACATCTTGCATATATTCAGATATACACATATATAACCACAGCAAATTCATCACATATTCCAGATGAGATAAATCAATGCAAATCATATTATAATTTCCTATACAAATTTATCACATGCATCCATATAATCACAATTTAAAACTGTTTTTAAAAAAAAAGTTTACTCACCATTTGAAATGCAGAGACTTGAAAACTGAGATTTGAAAACTGAATCTCTTGACAAATTTGAAAACTTTGAATTGCTTTGATCCCTTTTTGAAACTGAAAAGCTTTGATTTGCAGAGACTATAATTTAAGACTTTGATTACTGGTTGCTTGCTTTTGAAATTGGGTTTGCATGTTTGAAACAGAAATAGGCCTTTGATTTGAACTGGAAAGAATTTGCTTTTGATCTCTGAAATGCTTTGAAACTGGAAGCATGTTGTAGAGATGACTTAACTTTGAAACTGAGATGTTCTTGTTTTTGATTACAGGCTGAAACTTGTTTGATTGCTCTACAGGTTTTGATCTTTATTTGAGTGATTTGGGAAAAATGTTTACAGGGTTTTGAAAACTGCTTACAGGTTGTTTTGAGGAAAAGATTTCAGGTTTTGGATTTGTTTTAAAATCTAGAGTTTGTTTTGGAAATGTTTTCAGGTTTTGGGTATTCTCTCTGATTTAAAACGTGGCTGCAGTTTGATTTTAAAGAAAATGTGATAGAAAAAGTGAATGAAGAATAAGAAATGGTGTTATATAGATTTAGTTTTTGATTTATTAAAATTAAAGAAATAAAAATAAAATTTTGACACTTGTCACCTACCATACTTAATTATCTTACACATGGTTTTTAAGAGATTATTAGATTAACACATGTAATTTTACATGCACAATTAAATTTTAAGTGATTTTCTTAAAGCTTTTAAATTACATTTTCTAAATAGATAAATACATATCTTATTTTATAAATGCTTTTCTTAATTTATAAAAATAAACTTTTTAAAAGAAAATAAAATAAAAACCAATTAGATTTTAACTAAATCATATATAGTATATTTAATCCATTTTAAATGCTAATATAAAACTTTTATATTTATCTACTATCAACTAAATACTTTATAAATTCATATAAATAAATTCCTTTAAGGAAAATGATATAAAAGAAATCTTATTTTTTTAAATCAAAACTTTATTCGTATATTTTTAAATCCAAACTATATTATTTCATTTTAAGATATATATACATCTTTAAATTCAAATTTAAATCCAAAATATTTAAAATCATTATCTTTAAAGATTCAAATTTAAATTCAATTTAAAAATCCAATTTAAAATCAACTCATACATATATAAAATTAAATAAACACATTATTACCTTAAAAATAATAATTCTATTTTAAAACCCACTTATATCTATATTTATAAACATTTCTTTATTATTATTTATTATTGTTTGAAAATAACAACTTTACCAATATTAATAAATTAATTTAAAAGATTATCACATTTTAAATTCCCTGAAATCCCGGGATATCACATTCCTTCCCCCTTAAAAGAATTTCGTCCTCGAAATTTAAAACGAAAGATAATCCAAAGTTTTTATTTTATTTCAACCAATCTAAGAATACCTATCAGCCAACATAAATAAACAACCAATTTTATCCAAACAAACAATTCAAATCAAATAATCAATATTAGTTATCCGGACACAGACCCGGATAAGCTTCCTAAATTTCCACGAGTTTCCCCAAGTATATATATATACCGGGAGACTCGTTCTACAAACAATCTAAACTGTGAAGCTACAGAGCTCCTACTCATCTAGATCTACAAAGCTAAACAGGATATCAGACTACAGACAAGTCTGACTCAACAACCAAATCCTTCCCGAACTACTGGTTCCAAAACCAGAGATAGATCAAACACGTACTTCCTCAAAGATACGCAATATACTCTGAATCCTAGTTATCCAAACTGGCAATTCAAATCTTATAAGCCAAACACTTATCCTTACAATACTCAAGAAGAATCCAATATACAACGGAGCTAACTTCCTGGTCTTACCCAATCTTATTGCTCCCTTTACCGGAGAAAATCTCAACAATAACAAAGTCTCCAACTTTGAATTCCAAATTCCTCCGTTTCTTATTCACAGAACTCTTCTGACGATCCTGGGCTGCCTACATCCATTTCGATCAGCTCAACCTTTGCTGATGCTTCTTGAAACAACTGGATCATAAACAATCCAACAAAATGATCCTTTCAAGATCTACCCAAAATCCAAAATACAACTCTACTCCACCATCATCAATAGACTACAACTTACTTCTCTTATCCAGAAAACCAAAATAGATGCACTTACCAATCTGAACTCAAATCCAGAGAAATTTCCTATAGAAATCCTCCAATCCAAACACTGCAACTTCCAGGCTCTTCCAGCTGACACCTTGCTTCCGCTGCACCACTCTGATCTAGAGAAGATGAGAATGCCGTCGATGAACTCGAGCACAAACTAGACAACACATCCTGGAGATAAGGTTCAACAGATCCATAAAAAGAAAACTCAGAAGTTCTAAGAAATACTGAGCTGCTTCACCAAATCCTTTCCCTAGGAATCAACCTTCAACTAGCTGAACCACCGGTATTAATCCTGAAATCAAGTTGATACGGAACTCAATCTCAAATGCAGACAAACTTCTGACTTTGCTGAGACATCCAGAAAATCTCTGATAACCCAGAAGAACACTCAATCAATCGCAAGTCTCTTTTGCGATCAACTCGACCTAACTTCCACAGATACTGTTCTCTCTTCACAAATTAGAACAGCTCATACTTAACTATCCAATTCATCGAAGAAATGGATTCACTCAGCTGCTTCTGGACTCTAACTTCAGAAAAACTACTCAGCCAGAAACTTCCTACTAACACACAGAATACTCCGAGCTGCACCGCTGCCACAGATGCCAAAGACTTCCTTACCAAAGCTTTTCGAGAAACTCGAACTTCAAACCAAACAGAATCACCATGCTGAACTCAGCCACAACACCGAAGCAGACACACTTCCACAACTTGTTCCAAAGAAAACATCTTCGGGAACATCCATAGTCACTGTGTCTCATCACACAGCTACTATTACCTGAGGTATCAAGATACCATCACTCGCTTCTGCTCAACCGACAGATCCAAACTTCAAAAATAAACTCCGAACCTTAACAGGTTTCCTTCAGAGATCGGTGAAATCTTTACACCACAACAAAGTTCACTCGAGACAGTATTAGGTCTACAGTCTCGTCAGATATACTTCCAACCTCAACACTCAATTTCTAACTATTGGTAGTCGTGTTACTCACACTATTACCTTATCTACCTTTATAACTTATATTGGAAAACCCGAACAGGTAACCCAACAAATAGGTAGAAATATATATATATATATTTAAAATGATACTTTTTATATAGAAATTATTTCTGGGTAAAATTATTTCATTTACCTCTTTAAAACAATATTGTGTCCGTTGGCCTGGTTCAAGTGTTTAGAGATCCCTATCAATAACGTTAGCTACTCGTATTGACCAGAATCCATATACCACTCAACCGATCAATTAACACAATATAAAATCATTTTTATATATAACTAACAAATACGCGCTCTCGTATATATATACTCAGACTCAACAGGTTGCTACAGATCCTATCTCTAATGAACAATCCTTCCGAACCTAGGTATTCACTCAACCTAGTGTTCTGATATTCACTTAACCAAAAGCTTAGGCATTCGCTCAACCTATGCTCTGATACCATATGTAACAACCCGAGGCAGTGGCGACCGGTAGGCTTTGCAACCATCCCAGACCCACCGTGGCATACAGTGATACCTCGAATTTGCTTTTACGGCCAGCCTCTCGACTCGCAACCAACCCCTCAATGGGACATGTAGGGGTAAGAGTCTCCCGTTCGCCACCAAACCGCGAAGCGAGAACCCCCTATCATGCTGTAATGTAGCAAACCCGATCCCGGTCTCATCGAAATCCAAAACGTATCTTTTAAGGCCAAGTTGTTTTAAAGGTTAAAACAATTCAATTCTACTATCTATTTACACACAGATAGATAATTCATAGATTCACAAAAGATAATCAACATTATCATTATAAGCAGATGATTCATATCATTATGCAACCAAAGCATCCAAATCATACAATATCTATTATCTCATATCTGAGATCTCAAACCATTCAAGGTAAATCAATATCATTCAGTATCCTTAAGCAATGATTTATTAATCACCATATATAGTTAATTTAAAATGAATTAAATTAAATATTTCATCTCTAATTAATTTAAAGTAAATTAAATTAATTACTTCCATCATTAAAATCTTGCTTAAATCATTATTAATTAATTATCAATCAATTAATCAATCATCATCCAATAATTCAATTTAATTAATCATCCTTGATTAATTATTTAATTACATTCAAGTAATTAGTATTAAATTAATTATACAAATTAATTATTCTTAACCACTTATAGTAATTAACCTTTAATTACTTCATTTATTAATTAACTATAATTAATTACATTACTCCTTAATTAATTACATTAATTATTCACTTCATTTATAATTATTACTTAATTAAACAATTCTTAATTACATCATAATTATATAAATTAATGATCCTTAATTACATTTTATCATTAATTACTTTATTTAAATTAATTACATTGAGTAATTAATCTTTAATTAAACCATAATTATTAATCACTATTGATTAATCATATTCAGTAATTAACTAACCTTAATTACTTCTTAAAATAAATTAATTATTCCTTAATTAATTTCTTAATTAATCCCTTGATTAATTTCCATTAAGTAATTAACTACCCTTAATTACTTTATTAATTATATCAGTAATTATCCATTAATTACTTTCCTAAGTAATTAATCTTCATTAAATTACATTTAGTAATTACTTCACAAATCATTAAATGATTATCTTAAATTAATTAAACTTAATTAATTAACTTAACTAATCAAAAGAAACTTAATTAATTACAATGAGTAATTAATATCTTAATTACTTCCATTAAGTAAAACAATTCACAAATGATTAACCTTAATTAATCTATTTAATAAATAAAATTAATCATAAATAAACCTTAGTTAATGATCTATATTAACTATTCTTTAATTATTTTTCTTAAATAATTAAACTTTAATTAACCATTATTGATTACAATTTAATTAATTTCAATTACCAATAAATTAATCTTTCATTTCTTAATTAATTAAGTACCTAACAATAACTTAATTAATCCTTAATTACTTAAATAATTTATTCCTAACTATTAATTAACAATCTTAACTTATCAATTAATGATTCTTAATTTCAAATTAATTACCCTTAAAACTTGATTAACATTCATTTTGAAAACTTGTTAATTAGGCTTGCTTTTGTTTCTTTTTTTAAAAACTTGAACTTGATTTACTTATAAAAATTTGAAACCTGCTATTAAATAGGAACCAACCCAAGCCCTTGCGAAACACTACTACTCGAGTCATTCCCCTAACAAACCCGAGCCTGCTTCGAGTCAATTCCCCTACTCATCTGCTTCGAGTAAATACGCAAAACAACCCGAGACGATCCCGAGTTTCTTCCTTCTTCTCCAAAGCAAACGAACCGATAGCACAAACGTGCACGTGGTGCACGTACACCACCAACTCCGACCACCGTAGATCACCGCGACGATCCTCGACCATCACCTTCAACCTCGCGAACCCATACGTGCCTCCAGATCACCCATAATCCATACAAATCGAAATCGAGATATTCGACCAAACTTGAAAATCGCCATGGCCAGAAACTGCTGCCTTCCCGTTGCCTCCGATCTCGAAATCACCTATCCACTTCACCCATGCTTCGTCACACCTTCCAGCTTGCATCCCCACTAATGCGAACCACTCCGGTCTTCCATAACCATCGCGAGAGCCCCCTGACAGCATCGTTCCAAAATGTCTCTGGAACCCTAGTTCATCGTTCCCCGACCACCACAGCCATCTAAAAATTTTCTCACTATTTTTCCAGAGATCCATACTCTACTAGCAACCTCCAGACCAAACCCCATCACACTCGATCACGTCGATCACCAGCATTCTACAAATTCCCAAATCTCGTCTATCTCGAGATAACTCATCAAATACTTGTTTAAAAATCTTGATTTGATTTCCAAAATTCATCAATTTACAATACGAATTTGTTTATATAATTCAAACTTGATTCCCAGATAATCAATTTTTGACCTGTCTTTGATTTCCTCTGTATATTTTCAAATTTTGAATTAATTTTTAATTATAAAATCCTAATACTATTTTTAGAATTAACATTATGCTATAATGATTATTTTTCATTCATAGATCAGAACTTAATTCTGATTTCAAGAGCAAATATGAATTTTTAAAGGGTAAATCAAGTATAGGAAGTAACAGAGACATCTTGCATATATTCAGATATACACATATATAACCACAGCAAATTCATCACATATTCCAGATGAGATAAATCAATGCAAATCATATTATAATTTCCTATACAAATTTATCACATGCATCCATATAATCACAATTTAAAACTGTTTTTAAAAAAACAGTTTACTCACCATTTGAAATGCAGAGACTTGAAAACTGAGATTTGAAAACTGAATCTCTTGACAAATTTGAAAACTTTGAATTGCTTTGATCCCTTTTTGAAACTGAAAAGCTTTGATTTGCAGAGACTATAATTTAAGACTTTGATTACTGGTTGCTTGCTTTTGAAATTGGGTTTGCATGTTTGAAACAGAAATAGGCCTTTGATTTGAACTGGAAAGAATTTGCTTTTGATCTCTGAAATGCTTTGAAACTGGAAGCATGTTGTAGAGATGACTTAACTTTGAAACTGAGATGTTCTTGTTTTTGATTACAGGCTGAAACTTGTTTGATTGCTCTACAGGTTTTGATCTTTATTTGAGTGATTTGGGAAAAATGTTTACAGGGTTTTGAAAACTGCTTACAGGTTGTTTTGAGGAAAAGATTTCAGGTTTTGGATTTGTTTTAAAATCTAGAGTTTGTTTTGGAAATGTTTTCAGGTTTTGGGTATTCTCTCTGATTTAAAACGTGGCTGCAGTTTGATTTTAAAGAAAATGTGATAGAAAAAGTGAATGAAGAATAAGAAATGGTGTTATATAGATTTAGTTTTTGATTTATTAAAATTAAAGAAATAAAAATAAAATTTTGACACTTGTCACCTACCATACTTAATTATCTTACACATGGTTTTTAAGAGATTATTAGATTAACACATGTAATTTTACATGCACAATTAAATTTTAAGTGATTTTCTTAAAGCTTTTAAATTACATTTTCTAAATAGATAAATACATATCTTATTTTATAAATGCTTTTCTTAATTTATAAAAATAAACTTTTTAAAAGAAAATAAAATAAAAACCAATTAGATTTTAACTAAATCATATATAGTATATTTAATCCATTTTAAATGCTAATATAAAACTTTTATATTTATCTACTATCAACTAAATACTTTATAAATTCATATAAATAAATTCCTTTAAGGAAAATGATATAAAAGAAATCTTATTTTTTTAAATCAAAACTTTATTCGTATATTTTTAAATCCAAACTATATTATTTCATTTTAAGATATATATACATCTTTAAATTCAAATTTAAATCCAAAATATTTAAAATCATTATCTTTAAAGATTCAAATTTAAATTCAATTTAAAAATCCAATTTAAAATCAACTCATACATATATAAAATTAAATAAACACATTATTACCTTAAAAATAATAATTCTATTTTAAAACCCACTTATATCTATATTTATAAACATTTCTTTATTATTATTTATTATTGTTTGAAAATAACAACTTTACCAATATTAATAAATTAATTTAAAAGATTATCACATTTTAAATTCCCTGAAATCCCGGGATATCACAATATACAAGACCGTAGTTTCCCCAAAACCGGAAGTCACCAGAGGGCAATCCATATACTAAAGGTACAAAACAAATTCGTAGTGGTCGCGTATATCGGGATCCAAGTATGACAAGGCACATGAGGCAATACCCAAGGTAGTGAAACTACCGTTTGCCTGATCCGGACTGGTGAGAACGCATCGCCGCAGCGACCGCAACACCGCGAAACAACACTCCCAAAATCAAGGGTGCACCAATCGACAACAAGTAATGAGTAGTTCGAAGAAGTGTGTTCGCTTGAGGTAGCTGACCTCCATTGGCCCGGCACGGCTCCTGTTTTAGTCATTTCCAATTTGACACAAGTGTCAAGGCTATCCATTATCGTTCTCTTTCTTCAGTCATTACGTACATCATTCCAACCACTTCATTCTGGATCATACTCCGCGCATAGTTATTAAAGTGGTTTTCGGTTTAGACAGAGAGTATGTCCATAACCGATTCCGGTCTCTTTAATCATTTAATAACTTCAAAGCCAAATCAATTACAATTTCAATTAGAATTTGTAAATCAACATTTCATTTGTCTTTCTAAAACAATTTCCATAATTTACGTTTCAAAACTTCCAAATTATCATTTCAAAATCTTATAATTCAATTCCAATTTCTATTTAAAACAATTCAAATATTGATTTAAGTTCGTAAACAAGTTTCATTCCGAAATCATTTAAATAAATTTTATTTAACATTCAAATTAATTTAAACTCATTTATCGATTTCATTCAATATTCGTTAAGTTACTTTATCATTCAAAACAATTTCTATTAAATTTCCATTTCATTAAATCAATTCTTAAGTTCAACTTCATTAAATCAAAACTTACAATTTTGAATTAAACTAAATTCGTCAAATCAATTCTTTCAATTACAAATCTTACATTAATTCCAAAAATATCACATTTTCATTTCTTGTTAAAGAAATTCCATTTCACTTATTTACTTTCTTAAATAATTTTCCAAAAAAACTTACTTAATCAAGAAAACTCAATTTCAATTATTTACGAAGTAAAATTCACTTATTCAAAAGTTCAATTTTACTTATTAAAGAGTTCAATTCAATTTAATCATTAAATAATCCAATCTTATGTAATTATTAAATAATTCAAAACTTAATTATTAAATAATTTCAAAGTTTAATAATTTCAAACTTAATTATAATTTCAAACTTAATTATAATTTCAAACTTAATTATTAAATCATTTCAAAGTTTAATAATTTCAAACTTAATTATAATTTCAAACTTAATTCAATAATTTTTCAAATTAAACAACATTCTTTCATCAATTACATTGTTAATATTTTGTTTCAGATTATTATATATTAACATTTTCCTTTCATTAAAATTCAAATTTCAACTTCATTTCAAAACCATATTATTTATTCAAATAAAATCTTCAATTTACATTCAAATCAAATTATTGACCAATCGGGTTTTTTTTATTTAATTCTCTATCCTAGGTCAAAGTTCAATTTGGGTATTTATCATTTCAACCCGATTCCAATTCAATTCAAAATCAAAACATAGCAAAGGGAACTTGCAGTGTGATAACTGGGATGGTGTCAAAGTAAATAAACAAACAATAACAACAATCAATATCAATCCAATAATCAATTCAAATAATCCCGAAATAACCGTATTAATTCACATTGTTGTTTGTGCGAATTAATATAATTAATTCTAGAATCTACACTATCATTTCATGTAGATTAAAGATTATTACATTACAGTTCTTCACTTGTCATCTATTTACAATTTCATACATCATCAATTTAACAACATACATTCAGTGGTTCAAGGTGTAATTGAACAAATCCTACGTGTCAATAAATTCAACAGTTAAAGGGGTCATATTATACAATGTCATTAAATCAAATTTAACATTTAACTATCCTATATCAAGTTCAATTGCATACTATTTATCATTTTAACATTAACAATTTAACGTCCAATATAAACATCAACAATCAATCAATTATCAGCCAAACTGTATTATCATCGCATAAATAATTAACAGATAATGGTGTCAGATGTCACAGGTGAACTGATACAGGTAATAGCATATATAACAGTGTAAATAACTAACAGTTGCATATTTCAATTGTCGTTTCAATTGAAATCAGATTTAATAAATAAAAGAACATTAATCGTGAGTGATTGCTCACCTTTCGAGGTTTGAGGAGTTTTGACAACAGAACAAGGTACGAATTCCAGAGCAAGGCAAGATGAACACGATTCGATGATCAGAGCTGATAGATAGGAATTGATGAAATCAAGTCAAAACAGGATCGATGAAGATATTTGGTACGAGCGACTTATATATATATAACTATATAGTCATATTCCAAAGCCAACATATATTAAACTAAGACGAATAAATCTAAACACATATTAACTAAATATATATATATTTCAAATCATTGCTTCAACTTAAACACAGATATCAAAATCAACGCATACATACATTACATTCTTTTTTTAAAATTTCATATATACGCGTCTATACATATTTCTTTCCCTAATATATGGATTAGAACCACATTATTAATATATTAATATAAAACAATATAGGAAAACAGCATATATAAAAACCAATTTGGTAAAACACTATATTTTTAACCTTATAAGCAATATGGAAACGAATTTGAAAAACAAAATTTTCTAGCTTATACAGTAAATACTTAACCTTTTTATGTATCACTAATGCAACTCAAATTTAATAGATTACATAGGTTTGCAAATATTTAAAACATACTATATTGTAGTAGCAAAGCAGGCTTTAGGCAAACAAAGAAAATTAAATATGTATAAACTATAGATCATATTATATAGTACTACCTTTATTATACAACAACTCAGGCAACACAAAACTTGTATATAATACTTAGTTAACAGATTGTATAAAACTTATATACTTAAACTAACATATATACAACATGCAGACAACCCATACAGCAACTTATATATTAAACTCATTAAAACAGTATTTTTATAACAATATATATATATATATATATATATTACTTTGGTACATCAATATATATCCCTTTAAAAATCCCATATATAAAATATTGCAACAGCATGCGAAAAATGACGGCTACTCTATATATACGCGTATGAATAAACATGTATTTTAAATTGTATATTTTTGCAGATAAACTAACATTATATGTAATCTGTAGTGAGGCCTATACAATTAATCTATACAAACTACATTCATTACTTTATCAAACGATTAAACTAATACTCTTCACATATACATTATATAACTGCAATATGAACCACTACATATTTTAACTAGATATACTTTATAACAAATTCTATTATATAGTATAGAGTATATATTGTAAAAATACCATATGACATCAAGATATTATAGAATACTGTAATATATATATATGCATGCTAACCTATACAACGAAGCAGCAAAGGAGGCTCGGTGGCCATGAAAGCAAGGCGGACGATGGAGGAACAAGGGGGTGGCGATCGAACGGCTGGAAGTACGGGTGCAGAGGTGGAAGGGGGGACCGACGTGGATGTCGACACTGCTCAGTGGTGGAGCAGGAGGCGGGAGGCGGGAGGCGGTTGTGGTCGACTGCTGGTAGCGCGGGAGGGAGTGGAGATGCAGAGATGGAGGCTTCGCGTGCTGCTGTTCACGCATGGAAGAGGAAGCATGGTCGTCGAGTTTGAGTGAAGCTCGGCACAGCATTGGAGGAGGGTGATGTGTCGATGGCTGTGGCCGAAGCAAGGGAGAAAGGCGTGAGTGTATTGTGAAGACCCAAAAGTTGGCCTTCGAAAATCGGCACCCGTACTCCACTTGTACTCAAAATGCCGCAGATTCAAATGCCAAATCTGGTTCTCCGGAGCTTATAACAACATTAAGTAAATAACACAGCGGAATAAAAAGAATAATACATTGATATACAATATCTGATACAACAGAGTGATACAATGAATATCAATATACATCAGAGATATGATACAACAAATAGCAGCGGAAAAGAAAATAGATAACTAATATCAGCAGCGGAACAAATAACTCTAAGCTAGTCTTCAAGAGAAAACTCCAGCAGTAGCTCGAACTCCCAATAACGATACACCAAGAATAATCAAGTGCAGTCCGATCCAAAGACTGAACTAGCTCCAGATAATCTACTAAATCTGAATATCTGAAAAACCAAACTCTAGACTGCTCGTGTAGAAAAATTTTGAGCATCCAGAGTTTAGGAAAGAAACAATAAACTCCGGATCAGTCATGGGACTGGTGTGAGCAACAAAAACAGTTTATCTTTAAAACAAACAACAAAAGAATTTTAAAGTCAATTCGCAATGCTTTTGGAAAATGAAACTACCATAAGACCTCCCACCACACACACAATGCAAACGCAGAATTGGAGGAGATTTCTTCTTATGATAGTCAAAGATGCTTACTACGCAAAATCAAATCATTTTGATATTATTATTAGTGCATAGTGGAAAACATTTCGAAAGTAGAATATAAATCTTAGCCAACATACAACCATTATTGTATGCCTACTATAGCTACTATGTTCAATAGCAGGTTACCGCCACATTCCATAGCAGGTAATACAACTAAAACCGTACAAGTCACGTATTGTTTCTTTGGATTTCCAACAAATGGTCAGGCAAAGGAACTTCCTATCCACGATGGGTACGTCCCTGGAATAGACGACCCGAGAAATAACCTAACATTACGGTTAGATCTCTGCCAACACAAGGCCGGGTTACCTCTGCAAAAATAGGTAACTACTGACACGCGTATGCCATCCCCCGATCGTCACCGATCTTCCCGAGGATCCCCGATTTCCAACAAACCACATAGAAAAATAATGCAGTAACCACAGAGGTTAAGTATCTGGGCTCCATACCATGATACCACCTTTATCCAGAAGGAATGACATACACTAAGGGGCGCTACTCCCTAGAACCTTGCTGCATCCTTCCTGTTTTGACCATTTCCGGGGTGTGAGGCTCGACGAAGTCTCGTCCACAAAGCTACGCTTTGTTCACAAAGCCATGCTTCGGGTCAAACAAATGATCAACCTATGATCACAAAGATATAAGATCAACAAATGATCATATCGCAAATGATCAAACACTGATCATTTCACAGCAACACTCAGCATGTCACATTACCAAATTGGGATATATCGCTGATAAATTTCAACTACATAACCTCTGAGCTCGTACGTCTCAGAGAAGGGTGTTAAGCTAAGAGAATAAATTCTCCGCCACCAACAGAAATGTATTTGAAAGAAATCGGCTTTATATCTCAAAGTGTAATGTCAGACATGTATCCATACAAGTCTGTTCCGGGTTCGAACAGAACCGAAGGCACTTCTTACGAAGCCCTTGCAATTCCGGGTATTCACAATCCCGTCCGGACTTCCCATCACAAAGGGTGATAAAATCTCTATACCGGGGACCAGTCGGTGCAGAGACATTCGACGAGTTGTCCTTTCGTTTTCGTAAATATCCGGTCTTCAACACCGGTCTTCAAATGCCATCCATATACGACGTATCACTATTCGGAATGGGTTATATGACACAAATGTCTTTTCCCGGCTAACCCGAATAACGAGCGCAAACTTCAAAAACATATGGATATGTGATTTTAATTAAGTCACAACTTATTACCCAAAATCTTTTCTTCAAATGGTTTATACCAATTACCATTTCAAATCTTTTAACAAAAAGATTTATTTACAGAGTTCACTTAATTTTCACAAAGATTCATTCACAGTTTTTTCCAAAACAATTTCTGTTTCAATTGGATTAACTCGTTAAATCTTTAAAATAAAGATTCAACTTATAGCTTTCAAAACAATTTCATTTCGAATGGTTTAAACAAAACATCATTCTAAATCTGTTAAAAATAAACAGATTCAATTCATAGTTTTCAAAAAGAATTCATTTATAACTTGGAAAACCATCTTTCAATTCATACTTGAAATTCCTTTAAATTGGAATTTCATTTCTTATATATATACGAAAGCTTTTATCATTTGAAAACAAACAGTTTTCATTTAAGAACAATCCAATTTTATTTGCATGGGTTAAAGTCCTTGAATTATATTCATATTTCAAAATCAATACTTTTAAAAACGGTTTAACCCATATATAACGGTTATAACATCTTTAATCCCTAGTTTCAAATTATAGAATTCGATTTCAAATCTTGAATTTAAGTTTTAAATCAAATTATTTAAACTTCCAAAACTTCATCAAGTTATTCAAAAATAAATCTTATCTTTGAAATTCCATTTCGAAAGCTTTTTAGATTTAAACCCAAATTTCTAATTTCAAAATCAATTGAAATTAAAATTTCAATTTTTAAAAACATCAGATTTAAATTATCTGTGACTTAACCGATTTCCACGTGAAATCCATATTTGTGTGTGTATGGTGTAGTCCAGGGGTTTTACACACAATAGTGCAACATCAATCATCACAGATATATTGATAAGCGGTAAAATCGATAACGCTTATCTTCATTCACAGATTCATAGATAAAATAATTTTATCAGTCACAAAGATTCACTATTACAATTCGATGTGGGTTTCGGATAACCAACTGGAATCCGACTCCCTGTCGCATCGAAATTCAAGTGCCGTTTTACGGGACAAGGGTTTCATATTCACATAGTAATATATCACAGATAATAAATTACATCACAGATAATAAATCACAGATCATAACATAAATCAGGGTGTATCACAAAGCATCATAAATCAGGGATATCAACAATCAAGTCATCCAATAGAATCCAAATATTCGTAAGTAAGATCAGTTAATTTTCTGATTAAATTCCAATTAGATTAATTTCTGATGAATTACTAATCCCGGTTAATTAATCATTAATAAATTCCAAATCATTTGATTTATTATCCTTTAATTATATAAATTAACCTTTAATCATAAATTAATTATCATTTTCAAATCTTTATTTAATTAACCTTTACTTATTTAATTAATCTTTACTTAATTTACTTTTGATCAATTATCCTTAATAAATCAAAATAAGTAATTGTCTCTAATTACTTAATCAACTCTAACCATTAATTAATTTCTTTTAACTAAATAATTATCTTTAAGTAATTTATCATTTTTAAATTTCATGAATTCGCTTAAGACCTTCAGATAAACTCTTTATCCTTATTCAACAATTAATTGTATTTAAGTTTATTTAATAAACTTTTGCGATAATTCTTCATGACACACACTTCAACTTAAACCTTGTAATTACTTAAAGCCATTACATCACATCCTTTAAACTTATTTAACATCGAAATTTATAAAACTCTATTTTATTTCAAATCTGGAATTGTTTACATTCTTCCTTTACAAATTCAAATTCCATTTTAAATTTAAGTACTTTTAAAATCCACTTAATTACTTGAACACTTTTGGTTACTAAAACAATTTAAAAATTTAAAACCTGGTTTATTCACAAACTAAGTTTTCAACTAAACTTGAATTTAGTATTTTAAACTTTGATTTATAAACTCAGTTTAAAACTTAATTCATAATTTTTAAACTTTAATTAAATATTTCAAAACAGCAAAACAGGGTTCAGGTTGAAGAGCCTGTACATATTTTCGACCCGAGCCATTACCCTATTTACTTCGAGTTGCACGCTAGTTTCCCCGAGTCTCTCCCCTGTCATTCACGCAACACCTTCTTCCCTGATCCCATCTCCTTTCCCTGCTTTCTCTCTTCTTTTCTTACTTAAGCCAATACGTGAAATACTTACTCACGCACCTGTTCAAACTCGAAGCAGGCTCTAAAATTTTCGAACACTTCCTCGAGACTACCAAAAACGAACCGCTGACATTCATTCACCGCCGTGCACGTGCACGGTGGTTCGCCTCACATCCGGTGGCTCGCACTACCCCCAGCAAACCCCAAATCGACCACGTTTCCGAGTGCAACCCCCAGCAAGTCGCGAAATCCACGATTTCGAAAAATCACCTGTAACTCGAACCCACATTCGCACCCCTGACATCAAATTCGCCACGTCCAGCCATCTACGACCACCGTTCGCCACCAAACGCCGGCCGCAGCTTCGACTATGCCCCAGCATCCATCTCCCCAAGTTCTAGCGAACTCGATCAACCATAGTGATCGAACTGACCAACCTCATCAACCCAGACCAAAACTAGGTTTACAGAACGAATTAGACCCCCACCATCACCACAGTGACCAACCACCACTTCCACCATTTTTCCCTTAGTCACTGACCACTCCACCGTCATCAGAGAGAAACTCGGCCTTCCAGACGATCTAGATCAACAGAGACACTCGAATTTCTATTTTCTGGTAAACCCAGAATTTCTATCAATCCCCTCTATTAAACACTTCCATTTTTGTTTCAAAAATCGATTTTTGTTTTAAGTATTTGATTCCTATACCTGATTCAAAGACTTTTGACAATTTATTTTCTTCCTTATTTTTAGTTTACTATGAAGTTCTGTATTTCCAGAGCTAAATTCAATTTGTTTTAACTTAAACAAATTAAAACTAAAGCCTATGACATTACAAATATATTTGATTCAACACTTAAGTCATAACATAGATTGGATTATTAGCAAATGATTTTTTTTTTTTCTTCTTTTGAACCTGGAACTAAAGCCAGAGACAAGAAATTAAACACACAGCATTTCACACACTAACATACCACCCATATCCAAGTTATCATTATCACAGACTTAAGATAATAAGGAAGATCAAGTAAAAAAAAAATGGAAGTTTGCTCACAAACAAAAACAAACAGGTTCAGGAAGGAGATTTGCTCACCAGAGATTGAAGCAGAGAAGAACAGAGAAGAAGCTTATGCCTGGAAGTGATTTTGTTTGAAAAAAACTGGAAACTGATTGCTCTACCTTAAATCTTGCGACTTGATTTCTTGTTTTATTTGTTTGATATTCCTTTACTTCATCCCAGAGACAACTGCTTACTCAAAACTGAAGCTCCACTCTTTTTTTTTTCCTTTTCTTTGAATTGAGTTTGTTGTTTTAAATTGAAGTTGGTTTCAGTATTTTCTTCTTTCTTTCTTCAGTTTTGAAATGGAACGAACTGGAATGAGGATTTGATGCATATAAAAAGTAAGTATGCACTATATTATTTGTACAAAAAGCATGCTGGAGACATTTGCATTAAATGCATGAAGCATGTTGCATTTATTGCTTTGAGTACTTTCTTCTCTTTTGTTCTATTTTACTAATATTTTGCTTATTTACTTATCTTCATTTCGGCTGAGAGGATTTGTTATGTACAATATGAATGATATTTTGTTGCAGCCTACTACTTGTCTTCATTTGTTTATACATAGATGCTTTCACATTTCTTTTCTGTTTTGTATTTTCTTGCTTTTGTTTAGTTAATCAACTTGAATATGTTTGACTGTCTAGTGCTCATACTTCAGTATATTTTGTTTTGCTTGTTGACTATGCTTTTGTACATAGATGTTTGTTTTAATATGTTGTTATAGTTTACCAAGTTTGTTTACTTTATGTATAATTTATAAAGTTGTTTTAGTCGGATTCTTATATTTTTATTTGCTCATTATTTACCTTTTTATATTTATCTTATATTTCTAGCTTAAATTATCTATTATTGATATTCTTACTTAAATACCAATTATATTGTATTTCTCTATATATTTATTTTACTGTAATATTATCATCATCATTTATTTACACTTCAAATCAAAAATTAATATATATATATACTTATATATAAGATTTCCAATTCACTCATATTCGAGTCGGGGAAACTCGCTCCAATTAATCCAGTTATTTCACAATTTTTATTCAGAAATTTATTTAATTACTCAATTTAATTCAAAAATTCATTAAATTATTAATTTAAATAAATTTAAATTTCGGGGTCGTTACAAACTTCCCCCCTTAAAAGAATTTCGTCCTCGAAATTCGCAGGCACGAAAACAACACAGAGATAGGCAGATTCGATCTCCTATAATTTCTCAAACTTACGATACGGATTCCGAATTCAAGTCGGAATATCTCAAAATACATACCAATTTGTCCCTCTTCGGACCTTGGTATTCACAAGAAATTAGAATAGAATTTCAAAATTGGGTTTCAAACGATATCGTTTATTGATTTAATTCAATTTTAACTTCATATTTTATTAATCAATTTAATTCAAATTAAAAATTCTCAATTCATATTCATTAAGGTTTAAATCAAAAAGCTGATGAGAAACTGATGAAGATACGAAGTAAGGATTTTCTACAACGATTCGTAGAGCCATCATCACACCAAAACTTCTTCTGGAGCTGACACAAAGAAATCAAAAGAATTTGGAAACGAATCAAAGAATATTGATAAGAAGGTTATTTCCACTGTTACAGGGTATTGACCATTTATAGTCGTATTCCTTGTCCCCTATCTCGTCTTCTTCTTGCACTCATACTTACTATCAGTGGATAGTAAGAGAATTTACTGAGACGTTCAGACGGATATCTGAGAATTACTCATTCTAGAGTTTACTTCACTCTATCTCTAATGAGCTACTTAATGTGTTATACTCCTGAGCTAAAATTCAACCTTAGCTCTGATACCAAATGTGAAGACCCAAAAGTTGGCCTTCGAAAATCGGCACCCGTACTCCACTTGTACTCAAAATGCCGCAGATTCAAATGCCAAATCTGGTTCTCCGGAGCTTATAACAACATTAAGTAAATAACACAGCGGAATAAAAAGAATAATACATTGATATACAATATCTGATACAACAGAGTGATACAATGAATATCAATATACATCAGAGATATGATACAACAAATAGCAGCGGAAAAGAAAATAGATAACTAATATCAGCAGCGGAACAAATAACTCTAAGCTAGTCTTCAAGAGAAAACTCCAGCAGTAGCTCGAACTCCCAATAACGATACACCAAGAATAATCAAGTGCAGTCCGATCCAAAGACTGAACTAGCTCCAGATAATCTACTAAATCTGAATATCTGAAAAACCAAACTCTAGACTGCTCGTGTAGAAAAATTTTGAGCATCCAGAGTTTAGGAAAGAAACAATAAACTCCGGATCAGTCATGGGACTGGTGTGAGCAACAAAAACAGTTTATCTTTAAAACAAACAACAAAAGAATTTTAAAGTCAATTCGCAATGCTTTTGGAAAATGAAACTACCATAAGACCTCCCACCACACACACAATGCAAACGCAGAATTGGAGGAGATTTCTTCTTATGATAGTCAAAGATGCTTACTACGCAAAATCAAATCATTTTGATATTATTATTAGTGCATAGTGGAAAACATTTCGAAAGTAGAATATAAATCTTAGCCAACATACAACCATTATTGTATGCCTACTATAGCTACTATGTTCAATAGCAGGTTACCGCCACATTCCATAGCAGGTAATACAACTAAAACCGTACAAGTCACGTATTGTTTCTTTGGATTTCCAACAAATGGTCAGGCAAAGGAACTTCCTATCCACGATGGGTACGTCCCTGGAATAGACGACCCGAGAAATAACCTAACATTACGGTTAGATCTCTGCCAACACAAGGCCGGGTTACCTCTGCAAAAATAGGTAACTACTGACACGCGTATGCCATCCCCCGATCGTCACCGATCTTCCCGAGGATCCCCGATTTCCAACAAACCACATAGAAAAATAATGCAGTAACCACAGAGGTTAAGTATCTGGGCTCCATACCATGATACCACCTTTATCCAGAAGGAATGACATACACTAAGGGGCGCTACTCCCTAGAACCTTGCTGCATCCTTCCTGTTTTGACCATTTCCGGGGTGTGAGGCTCGACGAAGTCTCGTCCACAAAGCTACGCTTTGTTCACAAAGCCATGCTTCGGGTCAAACAAATGATCAACCTATGATCACAAAGATATAAGATCAACAAATGATCATATCGCAAATGATCAAACACTGATCATTTCACAGCAACACTCAGCATGTCACATTACCAAATTGGGATATATCGCTGATAAATTTCAACTACATAACCTCTGAGCTCGTACGTCTCAGAGAAGGGTGTTAAGCTAAGAGAATAAATTCTCCGCCACCAACAGAAATGTATTTGAAAGAAATCGGCTTTATATCTCAAAGTGTAATGTCAGACATGTATCCATACAAGTCTGTTCCGGGTTCGAACAGAACCGAAGGCACTTCTTACGAAGCCCTTGCAATTCCGGGTATTCACAATCCCGTCCGGACTTCCCATCACAAAGGGTGATAAAATCTCTATACCGGGGACCAGTCGGTGCAGAGACATTCGACGAGTTGTCCTTTCGTTTTCGTAAATATCCGGTCTTCAACACCGGTCTTCAAATGCCATCCATATACGACGTATCACTATTCGGAATGGGTTATATGACACAAATGTCTTTTCCCGGCTAACCCGAATAACGAGCGCAAACTTCAAAAACATATGGATATGTGATTTTAATTAAGTCACAACTTATTACCCAAAATCTTTTCTTCAAATGGTTTATACCAATTACCATTTCAAATCTTTTAACAAAAAGATTTATTTACAGAGTTCACTTAATTTTCACAAAGATTCATTCACAGTTTTTTCCAAAACAATTTCTGTTTCAATTGGATTAACTCGTTAAATCTTTAAAATAAAGATTCAACTTATAGCTTTCAAAACAATTTCATTTCGAATGGTTTAAACAAAACATCATTCTAAATCTGTTAAAAATAAACAGATTCAATTCATAGTTTTCAAAAAGAATTCATTTATAACTTGGAAAACCATCTTTCAATTCATACTTGAAATTCCTTTAAATTGGAATTTCATTTCTTATATATATACGAAAGCTTTTATCATTTGAAAACAAACAGTTTTCATTTAAGAACAATCCAATTTTATTTGCATGGGTTAAAGTCCTTGAATTATATTCATATTTCAAAATCAATACTTTTAAAAACGGTTTAACCCATATATAACGGTTATAACATCTTTAATCCCTAGTTTCAAATTATAGAATTCGATTTCAAATCTTGAATTTAAGTTTTAAATCAAATTATTTAAACTTCCAAAACTTCATCAAGTTATTCAAAAATAAATCTTATCTTTGAAATTCCATTTCGAAAGCTTTTTAGATTTAAACCCAAATTTCTAATTTCAAAATCAATTGAAATTAAAATTTCAATTTTTAAAAACATCAGATTTAAATTATCTGTGACTTAACCGATTTCCACGTGAAATCCATATTTGTGTGTGTATGGTGTAGTCCAGGGGTTTTACACACAATAGTGCAACATCAATCATCACAGATATATTGATAAGCGGTAAAATCGATAACGCTTATCTTCATTCACAGATTCATAGATAAAATAATTTTATCAGTCACAAAGATTCACTATTACAATTCGATGTGGGTTTCGGATAACCAACTGGAATCCGACTCCCTGTCGCATCGAAATTCAAGTGCCGTTTTACGGGACAAGGGTTTCATATTCACATAGTAATATATCACAGATAATAAATTACATCACAGATAATAAATCACAGATCATAACATAAATCAGGGTGTATCACAAAGCATCATAAATCAGGGATATCAACAATCAAGTCATCCAATAGAATCCAAATATTCGTAAGTAAGATCAGTTAATTTTCTGATTAAATTCCAATTAGATTAATTTCTGATGAATTACTAATCCCGGTTAATTAATCATTAATAAATTCCAAATCATTTGATTTATTATCCTTTAATTATATAAATTAACCTTTAATCATAAATTAATTATCATTTTCAAATCTTTATTTAATTAACCTTTACTTATTTAATTAATCTTTACTTAATTTACTTTTGATCAATTATCCTTAATAAATCAAAATAAGTAATTGTCTCTAATTACTTAATCAACTCTAACCATTAATTAATTTCTTTTAACTAAATAATTATCTTTAAGTAATTTATCATTTTTAAATTTCATGAATTCGCTTAAGACCTTCAGATAAACTCTTTATCCTTATTCAACAATTAATTGTATTTAAGTTTATTTAATAAACTTTTGCGATAATTCTTCATGACACACACTTCAACTTAAACCTTGTAATTACTTAAAGCCATTACATCACATCCTTTAAACTTATTTAACATCGAAATTTATAAAACTCTATTTTATTTCAAATCTGGAATTGTTTACATTCTTCCTTTACAAATTCAAATTCCATTTTAAATTTAAGTACTTTTAAAATCCACTTAATTACTTGAACACTTTTGGTTACTAAAACAATTTAAAAATTTAAAACCTGGTTTATTCACAAACTAAGTTTTCAACTAAACTTGAATTTAGTATTTTAAACTTTGATTTATAAACTCAGTTTAAAACTTAATTCATAATTTTTAAACTTTAATTAAATATTTCAAAACAGCAAAACAGGGTTCAGGTTGAAGAGCCTGTACATATTTTCGACCCGAGCCATTACCCTATTTACTTCGAGTTGCACGCTAGTTTCCCCGAGTCTCTCCCCTGTCATTCACGCAACACCTTCTTCCCTGATCCCATCTCCTTTCCCTGCTTTCTCTCTTCTTTTCTTACTTAAGCCAATACGTGAAATACTTACTCACGCACCTGTTCAAACTCGAAGCAGGCTCTAAAATTTTCGAACACTTCCTCGAGACTACCAAAAACGAACCGCTGACATTCATTCACCGCCGTGCACGTGCACGGTGGTTCGCCTCACATCCGGTGGCTCGCACTACCCCCAGCAAACCCCAAATCGACCACGTTTCCGAGTGCAACCCCCAGCAAGTCGCGAAATCCACGATTTCGAAAAATCACCTGTAACTCGAACCCACATTCGCACCCCTGACATCAAATTCGCCACGTCCAGCCATCTACGACCACCGTTCGCCACCAAACGCCGGCCGCAGCTTCGACTATGCCCCAGCATCCATCTCCCCAAGTTCTAGCGAACTCGATCAACCATAGTGATCGAACTGACCAACCTCATCAACCCAGACCAAAACTAGGTTTACAGAACGAATTAGACCCCCACCATCACCACAGTGACCAACCACCACTTCCACCATTTTTCCCTTAGTCACTGACCACTCCACCGTCATCAGAGAGAAACTCGGCCTTCCAGACGATCTAGATCAACAGAGACACTCGAATTTCTATTTTCTGGTAAACCCAGAATTTCTATCAATCCCCTCTATTAAACACTTCCATTTTTGTTTCAAAAATCGATTTTTGTTTTAAGTATTTGATTCCTATACCTGATTCAAAGACTTTTGACAATTTATTTTCTTCCTTATTTTTAGTTTACTATGAAGTTCTGTATTTCCAGAGCTAAATTCAATTTGTTTTAACTTAAACAAATTAAAACTAAAGCCTATGACATTACAAATATATTTGATTCAACACTTAAGTCATAACATAGATTGGATTATTAGCAAATGATTTTTTTTTTTTCTTCTTTTGAACCTGGAACTAAAGCCAGAGACAAGAAATTAAACACACAGCATTTCACACACTAACATACCACCCATATCCAAGTTATCATTATCACAGACTTAAGATAATAAGGAAGATCAAGTAAAAAAAAAATGGAAGTTTGCTCACAAACAAAAACAAACAGGTTCAGGAAGGAGATTTGCTCACCAGAGATTGAAGCAGAGAAGAACAGAGAAGAAGCTTATGCCTGGAAGTGATTTTGTTTGAAAAAAACTGGAAACTGATTGCTCTACCTTAAATCTTGCGACTTGATTTCTTGTTTTATTTGTTTGATATTCCTTTACTTCATCCCAGAGACAACTGCTTACTCAAAACTGAAGCTCCACTCTTTTTTTTTTTCCTTTTCTTTGAATTGAGTTTGTTGTTTTAAATTGAAGTTGGTTTCAGTATTTTCTTCTTTCTTTCTTCAGTTTTGAAATGGAACGAACTGGAATGAGGATTTGATGCATATAAAAAGTAAGTATGCACTATATTATTTGTACAAAAAGCATGCTGGAGACATTTGCATTAAATGCATGAAGCATGTTGCATTTATTGCTTTGAGTACTTTCTTCTCTTTTGTTCTATTTTACTAATATTTTGCTTATTTACTTATCTTCATTTCGGCTGAGAGGATTTGTTATGTACAATATGAATGATATTTTGTTGCAGCCTACTACTTGTCTTCATTTGTTTATACATAGATGCTTTCACATTTCTTTTCTGTTTTGTATTTTCTTGCTTTTGTTTAGTTAATCAACTTGAATATGTTTGACTGTCTAGTGCTCATACTTCAGTATATTTTGTTTTGCTTGTTGACTATGCTTTTGTACATAGATGTTTGTTTTAATATGTTGTTATAGTTTACCAAGTTTGTTTACTTTATGTATAATTTATAAAGTTGTTTTAGTCGGATTCTTATATTTTTATTTGCTCATTATTTACCTTTTTATATTTATCTTATATTTCTAGCTTAAATTATCTATTATTGATATTCTTACTTAAATACCAATTATATTGTATTTCTCTATATATTTATTTTACTGTAATATTATCATCATCATTTATTTACACTTCAAATCAAAAATTAATATATATATATACTTATATATAAGATTTCCAATTCACTCATATTCGAGTCGGGGAAACTCGCTCCAATTAATCCAGTTATTTCACAATTTTTATTCAGAAATTTATTTAATTACTCAATTTAATTCAAAAATTCATTAAATTATTAATTTAAATAAATTTAAATTTCGGGGTCGTTACATGTATGCTTGGCAACTGAGTGTTGGTTGCTGGACGACGACGAAACACATTATAAAATGATCAAGAACGTATGGAAGAGGAGAGAAGAAGTGGAAGGCTACAGGAAGGAAGATGAATTTGGTAGGAAGAGAGTACGTGAAAGATTTTGATAAAACTTTATATTTGTTATTTTCTTCGATTGAAACCAAAGAAAGAAGTGCAGGTTTCCAAAGAAAATCATAATGAATATAGGGGATATCAAAGGCCAATAAATTTGAATTCAGTGAAATAATAAAAGCAGAAGGCTGTTTGGTTTACGGTGAAAGTGAACAGTCACTGAAATACAAAACGCCAGATTGCGGAACCGATACGGAAATCGTTTCGTAGATTTCTGCTGCCTCCTGAATTCCGAAACACACAAACGAATATACCGCAGAGATCAGCACGACGAGATGATCAAAACGGTATATTGATATCAGTAGTCTGATTGAATTATAAAAATTTCGAATTTTCTACTACGGAAAATGCAAGAAAAACGCAGAAGAATAAGATCGACGGAGCTAAAGAAGTCCGAATTTGGAAAAACGACAAACTGACATCTTGCTCAGAAGATGTTTTAGAATTTTTCTATGTAAAAATATTTAGGTTCCGAAAATATTTTATTTTCATCGCTTTTTAACTGATTAAATTGAACTAAATTTACGCGCGAAATAAACTTCCATATTTTCGGACGAAAATTTACCAGTTGTTATGTTTAACTAGATGCATTCCAAATATCAAATTTATATTTCAAAATTTTGTCGTTTTAAAACTTCGCAAAATTTCAATTAATAACGTTATTAAAACAGTTAAAATTTACGGGTTGTTACACTCTCCCCCACTCAAAACTTTTCGTCCCCGAAAAGGAAGGAGGTAGGAGAATAGAAACAACCAAAAGAAAATATATTGAAAGCAAAATAAAACAATTAGTTTAACCGTATAAATTTCAGTTTACCTTAATTAATACTCAATATTTGATTTAAAATTCAGGGTATTTCAATAAGTTGATTTAATTCTAATTTATTAATGTTTGATACCAAAAAGATTTTTTCAAAACAAAATTTTATTTTATTTATCTCATTTATTCATTGTTTTATTATCCAATTATCCTTTATTAACAATTTCTAAAATCATAAACTTGAATAGTCTTTTATGATAATCATATTTTTTCAGCAATTTAAATTCTTCTTTATTCCAAATTGTTGTTAAGTTTATTTCACTTAATATATCTTATTACATATATTCAAACCATATAAATTAATTTAAACCATATAAATTCCAATTTAAATTAATTTATATTCAATAATTGGTTTAAATTTAAGGTATTTCCATAAGTTGATCTAATTTCAATTTTGTTAATTCTTTCAGAACAAAATTTATTATATTCATCTCATTCAATTAACTTATTATTCTATCATCTTTATTAGCATTTTTTTATTACAATCTAAGTGTATAACATTTATTATAAACACTCAATTTTATTTATAAAATCATTTTATATTGTATGTTATCCAATTACATTTTAACTTCTGAAAAATTTAGGTAAGTTATATTGAAATGCAATTTAGTACTATACAAATAAAATTTTCAAATTCAATTATTTCAAATTTAAATATTTAACCAAAATTTAGCTTTTTTTATATAATTGAAAATATCCTTTAACATAATTTTAAGAATTAAATTTCCATTTTATTTCAAACCCTTTAGAGATAATTATGTATATACTATATATATTAAATCAAATTAAATTTAAAATAATATAACCATGTATATATATAAATCAAGTCATACTTAAGAAATTCAAATTAAAATATTTTTCCAAACAAACCGTAGCAAAGCTACAGAATGGTTTCTCCATTTCGAAACTCGAAAATGAATGTCGATGATGCGGCCGCCATCATCGAAATTATTTTCCAGCGACAAAGAAAAAAACACTGATTTAAACATTTTAAAATTTTTTGAAAACGGTTTCTATTTGAAAATACATTCAATAATATACATTTTAAAATTAAAAAAAAAACAAATCTTGAAATTTACTGGAAATTAAATTCTCAAAGTCTAAATGTTAAATTCATTTAAATTTCAAATCAGTTTATAACCCATGTTTAAAATTCATTTATAGAACAATAAGTGATAATCAATTATTATCATTTCAACAACCAATTTAATTAACTTATTAAATTTCAAAATTTTTTTACTTATATATATCTATAATATATTCATACAAATTTATTCCATTTTCCATATTTGAAAATAATATTGTGTCAGTTTGCTCTGTTCAAGTGTTTTGGAAATTCTATCGATAGCGTTGATCAGACGAATCGATCGAAAACCCAAATCAACATCAACAACTCAAACAACACAGCATATATTAAAACATTTATATATATTAGTTTACAAATACATTTCTTTGCTCGACGATACAGGAATGAATTTTCAAAATAAGGATAGGGTTTCAAATTTGATGGGCTCAAATCAAAGAGAATTTTGATTCGAAAATAAGTTTGAAACAGAAGATAAGATAACTCAATTACCACAATCGGGAGATGGATGAGTTTATTTAATTCACGAGCAGCCTTAACCGGGTCGTCCGTAACTTCAAGAATAAGATCGATGCTGAATTCCGAGGTAAATCAACACTCGATCTCAAGAGATGGAACTCAGATATAGCAGGGAATAGATAGCATCGTAAACCGAGGATATAGAAATCTCCGGTAAATCGATGCCTATTATAAAGGAGTTTCGCTCCTTTACGAATCATTCGAAGTTTGGTGAGACCGCCGATTCATTATAAGGATTATTTGAAGTGGAGTTATGTGATACTCCAGAATTCAAAAGAATACAAATAGTGAGGGACAAAAATGAATTTCGGAATCACATGGAATGTTCCAAAATTTAAAGGAATAGAGTCGAAAGGAAGAGATTGAAACTCGAATGAGAGTGATTCTGTAAATACATTTACCCTATATGTTGAGTTTTGCCTAGAGCTACCAAAGCTCTGATACCAACTGTAACGACCCGATATTTTGGACCATTCGCATCCATTATAAGTGTATAGGTAGACACTCATGCCGGAATTGAATTGCTCAAAATACCGCGTTGTTAATTTAAATTTGGCAAAACTGAACATATACAGTAAATAAATAATCACAGATCACAGACACAGAGTAATAAATGCAGCGGAAATAAAAGAGATAGTAGTTCATGAAGCTACTATATAAATGTATAAGTTACATCAGAGTTAAACCAGATACAACGGAAGAGTAACACGATACATCAGATACAAATCAGAATACATCACTGGAATCATCGAATACTGAAAGCTAGATAGATAGCTGGATCTTCAAGCAAAGCTCCAACTCCAAAGGTGAGTCTCGAATACTGGTACACTCAGTCTGACCCGAGCGTAAAGCAAAAACACAAGACACTCGAGTCAGGATTAACATTCTTATATTAATAAATCCAACTCAAGTGAAATAGCAATTGAAATATAAGTAACTCAAAGGATGTTTGGAATAACCATCCTTTAAGGATCCGTTAAACTATCTACTAGGTAGTAGTGTACGATAAGTAGATAATGTCTATCAGTAATATAAGATATCAAAATAGTGTTAAGGCGTTACCATTATTCCCCTTAACACATTTTTATTCCCAAGAGCATATACAAGACCATAGTTTCCCCAAAACCGGAAGTCACCAGAGGGCAATCCATATACTAAAGGTACAAAACAAATTCGCAGTGGTCGCGTATATCGGGATCCAAGTATGACAAGGCACATGAGGCAATACCCAAGGTAGTGAAACTACCTTTTGCCTGATCCGGACTGGTGAGAACGCATCGCCGCAGCGACCGCAACACCGCGAAACAACACTCCCAAAATCAAGGGTGCACCAATCGACAACAAGTAATGAGTAGTTCGAAGAAGTGTGTTCGCTTGAGGTAGCTGACCTCCATTGGCCCGGCACAGGTCCTGTTTTAGTCATTTCCAATTTGGCACAAGTGTCAAGGCTATCCATTATCGTTCTCTGTCTTTAGTCATCACGTACATCATTCCAACCACTTCATTCTGGATCACACTCCGCGCATAGTTATTAAAGTGGTTTTCGGTTTAGACAGAGAGTATGTCCATAACCGATTCCGGTCTCTTTAATAACTTTCGTAATTATTACACCGATTGGTCGTTTAATAACTTCAAAGCCAAATCAATTACAATTTCAATTAGAATTTGTAAATCAACATTTCATTTGTCTTTCTAAAACAATTTCCATAATTTACGTTTCAAAACTTCCAAATTATCATTTCAAAATCTTATAATTCAATTCCAATTTCTATTTAAAACAATTCAAATATTGATTTAAGTTCGTAAACAAGTTTCATTCCGAAATCATTTAAATAAATTTTATTAAACATTCAAATCAATTTAAACTCATTTATCGATTTAATTCAATATTCGTTAAGTTACTTTATCATTCAAAACAATTTCTATTAAATTTCCAATTCATTAAATAAATTCTTAAGTTCAACTTCATTAAATCAAAACTTACAATTTTGAATTAAACTAAATTCGTCAAATCAATTCTTCCAATTACAAATCTTACATTAATTCCAAAAATATCACATTTTCATTTCTTGTTAAAGAAATTCCATTTCACTTATTTACTTTCTTAAATAATTTTCCAAAAAAACTTACTTAATCAAGAAAACTCAATTTCAATTATTTACGAAGTAAAATTCACTTATTCAAAAGTTCAATTTTACTTATTAAAGAGTTCAATTCAATTTAATCACTAAATAATCCAATCTTATGTAATTATTAAATAATTCAAAACTTAATTATTAAATAATTTCAAAGTTTAATAATTTCAAACTTAATTATAATTTCAAACTTAATTATTAAATCATTTCAAAGTTTAATAATTTCAAACTTAATTATAATTTCAAACTTAATTCAATAATTTCTCAAATTAAACAACATTCTTTCATCAATTACATTGTTAATATTTTGTTTCAGATTATTATATATTAACATTTTCCTTTCATTAAAATTCAAATTTCAACTTTATTTCAAAACCATATTATTTATTCAAATAAAATCTTCAATTTACTTTCAAATCAAATTATTGACCAATCGGGTTTTTTTATTTAATTCTCTATACTAGGTCAAAGTTCAATTTGGGTATTTATCATTTCAACCCGATTCCAATTCAATTCAAAATCAAAATATAGCAAAGGGAACTTGCAGTGTGATAACTGGGATGGTGTCAAAGTAAATAAACAAACAATAACAACAATCAATATCAATCCAATAATCAATTCAAATAATCCCGAAATAACCGTATTAATTCACATTGTTGTTTGTGGAATTAATATAATTAATTCTAGAATCTACACTATCATTTCATGTAGATTAAAGATTATTACATTACAGTTCTTCACTTGTCATCTATTTACAATTTCATACATCATCAATTTAACAACATACATTCAGTGGTTCAAGGTGTAATTGAACAAATCATACGTGTTAATAAATTCAACAGTTAAAAGGGTCATATTATACAATGTCATTAAATCAAATTTAACATTTAACTATCCTATATCAAGTTCAATTGCATACTATTTATCATTTTAACATTAACAATTTAACGTCCAATATAAACATTAACAATCAATCAATTATCAGCCAAACTGTATTATCATCGCATAAATAATTAACAGATAATGGTGTCAGATGTCACAGGTGAACTGATACAGGTAATAGCATATATAACAGTGTAAATAACTAACAGTTGCATATTTCAATTGTCGTTTCAATTGAAATCAGATTTAATAAATAAAAGAACATTAATCGTGAGTGATTGCTCACCTTTCGAGGTTTGAGGAGTTTTGACAACAGAACAAGGTACGAATTCCAGAGCAAGGCAAGATGAACACGATTCGATGATCAGAGCTGATAGATAGGAATTGATGAAATCAAGTCAAAACAGGATCGATGAAGATATTTGGTACGAGCGACTTATATATATAACTATATAGTCATATTCCAAAGCCAACATATATTAAACTAAGACGAATAAATCTAAACACATATTAACTAAATATATATATATTTCAAATCATTGCTTCAACTTAAACACAGATATCAAAATCAACGGATACATACATTACATTCTTTTTTTAAAATTTCATATATACGCGTCTATACATATTTCTTTCCCTAATATATGGATTAGAACCACATTATTAATATATTAATATAAAACAATATAGGAAAACAGCATATATAAAAACCAATTTGGTAAAACACTATATTTTTAACCTTATAAGCAATATGGAAACGAATTTGAAAAACAAAATTTTCTAGCTTATACAGTAAATACTTAACCTTTTTATGTATCACTAATGCAACTCAAATTTAATAGATTACATAGGTTTGCAAATATTTAAAACATACTATATTGTAGTAACAAAGCAGGCTTTAGGCAAACAAAGAAAATTAAATATGTATAAACTATAGATCATATTATATAGTACTACCTTTATTATACAACAGCTCAGGCAACACAAAACTTGTATATAATACTTAGTTAACAGATTGTATAAAACTTATATACTTAAACTAACATATATACAACATGCAGACAACCCATACAACAACTTATATATTAAACTCATTAAAACAGTATTTTTATAAGAATATATATATATATATTACTTTGGTACATCAATATATATCCCTTTAAAAATCCCATATATAAAATATTGCAACAGCATGCGAAAAATGACTGCTACTCTATATATACGCGTATGAATAAACATGTATTTGAAATTATATATTTTTGCAGATAAACTAACATTATATGTAATCTGTAGTGAGGCCTATACAATTAATCTATACATACTACATTCATTACTTTATCAAACGATTAAACTAATACTCTTCACATATACATTATATAACTGCAATATGAACCACTACATATTTTAACTAGATATACTTTATAACAAATTCTATTATTCTAATATCCCGGAAATTTTAACAATATCAATTTAATAATCTGTTGAATAATTAAATTGATATGGATAATCTTTGATAATAAGATTTGAATTTAATTTAATAATCTGATTAAATTAGTATTAATTGATGATTTTATCTTTTAAAAGTTAATAAGATATTTCTATTTGAATATATATATTTATTTATATATATTGTAAATAGAAGCTTTGATAAGTAGTTATATGAGTATATATATATAACTTAACTTTTAAATTGAATCTTAGGATTTAATTTTTATTTAAATTTGAGTTTAAAGTTTAAAATTCAAAAGAATAAATATTTAAATTGTTTTGGATTCTAGAATGTTTGTATAACTTTTATTTATAAATATAATTAGTTTGTTTCTTTAAAAAGTGATTTATATATATATAGATAAGTATTTTAATAAATAAGAAAAGACTTTTATATACTTTTAAACTAAATAAAAATAAGATAAATTACTTAAAAGACATGTGTTATTTCCTAAGGCATTTGTTTTAACAAGTGTAATTAAATGATGAACTCAAATGACAAGTGTCTTTATTTTTCATTTTTCTTTTATTTTTATAAAATCATAAATTTACTTACATATATAAACATATGCATTTCCTTTACTTGATTCTTTCTATTCTCCTTTTCAAAACAAGATAAACTCCTTTCTCAAACAAAAATCTGAGATTAAAATCAGTAACCCTTCTCAAACATTCTCTAGTCTAAAATCTGAAATATAAATCAGTAATCCTCAAAACCAAATCAAAGATCTGTAACCATTCCTCAAACCAGAGATTATCAAAATCAAATCTCTGTAAACCATTTTCCAAAATCTAAATCAAAGTTCAGCCTGCATTTCTTTTGGCCTGCAATTCTTTTCAACATCAAAGCCTGCATTTTCTTTAGTCTGGAAGCAATCCTGGAATCATCTCAAAGCAACCAGTCTACATTCAATTTTCAACCACTGGTAGTTGCATGCATGTAGATTAAAGCAATTTAAGCTTCAGCAACTCCAGTTATTAAATCAAGTGAGGCATTCCAGTTTAAAGTCAAAACCTGTTTCAAAAGCTTTTCAAAGATAGGCTCTGTCATCTTTATAAGGTGAGTAACTATAAAATTTAAAATATAATTGGTTGCATGAATATAAATGTGTATTGCATGTATATATAAGTGGATGTTTGATGTGAATGTTATCTGTGTGCATCCTGTTTAAAAATTTGCTCTGTCCTGTCTTATTTTTCTCAAGTTAAATTTTTATTTAAAATCCTTACCCCATGATCTAATTCTTGTCAGGACTTGATTATCAAACAAATATTGTTTGATTTAACCTGGTGTAATTTTTAAGAATTTAAGATAGTCAAAATAAAATATGTTATCTCTGGAATTTAAAAACAATCAGTGCATGATAATTTTTATCAAAATCCAAACATGTTAATTTTGTAATTCAGTTTCGTAAATCAAAAGCATTAACTAAAGCTTGATTTTTAAATCAAGAATTAGGATTTTTAGGAATAAGTTAAGGTTGCGGTTGGATATTGAACTGAAAATGGATTTTAAGCAAATTCTGGTGATCCAAGTGTTAGGAGAGATCGGGACTTTGGGTAATAATGGAGGAATGAATGTAGTTGATGGGAAAAATACTTGATGGTGATACATTTCATCAGGGGAATAGCAGCTGTGAATTTTTGTTTAGAAACCTAGTTTTGGCTGAGTGGAGTTTTGGGTCTGTTCGAATGCCACGAAGCATCGAGTTCAACGGGTGTTTGGGAATGCATAGAGGGATGGTAGGCGAAGGCGTGGCCGGTGGTGGTGGCTCTCTGGTGGTCGGAGGAGCAGAGGCGAGCTGTTGACAGGTTTGGGTTCGAGAGGGATTCAGTGTTCCAGGTTGGGTTGAAGGTTCGATTTCGTTTTCAAGTTCATATTGGTTCTTTTGTTGATCGATTTTGGACGTGAGTGTGATCGCCGATATGGAGAGATCAACGTTGATGGTCGGAGTGTCGTAGTTTGATCGTACACTTGCACGCGTGTACGTACGTCTGGGTTGGCTGTGTGTTTTGGGGAAGAAGGGCAACTCGAAGCGGTACTCGTGAATTCTGGGTGGAGACTCGAAGTAGCTCTCATGGTTTTGAAGGGTAGTCTCGAGTTAAATATTGTACAGGTTTTACCAGAGACCTGTTTCCAGTTTTTAAATTTTAAAATAAATTTAAAAGCTGAGTTTAAATATAAAAGTAAAGTTCAAAATAAGTTTTAAATCTAGTTTTTAAATCTGGAGTATAAGTTTAAAATCTCAGTTTTCAAACAAGATAATGTTTTTAAAATTTGAATTGATTTAACTATTTTAAAAGGGGTTAAGAAGTTTGAATTTTAAAAATGAAGTTTAAATTGTAAATAGGTTTCTAAATCTAAAGGTTTATCTGGAATCAAAGTTAATATGCATTTAAATTTTGAAATGAAAAGAAGTTTTTAAATTTAAAAATATTTGAATGTTAAAGTATATTTTAAATTGATTTGAATTTAAATTGAATTTGGTTTTAGATTCTTTTAATTAAGTAAATATTTCTTTAACATGTGATTTAAAAGAATGGTTTATAAAACTTTGTTAAAGTTAAATTTGTCTTCATTTTAAATCTTAAATTTTAAAATGAAATTTAAAAGTAAATTTAAAGGTAAATTATTTTAAATACTTTATTAATGATATTTTAATCATTAATAAGAATAAAATGTTATCTTAAAGATAATTGAGATTTAATAATTTAGGATAAAATAAATTATTAAGGTAATTAAAAGTTAATTAATCAATTTAATTAATTTATGACTTGGGTTAATAAATTAGTAATTAAGGGTTTAAAATTGATTAATGAAGGATTAATTAAATTAATTTAAAGCTTAATTAATTTGAATTAAGGATCATTAATTTTATAAGTTAAGATTATAAATTAATGGTTAGGAATAAAATTATTAAAGTAATTAAGGTTTAATTAAGTTATTGTTAAGTACTTAATTAATTAAGTAATTAGAGATTAATTTATTGATAATTAGAATGAATTAAGTTGTAATTAATAATGGTAAATTAATGTTTAATTATTTAAGAAAGATAATTAAAGAATAGTTAATGGTTAATGTAGATCATTAATTAAGGATTATTAAATAATTAATTAATGTGATTAATTTTAGTAATTAAATAGATTAATTAATTAAGGTTAATCATTTGTGAAATTGTTTAATTAAATTACTTAATGGAAGTAATTAATAAATTAATTACCCATTGTAATTAATTGAGTTTATTTTGATTAGTTAAGTTAATTAATTAAGTTTAATTAATTTAAGATTTGTATAAATTACTTAATGTAATTTAATGAGGTATAATTACTTAGGAAAGTAATTAATAGATAATTACTGATGTAATTAATGGAGTAATTAAGGGTAGTTAATTACTTAATGGAATTAATCAAGGGATTAATTAAGAAATTAATTAAGGAATAATTAATTTATTTTAAGAAGTAATTAAGGGTAGTTAATTACTGAATGTGATTAATCAATAGTGATTAATAATTGTGGTTTAATTAAGATTAATTACTTAATGTAATTAATTTAAATAAAGTAATTAATGATGAAATGTAATTAAGGATCATTAATTAATATAATTAATGATGTAATTAAGAATTGATCAATTAAGAAATAATTAATAAATGAAGTGATTAATTAATGTAATTAATTAAGGAGTAATGAAATTAATTATAATTAATTAATAAATGTAGTAATTAAAGGTTAATTACTATAAGTGGTTAAGAATAATTAATTTGTGAAATTAATTTAAGTGCTAATTACTTGAATGTAATTAAATGTAATTAATCAAGGATGATTAATTAAAATGAATAATTGGATAAGAGTTGATTAATTAATTGATAATTAATTAATAGTGACTTAAGCAAGATTGTTAATGATGAAAGTAATTAATTTAATTCAATTTAAATTAATTAGAGATGATATAAATCATTACTTATGGATGGATGATAATACTGAATGCTTTGCATTGATTGATATCTCTGATGAGATATATGCTGTATGATATGGATGTTAGTTGAATTGTGATGATAATATGGATTATCTGATAATGTTGATTATCTATTGTGAATCATCTTTCTATGTGTATAAAGATAATGAATTGAATTGTTTTAACCCTTAAAACAACTTGGCCTTAAAAGATACGCTTTGGATTTCGATGAGACCGGGATCGGGTTTCCATATACCGGATTTCCAGATCTGGAGACCCGAATACCACATCGATCCAAATTAACGATAGACCGTGAATCAAGTGAAGATGAAGATTCAGAGTGCAAGGGTTATTGTCGTTAACTCTGAGGGTGATTCCAAAATGAGTGTAACGAGATAATGCCTTCGGTTTCGTTCGAACCCGGAACGAACTTGTATGGATTGAATGCTTTCAGAACATCGTCAGGTGGACGATGAGCATTCTAAGTGATGTGTTCTTTTCTAAGGTAATCGTGACCTCAAGCCTCACAAACCGAGAATGGCTAAAACAGGGGAGGTGCAGCAAGGTTAGTGGGTAGCACCCAAGTAGGACAAGGTTACCTCTGTCTAGATGTCCCTTTCTATTTTCGACTTAGTGGTGCGGTTGCTGATCCCAACCGTGAGGTATCTTGTGCGGGAATTATCCAGTAAGGGATGTTCCGACCTTGTGTTGCAGGGGATTGGGAGTGATCCTCGGTACGGTGATCTAGGCCACGTACTGTGACGGGCGGTACCCCAGTAGCCCTGCCATTGTATGGAATCCAAACTCCAATAAGTGCCGTACGTATTAGTTGTGCCCAACTATGTTGGAATGTGAGATGTAAGCATTTCAGCTATTTCTATATTTTACTTGAAAACCCTAGACCCTATTATAATAAAATCAGATTTCCTATCAAATGTTTTGGTTAGCGTAAGGTAAAAACTTACCCATGTTTATTGGTGGGGAGTCTTACGTGATACCTTTTCTTTCTAAAGGTTTTGAAGTTAAGCAAGTTTAACCTGTTACTCACACCAGACCCATGTCTGACCCAAGTGTTTATTTCTGTTTTATAAACTCTTGGGTACTCAAATTTTTACGAGTAGCCAAGGGATTCAGGTTTAGCTTTGACGAGTTTTCTGGAGGAGCAATGGAGCAGGAGGCTTCAGCGTTCGTAGATATAGTAGTTTCCGCTGTGTTGATCTTGTTTAGATCTTTGTTTTGTATTGAGTTGTAATAACTAGACAGATGTTTATAACTGTCTAGTATGTGATGTGTAATCTGTGTAACTCTGATAGATGATGTATATGATACTATGTAATAGTTATGTGATATATTATATTTTATTCCGTTTCCGCTGTGAGTATTTGTGTTTGTTTTCTTTCTCTTCTTTTCTTTTCTACTTCTCACCCCTTTCTTTCTTATAGTCGATGCGATTTTCCGGGAGTGAAAAGCCGGGTCGTCACACGTGGTATCAGAGCATAGGTTGAGCGAATGCCTAAGCTTTTGGTTAAGTGAATATCAGAGCAGTAGGTAGAGTGAATACCTAGGCTCTGAAGTGGTGTCTATCTTGAGAGCGCGTATTTGTTAGTTATATAAAATGGTTTTATATTGTGTTAATTGATCGGTTGAGTGGTATATGGATTCTGGTCAATACGAGTAGCTAACGTTATTGATAGGGATCTCTAAACACTTGAACCAGGCCAACGGACACAATATTGTTTTAAAGAGGTAGATGAAATAATTTTACCCAGAAATAATTTCTATATAAAAAAAATATATCATTTTAAATATATATATTTATGTATTTCTACCTATTTATTGGGTTACCTGTTCGGGTTTTCCAATATAAGTTATAAAGGTAGATAAGGTGGTAGTGTGTGTAACACAATTACCAATAGTTGGAGTTTGAATGTTTGAGGTTGGAAGTATATATCAAGATTGTAAACCCAATACCGTCTCGATTAAGCTTTGCTGTGGTGAAGGATTTCATCGATCTCCGAAGGAAACTGTAATGGTTCGGAGTTTATCTTTGAAGTGTGGATGAGTAGAGTTGGATCTGTCGATGAGGCAAAAGTGAGTGATGGTACCTTGATACCTCAGGTAATAGTAGCTGTATGATGAGATGCAGTGACTATGGATGTTCCTGAAGATGTTTTCTTTGGAACAAGATTAAGGAAGTGTGTATGTTTCGGTGTTGTCGCTGAGTTCAGCATGGTGTTTCTGTTTGGTTTGGAGTTCGAGTTTCTCGAAGATCTTTGGAATAGGAAGTCCTTGGCATCAGTGTCAGCAGTGCTACTCGGAGTGTTCTGTGATGGCAAGAAGTTTTCTAGCTGAGCAGTTTTTCTGGAAGTGAAGTTCAGAAGCAGCAGAGTGGATCCATTTCTTCGATAAATTGGATAAATAAGTGTAAGCTGTTCTGATTGGTAAAGAGAGAACAGTCTGTTTGGAATTAGGATGGGTTGATCGCAAAAGTGACTTGTGATTGCTGAGTGTTCTCTTGTGTTGTCAGAGTTTTTCTGGATGTCTTCAGAGAAGTCAGAAGTTTGTCCGCATCTGAAGGGTGAGTTTTCTTATCGACTGGATTCCAGGAGTGATACCGGTGGTTCAGTCTAGTGGAAGGATGTTTCCTAGAGATGGAATTGGTGAAGCAGCTCAAGTTTTGCTGGAATATCTGAGTTTTATGTATGGATCAGTGAACCTTATTTCTAGAAGTGAGTTGTCCAGTCTGTGCTTGTGTTCTACCTCAGATCAGAGTTGAGCAGCGAAAATAGTTTGGAGTGTATCTCTGGATGGGAGAAGTAAGTTTAGAATCTACTGATGTTGTGAAGTAGAGTTGTGTTTGGATCTCGTCTGTGTTCTGATTTGGATAAGTATTTGGACTTCTGAATTGAATTGTCAGTTTGGATAACTGGAATTCATTGTGTTTTACGTATCTCTGAGAGAGTACGTATTTGATCTATCTCTGGTTTTAGAATCTGCAGTTTGGGAAGTTTGGTAGTTGAGTCAGACTCGTCTGTAGTCTGATATCCTGTTTAGTTTTGTAGATCTAGATGAGTAGGAGCTCTGTAGCTTCGTAGTTTAGATTGTTTGTAGAGCGAGTATTCCGGTATATATATATACTTGGGGAAACTCGAGTAAATTCTATCTAGAATTTTGTCTGAATAGTTAGAATTGTTTGTTTGGATGATTTGGTTGCTATGGTTGCTAGCATATGGATGATAGTAGATGCTTGTGTTTTGAATTTTAAATCTTTAATAAGATTATTAAATTACCTTTGTTTAAATTTCGGGGACGAAATTATTTTAAGGGGGGAGGAATGTAATATCCCGGAAATTTTAACAATATCAATTTAATAATCTGTTGAATAATTAAATTGATATGGATAATCTTTGATAATAAGATTTGAATTTAATTTAATAATCTGATTAAATTAGTATTAATTGATGATTTTATCTTTTAAAAGTTAATAAGATATTTCTATTTGAATATATATATTTATTTATATATATTGTAAATAGAAGCTTTGATAAGTAGTTATATGAGTATATATATATAACTTAACTTTTAAATTGAATCTTAGGATTTAATTTTTATTTAAATTTGAGTTTAAAGTTTAAAATTCAAAAGAATAAATATTTAAATTGTTTTGGATTCTAGAATGTTTGTATAACTTTTATTTATAAATATAATTAGTTTGTTTCTTTAAAAAGTGATTTATATATATAGATAAGTATTTTAATAAATAAGAAAAGACTTTTATATACTTTTAAACTAAATAAAAATAAGATAAATTACTTAAAAGACATGTGTTATTTCCTAAGGCATTTGTTTTAACAAGTGTAATTAAACGATGAACTCAAATGACAAGTGTCTTTATTTTTCATTTTTCTTTTATTTTTATAAAATCATAAATTTACTTACATATATAAACATATGCATTTCCTTTACTTGATTCTTTCTATTCTCCTTTTCAAAACAAGATAAACTCCTTTCTCAAACAAAAATCTGAGATTAAAATCAGTAACCCTTCTCAAACATTCTCTAGTCTAAAATCTGAAATATAAATCAGTAATCCTCAAAACCAAATCAAAGATCTGTAACCATTCCTCAAACCAGAGATTATCAAAATCAAATCTCTGTAAACCATTTTCCAAAATCTAAATCAAAGTTCAGCCTGCATTTCTTTTGGCCTGCAATTCTTTTCAACATCAAAGCCTGCATTTTCTTTAGTCTGGAAGCAATCCTGGAATCATCTCAAAGCAACCAGTCTACATTCAATTTTCAACCACTGGTAGTTGCATGCATGTAGATTAAAGCAATTTAAGCTTCAGCAACTCCGGTTATTAAATCAAGTGAGGCATTCCAGTTTAAAGTCAAAACCTGTTTCAAAAGCTTTTCAAAGATAGGCTCTGTCATCTTTATAAGGTGAGTAACTATAAAATTTAAAATATAATTGGTTGCATGAATATAAATGTGTATTGCATGTATATATAAGTGGATGTTTGATGTGAATGTTATCTGTGTGCATCCTGTTTAAAAATTTGCTCTGTCCTGTCTTATTTTTCTCAAGTTAAATTTTTATTTAAAATCCTTACCCCATGATCTAATTCTTGTCAGGACTTGATTATCAAACAAATATTGTTTGATTTAACCTGGTGTAATTTTTAAGAATTTAAGATAGTCAAAATAAAATATGTTATCTCTGGAATTTAAAAACAATCAGTGCATGATAATTTTTATCAAAATCCAAACATGTTAATTTTGTAATTCAGTTTCGTAAATCAAAAGCATTAACTAAAGCTTGATTTTTAAATCAAGAATTAGGATTTTTAGGAATAAGTTAAGGTTGCGGTTGGATATTGAACTGAAAATGGATTTTAAGCAAATTCTGGTGATCCAAGTGTTAGGAGAGATCGGGACTTTGGGTAATAATGGAGGAATGAATGTAGTTGATGGGAAAAATACTTGATGGTGATACATTTCATCAGGGGAATAGCAGCTGTGAATTTTTGTTTAGAAACCTAGTTTTGGCTGAGTGGAGTTTTGGGTCGGTTCGAATGCCACGAAGCATCGAGTTCAACGGGTGTTTGGGAATGCATAGAGGGATGGTAGGCGAAGGCGTGGCCGGTGGTGGTGGCTCTCTGGTGGTCGGAGGAGCAGAGGCGAGCTGTTGACAGGTTTGGGTTCGAGAGGGATTCAGTGTTCCAGGTTGGGTTGAAGGTTCGATTTCGTTTTCAAGTTCGTATTGGTTCTTTTGTTGATCGATTTTGGACGTGAGTGTGATCGCCGATATGGAGAGATCAACGTTGATGGTCGGAGTGTCGTAGTTTGATCGTACACTTGCACGCGTGTACGTACGTCTGGGTTGGCTGTGTGTTTTGGGGAAGAAGGGCAACTCGAAGCGGTACTCGTGAATTCTGGGTGCATGGAGACTCGAAGTAGCTCTCATGGTTTTGAAGGGGAGTCTCGAGTTAAATATTGTACAGGTTTTACCAGAGACCTGTTTCCAGTTTTTAAATTTTAAAATAAATTTAAAAGCTGAGTTTAAATATAAAAGTAAAGTTCAAAATAAGTTTTAAATCTAGTTTTTAAATCTGGAGTATAAGTTTAAAATCTCAGTTTTCAAACAAGATAATGTTTTTAAAATTTGAATTGATTTAACTATTTTAAAAGGGGTTAAGAAGTTTGAATTTTAAAAATGAAGTTTAAATTGTAAATAGGTTTCTAAATCTAAAGGTTTATCTGGAATCAAAGTTAATATGCATTTAAATTTTGAAATGAAAAGAAGTTTTTAAATTTAAAAATATTTGAATGTTAAAGTATATTTTAAATTGATTTGAATTTAAATTGAATTTGGTTTTAGATTCTTTTAATTAAGTAAATATTTCTTTAACATGTGATTTAAAAGAATGGTTTATAAAACTTTGTTAAAGTTAAATTTGTCTTCATTTTAAATCTTAAATTTTAAAATGAAATTTAAAAGTAAATTTAAAGGTAAATTGTTTTAAATACTTTATTAATGATATTTTAATCATTAATAAGAATAAAATGTTATCTTAAAGATAATTGAGATTTAATAATTTAGGATAAAATAAATTATTAAGGTAATTAAAAGTTAATTAATCAATTTAATTAATTTATGACTTGGGTTAATAAATTAGTAATTAAGGGTTTAAAATTGATTAATGAAGGATTAATTAAATTAATTTAAAGCTTAATTAATTTGAATTAAGGATCATTAATTTTATAAGTTAAGATTATAAATTAATGGTTAGGAATAAAATTATTAAAGTAATTAAGGTTTAATTAAGTTATTGTTAAGTACTTAATTAATTAAGTAATTAGAGATTAATTTATTGATAATTAGAATGAATTAAGTTGTAATTAATAATGGTAAATTAATGTTTAATTATTTAAGAAAGATAATTAAAGAATAGTTAATGGTTAACGTAGATCATTAATTAAGGATTATTAAATAATTAATTAATGTGATTAATTTTAGTAATTAAATAGATTAATTAATTAAGGTTAATCATTTGTGAAATTGTTTAATTAAATTACTTAATGGAAGTAATTAATAAATTAATTACCCATTGTAATTAATTGAGTTTATTTTGATTAGTTAAGTTAATTAATTAAGTTTAATTAATTTAAGATTTGTATAAATTACTTAATGTAATTTAATGAGGTATAATTACTTAGGAAAGTAATTAATAGATAATTACTGATGTAATTAATGGAGTAATTAAGGGTAGTTAATTACTTAATGGAATTAATCAAGGGATTAATTAAGAAATTAATTAAGGAATAATTAATTTATTTTAAGAAGTAATTAAGGGTAGTTAATTACTGAATGTGATTAATCAATAGTGATTAATAATTGTGGTTTAATTAAGATTAATTACTTAATGTAATTAATTTAAATAAAGTAATTAATGATGAAATGTAATTAAGGATCATTAATTAATATAATTAATGATGTAATTAAGAATTGATCAATTAAGAAATAATTAATAAATGAAGTGATTAATTAATGTAATTAATTAAGGAGTAATGAAATTAATTATAATTAATTAATAAATGTAGTAATTAAAGGTTAATTACTATAAGTGGTTAAGAATAATTAATTTGTGAAATTAATTTAAGTGCTAATTACTTGAATGTAATTAAATGTAATTAATCAAGGATGATTAATTAAAATGAATAATTGGATAAGAGTTGATTAATTAATTGATAATTAATTAATAGTGACTTAAGCAAGATTGTTAATGATGAAAGTAATTAATTTAATTCAATTTAAATTAATTAGAGATGATATAAATCATTACTTATGGATGGATGATAATACTGAATGCTTTGCATTGATTGATATCTCTGATGAGATATATGCTGTATGATATGGATGTTAGTTGAATTGTGATGATAATATGGATTATCTGATAATGTTGATTATCTATTGTGAATCATCTTTCTATGTGTATAAAGATAATGAATTGAATTGTTTTAACCCTTAAAACAGCTTGGCCTTAAAAGATACGCTTTGGATTTCGATGAGACCGGGATCGGGTTTCCGTATACCGGATTTCCAGGTCTGGAGACCCGAATACCACATCGATCCAAATTAACGATAGATCGTGAATCAAGTGAAGATGAAGATTCAGAGTGCAAGGGTTATTGTCGTTAACTCTGAGGGTGATTCCAAAATGAGTGTAACGAGATAATGCCTTCGGTTTCGTTCGAACCCGGAACGAACTTGTATGGATTGAATGCTTTCAGAACATCGTCAGGTGGACGATGAGCATTCTAAGTGATGTGTTCTTTTCTAAGGTAATCGTGACCTCAAGCCTCACAAACCGGGAATGGCTAAAACAGGGGAGGTGCAGCAAGGTTAGTGGGTAGCACCCAAGTAGGACAAGGTTACCTCTGTCTAGATGTCCCTTTCTATTTTCGACTTAGTGGTGCGGTTGCTGATCCCAACCGTGAGGTATCTTGTGCGGGAATTATCCAGTAAGGGATGTTCCGACCTTGTGTTGCAGGGGATTGGGAGTGATCCTCGGTACGGTGATCTAGGCCACGTACTGTGACGGGCGGTACCCCAGTAGCCCTGCCATTGTATGGAATCCAAACTCCAATAAGTGCCGTACGTATTAGTTGTGCCCAACTATGTTGGAATGTGAGATGTAAGCATTTCAGCTATTTCTATATTTTACTTGAAAACCCTAGACCCTATTATAATAAAATCAGATTTCCTATCAAATGTTTTGGTTAGAGTAAGGTAAAAACTTACCCATGTTTATTGGTGGGGAGTCTTACGTGATACCTTTTCTTTCTAAAGGTTTTGAAGTTAAGCAAGTTTAACCTGTTACTCACACCAGACCCATGTCTGACCCAAGTGTTTATTTCTGTTTTATAAACTCTTGGGTACTCAAATTTTTACGAGTAGCCAAGGGATTCAGGTTTAGCTTTGACGAGTTTTCTGGAGGAGCAATGGAGCAGGAGGCTTCAGCGTTCGTAGATATAGTAGTTTCCGCTGTGTTGATCTTGTTTAGATCTTTGTTTTGTATTGAGTTGTAATAACTAGACAGATGTTTATAACTGTCTAGTATGTGATGTGTAATCTGTGTAACTCTGATAGATGATGTATATGATACTATGTAATAGTTATGTGATATATTATATTTTATTCCGTTTCCGCTGTGAGTATTTGTGTTTGTTTTCTTTCTCTTCTTTTCTTTTCTACTTCTCACCCCTTTCTTTCTTACTGTCGATGCGATTTTCCGGGAGTGAAAAGCCGGGTCGTCACAATTATATAGTATAAAGTATATATTGTAAAAATACCATATGACATCAAGATATTATAGAATACTGTAATATATATATATGCGTGCTAACCTATACAACGAAGCAGCAAAGGAGGCTCGGTGGCCATGAAAGCAAGGCAGACGATGGAGGAACAAGGGGGTGGCGATCAAACTGCTGGAAGTACGGGTGCAGAGGTGGAAGGGGGGACCGACGTGGATGTCGACACTTCTCAGTGATGGAGCAGGAGGCGGGAGGCGGTTGTGGTCGACTGCTGGTAGCGTGGGAGAGTGTGGAGATGCAGAGATGGAGGCTTCGCGTGCTGCTGTTCACGCATGGAAGAGGAAGCATGGTCGTCGAGTTTGAGTGAAGCTCGGCACAGCAGTGGAGGAGGGTGATGTGTCGATGGCTGTTGCCGAAGCAAGGGAGAAAGGCATGAGTGTATGCTTGGCAACTGAGTGTTGGTTGCTGGATGACGACGAAACACATTATAAAATGATCAAGAACGTATGGAAGAGGAGAGAAGAAGTGGAAGGCTACAGGAAGGAAGATGAATTTGGTAGGAAGAGAGTACGTTAAAGATTTTGATAAAACTTTATATTTGTTATTTTCTTCGATTGAAACCAAAAAAAGAAGTGCAGGTTTCCAAAGAAAATCATAATGAATATAGGGGATATCAAAGGCCAATAAATTTGAATTCAATGAAATAATAAAAGCAGAAGGCTGTTTGGTTTACGGTGAAAGTGAACAGTCACTGAAATACTGTAATAACCTGGATTTTAGAATATCTGTATTTGACAAAATTAGCTGGATTCAGTTAGTAGAATACTGAATTATAAGTTAAATAAACAATTCTGGTAATAAAAAAATATATATCTTTGAATAAGTATTGGTTTGATAATCCTCCTAGTATAATTTTATTTTTAAAAATTGGAAAAATTATTATTTCAAACAATAAATAATAATGTGTTGTTTTATAAATAGATTTTATAAATGGAATTATTACTTTCAAATTAATCATGTGTAGTTTATATATATATGTAAAACTAAATGAAAATATAATATGAAAATTTGTATAAACATATTAAAGGTATTTAATAACATAAAAAAATAAAAAGAGACATGTGTAACATTAATAACATATAAACTAACAAGTGTCTCAACATGTAAATACAAGTGTCATCTTTTTAAATTTTCTTTTCATTTTTTTTAGTAAATAAAGGAAATTAAGGCTATATATATATATATATCTAACTTCTTCTTTTCTCATTTCTTTGAAAATTTAAACCTCAAACCTGAGAAAACTAAACCCTTAAAACAAATACAGAGAAAAGAAAACAAAAGGCAAACAAATTTTTAAAATCAAACCTGGAAACTAGAAAGGAACTCAAACCAGAAAAGAAATCAACAATCAAGCCTCAATTCTAAATCTAGTAGCAGATCAACAACTAAGTTTCAGTTTCCAGGATCAAATCAACTTCCAGTTTTTGAAATTCAAGAAGCAATTTCCAGGCTCTGTTCTCTGCTTTTGCAAGAAGGTGAGTAAACTTATCTTTTGAAACTGAACTCTCTTATATATGTGTGCATGAGGATATGATCGTAGAATGCCTTGATTTCTGCTTGCATGGATGAAACAAATTACTTGGTATAAAAATTTTGTTTGTTGTGAATATGTATGTCTCGGTTATTTTAATAAAGTGAGCAAACCTTATTTCTGAAACCAATTTCCCTTGATATCCTGATGCCTGTGATGATTGATGATAGTAGTGTTATAAATATGGTTTGCGTGGATGAATTGTATGGTTGTTTGGATAAAACAGGCTTTAAAATATACTGTATATATATATGCATACCTCTGTTTATAAAAACCTATGAGTAAACTAACTTTTTTTTTAAAAAAAGCTTAAACCTGTTATATCTTGATTTGTATGTGATAAATACTTGAAAGTAAAATTGTGGAAAATGTTTGTATGAATGTAAATAGGCTTGCATGTGTATATATATATGGTGTTATTGGTGTGCATGTCTGTGTGCAGGCAAAACATGCCTCTGTTCTAGATTACAGGTTTAAAACTTATTCAAAAAATTAAATTCTCATTCCCTAATTCTTTTTGGGCTTTGATATTTAAACAAAATATGTTTGAATAAACAAGATATAAATTTTAAAAATAGTTTGAGGATTTTATGTTTAGTAATTATTTCAAATTAGGGAAAATTCAGTGAAGTACAAATTTTTATCAAAAATCAATGTCTAAGATTATGAATTTGGATTATATAATGTTATGTGTTGTACAAAATTATGATTTTTAGTAATTGAATCATGATTTTTAAACAAGTATATAGTGAGAATTTTTGGGTTGAACGGAAAACACAAAATGGTCAAATTCCTACGAGTGTCGACGAATGGAATTAAGCTCGGGGTTAATGTCCGAGGAAGTTCACATGATGTAGAATGTCAGAAAAATAATGGGTAGATTTTCAAATCACTATGATGGTCGAATGATGATGATTTAGGGTTTAAAGTCCAGGTTGGGTCGCTGTTAAATTTGAGGGTAATGCACCGTCGTTAGCGCATCGAGTTCACTTGGAGTAAGGGGAATAGAAGCGGGAAGCTCTGGTGAAGGTCTGGACTCGTCGTCGTAATGTCTGGTGACTTGGATTGGCGATACGAGGTGGTTTTGGTTGATCGATTGGGTTCCAGAAATGGATCGAATTGCTCGATTTTGATTATTCGACGAATTGATGGATCTGGGTGTTTGGAATCGTCGGCGAGGTCTTCATCGACATGCTGGTGATCGGAACGATGACCGGAGATGGTCAGGTCTCTGCTGCACGTGCACGTTCATATCTGATGTGGTTCGATTAGTTTGGAAAGAAGCATCGTGCACGGGTCAGGCTCGAAGTAGGCGGGAGATTTTCTCGAAGTCAAGTGACGAGGTGAGTTGCTCAGGTTTTTATTCGATTGGCACGGGGTTTACTCGGGGAAAATCGAAGTTGACTAGGGTTGTTTTATTTGTATACCCAGGTTTTAAACATTCTTTTTTTAAAAGGGAAAACATGTTCAAGTTTTAAAATGTAAAAGTAAATTTTGTAACTAAGTTTATAAAGTATGAAGTAAGTAGTGGAAATGAATGTAATTAAGAAATAAATTAATCAAAGATTAAGTGATGATTAATTGATTAATAAATTAATGTAATAAGAATTACTTATGAAAGTAATTAATGGATAATAACTTTATGGAAGTAATTAAATAGAAGTGAGTAAGGGTTAATCACTTAATGTTATTAATTAAAGAATTTATTAATAAAAATAAATTAAAGAGTAATTAATTAATTAATGAGTTAAGGTTAATTAATAATGTGATTAATTACTTAATAAGGTAATTAATTAAATGAGTAATTAATTAATTAAGGATTAATATAATTAATTAAGGAGTTAATTAATTAAGGTAAGTAATTACAGGATGGTTAATTACTGTTTATGATTAAGTAAGGTTAATTAATGAATGTGGTTAATTAGAGATTAATTATTTAATGAATTAGAAGAAATTAATTAATGAAGTAATTAGAGGATCATTAATTAATATGAGTAATGACATTAATCAAGATTGATTAATGGAAGTGATTAATTAAAGTATAATTAATTAATGTAATTAATTAAGGATTAATGTATTTAATTATAGTTAATTAATTAATGGAAGTAATTAGTTAAGAATCTTTGATTAATAAAATAATAATTAATAAATGAGAGTAATTAAAGGTTAATTAATATAAATGGTTAAGGATAATTAATTTGTGTAATTAATTAAGAAATTACTTATTATAATTAAGAATTAATTAATCAAGGGAGATTAATTTAAGGAAGATAATTAAGAGATGATTAATTAATTAATTAATTTGTAATTAAGTAATGATAATTAAGTTGGATTAAAGGTAATCCAAGTGATTAAGTTAGAAATTAATTTAATTAAGGATTAATTAAATTATTTAAGAATGGATCAAACTTTGATATTGGATGAGTTAATGATATTGGATGATTTGAATGTGATATCTATGATAGGTGATATGTGCTAATTGTGATATATGGTTGAATTAGATAATATGAATTATCTATCTGTATTGATATGAATTATTCTATCTATGATATTGTGAATTATCTATCTGTGTGAATATAGATAATGAATTGAATTGTCTTAACTTTTAAACCACTTGGCATTAAAAAGAAACGTTTGTGATTTCGAAGAGACAGGGGTCGGGTATCAGTAATACCCGAAACCACTTCGATTTGTAATCTACAATAATTCTATATAGGATTGATATGTGAAATCAATAGGCTGGAATGAAATGATATGTACCTATGAAACTAAGTAAATATACTTAGATATTGTTTTGTGAAAATAAGTGATGATTATATAAGTTGTTTACGTGTAGCAAGTACGAGTTACCCCGGGTTTAAATAAGTTATATGGATTGGAATTTCTTGTTAGATGAGTTTACTCACGCTGGTTTCCAGCCTGACCCGGGTGTTACTTTGATGTGATGCTCGGGTCAGACCGAGTATTACAGATTTTCAGGAAAGGACGTTCTGGAGTTCAGGTGGCGAGCTGGATGGCAGAAACGTATGGAGTGTATTCCGCTGTGTATTTGAGAGTTGTATTGATAGTAGTATGGGGCAGGTTGATATAACTGTCCAGTCTATTTGTAATGATTGTAACTCTGATAAATTGTATGTAAAGTAACAATTACAGTTTTCTTTTATAAAAATGCTATTATTTGGTATTATATTTAATCCGCTGCGAATGTGAGATGTTGTGTTTTCTGTTCTTCTTTCTTCTTTCTATTTCTTTCTTCTATCTCTTTTCTTTTTCTCCTAACTATCTGGAATTTTCGGGTTCGAAAATTCCGGGTCGTTACATTTGGTATCAAAGCTGAAGGTTAAGCGAGAACCTTGGCTCTGGTGGGTATACTCATTAAGGATAGGGTCAATGATACCCTAAGATGAGTTGAGTGTATATATATATGAGAGCGTACTTGTTATTTTCTTATATAAAGGTTTTAAAATGGTTTTAAAAATAAATGATTTTTATAAGTTTATCTTTTGATATATATAGAAATAATTTTCTAATTATTAAATATATTAAAGAAATTGGTTGTTGAACCATTGGAATTAAATAATGAAAATTAAGTAGTAATAGTAATACAACCAAATTGAAAATTTAATAAAGATAATTTTGAAATGGATCCAAACTGAAACTAAAATCCTGAATTTGTAGAAGTATTTTCAGAATAAGATAATAATGAAATGGGTATCCATATATGATAATCTTCGTTATTATCATAAATGATTGTTGTGTTTAATAATGAAATGTTGTAAATGATTAAGCAAAATGAAATGTTTTAGGGAAATAAACTTTTAGGTGAGTATGACTTATAAATTGGAATTGAAGATAATTTAAAATTGTGAAATTTTAAATCTAAATCCAGAAAACTTGAAATTGTTTTAAAGAAATTTGTTTTGAATTTAAAACCAAAGGTGGTTTAAAATTTAAGATATAACTTGGTGTGTAAAGGAAATAAATATGTATAAATGAGAATATACATAAAGTCAAAGGTGATTAAAATAAACTCTAAGTGTTGAGTTTTAAATTTTTCCTTGGAATTTGATATGAAAACCCAAAGTGATAAGTTTTTGAACTTATAAGTGGGAAGATTATTAATATAAAGTTTAAAATTTGAAATGGAAATTCAAATTGGGTAAAGTTGACTGGATTAAATTGGATTTAACTTAAGGAAAGTTAAATGAGTTTAGAATAAACAACTTGAATTGGAAATTTCAAGATGAAATTGGAATTTAACTTGGGAAGTTAAATGGTTAATGTTAAAAGGGAGTTATAAGTAATCTCAAAATGGGTTTGAGATCTGGAAATTGAAAATTGATGCTGTTAATTGGTGTTTGGATAAATTTGGATGTTTATTTATCCTGATATCATTCTATTGTTATAAATAATCTATGAAGCTGAGAATTGGTTTTAAAATTAGAAATGGATAATAAATTAGAATCTGAAGGTTAAACTATTTTTGAATTCTTATTTGAACTTTGTAATAAGTTAAGTAAAGATAATTTTAAAATGGAATTTTGAAATTTGGATTCAAAATTGAATGGTTTAAAGATTTAAGTTGTTAAATTAAAAATAAAGGTTGATTTGATTAAAAAATAAGGGTTAATTTGAATTAAAGGATTAAATCAACATTTAAAATATTTAACTCGAATTTATATAATTCGAGATGGTTTTAAGTTGAGATTTGAATAAAATTTGTTCAAATTGAATTTGATTTGGAATAATTTGAAATAAAATTGAAGATGTATAAGTTTAGAAATTCAAATGGTAAATTAGAATTGAAATGATTTGAAATTGAAGCTGGTTCAATTTGAAATTAATCCAAATTGATTTGAAATAAGTTGGAATTGTGATTAAAGTTGAATAAGTTTAAAAATCAAATGGAATTTGATTTGAATTGGAAAGGAATTAAGGTTAATTCAACTTAAATTGGGATTAAATCAATTTCAATGGAAATTGAAGTATTGAGTCAATTTAAATGGAAGTGGAATTTAAATTGAATTGATGGAAATTAATTGGATTGGGAAATTAAACAGTTTGGCTCTGGATTATTTTCAAAATAAATTGTTTTAATACAAATATATTTTTTTCCAAACTATTTACTATACAATCTTTCTTCTTAAACCCCAAATTATATTATTCTTATTTTACAATTATTTTGTAACTATTTAACTATTTTGAAACTATCTTATAAACTAATTACTATTTTTCAGTTACTTATATCTAATTACTATATATATAAAAAAACTATTTTGCAATTATCTAACTATTTTATACCTACTTAACTATTTTACAGCTATTTTACAAACTAATAACTATTTTTCAACTACTTATCTATTTTAAACTTTTTCAAGCTATTTTTAAAATTTAAATAGGTCAGAGTTCAAACTGTTTGTAATTAAAGTAATAACTCAGTTGGAAATGGAAGCAATTGAGAATAAGTGAATGAATTAAAGTAAATGTGGATAGAAAGGAGAAATTGATTTAGCTAATAATCAATAATGATAAATACGAAGGATGTACGTATATTATTCTATTCGCATAGTGATTTGATCCAGATTCGAGCACAAAAATTTCGAGATAGTATTATCGATCCAAGTTGGGATTTTTCGCTCGATTTTCGACGGCGAACCTGGATATGGATTGTTGATTGGTTCTGGATATTCTCTATCATAGTTGTGACTATGCAAGGAGAATGACGGTTTCTGATCAAGAAACCAGATCTAAGTCCGTACTAGGAGGTCGGGTGGACGATACTAGTTCGGAAGTGAAATTATGTGATCGAGTGAGCGATCAGATTGATATTACGTACGGATGATATGTGTACATCGTACGAGTTTAAATGAATTGGCATTGAAAATTTGTGGATAAGAAATTTGAAATGGTTTTTGGAATGAAAGGTAATATGGTTAATAACTTTATATAGGATTTATCAAATTTGAATATTTGATTAGAAATAAAATAAAGTTATATATCTTTGTGATATATGATAAACTCCCCTTGTTGAATCTATTGCCAGAAGAGAAGAGTTTTTGAAAATATTTGAAGTATAAAAGAAGTTTTATACAAGTTTGAAATGATCCAAAGATTTTCAAAATTATATATATCTATATATATATAAAAAGATCTTATGAGAATGATTTTGGAAAAGGTTTTGGAACCTATGGATTTTTGAAAGGCTTTTAATTTTTGGGAAAATCAATTTTGGGAATTTGGAAAGCCTAGTTTGAGAATTATCGATTTTGGGAATCGATTTTGTGTAAAGGAGATTTTGAGATAAATCATAAAGGGTATGATTTGAAGATACTATAAGTGTATAGTATAAAATGTTTTGAAAATAGCTCTGGGGAAAAAGGCGCTCCCTTGAAATGAACTTCTCAGGAGTGCCACAGGGTGGTACTGCCTTGAACCCCAAGAGGGGTTTCTAAAGTTAATCCTGTGAGGAGTCCGGAATAAACTAGTTCCTGAGGATTATTTGTGTAGCGAAAGTCGAGGGGCTAGTGCCCACAGAGGCATTTGGGTTATGCTGTGACGACAGTTTAACTCGATGTCGCTGCGATCTACTGCAGACCATAGCGAAAGTCGTGTGAGCCGTTGAGAGCCAACAGTCTATGTTTGATTTTATATCGGTAGACTACGACACTATGGTAACATAGCGAAAGTATTGTGAGCATCTGAGAGCCAACAGTCTGCGTTTGATTTTATATCGGTAGACTGAGACCTATGTAGAGTGGAGAAGTTTCGTTTTGACAGCGAAATCGTGTGTGCCGCTGAGAGCCAACAGTTACATGGACTTTTGCTGCGACGACAACATAACCCTGGAATGTAACTGCGATCTGTTGTGGGTTCCATGCTGTCATCAGTTACATGGACTTTTGCTGCGATGGCAACGTAACCCGTGATGTAACTGTGACCATGGATGGGGGTGATGATTTCCAGAGCATTCTTACCAAAAATGTTTCCTCTATTTTCAAAATTGTTTTCTATATTTTCATAAATTATTTTCCAAGTATTTTCACTGGGTGTTGAAAACGGGTTTACCAAGTACTTATAGATTTTTAGTCCTACGTCTGATCAACGTATGACCGAATTTCAGTGAGAACGAGGATGGATAATTTAATTAATTTTAGTTAATTATTCTTAATTAACCAATCTTAATTACATCATTAATTATATTAATTAATGATCCTTAATTACAACTTAATTATTAATTACTTAATTAAATTAATTACATTAAGTAATTAATCTTTAATTAAACAACATTTATTAATCACCTTGATTAATCTTCAATCAGTAATTAATTACCCTTAATTACTGTCATTAACTAAATTAATTACTCCTTAATTAATTCTTTAATTAATCCCTTGATTAATTATTCAAAGTAATTAACTCAAATTACTTCTATTAATAAAATCATTATTCAACTAATTACTTCCAGTAATTATCATATTATTTACTTCTCTAAATAAACTTACCTTAATAATTACATTAAGTAATTATTATCAAATCATCTCTTGATTATTCTAAATTAATTAAACTTAATTAATTAACTTAACTAAATCAATTAACTTCAATTAATTACAATATGTAATTAATTCTTAATTACTTCCAATAAGTAATTATATTTAAACAAATTCTATAATTGATTATCTTTAAATTAATTAATCTAATTAACTATTAAAATTAATCCTATTAATTAATTATTTAATAACCCATAGTTAATGACTTCATTAACTATTATTTAATTACTTTTCTTAAGTAATTAACTTATATTAATTATTATTAATTTTAAATTAATAAATCTTAATAACCAATTAATTAATTTGTAATTAAGGATTATAATTAGAATATTAATTAATGGTTAGGAATTAATTAATAAGTAATTAAATATTTATTAAGTTATGGTTGACACTTAATTAATTTAGTAATTAAAGATTAATAAATTGGTTATTAAGATTTATTAATTTAAAATTAATAATAATTAATATAAGTTAATTACTTAAGAAAAGTAATTAAATAATAGTTAATGAAGTCATTAACTATGGGTTATTAAATAATTAATTAATAGGATTAATTTTAATAGTTAATTAGATTAATTAATTTAAAGATAATCAATTATAGAATTTGTTTAAATATAATTACTTATTGGAAGTAATTAAGAATTAATTACTTATTGTAATTAATTGAAGTTAATTGATTTAGTTAAGTTAATTAATTAAGTTTAATTAATTTAGAATAATCAAGAGATGATTTGATAATAATTACTTAATGTAATTATTAAGGTAAGTTTATTTAGAGAAGTAAATAATATGATAATTACTGGAAGTAATTAGTTGAATAATGATTTTATTAATAGAAGTAATTTGAGTTAATTACTTTGAATAATTAATCAAGGGATTAATTAAAGAATTAATTAAGGAGTAATTAATTTAGTTAATGACAGTAATTAAGGGTAATTAATTACTGATTGAAGATTAATCAAGGTGATTAATAAATGTTGTTTAATTAAAGATTAATTACTTAATGTAATTAATTTAATTAAGTGATTAATAATTAAGTTGTAATTAAGGATCATTAATTAATATAATTAATGATGTAATTAAGATTGGTTAATTAAGAATAATATTTTCTTTTGGTTTTAGTTTTTTGAACTGAAAATGTGAGAATAGAAACAAGAAAATGGAAGAGAGAGGGATGATGTAGATTTATATAGATTTGTTAGGATTTGTTTTAAAATTAAAGAGGAATAATATTTTTATTTTATTTCTTTAATTTTAATAAAATGTGACGACCCGGCTTTTTCTCCACAGAAAGTCGTATCGTCAATAAGAAAGAAAGGGATAGAAGAAGAAAGGATAGAAAAGAAGAAACAACAACACAAAAGAATCTCACAGCGGAAACGAATGAAATATAATATATCACATAAGATATTACATAGTATCATATACATCAGAGTATACAATTTATACAACACAGAATAGACAGTTATAAACTTCTGTCTATTATACATCACAAGTACATCAGTACAATACAACATACACAGCGGAAACTCTATATATCTACACGCTGAAGCCTCCTGCTCCTCAACTCCTCCAGTATTCGTCAAGACTAACCTGAATCCCTCGACTACTCAATACAATATTGAGTACCCAAGAGTTTAATAAAACAGAAAATAAACACTTGGGTCAGACATGGGTCTGGTGTGAGTAAACGGTTTAAATTGCTTAACTTTGAAAACCTTTGAAACAAAAGTATCACGTAAGACTCCCCACACATAAACATGGGTAAGTTTTTACCTTACGCTAACTAAAACATTTGATAGGAAATCCAGTTATATTATAATAGGGTCTAGGGTTTCCAAGTAAAATACAGAAATAGCTGAAATGCTTACATCTCACATTCCAACATAGTTGGGCACAACTAATACGTACGGCACTTATTGGAGTTTGGATTCCATACAATGGCAGGGCTACTAGGGTACCGCCCGTCACAGTACGTGGCCTAGATCACCGTACCGAGGAGTACGCCCGCTCCCCTGCAACACAAAGCCGGAACCATCCCTTACTGGATAATCCCGAACAAGACAATCCCGTAGTTGGCGCGACCAACCACACACTAAGCCGAATAAAAGAAAAGGGACCTCTAGAGAGGGATCTATCTTGCTCTCAGTGGGTGCTACCCACGAAGCCTTGCTGCACCTCCCCTGTTTTAGCCATTCCCGGTTGATGAGGCTTGAGGTTACGATTACCTTTAATCAGAACATATCACTTAGAATGCTCATCGTCCGCCTGACGATGTGCTGAAAGCATTCAATCCATACAAGTTCGTTCCGGGTTCGAACGAAACCGAAGGCATTATCTCGTTACACTCGTTTTGGAATCACCCTCAGAGTTAACGACAATAACCCTTGCACTCTGAATCTTCATCTTCACTTGAGATTCACGACCTATCGTAAATTTGGATCGATGTGGTATTCGGGTCTCCAGACCTGGAATACCGGTATACGGAAACCCGATCCCGGTCTCATCGAAATCCAAAACGTATCTTTTAAGGCCAAGTTGTTTAAAGGTTAAAACAATTCAATTCAATACTTGAATTCATACAGCATTTAACATAGATAAATATCACACATTTATCACGGATATATCCAATATCATATCACAGAATATCATAACATATCATCCAATAGATATCCAATTCAGATATTCTACACAAACCATCATCCATAAGCAACAATTTATTAACCCTATGTTATAATTAATTTAATTAACTTAAATTAAATTAATTACTTAAGAATTAATTATCTAATCTTGCTTAATCCATCATTAATCAATTACAACCTTTAATTAATTAATTACTCATTAAATATTAACCATCCTTGATTAATTATTCATTAATTACATAAAGTAATTATCCTTTAATTAATTTCACAAATTAATTATTCTTAACCATTTAACAGTAATTAACCTTTAGTTACTTTAATTAATTACACCAAATAATTAATCCTTAATTATTTCTCATTAAGTAATTATCCTTTAATTAATTACATCTTGTAATTATACATTAATTACTTATACTAAGTAATTACACTTTTTAACCTTATTAAGTATTCATACTTAATTCTTTATCAAGTGATTATCTTTATTTAACTTAAATTAATCACATTCATTTATTATTTACAATTGAGTAATTCATTCCTTAATTACTCTTAAATAAATTAATTAATCTTTAATTACAGATTAATTATTCTTTTAATCATTAATTAATAAACCTTAATTATCAATTAATAAAACTTAATAACAGTTTAATTAATCCTTAATTACTATTTGATTAATCCTTATTTTTTTTTAATTACAAATTAATCACCCCTTAATTAATAATTAATAAAACCTAATTATTAATTAATAAACTTAATTACAAATTAAGTACTTCTTAATTACCAATTAATTAACCTCTAATTACAAATTAATTAATCTTTAATTACTAAATTAATAAATCTCTAATCATTAATTAATCAGTTTCTAATCACTTAATTAATTATCCTTAATTACAATTTATTAACCTTTAATTAATTAATTATAACCCTCAATTAATTAATCCTTAATCATCATTAATTAAATTAATTAATTATACTTAATTTCCCTAATTAACTTAATTAATTTCAAAATAATAAAACTTTAAATTATCTTAAAATAAAACATTATCTTATTTATGCCTTAATTATCATTAAAACATCTTATCTTAATAACTAACTTTTCTTAATTAAATCATTAATTAAAGTTTAAAAGAAATAATCATTTAACTTGATAAATTAAAGTTAATAAAACATATCTTCCTTTAAATGTTTAAAATAAATTTAACCTAATTTAGTAAAGCTTAAAATAAAGTTTCTAGAATTCATAAACAATGTTAAAGGAAACAACTATTATTTATAAAATATAATTTATATAAGAAAGTTTTAGATTAAATTTATTCTTAAATTTCAAAAACCTTATTTTAAAATTTTATAAAACTTGGTTTAAAAGCTACTTCGGGTCGAACACAAAAATCACTTGGGTCAAACCCGAGTTTCCCTTCCTCTTCCCATTTTTAAAACTTATATTTATTTATAAGCTTAAAACCTGGAAATAAATTTACTGGAACTACCCGAGTTCCCTCCCGAGTCATCCCCTAAAAAAACTCGGTCTCCCCTTCGAGTCGAACACGAGAAACAACGCTTCTCTCCCGATCCAATACTTCTTCCCCAAATTCACAGACGTGCACACGTGCACGTGCACCAACCCACGGCAACTCTCCGACCATCCCTGCCGCCTTCGACACGTCGACGATCGTCACGAAAAACATCTCCGATTATCAATCCACAAGCGTAAGCTCCTGATCGAAATCGAGCATTCCAAACGAGCCTGGAACCTAACTATTCGCCAGAAACGCCTCGACCCCAACGTCCCCGACCACCAGAGTCGCTGGAACTCCGGCCACACGTCCCCCGATCATCCACGCTGCTCTTCCCCAAGGTCCGGTGAAGCTCGATTCACCCGAGACGATATAGTTATCCAGTTTTTAGACTCGACCCATTTAGGGTTTAAAACTTAAATCATCCAATTCCTGACACCACAGTCCATGATCACCACTTCCATCATTTTTGCTAAACAACCCGATCATCATCCTTGCTTCTGACAAAACCCCGAGACCTCCTTACCCAAAGATCGCCAGAAAATGGTTAAAATACACTTTCTGTTCAACTTCGAACTGCACCCTCTATATATAACTAAAAATTGAGATTTAAGTTTTAAAAATCCTATTTCTCAAAGATGAATCAGATTATACACTTAAATTAATAAATCATTTCACTCAATTTTAACCCAAATCTAAACTTCCACTGTTATTTTTCATTTTCCAGAGAGTTTCAAACTCAATTTATATAATTTAAAATTTTAAAACTTAATTATGTTCAAACAAACAACATTTGTTTGAATACTTTAGCCTAACAAAGATACATGAAGATAATTTTAGTTTTGTTCAATATTTAGCCTGTTAGAAAGTAAACAGAGTTGATCACAATCATACATGTAACAACCCGCAAATTCGTAGCAATTAATTATCGACACTAGGTGATTAAATCGTTCGCCAATTCTTATTGGAATTTTATCGAGTTGAAATTCTTTTGAAAAATGGTTGAGAAATTGTTGATGGGCTTTAAACTTTAGGCCCATACCTTTTTCTTTTGATACCGTGATAAGGGTATTACCCGTTCCCCCTTTCTAATTTCCTTCCATTCTCATTCGAACCCTAAAAACAAACGAAAGAAAAAAATAAATGGCGGCTTTGTTCTTCGTTTCTTCGATCTGAAAATTAGGGCTTTGATGTTTTCTTGTCGTCTGATGCTTTGTCGAGCTCGATTGCCTTGAGATAGTTTCGTTCTCTTCTTCGCTTGCTCCTTGGGACTCTGTTACCAATTGAAGCTTCTGCTTCGATCTTTGATTTGAAAATTTGAGCTTGGCCTCGTCTTCGTTCCTCTACGAATTAGGGCATTCTCAATTAGCTTCGTCGATCGTCTTCCTCTTTGCTCTCTGAAGATTAGGGATTTGCGAATATTCGAAGGCGTCGTTCATTTGGTGCTTGCGACTCCTTCTCTCGAGCTCGTCGCCGCTTCGAAGCAAGGTGAGTAATCACATCTAATTCAAAGCTTAAGTATAGAGTTTGAATCCTTGTTTGAAATTGTCGATCCCTTTTTGCTCGATTGTTCGACTTCGTTTGTTTGCTTGAGATTTATCTGGCTTCTTCATTTCGAATATATTGTTCGACTTTGATTACTGTCTTAGCGTGACCACCACGGCTTTGAATAGTGCAGATATCTGCAATTTTGGTACAGTATGATTTATGTTGTTTTGTATTGATTTTGAACTGTTTGATCGTGCTTACACTTCACTTCGTTCACTGTGACTTGTTCGTATAATTCAATTTCGCCTTGCCTTGACAATGGCTTCGGCACTTGATATTGATCGAACTTGTTTGGTTGACTTCGCCATTGGCTTGTGTTTTTTTGATAAGATACTGCAGTTCCATTTCCCTGTAGCATACCGTGGCTTGTGATAATGTTGTCCTCGACTTGATTTTTGGTGATGTTAATTCCCCTATGAACTTGTTTTGTTCACTGAGCCTTTGGTTCTTGATGTTGTTTCTCGGTTCTGAATCTGTTCATTCATGGCTTTAAGTAAACCCAGGCATGTCTGACTTTTGTTGTGTATTGGCTTTACTTGAAGTTGTAGCTTGTACTTTTATTGTTTCCAGTATGCATTAATGCCAGTTTGTTGTTGACTATGGCCTAGACATTGATATGTTGATACTTTGTTGTCACTGCATGCTGTAGTTATTCATATCCCCGTTAACTTGCATCTACTTGAAGTCCTGTATATGGTAGCTTGATCATTTTACTTTGTCCACTGCCTTGATATTCTGTTACTGGTGCCTTCTTGAATCTGTGTACATGTTGCCTGAGATGTGTATACTTGATGCCTCGATGGTGTAGATTCTATGTACATGCTTCCCTTGTGAGCTGTAGCCTGTTTCATTTAGGTTGGCATTTTGTAGCTTGATTTTGCTTTGTGAACTTCTGGATCTCCTCTGTGTCTTTATCACTGATTTGGTTTGAAACTACCTGTGGCCGTAATTTAGTTCGAAACTTAGGTACTGATCAAATTCATTTCTGAACATATTTTGATCTCTTTGTATTACTGTGCATTGAGCATTGTTCGAACTTCAGTGCATGTATCATTTGCATGACCGTTGCATATGTGACTCTGTCCACTGTTGCATTATGTGTACCTGTTGATCATGTCACTCCTTTGATTTGTGATTCACTTCATGTTGCCTCGACTCTCTGTGTTGCTCTGGCCCTGTTGCATACATGTGCTTTATATGTTGGTTCAGTCTGTGGTCTTCATTAGCCTTTTTTGTGCAGTTTTGGGTTTCCAGTTGTCTGGTTCCTTTGTTTGGCTGGGTCATCATACATGCACCCGCCATGTGCAGTTCATTGCTGCACATCTGGAACATTTTGTCCGTGTGCAGTCTTCTCATGTGCACTTGCTCATGTGAGCTGAACTGTTTCGGGGTGCACTTACTCTTTCACTGGGTACACTGTTTCATTTCACTGATGCAGCCTTGCCCTTAAATACTAGTGGTGGCTGCATTTTCGTAGCAGTTTTACCCTTGTCCCTTGTGGTGACTTTTTATTCTGTTGTGGCGAGGCAGTGCACGCGTGCGTGCACTGCAGCCACACCGAATTGACAGATTTTAATCGATATCTCTTTTATTCTTAATTCACCGACCTGTTGCGTAATTCGTAGGCTGTATTGGCGAGGCAGTACACGTTAGCGTGTACGGCAGCCAATTAGCATTGATATTTTTTTCAATTGACATTTCAATTGCTTAAACTGCTTTGGATTTCTGTTTTGTGGATTAACACTGTTTAGTGTTATATCTGCCGTTATCCAATTCTCGTATCGAGAGTTGGATATACGAGATTTCTGTGACTGTCATCTATATTGAGATTGATTATTATTGCTTCTATGCTCTAATAACTGATTTTGAATTAGACTGATCCGAGTATTATTTTCTTTTGAATGTAATACTCGGGTCAGACCGAGTATTTACAGGTTGTAGATTTTTAGCTTTGGGTTGCTGCTAGAGCTATGAAGATTTTTTATATCATTTGAAGTGGTCTTCGTCCTTTTGAAGTAGTCAGTGTGTCTGTTTTAAGATGATAATGTATTCATGTATATTAGTCGATAATGTACTTGTATATATAACTTCTTGAGTCGACAATTGTAGTTGTATCATTTGTATAGTGTCAAATGTATTGTAACTGGTATCAGTTATTGTATATATGAGACTTTTCGTTCCATCTTTATTCCGCATTTATGTTATCTGTGTTATTTTTATATTTATTGTCCTAAACTATTATAGCCACTGTGTAGTAGCTTTGAGTTTGTAACGGTATGTCGGATTTCCTCTAAAAGATGAAATGCATGTTATTCTATCTGACATATCGGTGCTCGCACAAAGCAATTACATGGATGGTCGCTCCTCAACAGCCTTATTCTCCGTGCTAGTTGACAGCACTACACCGTAGTGTTCTTGGCTAGCGTGGGTATAGAGGTGGGGCGTCACAGCTTGGTATCAGAGCCTGGGGTTTAGGACAATTATAAAACATAACTTAGATGGAACATGTGTTACAACTATTTGTCGATGTTTTATCTCTCATCTTTACATATGACTATTTTTGACTGTTAGGTATGAATTCCTAACGCTTATTCTTGTGTTTTCGGCTTTGAATTGATTTAGCCGATGTTGATTTCGTTTTAATTTGGCAAATTAAAGCCATTTTGACTTTTGGACTTTGTTCCACTTTTGTTCTATGCTATGAGTGTCATTGTGTACCTGTTACACTGTGATGAAAAAATAGCTCGACCAGTTGCAAATTGAGTGATTTTGATTTCTCATTCACATCTAGTTTGAATCTCAGCGATTTTGAACTTGATATTTTGTTTTTCCAGTTGATAATCGATTCTTCTTCTCTTATTAGTTGTTATCACCTTTATTGATTTTGATAACTTCTATTTTTTGGAATTTTTGGGTGTTCCTATTTTAATAAATTCAGTATCGATTTCTTTGGATTCCATTCACATCTTCGTATGTGAATTCTTGTGATTGATTGTTTCTACAATCATTTTTTTTGTGTGATTTGTCACTTTAAAAATATAAAGGTTTTCTATACTAATAGTAAATATCAAAACTCTTTCATCAAAGCGATTTCAACACTATTTTAAATATCAAAAGTTCGTTTTCTCAAACCGATTTTCAATCTACTAGTATATACAAGCCTTTACTTCACTCGAATGAGAAATCGACTTAAACGACTTAGTAAAACGGGTGGTATGAAACACTTGCGTTCACTTCGTCGGTTAACTCCTGGACTTGTTCGATTGAACCCTTTTTGTGACAATTTCCTAGTGAAGATTTACAGCTTGTTCGTAAATATTTAAGTTAAGCAAGTGGTTATGGGACATGAAGCTAAACTCATATATTTACTAGCTTGGTGTGATTGACACTTCCTTATGATCATGACGATCATTTTTGTGATTTAGACTAGCGATTGAGCGATGTCTCTTTGTCTACGTGGGAGACTATACCCCGATCATGTGATGTTTCGGCATCACATTTCTAGGGTAGCACCCTACGGTCTTCGGGCCATTCTTGTGTAAAAATTTAATGGATAGCTTCCATGAGATAGCTTCTCGTCATGTGTTTACGCGTAGGTGAGCTTCATGCTCCCATTCATGTGTTAGGCCTCCCCCCTTATTTATGTGTTTTCTGGATTTCTTGTGATGATTTCTGGAATTTTGTGCTTCACCAATTTTCATGATTTTCATTGATATGATATCAGTTTTTGTGCATTGGTGAATTCATGTGTTATTAACTTGTTATGAATACAAGTTTAGGGTATGATATCCCTTTCTATCTTTGAGAAGATTCTTGTGACATTTTTGATGAATGAAAATTCATTTGGCATTATATTTTGATGCCAGTTATTTTGATGAGATTTTGACATGTTAACTTCAATACTCGTCAATTTTGAAATGGATTTACAAGCGGTTCTCCCGCAATACTGATATTGCTAATTTAATCACGTGTTTTCAAAATTCTTTATTTTTAAAAGTTGTTTCAAAAATATAAATAAAAATTGTTTTCAAAATTTTTACAGCTTACATTTTCAAAAGAACGAGGAAGCGAATTAAACATTTCAGAAAAAATCGAGGACTATGACCCCTTTCTTTTACTGATTCGCTTAATTCCGGACTTGTCCGTTTGAGAATGTGAAATGTTATTTTTAAAACACACAATTCTGCACTTTCAAGAAAACGATAAAGAGATTTAAACGATTTAGCAAAAGTAAGGAGTATGGAACCATACTTTTACTACTTCGGTTAATTCCGGACTCGTTAATTGAATATTTATGACTTCTGATTATCGTTTTTGATAATCAGATATTTGTGAAATTTGATTATCATTTGTGATAATTAAATATTTTCCAATTTAATTATCGTCTGAGATAATTAAATATTTTTCGATTTGATAATCGAATATTTGTGATTTCTGATTATCGTTTTTGATAATCAGATATTTGTGAAATTTGATTATCGTCTGAGATAATTAAATATTTTTCGATTTGATAATCGAATATTTGTGATTTCTGATTATCGTTTTTGATAATCAGATATTTGTGAAATTTGATTATCGTCTGAGATAATTAAATATTTTTCGATTTGATAATCGAATATTTGTGATTTCTGATTATCGTTTTTGATAATCAGATATTTGTGAAATTTGATTATCGTCTGAGATAATTAAATATTTTTCGATTTGATAATCGAATATTTGTGATTTCTGATTATCGTTTTTGATAATCAGATATTTGTGAAATTTGATTATCGTTTGAGATAATTAAATATTTTTTCGATTTGATAATCGAATATTTGTGATTTCTGATTATCGTTTTTGATAATCAGATATTTGTGAAATTTGATTATCGTTTGAGATAATTAAATATTTTTCGATTTGATAATCGAATATTTGTGATTTCCGATTATCGTTTTTGATAATCAGATATTTGTGAAATTTGATTATTGTCTGAGAAAATTAAATATTTTTCGATTTGATTAATCGAATGTTTATGTTTCTGATTATCGTTTTTGATAGTTAGATATTCGTGAAATTCGATTATCATTTTTTTTTTGATGATTGAATATTTGCGATTTTGAGACTTGAGCTTCGTCTTTTTCTCTGTCGGTTCAGGTGAGTAATTTGCTTTACTCACATTCAATTCGTGCAGTATGTGAATTCTGCTCTGTTTTCCTTTTCTTTTAAATACTGGAACTCGATTGATTCCTGCTTTAGCAGTCGTCTGATTTTGATTCCTTGATCCCCACGATGTTGGTTCTTTCAGTCGAACCTTTTGATTCTATATCTGATACTTCCATAATTCTAATGCTTCTCCCTGTTGACCTTTGCTTTGCTTATGCATTCGACATTGCCTTGTTCTGATGGTTGTTACCTTTTGTCCATTTATTCCTTATGATTGCGAGGACGCAATTTCTTTAAGGAGGGGAGTCTGTAACAACCCGCAAATTCGTAGCAATTAATTATCGACACTAGGTGATTAAATCGTTCGCCAATTCTTATTGGAATTTTATCGAGTTGAAATTCTTTTGAAAAATGGTTGAGAAATTGTTGATGGGCTTTAAACTTTAGGCCCATACCTTTTTCTTTTGATACCGTGATAAGGGTATTACCCGTTCCCCCTTTCTAATTTCCTTCCATTCTCATTCGAACCCTAAAAACAAACGAAAGAAAAAAATAAATGGCGGCTTTGTTCTTCGTTTCTTCGATCTGAAAATTAGGGCTTTGATGTTTTCTTGTCGTCTGATGCTTTGTCGAGCTCGATTGCCTTGAGATAGTTTCGTTCTCTTCTTCGCTTGCTCCTTGGGACTCTGTTACCAATTGAAGCTTCTGCTTCGATCTTTGATTTGAAAATTTGAGCTTGGCCTCGTCTTCGTTCCTCTACGAATTAGGGCATTCTCAATTAGCTTCGTCGATCGTCTTCCTCTTTGCTCTCTGAAGATTAGGGATTTGCGAATATTCGAAGGCGTCGTTCATTTGGTGCTTGCGACTCCTTCTCTCGAGCTCGTCGCCGCTTCGAAGCAAGGTGAGTAATCACATCTAATTCAAAGCTTAAGTATAGAGTTTGAATCCTTGTTTGAAATTGTCGATCCCTTTTTGCTCGATTGTTCGACTTCGTTTGTTTGCTTGAGATTTATCTGGCTTCTTCATTTCGAATATATTGTTCGACTTTGATTACTGTCTTAGCGTGACCACCACGGCTTTGAATAGTTGCAGATATCTGCAATTTTGGTACAGTATGATTTATGTTGTTTTGTATTGATTTTGAACTGTTTGATCGTGCTTACACTTCACTTCGTTCACTGTGACTTGTTCGTATAATTCAATTTCGCCTTGCCTTGACAATGGCTTCGGCACTTGATATTGATCGAACTTGTTTGGTTGACTTCGCCATTGGCTTGTGTTTTTTTGATAAGATACTGCAGTTCCATTTCTCTGTAGCATACCGTGGCTTGTGATAATGTTGTCCTCGACTTGATTTTTGGTGATGTTAATTCCCCTATGAACTTGTTTTGTTCACTGAGCCTTTGGTTCTTGATGTTGTTTCTCGGTTCTGAATCTGTTCATTCATGGCTTTAAGTAAACCCAGGCATGTCTGACTTTTGTTGTGTATTGGCTTTACTTGAAGTTGTAGCTTGTACTTTTATTGTTTCCAGTATGCATTAATGCCAGTTTGTTGTTGACTATGGCCTAGACATTGATATGTTGATACTTTGTTGTCACTGCATGCTGTAGTTATTCATATCCCCGTTAACTTGCATCTACTTGAAGTCCTGTATATGGTAGCTTGATCATTTTACTTTGTCCACTGCCTTGATATTCTGTTACTGGTGCCTTCTTGAATCTGTGTACATGTTGCCTGAGATGTGTATACTTGATGCCTCGATGGTGTAGATTCTATGTACATGCTTCCCTTGTGAGCTGTAGCCTGTTTCATTTAGGTTGGCATTTTGTAGCTTGATTTTGCTTTGTGAACTTCTGGATCTCCTCTGTGTCTTTATCACTGATTTGGTTTGAAACTACCTGTGGCCGTAATTTAGTTCGAAACTTAGGTACTGATCAAATTCATTTCTGAACATATTTTGATCTCTTTGTATTACTGTGCATTGAGCATTGTTCGAACTTCAGTGCATGTATCATTTGCATGACCGTTGCATATGTGACTCTGTCCACTGTTGCATTATGTGTACCTGTTGATCATGTCACTCCTTTGATTTGTGATTCACTTCATGTTGCCTCGACTCTCTGTGTTGCTCTGGCCCTGTTGCATACATGTGCTTTATATGTTGGTTCAGTCTGTGGTCTTCATTAGCCTTTTTTGTGCAGTTTTGGGTTTCCAGTTGTCTGGTTCCTTTGTTTGGCTGGGTCATCATACATGCACCCGCCATGTGCAGTTCATTGCTGCACATCTGGAACATTTTGTCCGTGTGCAGTCTTCTCATGTGCACTTGCTCATGTGAGCTGAACTGTTTCGGGGTGCACTTACTCTTTCACTGGGTACACTGTTTCATTTCACTGATGCAGCCTTGCCCTTAAATACTAGTGGTGGCTGCATTTTCGTAGCAGTTTTACCCTTGTCCCTTGTGGTGACTTTTTATTCTGTTGTGGCGAGGCAGTGCACGCGTGCGTGCACTGCAGCCACACCGAATTGAAAGATTTTAATCGATATCTCTTTTATTCTTAATTCACCGACCTGTTGCGTAATTCGTAGGCTGTATTGGCGAGGCAGTACACGTTAGCGTGTACGGCAGCCAATTAGCATTGATATTTTTTTCAATTGACATTTCAATTGCTTAAACTGCTTTGGATTTCTGTTTTGTGGATTAACACTGTTTAGTGTTATATCTGCCGTTATCCAATTCTCGTATCGAGAGTTGGATATACGAGATTTCTGTGACTGTCATCTATATTGAGATTGATTATTATTGCTTCTATGCTCTAATAACTGATTTTGAATTAGACTGATCCGAGTATTATTTTCTTTTGAATGTAATACTCGGGTCAGACCGAGTATTTACAGGTTGTAGATTTTTAGCTTTGGGTTGCTGCTAGAGCTATGAAGATTTTTTATATCATTTGAAGTGGTCTTCGTCCTTTTGAAGTAGTCAGTGTGTCTGTTTTAAGATGATAATGTATTCATGTATATTAGTCGATAATGTACTTGTATATATAACTTCTTGAGTCGACAATTGTAGTTGTATCATTTGTATAGTGTCAAATGTATTGTAACTGGTATCAGTTATTGTATATATGAGACTTTTCGTTCCATCTTTATTCCGCATTTATGTTATCTGTGTTATTTTTATATTTATTGTCCTAAACTATTATAGCCACTGTGTAGTAGCTTTGAGTTTGTAACGGTATGTCGGATTTCCTCTAAAAGATGAAATGCATGTTATTCTATCTGACATATCGGTGCTCGCACAAAGCAATTACATGGATGGTCGCTCCTCAACAGCCTTATTCTCCGTGCTAGTTGACAGCACTACACCGTAGTGTTCTTGGCTAGCGTGGGTATAGAGGTGGGGCGTCACAATACATACCAATATATACATTCATATAGACATGTATTCAGATTTTAACAAGCATGCATACATAATTTTAAACATGCATCACTAGATTCATCTCAATACTACATATATATATCAAATTAAAACTGATTTATGTTTTAATTTTACTCACAGGAAAATAACAGAGAGCATGAACATCAATATGCACAAATATTTTATAACAAACTCTTATATAAACAACCATTCACATCCAATCATTCAAGTAAGCACTGCATATCATGTTACTGTAACATTTATCAGGCATATCAAGACATAGTAACAGATTTAAAAACTGTTTTTAAAGTTAGGTTTACTCACCTGGTAGAGATGTTTTGTGTAACAACCCGGAAATTTCGAACCCGAAATTTCCAGATAGTTAGAGGAAAAAGAAAAGAGATAGAAGAAAGAAACAGAAAGAAGAAAGAAGAACAGAAAACACAACATCTCACATTCGCAGCGGATTAAATATAATAACAAATAATAGCATTTTTATAAAAGAAAGCTGTAATTGTTACTTTCAATACAATTAATCAGAGTTACAATCATTACAATAGACTGGACAGTTATATCAACCTGCCCCATACTACTATCAATACAACTCTCAAATACACAGCGGAAAACACTCTATACGTTCCTGCCATCCAGCTCGCCTCCTGAGCTCCAGAACGTCCTTACCTAGAAATCTGTAATACTCGGTCTGACCCGAGCATTACATCAATTAATTATCTAATTAATAAGGAATGTAACGACCCGGAAATTTCGAACCCGAAATTTCCAGATAGTTAGAAGAAAAAGAAAGAGATAGAAGAAAGAAACAGAAGAAGAAGAAGAAGAAGAATCAGAAACATCAACATCTCACATTCAAATTTGACTTAAATAGTTTACTTTCTGAATCAAGTTTGAATTCAAGTTTGTTCATTGTTTCAGTTTTGAACAGAGATTTATTTTCAAAGTTCCCATCATGTATATAATTATTAACACCTGTATATATACTTATAATTGTTATAAAACAACATGCACAGTTTATTTCACATCACTTTTCAAAGATCATCACATACAACTTCAAGATGTACCAAAAGTTTCAGAGTTACTCACAGTTTATGATGTTGAACAAAGTGTTTGAGAAATTTGGAAACTTTAATCTTGATTTGCTTGATCCAGAACTTGAATTCTCTTAGTTTAGATTTGGAGTTGTTGATTCTTGCAAATCTTGAATCTTGTAGAAGAGACTTCGAAACTGATTTGCTAGGTTTGATTTACTTGAAATTCTAGAATTTGTTTTGGAAATGTTTCTGATTCTTCTTCTTCTTCTTCTTCTGTTTCTTTCTTCTATCTCTTTCTTTTTCTTCTAACTATCTGGAAATTTCGGGTTCGAAATTTCCGGGTCGTTACATTTGGTATCAGAGCCAGGTTATCACATTCATCTCAAATATATCCAAGCATATCACAGAGTATCACAGAATATCACCCAATATATATCAATTAATCCAGACATTCTACTCAAACAATTATCCAAACAGAATTTATTAATCCTGATTATAATTAATTAAATTATCTTAAATTTAATTAATTACTTAAGAACTAAACACTTAACCCTGCTTAATTAATTAATTTATTAATTACAGTCATTTAAATTAATTAATCATACCTTAATTACTTTTATAAGTCAATTAATTAATCTTAATCAAAGATTAATTTATCCTTTAACTATTAATTAATAAACCTAAATTATTAATTAATAAAATTTAATTACAAATTAATTATCAGTTAATTATTCCTTAATTAATCTTTATAGATTAATTATCTCTTAGTTTATAAAACTTAATTATAAATTAATAAACTTAACCAAGTACTTCTTAATTACCAGTTAACCAATTCTCTAATTACTTAATTATTAATTTCTAGTCAAAATAAATTAATCTCCAATTATAAATCAAAATCTTAATTACTTGATTAATAATCCTTAATTATAAATTAATCAACCCCTAATCATTAGTTAATTAAATAAATCAATTTCTCTTAATTAATTTCTTAATTAGTCCTTATCATTATTAATTAATCATACTTTAATTACTTTTATAAGTAAATTAACTAACCTTAATCAGAGATTAATTATCCTTTAACTATTAATTAATAAACCTAAATTATTAATTAATAAAACTTAATTTTAAATTAAGTAATTCTTAATCAAAGATTAATTAATTATTAATTACCAATTAATTACTTATTTAATTAATCACAATTTAATTTATTCTTAATACTTGAATTATTAACCCTTAATAATTAATTAATTAAGAAATTAATTAAGAAATTAATTGGTAATTAGTAGTTAATTAATTAATTATTAAGGGTTAATAATTCAAGTATTAAGAATAAATTAAATTGTGATTAATTAAATAAGTAATTAATTGGTAATTAATAATTAATTAATCTTTGATTAAGAATTACTTAATTTAAAATTAAGTTTTATTAATTAATAATTTAGGTTTATTAATTAATAGTTAAAGGATAATTAATCTCTGATTAAGGTTAGTTAATTTACTTATAAAAGTAATTAAAGTATGATTAATTAATAATGATAAGGACTAATTAAGAAATTAATTAAGAGAAATTGATTTATTTAATTAACTAATGATTAGGGGTTGATTAATTTATAATTAAGGATTATTAATCAAGTAATTAAGATTTTGATTTATAATTGGAGATTAATTTATTTTGACTAGAAATTAATAATTAAGTAATTAGAGAATTGGTTAACTGGTAATTAAGAAGTACTTGGTTAAGTTTATTAATTTATAATTAAGTTTTATAAACTAAGAGATAATTAATCTATAAAGATTAATTAAGGAATAATTAACTGATAATTAATTTGTAATTAAATTTTATTAATTAATAATTTAGGTTTATTAATTAATAGTTAAAGGATAAATTAATCTTTGATTAAGATTAATTAATTGACTTATAAAAGTAATTAAGGTATGATTAATTAATTTAAATGACTGTAATTAATAAATTAATTAATTAAGCAGGGTTAAGTGTTTAGTTCTTAAGTAATTAATTAAATTTAAGATAATTTAATTAATTATTGTGACGACCGCCCATGACCCCTGCACCGAATCTAGAGATAGAGCGCTGTAAAGTGTGCCAGGCGACCATGGACGATTGTCAAGGTAAGATTAAAACAACAGGATCTATCGTATTACTCACAGCGCATGGACAAAATACAATAGAACATATGTATAGTGAAGCTTTACAGAATAAAATGACATCATATAAAACTCCATAATAGTTGAATACAAGCATCCACATAGTCAATACATCCAGCCTCACTACATAACTCTCAGAGAATACAAAACAGCGGAAAATCCAGTACATATAAGAAGATAATATGCAACCCTCTAGCTCGTCTTCGATATCAGCATCGTGAGAAGAGAACAGCACCTGTCACCTGCTACCTAGTCTGCCCGTCCCAAAATGGACGAACAGCCCAAGGCAATAAGAATTAAAACATAAAGCCTTGAGTCAGACAACAGTCTTAGTGAGCAGTAAATTAACTAACAACATACCAAAAGAGCATAAAGGAAAAGGAATAGGAATACAACCCTCCCACTCCAACCTCATTCTACAGTGATAGCCCCCAGACACACACTAAGCAGAAGCAAACATAGCAGAGCATACAATTTAAAGTAAAGCTACTATCACTCGAGTCAAGGGCGATGTTTTCCAAGTACCAAGGCCTAAATCAGATAAGCACCCAGAAAATACCGCTCTTGAGTCCGAATGACGATACAACCAAACATCCATGACTCTGGCTATCACTGTTATCATTGCTTCGATATCACCGTTAATTGAATGACCGGCACATTCTTTCAGCCGTCCGTCAAGGGCTAATGGAAACCCCGGTTCTAGACATAACTCCCGCACGTCGTCGCAGCCCGTGCCTAGGACTATCGAATCTGCCCAGAGTACTCGACCATCAACAGTTGGCCGTTGGGACTATCGAATCTGCCCAAACGTACTCTTGCTTAGAGCATGCTAGAACCTTCAACAACGATGCTATCCAAGCCTCCTAGTCATCCTCCTCGATGACTATTCTCGAATCCATTCATTATCCTCAACTCGAATCATATCACCGAGTTATCAACATGCTTGGAATGATCCCGTCTAGATTAGACCAAGTCTTCATCACATGATTGCCTCGCTTCATTACATCCTCGCAAAGCCTCATCTCATCACCACATCATCAAATCTATGCATAAGAGCTTCATCATCCCGCTACATATGCCACGAGCAGCTTTTCCATTTCAAGAGCCTTTCCCTTAGCTTTTGAATCATCTTCGATCTAAATCTAATCATCAATCATCTAGTTCATAACAAGCAATCAAATCAAACATCAATCCAAGCAATCAAGCATTCAAATATGATCTAAGTAGACAATTATAACAATAATGGCATTTTCGTAATTAAAGAGTTGAAAGTCCAATAAGCATGAAAACATGGATTATATCTCTACAAACTTGATGAATGAACTTGCATAGGTTAACATATGATAAAATGGATGTAACATCATCATGAACAATGGATCTATATGGATCTACACATAGGATGAAGAAAATGCATGGAAATCTCTATTTTAACACCAAAACGAGCCAACAATCCGATATACTCCTTTGGATCCGTGTGAGAGATAATCACCACTCACCAAATCACCTAAACAATCCAAAAGATATCAACTTCAGATCTGGACAGCGAAGAACTAAGCTAGATCTATAACAAATCCGCTTCAAATGAAGGAATCTCTCTTGAAAAGATGAAGATCTTCAATCTAAGCTCTTGAATCTTCAATCTTGATCTTTGATTAGGATGGATGGAAGCACTAGATTAGAGTGGAGAAAAGAAGTGAAGAAGTGTAGAAGTCGAGCTCTCAAAATGGCAGCACTTCGTCGCTTCAAAAATCCGGATCCCAAAAAGTGAGAACAACCCCTCCTATTTATAGCTGAAATCTGTCCTTAAGTCGAAATCTGGCTATCTCCCTAAGTCGCTTCCGACCTAAGCGACCTAAGCCTCTCCGACCTAAGCCTCTCCGACCTAACAGATGTACGTCTTAACTTCTTTGCGACCTAACACTTAGGAAACCCAGCGACCTAACAACCTAACGACCTAACTATCTAAGACTCAGTTGGGTTGCGACCTAACACAAGTCGACCTAAAACAACACGCGACCTAACACTTGAACTATCCTAGCGACCTAACAACTTAGCAACCTACGCGACCTAACACAACATACGACCTAACAGTGTTACGACCTAACACATAGCCTAACTCCTAAGGTCGCCAACTTGTTAACTTCTTAGGTCGCCAACTTGTTAACTCCTTAGGTCGCCAACACGGAACCACTAGGTCGCTAACTCAGAACCACTAGGTCGCTAACTCGGCAACTACTAGGTCGCTAACTCGGCAACTACTAGGTCGCTAACAAGCTAACCCCTTAGGTCGCGAACTATTATAGGTCGCTAACCACTAGTTTCCTTAGGTCGCTGCCGACCTAAATATACTAGCCCGGCACCACTAGGTCGCTCATCCCTAGGTCGTCAACTACTGGGTTTACTTAGGTCGCTACCAACCTATCTCTTAGGTCGCTAACACCTTAACTCGCCAGAAACTCTAAAGTCTCCTTCCTTTTAGGTCGTCTACGACCTAAACCCTTACCATCCATCACACGACCTAACTCCAAACCTTAAGGTCACCAATCCCCAACATTCTTAGGTACGACTTATCTCCTAAGTTGCCAACAATACTTAACTAACCTCTAGGTCGCATACGACCTAGGACTTAGGCAAATTTCAACCAAGATCTGGAATAACTAGAAAATGCTGAAAATCCCAGATTTTGACAAACTTTTCGATCCGAAAAATACGGGTCGTTACATTCTCTCCCCCTTAGGAATTTCGCCCCCGAAATTCCAAGCAAACAAGGCAATCAAAGGCTATTCTGTACGCCTACCATCCATAGCAATCAACAAACCATGCATCCAATTCTAGCTTAGCGTACAGAATTCTAAGACTTAGAACAAGTTACAATATCGCGAGATGAGACGACACCTTAGGGCCATACCTTGAAGAGTTCAGGATGAGCTGCCTTCATCCTCTCTTCCACCTCCCACGTACAGTCGTTATCATCATCACTCCATTGTATCTTGAGCAACTTAACTACCTTCCTCCTAAGCTGTTTCGTGTCGGTTTCAACAACACGAAGCGGCTTACGAGGTCTTCTATCAACTGGATCAACTTCTAAGTCTTCACAGCTATCAGCAGAAACCACTGTATTCGAGTCGTGCACATACTTCCGTAGATAAGATACATGAAAAACATTGTGCACACCCGACATCTTCTCAGGTAACTCCAATCTGTAGGCGAGCTTTCCAATTCGCTCGATGATCGGGAATGGTCCAACAAATCTCGGAGTCAATTTTCCTTTCTTCCCGAATCGAATAACATTCTTCAGTGGAGAAATCTTCACAAAAACCATATCTCCCACGTCAAACTCCAAATCCTTTCGACGCTTATCAGCATAACTCTTCTGACGGTCTTGGGCTGCCTTCATTCGTTGCCGAATGATCTCTATGCAATCCGAAGTCTGTCGAATCATCTCTGGCCCAAGCATCAGCTTTTCTCCAGTTTCCAACCAACATGTCGGAGAGTTACACGGTCTTCCATACAATGCCTCATACGGTGCCATACCAATGCTTGACTGGTAACTGTTGTTGTACGCAAACTCCACCAAATGAAGGTGATCTTCCCATGATCCTCCGAAGTCCAAAACACATGCTCTAAGAAGATCTTCCAAAACTCGGTTGACTCTCTCGGTCTGACCATCTGTCTGAGGGTGATAAGCTGTACTCAAACACAACTCGGTTCCCAAAACTTCCTGGAAGCTCTTCCAAAATCCACTAGTGAACAATGGATCTCGATCGCTCACTATACTCTTCGGAATACCATGGAATCGAACTATCCACTTCACATACAACTCAGCCAACTTTGATGCAGTCCTAGTCGATCGAACAGGAATGAATCGTGCACTCTTAGTCAGACGATCCACAATGACCCAAATCCCTTCATTTCCCGTTCTGGTTCTAGGCAATCCATCAATAAAATCCATCGACACTTGTTCCCACTTCCATGTAGGAACTTCTAAGGGTTGAAGCAATCCACTTGGCTTCTTCTGTTCAGCCTTTACCAACTGACAGTTCATACACTTGGAAATGAAATCTCCAACATCCTTCTTCATGCCTTCCCAGTAGTAGGTTCTCTTCATATCCCGATACATCTTATTTCCACCTGGATGAATTGTCAACTTCGAGTGATGACTTTCCTTCAGAACTTCACTCCTCAATTCATCTATATCGGGAACCACTAGTCGTCCTTGCTTTCGAAGCCAACCTTCTCTATCGACCTCGAATCCTTTATCCTTTTCTGGCTCCAATCCAGATTCCAATTCACGGATAATCTTGACAAGCTTATCATCTCGCTTTTGACTCTCGCCAATCCTTTCCACAAGAGTCGGTCTTATCGATAAGTTTGCCAACATTTCAGGTTCCAATTCGCATCTAGGCCTGAAGTCAAATCCAGCTAAATACTCGAGACTCTTCCATTCAGAAAACATGGCTCCCAATCCTGCATGTCTTCGACTTAACGCATCAGCCACTGCGTTACCTTTTCCCGGAGTATAAGCTATACCAAAATCATATGATGCTAAAAACTCTAGCCAACGTTGCTGCCGAAGATTCAAATCCTTCTGGGAGAAAAGATACTTCAACGACTTATGATCCGTAAACAACTCGAATCGAACTCCCAACAGATAATGCCTCCACATCTTCAGAGCAAATACAATCGCCGCTAACTCCAAATCATGAGTTGGGTAATTCCTTTCATGCGGCTTTAGTTGTCGACTGGCATACGCAACAACTTTATCCTTCTGCATCAGCACTGCTCCAAGTCCAGTACCACATGCGTCGGTGTAAACCACCATCTCATCATTCCCACTAGGAATAGTCAAAACAGGAGCACTCGTCAATCGCTCTTTCAGGATTCCGAAAGCTTGCTCACACTTAGCATCCCAACTGAACACTTGGTTCTTCTTCGTCAATCCTGTTAACGGTGCAGCTATCTTGGAGAAGTCTTTGATAAACCGTCGATAATATCCTGCTAATCCAAGAAAACTTCTCACATCAGATGCATTCTTAGGTCTAACCCAATCCTGGATTGCTGCCACCTTAGCGGGATCAACCGCTATTCCATTTCCAGAAATCACATGGCCTAAGAACCTCACTTCACTCTTCCAGAAGTGACACTTCGAAAACTTAGCCTTCAGCTGATGTTTCCGTAAGATCTCCAAAACAATACGCAAGTGCGTCTTGTGCTCTTCCTCCGTTCTGGAATAAATCAGAATATCATCCACGAACACAAGTACGAACTTGTTCAACTGATCTCTGAACACTCTATTCATAAGATCCACAAAATATGCTGGCGCGTTAGTCAATCCAAACGGCATTACCAGCCACTCAAAGAAACCGGATGGTGTCCTAAAAGCAGTCTTCGACACACTATCCTTAGCCACTCTCAACTGGTGAAATCCCGTTGCCAAATCCATCTGAGAAAACACCTTGGCTTCGTGAAGCTGATCAAACAAGTCATCTATTCTCGGCAATGGATACTTGTTCTTCTTAGTCACCTTATTCAGCTCACGATAATCGACGCACAATCTCAACGACCCATCTGCCTTGGTTGCAAACACAACTGGTGCACCCCATTCGGACACACTACGCCGAATGAATCCTTTCTGTAAAAGGTCATCAACTTGCACCCTCAACTCCTGCTGTTCCCTAGGCGCCATCCGCCTAAGAGGCATCACAACAGGTCTGGCTCCTTCAACTAGATCTATTCGAAACTCGATCTCTCTATGCGGCGGCAACCCTTTGACTTCGTCAAAGACATCCTCGAATCCATTAGCGATCGGCACTGATGACAGTCCATCCCGTGGAACAACTAGCGAATACATGAAGCTCATGAAGACGCCTTCTTCATGCTTACATCGTATCACAATCTTTCGCCCTTCCACATTCTCGACTGTCACTTCCAACCTTTCGCAATCAACCTTAGCCGCATACTTCCTAAGCCAGTCCATACCCAAAATAATTCCGAACCCCGCAAAGTTCAGAACAAAGCAATCACAAACAAAAGAGCAACCATGACTCGACACAACCAGACCACGGCATAACATACACAAACAAGACGAACCCCCAACTGGATTAGTCACGACCAATGGCCTATCAACAATACCCGGTGTCAAACCTAACCGGCCAACGAGTTCATTACAAACAAACGAATGCGACGCTCCAGTATCAAACAGAACTCTAACTGGAACACCACATAGGAAAAGAGTACCTTGAACAACCACACTCTTTCCCTTTTCTTCAGCAGTAGGAGCTTTCGAAGACGACGGAACAGCCCCCAAAGCATAGGCTTGCACAATCTGCCTGTCCTTCCTTGGTTCTGGACAATTCTTCCTGAAATGTCCCGGCTTGTCACAGTTGTGACACTTCATCGGTGCCTTCGGATTCTTACAATCCTTGGAGAAATGGCCCTTCTGCTGACAATTGTAGCAAGTCACCTCGCCTTTCGGCTTCTTCTGGCCATCCTTACCCTTCTGCTGCTGCTGCTTCCTCTTCTGGTTTCCACCCTGCTGTGGTTTAGATTCTCCCTTGGTAGCAGCAACAACAGGTCCTTCCTTAGGAAACAGACTCTCATGCCTAAGAGCCTTCTCCACAAGCTTCTCAAATGAATCGTCCAAATGATCCACCAACTGTCTCCCAAGATAACTATCCAAACCAGTCACGAACTTCTCATTCTTCTGGTAAGCAGACTCAATATATGACCGAGCATACTTGGACAAAGCTTCAAACTCAGAAACATACTCAAGAACAGATCTCCCTCCCTGCTTGAGCTCCACAAACTTCTTGAACAGAACAGACTTCTGAGCTGTAGAAATGAACTTAGCTTCAAATCTAGCTTGGAATTGTTCCCAAGTAATCTCTTCCTCCGCAGTATTGATGGTAATAGAGTTCCACCAATCAGAAGCTCTCCCTTGAAGCTGCCTTGATGCCAACTTCCTCTTAGTTGCATCATCAATTCCCAAATCACCAAAGATCCTTCTACAAGCATCTATCCACCTCTGGACCTCAATGGTAGATTCTGTTCCCAAGAAAACCTTCCCTCCAAGAGCAGTATAATCCTTGCACAGCTTAGCAAAATCCACTGGTTTCGGAGTTTGGACTTGAACTCCAACATCAACTGCCGCCCCCGGAACTGGTATCCTTCTCATGATCGAAGTCATCATAGCTTCGAACATGGCTGCATAATCAGCAGTCTCTTCAGTAGCACGACCTCCCCTAGCAGCTGGTCTCCCTCTTCGACTCATTCTCAATATCTATAAAAAGGAATGATTAGAACATCTAGAGAAACAACTGCATAAAGGACTCAAACTCTACTAAGCTACTATATTATATATAGTAATCATCCATCAAAATACAATTACGTCTCTCATACGTAGTTACGACAGCGAGCGTTGGGTAAAATCGATTAACCAATGCTCTGATACCAAATGTGACGACCGCCCATGACCCCTGCACCGAATCTAGAGATAGAGCGCTGTAAAGTGTGCCAGGCGACCATGGACGATTGTCAAGGTAAGATTAAAACAACAGGATCTATCGTATTACTCACAGCGCATGGACAAAATACAATAGAACATATGTATAGTGAAGCTTTACAGAATAAAATGACATCATATAAAACTCCATAATAGTTGAATACAAGCATCCACATAGTCAATACATCCAGCCTCACTACATAACTCTCAGAGAATACAAAACAGCGGAAAATCCAGTACATATAAGAAGATAATATGCAACCCTCTAGCTCGTCTTCGATATCAGCATCGTGAGAAGAGAACAGCACCTGCTACCTAGTCTGCCCGTCCCAAAATGGACGAACAGCCCAAGGCAATAAGAATTAAAACATAAAGCCTTGAGTCAGACAACAGTCTTAGTGAGCAGTAAATTAACTAACAACATACCAAAAGAGCATAAAGGAAAAGGAATAGGAATACAACCCTCCCACTCCAACCTCATTCTACAGTGATAGCCCCCAGACACACACTAAGCAGAAGCAAACATAGCAGAGCATACAATTTAAAGTAAAGCTACTATCACTCGAGTCAAGGGCGATGTTTTCCAAGTACCAAGGCCTAAATCAGATAAGCACCCAGAAAATACCGCTCTTGAGTCCGAATGACGATACAACCAAACATCCATGACTCTGGCTATCACTGTTATCATTGCTTCGATATCACCGTTAATTGAATGACCGGCACATTCTTTCAGCCGTCCGTCAAGGGCTAATGGAAACCCCGGTTCTAGACATAACTCCCGCACGTCGTCGCAGCCCGTGCCTAGGACTATCGAATCTGCCCAGAGTACTCGACCATCAACAGTTGGCCGTTGGGACTATCGAATCTGCCCAAACGTACTCTTGCTTAGAGCATGCTAGAACCTTCAACAACGATGCTATCCAAGCCTCCTAGTCATCCTCCTCGATGACTATTCTCGAATCCATTCATTATCCTCAACTCGAATCATATCACCGAGTTATCAACATGCTTGGAATGATCCCGTCTAGATTAGACCAAGTCTTCATCACATGATTGCCTCGCTTCATTACATCCTCGCAAAGCCTCATCTCATCACCACATCATCAAATCTATGCATAAGAGCTTCATCATCCCGCTACATATGCCACGAGCAGCTTTTCCATTTCAAGAGCCTTTCCCTTAGCTTTTGAATCATCTTCGATCTAAATCTAATCATCAATCATCTAGTTCATAACAAGCAATCAAATCAAACATCAATCCAAGCAATCAAGCATTCAAATATGATCTAAGTAGACAATTATAACAATAATGGCATTTTCGTAATTAAAGAGTTGAAAGTCCAATAAGCATGAAAACATGGATTATATCTCTACAAACTTGATGAATGAACTTGCATAGGTTAACATATGATAAAATGGATGTAACATCATCATGAACAATGGATCTATATGGATCTACACATAGGATGAAGAAAATGCATGGAAATCTCTATTTTAACACCAAAACGAGCCAACAATCCGATATACTCCTTTGGATCCGTGTGAGAGATAATCACCACTCACCAAATCACCTAAACAATCCAAAAGATATCAACTTCAGATCTGGACAGCGAAGAACTAAGCTAGATCTATAACAAATCCGCTTCAAATGAAGGAATCTCTCTTGAAAAGATGAAGATCTTCAATCTAAGCTCTTGAATCTTCAATCTTGATCTTTGATTAGGATGGATGGAAGCACTAGATTAGAGTGGAGAAAAGAAGTGAAGAAGTGTAGAAGTCGAGCTCTCAAAATGGCAGCACTTCGTCGCTTCAAAAATCCGGATCCCAAAAAGTGAGAACAACCCCTCCTATTTATAGCTGAAATCTGTCCTTAAGTCGAAATCTGGCTATCTCCCTAAGTCGCTTCCGACCTAAGCGACCTAAGCCTCTCCGACCTAAGCCTCTCCGACCTAACAGATGTACGTCTTAACTTCTTTGCGACCTAACACTTAGGAAACCCAGCGACCTAACAACCTAACGACCTAACTATCTAAGACTCAGTTGGGTTGCGACCTAACACAAGTCGACCTAAAACAACACGCGACCTAACACTTGAACTATCCTAGCGACCTAACAACTTAGCAACCTACGCGACCTAACACAACATACGACCTAACAGTGTTACGACCTAACACATAGCCTAACTCCTAAGGTCGCCAACTTGTTAACTTCTTAGGTCGCCAACTTGTTAACTCCTTAGGTCGCCAACACGGAACCACTAGGTCGCTAACTCAGAACCACTAGGTCGCTAACTCGGCAACTACTAGGTCGCTAACTCGGCAACTACTAGGTCGCTAACAAGCTAACCCCTTAGGTCGCGAACTATTATAGGTCGCTAACCACTAGTTTCCTTAGGTCGCTGCCGACCTAAATATACTAGCCCGGCACCACTAGGTCGCTCATCCCTAGGTCGTCAACTACTGGGTTTACTTAGGTCGCTACCAACCTATCTCTTAGGTCGCTAACACCTTAACTCGCCAGAAACTCTAAAGTCTCCTTCCTTTTAGGTCGTCTACGACCTAAACCCTTACCATCCATCACACGACCTAACTCCAAACCTTAAGGTCACCAATCCCCAACATTCTTAGGTACGACTTATCTCCTAAGTTGCCAACAATACTTAACTAACCTCTAGGTCGCATACGACCTAGGACTTAGGCAAATTTCAACCAAGATCTGGAATAACTAGAAAATGCTGAAAATCCCAGATTTTGACAAACTTTTCGATCCGAAAAATACGGGTCGTTACAATTATAATCAGGATTAATAAATTCTGTTTGGATAATTGTTTGAGTAGAATGTCTGGATTAATTGATATATATTGGGTGATATTCTGTGATACTCTGTGATATGCTTGGATATATTTGAGATGAATGTGATAACCTGGCTCTGATACCAAATGTAACGACCCGGAAATTTCGAACCCGAAATTTCCAGATAGTTAGAAGAAAAAGAAAGAGATAGAAGAAAGAAACAGAAGAAGAAGAAGAAGAAGAATCAGAAACATTTCCAAAACAAATTCTAGAATTTCAAGTAAATCAAACCTAGCAAATCAGTTTCGAAGTCTCTTCTACAAGATTCAAGATTTGCAAGAATCAACAACTCCAAATCTAAACTAAGAGAATTCAAGTTCTGGATCAAGCAAATCAAGATTAAAGTTTCCAAATTTCTCAAACACTTTGTTCAACATCATAAACTGTGAGTAACTCTGAAACTTTTGGTACATCTTGAAGTTGTATGTGATGATCTTTGAAAAGTGATGTGAAATAAACTGTGCATGTTGTTTTATAACAATTATAAGTATATATACAGGTGTTAATAATTATATACATGATGGGAACTTTGAAAATAAATCTCTGTTCAAAACTGAAACAATGAACAAACTTGAATTCAAACTTGATTCAGAAAGTAAACTATTTAAGTCAAATTTGAATGTGAGATGTTGATGTTTCTGATTCTTCTTCTTCTTCTTCTTCTGTTTCTTTCTTCTATCTCTTTCTTTTTCTTCTAACTATCTGGAAATTTCGGGTTCGAAATTTCCGGGTCGTTACATTTTGAACAAAGTGTTGAAATTTGATATATTTGAAAACTTTAACTTTAGCTTGGATCTGGAACTTGAATTGCTTAGTTCAGATTTGAAGTTGTTGATTCTTGAAAACTTGAATCTTGTAGAAGAACTTTTGAAACTGATTTGCTATAGGTTTTATTTTCTTGAATTAATTTTAGATTTTGCTTTGAAGATGATTACAGGTTTTGGGTATATTTTTTTCTCTGTTTTGAAAACGTGGCTGCAGTTTGATTTCTTAGAAAATGAGGTAGAAAAAGTGAATGAAGAATAAGAAGTATTGTTATATAGATTTAGTTTTTGATTTATTAAAATTAAAGAAATAAAATAAAAATGTGACACTTGTCACTAAACTCATTTAATAACTTAACACATGTTATTTAAGAGGATTTATAAGCTAACACCTATAACTTTACATGCATAATTAAATTAATATTCTTTTAAATGGATTTAAAAGCTTTTATTATTAAATTTTCCTAATTAATAAATACATATCCTAACTTATAAATGCTTTTCTTAATTTATAAAAATAAAACTTTTAAAAGAAAATAAAATAAAAACCAATTAGATTTTAACTAAATAATATATAGTATATTTAATCCATTTTAAATGATAATATAAAACTTTTATATTTATTTACTATTTACTAAATACTTTATAAATTCATATAAATAAATTCCTTTAAGGAAAATGATATAAAAGAAATCTTATTTTAAAATAAAAACTTTTATTCATATATTTTAAATCCAAACTATATTTTTAAGATATATATCTTTTAAATTCAAATCCAAATTTCAAATTCCATTTAAAAATCCAATTTAAAATCAACTCAGACATATATAAAATTAAATAAACACATCATTACTCTGAAAATAATAATTCTATTTTAAAACCTACTTATATCTATATTTATAAACATCTCTTTATTAAATGGTTTGAAAATATCAACTTTACAAATTTTAATTAATTTAATTAAGGAGATTATCACAATTCAAACTTCTTGAAATTCCGGGATATCACATTCCTCCCCCCTTAAAATAATTTCGTCCTCGAAAATTTAAAACAAAAGATAATCCAATGTTTTTATTTTATTTCAAAAATTTTCAAACAATTTTAGCATACATATTAGTCAACACAAACAAACAAACAATTTCATCCAAACAAACAATTCAATCAAACAAACAATTCTAGCTATCTGGACAAAGATCCGGATAAGTTTCCTAAATTTCCTCGAGTTTCCCCAAGTATATATATATACCGGGATACTCGCTCAACAGAATCCAAAACTAGCTATACTACTGAGCTACAGAGCTCCTACACAACTCTATCTATAATCTGAACAAGATATCAGACCACAGACAAGATCAACTCAACTACCAAACCTTTCAGAACTGCTAGTTCCAAAACTAGAGATAGATCAAACACGTACTTCCTCAAAGATACGCGATATACTCCGAATCCCAGTTATCCAAACTGGCAATTCAAATCTTATAAGCCAAACACTTATCCTTACAAAAACTCAGAAGAATCCAATACTCCTTGGAGTTAACCTCACAGTCTTACCCAATCTTATTTCTCCTTTGACCGGAGAAAATAACAACAAAGTCTCCAACTCCGAATTCCAAATTCCTCCGTTTCTTATCCATAGAACTCTTCTGACAATCCTGGGCTGCCTACACCCATTCCGATCAGCTTAACCTTCGCTGATGCTTCTAAAAACAAACTGGATCAAAAATAACTCAACAAAATGATCCTCTCAAGATCTACCCAAAATCCAGAACACAAACTCTATTACCATCAGTAGGCTATAATTTACTTCTCCTATCCGGAAAAGATATACAGATGTACTACCAATCTGACCTTTAGATCCATAAAAAAAAAATTTTTGTAGAAACTTTTAATCCAAACATTGCAACTTCCAGTTTCTTCCATTCTAGTACAGCTACCATCTTGCTTCCGCTGCACAACTCTGATCTGGAGAAGATAAGAATGCTGTCGATGAACTCGAGCACAAACACATCCTGAAAATATGGTTCAATAGATCCATAAAAAGAAAACTCAGCAGTTCCATGAAATACTGAGCTGCTTCACCAAATCCTTTCTCTAGGAGACACCCTTCTACCTAGCTGAACTACCGGTACTACTCCTGAAATTAAGTCGATAAGGAACTCAATCTCAAATGTAGACAAATTTCTGACTTCCCTAAAGACATCCAGAAAATTTCTGATAACCCAAGAGAACACTCAGCAATCGCAAGTCACTTTTGCGATCAACCCAGCCCAAATCCAAAGAAAACTGTTCTCTCTTAACCAATCAGAACAGCTTATGCTATCCAATCCATCGAAGAAATGGATCCACTCCGCAGCTTCTGAACTCCACCTCTAGAAAACTGCTAAGCTAAAAGATCTTCCTGCTGGAACACAAAACACTTCCGAGCTGCACCGCTGACACAGAAAGCCAAAACTTCCTATCCAAAGCTTCTTGAGGAACTCGGACCTCAAACCAAACTCAACACCCTGCTGAACTCAGCCACAACACCGAAGCAGACATACTTCCTTAAACTTGCTCCAAAGAAAACATCTTAGGACACAATCCATGGTTACTGCATCTCCTCACGCAGCTACTACTCCTTGAGGTTGCCAAGCTACCATCACTTGCTTCTGCACATCCGACAGATCCAAACTCTACTCATCCAACCGCACTTTAAAGATTGACTCCGAACCTTTAAAAGGTTTCCTTCAGAGATTGATGAAATCCTTACACCATAGCAAAGCTCACTCGAGACGGTATTAGGTCTACAGTCTCGACATATACTTCCAACCTCAAACATTCAAACTCCAACTATTGGTAATTGTGTTACACACACTACCACCTTATCTACCTTTATAACTTATATTGGAAAACCCGAACAGGTAACCCAATAAATAGGTAGAAATACATAAATATATATATTTAAAATGATATATTTTTTTATATAGAAATTATTTCTGGGTAAAATTATTTCATCTACCTCTTTAAAACAATATTGTGTCCGTTGGCCTGGTTCAAGTGTTTAGAGATCCCTATCAATAACGTTAGCTACTCGTATTGACCAGAATCCATATACCACTCAACCGATCAATTAACACAATATAAAACCATTTTTATATAACTAACAATTACGTGCTCTCAAGATAGACACCACTTCAGAGCCTAGGTATTCACTCAACCTACTGCTCTGATACCAAATGTGACGGTCTAGGCTTTTCAACCATCGACAGCGGCCTCAACTGGTAGGCTTTTCAACCATCCCAGCCCCACCGTGGCTTACATTGGTACCTCGAATTTGCTTTTACGGCCAGTCTCTCGACTCGCAACCAACCCTCACAAGGCCTTTACCTCTCAGGGACATGTAGGGGTAAGAGTCTCCCGTTCGCCACCAAACCGCGAAGCGAGAACCCCCTATCATGTTGTACTGTAGCAAATCCGATCCCGGTCTCATCGAAATCCAAAACGTATCTTTTAAGGCCAAGTTGTTTAAAGGTTAAAACAATTCAATTCAATACTTGAATTCATACAGCATTTAACATAGATAAATATCACACATTTATCACGGATATATCCAATATCATATCACAGAATATCATAACATATCATCCAATAGATATCCAATTCAGATATTCTACACAAACAATCATCCATAAGCAACAATTTATTAACCCTATGTTATAATTAATTTAATTAACTTAAATTAAATTAATTACTTAAGAATTAATTATCTAATCTTGCTTAATCCATCATTAATCAATTACAACCTTTAATTAATTAATTACTCATTAAATATTAACCATCCTTGATTAATTATTCATTAATTACATAAAGTAATTATCCTTTAATTAATTTCACAAATTAATTATTCTTAACCATTTAACAGTAATTAACCTTTAGTTACTTTAATTAATTACACCAAATAATTAATCCTTAATTATTTCTCATTAAGTAATTATCCTTTAATTAATTACATCTTGTAATTATACATTAATTACTTATACTAAGTAATTACACTTTTTAACCTTATTAAGTATTCATACTTAATTCTTTATCAAGTGATTATCTTTATTTAACTTAAATTAATCACATCCATTTATTATTTACAATTGAGTAATTCATTCCTTAATTACTCTTAAATAAATTAATTAATCTTTAATTACAGATTAATTATTCTTTTAATCATTAATTAATAAACCTTAATTATCAATTAATAAAACTTAATAACAGTTTAATTAATCCTTAATTACTATTTGATTAATCCTTATTTTTTTTTAATTACAAATTAATCACCCCTTAATTAATAATTAATAAAACCTAATTATTAATTAATAAACTTAATTACAAATTAAGTACTTCTTAATTACCAATTAATTAACCTCTAATTACAAATTAATTAATCTTTAATTACTAAATTAATAAATCTCTAATCATTAATTAATCAGTTTCTAATCACTTAATTAATTATCCTTAATTACAATTTATTAACCTTTAATTAATTAATTATAACCCTCAATTAATTAATCCTTAATCATCATTAATTAAATTAATTAATTATACTTAATTTCCCTAATTAACTTAATTAATTTCAAAATAATAAAACTTTAAATTATCTTAAAATAAAACATTATCTTATTTATGCCTTAATTATCATTAAAACATCTTATCTTAATAACTAACTTTTCTTAATTAAATCATTAATTAAAGTTTAAAAGAAATAATCATTTAACTTGATAAATTAAAGTTAATAAAACATATCTTCCTTTAAATGTTTAAAATAAATTTAACCTAATTTAGTAAAGCTTAAAATAAAGTTTCAAGGATTCATAAACAATGTTAAAGGAAACAACTATTATTTATAAAATATAATTTATATAAGAAATGTAACGACCCGGAAATTTCGAACCCGAAATTTCCAAATAGTTAGAAGAAAAAGAAAAGAGATAGAAGAAAGAACAGAACAAGGCACAGATTCTCACATTCGCAGCGGATCAAAATACAATATCAAATAATAATATCAGTTATACAAAGAAAACTGTATCAGTCAATTACATTTTTATACATCAGAGTTACAACATTTCACAATCACTATACAGTTAAAATAACTCGTCCCAATAATTAACAATATATCACACTCCATACGTTCCTACCATCCAGCTCGCCTCCTGAGCTCCAGAACGTCCTTACCTGAAATCTGTAATACTCGGTCTGACCCGAGCATTACATCAAAGTAACACCCGGGTCAGGCTGGAAACCAGCGTGAGTAAACCCAACTATCTTTAAATACTAAGACATGAAGCTTATTTGAAAACCAGGGTAACTCGTACCTTTCTACGAGTTCTCATCTTATTAAAGTCAATCACATATTATAAGATCATATCTAAGAAATGTTACTCAGTTTTTAAATGTTACTAAATTTATTCCATTCCAGCCTGTTTAATTCCACATATCCAAAGAATTTAGATTACTAATCGAAGTGGTTTCGGATATTGCTAATATCCGACTCCGGTCTCTTCGAATCCAATACCATCTTTAATCCCAATTTGTTTAAGTGAAAAACAATTCAATTCTTATATACAAGATGTCAATTTACACAACAATTTATAAGTGACCCACATTATCATAGTTCATCCCATTCATATCATAGCACATCTCAATCGCCCATTATAAACATTAACAATTCAAGTCATCCGATATCATTTAACCATCCATAAGCCAGATTTATTAGATATATAATTTCTAATTAATTTAATAAATCTTCAACTAAATTAATTAGCAACTTTAATCACTTGGATTACTTTAATCCTGCTTACTTAACATTAATTAATTACAACCTAATTTATTTATCATTTGTTAATCATCCATCTTAATTAATCATCCTTGATTAATTATCTTTTAATTACATTAAGTAATTAACCTATAATTACCACATAGATTAATTAGCCTTAACCATTCGCATTAACTAACTTTTAATTAATCTCCTTAATTAATTTATTACATTAATTAATGATCCTCTAATCACTTCCAGTAATTAATTATTCTATTAAGTAATCTTTAATTAATTACATTCATTATTTTATCCTTAGTTAATCTCATCAAGTAATTAATCATCCTTAATTACTTACATTAACTAATAATCATTTATTACTAAAGATCTTAATTGATTTAAAAGGTAAACCATTTATCTTTATAATCACTTTAATTATTCTAAATAAATTTTAACGTAATTTATCTTAAACCTTATTCATACTAAACTAAATCATCATTTAATATTTCAAAAGAAATGGGTTGAGATATTTGTTTTAAAAATTTGTCTAAAATTAGATTTTAAACCAGTATTTTAGTTTTAGTTCAAAACTGGATATCATCACCAAAACCCGAGCCACATTACAAAATTCTCGAGCAAACACCCGAGTCTCGAACAATACCAGTTACTTCGAGTCACCCTCAAACTTTCACGAGATCAAAACCGAGCCAAACTCCTCCTTCTTCACCATCACTACTTCAGACACACGCATCTCCACTGTGCACGTGCACGATCGCTTAGCGTCGCTCCGATCACCGTTGCTACCCTCCGCAAGTCGATGCCGACCTTCTCGTCTCGAATGAACACTCAGAACCACGAGTCTCCCCGTAATTCAAAATCGAGCCTTCTTGTCTACGTTCGAAAATCACCATGGCCAGGAAACTCCTCGCAATCGTTCCACCGATCACCAGAAAACCCAACCTCCAGGTCTTGAGCTTCGCCGACGTCTAACTCTTCTATTCCATTCACCCTCACTAAGACCGATTCACTCAGGTCATCGCGATGAACCCAAAAACAACGACAACCCACCCAGCCTCTTAAACCCTAGTTCGACGAACTGACATCGCCGCGGTGGCTAAATACACCTCTAACCAATTTTGCCGACATCTCCGGTTGCCAAGCTAACCTCGGCAAAAACTTTGACCAGGAAAAATTTGACGATCACCAGGAAAAGCTAGAAACTTATTCTCTGATCAACTCACAATTTCTCTCAATTTATAAACTTAAAAATCATGGTTCTATTCTTAAAAATCATAGATTTTGAAAGCTCATCAAATAATATACATGAAATCACAAATCGTTTAAGTCGAGATTTTGATATATTTAGATTTCACTGTAATCCTTCTTTTTTTTTTTGTTAAAACTATCCTTCATTCCTGACTGGAAACATTTTTAAAACTAACATCTGGTTGTTTCTAACAAATTTTGTTTATGATTCAAAGTCTAAGAAGGATCAGGGGAAATCGATATTGAATTTATCAAGTTTTAAAACCTTTACAACTAAACAGAGCTAACAATTTGTATTTAGACATGCACGTCATTTCCTGTTTTTAAATTAAATACTAAATAATTTCATCTGGAAATATTTTTAAAAATCAATGTCATAGTCTTATAATCATTTTCTATTTATAATTCAAAATCTAAAATTGATTATATAAGGAGCAGTTTGAATTTTGTTTTAGTGGCTTCAAGCCTGAGATTCACAGAGTAGTTCATATGTATAGATATACATACACACAGACATGCATACTCACAGGACAGTATGGTTCAAAGCATTTTACCCAACAACTTGAAGTATTCATCACAACATTAATATATATAAACAGATCCAACTTGGAAACAAGTTAGTTTGCTCACAGGTTTTTATAAACAGAGGTATGTGTATATATATAGTATATTTTAAAGCCTGTTTTATCCAAACAACCATACAATCCATCCATGCAAACCATATTTATAACACTACTATCATAAATCATCACAGGCATCAGGATATCAAGGGAAATTGGTTTCAAAAATAAGGTTTGCTTACCTTAAAATTGTTGAACAGAGGAACTCAGATGTTTTGAAGTGAAAACTGCACTTGCTATTGAAACAGCAGGCTTGATTTACTTGATTTAATTAAACTTGAACTTGAATACTGTTATAGAATCTTGCATGTATGCTTTAACTTGCTTCCGGACTTTGAAAAGATATCGCAGGCTTTTTGTTTTCAGATTGAAGAAATAGTTACAGGCTTAGCCTTTGATTTTGGAAAATGAATTACAAGTTTTTGAAAAAAAATGATTTGCAGGTTTGAAGAAGAAGCTTTTTAGAGGATTAATTATAGATTTTTTTCTTTCTTGAGTTTCCTTTGTTTTGATAATGTAGATAAGAGAAAAATGAAATAGAGGGATAGAGGTATGTTTATATAACTTAGTTTTCTCATTTATTAATTATTTTGAAAAATAAAAAGATTAAGGACACTTGTACAATTTTGATAACACTTGTCATTAAACACATTTCTTTTGCTTACATTTGTGATTATGTACACACATTATTTACATTTGTAATTTCCATGCTTTTAATATGTATTTATATTATATTTTTAAATTTAGTTATATATATATAAATATCTTAAGTATTTAATATTTAAATTTCTCTTACACTTATCTATATAAAATTTTAAAGACAATGATATAAAATCAATCACATGCTAATAAAAATCATATACACTTATTATTTTAAACACAATTTATTTTTAAGATTATTTACATTTGAATTTCAAATTCAAATTCTTTTTAAATTTTACTTATATATATTCAAATTAATATTTATTTTATTTGCTTAGGAAAAAGGATAAATTTTTAGATTATTAATTGATTTATAAAGAAGATTATTACATAATTATTTGCCTAAAATTCCAGGATATCACATTCCTCCCCCCTTAGAATCTTTTCGTCCTCGAAAAGGAACGAAGCCAGAATTTACTTATTTACTTATTATCAGATAAATTTTTCTTTTGAACATATTTTTAAAACACTTTAAAAATCTTTATAATATTACTAAATTAGTTTTTATAAAAATACTTTTATAACTCGATGTTTCAACAAGTCCATTCTCGTTCTCACAGAAATTCGGTCATACGTTGATCAGGCGTAAGACTGAAAATCTATAAGTACTTAGCAGACCCATTTTCAACACCCAGTGAAAATATTTTGGAAAATAATTTTATTGAAAATATAGAAAACGGTTTTGAAAATAGAGGAAATATCTTTGGTGAGAATGCTATGGAAATCATCACTCCCATCCATGGTCGCAGTTAACCCGATGGTTACGTTGCCGTCCCGGCAAAATCCACAGATAACTGTAGGTCTCCGCGCTCCTCGATTACGCCATGGAACCCGCTACAGATCGCAGTTATACCCGGGCCTTACGTTGCTAGCACAGCACAAACCCATATAACTGTAGGCATCAGCGCCACCGAATTTCGCTGCCAAATAATGAAACTTCTCCCACATAGGTCGCAGTCTACCGATATAAAATCAAACGCAGACTGTTGGCTCTCAGCGGCACAAACGACTTTCGCTATGTTACCATAGTGTCACAGTCTACCGATATAAAATCAAACGTAGACAGTTGGCTCTCAGCGGCACACATGACTTTCGCTATGGTCTGCAGTAGATCGCAGAGACATCGAGTTAAACTGTCGTCACAGCATAACCCAAATGCCTCTGTGGGCACCAGCCCTTCGACTTTCGCTACACAAATAATCCTCAGGAACTAGTTTGTCCGGACTCCTCACAGGATCAACTTTAGAAACCCCCCTTGGGGTTCAAGGCAGTACCACCCAGTGGCACTCCTGAGAAGTTCATTTCAAGGGAGCGCCTTTTTCCCCAAAGCTATACTCAAAACATTTTATACTATATACTTATAGTATCTTCAAATCATACCCTTTATGATTTATCAAAATCTCCTTTACACAAAATCGATTACCAAAATCGATAATTCTCAAACTAGGCTTTTCAAAATCCAAAATTGATTTTCCCAAAAATCAAAAGCCCTTTCCAAAATCCATAGGTTCCCAAAACCTTTTCCAAAATCATTCTCATAAGATCCTTTATATATATATAGATATAGATATATATATACTTTGAAAATCTTTGGATCATTTCAAACTTTGTATAAAACCTCTTTTATACTTCAAATATTTCAAAACCCTTTTCTTTTAGCAATAGATTCAACAAGGGAAGATTTACCTTATATAACAAGGATATATAACTTTATTTTATTCTAAATCAAATATTCACATTTGATAAATATTTTATAAAGTTATTAACCATATTTCTTTTCAAAAACCATTTTACAGTTCTTATCCACAAATCTTCAATATCAATTTCATTCAAATCCGTACGATGTACACATATCATCCGTACACAATATCAATCTGATCGCTCAATCGATCACACAATTTCACTTCCGAACTAGTATCGTCCACCCGACTTCCTAGTGCGGACTCAAATCTGGTTTTTTGATTAGAAACCGTCATTCTCCTTGCATAGTCACAACTATGATAGAGAATATCCAGAACCAATCAACAATCCATATCCAGGTTCGCCGTCGAAAATCGAGCGAAAAATCCCAACTCGGATCGATAATACTATCTCAAAATTCTGTGCTCGAATCTGGATCAAATCACTATGCGAATAGAATAATATACGTATATCCTACGTATTTATCTTTATTGGTTATTAGCCAAATCAGTTTCCTTTTCTATTCATATTTCCTTTAATTTCATTCACTTAATTTCAATTGCTTCCATTTCCAATTGAGTTATTACTTCAATTACAAACAGTCTGAACTCTGACCTATTTAAATTTAAACATAACTTGAAAAAATTTAAAATAGATAAGTAGTTGAAAAATAGTTATTAGTTTGTAAAATATCTGTAAAATAGTTAAGTAGATATAAAATAGTTAGATAATTGCAAAATAGATTTAAAATAGTGATTAGATGTAGGTAACTGAAAAATAGTAATTAGTTTATAAGACAGTTTCAAAATAGTTAAATAGTTCCAAAATAATCGTAAAATAAGTATGAGATAGTTTGGGGTTTAAGAAGAAAGATTATATAGTAAATAGTTTGGAAAAATATATTTGTATTAAAACAATTTATTTTGAAAATAAACCAGAGTCAAACTGTTCAATTCTCATCAATTCAATTTAAATTTCCACCTCCAATTAAATTGACTCAATTCCAATTTAAATAACTTCAATTTCCATTGAAATTGATTTAACCTCAATTCAAGTTGAATTATCCTTAATTCCTTTCCAAATTCAAATCAAATTCCATTTGATTTTTAAACTTATTCAACTTTAATCAGAATTCCCATTTATTCAAATCAAATTCAGTTTGAAATAATTCAATTTAAATCTCAATTTTAAACTATCTCGAATTATATAAATTCAAGTTAAAATTTTTAAATATTGATTTAATTCCTTAAATCACAATTCCTTTACTTTTAAATTAATTCAACCTTTATTTTTAATTTTAACAAATTAAATCTTTAAACCTTTTAATTCTGAATTCAAATTTCAAAATTCCATTTTAAAATTATCTTTACTTAACTTATTACAAAGTTCAAATAAGAATTCAAAAACAATTTAATCTTCAGATTCTAATTTATTATCCATTTTCAATTTCCAAATCTCAAACCCATTTTGAGATCACTCATAACTCCCATTTAAATTAACCATTTAACTACCCAAGTTAAATTTAAATTTCATCTTGAAATTTCCAATTCAAGTTATTTATTCAAACTTATTTAACTTCTTCCCAGTTAAATTTACTTAATCCGGTCGACTTTCCACAATTTGAATTCCCATTCAAATTTTAAACTTCAGATTAATAGTTTTTCCCCTTTTTAAGTTTAAAAAAAACTTACTTTACTTTGGGTTTCACATCACATTCCAATTTAAAACTCAACACTAAGTGTTTATTTCAAATCATCATTGGTATTATGTATATTCCTCATATATACATTTTCTTTATACACCAAGTTATACTTTAAATTTTTAAACCACCTTTGGTTTTAATTCAAAACAAACTTCTTTAAAACAATTTCAAGTTTTCTGGATTTAGATTTAAAATTTCATAATTTTAAATTATCTTCAATTCCAATTTATAAGTTATACTCACTTAAATGTTTACTTCCCTAAAACATTTTTTTTTCTTAATCATTGACAACATTCATTATTAAACACAACTACCATTTATGATAATAACCAAGGTTATCATATCTGGAAACCAATTTATTATTATCTTTATTTCTACAAATTCAAGATTTTAATTTCAGTTTGGATTCATTTCAAACTTAACTTTATTCAATTTTAATTTGGTTGTATTACTATTACCTCTTAATTTAATTCCAATATTTTAACAACCAATTTCTTTATATTTATTAGAAAGAAATATCATTTTATATATCAAAATATATTCTTATATAAAATCATTTAAAATCTTTATATATAAAAATAACAAGTACGCTCTCATATATATATATATATATATATATATATATACACTCAACTCGTTCTAGGGTACCATTGACCCTATCCTTAACGAGTAATCCCAAAAGAGCCAAGGTTCTCGCTTAACCTTCAGCTCTGATACCAAATGTAACGACCCGGAAATTTCGAACCCGAAATTTCCAGATAGTTAGAAGAAAAAGAAAAGAGATAGAAGAAAGAACAGAACAAGGCACAGATTCTCACATTCGCAGCGGATCAAAATACAATATCAAATAATAATATCAGTTATACAAAGAAAACTGTATCAGTCAATTACATTTTTATACATCAGAGTTACAACATTTCACAATCACTATACAGTTAAAATAACTCGTCCCAATAATTAACAATATATCACACTCCATACGTTCCTGCCATCCAGCTCGCCTCCTGAGCTCCAGAACGTCCTTACCTGAAATCTGTAATACTCGGTCTGACCCGAGCATTACATCAAAGTAACACCCGGGTCAGGCTGGAAACCAGCGTGAGTAAACCCAACTATCTTTAAATACTAAGACATGAAGCTTATTTGAAAACCAGGGTAACTCGTACCTTTCTACGAGTTCTCATCTTATTAAAGTCAATCACATATTATAAGATCATATCTAAGAAATGTTACTCAGTTTTTAAATGTTACTAAATTTATTCCATTCCAGCCTGTTTAATTCCACATATCCAAAGAATTTAGATTACTAATCGAAGTGGTTTCGGATATTGCTAATATCCGACTCCGGTCTCTTCGAATCCAATACCATCTTTAATCCCAATTTGTTTAAGTGAAAAACAATTCAATTCTTATATACAAGATGTCAATTTACACAACAATTTATAAGTGACCCACATTATCATAGTTCATCCCATTCATATCATAGCACATCTCAATCGCCCATTATAAACATTAACAATTCAAGTCATCCGATATCATTTAACCATCCATAAGCCAGATTTATTAGATATATAATTTCTAATTAATTTAATAAATCTTCAACTAAATTAATTAGCAACTTTAATCACTTGGATTACTTTAATCCTGCTTACTTAACATTAATTAATTACAACCTAATTTATTTATCATTTGTTAATCATCCATCTTAATTAATCATCCTTGATTAATTATCTTTTAATTACATTAAGTAATTAACCTATAATTACCACATAGATTAATTAGCCTTAACCATTCGCATTAACTAACTTTTAATTAATCTCCTTAATTAATTTATTACATTAATTAATGATCCTCTAATCACTTCCAGTAATTAATTATTCTATTAAGTAATCTTTAATTAATTACATTCATTATTTTATCCTTAGTTAATCTCATCAAGTAATTAATCATCCTTAATTACTTACATTAACTAATAATCATTTATTACTAAAGATCTTAATTGATTTAAAAGGTAAACCATTTATCTTTATAATCACTTTAATTATTCTAAATAAATTTTAACGTAATTTATCTTAAACCTTATTCATACTAAACTAAATCATCATTTAATATTTCAAAAGAAATGGGTTGAGATATTTGTTTTAAAAATTTGTCTAAAATTAGATTTTAAACCAGTATTTTAGTTTTAGTTCAAAACTGGATATCATCACCAAAACCCGAGCCACATTACAAAATTCTCGAGCAAACACCCGAGTCTCGAACAATACCAGTTACTTCGAGTCACCCTCAAACTTTCACGAGATCAAAACCGAGCCAAACTCCTCCTTCTTCACCATCACTACTTCAGACACACGCATCTCCACTGTGCACGTGCACGATCGCTTAGCGTCGCTCCGATCACCGTTGCTACCCTCCGCAAGTCGATGCCGACCTTCTCGTCTCGAATGAACACTCAGAACCACGAGTCTCCCCGTAATTCAAAATCGAGCCTTCTCGTCTACGTTCGAAAATCACCATGGCCAGGAAACTCCTCGCAATCGTTCCACCGATCACCAGAAAACCCAACCTCCAGGTCTTGAGCTTCGCCGACGTCTAACTCTTCTATTCCATTCACCCTCACTAAGACCGATTCACTCAGGTCATCGCGATGAACCCAAAAACAACGACAACCCACCCAGCCTCTTAAACCCTAGTTCGACGAACTGACATCGCCGCGGTGGCTAAATACACCTCTAACCAATTTTGCCGACATCTCCGGTTGCCAAGCTAACCTCGGCAAAAACTTTGACCAGGAAAAATTTGACGATCACCAGGAAAAGCTAGAAACTTATTCTCTGATCAACTCACAATTTCTCTCAATTTATAAACTTAAAAATCATGGTTCTATTCTTAAAAATCATAGATTTTGAAAGCTCATCAAATAATATACATGAAATCACAAATCGTTTAAGTCGAGATTTTGATATATTTAGATTTCACTGTAATCCTTCTTCTTCTTTTTTTTTGTTAAAACTATCCTTCATTCCTGACTGGAAACATTTTTAAAACTAACATCTGGTTGTTTCTAACAAATTTTGTTTATGATTCAAAGTCTAAGAAGGATCAGGGGAAATCGATATTGAATTTATCAAGTTTTAAAACCTGTACAACTATACAGAGCTAACAATTTGTATTTAGACATGCACGTCATTTCCTGTTTTTAAATTAAATACTAAATAATTTCATCAGGAAATATTTTTAAAAATCAATGTCATAGTCTTATAATCATTTTCTATTTATAATTCAAAATCTAAAATTGATTATATAAGGAGCAGTTTGAATTTTGTTTTAGTGGCTTCAAGCCTGAGATTCACAGAGTAGTTCATATGTATAGATATACATACACACAGACATGCATACTCACAGGACAGTATGGTTCAAAGCATTTTACCCAACAACTTGAAGTATTCATCACAACATTAATATATATAAACAGATCCAACTTGGAAACAGGTTAGTTTGCTCACAGGTTTTTATAAACAGAGGTATGTGTATATATATAGTATATTTTAAAGCCTGTTTTATCCAAACAACCATACAATCCATCCATGCAAACCATATTTATAACACTACTATCATAAATCATCACAGGCATCAGGATATCAAGGGAAATTGGTTTCAAAAATAAGGTTTGCTCACCTTAAAATTGTTGAACAGAGGAACTCAAATGTTTTGAAGTGAAAACTGCACTTGCTATTGAAACAGCAGGCTTGATTTACTTGATTTAATTAAACTTGAACTTGAATACTGTTACAGAATCTTGCATGTATGCTTTAACTTGCTTCCGGACTTTGAAAAGATATCGCAGGCTTTTTGTTTTCAGATTGAAGAAATAGTTACAGGCTTAGCCTTTGATTTTGGAAAATGAATTACAAGTTTTTGAAAAAAAATGATTTGCAGGTTTGAAGAAGAAGCTTTTTAGAGGATTAATTACAGATTTTTTTCTTTCTTGAGTTTCCTTTGTTTTGATAATGTAGATAAGAGAAAAATGAAATAGAGGGATAGAGGTATGTTTATATAACTTAGTTTTCTCATTTATTAATTATTTTGAAAAATAAAAAGATTAAGGACACTTGTACAATTTTGATAACACTTGTCATTAAACACATTTCTTTTGCTTACATTTGTGATTATGTACACACATTATTTACATTTGTAATTTCCATGCTTTTAATATGTATTTATATTATATTTTTAAATTTAGTTATATATATATATAAATATCTTAAGTATTTAATATTTAAATTTCTCTTACACTTATCTATATAAAATTTTAAAGACAATGATATAAAATCAATCACATGCTAATAAAAATCATATACACTTATTATTTTAAACACAATTTATTTTTAAGATTATTTACATTTGAATTTCAAATTCAAATTCTTTTTAAATTTTACTTATATATATTCAAATTAATATTTAATTTATTTGCTTAGGAAAAAGGATAAATTTTTAGATTATTAATTGATTTATAAAGAAGATTATTACATAATTATTTGCCTAAAATTCCAGGATATCACAGATTTGTTGAGACATCGAGTTATAAAAAGTATTTTTATAAAACTATTTTAGTAATACTATATAGATTTTTAAAAGTGTTTTAAAATTTCTTAATAAAAAGAGTTATAGTAAAAAGTGATCAAAGAGTAAATTTTTAATAATCAGTATTGAATAAATTCCGGCTTCGTTTCTTTTCGAGGACGAAAAGATTCTAAGGGGGGAGGAATGTAATAACTTGGATTTTAGAATATCTGTATTTGATAAAATTAACTGGATTCAGTTAGTAGAATACTGAATTATAAGTTAAATAAACAATTCTGGTAATAAAAAAATATATATCTTTGAATAAGTATTGGTTTGATAATCCTCCTAGTATAATTTTATTTTTAAAAATTGGCAAAATTATTATTTCAAACAATAAATAATAATGTGTTGTTTTATAAATAGATTTTATAAATGGAATTATTATTTTCAAATTAATCATGTGTAGTTTATATATATATGTAAAACTAAATGAAAATATAATATGAAAATTTGTATAAACATATTAAAGGTATTTAATAACATAAAAAAATAAAAAGAGACATGTGTAACATTAATAACATATAAACTAACAAGTGTCTCAACATGTAAATACAAGTGTCATCTTTTTAAATTTTCTTTTTGTTTTTTTTAGTAAATAAAGGAAATTAAGGCTATATATATATATATCTAACTTCTTCTTTTCTCATTTCTTTGAAAAATTAAAACCTCAAACCTGAGAAAACTAAACCCTTAAAACAAATACAGAGAAAAGAAAACAAAAGGCAAACAAATTTTTAAAATCAAACCTGGAAACTAGAAAGGAACTCAAACCAGAAAAGAAATCAACAATCAAGCCTCAATTCTAAATCTAGTAGTAGATCAACAACTAAGTTTCAGTTTCCAGGATCAAATCAACTTCCAGTTTTTGAAATTCAAGAAGCAATTTCCAGGCTCTGTTCTCTGCTTTTGCAAGAAGGTGAGTAAACTTATCTTTTGAAACTGAACTCTCTTATATATGTGTGCATGAGGATATGATCGTAGAATGCCTTGATTTCTGCTTGCATGGATGAAATAAATTACTTGGTATAAAAATTTGGTTTGCTGTGAATATGTATGTCTCGGTTATTTTAATAAAGTGAGCAAACCTTATTTCTGAAACCAATTTCCCTTGATATCCTGATGCCTGTGATGATTTATGATAGTAATGTTATAAATATGGTTTGCATGGATGAATTGTATGGTTGTTTGGATAAAACAGGCTTTAAAATATACAGTATATATATATATATATATGCATACCTCTGTTTATAAAAACCTGTGAGTAAACTAACTTTAAAAAAAAGAAGAAGCTTAAACCTGTTATATCTTGATTTGTATGCGATAAATACTTGAAAGTAAAATTGTGGAAAATGTTTGTATGAATGTAAATAGGCTTGCATGTGTATATATATGGTGTTATTGGTGTGCATGTCTGTGTGCAGGCAAAACATGCCTCTGTTCTAGATTACAGGTTTAAAACTTATTCAAAAATTTAAATTCACATTCCCTAATTCTTTTTGGGCTTTGATATTTAAACAAAATATGTTTGAATAAACAATATATAAATTTTAAAAATAGTTTGAGGATTTTATGTTTAGTCATTATTTCAAATTAGGGAAAATTCAGTGAAGTACAAATTTTTGTCAAAAATCAATGTCTAAGATTATGAATTTGGATTATATAATGTTATGTGTTGTACAAAATGATGATGTTTAGTAATTGAATCATGATTTTTAAACAAGTATATAGTGAGAATTTTTGGGTTGAACGGAAAACACAAAATGGTCAAATTCCTACGAGTGTCGACGAATGGAAGCTCGGGGTTAATGTCCGAGGAAGTTCACATGATGTAGAATGTCAGAAAAATAATGGGTAGATTTTCAAATCACTATGATGGTCGAATGATGATGATTTAGGGTTTAAAGTCCAGGTTGGGTCGCTGTTAAATTTGAGGGTAATGCACCGTCGTTAGCGCATCGAGTTCACTTGGAGTAAGGGGAATAGAAGCGAGAAGCTCTGGTGAAGGTCTGGACTCGGCGTCGTAATGTCTGGTGACTTGGATTGGCGATACGAGGTAGTTTTGGTTGATCGATTGGGTTCCAGAAATGGATCGAATTGCTCGATTTTGATTATTCGACGAATTGATGGATCTGGGTGTTTGGAATCGTCGGCGAGGTCTTCATCGACATGCTGGTGATCGGAAAGATGACTGGAGATGGTCAGGTCTCTGGTGCACGTGCACGTTCATATCTAATGTGGTTCGATTAGTTTGGAAAGAAGCATCGTGCACGGGTCAGGCTCGAAGTAGGCGGGAGATTTTCTCGAAGTCAAGTGACGAGGTGAGTTGCTCAGGTTTTTATTCGATTGGCACGGGGTTTACTCGGGGAAAATCGAAGTTGACTAGGGTTGTTTTATTTGTATACCCAGGTTTTAAACATTCTTTTTTTAAAAGGGAAAACATGTTCAAGTTTTAAAATGTAAAAGTAAATTTTGTAACTAAGTTTATAAAGTATGAAGTAAGTAGTGGAAATGAATGTAATTAAGAAATAAATTAATCAAAGATTAAGTGATGATTAATTGATTAATAAATTAATGCAATAAGAATTACTTATGAAAGTAATTAATGGATAATAACTTTATGGAAGTAATTAAATAGAAGTGAGTAAGGGTTAATCACTTAATGTTATTAATTAAAGAATTTATTAATAAAAATAAATTAAAGAGTAATTAATTAATTAACGAGTTAAGGTTAATTAATAATGTGATTAATTACTTGATAAGGTAATTAATTAAATGAGTAATTAATTAATTAAGGATTAATATAATTAATTAAGGAGTTAATTAATTAAGGTAAGTAATTACAGGATGGTTAATTACTGTTTATGATTAAGTAAGGTTAATTAATGAATGTGGTTAATTAGAGATTAATTATTTAATGAATTAGAAGAAATTAATTAATGAAGTAATTACAGGATCATTAATTAATATGAGTAATGACATTAATCAAGATTGATTAATGGAAGTGATTAATTAAAGTATAATTAATTAATGTAATTAATTAAGGATTAATGTAATTAATTATAGTTAATTAATTAATGGAAGTAATTAGTTAAGAATCTTTGATTAATAAAATAATAATTAATAAATGAGTGTAATTAAAGGTTAATTAATATAAATGGTTAAGGATAATTAATTTGTGTAATTAATTAAGAAATTAGTTATTATAATTAAGAATTAATTAATCAAGGGAGATTAATTTAAGGAAGATAATTAAGAGATGATTAATTAATTAATTTGTAATTAAGTAATGATAATTAAGTTGGATTAAAGGTAATCCAAGTGATTAAGTTAGAAATTAATTTAATTAAGGATTAATTAAATTATTTAAGAATGGATCAAACTTTGATATTGGATGAGTTAATGATATTGGATGATTTGAATGTGATATCTATGATAGGTGATATGTGTTGTTTGTGATATATGGTTGAATTAGATAATATGGATTATCTATCTGTATTGATATGAATTATTCTATCTATGATATTGTGAATTATCTATCTGTGTGAATATAGATAATGAATTGAATTGTCTTAACTTTTAAACCACTTGGCATTAAAAAGAAACGTTTGTGATTTCGAAGAGACAGGGGTCGGGTATTAGTAATACCCGAAACCACTTCGATTTGTAATCTACAATAATTCTATATAGGATTGATATGTGAAATCAATAGGCTGGAATGAAATAATATGTACCTATGAAACTAAGTAAATATACTTAGATATTGTTTTGTGAAAATAAGTGATGACTATATAAGTTGTTTACGTGTAGCAAGTACGAGTTACCCCGGGTTTAAATAAGTTATATGGATTGGAATTTCTTGTTAGATGAGTTTACTCACGCTGGTTTCCAGCCTGACCCGGGTGTTACTTTGATGTAATGCTCGGGTCAGACCGAGTATTATAGATTTTCAGGAAAGGACGTTCTGGAGTTCAGGTGGCGAGCTGGATGGCAGTAACGTATGGAGTGTATTCCGCTGTGTATTTGAGAGTTGTATTGATAGTAGTATGGGGTAGGTTGATATAACTGTCCAGTCTATTTGTAATGATTGTAACTCTGATAAATTGTATGTAAAGTAACAATTACAGTTTTCTTTTATAAAAATGCTATTATTTGGTATTATATTTAATCCGCTGCGAATGTGAGATGTTGTGTTTTCTGTTCTTCTTTCTTCTTTCTGTTTCTTTCTTCTATCTCTTTTCTTTTTCTCCTAACTATCTGGAATTTTCGGGTTCGAAAATTCCGGGTCGTTACATTTGGTATCAAAGCTGAAGGTTAAGCGAGAACCTTGGCTTTGGTGGGTATACTCAGTAAGGATAGGGTCAATGATACCCTAAGATGAGTTAAGTGTATATATATATGAGAGCGTACTTGTTATTTTCTTATATAAAGGTTTTAAAATGGTTTTAAAAATAAATGATTTTTATAAGTTTATCTTTTGATATATATATAGAAATAATTTTCTAATTATTAAATATATTAAAGAAATTGGTTGTTGAACCATTGGAATTAAATAATGAAAATTAAGTAGTAATAGTAATACAACCAAATTGAAAATTTAATAAAGATAATTTTGAAATGGATCCAAACTGAAACTAAAATCCTGAATTTGTAGAAGTATTTTCAGAATGGTATATACTTTTTATTTTTCATCTCTTATTTGTTTACTCCCATCGACATACCCAATTCTAGTACAAAACGAACTACGACGGTTCATAATAGTTTAGGACATTAGATATAATAATAACACAGATAATATAAATGCGGAACACTGATAAAACAAAAGTCTCATATATATATATAACTGATGTCAGTTACAATATAGTTGACACAATACATATGATACAACTACAACTGTCGACTCTGGAAGTTATATATACAAGTACATTATCAACTAATATACATGAATACATATCATCCTATACAATGACACGACTTCTACAAAATGACAAAGACACTTCAAAAGATGTGAAAAGTCTTCATAGCCTGAACAGCAACTCAAAGAAGGAAATCTACAACCTGAAATAACTCGGGTCTGACCCGAGTATTAAATTCAAAAGAAAATAATACACGGGTCAGTCTAATTCAAACTCTGTTATTAATGCACAGAAGCAATAATAATCAAATATCAAATAGACGACAGTCACAGAAATCTCGTATATCCAATCTCTCGATACGAGAATTGGATAACGGCAGATATAACACTAAACAGTGTTAAACGACAAATCAACAATCCAAATCAGAATACAACTCCAAAACATTGAAATTAACCAACGAAACAATTCAACAAATCGAAACATCAATTTAAAACTGTCAAAACTGATAGGGCTGCAGTACACGCACGCGTGTACTGCCTCGCCACTATCGCAGGAGATACGTGAAAGCTCAGTGAAAGTCACAATGATCGCAAGGTCAAACCCCGAAATCGGGTTCAACTCAAGTGAATTTGAAAACAGACCCAAATGCATTAATACAATGCAAACCACCAAGGGCAAAACTGCATATAAAACTAAACTGCAGTCACAAATGAATACGAGGTGCAAACTGCAACAAAACTGTACAACATAGAAGTAGTGAAACAGGTTCAAGTTGAACCATAAACCAGTGCAACCCAAGTCTGCAACATATAAATCAAGTGCAGTTTATCACAAACAAGACCAAGTGCAATAAGGACCAAAATCAACTAGGCAAAACACTTGAATACAATGGTAAACTGCAACATGTACTACAGCCACCACTTGAATTCAATGGGCAGTACAAGGGACAACAAATCAAGCTGCAAATAAAAATCAATGCATCAATGCAATGAAACCCAACAAGGCAAAAATCTCAACAAAAAGCACTGCATCCACCACAATATTTTAAGGGCAAGACTGCAACAGTGAAACATACATCTATATACATACATGAATGTATGTATACAAATGGTCAAATGAACAGAAGGCAAATTGAACAACTACAAGTGCAGGTAGCAGAAATAATGCAAACTACAACATGAATAGCAGCACATTCAAGGTGCACAGAGAAATGTGCACATGACAATATGACAATTTCATAAACAAGTTCAAGTGTGCTAATGCATAAGAACTTGAAGATATGCAACTCAACTTAACTATTATGATCAAACTTAGTTCAACATGACGGCAAGCAGTGCCACGAGGCTACCAAACCGTGAACAGTGAAGGCCACTATAGTGGAAAGAAATAAGATGGCCAAGTGACAATGTACATGCTTCCAAAACTGTCGGGCTATAAAAATGAACCACACAGTGGATGTCCAAACAGTAATGTAGCAACAAAATGAAACAGTGGACAAAACTGCCTTAGCAAGTAACATGAACAAGTCTCAAACTCAAACCAATATAGAAATGCACCAAGACATAACAGGAAAATAAGTAACAGTACAGTGTGGAACTGGAATGTACACTGAAGCAATTTAAACATGTTACAAGTGAACACAGATGTCTAACATGATCAAAGACAAGAGTGTAAAATGAAATACAACAACAATATAATCAAATTCATCAATGCACATGAACTAGACTACATGAAAATGCAACATATAGATGACAGATGTGAATGCAGACAACAAATACTACAACTACATATACCGCATATGTCTACCATGTAACAGATACATGATCGAGGATGCAGACTCCAGTACGTCAATCATGAACTTGAAGACATTATCAAGTTAATGCCACAGTTCAACCCAGACAAGTTCGAAATCAATACCAGAAACAGTGCTTACATCAAACAAATGCAAGGCAAAAATCGAAACAATTTCTGAAAGAGTAAACCTTCATCACAAGGTAAAAATGCCAATTCATAGCCGGGTGTGACAATGTCAACAGAAAATAATCAGAGCCGAGGCCAAAAAGGAAGACGAGAAACAGTCGAGCAAATTCATTTCAACAGCGAAAATGACAAACAAAACAAAGTCACAATAGAAGTTCACATAACAACATCAATATCCAACATCGAACGAAAACAACAGTTAATGGCCGAAGTTATGAAACAACAAATAAAATCGAACAAGGATAAAAATACTACCAGAGGCAGTAAAGAGTATAGTCGAAACCAATAAGGTCGACACCATTCTCTTAATAAATTTGAGTATCGAAGCACAGTTCAATAAAATCTCAAGCCAAGGCCGAAACAATATTTTTAACAAGACAGAAATCATTTGAAAGTTGAATTAGATGTGAGAATTTACTCACCTTGTTTACGAATTTGACCAAATAGGAGCGGCCGTGGGTGCAACTCGAAAAGACGAACGATCGATGGAGCAGCAACCTCATACGATCGATCTTCTTGTGGTCGGCGCCTTCGATTCTGAGAAGCCCTAAGCTTCAGAGGGGAACGAACGAAAGAACGAGACGGAGCCGCCATTGTTTTTGATTTTCTTCGTTTGATTAGGTTTAGGTTTTCGAATCAAAAGGAAAAGGGAAACTGTTATTTTATTTATCACGGCACCAAGGATAAAACATGGGCCAAGTTTCACTTACAGCCCGCATACCCTTTATCAAATTATTAAAAGAATTTCCAATAGAAATCTACAACCCGATTTAATTGTCTAATGACGACATTAATTAATACGAAAACCTAGGTTGTTACAGACTCCCCTCCTTATAAAAATTGCGTCCCCACAATTTTCATAATTAAAGTCATCCACCACAATTATTCTTCTAACATAAACTGATTAAGCTAGAAGATAAAAGTCGATAATACAAACACCAAAGAAATCTTTTAACTTCATAAAAGAATTTCACAAATTCTTAACAAAATCTAACTATCAATTAGATAATCAGAAAACAACAAAACTGAATAAATGCAATCATCAGCAATATTTAATTATTAACTAGATAATTGAAATACAGAAATCACAAAACAGCAATATCTAATTATCAATACGATAATTAGAAAACAACAAAATCTAATTATCAACAAAGATAATAATGAAACACAAATCACAATTCGCAAAACTGCCAATATCTAGTTATTCTACAATTAACTAGAAAACACAAACTTCATATCAGCAAACTCTAACTATCAATAAAGATAGAAAGAAAACAGCAATTCAATAAAAAATCAGCACAATCTAGATTCAATTAGAGACTAGAAAATCTCGTATCAATAAAATTAGCAAACATCCAATTATCAAAACGATAGTCAGAAAACAAATCAACAATTATCAAATTTCAAATCACAAATATTCGATTATCAAAAACGATAATCAAATTTCAAATCAACAACTATTCGATTATCAAAAACGATAATCAAATTTCAAACCAGCAATTATTCGATTATCAAAAACGATAAACAAATCTCAGATCAGCAAATATTCGATTATCAAAAACGATAATCAAATCTCAGATCAGCAAATATTTAATTATCAAAAGCGATAATTAAATCTCTAATCAGCAAATATTTAATTATCAAAAGCGATAATTAAATCCCAAATCAGCAAATATTTAATTATCAAAAGCGATAATTAAATCCCAAATCAGCAAATATTTAATTATCAAAAGCGATAATTAAATCTCAATCAGCAAATATTTAATTATCAAAAGCGATAATTAAATCTCAAATCAGCAAATATTTAATTCTCAAAAGTGATAATTAAATCTCAAATCAGCAAATATTTAATTATCAAAAGCGATAATTAAATCTCAAATCAGCAAATATTTAATTATCAAAAGCGATAATTAAATCTCAAATCAGCAAATATTTAATTATCAAAAGCGATAATTAAATGCAACAAATATCCGATTATCAAAAACGATAATCAGAACTCATATCAATAAATATCCAATTATCACAAGCGATAATTAGAAACAACAAATATCCGATTATCAAAAACGATAATCAGTACTCATATCAACAAATATCCAATTATCACACGCGATAATTAGAAACAACAATTATCCGATTATCAAAAACGATAATCAGAACTCATATCAACAAATATCCAATTATCACAAGCGATAGGTAGAAACAACGAATATCCGATTATCAAAAACGATAATCAGAACTCATATCAACAAATATCCAATTATCACAAGCGATAATTAGAAACAACGAATATCCGATTATCAAAAACGATAATCAGAACTCATATCAACAAACATCCAATTATCACAAGCGATAATTAGAAACAACAAATATCCGATTATCAAAAATGATAATCAGAACTCATATCAACAAATATCCAATTATCACAAGCGATAATTAGAAACAAAAATTATCCGATTATCAAAAATGATAATCAGAACTCATATCAACAAATATCCAATTATCACAAGCGATAATTAGAAACAACAAATATCCGATTATCAAAACCGATAATCAGAACTCATATCAACAAATATCCAATTACCTGTAGATAATTGGAAACAACAAATATCTAGAAATCAATTAAGAAGACTAGAAAATCAACATAAAAGCTTGGATCGATCCCATCAGATGGCGAGTTTTTAATTCGCCGCACGTGCATCAACAAATGGCCGAAGCCTACCAAGTACTCAACATAATTTTTGGCGCCCAACAAATGACCCGAACGTCTAGTACTGGACCACTACTGGTATTTGACCCGAAGGTCCATCATATGACCTGAAGGTCCAACATAGTGGCTCGAAAGCACACGAAATCATCAAATATTTCAATTAACGAGTCCGGAATTAACCGAAATAGCAAACGCACATGTCCCATACCACGTGTTTTACTAAATCGTTTGATTCTCTTCATTGTTTCCTTGAAAGTGCAAAATTGTGTATTTTGTAAAAATACTTTACATTCTCAAATGGACAAGTCCGGAATTAAGCGAATCAGTAAAAGAAAGGGGTCATAGTGCTCGATTTTGCTGAAACGTTTAAATCGATTCCTCATTCTTTTGAAAGCGCAAACTGTAAAATTTCTGAAAACAATTTTATTTATTTTATAAAAATAACAATTCACACTCTCAACTGAACAAGTCCGTAGTTAAGCGAATCAGTAAAAGAAAGGGGTCATAATCCTCGATTTTGCTGAATCGTTTAAGTCGCTTCCTCATTCTTTTGAAAATGCAAACTGTTAAAAATTTATAAACAATTTTCATTTTAAAATGATTTTCCAACCACGTGATTAAAGCAGCAAATCAGTAACAATTTCGATAAAGAAATTGTACTTCTCAAAACATCGTAAAACGAATCTCAAAATCAGCATTACGGAATAACCGCTTGAAAATCCACTTTTAAAATTTGACAGTTACTGAAGCCAAAGCGACAGTAATTTTAAAACGTCAAAATCACATCAAAACAATTTACATCAAAATGTAATGTCAGTGAATTTTCATTCATCAAAATGCCACAAAACACCGTGCTTCAAAATATAGCATTGGTGTAAAATCCCGTTATAAAAATAACGGCAACAAAATACGTTTCATAACCAATCATCGGTTCAACGTAAAATAAATGCAATAATGTGCAATTCAAATTTTTGCACGTACTACAAAATGAACAAAGAAATCATTCGAATGTATCTTTAATGAAGATAATTCAAAACAGCAAAAATCTAATCAATATATGATTAACATAAAAGAAAACCAGCAAAGATTGCAATAAAAATCACATAACTGTACTTGGTTCGAATCCTCAATTCGGATTCGAAATTCTCAAAGAAACAAATAAACACAGCTATGTAAGCAACAAATGAAATCTATTTCAATTTCATATTTTTGATTTTTAAATCAAAAAGATTATCAGTTGTACTCAGCGAAGATAGTTTCACTGTTTCCGCTGCGCACTCTGATAAACAAAACACAAATCAATCAAATCATCAGAACACAATTTCACTTTTATTTTTAAATAATGCTATTTAAAACTTTCATCAAAATTTCAAAACTTTAGTTTTGACTCAAATCACAAATAAAACATCGACCAATAGTTGTAACATATGTTCCATCTAAGTTATGTTTTATATTATGTCCATAAACCCCAAGCTTTGATACCAACTGTGATGCCCCACCTCTATGCTCATAATAATAAAGAGTATTAAAAGAAATACTGTCTATTATTACAAAGAATAAGGCTGGATAGGAGCGACCATCCGTAGTTGGCCTTACACTAATATTGGTTACCTCGATAGGAATGGTATATACTTTTTATTTTTCATCTCTTATTTGTTTACTCCCATCGACATACCCAATTCTAGTACAAAACGAACTACGACGGTTCATAATAGTTTAGGACATTAGATGTAATAATAACACAGATAATATAAATGCGGAACAATGATAAAACAAAAGTCTCATATATATATATATATATATAACTGATGCAGCCCAGAAAGAAGAAGTCATAGGTCGTGTACGACCTAACACGTTGGTAAGTTGGGTACGACCTAAGGAGGAGGCTAATGGATTAGATTGTGGTAAAGAGTCACGAGAAGTTGTAGTTCTAGGTCGTATACGACCTACCAGTTTCAAAGATCACATGCTACGACCTAACAGGCTGGGAGGAAATGAGCTACGACTTAACGGAACAGATGATAAGTTGATGACGAGGTACGACTTAGTTAAGTCATCTAACCGACCTAACAAGTCACCCAGAGGAAAAGCAAAACAAATTGGTGAAGTATTAGGTCGTGAACGACCTAACGAGTCAGGAGTTAGGTCGCAAGGCTTAGGTCGTGAAGTTTCTGATGCCGCTTTTGTTTTAGGTCGCAAAGCTCTGGATACCGTTGAATCTTCTGACAAGTTAATCTCTGCCATTGATTTTCTTAAGTCGCGTGAAGATGCTGTGGTCTTAGGTTGCGAAGTTATGGTTCTTAAGTCGCAAGGTCTTATCTTTAAGTCGTTACAGCTGGATGCCGTTGATTCTTAGACCGAGATAATCTCTGCCGCTGATGGAAGCTGAATCTATTGATAAGTCGTGTACGACTTATACTAAGTCGTAGGTCGCAACTTTTATAAGTCGTGAGTAGTTTGTAATACATATATGTTGAGTCGCTTCTGTTATAAGTCGTAAGTCGTCTGTTTTCATATGTCGTCTGTTGTAAGTCGTATGGTGTCTATATTCTGTTGAGTCGTAAGTTGTGTACGACTTATGTTGAGTCGGAGACTTTGTTAAGTCGGAAACGACTTAGGAGTTAGTGAAATTTCTGTTGTAAAGTTGTTCGCCTATAAATAGGCCGTGAGTCTCATTTGTAAAGGTTGTTGATTTTTGAATAAAATTCTCTTTTGATTGCTGTGTGCTTTCATCTAAATTGGTAGTTGAGTGTAATCTCCTATCTCCTCTTTCGGTTAATCGAGTGCGCTCGATTCAACGATTGTAGAAGCCGATTCGCGGAATCTAGTGCGCTAGATCAACGCTCGAAGAATTGAAGATCTTTGAACCCGGTATCGTGCGCGATCAACGAGTTCGGGATAGCAAGAGTTCGGTATCTTCGGATCAACGAATTCGGGCATTTCAGTATCTTCCAATCCACCGATTACTACTTTCACCGATTGAAGATTGTTTGTTTAATCCGCTGCGTCAGTTTGGTATCGGAGCTTGTTTTAGCCAATCATAGCTAAATCGAGACTTGGAGCCTATTCAATTTGAAGTTTGAAGAGAAGCCGAGCTAAGAAGAGTGTAGACCGAGCATCATTGCATTGTCTAGCCGAGAATTGTGATTTGGAGAAGTTGTGTTCATCGTGTTCATCACGATTTGCAACAAAGTGGAAGTTTTCGATCCGTTTCATTTTGGATCAAAGTTCGAAAAGTGTTTGAATTTTGAAGTGTTGAAGAAATTGTGAAGATTTCAATCATGCCACCAAGGAGAGCCAATCGACATCAAAACGTTGAAGCTTTGTATCGAAGAGAAGAGGCTGATGAGATGGAGCAAAGAATCAATGAAAACTTTAGTGAAAAGCTTAACGAAGGAATTGGCCGGTTAGAGAAGCTTATGACGGAGATGAATCAAAATCGGAGAAGGGTTTCACCTGAATCTAACCATGGGGGTAGTAGAGTCTCGCCACGTTCCAATCGAGACAGAAGTGTTGAAAATGATCAAGGGCGTGGGAGGAACGTGAATGATCGTGAACGGAGGAATGTAGATAGAAGGGATGATGGTGGTAGACGAGAAGGTAGTAGAGATGTGGGTGGACGAGATAGACAACGATATACATCTGATTTTGAAGAGGAGTATGATGGTGGTAGTGTTCGAGGACAAGGACGAGGACAAGGAAGAAATTATTCTGAGTATGATCACAAGTGGGAGACGGGGATGAAGACTGAAATTCCTGAATTCAAAGGTGGTATGCAAGCGGAGGAGTTTCTAGATTGGGTGGCTAATGTTGAGGAGATTTTTGACTTCGAAGAAGTTCCAGAACATCGTAGAGTGAAGTTGGTTGCTACGAGGTTGAGGGGTAGAGCTTTGGCATGGTGGCAGCAAACCAAACTTATGCGTGAATGAATGGGAAAGTCAAAAGTTGAATCTTGGGAGAAGATGAAGAAATTGATGAAAGCGACATTCTTACCTTATAATTATCAATCGCTTATGTATCAGAGGTTGCAAAACTTGAGACAAGGAACGAAATCTGTGAATGACTATGCTGACGAATTTTATCAACTAATTGCAAGGAATGATATCATGGAGACAGAAGAACAGTTAACAGCTAGATTTGTTGGAGGGTTGCGAATGCAGATTCAGGATATGGTTAATATGTTTGATCCCAGATCTGTAGCGGAAGCACATCAGAAAGCGTTGGCTTGGGAGAAACAGGGACGACGAGGAAGTGGTGTGTTTACTAATTCTAACAATCAAGTGAAGGGTGTTGGTGGAAGTTCTAATGTTTCTAAACCTATCAGTAGACCAGTAGTGAAGGAAGTTGAGAAGACAAAGGTTAACAAGGGGTTCAAATGTTACAATTGTCAGGAATTTGGTCACAAAAGTAGCGAATGTCCAAAACCAAAGAAGAGAGCTATGATAGCAGAGGTTGAGAATGAGGATGAAGAAGATGAATGTTCCAATTCACCACCTGATGAGGAGGAAGAAGAAGTGTCGGGAGACGAAGGTTATAATCTAATGATGAAGAGGTCTTGTTTAACACCAAAGCAAGAGAAGGATTGTAGTTGGTTGAGGAGCAACATTTTTCAGTCAACATGTACTATTCTGGGGAAAGTTTGTAAATTTGTTATTGATGCTGGAAGCTGTGATAATATAATTTCTTCTGAAGCTGTGAGGAAGTTGGCATTAAAGACTGAGAAACATCCGAAACCGTACAAGTTGGCTTGGTTGAGAAAAGGCGGGGAGGTGAAGGTTGGACGGAGAGCTCGTGTGAATTTTTCAATTGGAAAGAAATACAAAGAAGAAATCTGGTGCGATGTGGTAGATATGGACGTTTGTTATTTGTTGCTGGGAAGACCGTGGCAGTATGATAGAGCAGTGCAACATGATGGGCGTACCAACAGTTACAGTTTCATGTTTGAAGGCACAAAGATTACTCTAGTTCCAAAGAAGCGACAACAGGAGGAAAACAAGTTGGAGGAGATTGAAGAGCTTAAAACTTTGTTATCTTTGAAGGAGTTTGTGGAGGAAGTAGAGGAGGAGCCTGAAGTGTTTTTATTGATTGGACGGGAGAGTCAGGAAGAGGTTGAAATACCAGAAGAAGTTAAGCCGGTATTGAAAGAATTTGACGATGTATTTCCAGAGGAGTTGCCAATGGAGTTGCCACCGTTGAGGGATATTCAACATCAGATAGATCTTGTTCCAGGTGCTGTGTTGCCACACAGACCACATTATCGAATGAGTCCGAAGGAACATGAAGAGTTGCGGAGGCAGGTAGAGGAATTGCTTGAACAAGGGCGAGTGCAGGAGAGTTTAAGTCCTTGTGCTGTACCAGCTTTATTGGTACCCAAAAAGGATGGAACGTGGAGGATGTGCACTGACAGTCGAGCATTGAATAAGATTACTGTGAGATATAGATTTCCAATGCCGAGGTTGGATGACTTGTTAGATCAAATAAGCGGAGCTACTATCTTTTCGAAGATTGATTTGAAGAGCGGATATCATCAAATTCGTATCAGACCAGGCGATGAGTGGAAAACTGCTTTTAAAACCAGGGAGGGTCTATACGAATGGTTGGTCATGCCATTTGGTTTATCCAATGCACCGAGTACTTTTATGAGGGTGATGAATCAGATTTTTCGACCGTTCATTGGGAAATTTGTGGTGGTGTATTTTGATGATATTCTGATTTACAGTGGGAGTCCAGAGGAACATTTGAATCATCTTAGAGAAGTGCTGATGGTATTGCGACAAGAACAATTCTATGCTGCAACGAAGAAATGCGTGTTCATGACGCATAGTGTTTTATTTCTGGGATATGTTGTATCGGAAGAAGGAATACAGGTTGACCAAAGTAAAGTCGAAGCAATTAGAGATTGGCCGCAGCCCAAGACGATAACGGAAGTTCGTAGTTTTCATGGGTTGGCTTCATTTTATCGACGGTTTATTCCACACTTTAGTAGTGTGATGGCACCTGTGACTGATTGTATGAAGGGTAAACAGTTTGCATGGACGAAGGAAGCCGGAGTTGCTTTTGATCGGATCAAGGAACTCTTGACGTCTGCACCAATTCTAATATTACCAGGTTTTCAGCTAGTGTTTGAACTACATACTGATGCATCCAAGGTTGGGATTGGAGGAGTGTTGAGTCAAAGGGGTCGTCCTATTGCATATTTCAGTGAGAAGTTGTCAGGAGCGAAGATGCGATACAGTACATATGATGTGGAATTTTATGCTGTTGTGCAATCTATTAAACACTGGAGACATTATCTATTTCAGAAAGAGTTTGTTCTTTACATTGATCATGAGGCGTTGAAGCATTTGCAAGGACAAGACAAGATTTCAGCGAGACATGCATCGTGGATTGCATATCTGCAACAGTTTACTTTTGTTGTGAAACACAAATCGGGAGTGACGAATCGTGTGGCTGATGCTTTGAGTAGGAGGAGTCATTTGTTGACTACACTAAAGGTTGAAGTGACGGGGTTTGAAATGTTACCAGAATTATTTGACAATGATCCTTACTTTGCAAAGTTTGTTGATAAAGTCAAGGAGGGGGAGATGGATGAGTTTATAACGATAGATGGTTTTCTGTTCAAAGGAAATCGATTGTGCATACCGGAGGGTAGTTTGAGAATGAAGATCGTAAAAGAGCTACATGAAGAAGGACACGTGGGTAGAGACCGTACATTACAGTTGATTTCACAATCTTACTTTTGGCCATCGATGAGGAAAGAAGTAGAGAGGTTTGTGGAGCGTTGTCATATTTGTCAGGTTTCGAAAGGAACTGCGACTAATGCTGGTTTATATATGCCATTATCCGTGCCTGTAAAACCATGGGTGGATATCAGTATGGATTTTGTTTTGGGTTTGCCTAGAACTCAAAGGGGAAATGATTCTATATTCGTTGTGGTAGACAGATTTTCGAAAATGGCACATTTTATTGCTTGTAAGAAGACGGCGGATGCTGTTCATGTTGCTCAATTGTTTTTCAAGGAGGTCTATCGACTTCATGGATTGCCAGAATCTATTGTGTCGGATAGAGATACTCGATTTCTGAGTCACTTTTGGTTGAGTTTGTGGAAGATGGTGGGAACGAAGCTGAAGTTTAGTAGTGCTTATCATCCGCAGACGGATGGACAGACCGAGGTTGTGAATAGATCATTGGGGAATTTGTTGAGATGTCTTGTACAAGATAATCTGAAGAGTTGGGATGTGAAGTTATGCCAGGCAGAATTTGCTCATAATCATGCGATAAATCATAGCACAGGGTTCAGTCCATTTCAGATAGTATATTCAAGCTTACCAAAGGGACCGTTGGATTTAACGGTAGTGCCACAATCAAAGAAGACAATTAAGAAAGCTGCTGATTTTGTTGAAGGATTGACAGAGTGTCATAAAATCGTTCAGGAACGATTGAAGAAAGCAAACGAGAAGTATAAACGATCTGCAGATTTGAAGCGAAGAAATGTTGAATTTAATGAAGGTGATTGGGTTTATGCAGTGTTAACAAAGGATCGTTTTCCAGTGGGTGCTTATAACAAGTTAAAAGCTAGGAAAATTGGTCCTGTAGAAGTCGTGAAACGAATCAATGAAAATGCTTATAGATTGAAGCTGCCAGATGATGTGTACACGTCAGACGTATTCAACGTTAAGCATCTCGTACCTTATCACGAGGATGAGCATATTGCGGAGGAGGGATGTACAAATTCGAGGACGAATTTCTTTCAACCTGGGGAGGATGATGCAGCCCAGAAAGAAGCAGTCATAGGTCGTGTACGACCTAACACGTTGGTAAGTTGGGTACGACCTAAGGAGGAGGCTAATGGACTAGATTGTGGTAAAGAGTCACGAGAAGTTGTAGTTCTAGGTAGTATACGACCTACCAGTTTCAAAGATCACATGCTACGACCTAACAGGCTGGGAGGAAATGAGCTACGACTTAACGGAACAGATGATAAGTTGATGACGAGGTACGACTTAGTTAAGTCGTCTAACCGACCTAACGAGTCACCCAGAGGAAAAGCAAAACAAATTGGTGAAGTATTAGGTCGTGAACGACCTAACGAGTCAGGAGTTAGGTCGCAAGGCTTAGGTCGTGAAGTTTCTGATGTCGCTTTTGTTTTAGGTCGCAAAGCTCTGGATACCGTTGAATCTTCTGACGAGTTAATCTCTGCCATTGATTTTCTTAAGTCGCGTGAAGATGCTGTGGTCTTAGGTCGCGAAGTTATGGTTCTTAAGTCGCAAGGTCTTATCTTTAAGTTGTTACAGCTGGATGCCGTTGATTCTTAGACCGAGATAATCTCTGCCACTGATGGAAGATGAATCTATTGATAAGTCGTGTACGACTTATACTAAGTCGTAGGTCGCAACTTTTATAAGTCGTGAGTAGTTTGTAATACATATATGTTGAGTCGCTTCTGTTATAAGTCGTAAGTCGTCTGTTTTCATATGTCGTCTGTTGTAAGTCGTATGGTGTCTATATTCTGTTGAGTCGTAAGTCGTGTACGACTTATGTTGAGTCGGAGACTTTGTTAAGTCGGAAATGACTTAGGAGTTAGTGAAATTTCTGTTGTAAAGTTGTTCGCCTATAAATAGGCCGTGAGTCTCATTTGTAAAGGTTGTTGATTTTTGAATAAAATTCTCTTTTGATTGCTGTGTGCTTTCATCTAAATTGGTAGTGGAGTGTAATCTCCTATCTCCTCTTTCGGTTAATCGAGTGGCTCGATTGAATGATTGTAGAAGCCGATTCGCGGAATCTAGTGCGCTAGATCAACGCTCGAAGAATTGAAGATCTTTGAACCCGGTATCGTGCGCGATCAACGAGTTTGGGATAGCTAGAGTTCGGTATCTTCGGATCAACGAATTCGGGCATTTCAGTATCTTCCAATCCATCGATTACTACTTTCACCGATTGAAGATTGTTTGTTTAATCCGCTGCATCAATAACTGATGTCAGTTACAATATAGTTGACACAATACATATGATACAACTACAACTGTCGACTCTGGAAGTTATATATACAAGTACATTATCAACTAATATACATGAATACATATCATCCTATACAATGACACGACTTCTACAAAATGACAAAGACACTTCAAAAGATGTGAAAAGTCTTCATAGCCTGAACAGCAACTCAAAGAAGGAAATCTACAACCTGAAATAACTCGGGTTTGACCCAAGTATTAAATTCAAAAGAAAATAATACACGGGTCGGTCTAATTCAAACTTAGTTATTAATGCACAAAAGCAATAATAATCAAATTTCAAATAGACGATAGTCACAGAAATCTCGTATATCCAATCTCTCGATACGAGAATTGGATAACGGCAGATATAACACTAAACAATGTTAAACGACAAATCAACAATCCAAATCAGAATACAACTCCAAAACATTGAAATTAACCAACGAAACAATTCAACAAATCGAAACATCAATTTAAAACTGTCAAAACTGATAGGGCTGCAATACACGCACGCGTGTACTGCCTCGCCACTATCGCAGGAGATACGCGAAAGCTCATTGAAAGTCACAATGATCGCAAGGTCAAACCCCGAAATCGGGTTCAACTCAAGTGAATTTGAAAACATACCCAAATGCATTAATACAATGCAAAACTGCATATAAAACTAAACTGCAGTCACAAATGAATACGAGGTGCAAACTGCAAAAAAACTGTACAACATAGAAGTAGTGAAACAGGTTCAAGTTGAACCATGACCCAGTGCAACCCAAGTCTGCAACATATAAATCAAGTGCAGTTTATCACAAACAAGACCAAGTGCAATAAGGACCAAAATCAACTAGGCAAAACACTTGAATACAATGGAAAACTGCAACATGTACTACAACCACCACTTGAATTCAATGGCCAGTACAAGGGACAACAAATCAAGCTGCCAATAAAAATCAATGCATCAATGCAATGAAACCCAACAAGGCAAAAATCTCAACAAAAAGCACTGCAGCCACCACAATATTTTAAGGGCAAGACTGCAACAGTGAAACATACATCTATATACATACATGAATGTATGTATACAAATGGTCAAATGAACAGAAGGCAAATTGAACAACTACAAGTGCAGGTAGCAGAAATAATGCAAACTACAACATGAATAGCAGCACATTCAAGGTGCACAGAGAAATGTGCACATGACAATATGACAATTTCATAAACAAGTTCAAGTGTGATAATGCATAAGAACTTGAAGATATGCAACTCAACTTAACTATTATGATCAAACTTAGTTCAACATGACGACAAGCAGTGCCACGAGGCCACCAAACCGTGAACAGTGAAGGCCACTATAGTGGAAAGAAATAAGATGGCCAAGTGACAATGTACATGCTTCCAAAACTGTCGGGCTATAAAAATGAACCACACAGTGGATGTCCAAACAGTAATGTAGCAACAAAATGAAACAGTGGACAAAATGCCTTAGCAAGTAACATGAACAAGTCTCAAACTCAAACCAGTATAGAAATGCACCAAGACATAATAGGAAAACAAGTAACAGTACAGTGTGGAACTGGAATGTACACCGAAGCAATTTAAACATGTTACAAGTGAACACAGATGTCTAACATGATCAAAGACAAGAGTGTAAAATGGAATACAACAGCAATATAATCAAATTCATCAATGCACATGAACTAGACTACGTGAAAATGCAACATATAGACAACAGATGTGAATGCAGACAACAAATACTACAACTACATATACCGCATATGTCTACCATGTAACAGATACATGATCGAGGATGCAGACTCCAGTACGTCAATCATGAACTTGAAGACATTATCAAGTTAATGCCACAGTTCAACCCAGACAAGTTCGAAATCAATACCAGAAACAGTGCTTACATCAAACAAATGCAAGGCAAAAATCGAAACAATTTCTGAAAGAGTAAACCTTCATCACAAGGTAAAAATGCCAATTCATAGCCGGGTGTGACAATGTCAACAAAAAATAATCAGAGCCGAGGCCAAAAAGGAAGACGAGAAACAGTTGAGCAAATTCATTTCAACAGCGAAAATGACAAACAAAACAAAGTCACAATAGAAGTTCACATAACAACATCAATATCCAACATCGAACGAAAACAACAGTTAATAGCCGAAGTTATGAAACAACAAATAAAATCGAACAAGGATAAAAAATACTACCAGAGGCAGTAAAGAGTATAGTCCAAACCAATAAGGTCGACACCATTCTCTTAATAAATTTGAGTATCGAAGCACAGTTCAATAAAATCTCAAGCCAAGGCCGAAACGATATTTTTAACAAGACAGAAATCATTTGAAAGTTGAATTAGATGTGAGAATTTACTCACCTTGTTTACGAATTTGACCAAATAGGAGCGGTCGTGGGTGCAACTCGAAAAGACGAACGATCGATGGAGCAGCAACCTCATACGATCGATCTTCTTGTGGTCGGCGCCTTCGATTCTGAGAAGCCCTAAGCTTCAGAGGGGAACGAACGAAAGAACGAGACGGAGCCGCCATTGTTTTTGATTTTCTTTGTTTGATTAGGTTTAGGTTTTCGAATCAAAAGGAAAAGGGAAACGGTTATTTTATTTATCACGGCACCAAGGATAAAACATGGGCCAAGTTTCACTTACAGCCCGCATACCCTTTATCAAATTATTAAAAGAATTTCCAATAGAAATCTACAACCCGATTTAATCGTCTAACAACGACATTAATTAATACGAAAACCTGGGTTGTTACAGACATTCCCTACAAATTTTATAATTATTATAAAAGATATAATTTACAAATCTAATATCAAGTATTAAGCAACCAAACTAGAACTGATTTTAACATAAGTACATTGTTGACAATCTTAATATGTTGTTCACTTATAGTTTTAGAATGTACCTTTTAATGTTCTTTCTCATGGACACATGCTTCCTATGCATTTTGACTAAAAACCAAACTATTCGATTATAGTTTTGAGTGGATTGGATAATATATATATACTAATATAATTTAATTGCATTTTGTAATTATTTTCTCCATATTTTTCTTTATATATGAAGTCGTTAGAATAGCTTGAAGAAGGAGGAAGAAGATTAAGTAAATAGTTTAGGAATTTATGAAAGAGGAGTGTTGTATTTATAGGAAATTTTGGAAACAAAATATCTAAACATGAATGGACCAAAATGCCCTTGCCCACACCCCTTTCATCACCTCAAATGCACGAATACTCCCTCCTTTCAACCTCCAAGTGCCTGTGTAAGAGTGTAAGGTGAGTTTATTGTTTACAGACACAGTTACTCATTTACAAAATTTCAATTTCGTAATCACATTCAATCTATTTTGTATTACTTCATTGGTTTATATATACTTTGAATTCATTTAATCACCACTAATTGAGTCAATTACTGCAATAGCTTTCGAATTAAATTTTTGAACTAAACAAATAGGTAACTTATACAATTGTAACCATTAAAAATTTAATCAACTTTAAGTTTATTACTTTCAAGCAAATAATATGATTACTTATAGAGCATTGACTTCTTATTTATTGTAATCCAAATTCATTAATTTATTAATGCTTACATTTATTTCCTATATCCAATTTGTTACAACTTTACCTATAATTAACACTATTTCCTTTATTTAGGTTATTATTTCAAACATAGATCACAAGCTTACATTCCTTTATACTATCTTAGGGAACCAATGTACATTTCTAATACTTTATTGCATTTATTGAAATCAAATTTCCAAATTTACTAGATACAACAAATTATGACCTTACAGTTATTTCAATTAATTGGGATTGCGCAAAAAAATTATTTATTAACATAATTGCATTAATTTATATTCAGTAACCAATGAATCAATATATATTTCACACATAAATACACTGATTGTATTGGTTTATACTATATTCCATCTTAAACTAAGTCATAACATTTGAATCATTATATTAAATTGGAAATGTTCATTCACGTTCATTACTTATTAACTTGCAATAACGTATTTCTTTAATTTACATCTAATTACTGTTAACCATGTTTTTATGGCATAATCAATTCAATACTTACCTCTAATTTCTCATATTCAATTTATATCTAGGTATAAAAACCTTCACTACTCCATTTATTACTTTACACAATAAAATAACATTTAAACTCATAAATGTAATACCCAATTTCATTTTAAATCCAATTGATTTCCAATCAAAGTTTATACATATTTCAAACCACTATTGTAATTACTCCCAGAACATTGGTTTTATTAAATAACCATTTATTATAATTTAATTTCCTTAATTAAATCCAATGTTTACATTTCTTTTCACATTCCAAATTTTATAACTAAGTATATATCTACATTATTCCCTACTTACAAAATTTGAATTAATTACTATTTATTAGTTGCTTTACTGATCAATTCAATAATTGCATTGGTTTATCTTATATTAAATTTATTACCCAACATTCCTATATTCATCTTAGATTTTTTTAAATGGCTATATTCCAGAATGTGAAATCTTGTCTATTACACATATTAATTTAGGTTTTATAACTAATTAATAAAGTTTCCTTAGTCCAATCCTTTTTACCAATTTAATTTACATTCACACTTCCGTTTTTATTTCAACAATCATTAAAGTAACGTTTATCAACAACAAAAACATTATGATTTATTTATCTAACATTGATTGTATAAGTTTCCCATTTATTACGTATTATAGTATCAATTGATATAATTTAAAATCTGTTTCCCAAATCTATTACTTTTTCAATCAATTAAAACTTCACAATTGTTTACATCAATTGGGATTTACACTACATTTATTATTTATCAACTTGTTCTAACCTTATTACCTAAATTTACGTTCAGTTACTATTGAGCAATACTATTTAATTTCATTCAATAATTCCACTAGTTTTACTCAAATTACCGTTATTGTAAACCTTATTTGTTCATTAAAATTAAATTTTGATTCCAATTAAATCAACAAATTCAACATGCAATTTATAATAGTTATTTACAAGTATGAATGGAATTAAGATTTATTTCAAATATTATCTTAGTTTACATTAACATAATAGTTTGTTACCTTTAATGAATTTAATCCCCAATTCATTACATGCAATCAATTTGACCTTACATACTTCAATATTCCCACCTTCATCTTAATTCTAATACACTATAGTATCAAATTTCAATTTCTCACAATAAACCCATTTATTATAAATTGCGTACCCATTTATTATAAATTTCAATTTGCTTACGTAAGGAACAAATTATAACTTATAATCAGTGTTCCATACCGCTAAATGAACTGAGCAAAAGGAAATGAAAGTTTAGAGAAAGTTTTTTAACAGTGGACAATATATATGAAAATGGAAAAATAATTGTGATATAGTCGATCCGGTAAGAAACAGTAATCAGTATGAACTGAGCATAAAAAAACAAAAGTCTTGAAAAAGCTTTTTAACATTGGACATTATATATGAAGACAAAAAAACAATATGGATATATTTCAACACGTAAAAAATAGTTAGCAGTATGAGCTGACAGCACAAAGTAGTTGCAATTGCAGCAAGAAAAAAGACAGTGGTGTAGGTAAGGAAAAAGGATAGTAGAGAATGTGGAATATGACCCACGTTAAAACTGTTTGCAAATATATTTGTTTATAGAAGTCAGCCCAAAACGGTAGCTTGTACTATGAAGAACTACCTGAAGAAAATTTACAGTATTATTACATGTGCCTGTAGGCAAGAAGAAATAGCAAGAACAACTAAAATATATATAAAAAACGGCAACGGAGGCTGGTAAAATGCAGTCGAGGTCAACGTGTTGACCATATTCCTTTCTTCAACGTGCTGCTGTTCCAGAATTTGGACCTGAAAAAATATATGACCATGCATATGAGTGTTTAATATGAACAATGTGTGGTACTTGAGCTAGGAGGACCAAGTACAACATGACTTTGTGCCAATGGGTTAAAGCTGAATACAGTCCAACAATGAGTACTGTTATAAATTTATTCACTCAGCAATCGACGGGCTGAAGTTGCGGGAAATTAACAGAGTTATATAGTGTCTACAACTACATGGTCGAGGTAAGTATACAAAATGAAGGAGAATGGCGGCGAATAACAAACCATATGCAAAAAACAAATATTAGGGAACAGTATTTTACCACTTTTGTACCGTTTACTGTTTACCGAAATTCAATAACTGTGTTTTAGGTGAACAAAGAATACACTACATAAATGATATCTACCTAGGTCAATAAAATCAATTGAAAATGAATATATTAAATGACAAATATAAATCCCACACACATATACAGTTCAAAAAATGTTATTTCTAGCGGGAATAATTCAACCGGTTTAAAGCCAAAGAAATCGCCAACCAAACAGCAAATAACATCCACCGATATCCATCGTTTAATTGTATACCAATATATTATGTATCTCTCTTTTATGGTTGGTCTAGCACCATCCTATATAGTTAAACATACAATTTACAAATTAAAAGATCTGTATAGTAACTTCATAGCAAATTTTATTATATCCACATGGTACACGTGAATAAAGGTCACATTTAATTAGTATTCCACTAAAGGTTACAGTTTTAATTTCTCACTAAAATATACACACAACCATATAAAATCAAACAAACAGAAACATAAACAAAATTCTTAAGGAATAAAATATCAATGGAATCGTGTACAAACCTCATATCAGCTCCTCTAATAACATATGCATGGTCACATGCACCAATCAAACATCTTAAGGATAGGAGAGGTAGAAATCAAGAACTTGTCATCCACTTTAGAAATTTCAAAGATTTGGAGATTCCTACTCTATTGCTAGAAATTTGTGCCAACATCTTCAATATCTAAATGACAACCACCTTGATAATCTTTTCAAGAAGCAACTATGTGGTTGCATTTTTTCATAAAACCATTATCTATGAGAGAGCGCTTGGAAAATAGGTTTGCGAAATCTTTTTTTGATTAGAAAGCATTTCTTCAAAACAAACTGGAGTCTTTTTTACTATTGAACTATTTTGCTAGCACTGACCTCATATCTCCATCTTAGTAATCTTTGTTTTCTTTGAATATTCTCATTATTAACAACAATGGGTGTGGAAACAATTTTTTGTTTCTATGATATCTTTTAAAGTTATCATAAACTCTAGAGAAGGGGCAACCTCACTTGAATATTCATCATCTTTAACATTTTGGTATAAGCTCCATTAGAAAGTGTCTGCTAATGGGTTCTCATCTCTCCCTACATAGATCATCTCTCCAAATTTAGTGTTATTTATTAATTCAATAACTACTTCTCTCCGTTACTCTTTATTCTTTTTGGTAGACTAACGTCAAAATTTGTTAAGGAAAGGAAAATCGAAACCTACATATATACACTTAGGCATACACATAAGCACAAACACATGCACGCACGCACAGGGTTAACAATTATTGGCACTTTTGATTAAAAATTCAAAAAATATATTTGATTTTGGTCATATGAATCTTGTTAAGTGCATTTCTAATTTTATGAAAAATACAAAAAAAATTATCAAAAATAATTCTAGTGGGTAATTTAAAACATGTTTTTGAAAAGGGTTTTTCATATATTAAGTTTGAAAATAAGGGATGGATCCTTATTTCAACTTTTAAATATAAGTTATAAGAACGTGAAAGTTTCATTTGATAAAAAATGAGAAAGTTGTCATTTAATTGCCAAGTATTTGAAAATTGAGAAAGTGGGATACTAATACATTAGCAAAAATGTGTTACCAAAGAGATAAAGATAAACTGTTATATTGATTTGACACCAAGCACAATAATGTAAACTAAAATGAAATATAATGCATCAAAATTTGAATATTTAGTTCAAATTCATGTTTTATGCTGAACTTATTTTGGCATTTCTATTATCCTATAAATAGTGTTTAATCATATATGTATGATGCATGATGTGCTATCTATACATGGACATGGTTGTTCGTAGGAAACCAAGAATATAGTGACTATATTTTTGCGCTATATGGAAAAACTTGTGAGAAAACTAAAACAATAAAAATTAAGAAAAAGTACTTACTTCGTTAGCAACAATCGATATAATCCTTGGGATACCGTTTATAATCCAATATCATTGTTTATCAAATAAAATCAGAATGAACTAAGAGAAAAACATGAGTGTATAATCTAAGAAAATAAATTAAACTAAAAAAGATGAACAATGCATAATGTACGAAAAATTTCCTTGTATGAGTTTTTGCCTTGTATGAATTAAAACTAAATAATACTATAAAAAAATCAAAAACAAAATTTTACCTTTGACGAATTAAAACTAAATAATACAATGGATAACATCAAAAAAATGAAATAAAATTCCTTATATGAATTCCTTTATTTATTGCGAACTATCCTGCAAATACCAATGGAAATGTTTAGGAACCTTATGAAAAGCGGGAAAAAATAATAGTCCATTGATGCATATCTATGCGATTAAAGAATTCAACATCGAAATGTGTATAAACATATATCATACTCGGCAATTAAAGAATTCAACATCGAAATGTGTATAAACATATATCCCAAGAATATAGTGACTATATTTTTGCGCTATATGGAAAAACTTGTGAGAAAACTAAAACAATAAAAATTAAGAAAAAGTACTTACTTTGTTAGCAACAATCGATATAATCCTTGGGATACCGTTTATAATCCAATATCATTGTTTATCAAATAAAATCAGAATGAACTAAGAGAAAAACATGAGTGTATAATCTAAGAAAATAAATTAAACTAAAAAAGATGAACAATGCATAATGTACGAAAAATTTCCTTGTATGAGTTTTTGCCTTGTATGAATTAAAACTAAATAATACTATAAAAAAATAAAAAACAAAATTTTACCTTTTACGAATTAAAACTAAATAATACAATGGATAACATCAAAAAAATGAAATAAAATTCCTTATATGAATTCCTTTATTTATTGCGAACTATCCTGCAAATACCAATGGAAATGTTTAGGAACCTTATGAAAAGCGGGAAAAAATAATAGTCCATTGATGCATATCTATGCGATTAAAGAATTCAACATCGAAATGTGTATAAACATATATCATACTCGGCGATTAAAGAATTCAACATCGAAATGTGTATAAACATATATCCCAAGAATATAGTGACTATATTTTTGCGCTATATGGAAAAACTTGTGAGAAAACTAAAACAATAAAAATTAAGAAAAAGTACTTACTTCGTTAGCAACAATCGATATAATCCTTGGGATACCGTTTATAATCCAATATCATTGTTTATCAAATAAAATCAGAATGAACTAAGAGAAAAAAATGAGTGTATAATCTAAGAAAATAAATTAAACTAAAAAAGATGAACAATGCATAATGTACGAAAAATTTCCTTGTATGAGTTTTTGCCTTGTATGAATTAAAACTAAATAATACTATAAAAAATCCAAAAACAAAATTTTACCTTTTACGAATTAAAACTAAATAATACAATGGATAACATCAAAAAAATGAAATAAAATTCCTTATATGAATTCCTTTATTTATTGCGAACTATCCTGCAAATACCAATGGAAATGTTTAGGAACCTTACGAAAAGCGGGAAAAAATAATAGTCCATTGATGCATATCTATGCGATTAAAGAATTCAACATCGAAATGTGTATAAACATATATCATACTCGGCGATTAAAGAATTCAACATCGAAATGTGTATAAACATATATCCCAAGAATATAGTGACTATATTTTTGCGCTATATGGAAAAACTTGTGAGACTACTAAAACAATAAAAATTAAGAAAAAGTACTTACTTCGTTAGCAACAATCGATATAATCCTTGGGATACCGTTTATAATCCAATATCATTGTTTATCAAATAAAATCAGAATGAACTAAGAGAAAAACATGAGTGTATAATCTAAGAAAATAAATTAAACTAAAAAAGATGAACAATGCATAATGTACGAAAAATTTCCTTGTATGAGTTTTTGCCTTGTATGAATTAAAACTAAATAATACTATAAAAAAATCAAAAACAAAATTTTACCTTTTACGAATTAAAACTAAATAATACAATGGATAACATCAAAAAAATGAAATAAAATTCCTTATATGAATTCCTTTATTTATTGCAAACTATCCTGCAAATACCAATGGAAATGTTTAGGAACCTTATGAAAAGCAGGAAAAAATAATAGTCCATTGATGCATATCTATGCGATTAAAGAATTCAACATCAAAATGTGTATAAACATATATCATACTTGGCGATTAAAGAATTCAATATCGAAATGTGTATAAACATATATCCCAAGAATATAGTGACTATATTTTTGCGCTATATGGAAAAACTTGTGAGAAAACTAAAACAATAAAAATTAAGAAAAAGTACTTACTTCGTTAGCAACAATCGATATAATCCTTGGGATACCATTTATAATCCAATATCATTGTTTATCAAATAAAATCAGAATGAACTAAGAGAAAAACATGAGTGTATAATCTAAGAAAATAAATTAAACTAAAAAAGATGAACAATGCATAATGTACGAAAAATTTCCTTGTATGAGTTTTTGCCTTGTATGAATTAAAACTAAATAATACTATAAAAAAATCAAAAACAAAATTTTGCCTTTTACGAATTAAAACTAAATAATACAATGGATAACATCAAAAAAATGAAATAAAATTCCTTATATGAATTCCTTTATTTATTGCGAACTATCCTGCAAATACCAATGGAAATGTTTAGGAACCTTATGAAAAGCGGGAAAAAATAATAGTCCATTGATGCATATCTATGCGATTAAAGAATTCAACATCGAAATGTGTATAAACATATATCATACTCGGCCTTTAAGTATTATGTAAAATTATAGTAAATTTAAGTAGTCATGGTTCTCATTTTAGCATCAAACAATATTATAAACCATATTTGCAAGTTTATGATGTAAACGGTGCACAAATGCATAACTTTGTGCATATACTATAAATGTACATTACAATAAGTTAAGAGTGTCATTACAAATAGGAACCTTACGCAACTGTTACTTGGAAAATAAAGGTTGGACATAATAGGTTGCTTTGACTATGCATTTTCTCTTCCTCGATTTTTCATAGATGTATAGAAGTTAAACGAAAGATTAATAACAGTGATATTAATACTGACATTTACGGGGAAATCCAAAATAAGCAATGTGGTGAAAATATTAATCGTAAGTTGTATTATATCAACTGGCAAACATATTAAATTTCTATAAAAACTAAATGCTCAATCAAAATTAGCATCAAGATTCTTTTCTTATCCAACAACCGAGCATATATAAAAGAGAATAGCAACCAAGTAATATCTCTATAAAACTCACCATGCTTGCGATCTCTCAAATAGCACATATGTTAACTATTCAGCTTCTAATACATAAACCATAGGTCATAAAAATTAATAATTTAAGATAGCTACACATATATCATCTTTCTTCCACAACAGACACTCTCCAATAAAGCAATATAAATTGAGGACTCCATGCTTGGATAATATTCATTATGACTAAGGTGTTTTTCACAACCCAAAATTGATACTTCTAGGATATTTTACCATTAAATTTAAAAAGTTTGAAGATTGAATATTGGAAATTAGTTTTATTTACATTTTTTTTCAATAGTTGATGCGTTCATACTAATATAAACGAATTTGTAGCTTTAAGGTTAAAAGACTGAGAAGGAAGTCATACTCATTTTCAGACAGTGCGTTACATGAACCTTAATTCATAAAGAAATAAAGATGAATATGTATAATTGCATTTAATTAACCAAAAAGGAAAATAATTTAATATTTTATCATCGTAACTTTGCCTACTTTTGATTAAATGATAATAGAATTTGGTCTTCCAAAGCTTAACAAATTAACCTGTTAACAAAACTGCAATTTAAAAAATAGAATATGGTTTATGAATATAATTTTGAGATAGAATAAATAAAATGGTATACATGAAAACATACATAATTATTATGCTATTTGGAATTAACATTCAGTTGAGGTAATTGAATCAAATGTGTAGCATGTTCACCAAAACTGAGTAATCGCTTGTATAGTAAACATGCAGCATTACATGTACAAAGTAATATTAAGTTAGGCAAAAGTAAACTTTAGGAGGTTTTCTGAAACTGTGTGGAGCTTTTATTCAATATTACATGTGAGTAAAATAGTTGATGGAAGAAATGAAATTTAAACTGAACTGAAGAAGGTAGCATGCAAGCAAGATGTATAGACTTACGCCACTGCCTCATTCCTACTATAAACAAAAAAAGGAATACTTATAATAAATAATAATGAGTCTACAAAGTCACAAATATACACTTTCGCCACTCAATATTTTGTTGCTTCAAAATTTCAATACATGATAGAAATACCAATATAAAATTCAAAGCACTCAAGCGGTAGTTATTGTCGGCCAACAGTGAAAACAAAGCACCTTTTTAGCTTAGCAGTTACTCCCTAATGGCATATAGAAAATGTTGCAAATATGTAGGATTAATGCAAGTAGTAAGAGTAGTATTTCCTACTACTTTAGTCTATGAGAAGGCAACTGAACACAAATGAAGAAGGCCATAAAACTCAAATGTGTGAAGTAGGATAATAACTTTAAGTACATTGCAATATGTTGTTAAATTTTGTGGATAATGCTCCATGCACCACTATTAAAATATGAAACCATTATTTTGTAATAAATTATCTGCACATGTTTGAACTAAATTTTACATATATTTTTTTTCGAATCTGAACTGTGCCAATACAGTTATGCAAAATAAGCAGACAAAAAATAGCAATAGCAGCTTTTGAACAGAATGAAATAGAAGTCTATTTGCACCTATTGAAGAAAAATAAGAACAGCTTGCATGATATATAATGATATATTTGCACAGAACTCATGATATATCATAGAAGGAAATAGAAGTCTATTTGCACATATCACTTAGTCATAGCAGTCTATTTGCAAGCAGACAAAAAATAGCAATAGCAGTACGGTAAATATATCATAGAAGGAACGAAGGTTCTCTCATATAAGAGGATTGTTTTCACCTATTGAAGAAAATTCACATAAATGGATACTTGACTAAGTGAATTATCGCTTTTAGGAAAATTCTTGTTTAAAAAGGCAAGTGGACAATGCATACGCATACAACTATCATCGTATTTACTGGCATAAAAACCACAGAAAGTATAACAATATCCTGAACAAAAACCCAAATAATCTAATTTCTACCAAAATTTTTATGCAACACGGTATAAATTTCTCTGTTCATTCATTTTTTTTAAAAAGCTGGACTCTACCATTGCACTTATGTGAAAATACCAGATTTGGGTAAAGCATTATTATCAGAAATAAAAATCATAACACAACTTATTTCATGAGACTAAAACATCAGACAACAAAGTATATATAAAATGAGTCAACCAACAGCCTAATTAGTTTTGTCTATTAATGTTTAAAACCAGATTAAGAACATGAGCAGAAAACAAAGGTAATAGACTTTATATAAGATGGAACATAATCTTGTCAGGAGTGCTTTACATTTTTCTAGCTAACCGGTACAGTGAAGTTTAAAGAGGGAAAAAATGGAGTAATCCAAGAACCCGGAATAGTCAAACATGGCTAAATCCCAAGAACACCACCAACGACAAAATAGACAGACCGCATTCAAAAAGCAGGAGGAAAAGTAAAGCAGAGATTACCTTTCTTAGGAAGTTGGTAATGGCGGCGGAAGAAAACGGGCAGAACAATTGGCTGTAAATGGGCAGAACTCCGGAGCTAACGAAGAGTGGAGGGAAACAATCGCTCAGAAAACACAGCTGTTCAATTTTTAGCCTATGGAACAACGATGAAGCGGAGAGCAGGTGGTGAAAACCCTTGTCTTTTGATTCGTAGATGAGGGGAAATGGATGAAGCGGAGAGCTGATAGGGGAGAAATGGTGCGAAAGAATCACCTGGAACTGCAGCTTTTCAATTTTTAGCGAAGGGAATAAATTTTAGCTGATGGAATAACGATGAAGCAAGGACAGGCGGTAAAAACCCTAGCTGTTTTGTTTGCAGCTGACGAATGAATGAGGAAACAGATAGCTGGTAGGAGAAAGAAAAATATAAAACGGGACTGTTTAGTATCTAGGGTTTGGAGGAAGATAAGAAAAAGTATAAACGTGACCGTTCGGTTGCCAAATTTCAAGGAGGCCTGTGTGAGCTTGAAATTCAACTCACTAATAATAGTATAGTGTGTATATATAAATATATGAGATATGTGAATATAAAACTTATTCACACTTAGTTATTTTCCTTCTCATTATTATTTATTGAAGTTATTTTCTCCTCATTATCATTTACTGAAAACAACTATCCTCTTCCTTATTTATTTCACTTATTCTTGATATTTATTTTTAATTTATTTTATTCTTTAAATATTTTCCATTAACTGATTTTTATAAAAATTATTTTTATCTCGAGAATTTGGGTCTTCACAGCTACCAATCTTGCTTTGTATTTGTCGATGGAGCCATCTGGTTTCATCTTCTTTTTGAAGATCCATTTACAACCAATTGGTTTTATTCCAGGTGGAAGATCAACTATTTCCCAAGTTTTATTACTCAGAATTGAATCAATTTCACTTTGGATTGCTTCTTTCCAACATGAGGATTCATAAGATGACATTGCTTCCTTGTACGTTTGAGGTTCGTGTTCTAACATATATGTTAAAAATTCCGAACCAAATGTCTTGGAAGTTCTTTCCCTTACGCTTCTTCTTGGTTCAACTTTCTCAGTTTCACGATGAGTTTCATCTTCATGTGATTTACTCAATTCTTCTCTTGTCCTTTTGGGGACATTATTTCCTTCATTTCTTTAGTGTGGAAAAACATCTTCAAAGAATGAGGCGTCTCTTGATTCCATGATTGTATTTACATGAATATCATTTATATCAGACTTGATACGAAAAATATGTAGGCACTACTATTTTGGGTTGGCCCTAAATAGTAACAATCTACTGTTTTTGGTCCAAGTTTGACTTTCTTGGGAGGCGGAACTGGAACTTTTGCCAAGCACCCCCACACTTTGAGGTATTTAAAACTTGGTATGTGTCCTTTCCATAACTCATATGGAATTGTTCCTGTTTTATTGTGAGGAACCTTGTTTAATATGTGATTAGACATATTTAAGGCTTCCCCCCACAAGTTCGTTGGTAGGCCAGAAGTTAAGAGCATCGCATTAATCATATCTTTTAATGTTCTATTTTTTCTCTTGGCTATACCATTTTGTTGTGGTGAATATGGTGTTGTTGTTTGATGAATTATACCATTTTCGACATAGAATTGTTCAAATGGTGATTCATATTCTTCATCTCGATCAGATCTCAATCACTTGATCTTTTTATTTAACTGATTTTCTAACTCAGCTTTGTACTTCATAAACGATGTAATTGCTTCATCCTTGCTATTTAAAAGATATACATAGCAATATCGTGTATAACCGTCAATAAAGGTAATAACGTACCTTTTCCCACCTCTTGTAGATAATGATTTGAAACCACATAAATCAATATGAACCAAACCTAGTGGTTCGGTGCTTCTATCAACTGTATGAAATGGTTTTTTGACCATTTTTGCTTCTATGCATGTCTCACATTTTTTGTTTTTATCTACTTGGAATTTCAGAATTAATCCAAAGTTTGATAGTTTTTTCATTTTTCGAAAATTTATGTGTCCTAATCTATCATGCCATAGTAAAATTTCATGCTCAAGCAAATAAGAAACTTCAATTTTATTAATAGCATAATCAGAATACATAGTTTTACTACCGACAACGGCTACATTTGCCTTAAATAGGTCATCACATAAATATCCCCTTCCTATATACATTCTAGCTTTGGACAGAACCATCTTGTCTGACTCGAAGACCATTTTGAATCCTTTCTTTGATAGCACTGGACCAGAGATGAGATTCTTGCGTATGTCTGAAACGTGGAGCACGTCATTCAACTTGACAGTTTTTCCAGAAGTAAACTTGAGGATTACTGTGCCACTGCCTTCGATCATGGAAACTGCAGAATTACTCATGTAGAGTTTTTCTTCCTGATTGAATTTCTGGTATGTAGAAAACATGGATTTGTCGGAGCAAACATGACGAGTAGCGCCTGTGTCCACCCACCGTTGGTTAGGGTTCTGAACCAAATTGCATTCGGATATAACTGCTGAAAAATTAAACTCGTCTACTTCCATGTTATCCACCGTATTTGCCTCTGAGTTGCGTTCCTTCTTGTGTCTGCAATCTCTAGCGGCGTGTCCGGCTTTTCCACAAACCCAACACTCGCCATTAAACTTCTTGGTTCGTTTGTTGTCTTTGGGTTTGTTTTCAGACGCTTTTCTCTTCTGCGGGAATTTCTTCTTCTTGTTTTTCATGAAATGCCTTTTGTTCTTTGACTCTTCTGTCACAAATGCCTCTTTGCTTTGTTTTGTCACTGCGCGGTTATCAGCCTCAATTTTTAGTCTGACAATAAGATCTTCTAAGGAAATCTCCTTTTTCTTATGTTTCAGATAATTGCGGTAGTCTTTCCAAGATGGTGGTAATTTCCCTGTTATCGCTTCAACAAGGAAGGATTCTCCAATTTATGTCCTTTTGCTTCAAGTTCATGAATTATGAGTTGGAGTTCTTGCACTTAACTAGTTACGGATTTAGAGTCAACCATTTTGTATTCCATAAACTTATCTACGATGAACTTCTTCAAACTGACATTCTGCGTTTTGTATTTATGTGCAAGTGCAGTCCATAAGGATTTTGCTGTCTGGTGTGGCTGGTATACTTTATATAGTACTTTATCCAGACAATTCAGAATGTAGTTTCGGCACAGAAAGTCTGAATGCTTCCATGAGTCAATTCCGAGAAAAACAGCTGCATCTTTTTCTCTAGTTTGTTCGTCTTTAGGCTTTGGTTCATCCTCCTCGATGCACTTCTGCAGCCCTAGCGTGGTGAGATAAAACAGCATTTGATTTTGCCATGTTATGAAGTCATCACCATCTCCTTTGAACGGATCAGGCCTGTTGTGAGTAGTAGCCTTTGTTGATAGTTCAATTGTTGCCATCTCGGTTTTAGTGAAAACAGGAAAGTCTTAAGATGTTATACGTCTAGTATACCAAAACAGAGACTAATCAATAATAAACTCGTCTGACAAGTTTACAAATCAGATTTCCACTACTTTGGAATTCTGTATTAGCTATTTATAACAATAAGTATGTTGTAATTAATTGCAACAACAAACTAACAACTATAGTAATAATAACTATAGCGATAAATCAAACGTTATACTATTTAAAGAAATAGTACAACGTACCAACGAAAATGATATATATATATATATAAATCAACTAGAAATCTAACCGGTTGAAGAAGGAAATTTCGTCTCAGGTTTGTCGTATCAATTTCCTTAAGACTTTATTCAAAGTCTCCCAAGGTACAACAGACGTAAGCTACTCGAGATCGTAATGTGTATGATCTTCTGTGTGATAGGACTGATTATGATTATAAGAAATGAAGATAAAGAAGAGATAACTCGGTTTTAAAATTAAGTGAGGAAACTGATCAGGATTCCTCCTTATTTATAGCTGAATTCCCAATGGCTACACCCGTTGAGAAAAGTAGCATCTCTTCATTTGCAACGCCAAAAAATGTTACTGTTCGCAACAGACACATTCTTTCATTTGCAACGCCAAAAACTGTTGCTGTTTACAACTGCCGCGTCCGTTCGTTTGCAACGGTTCAGAACTGTTGCTGTTCGTTGTAACGGTCATCTGAAAAAATCGCGTCTCTTCATCAGTTTGCAACGGTCACAAATCCGTATCTATTTAAAAATACTTCTGTTTTAAAATCAATCCATGGCCATATAGGTCCTCCCCCTCGTACAAAATTACCTGACCCTAAGAGCCAATATAGGGATTGCGAGTACTATATAAACAAGAAAATGGACTTATTTTTGGCGATGTGGGATATATCTCATTCACTATTTTTGAAAATTCTAACACCCTCCAAGTTGCCTTTGCGTTTATTACAATCCTCTGCGAGAAAGTGGAATTTCTCTTGATGACTTCTTTCTCTTTAGCACTGAAAGTAGTAGTTATGGTTTGACTACAGTTATATTGTCTATAGAGAACAAGGGTATGTGCATGCTAACATGCACATTACCTTTGCAATAAGCTACCATTTCATGCCAGCGCGAGATGTAGTAAAGTGCATGTAAACAAAGGACAAACCTAAATGTTAGGTCAAGTGCCTCTTAATTGTTTTTACCAATCTGGTTTTCTGCATTTTATGTCTAATCATGATTTCTGCTGTGGTATAAACTTCAGTCTTGTTCATTTGATCATATAGCCATAGCCACAGGTTATAATCTAAGGGCTATTCATTCATATCACGTAAGCCATAACATAAGCTAATTATTTTATATGCAGTAGTGTGGACTATTTCTAATACGCACATCAGCTTTTTTTGTGCATGCCCCCATGCACCAACCTAACGTGAAGATGTCAAAGAGCTGCTTGCATTTATTTATTTGTCTCTACTCAACAAGGTGATGAGAATCTTCCCTTTACTTACTAAAGCTTTACGATAATTTACGTACATTGCGTGCATGGAGAGGCTTGATGACCTCCCCATTTGCATATGAGACACCTGTACTGTATCTGGACTCAATTAGTGCTCATATTTGTGGTATGGATGATGGTGATGGTATATGCATGTAATATATCAATCATGCATGGTGTGCATTTCATGCCAGCGCGAGAAAGTGAAATTTCACTTTGAAGTTTCTAGTTTCTATATATAAATTTAAGGTGTTTGACAATCAAGTAAAATAAGGATCTTTCCAGTAGGAAGTTGATGCAGAGCATACCATAAGTCGAGATGATGCAGAGCATTTCCGATTCCCCTCCTTGAGTCGCCGCTCCATCTTAAGTCGCCGCTCGTCCTTGAATCGTCGCTCCACCATGAGTCGAGCTTCCCCTAAATCGCGTGCCGCCATCCATAAGTCGCTGCCGACTTATCTAGGGTTCAAACAAAGAGGAATTGTCACCGCGACCTATCATATGTCGCGAACGACTTATCCTTTGAGTCGCGAAGTGGTGCCGTGCGCCATTCTTAAGTCGCGAACATTAAGTCGTTGCCGAGATAAGCTGATGCCTTCTTCATCAAAGTCGGCGACGAGATACCATAAGTCGGAACCGAGATAAGCTTCCATTAAATCGTTGCCGAGTTAACGAGATACCATAAGTCAGAACCGAGATAAGCTTCCATTAAATCGTTGTCGAGTTACCCTTAAGTCGCGAAAAGAAGATTAAGTCGTTGCCGAGATAAGCTTCCATTAAGTCGTTGCCGAGTTATCCCTAAGTCGCGGAGCAGATGTTGTTAAGTCGGTTGCCGAGTTAGGAGTTGTATTTTCTTTTTCTGCTTGCGTGTTGTAGCCTATAAATAGGCGAGTTGTTTCATTTGTAATGGTTGTTGAATATTGAATAAAATTCTCTTTTGTTAGCTTGTTGCTTTCAATTTCAATTGGTAGTCGAGTGTATCTCCTATCTCCACTAACGTCATTCGAGTGCGCTCGGATCATCGTTTGTTGAAGCCGATTCACGGTATCTTGTGCGCAAGATCAACGTCGAAGAATCGTAGATCTCTTTCCCGGTATCTTCGGATCAACGAGTCAGAGATAGCTAGAGTTCGGTATCTTCGGATCAACGAATTCGGGCATTCCAGTATTCATCATTCCATCGACTGCTACTTTCTTCGATCGAAGATCGTTTTGAATTATCCGCTGCGTCAGTTTTGGTATCAGAGCTTGTTTTAGCCAATCATAGCTAAATCGAGTCTTGGAGCCGAGGATTTGAAGTGTTGAAGTTGTGTTCATCGTGTTCGTCATATTTTGCAACAAAGTTGGAGTTTTCGATCCATTTCATTTTGGATCAAAGTTCGAAAGGTGTTTGAAACTTGAAGTGTGATTTTGTTGAAGTGTTTGAGAAGTATTCAATCATGCCGCCAAGACGAGTTCAACGTCATCGCAATATTAATGCTTTATACGGAAGAGAAGAGGCCGACGAAATGGAGCAACGAATCAACGAGAATTTCAATGAGAAGCTTACGGAAGGGATTGGTCGATTAGAGAGGATGATGTTGGAAATGAGTCAAAATCAGAGAAGGGTTTCACCTGAATCGAGCCATGGAAGAAGCAGGATTTCACCACATTCAAATCGAGAGAGAAGTGTCGATAGTGATCATAGAAGCGTGGATCGAGATTGTGATAGAAATGTTGATGATCGAGGTCGTGATAGAAATGTGGCTGATCGAGATCGGAGGAATGTGGATCGTAGGAATGTTGGTGGAAGACGTGATGGTGGTAGAGATGTTGGTGGTCAGGATCGACATCGATATACATCGGATGGTGAAGAAGAGTATGATGGTGGTAGTGTTCATGGACGAGGACGTGGACGAGGAAGGAATCAGTCGGAATACGATCACAAGTGGGAATCTGGGATGAAGACAGAAATTCCAGAATTCAAAGGTGGTATGCAGGCTGAGGAGTTTTTGGATTGGATGGCTAATGTTGAAGAAATTTTTGATTTCAAAGAAGTTCCAGAACGTCGTAGAGTGAAGTTGGTTGCTACAAGGTTGAGGGGTAGAGCTTTGGCATGGTGGCAGCAAACTAAACTTACACGTGAACGAATGGGGAAGTCAAAAGTTGAATCTTGGGAGAAGATGAAGAAATTGATGAAAGCAACGTTCTTACCTTACAATTATCAATCTTTGATGTATCAACGTTTGCAGAACTTGAGGCAGGGCACAAAGACTGTTAATGATTATGCGGATGAGTTTTACCAGCTTATTGCGAGAAATGATATTATGGAAACGGAAGAGCAGCTGACATCTAGATTCATTGGGGGATTGAGAATGCAGATTCAGGATATGGTTAATATGTTCGATCCAAGATCTGTGGTGGAAGCACATCATAAAGCGTTGGCTTGGGAGAAGCAGGGACGACGAGGAGGTGGTGTGTTTACGAATTCCAATAATCAAGTGAAGGGTGTTGGTGGAAGTTCTAATGTGTCTAAACCTATCAGTAAACCAATGGTGAAGGAGGTTGAGAAGGCAAAGGTTAACAACGGTTTCAAATGTTACAACTGTCAGGAGTTGGGTCATAAAAGCAATGAGTGTCCAAAGCCAAAGAAGAGAGCAATGATTGCTGAGGTTGAGGATGAGGATGAAGAAGCTGAATGTTCTAATTCTTTACCAGTTGAGGAGGAAGACTTACTGTCGGGAGATGACGGATACGCATTGATGATGAGGAGAAGTTGTTTAACACCAAAGCAAGAGGAAGAAAGTAGTTGGTTGAGGAACAATATCTTTCAATCTACATGCACTATTCTGGGAAGAGTTTGTAAATTTGTTATTGATGCTGGGAGTTGTGATAATATTATCTCTACAGAAGCCGTGAAGAAGTTGGAGTTGAAAACCGAGAAACATCCTAAACCGTACAAGTTAGCTTGGTTGAGGAAGGGTGGTGAAGTGAAAGTTGGACGTAGAGCTTGTGTGAAGTTTTCAATTGGGAAGAAATACAAAGATGAAATCTGGTGTGATGTCGTAGATATGGACGTTTGTCATTTGTTGCTGGGAAGACCATGGCAGTTTGATAGAGCAGTACAACATGATGGACGGACCAACAGTTACAGTTTCATCTTCGAAGGTACAAAGATTATCTTAGTTCCGAAGAAGAGATCACAAGAAGAAAGTAAGTCTGAAGAAATTGAAGAGCTGAAAACTTTATTGACTTTAAAGGAGTTTGTTAAGGAAGTTGAAGAAGAGCCGGAAGTATTCTTGTTGATTGGGCGTGAGAGCAGTGTAGAGATTGAAATTCCAGAAGAAGTTAAACCAGTTCTGAAAGAATTTGACGATGTATTTCCAGAGGAGTTACCAACGGAGTTGCCACCGTTGAGGGATATACAACATCAGATAGATCTTGTTCCCGGTGCTGTATTGCCACACAGACCACATTATCGAATGAGTCCGAAGGAACATGAAGAATTGCGGAGGCAGGTAGAGGAATTGCTTGAGCAGGGGCGTGTGCAGGAGAGTCTGAGTCCTTGTGCTGTACCAGCTTTATTGGTACCCAAGAAGGATGGGACGTGGAGGATGTGCACTGACAGTCGAGCGTTGAATAAGATTACTGTGAGATATAGATTTCCAATGCCGAGGTTGGATGACTTGTTGGATCAGATAAGCGAAGCTACTATCTTTTCGAAGATTGATTTGAAGAGTGGATATCATCAAATTCGTATCAGACCAGGAGATGAGTGGAAGACTGCTTTTAAAACTAGGGAGGGTCTATACGAATGGTTGGTCATGCCATTTGGTTTATCCAATGCACCAAGTACTTTCATGAGGGTGATGAATCAGATTTTTCGACCGTTCATTGGGAAATTCGTGGTGGTGTATTTCGATGATATTCTTATTTACAGTGGGAGTCCAGAGGAACATTTGAATCATCTTAGAGAAGTGCTGATGGTATTGCGACAAGAACAATTCTATGCTGCAACGAAGAAATGCGTGTTCATGACGCATAGTGTTTTATTTCTGGGGTATGTTGTTTCAGAGAAAGGAATACAGGTTGACCAAAGTAAAGTTGAGGCGATCAGAAACTGGCCGCAGCCCAAGACGATAACGGAAGTTCGTAGTTTTCATGGGTTGGCTTCATTTTATCGAAGGTTTATCCCACACTTTAGTAGTGTGATGGCGCCTGTTACAGATTGTATGAAAGGCAAACAGTTTTCATGGTCAGAGGAAGCAGGGATTGCTTTTGGAAAAATCAAGGAATTGCTGACGTCTGCACCAATTCTAGTGCTACCAGATTTTCAGTTGGTGTTCGAACTACATACTGATGCATCCAAGGTTGGGATTGGAGGGGTGTTGAGTCAGAAGGGGCGTCCTATTGCATATTTCAGTGAGAAGTTGTCAGGAGCGAAGATGCGATACAGTACATATGATGTGGAGTTTTATGCCGTTGTGCAATCTATTAAACACTGGAGACACTATCTATTTCAGAAAGAGTTTGTTCTTTACACTGATCATGAAGCATTGAAGCATTTGCAAGGGCAAGACAAGATTTCAGCGAGACATGCATCGTGGATTGCATATCTGCAACAGTTTACTTTTGTTGTTAAACACAAGTCAGGGGTGACAAATCGTGTGGCTGATGCTTTGAGTAGGAGGAGTCATTTGTTGACTACACTAAAGGTTGAAGTAACGGGGTTTGAAATATTGCCAGACTTATTTACTGATGATCCTTACTTTGCAAAATTTGTTGATAAAGTCAAGGAAGGAGAGACGAATGAATTCGTGATGGTAGATGGTTTTCTATTCAAAGGAAATCGATTGTGCATACCGGAGGGTAGTTTGAGAATGAAGATTATCAAGGAATTACATGAAGAAGGGCATGTTGGAAGAGACCGTACCTTACAATTAATTTCACAATCCTACTTTTGGCCTTCGATGAGGAAAGAAGTGGAGAGGTTTGTTGAGAGATGCCATATCTGTCAAGTTTCGAAAGGAACTGCGACTAATGCGGGTTTATATATGCCGTTACCCGTGCCTACCAAACCATGGGTTGATCTCAGCATGGATTTTGTGTTGGGATTACCGAGAACTCAGAGGGGAAATGATTCTGTATTTGTTGTGGTGGACCGGTTTTCGAAGATGGCACATTTTATAGCCTGTAAGAAGACAGCGGATGCAGTTCGAGTGGCACAGTTATTCTTTAAAGAAATATATCGTTTACATGGTTTACCCGAATCTATTGTTTCTGACCGAGATACTCGATTTTTGAGTCACTTTTGGTTGAGTTTGTGGAAAATGGTGGGAACGAAGCTGAAATTTAGTAGTGCTTATCATCCGCAAACGGATGGGCAGACTGAGGTGGTTAATCGATCGTTGGGAAACTTGTTGAGGTGTCTTGTTCAAGATAATCTAAAGAGTTGGGATGTGAAGTTATGTCAGGCAGAATTTGCCCATAATCATGTTGTGAATCGAAGTACTGGATTCAGTCCATTTCAGATTGTATATTCAAGTTTGCCAAAGGGACCGTTGGATTTGACAATAGTACCACAACCGAAGGGAACAGTTAAGCAGGCAGCTGACTTTGTTGATGGGTTGACGGAATGCCATAGAATCGTTCAGGAACGATTGGAAAAGACAAATGAGAAGTATAAACAAATGGCGGATAAGAAACGAAGAAGTGTAGTCTTCAAAGAAGGTGATTTTGTTTACGCGGTTTTGACGAAAGATCGTTTTCCGGTTGGAACTTATAACAAGTTGAAGGCTCGAAAGATTGGACCCGTAGAAATTATGAGACGGATCAATGAAAATGCTTATAAGTTGAAGCTGCCAGAGAATATTTACACTTCTGATGTGTTTAACGTGAAGCACTTAATTCCGTATTATGAGGAGGAACCTATCAAAGATGATGAGAGTGTAAATTCGAGGACGAATCTCTTTCAACAGGGGGAGGATGATGCAGAGCATACCATAAGTCAAGATGATGCAGAGCATTTCCGATTCCCCTCCTTGAGTCGCCGCTCCATCTTAAGTCGCCGCTCGTCCTTGAATCGCCGCTCCACCATGAGTCGAGCTTCCCCTAAATCGCGTGCCGCCATCCATAAGTCGCTGCCGACTTATCTAGGGTTCAAACAAAGAGGAATTGTCACCGCGACCTATCGTATGTCGCGAACGACTTATCCTTTGAGTCGCGAAGTGGTGCCGTGCGCCATTCTTAAGTCGCGAACATTAAGTCGTTGCCGAGATAAGCTGATGCCTTCTTCATCAAAGTCGGCGACGAGATACCATAAGTCGGAACCGAGATAAGCTTCCATTAAATCGTTGCCGAGTTAACGAGATACCATAAGTCGGAACCGAGATAAGCTTCCATTAAATCGTTGCCGAGTTACCCTTAAGTCGCGAAAAGAAGATTAAGTCGTTGCCGAGATAAGCTTCCATTAAGTCGTTGCCGAGTTATCCCTAAGTCGCGGAGCAGATGTTGTTAAGTCGGTTGCCGAGTTAGGAGTTGTATTTTTTTTTTCTGCTTGCGTGTTGTAGCCTATAAATAGGCGAGTTGTTTCATTTGTAATGGTTGTTGAATATTGAATAAAATTCTCTTTTGTTAGCTTGTTGCTTTCAATTTCAATTGGTAGTCGAGTGTATCTCCTATCTCCACTAACGTCATTCGAGTGCGCTCGGATCATCGTTTGTTGAAGCCGATTCACGGTATCTTGTGCGCAAGATCAACGTCGAAGAATCGTAGATCTCTTTCCCGGTATCTTCGGATCAACGAGTTAGAGATAGCTAGAGTTCGGTATCTTCGGATCAACGAATTCGGGCATTCCAGTATTCATCATTCCATCGACTGCTACTTTCTTCGATCGAAGATCGTTTTGAATTATCCGCTGCGTCAGAAGTTCAAGCATCACCGACTTCCAATGGTGGCACATTATATCAGTCCCTCAGAGTAAACCATATATATCAAGAGTGCTCTCCATCTTTACCTTAGCCTATTGGCTTCCTTCAGTAGTACTAAACGTTAAACGGAATGAGGATAGTTAACACGACAACATTCACATTTTGTTGTCATGATTGTGTATAACTTTATGGAACATAACAATCAAATACCATAAATTGTATTGTTGATAGAATGTCTGAGTTCATAAATTGCTTTAACAAGTGGTTCATGCATAAATTTTAAGGGTCGAGTTACTACTGCAACATTTAGTTTGCGACAAACTAATTAGCAAAAACATGATTCAGATAACCAAGATTGATTCAGATATCAAACTACTCTAGCATCAAGCTACAGAAACTTGTAGTAACTCTTATTCTCCAATAAATGGTTGGCAACTTAAACTAGTTGAAACAAAATAGTCATTAGCAAGACTTGTCTAAACAAAAGAGAGAGAAAGAAATAGTAGCATAATCGAAATCATAGTTTGATGAATAGAATTGGTTCATCTCTTTATTTGAACCAACGGTTCAGATCAATGTGGGTAATCTTAATCATAGCAAATAACATCACAGAAGCAAAGAACAGTTGACTGTTTAGGTTAAGCTTATACATGTAGATGCAAAAAAGCTTTTATGAAAACTGAAACTTGAGTGGTAGTAATTATAAGAATGAAAAACAATCATGTAATGTAATTCAAGAAGATCCACGGCAACCCTCCATTCAGTAAACACAGTTTATTACAATATTTAACACCAAAAGTGTAGGGCATATCGAGACAAAAATTTACACAAGGAGGAGAAAGGTTATAGCAAACGAAGCTTCTTCATCTCAAAGAGAACCCTAAACACTCAAATGTCTCAAAGTAGATAAAAATAACAACCCAACCTTTTTGCTTTTTAGATGGTGAAGAAAATAGTGTTTTTAATTTATTAAAAAAAATACGTTGAAGCAAAGCCACGAATAAGTCTGGATATATATTAAATTAAAGCCTCATCTTTTTGAATCTCTTGCGTTGATCAATTATCGCACGAAAGAACATGTCTGCTTCATTATGTCGGAAACAGTACCGAAATTCATACCTTCATTGCATCGGCGTCGCTTGACTCTCAACTTCTTTGGTGCCGGAGGGCATTCAGTAGGTACAGGAATACGGCTACTTGGAGAAGTTGGTGTATGATAGCCATCCTCCACATGATTATCGGCTTCCATAACTTTCTCTTCCAATGGAGTAGTGTTAATTTCATTAGGAGAGATGGACGATCTCAATGGAGAAGAAAGATCGTTGCAAGTTTTAAGTTGATTTTCCATGTTCTCTTGTACTGATTTGAGTGGGCATGGTACTATGTTGATATTGGAGTTATCTAGGTTTGACATTTTTATCAAAAAACAAAAGTAACGATTAATTGTGCAGTAAAACGATGGTAACAATTTTATAAAGAGAAGAATATGGAGAACAAATTGAGAAAGAGGCAGCACAATGAAGGAAATTATTATTGTAGCTTTCTTCTTTGTTCTACCATTTTTATTTTTTTGGTTACCAGCTGTTATATAATAGAATATACGAGAATAGATTGAGAAAGACGGATTACAGATTAGGAAAAAGACAGGGAATGGAGAATTAATGCATACGAGAATAGATTGATATTGGAGTAATGGTAATAAAAGCAACAATTAATGAGAATACGAGGAGCATTATTGCATCACAGTTTAGGCTTTATGGCGCTTAAAATTCTTTGATCTTTTTATGATTATGTATTTTATTATGAGCTCGGTTATAATGTATTAGACGTTTCTGAAATGACTAGTCAACTAGTTGAGGCGCAAGGAGTTCCAATACAATCATATTCAATCCCTTTCAATCAACTGATCAAGGAGACCAGTCGATTGGTCGATGTTTGGAAAAAGGCGTTTCTTTTCAAACAATCGCGTTCACAACCCAAAAGATATGACCTTTCAATCTTATAGAAAAAATTATCTCTCGATCATTAAAAAGACAGATATTTCCCATAATAATCCTTTTCCTCCACTCTTCCTCTCCTATGGTTACTTAAATTGTACAAAAGTTTTACTTAAGTTATAGTAGCATAGGCTATAAATTCAACATTTTTGTTATTGTAGTTCCCAAGATAGTTTGAGATCGCTTTCATTGGAATTAATGCAATCTATTGGCGAGGTTGAATTCTCGAGCTTAACTGTATGTTGGAGATGAATCTGTCATAACTCAAAAGCACCCGCAAGTTTGTTTAAATGGTGGCGATGGCACTTATCATCTTAAAGACTTTGCTTCAAATCACGTGTCTTAAAGCGATTCCATTCTAACTTCCAATAATTACCATTGTCAACTTGCTAGAAACAAGAAACGCCAGCAACAAATTTAAGACGAAACAACTTAGATAATGGCACCCTACAGTTCGAAGAAGTCGGCTTCCGATTTCACAAAATTAGAGATGTTTGATGACCTCAACTTCATTCAATGGAAAAAGAAGAGGCATTTCTTATTGGCTGTACTTGTTTATCGGCAAATTTCCTATCGGATTAGAAAACCGCCGATCAATTTTAAATTTAAAAATTACCGCAAGCGTACAACATACAATTCTAGTACGTGGCGAGTACGGGACGATCCGTTGGGAATTGATTATATTTTAAAATTTCTATTCAATCAAGTTTACCAATATATCTTACTTAAACATTAGATTTATAATTAAATAAATTTACAAAATAAAATATTTTTTAAAATAAATGTACCGATTTATAACCATTAAATCTTTTATACTTAAATTATTAAAGTTTGGAAAAACATTTTCAATTTTTCTCTAAGTCCAAAATTTATGGAAAATTTTGACAGAGCCTACTTTGTACAGAGAGGCTCGGAAGAAAATATAATATCAAATATACAATATACAACTTAAAATTTCCAAAATAATATATCCCAACACGGGAAAACAATATAATAACGCTAGAAACCGAAATCCGGAAACGTACCTATTAGTCGGGAAAACAACGCTTAAATTATGAAACCAAAAGCAGTAGCAATTGCTTCCATAAGCTGCATTTCACTTATATAATCTAAAAGAGTTAACAATTATATAAATGAAATATTTGGAGTTGCTTAAATCAATACAACAATCAACATAGCAACCATCACTTGCACCAAGCAAACAACCATCACATAAAGTCAACACACATCCATCATTCATTCATATCAAACACAATAAATAGTTGTTCGGGTTCAAAACTTTAAATTGTATAAAATGAAAAATAACTACTAAGTGCACCATTTACTTAACAATCTTAAATGGAACTAAATAGATTATTTATTCATCCAACAATTGTAAAGTATCATTGCCCAAACAACCATAAACCAAACAAACAACAAATTCAAACAATAGATCAAATTCATTATTATTAATTTCATTCCATATATTGTTGGTTGATTTCCTCTTCATTCAATTAATACTTATCTTTATTAAATTTATTCACATCATGTCAATTCTCTTCTTATTGTATTATATTTATTCATTCATGACTTGATTTCATTTATTTACATTCATTTATTAATAATATTCATGTTCAATTCAGTTACTTGGCATAACCATTTATTTATACTACTTTCATTTCTATTTTATTTATTACCGTGACATTTCAGTTATAACTTAAGTTTACAACAATTTCAACATCAAATTCTTATTTATAAAAGCTAATTTACTGAACATTTTCATTATATAAGTTTAATTGTACAATTTCCATTACATTTTCTTATTAAACATTTCAACATTTAATATTTGGTAAGTTATATATATGCTTTTAAAGAATGTAATTAAAAGTTATACAAGTTTATTCTATTTCCTTTAATTAATTCATTGTTCAATAAATTTTATCTATGGTTTTTAGATTACACATTCCAACTTCTTTAAATTTTATTTATAACTTAACATTACAATTCTTATTTCATTTAGAGGTTTCAATTTTTTAGTTAAGTTCCAATTCACTACCCTAATTGAAACTATTAATTCATGGAAACTTAAGAGCTAAATACCGGGCCTTATTCAAAATCATTTTAAAATAACAGATAAACATATGCTTGCAATTTATATATCCAATTATATTTAAAACAGTTTAAAAATTATATTTGTTTATCAAAATAAATCTGTAGTAAAACTACTACAGTGGCCTTCCCATTTTGAAACTCGAAAATAAATGTCGATGATGCGTGCACTCATCACCGAAATTATTTTCCAGTGATAGAAAGGGAAGTACAGAACTTATTTTTCCAAAAATCTTCCTTAAAACAATTCTAATTATATTGAAGTATTTATATCAGAAAATACTTCTAATAATATTATTACTATATTCCAAAATCATTTAAGAAGAAATTTCCGAAAACCCCGGGACTTAGATTCTAAGTTTCCAATTTCATTTATTTTATTTAAATGTTATTTCAACTATTATTTATAAATTTCATTACCTAACAACCAATATATTGCAACCAAATATATCTTTATAAAATATTTTACTTTATATATAGAAAATATAATAGGCAAAATTATTTCATTCACCTATATTAAAACAAATATTATGTTGGTCTGTCATATTAAGTGTTTAGAAATCCTTATTGATGTCATAGCGTCCCATGCACCAACCAGGATTTATAAATACAAAACGGAACAGATTAACACAATATTAAAACCTTTTATAACACTAACAAATACGCTCTCTCATATATATACACTCAGCGACTCCCATAGGGTATTACTACCTTATTAATAAAGAGTCAGACCCCACAAAGCTAAGGTTTATCGCTAAACCAAAGCTCTGATACCAGATGTAACGTCCCACCTTTTTGTACGCTTAAGCAGACACACATGTCGACTTAAACCATACAAAAGGGCGGATTGTTATGGGGTAAATAAGAAAAAAGTGGAGAAATAAAAGAAACAAAATAGAATCTTGCAGCGGAACGATAAAATATAATAATCAAATAACAGTTCATGAAGCTGTTTTACAAAACATTTTATTATACTTATACAATACATATCAGAGTTACACATACCAGAAAATGATAATTAATGCAGCAGAATACAATGGTGTAGTGGAATATAATAAATAGTAGTAATAAAATCTTTGTCTTCGTCCTCCAAAAATAGGGCCTTCAAATCCTGAAATGTTCAGGCTGACCCGAGCGAATCGAAAAGACAAACACTCGATTAAATCAGTTAAGCTCTTAACATTTGTTCCCTTAATTTAATTGCACTACATTAGATACTGCATAAATTCTTATTTATATAACATTAAGGTTATTTTAACTCTGATTTATTTCCAATTTTATTAAAATTTGATTTCTCATTTCAATTAATAGACTGGATAAACGGGCAACACATTAATATCGCCATCGTTTACTTTTAACTGTGTTCATAAGTTTATTGTTTACAGACACAAGTTACTCATTTACAAAATTTCAATTTCGTAATCACATTCAATCTATTTTGTATTACTTCATTGGTTTATATATACTTTGAATTCATTTAATCACCACTAATTGAGTCAATTACTGCAATTGCTTTCGAATTAAATTTTTGAACTAAACAAATAGGTAACTTATACAATTGTAACCATTAAAAATTTAATCAACTTTAAGTTTATTACTTTCAAGCAAATAATATGATTACTTATAGAACATTGACTTCTTATTTATTTTAATCCAAATTCATTAATTTATTAATGCTTACATTTATTTCCTATATCCAATTTGTTACAACTTTACCTATAATTAACACTATTTCCTTTATTTAGGTTATTATTTCAAACATAGATCACAAGCTTACATTCCTTTATACTATCTTAGGGAACCAATGTACATTTCTAATACTTTATTGCATTTATTGAAATCAAATTTCCAAATTTACTAAATACAACAAATTATGACCTTACAGTTATTTTAATTTATTGGGATTGTGCAAAAAATTATTTATTAACATAATTGCATTAATTTATATTCAGTAACCAATGAATCAATATATATTTCACACATAAATACACTGATTGTATTGGTTTATACTATATTCCATCTTAAACTAAGTCATAACATTTGAATCATTATATTAAATTGGAAATGTTCATTCACGTTCATTACTTATTAATTTGCAATAACGTATTTCTTTAATTTACATCCAATTACTGTTAACCATGTTTTTATGGCTTAATCAATTCAATACTTACCTCTAATTTCTCATATTCAATTTATATCTAGGTATAAACCTTCACTACTCCATTTATTACTTTACATAATAAAATAACATTTAAACTCATAAATGTAATACCCAATTGATTTCCAATCAAAGTTTATACATATTTCAAACCACTATTATAATTACTCCCAGAACATTGGTTTTATTAAATGACCATTTATTATAATTTAATTTCCTTAATTAAATCCAATGTTTACATTTCTTTTCACATTCCAAATTTTATAACTAAGTATACATCTACATTATTCCCAACTTACAAAATTTGAATTAATTACTATTTATTAGTTGCTTTACTGATCAATTCAATAATTGCACTGGTTTCTCTTATATTAAATTTATTACCCAACATTCCTATATTCATCTTAGATTTGTTTAAATGGCTATATTCCAGAATGTGAAATCTTGTCTATTACACATATTAATTTAGGTTTTAAAACTAATTAATAAAGTTTCCTTAGTCCAATCCTTTTTACCAATTTAATTTACATTCACACTTCCGTTATTATTTCAACAATCATTAAAAAGTAACGTTTATCAACAACACAAACATTATGATTTATTTATCTAACATTGATTGTATAAGTTTCCCATTTATTACGTATTATAGTATCAATTGATATAATTTAAAATCTGTTTCCCAAATCTATTACTTTTCAATCAATTAAAACTTCACAATTGTTTATATCAATTGGGATTTACACTACATTTATTATTTATCAACTTGTTCTAACCTTATTACCTAAATTTACGTTCAGTTACTATTGAGCAATACTATTTCATTTCATTCGATAATTCCAATAGTTTTACTCAAATTCCCGTTATTGTAAACCTTATTTGTTCATTAAAATTAAATTTTGATTCCAATTAAATCAAAAAATTCAACATGCAATTTATAATAGTTATTTACAAGTATGAATGGAATTAACATTTAGTTCAAATATTATCTCAGTTTACATTAACATAATAATTTATTACCTTTAATGAATTTAATCCCCAATTTATTACATGCAATCAATTTGACCTTACATACTTCAATATTCCCACCTTCATCTTAATTCTAATACAGTTGTGAGAGGGTTTCTTGCATCCATGGCGACTAGGATTCCTCATTTCCGTCGGCTCTAACTTTTCATTCTTTCATGCATTTTATTTTCGGCATTTCCATTTCATTCTTGTCCACGTTCTCTTCATCTTCCCTCGGTTTTCAAACCCTAGCTTTCGCTATAACTGCAAATTATCCCTCTTTCGCATCACCCTGCTCTAGTGCTCTAAGTTCTACTGCTTCTGTTGTCGGCCGCTCTGAAATTGCCAGCTAGAACTCTCCCGTATGCGGCCTTCGGTAGTTCTGAAATATCGAGCTGAGTTATTTGGCTTGGATTTGGAAGTACAAATTCGCTTTCGCTTCGTTCTAGTGGGGATCCTTGGTAGGGTTGTTTTTTGTTGGTTGTGGGGTTTACATTGGAATTCTTATCGGTGATTTGTCTTCTGATCTTGTCAGCTTTTGGAGTTTGAGTTTCCTGTTGTATCCTTTGGCCTTGCTATTTTTTCATCACCCTATCTGTTTAACTCGGCGATTGCTAGTGCAATGAGGTTCTCCTTGATGTGGTGGCTTGCGGTGCTTTACTGAGCATCTCTGGCTATTTGCTCTATTTCAGGCATCTTTGGTTGCACTGGTTGGTAAGAGCAAGGTTTTGGGCTTGCTATTGATTCTTATTCCGGATGATTATGCTTCTCTGGGCATTTCATGCTCTGTTTGTAATGTTTCCATGGTGATATTTGTTTATGCAGCAAGTTTTTAGTGTTTGTGCTAGGTTGGTATGTAGCCGGTCTATATCTTTCCAGTTTGTGGTCATAGTTGTTAGGTTGTGTGTGTTATCCTTGTTTTGTTTGTTAGATTGCACTGGTCTTTGTCTCCTTTTTGTTTGTCATTTTATCAGGGTAGATGGTTTTGTTAGACAATGACATTTGGTGACGTGATCCTACTAATTGTTATGGTATCTACGTGGTGATTGTAAAAAAAAAAATCTTAATTCTAATACACTATAGTATCGAATTTCAATTTCTCACAATAAACCCATTTATTATAAATTGCATACCCATTTATTATTTCAAATAAATAGATTGATTCAATTCAACTCTTTTATTAAGTCTATATTAATCAATATAATATTTCATTAGTTAATTCAAATCTTACCTTTAATTACTTATTCCATTTTATACCCAAGTGCAACAATTTACCCTATTTCATTATTATTGATTTCACTTCAATTGTAATAATTAGTTTTAATAACCATTGCTACACTTAATTCTTAACATTTACTTTATTATCAATTATAAAATTTTTATTTCTTTTTAAATTTAGTTACAAAAATCTTATTAAAATGACAAATTTAATTAACGAAATTTATGGGTCATTACACATAAGAATTTGAAATTATATTGATTTTCACAACTATCGTAAAATCATGTGAGTAGAGAAACTCGGACATTTTCAAGAATGTTTTTATTTTCTTTTTTGGATTTTTTTATAAAGGAAAACTATTCACCAAAAGGAATTTATTTCTTTGAAAAGGGAAATTTGATTTTTTTTTTGGATTTTCAATTTTTTTTTGAAAAGGTTTTATTTATTTATTTATTTTCTTTTCTAAAAAAACTAACTTAAATTTTATTTTTGGATTTTTGATTTTGATTGAAAAAATTTCAAAATAAAGGATTTAAAAACTAAACTAAGAAATATTTACAATTTTTTTAGTTTTGGCTTTTGATTTTTTTTTTAAATATCTATGAACTAATGTAACTAAATGAATGCAAATGACTTAATTAAAAATTTCCTATCCTAACCCAAAATTGTATAATCACACTTTTTCTTAATCCAACAAGATAGTTCTCAGCTAGGTAACGGACAAGATTTATCGGTGCACTATAAATCACCATAGCAATGCAACCGAAGGTTTAAGTACCTTCAGAAAAACAATCGATATAATATTTATGAATCACCGTAATATTTATAACTGATTATTTCTCTACTGTAGCCTAGACACCAAGAAAATAAATTGTCGAAAGAAGACAACTTGTCAATATACAATTAAGCCCTAGGTGAGCTCGTGACACCCTTAAGATGTCTAACCGTTATTATTAGTTAAGTTCTAAGATGAAATGCAAAATTGAATTTAAATGTGTATTAACAATGAAACTACGAATGAGATTTGATTTTTTTTTTAAAATGCAAGAAACCTACAATGCAAAGCAAAAAAACAAGTGATAAGAGCACGATACAAGAGCGTGCAGAATTTATTAGCAATTTACTTTAAAAGCGGCAAAAAAATTATAAGCAAGGAAGCAATTTATTTTTGGCAGCAGTTCTTCTCCTTCTGATTTCCTGCTTTGGCAACTTGAAATTTAAAAACAAGATATATACAAAACCTTATATATATATACACACACACATCAATGAAAAAACTAAAAGAATGAAAAACAAAACAAATTAAACCAAAACAATTGAAAACAACCCTTTTTTTGTTTTTTTAACTAATAAAATAAATGAAACCAAAATAACTTCTCTATTTTTTTAAAAGAAAGATGAAAAAAGAAAAAACTTTAAACTTAAAGCTAGATAATAAAAAAAACAAAAGTAAAAAAAGAAAGGAAAACAAATTCTCCCCAAATAACAGTGTAAGGGATAAATAAACAACCCGGCCCGGCCCGCTTCACTAATACAAAATCAAAAGAAATTCCCAATTGAATTCACTAATAAAAAAATGCCCGCTTCAGTATTTTTTTTTGTCGAATAACACTTCTCAATCTCGATTCTCGAAATCAAAGTGTTCGTAAGTTCCCAAGTTCCGATGCGCCAAAAACTTGTTCGTGGTTCGACTATTACGGAGGTTGGCTGCAGTGAAGTTTGGAGAAGTAGGTAGAGCTTGGTGGTTCGAGCTGAGTTCGAGAGGGTTCATGTGTTTGATTTGGTCGTGGTGTTGTTGCGAGTTCACGATGGAGTTCTCGATTTGTTATCTGGTGATGATTGTAGCAGTCAGGTGGATTTGTTATCTGGTGATGATGATTTGTTATCTGGTGATTTGTTATCTGGTGATGTTCAGGGGAAGTGATGGTTTAAGGGTAGTTGGAGTGTGTAGTGGAGGTTGATGGAAGTGCAACAGTTGGAATGGTGACTGGGTTGTGGCACTGCTTGTGCAGGCAGGGGATTGGGGGAGGAATGTGATGATGGTTTGTGAAGTAAAGGGGATATGTGATCGGGTGCACTATTGTATGTGATGTTGGTTGGATGTTGAAGGAGTAGCAATTGAACAGAGAGCGGTGAAGTTTGAAACAGTGATATTGATGCTCAAGTGTGGCTGAAAGCAGGTTGAAAGGTGTATGTGGTGAGCTTGGGTTGGAGAAGTATGGTCGGCGAAGTGGTTGTGAATGTATTTTGGATGATGGTGTTTGTGTTATGTTGAGAAGAGGTGAAGATGTTGAAATTTGATGGTTTGTGGGTATTGCTTATGGACAGTTAATTAGTATGAGGATGGGCAGGTGGTATGTTGATGTGTAAAGGTAGTTTTGAAGGAAGATGGTGGTTTTGCGGTTTGGTGGTAGTGAGTTAGAGGATTGTGCGCCGATATGCAAGCAGTAGTGGTGATGTCTTGACAATGTGGCAGCAGTATGTTAGGAGTTTGCTCGGTGATGTGATAAAAAGCAGTTGTATGACATGTAGTTGTGTTGTATGTAGTGGGTGTGTATGGTTTGGAAATGTTTTGATGGAAGTGTGGGTAGCTGCAAGAAGGCAGTGATGGATTTGAATGTAGCAGAGAATAGGTATATGCTTGGGGATTATCCGGGGGAAAATGTGCTTTGGTATATGGTCGGGAAGAATGTGCATTGTTGTGTTGTGATTTGGTTTGTAAGCAGTGAATGGTGGCAAGCACTGATATGCACAAGGGTTTGATGTGGGTTTGCACAGCTGCAGTTTGAAGGGGCAAAACAGTAGTTTGTTATGTAGGATGGGAGTTTGTAATGCACTGTCTTGTAGTCTGATGGCAGTGTGCTTAAGTCAGGTGGATGATGTAAGAAGTTGAGAACTGGGGATGTTTTAAGGAATAGGCTATTGGAAAATGGAAGCCGGGTAGCTGTTGTTTGCAGATATGATGAATGAGAGAAGTTAAGGATGTCAGTGGTGTGCACAGAGTAACAGTTGATGGTGGGGGAGTTGACACTGTTTTGAGGAGTTGTAGTTGAAGGACAGGGGTTTTGAACTGTTTTGTAGTGAATGGTGATGTGTCAAGGCAAGCAGCAGATGTAGTTGTGAAGTGGTTTGTGAACACGCAGAAATGGTAGTGGGGTCAGCAGAAGGGTGAAAATGTGTTTTGTATATAAAAAAATTTGTTAAAATACGTAAATACAAATGTGGAATGGAATATAAAAAAATTCTTTTTCAAATGAAATTGTGTATATTTTTTTATAAACTAGAATGCAAATGCAAATATAATTAGGAAACATGCAAACAAACAAAATCACAAAACAAATGTACACAGAACAATTTGTTTTAAAAAATGCAAACAAACACACAACAAAATCAAATAACAATAATTCAAAGAATAGAAAATAAAATCAAGTTAAATTCCCCGGCAACGGTGCCAAAAACTTGTTTATCGGCAAATTTCCTATCGGATTTGAAAATCACCGATAAATTTTAAATTTAAAAATTACCCCAAGCGCACGGCGTACAATTCTAGTACATGGCGAGTACAAGTCGATCAGCAGGGAATTTTTTAGATTTTAAAATTTCTACTCAATCAAGTTAACCAAAGAGTTTGAAAATTTTTTTAAGCTAGAGAAAATGTAAAGACTAACAACTACAAAAGTGGATGAAAACGATGAGAATAAAAGACAATTTAGAGATAAATCCACTCTCAGGATCGCATAAATCAACACAATATGAAATTATGATATCTCCTTTTGGTCATTAGTGAATTTAATTGATGTGTTTATCATAAGTGTGGAATATTTGTGCTATTAATTAGCCCAACATAAACCATCAAACTATAACACACCCTCTAAACCACTTGTTAACTCTCATGAAAATGTTAATGAACTTGAAAATAAAATTTATTCTAAGCATGATCTATTAACTATTGATTAGCAATATAGACCATCACATTTTGATTTTAATATTCACTTCATTAACATAATCATATGTTGATGAAGTAGTAATTTGTGTTTGTGTTTGTTTAAGCATGGCTTATTTGGTGTCAACAACATAGGCTAACATATTCAAAGCTAAAACAACAAAAATTTACCCATTCAAACATTGTCATTAAGCACAAAAAGATATCAAAAATTAGCAAAATGTTGAATCTACATGATTAAGAGAGCTTCATTACCCCTAAATTGAAGGGGTTTAGCCTCTCATATTTATTATCATTTCTACAAATGTAGAGCTCAACATGAGACAAAAACAAAAGGAAAATGCAAGCTAAGAAGAGAGCTAATTAACATAAAATAAAAGCTAATCTACTTGCATAAATAAAAAGATCGACACTACTAACATGAAAGGAAAAAGCATGTAAATAAAAAAAGAGAATGAACTAAAATTTCATAAAAAGAAAATTACATAAAAGAAAATGGCTAAGTAGCCATGAAAGAGATAAAGAGAGCTTGTAATTTATTTTTGAGCCAAAACTAAACTATCTAAGGAGGAGGCTAAGAGCTTGATTACAAGAATATATGAGGTATTTATACATGTTTTGAAACCTGAATCATATTTTCGAGAACTATCCAAATTTTCGTTGAGGAAGTGTGGCCATCAAGTTATCATTAGCAATAATTAATCATCCACTTAAATTTGCATGTAACTTTAATGGTCATTAACATGTGCATTAGCTCTTTTTTTTTTTGAGATCATGGGGAACCTTAAGATCATGGTATTCATTGATACTCACTTAAGTAAACCCCACGCCGTGTGTCTACCCCGCTTTTATTTAGTCGTCGCACACGGATGCTTAACGTTGAAACTCCCACTAATGGTTTGGCGCTGGGATTCGAACCTGCCCGGACACAGTCCTTTGGTTCCCATCTCCCAGCTCCCAAACCAACCGAGCTACGAACGGCGGGTGTGCATTAGCACTTAATAGGAGATCATGCTAAGTAGGTAGGTGGGGTCATCCATGTTGTCATGAAATGATTTATTTCCATCTTCATTTTCTTATCTTCCCTTCTGCTTGCATATTTTCCATGAAGCCTTCATCATAATTCTATTCAAGTTTCTATAAAATAACATAAAAATATCTAAGCAAATTTTCTCAAATTAATATATGCACAAAAATGACCAGTTTGCCCCTATGTGAAGATGAATAAATAATGATTTGAAAATAATTGAAATTTTGGTTTAAACATGTTAAAATACCCTACATGCTCATTTATTTAATTAAAATAGATTAAATATGGAAGTAAAAATATGCACATTTACGTGCACATCAGTACTTAAAGTCATATATGCATATACAATGCTAAAAACAAAGAAGAAAGAGAACAAAACTATAACTGTGATGAGAGCCTGACTCAAATGGAAACAAGATTATTACATATGCAAAGGGGACATATGCAATGCGATGACTGATACATTGTTTGATTTATTTTATGAGAAACTAACTACTAAAGATGCTACAGTGCTTTCGAGGCTAAGTTCTTGTAAAGAACACAACATGTAAAAAAATTCTTACCACAAAAGATTTCAATTATGAAATAATTGATGTTAGGTCAGTAATGGATTGATTTAATAATATCATGCATATTCCAAATCAATTCAACCAACGTAACATTAATAGGAAACTAAAGTCTCGGCCACTATAGACAAACTTCCTCAATCTTGGAAAGATAAAAGAAAAACACTTGAATAGAAGAAGGAAGATATAAGTTTAGAGAAGCTCGCACAATATCTGTAACTGAAGGAAAATTGAGGCAAAATAAAATAATGAAATGGAGGATTTACGAAAAGTCCACACAATTGAGGAAAAGGAGGCAAATAATGCCTCGGAACGCTCATTTAATCAAAAGAGGAAATTTTAGAGCAACAAAAACTTCCAGAATAAAAAACCAAGAAAGTTAATAGTTGTTTCAGTTGTGAAAGGCCGGGTAACTTTAGAAGAGATTGTTGCTTTCTTAAAGAGAAACAACAATCGTCAAAAAAACAATTTTGTAGCCGTTTTATCTAAAATCAACATGATTGAAAGGGAAGACTTTAGGTGGATCGACTGTAATGCTAATAAGCTATGCATTTAAGCCCAGCTAAAGCGCTTATCGCACTTTGACCGCAATTCTTTTTCAATTTAGCGCTGTCAAACAATAGATCCATCTAAAGCCATACTATTTTTCTATTATATTCGTTAAATCAGGGGTGTTGATGTAATTTTTTGTCACTCCTAACACCCTAATGTCTGAAGGCAATCTCCAAAGTTTAAGTAAAATAAAATGGTTTGACCATAGGCTAAGTGTCGAGGCTGAAGGTTAATAGTAAATATAAGTGTTGAAATAGTAAAGACAAGAGAATTTATAGTGCTTAGAGATATTGGATTTTTCCATCTATCATTAGACCACTGTTTCCAACTCGGTATTAATGTTGATTACTACGAGAAAGGGTTAACTACTTCTAAAACTGCAAAATTGTTTTCACGCAGATTGTGAAATAACTCATTACTAATTGATGTATTAAAGAATCTTCAGTCTGCATAACTAACAGCTCAAACAAAATATCAACATATACAATAATACAAACAGCCCGTGTGCGAAGCACGGGCCCATACTAGTATGTATAATATAAATAAATGTATATAATATGTTTAATAAAGTTTTAATTTAATTATATATACAATATTAAACTAGCTTTCGACTATACCTGGAAAATATATTAATTAATTCTTTTATATTTATATATTTCCGTATGGAAATACGATTAAAATTTTAAAATTTTTTTAAAGCATTTTCTAAAACTTACATCTTATTTTATAGTAATCATAAATATATTACATAACTTTATAACTAATTATTTATACGTATATGAATTTAATTCTAAATAAAAGATATAATAATTTATTAAAATTTGAATTAAATATATATATATATATGTATAAATTATCTGATTGCTATATATATAATAAAATAAAAACATAATGTTTATATTTGATATATTATATTAATTTTAATCCTAGCATTAAAATCAATTTAATATTGTATTTTAATTATTATTTTTATAAATACCTAGCCGTGAGCTTATAGTGTGACAAACATAAATTTTGTTCTATTTTTAATTTAGATAAACTTATATATATATATATATATAGTCTATCCTATGGTGACAACACTGATGTATGTAGATTTGTGATATCGAACTACTACTAAAACCAATATGGCACTATAATAAATATATACATTGTATATATTTTGTAAATTTGAATGTACCTTTGCCTATGCGTAGATAGCACATGTTGCAACGTGGAATCTAAACTCCTTGAATTACTATATCTAGAAAATGCTACCTTTTCAAATGCAGCCGCCACTAACAATCGAATTGAATTTTATTTGATGTTTTAAAGGTTGAAAATTCTGAAGTATATCAGGGAATATAGCTAGCCTAATATGGTCTTGAAGGAGAGACTAAAAAAAGTGAGGGTTGGAGAGCTTAAATAAAGGAAATACAAACGAGAAAAATATGGATCTGGATCCCTATTTTTGTCTTACCAATTCTCTCTTCTTTAATTCAAAACTATCCTCACCTTTTTACCATCTAATGGCTGGCCTCTCCCAGCCTATATATCGCTGGCTATTACTAGCCCCATGTGGGCCTAAAAAATACTTCAAACCCGAATAATATTTAACATACTTAAATCCAATTTAAATGTGTATCGATATCTGTATCGATAAATGTATTTATAACTTTTATATACACACTTTTTAATATTATTCAATACACATCAAATGAAATTTTATAATTAATATTCATAAATATTAATTAATTTAATTTATTTATTGTTAACCCTTAATTTTCTTCGACTCAAGAAGTATACGACTCAGTAAGTGTACGACTTAAGAGCTTCACGACTTACGACTCATGGCCCAGACGACTTAACGAATTAACACTATCAACGACCTACGAGTTAGCAGGCCTACGACTTGAGGAAGCTCCGACCTAACTACTGTAAGAAGTTACTAACCAAGACGACTTAATGACTCAACGAGTTAAGAACAGAGCGACTTAACGACTCAGCGAGTTAAGGAACCCCACGACTCAGCGAGTTAAGGAAGTCCACGACTCAGCAAGTTAAGGTTTACACGACTTAAGAGATGCTACGACTTAAAGGACTAGATGACTCAAAGTAGTACATGACTTAACTACCTGAGGAAGTTAACGACTTAAAGGTGTTGGCTAACTCAACTAGTTAACGACCTAAGGAATACTGCGACTTAAAAGCTTCCGCGACTTAAGGGAAGTTCCGACTGAAGGAGTGAGGAGGGCTTACGACTTATGGCTATCTGCGACTCACGACTTAGCTTAAGTCGTCCACGACCTAAAGCGACTGCGTCGTGATCCGCTGCCGCTTTACTTACATTGATACCTGCCGAGGTGGCCATGACTCACGACTTAGCCTAAGTCGTCCTCGACTCACGACTTACCATAAGTCGTCCACGACTCATGACTTGGCAAAAATTCCTGTCCAGAATCAACTCCTATAAATACCCCCCTAACTCCAACGGCGAAAGGGTTTTTTTTGGGCAAATCATTTCAGAAACGTCGTTACTCTGCCGAACTCTCAACTCCTTCAACAATCGAAGATCTTCAAACAATCGAGACACTACAACAAGCTTCGAGAGAAATCTCCTACATCCAACACGGATTCATCGAGTTTCATCATCGAAGTTTGAGCTAGCAGTCGAGATTGTCTTTGTGATCAAATTGTATTGGTTTCATAAGTGAATTGTATTGATTTGTAATCGGATTCAATAATAAAGAGATTCAAAGTGGACGTAGGCTCGATCTCAAGCCGAACCACTATAAACTGCTGTCTTTTACTGCTTTTCTGCTGTTTTACTACTTAATTTCTGTTCCCGTCACACGGGTGGTGCTTTCACAATTCTACTACACACACCGGGTGTTAGCGTTCACTTTTTAACGTTAACATTTTGGTGCTTTCACTGAGAATTGAACTCAGGAAGATTTTCACCGTTGCTTTGCAAAGACTCATAAAAAGAACATCTCTAAAAAAATCAGAAGTTGATCTGAAATAATGGCTCCTGGAAGAAGAGGTAGACCTATCAGATCCAGAAATGCTCATGAAGGGACTTCCACTTCCCCAATAGCAGACCAAGCAACTCCTACCATTGGAGTCACCAGGGCTGAATTAGATGACGCAGTTTCTGGATTATACCAACAAATTGAAACTCAAAACGCTTTGATGATGGATAGATTAACTACTCTGCTTGGGGCAAATCGTCAACCAGAAAACCATCAAACAAACTTTCCTGAAATGCCACCTCTCCAAGCTGAGGGTTCTAGGCCGCAGCCAACTTATCGTGAACATGTGCCCAGGCAAGCTTCCGAGGGAAGGACTGATGCCTGCCCGGAAATGTCTTTGAACAATAAAGAGTACCTGTCCGAAATGGTTGGCCGCATCATGAAAGAGAGCATGCAGAGGGAAGAGGATGAGAATGACTGGGGATTTGCACCAAGCAGAACTCCGTTCACTGAAAGGATCCTGAAAGCGGAATTTCCAAGGAAATTTGCACCTCCTACTATCCAAGCCTATAGGGTAACGAGTGACCCTAATCATTTCCTATACAAGTACGATTGGCATATGGCCGGTGCAGGAGCGTCAGACGAGATTAAGTGTCGGTACTTTCCAGTGTACTTGGAAGGTGTGGCCTTACTGTGGTTCACAAAGCTTCCAATTCGGTCAATAGATCAATTCTCCGACTTGACGCAAAAATTTAAAGAACAGTTCAAATTATATGCTTCAAAAGCTAAGGATATAATGTCACTGTCTAGTCTTGAACAAGCTCCCGGAGAATCAATTAAATCTTTCTTAAGCCGTTTCAATATAGCTGTAGCTGAAGTGGATAATGTAGAACCACATATGATCCTGACCTACTTGGTGCGAGCCATCAATAAATCGAGTGAATTTGGAAAATGGCTAAGGATGAAGGAACCGAATTCCCTTGAGAAGTTCTATAAAAAGGCCGATGAATTCATGCGCCTGGAAAACCTTTCCGCCTCAGCAAAAGTATTAGCTGCTAAGGACAACAATAATGATCTTGCTCCTAACAGAAGAAATCCTGAAAATCAGAAAAGGGAAAACGACGGAAGAAAGAACCAGGGGAATGAGAAGAAACTCCGCCGCTTCGATCTTTCAGATTTTACTCCTTTAACTGACACACCAAGCAATATCTTTTTCGCAACAAAGGATGTTGTCAGGTATCCTAAGCCACCGGAGATGAAGAGAGGTGCAGTGCGTAATGGAAAATTCTGCCAATTTCACAATCAACCTGGCCATGACACTGACCAATGTCGCCAGTTAAAAAATGTGATTGAAGAGTTGCTGGAGCAGGGTAAACTCCAACAATACATTAAGAGAAGAGGAGTCAATCCAACCTCATCCACTCGGGGTCAACAACGTCCTACCTATCAATCCGATTCTCGCAACAAAACTGCAGTGCAAGATTCAGAAAAGCTTGTCATTAATGTTGTCACAGGAGGTCCATACCCAGCAGGCAGAAGTTGGGACGACTGCTAATTGTCCACAAAACTGCGACTGGGGCATCTTTCACTCTCTCTGGCATATAAATCCGAAGCTATGAATCTAGTGCAAATGGAAATTCAGCCCGGAGATCTTGAAACAACAATTACTAGCATCCATTTTTTACTTAACAACATTGCTTAAATTTGTAAAATGATAATGGATGTGTAACTTTTGCACTGTAAATCGCTGAGAAATCAATATGATAGAATAATGAGAAACTATGAATTCTGTGTTTTCTGTTACAAAATGCCTGTTATATTTCGATGTGTAAATACTCTAAATGTATTGCTAAAACGTCGATCTAATATTGCAGGTCATTAAAGCGAAGCTCACCCATCGCAAAGCTAAGCGAGCCCTACAAATCACTTACTAAGCAAATACCAAGCAACCAGAATTCCAGATTCAAATCCTATACAAGGAGAAACTTCACATAAAAAGTTGGCGACTCCACTAAGACAAACCTTTGTTCACTAGTTGAGATTGTCAATATGAACAGACATCCAACTAGATAACTCGCGTGTGTCCCGTGAAGTCGTTCAACAGTGAAGTCCACTTCTTTGGATAAGGCAATTTACTTGTAAAAGGAAGGAAGACGCGCTTGGAAACAATAATAAAGGATCGCTAATTAGCAGATGGCCAGCAAACATGGAAGCAGCCAAAAGGAGGTATGCCTCTCAAAAAAGAAGGCCGGTAGATTCACAAAAGGGACACCTTCCCAAGCAGAAGGAATAGGGCCCTTGCTAACTGATCGTGATGCATCCGATCAGGCAGCTTGCGTCCGTCCCGTGGATCTACTCGCCCCTGAGACGCAACCTCCCGGGCACATCAACCAATGCTCCTTCCCAAAGGTCAACAAAGCCCTCTAACGAGGCACGCCAAAAAATGAAAGTGCTTCTCTTAACCAAAAAAGATTGGTGGAACCACCGGAGGGGCACCTTCCCAAGCTGAAGGAACAGGGCCCTTGTTAGTTAATTGCGATCGTTTGTGCAAACGAACATCCAATCGAACAACTTGCGTCCGCCCCGTGGATCCATTCAACCATGAGAAAGTAACTTCCAGGCAATCACAAGACCTTTTCGGAGGCAAAAGCCCTCTTCGGAGGCACATTTCACCCGTGTAGAAGTGCAAAATGCTCCTCTTCGGAGGCCCACTTCGCCAGTGCTGAAATGCTAAAAAGCCCTCTTCGGAGGCACATTTCACCCGTGTAGAAGTGCAAAATGCTCCTCTTCGGAGGCCCACTTCACCAGTGCTGAAATGCAAAATTGCTTCTCTTCGGAGACAAAAAAAAAACCTCTTCGGAGGCACACTTCACCATGCTTGAAGTACCAGACATAAGCCCTCTTCAGAGGCACAAAAAACAAAGCCTTCTTAGGAAGCACTAAACAAATCAAAAAATTCTTCAGAAAGTTCACTTCACTACATAGGAAAATCCACTTTTTAACGAATGAAAGTGATCATCCCCGAAAGTTGAAGTGTTCTTCAGAAAGAAAGAGAAAGTAAAAAATTTCTCCAATATGAAACGTATTCTATTAATAGCAGAATAGTACTTCCTCAAATCGAAAGAATTATTCTCTAAGATAAGAATACAAGTTTCTATAGAATATCGCAGTAAGCCGTGATACGGGGGCATATAACTATGTTAATAGAAACAACACTCGACCATCATACCACGAGCTTACTGCAATATCAATTAAATAAAAATGAAGAATCATTTATTCTACATTACAATGGGAAATAAATGTATTCTCACATACACAAAATTTGCACAAGTAAAGTAGCTATTTTATTCAATACTACGAAATTTTTTTACATTGTGCAGATCACAAAAAAGAAGCGGGGACCGGCACCCGCACAATCTCCGGTCTATACATGTAAAAAGCAAAATAAGAAGTAGAAGGTCCAGCTTGTCATTCCTTCTTCCCGCCACCCTTAGAGCTTTTGCTTGGCCTGATAGTTAATTTCGGAATCCGATGTGGGCGGGACGGAGAAGGAGGAGTGGTTGGGTCCTCTTCTATTTTGTCTTCCCCAGTTGAAGCACTTCTCTTCTTCTTCCTTATGCCACGCTTCCCCTTCCTCTTCGAAGAGGATTCGCTCCCCGGAGTAGCAAGCAATGTTGAAAGCTTCGTGTCATCATCTAGAGACCGCTCCGGGGTCTTCTCGATGTCTTCAAGATCCTCCGCCTTCTGCTCCTGCGAAGCAGCCGGATCGTCCAGGCCTTGAAGGGCTTCGATTTTCTCTGCCTATGACCCCGGTTGGGAAGCAGAAGGAGGAGTAATCTGTGAAGGTGGAGGAACGACAACTGAAGGAGTGAAAGCTTGTGCAGTGTTTGGTACCTCCGTTGTAGAAGAAAAGAAGTTAAAATCGACATTCCCCGAAGATAGAGAAGGTATCGGTTCACCAAAGTTTAAGTAACAAGTAAGAAGGTCATCAAACTCGGTTAAATCAAATAACTGATTCGTTGAACCCGGGTCGACGCCGAAAATACCTGGAGGAGTTGGCTTCGCAAGTTCAACTTCAAATTTATCAGCAGCCTCGGTGTCTTCTTGGCTCTGCTCTTCGATTTGAGTAAGGGGAGACTCGGTAGTAACAGGCTTATCCTCAACGCCTTTTGCAGGAAGAGGAGAATGTGAACTGGAACCAGCAATATCAACTTCGGTCGAAGTCAAAGTATGGGCAGCGGCAGTTAAAGATGTTTTCTCTTCTAGATGCCCTTCCACCACTGTCCCAGCTCTGGCTTCAGCAAGTTGTTCTTTTCCCCTGGCAAGGGCGGCACGCGCCTCATCATCTAGATAAGTCGCTTCAAGTTCTGCCTCAGTATATCCGGCACCTCCGAACATGTCCATTATTGCTTCCCACACTTCAGCTAGGGTGATCTCATACTTTGGACCCAAGAATGAGAGACTACCACGCCCTAAAATGCTGTGCATGTAAAATTCGAATAAGGTGGAGTCAATAATGTCCTTAGTCGCTTTATGGGATTCTTCAGCTGCAACCTGTCCAGCAACTGCATCGTTGCGCTCTTTCTCAATTTTAAGAAGTCGAGCTTTTAACATTTCAATCTCCGCGTTTTGGGAAGCAGTTGTATCCCGCAGCTCAGCATTTTCATTGCGGTATTTCTCAGTAATGTGCTGCTCGGCTGCAAGTTTCATTTCGGCATCCCTTAGTGCAGCATGTGCGTCCCGCACTTGCTTCTGAAAGACTTCCTCCTTTTGAGTGTGCGATGCAGAAGATGAGGCGAGATCTTCCTTAAGTCGTTTGACTTTAGATTCAAGCTTTGTGTTGTCGTCTGCAATGCTCGTCATCTCCGCATCATGCTGCTTACGCCATTTATCCCATTCAGCTTTATCGTTCTCCAGAGTCAACATATTTTCAAGATTCATGTGATTTACTCTTTGGAGTTCATCGACAAGTTTCTGCCATTGCGACATCCTCTCAATATTAAGCCTGACTGCATCAAGACTTTTAAGCATGTCTTGCTTATCAATCGGGACCAAATCCAGGTCAAAGCGCACTCCTTTTAAGCACCAATTCGGAAATCGGCTCTGAAGTGTTGGAGGGCCATCTTTAACTTGATATTGTGGTCTGTTAATGATTGTTTGAATATCAGATTTCTTTAGAGGAGGAGAGCCAGATGGGATGTTAGAAGAGATAGGAGCGTCAGATTTTTCAGAAATTGCAGACGCGTCCTTTTCATCAAGTCTAGCCCGTTTACTCGGGTCTCCGGCAGCATGGATCTTCCCTTTATCATCATGATATCTTCTTTTATGGGAGTCATCGTCCCTTCTTCTCTGCTGCTCCTCATAAGCTCGCCTCTCTTGATTTTTTCTAATTGCACGCTCTTCGTCAGATTCTTTGCGAGCGGGGAGGTAGTGTCCGTAATTGTAAGAACTGCGCCCTCCGTAATGCCGAAAGTTGTCAAAATATGAGCCACTTCGCCCCATTGAAGAACCTGAAATTGAAAAGAAAAACAAGTTTTAAAAATCTTCAAATTAAGGAGGCTAAGTGCATATAAATGCTAAGTATCCTAAGTGTGTGTGATGTGCGATCTACGCGCGTCAAACTACAAACCACTCTTTGGTCGGGGAGTGATAGCAGATTGAGAAACGGGAGTTGATTCTTGAGCTGACAAAGTTTGCTGCAAAGTAGATGTTGCTTCTGTTACAGGAGAAGTGACTTTAGTTATGTCGTCTTTAAAGAGCTCTCGAGAAGTTATCATTATATCACTTAAGCCATCGAAGGTGTCATCACCATGGTACCCAACAGGGTTTTCCTTTTCAGTCTCCACATCGGCTGACTTTTCAGAAATTCGAGGATTTTCTTCCTCTTCGATAATTGGGGCAAGTGCCAGTTTGCTGGATGGGCCCACAACATCGGTAAGTGTGGGACATTTTACCAGTGAAGTTTCAGTGGCAGTTTTCTTCGGTATGGGTTCTTCAACAAAAGGTGGGATATCCGGTACCTCCTTAGAAGAATTTGGAACTCCGCGAGGCTGAGTAGAGCGAGAGGGATGAAGAAGTCCAAACTGGTGAAGAAACTCGTCTCTCAACAAAAATTTCACAACCCGCTCCTTAACTGGAACAGCCATGAGCCTCTCCAGAGTTTGCTTGTGACTGGGATCCCTAGAGGGAGGGGGAAGCACTGAAATGAGAAAGCAAAGTTAACACTTGGTGGTTTGGACTGCAGAATACTTAGTAAAAAGAAGAAAAGGTAGACAATCTCACTTCCTTCTCTCCACACAGCATAAAACCCAGGGGGACAGCGGACGTAAAAATATTGAGTCAAAAACCCATGAGCACTATCAGGAAGGCCGATAACCAATTTGTGATTCCTGGCACTTCTTACAACAATGATCGAAGGATGATCTTTGGTCCTGATAAAAGAGCATAAGTAATAGATCTCGTCAACACTGGGGAGACGGTCAAGCGTTCTACCGAATAATACACACAGCCCCATTAGAGCGGCATAACTGTTGGGGTGGAGTTGAAATGGAGATATTGCCAGTTGGCGAAGAAGATGTTGAAGAAAGTTGTTGAAAGGAGGAATGGCCCCGCTCAGGCACATTTGTCGGTTGACCGCTACAAAGCCAGGAGGTGCTACATCAGCTGTGTTACTCTCCTCAGGAAGAATGGCGTCAGCTTCAGCAATGCCAAATTGAGTGCACAATTGCCGAAAGACCCTGTACGATAGAGTGGTAGAAGCTCTTTCTGGGGGATTGACCAAAGGAGCTGGAATAGGAGTGGACTCTCCGGTCTGGACTGTTACATCTCCTTGTTGAGAAGTCATTCTACACAAGCAACTGGATATTCAAATATGAAGGTGCACGTTTCCTAAACAGTGTGAAGTGTTGTGAAAAACTAGTAAAGATAACAAGTAAATACAACTGGAATTAAGATAGTCGGTAATTGATCGATTATCGAATTTCAGGACTTGTTAATTTAAAGTTCAGGTATAGTATTAAGTATAAACCGGTCATTTTCAGTTGACTGTTTTAATGTTGCTTTAATACTTTGCTTGAATCTGTTGATTTAGAGCACTTCGTTCACACGATCTATTTATGTCAATTATCTGTTATTAGCTAATCTGTCATTTGATGTGGGCGATCGGTGACAATATATTCGTCCCAATTTCCTGTAAATATGGTATTAGACAAGTTGATTAATTTGCAAGTTAGAATGATCTGTGAAAAGATGCAGCAATTCAAAGTTCAGCAATTCAAAGTTCAGCAGTTCAGAGTTCATGCAAAACACAAGTCTTGAGTCGCCAACGACTTATATGTTAACTCGTCCACGGCTTAAGGATTTAAGGCAAGACAGAACAGGTCATTTCGATTTTAGGTCGTTGTCGCCTTCAGTCGACAATACTTCAAGTCATTAAGTCGTGTAAAGGAAGAAAGAGGCTTCAGGTTAAAGCGAGGCAATTTCCCCAAGTCCTAAGTCGTCCACGACTTAAGGCTTATGTCGTGATAGGCTTAAGTCGTACAAGGTTTATATCGAATGAAGCTTATGTCGTGACAGGCTTAAGTCGTACAAGGTTTATGTCGTGGTAGGCTTAAGTCGTACAAGGTTTATATCGAATGAGGCTTATGTCGTAAGTCGCAAGACGCTACTAAACCGTGACCATGCTAACATCCCACTCCATTGGACCTATTGACTTTTCTCCTAACCCGCTATCCTCCAAACCCAATAGCCTCTCAATCAACTATGATCCTTATCCTCATTCCACCACACCATTGAATCACCCAAGAGCCAATTCGCCAAAACCTCGCCCACCTAATCGATTAAACCTGAAAATCCCTCATCTCCATCACCCCATTCGTCTAAAAGCTAAAGTCGAGCAGAATCAGGTCCACGAATCGACAAAGCGGTGGAATCCACAACAAAAACATTGCACGAGAAGTTGGATTAAATACAAGGAGGGGAATTCGCGAATTAATGATGATTGAGGATCAAGAAGGAGGTAGGAACACTTACGCAATGAGGAATTAAGGGTCGAATTGGTTGATTGCTAGAAAGGGAAAAATTGCCTTGAGAAAGCTCGGAGGAATATTAATGGCAGATACGACTCAGGAGATAGGCAGTGAATAGAAGGAACGACTCAAGCTCCTTTATACCTCTGGGCAGTGGAACACGAAAGGGCACACGCGAGTTAAGATAAGTCGAAGCACACGACTTACGACTTAGGCGTGTACTTCGAGGGGCAAATGTTAACATTTGATTTTCTTCGACTCAAGAAGTATACGACTCAGTAAGTGTACGACTTAAGAGCTTCACGACTTACGACTCATGGCCCAGACGACTTAACGAATTAACACTATCAACGACCTACGAGTTAGCAGGCCTACGACTTGAGGAAGCTCCGACCTAACTACTGTAAGAAGTTACCATCCAAGACGACTTAATGACTCAACGAGTTAAGAACAGAGCGACTTAACGACTCAGCGAGTTAAGGAACCCCACGACTCAGTGAGTTAAGGAAGTCCACGACTCAGCAAGTTAAGGTTTACACGACTTAAGAGATGCTACGACTTAAAGGACTAGACGACTCAAAGTAGTACACGACTTAACTACCTGAGGAAGTTAACGACTTAAAGGTGTTGGCTAACTCAACTAGTTAACGACCTAAGGAATACTGCGACTTAAAAGCTTCCGCGACTTAAGGGAAGTTCCGACTGAAGGAGTGAGGAGGGCTTACGACTTATGGCTATCTGCGACTCATGACTTAGCTTAAGTCGTCCACGAACTAAAGCGACTGAGTCGTGATCCACTGCCGCTTTACTTACATTGATACCTGCCGAGGTGGCCATGACTCACGACTTAGCCTAAGTCGTCCTCGACTCACGACTTACCATAAGTCGTCCACGACTCATGACTTGGCAAAAATTCCTGTCCAGAATCAACTCCTATAAATACCCCCCTAACTCCAACGGCGAAAGGGTTTTTTTTGGGCAAATCATTTCAAAAACGTCGTTACTCTGCCGAACTCTCAACTCCTTCAACAATCGAAGATCTTCAAACAATCGAGACACTACAACAAGCTTCGAGAGAAATCTCCTACATCCAACACGGATTCATCGAGTTTCATCATCGAAGTTTGAGCTAGCAGTCGAGATTGTCTTTGTGATCAAATTGTATTGGTTTCATAAGTGAATTGTATTGATTTGTAATCGGATTCAATAATAAAGAGATTCAAAGTGGACGTAGGCTCGATCTCAAGCCGAACCACTATAAACTGCTGTCTTTTACTGCTTTTTTGCTGTTTTACTGCTAAATTTCTATTCCCGTCACACGGGTGGTGCTTTCACAATTCTACTACACACATCGGGTGTTAGCGTTCACTTTTTAACGTTAACATTTATAATAGTTATAATTTAATTAAATTGGGTGCTAATAGAAGTATTCAACGTTTCAATTGTGTTACTCTTAAGTGTAAATTGGCCAGTGATTAATATCGACCAATTCAAATATTAACGTTCACTCGTCATTTAGTAGGTGGTGTGACGTTATGGCCAAATTTATCGCTTACCAACATCGATAAAATCTAACTTTACATTATTAAGTGTTATTCGATAATGACAATTATTTACACCAATTCTTTACGTCAAAACTATATCACCGAGGACTTATGGAATTTGGTAATGGTCAAAATTCCAATATAGTACATATTCAACTTTAAAGTACAAACACAAAGTCCTTGGTTCAATAATAACAATTATTATTAACCGTACTGCTCTAATTAGAGACTTTGACTTTGAGTTGACTTCAGTTGACCGTGATACTAACCTCATATATCTAAGAAGACGAATCCTCTCTTGAATAGTGTTTCACTTCCAATACTTCCACTCAACCCAGCTATAGTCATTCGATGGATGTTGTTCCATGATTTAGTTATAATCAAAGCAGAGTTTCCACATCGAAGATCAATAACATTCTCGAGTCAAGAGAACGGTGTAATATTGGCATGCTGGAATTTTCTGTTTGACCTTAGTTATATTAAACAACAAAAAAATTATCAAGTGATTCATTCCATAATTATCCAATGACTATCAGTACGTAACCCTCTGGTACCCCCACAACCATGAGTAATAAACTACCCAATACTTGGAGAGCGTTGCATACTCTAGTCTCAACATATGTATTGCTATCCAATCACGATACATCTTGATGAGGAATATTTAAAATGGTACGTTTATTTTATTGTGATAAATCACTCATGATTACAACACATTATAACTACTATCACAAAACATACCATTTATGGTTTTCTATTAAATATACTTTTAATTAAAATAGTTAATTAATTAATATAACATATTATATCAAGTATATACTAGAAAGAAACCACCTTTTATTTCGAATAAGATTGGTTATCGAGTTAGATATATGTAACAAATTACATAATTGCCTTTAAAGCATACCCCTAACTCTATCAATCTCCCACTTGAACTTGGGACCAATTATGGAATCTTATTCCAACTTCTTCAATCAGTTTTCAAACTAATTGGTTTAGTCCCTTAGTGAATGGGTATGCTATTTTGTTTTATTTATCTACTCTATCAATCAACTCTCTTCGACGCTGATAAATTGCATTTATCATGTGGAACAATTAAGAGTATGTCCCTTGACTTCTAGTAAGCTCTATGTTTTTTACGTACTGTATCGTGACATCGTTATTGTATAACTATGTCTTGGGATTCTCAATGTTTGGAATCACCCTCAACTAAGTTATAAATTTGAGCATTTTTTATACAATTCTTTATTATGGTGCTATTCAAGGCAATGTATTTAGCCTTTTTGTTTAATCAGCTACAAACTTTCATTTGGAATATTTCCAACTTAAAGCTTCTTAATTAAGGTTTGAACACATGAATTTGATATTGATATATTATACTCAACATCACTTACAAAGTTAGAGTCTGAACACACTTTCATAAGGAGTTTGTTATTTTCATAAACAATTCTCTAGTATTTTGTAAATACTCATGAATACTCTAAACTACCATTCAGTGATCATTATTTGGATTTTATTTTTTCTTCATGCATCAAACGCATAAGCAAATTATGATATTGTAGATAATACAACATGTATGATAATTCATATTGTCAATACATAAGGAATCAATCTTACATGTTCCATATTAAACATTTTAATATGTTGTCTTTGCATATCGTTTGGGACATTCCCTACAAATTTTATAATTATTATAAAAGATATAATTTACAAATCCAATATCAAGTATTAAGCAACCAAACTAGAACTGATTTTAACATAAGTACATTGTTGACAATCTTAATATGTTGTTCACTTATAGTTTTAGAATGTACCTTTTAATGTTCTTTCTCATGGACACATGCTTCCTATGCATTTTGACTAAAAACCAAACTATTCGATTATAGTTTTGAGTGGATTGGATAATGTATATATACTAATATAATTTAATTGCATTTTGTAATTATTTTCTCCATATTTTTCTTTATATATGAAGTCGTTAGAATAGCTTGAAGAAGGAGGAAGAAGATTAAGTAAATAGCTTAGGAATTTATGAAAGAGGAGTGTTGTATTTATAGGAAATTTTGAAAACAAAATATCTAAACATGAATGGACCAAAATGCCCTTGCCCACACCCCTTTCATCACCTCAATGCACGAATACTCCCTCCTTTCAACCTCCAAGTGCCTGTGTAAGAGTGTAAGGTGAGTTTATTGTTTACAGACACAAGTTACTCATTTACAAAATTTCAATTTCGTAATCACATTCAATCTATTTTGTATTACTTCATTGGTTTATATATACTTTGAATTCATTTAATCACCACTAATTGAGTCAATTACTGCAATTGCTTTCGAATTAAATTTTTGAACTAAACAAATAGGTAACTTATACAATTGTAACCATTAAAAATTTAATCAACTTTAAGTTTATTACTTTCAAGCAAACAATATGATTACTTATAGAACATTGACTTCTTATTTATTGTAATCCAAATTCATTAATTTATTAATGCTTACATTTATTTCCTATATCCAATTTGTTACAACTTTACCTATAATTAACACTATTTCCTTTATTTAGGTTATTATTTCAAACATAGATCACAAGCTTACATTCCTTTATACTATCTTAGGGAACCAATGTACATTTCTAATACTTTATTGCATTTATTGAAATCAAATTTCCAAATTTACTAGATACAACAAATTATGACCTTACAGTTATTTCAATTAATTGGTATTGCGCAAAAAAATTATTTATTAACATAATTGCATTAATTTATATTCAGTAACCAATGAATCAATATATATTTCACACATAAATACACTAATTGTATTGGTTTATACTATATTCCATCTTAAACTAAGTCATAACATTTGAATCATTATATTAAATTGGAAATGTTCATTCACGTTCATTACTTATTAACTTGCAATAACGTATTTCTTTAATTTACATCTAATTACTGTTAACCATGTTTTTATGGCATAATCAATTCAATACTTACCTATAATTTCTCATATTCAATTTATATCTAGGTATAAAAACCTTCACTACTCCATTTATTACTTTACACAATAAAATAACATTTAAACTCATAAATGTAATACCCAATTTCATTTTAAATCCAATTGATTTCCAATCAAAGTTTATACATATTTCAAACCACTGTTGTAATTACTCCTAGAACATTGGTTTTATTAAATGACCATTTATTATAATTTAATTTCCTTAATTAAATCCAATGTTTACATTTCTTTTCACATTCCAAATTTTATAACTAGGTATACATCTACATTATTCCCTACTTACAAAATTTGAATTAATTACTATTTATTAGTTGCTTTACTGATCAATTCAATAATTGCATTGGTTTATCTTATATTAAATTTATTACCCAACATTCCTATATTCATCTTAGATTTTTTTAAATGGCTATATTCCAGAATGTGAAATCTTGTCTATTACACATATTAATTTAGGTTTTAAAACTAATTAATAAAGTTTCCTTAGTCCAATCCTTTTTACCAATTTAATTTACATTCACACTTCCGTTATTATTTCAACAATCATTAAAGTAACGTTTATCAACAACAAAAACATTATGATTTATTTATCTAACATTGATTGTATAAGTTTCCCATTTATTACGTATTATAGTATCAATTGATATAATTTAAAATCTGTTTCCCAAATCTATTACTTTTCAATCAATTAAAACTTCACAATTGTTTACATCAATTGGGATTTACACTACATTTATTATTTATCAACTTGTTCTAACCTTATTACCTAAATTTACGTTCAGTTACTATTGAGCAATACTGTTTGCGCCAAAAATGGTCACAAACCCCAAGTGTTGTGAAAGCACCAGTGTACGAATACAAATCAGCAATATTCAAACACAAATATCAGATCTAAGCATGCAACAAACAACAATCCAGAAATAATGAACAGTGACACGCAATTTATAGTGGTTCGGCTATCTCTGGCCTACGTCCACTTCAAGGATTTTTATCTTTTATTGATGTTCTTCGCTGATTACAGATGATTACAACAAATACAATGAATGAATCTGAATATGACAACAATGGAAAGGAGTAGAGTTGAATCCGGCAGAGTCTGGACGTCGAATGGCCAAAAGATCCCCCTTTTCTGTTGATTCTGGGGCTCTATTTATAGGCGTAGGAGGCTCAGATCTCGCCTAAACTTCGGGAGACTTCTTCTGCCACGTGAGTGGGCCCACGCGACCGGTCCCACCAAGTTTCAACTCAATCTGTGATCGATTCGAATCAACTTCGTATCGATCAGGAAATGCTCCAATCGAGCTGAAACTTGGCAGGATTGCTCTTTACCTTGTGTGGAAGCTACTGTGAAAATTTCATTACATCTGGCCTTGTGGCTTGGGAGATATGATCGATACGAGTTGAAGTTTCTCGGTTGGCTGTTCGCTTTGAGTCCCTCATTTCGAATGCATGCCTTCGAATCGATGGTTGCACGTGATAACGCGGCAACGTGGCGCGCACTCCTCGCATCGATCCGCCCTTTGCTCCGAGATGACCGTGTTGACTCCATGAATTTCGCCTTGCTCGTATCGAAGAATAACACGTCACCCAGGCTCGTTGACCTGATGGATACGAACAAGTCTCTGCTCATGGATTCGAGCATGGTCCTATGATGGATACGAAGCAGCGATCTCTGATGGATGCGAGGACTACTTACTGATGGATTCGAACAAGGAGTCATGCCGATGGACTCGAGTAATTCTCTCTGGCCAAAGGTTGATCGACACGAAGTCCATCGATACGAAGCGTGGCCTACCGATGGATACGAACGGATGGATTCGAATGAGAGGCTGCTTTGATCGTTAAGATATTGATGGATACGAAATGAGGCCCATTGATGGATTCGAGCTTCATGACCGCGGACTGACTCGTATCTGATCGATTCGAAGATTCTTTGATGGATACGAATCTGAATGGATTCGAACAGGTCGACATTTTGGTTTTCTGATGGATACGAACAACACCTTGTATCCAACTTGTATCGATCATATCTCATTCATACGAACTCCGATTATCCTGGAATCTGAAACGCTGGCTCCCATGGCTTTGCTTGTCATGTCTTGTCAATTGCGGCCCGATCTGGACTCGGACAAAATTCATCGACATCCATGGTTACCCTGCAACACATAGCTGAAAATTCATGACAGATTAATATTGACTTTAGTTAATTTTTGGGTATCCCAGCTTTGCCAAAAAGTGGGATAACACTTTGCCCCCCAAAACATGCCTTTTGGTAAAAGGTGTGTTTTGATTAGTCTCAATTCGAATGTAGTAAGCTCAGGTTTTATTCGAATCTTATGATATTTTCAATCGAGTTTATGGCCGTTCGAAGCCGAAGCGTTATCAATTTCTGCCAGTGGAAGTTAAGAATGAAATTCTACAGTCTCTCTGGACTGTTGACGATCGCTCCGGACCCTTGCGAAGCCCATTCTAGACTTAGCGGTTGAATAGAAAGATCCTATTGCACTCCGGCGTTACTTTCTATTCCTTGCACTCTGGCCCCAGTTAGGACGTGAAGCGATGTCTTGGCCGTTCTGGGCCGATCGTAGCCTCTCCGGGCTCCTGCTGGATCCCATCCTGTCACTCTCCGGTGAAGGGGAAACAACGTTAAGTAGGTCGATCCTGTCGCTCTCCGGTGAAGCGACCCACTTCTTGCACTCCGGTTCAGTGTATCTGAACATTAAGCGATGTCTTGGCCTAAATCGTGGGCCGATCATAGCCTCTCCGGGCTCTTATCTAATCCTGATCCAATCACTCTCCGGTGAATAGGAAACGATGCTTAAGTGAGTTGATCCTGTCGCTCTCCGGCGAAGCAACCCACTTCTTACACTCCGGACCCTGCCTCTCCGGGTAGGATCATAAAGCGATCATTTTTATATTGATATTTAATGTTTATCCTTTAACTCTCCGGTCAAAGGTTTATTTCAAGAAATTCAAATTTATTTATTAAATTCAGGTCCTAGATGTTCAATCTCAAACACCAGGAAATCTAGACATTGCCTCTCCGGGCAGATCGGTCTATCTCCATCTCAGAGCATGCCTGGGGATCTCTCCGGTTCCCGTACATGAGTAAGTGGGATAGCCGTTTATTCTAAAAGAAAATCTAATGAAATTATTTGGCCGAAGTCCAAATCTCGAACTTGGCCCTTGCCATCTTAATCAGTTGATGATGAGTCGTGATCCCGACCAGGATCGTTTCTGTTAGGGGGAGGCGGTAGTTGTTCGGGCCTTACCGTCGTTGCTCGTTCCCTGACATATTGTGGCAGTTTACCACTCCTGGCATATTCTTCCACCTCATCCTTCAGGTGGCGACATTCGTCGGTTACGTGCCCATCCAGCTCATGGAAGAGGCAATATTTTCCGGTTCTACGCTCCCGCTCTGTGGGATCTCTCCTGGGTGGTTTTCGATAGGGGAGTTGCCCCCGAGTTTCAGTGTAAATCCTTTCTAGGCTTGCCGTCAAATCTGTGTATTGCCTGAATCTAGGCTCTCGGAATTTCTTCAGTTTATCAGGACCATCATGCGCGTCATCCTGCTTTCTCTTTCCTTTGTCTGCCCTAGACTGTTCCGTGGCGGTTCCTTCACCTTGTGCAACATTTACTTCCCGCCTCTCGGCTCGTGATTCTTCTAATCGAATGAATTTCTCAGCTTCATGGTAAAATTCTCCAAGATCTTGTGGTGGATCTCTTGTCAACGAATCTTTGAATTCGGTGCCTTCTCCAACTCCTGCCACCGCCGCCATCAGAATCATCGTTGGATCCGGGCGATCTACCGAAGCCACTGTTGCATTGAATCGCAGTAGAAAACCTTTTATGGACTCTCCGGTCCTTTGCTTTATCGAAGCTAAAGTCATCACACTCTTGGGTCTTGTAACATGGACCCTAAATTGTTCCATGAAGCAATCTACAAGCTCGCCCCATGTCCTGATCGATCCAGTCTTTAATTGCCTGAACCAAAGTGCAGCCAAGTCTGACAAAAATAAAGGGAAACATCGTGCCATCACTTCCTCGGATGCTCCCAGTATTTCCATGTGTCTAATGTAACTGGTAATGTGCATGGTCGGATCCGACTTCCCGTCATACGGATTCAGCGTTGGCAGTTTGAACTTTGGAGGGTTCCTTGCATTCCTGATATTTGGAGTGAACGGACTCCGACTGACTTCCTCCAATCCTCCGCTAGACAATCCTCCTCTCATGAGTCGTCGCACTAATCCAGCCATCTTTTCATCTCCATCCTGGGGTTGCCCTCTTGGTCTTGAAGGGTATTCTGGTATGTATTCTTCGTGTGGCCCGTTAGCATTAGCATTGGCCCTAGCTTGTTGAGCTCCGTCTGTCGGCCTTCCAGCATCGGATCCCGAGGGTCTGCCCCCGAGTCCTTGTTGATTGTCCTCTGGATCTGCATTCTGTCCTTCATCAGGTTCCGCAATCCTAGCTCCTTGTTCCACATTCATAGCCGCCGTAGTTGGTCCTAGGCTCTGCATCCCTGCAGCTCTCATCTGTTCAAAGAAATTCTGCAGCATCTCTTGTTGACTTTTCATCATTCTTTCGTGCATCAGATTGGTCATGGTCTCCATTTCGTCTCTAGTGATGTAGATCGAAGCTGGTTCTTCTCCAGCATCAGAGGATGCCTCTTGACTTCCTCCTTGATGGCTTCTCTCGGCTCTTTGTCTTCTACTTGTTTGTCGAGTCATTGTCTTCAAATCTTCGAGTTTTCAAATCTGAACTTCGAATCTTGCGTAGCGGGTCCTGAGTTCAGCTCTCAATGAAAGCACCAAAGTGTTTGCGCCAAAAATGGTCACAAACCCCAAGTGTTGTGAAAGCACCAGTGTACGAATACAAATCAGCAATATTCAAACACAAATATCAGATCTAAGCAAGCAACAAACAACAATCCAGAAATAATGAACAGTGACACGCAATTTATAGTGGTTCGGCTATCTCTGGCCTACGTCCACTTCAAGGATTTTTATCTTTTATTGATGTTCTTCGCTGATTACAGATGATTACAGCAAATACAATGAATGAATCTGAATATGACAGCAATGGAAAGGAGTAGAGTTGAATCCGGCAGAGTCTGGACGTCGAATGGCCAAAAGATCCCCCTTTTCTGTTGATTCGGGGGCTCTATTTATAGGCGTAGGAGGCTCAGATCTCGCCTAAACTTCGGGAGACTTCTTCTGCCACGTGAGTGGGCCCACGCGACCGGTCCCACCAACATTGGTTTTATTAAATGACCATTTATTATAATTTAATTTCCTTAATTAAATCCAATGTTTACATTTCTTTTCACATTCCAAATTTTATAACTAAGTATACATCTACATTATTCCCTACTTACAAAATTTGAATTAATTACTATTTATTAGTTGCTTTACTGATCAATTCAATAATTGCATTGGTTTATCTTATATTAAATTTATTACCCAACATTCCTATATTCATCTTAGATTTTTTTAAATGGCTATATTCCAGAATGTGAAATCTTGTCTATTACACATATTAATTTAGGTTTTAAAACTAATTAATAAAGTTTCTTTAGTCCAATCCTTTTTACCAATTTAATTTACATTCACACTTCCGTTATTATTTCAACAATCATTAAAGTAACGTTTATCAACAACAAAAACATTATGATTTATTTATCTAACATTGATTGTATAAGTTTCCCATTTATTACGTATTATAGTATCAATTGATATAATTTAAAATATGTTTTCCAAATCTATTACTTTTCAATCAATTAAAACTTCACAATTGTTTACATCAATTGGGATTTACACTACATTTATTATTTATCAACTTGTTCTAACCTTATTACCTAAATTTACGTTCAGTTACTATTGAGCAATACTATTTAATTTCATTCAATAATTCCACTAGTTTTACTCAAATTACCGTTATTGTAAACCTTATTTGTTCATTAAAATTAAATTTTGATTCCAATTAAATCAACAAATTCAACATGCAATTTATAATAGTTATTTACAAGTATGAATGGAATTAAGATTTATTTCAAATATTATCTTAGTTTACATTAACATAATAGTTTATTACCTTTAATGAATTTAATCCCCAATTCATTACATGCAATCAATTTGACCTTACATACTTCAATATTCCCACCTTCATCTTAATTCTAATACACTATAGTATCAAATTTCAATTTCTCACAATAAACCCATTTATTATAAATTGCGTACCCATTTATTATAAATTTCAATTTGCTTACGTAAGGAACAAATTATAACTTATAATCAGTGTTCCATACCGCTAAATGAACTGAGCAAAAGGAAATGAAAGTTTAGAGAAAGTTTTTTAACAGTGGACAATATATATGAAAATGGAAAAATAATTGTGATATAGTCGATCCGGTAAGAAACAGTAATCAGTATGAACTGAGCATAAGAAAACAAAAGTCTTGAAAAAGCTTTTTAACATTGGACATTATATATGAAGACAAAAAAACAATATGGATATATTTCAACACGTAAAAAATAGTTAGCAGTATGAGCTGACAGCACAAAGTAGTTGCAATTGCAGCAAGAAAAAAGACAATGGTGTAGGTAAGGAAAAAGGATAGTAGAGAATGTGGAATATGACCCACGTTAAAACTGTTTGCAAATATATTTGTTTATAGAAGTCAGCCCAAAACGGTAGCTTGTACTATGAAGAAATACCTGAAGAAAATTTACAGTATTATTACATGTGCTTGTAGGCAAGAAGAAATAGCAAGAACAACTAAAATATATATAAAAACGGCAATGGAGGCTGGTAAAATGCAGTCGAGGTCAACGTATTGACCATATTCCTTTCTTCAACGTGCTGCTGTTCCAGAATTTGGACCTGAAAAAATATATGACCATGCATATGAGTGTTTAATATGAACAATGTGTGGTACTTGAGCTAGGAGGACCAAGTACAACATGACTTTGTGCCAATAGGTTAAAGCTGAATACAGTCCAACAATGAGTACTGTTATAAATTTATTCACTCAGCAATCGACGGGCTGAAGTTGCGGGAAATTAACAGAGTTATATAGCGTCTACAACTACATGGTCGAGGTAAGTATACAAAATGAAGGAGAATGGCGGCGAATAACAAACCATATGCAGAAAACAAATATTAGGGAACAGTATTTTACCACTTTTGTACCGTTTAATGTTTACCGAAATTCAATAACTATGTTTTAGGTGAACAAAGAATACACTACATAAATGATATCTACCTAGGTCAATAAAATCAATTGAAAATGAATATATTAAATGACAAATATAAATCCCACACACATATACAGTTCAAAAAATGTTGTTTCTAGCGGGAATAATTCAACCGGTTTAAAGCCAAAGAAATCACCAACCAAACAGCAAATAACATCCACCGATATCCATCGTTTAATTGTATACCAATATATTATGTATTTCTCTTTTATGGTTGGTCTAGCACCATCCTATATAGTTAAACATACAATTTACAAATTAAAAGATCTGTATAGTAACTTCATAGCAAATTTTATTATATCCACATGGTACACGTGAATAAAGGTCACATTTAATTAGTATTCCACTAAAGGTTACAGTTTTAATTTCTCACTAAAATATACACACAACCATATAAAATCAAACAAACAGAAACATAAACAAAATTCTTAAGGAATAAAATATCAATGGAATCGTGTACAAACCTCAGATCAGCTCCTCTAATAACATATGCATGGTCACATGCACCAATCAAACATCTTAAGGATAGGAGAGGTAGAAATCAAGAACTTGTCATCCACTTTAAAAATTTCAAAGATTTGGAGATTCCTACTCTATTGCTAGAAATTTGTGCCAACATCTTCAATATCTAAATGACAACCACCTTGATAATCTTTTCAAGAAGCAACTATGTGGTTGCATTTTTTCATAAAACCATTATCTATGAGAGAGCGCTTGGAAAATAGGTTTGCGAAATCTTTTTTTGATTAGAAAGCATTTCTTCAAAACAAACTGGAGTCTTTTTTACTATTGAACTATTTTGCTAGCACTGACCTCATATCTCCATCTTAGTAATCTTTGTTATCTTTGAATATTCTCATTATTAACAACAATGGGTGTGGAAACAATTTTTTGTTTCTATGATATCTTTTAAAGTTATCATAAACTCTAGAGAAGGGGAAACCTCACTTGAATATTCATCATCTTTAACATTTTGGTATAAGCTCCATTAGAAAGTGTCTACTAATGGGTTCTCATCTCTCCCTACATAGATCATCTCTCCAAATTTAGTGTTATTTATTAATTCAATAACTACTTCTCTCCGTTACTCTTTATTCTTTTTGGTAGACTAACGTCAAAATTTGTTAAGGAAAGGAAAATCGAAACCTACATATATACACTTAGGCATACACATAAGCACAAACACATGCACGCACGCACAGGGTTAACAATTATTGGCACTTTTGATTAAAAATTCAAAAAATATATTTGATTTTGGTCATATGAATCTTGTTAAGTGCATTTCTAATTTATGAAAAATACAAAAAAATTATCAAAAATAATTCTAGTGGGTAATTTAAAACATGTTTTTGAAAAGGGTTTTTCATATATTAAGTTTGAAAATAAGGGATGGATCCTTATTTCAACTTTTAAATATAAGTTATAAGAACGTGAAAATTACATTTGATAAAAAATGAGAAAGTTGTCATTTAATTGCCAAGTATTTGAAAATTGAGAAAGTGGGATATTAATACATTAGCAAAAATGTGTTACCAAAGAGATAAAGATAAACTGTTATATTGATTTGACACCAAGCACAATAATGTAAACTAAAATGAAATATAATGCATCAAAATTTGAATATTTAGTTCAAATTCATGTTTTATGCTGAACTTATTTTGGCATTTCTATTATCCTATAAATAGTGTTTAATTATATATGTATGATGCATGATGTGCTATCTATACATGGACATGGTTGTTCATAGGAAACCAAGAATATAGTGACTATATTTTTGCGCTATATGGAAAAACTTGTGAGAAAACTAAAACAATAAAAATTAAGAAAAAGTACTTACTTCGTTAGCAACAATCGATATAATCCTTGGGATACCGTTTATAATTCAATATCATTGTTTATCAAATAAAATCAGAATGAACTAAGAGAAAAACATGAGTGCATAATCTAAGAAAATAAATTAAACTAAAAAAGATGAACAATGCATAATGTATGAAAAATTTCCTTGTATGAGTTTTTTCCTTGTATGAATTAAAACTAAATAATACTATAAAAAAATCAAAAACAAAATTTTACCTTTGACGAATTAAAACTAAATAATACAATGGATAACATCAAAAAAATGAAATAAAATTCCTTATATGAATTCCTTTAGCTATTGCGAACTATCCTGCAAATACCAATGGAAATGTTTAGGAACCTTATGAAAAGCGGGAAAAAATAATAGTCCATTGATGCATATCTATGCGATTAAAGAATTCAACATCGAAATGTGTATAAACATATATCATTCTCGGCGATTAAAGAATTCAACATCGAAATGTGTATAAACATATATCCCAAGAATATAGTGACTATATTTTTGCGCTATATGGAAAAACTTGTGAGAAAACTAAAACAATAAAAATTAAGAAAAAGTACTTACTTCGTTAGCAACAATCGATATAATCCTTGGGATACCGTTTATAATCCAATATCATTGTTTATCAAATAAAATCAGAATGAACTAAGAGAAAAACATGAGTGTATAATCTAAGAAAATAAATTAAACTAAAAAAGATGAACAATGCATAATGTACGAAAAATTTCCTTGTATGAGTTTTTGCCTTGTATGAATTAAAACTAAATAATACTATAAAAAAATCAAAAACAAAATTTTACCTTTTACGAATTAAAACTAAATAATACAATGGATAACATCAAAAAAATGAAATAAAATTCCTTATATGAATTCCTTTATTTATTGCGAACTATCATGCAAATACCAATGGAAATGTTTAGGAACCTTACGAAAAGCGGGAAAAAATGATAGTCCATTGATGCATATCTATGCTATTAAAGAATTCAACATCGAAATGTGTATAAACATATATCATACTCGGCGATTAAAGAATTCAACATCGAAATGTGTATAAACATATATCCCAAGAATATAGTGACTATATTTTTGCGCTATATGGAAAAACTTGTGAGACTACTAAAACAATAAAAATTAAGAAAAAGTACTTACTTCGTTAGCAACAATCGATATAATCCTTGGGATACCGTTTATAATCCAATATCATTGTTTATCAAATAAAATCAGAATGAACTAAGAGAAAAACATGAGTGTATAATCTAAGAAAATAAATTAAACTAAAAAAGATGAACAATGCATAATGTACGAAAAATTTCCTTGTATGAGTTTTTGCCTTGTATGAATTAAAACTAAATAATACTATAAAAAAATCAAAAACAAAATTTTACCTTTTACGAATTAAAACTAAATAATACAATGGATAACATCAAAAAAATGAAATAAAATTCCTTTATTTATTGAGAACTATCCTGCAAATACCAATGGAAATGTTTAGGAACCTTATGAAAAGCGGGAAAAAATAATAGTCCATTGATGCATATCTATGCGATTAAAGAATTCAACATCGAAATGTGTATAAACATATATCATACTCGGCGATTAAAGAATTCAACATCGAAATGTGTATAAACATATATCCCAAGAATATAGTGACTATATTTTTGCGCTATATGGAAAAACTTGTGAGAAAACTAAAACAATAAAAATTAAGAAAAAGTACTTACTTCGTTAGCAACAATCGATATAATCCTTGGGATACCGTTTATAATCCAATATCATTGTTTATCAAATAAAATCAGAATGAACTAAGAGAAAAACATGAGTGTATAATCTAAGAAAACAAATTAAACTAAAAAAGATGAACAATGCATAATGTACGAAAAATTTCCTTGTATGAGTTTTTGCCTTGTATGAATTAAAACTAAATAATACTATAAAAAAATCAAAAACAAAATTTTGCCTTTTACGAATTAAAACTAAATAATACAATGGATAACATCAAAAAAATGAAATAAAATTCCTTATATGAATTCCTTTATTTATTGCGAACTATCCTGCAAATACCAATGTAAATGTTTAGGAACCTTATGAAAAGCGGGAAAAAATAATAGTCCATTGATGCATATCTATGCGATTAAAGAATTCAACATCGAAATGTGTATAAACAATATCATACTCGGCCTTTAAGTATTATGTAAAATTATAGTAAATTTAAGTAGTCATGGTTCTCATTTTAGCATCAAACAATATTATAAACCATATTTGCAAGTTTATGATGTAAACGGTGCACAAATGCATAACTTTGTGCATATACTATAAATGTACATTACAATAAGTTAAGAGTGTCATTACAAATAGGAACCTTACGCAACTGTTACTTGGAAAATAAAGGTTGGACATAATAGGTTGCTTTGACTATGCATTTTCTCTTCCTCGATTTTTCATAGATATATAGAAGTTAAACGAAAGATTAATAACAGTGATATTAATACTGACATTTACGGGGAAATCCAAAATAAGCAATGTGGTGAAAATATTAATCATAAGTTGTATTATATCAACTGGCAAACATATTAAATTTCTATAAAAACTAAATTCTCAATCAAAATTAGCATCAAGATTCTTTTCTTATCCAACAACCGAGCATATATAAAAGAGAATAGCAACCAAGTAATATCTCTATAAAACTCACCATGCTTGCGATCTCTCAAATAGCACATATGTTAACTATTCAGCTTCTAATACATAAACCATAGGTCATAAAAATTAATAATTTAAGATAGCTACACATATATCATCTTTCTTCCACAACAGACACTCTCCAATAAAGCAATATAAATTGAGGACTCCATGCTTGGATAATATTCATTATGACTAAGGTGTTTTTCACAACCCAAAATTGATACTTCTAGGATATTTTACCATTAAATTTAAAAAGTTTGAAGATTGAATATTGGAAATTAGTTTTATTTACATTTTTTTTCAATAGTTGATGCGTTCATACTAATATAAACAAATTTGTAGCTTTAAGGTTAAAAGACTGAGAAGGAAGTCATACTCATTTTCAGACAGTGCGTTACATGAACCTTAATTCATAAAGAAATAAAGATGAATATGTATAATTGCATTTAATTAACCAAAAAGGAAAATAATTTAATATTTTATCATCGTAACTTTGCCTACTTTTGATTAAATGATAATAGAATTTGGTCTTCCAAAGCTTAACAAATTAACCTGTTAATAAAACTGCAATTTAAAAAATAGAATATGGTTTATGAATATAATTTTGAGATAGAATAAATAAAATGGTATACATGAAAACATACATAATTATTATGCTATTTGGAATTAACATTCAGTTAAGGTAATCGAATCAAATGTGTAGCATGTTCACCAAAACTGAGTAATCGCTTGTATAGTAAACATGCAGCATTACATGTACAAAGTAATATTAAGTTAGGCAAAAGTAAACTTTAGGAGGTTTTCTGAAACTGTGTGGAGCTTTTATTCAATATTACATGTGAGTAAAATAGTTGATGGAAGAAATGAAATTTAAACTGAACTGAAGAAGGTAGCATGCAAGCAAGATGTATAGACTTACGCCACTGCCTCATTCCTACTATAAACAAAAAAAGGAATACTTATAATAACTAATAATGAGTCTACAAAGTCACAATTATACACTTTCGCCACTCAATATTTTGTTGCTTCAAATTTTCAATACATGATAGAAATACCAATATAAAATTCAAAGCACTCAAGCGGTAGTTATTGTCGGCCAACAGTGAAAACAAAGCACCTTTTTAGCTTAGCAGTTACTCCCTAATGGCATATAGAAAATGTTGCAAATCTGTAGGATTAATGCAAGTAGTAAGAGTAGTATTTCCTACTACTTTAGTCTATGAGCAGGCAACTGAACACAAATGAAAAAGGCCATAAAACTCAAATGTGTGAAGTAGGACAATAACTTTAAGTACATTGCAATATGTTGTTAAATTTTGTGGATAATGCTCCATGCACCACTATTAAAATATGAAACCATTATTTTGTAATAAATTATCTGCACATGTTTGAACTAAATTTTACACATATTTTTTTTCGAATCTGAACTGTGCCAATAAAGTTATGCAAAATAAGCAGACAAAAAATAGCAATAGCAGCTTTTGAACAGAATGAAATAGAAGTCTATTTGCACCTATTGAAGAAAAATAAGAACAGCTTGCATGATACATAATGATATATTTGCACAGAACTCATGATATATCATAGAAGGAAATAGAAGTCTATTTGCACATATCACTTAGTCATAGCAGTCTATTTGCAAGCAGACAAAAAATAGCAATAGCAGTACGGTAAATATATCATAGAAGGAACGAAGTTTCTCTCATATAAGAGGATTGTTTTCACCTATTGAAGAAAATTCACATAAATGGATACTTGACTAAGTGAATTATCGCTTTTAGGAAAATTCCTTGTTTAAAAAGGCAAGTGGACAATGCATACGCATACAACTATCATCATATTTACTGGCATAAAAACCACAGAAAGTATAACAATATCCTGAACAAAAACCCAAATAATCTAATTTCTACCAAAATTTTTATGCAACACGGTATAAATTTCTCTGTTCAATCATTTTTTTTAAAAAGCTGGACTCTGCCATTGCACTTATGCGAAAATACCAGATTTGGGTAAAGCATTATTATCAGAAATAAAAATCATAACACAACTTATTTCATGAGACTAAAGCATCAGACAACAAAGTATATATAAAATGAGTCAACCAACAGCCTGATTAGTTTTGTCTATTAATGTTTAAAACCAGATTAAGAACATGAGCAGAAAACAAAGGTAATAGACTTTATATAAGATGGAACATAATCTTGTCAGGAGTGCTTTACATTTTTCTAGCTAGCCGGTACAGTGAAGTTTAAAGAGGGAAAAAAATGGAGTAATCCAAGAACCCGGAATAGTCAAACATGACTAAATCCCAAGAACACCACCAACGACAAAATAGACAGACCGCATTCAAAAAGCAGGAGGAAAAGTAAAGCAGAGATTACCTTTCTTAGGAAGTTGGTAATGGCGGCGGAAGAAAACGGGCAGAACAATTGGCTGTAAATGGGCAGAACTCCGGAGCTAACGAAGAGTGGAGGGAAACAATCGCTCAGAAAACCCTTGTCTTTTGATTCGTAGATGAGGGGTAATGGATGAAGCGGAGAGCTGATAGGGGAGAAATGGTGCGAAAGAATCACCTGGAACTGCAGCTTTTCAATTTTTAGCGGAGGGAATAAATTTTAGCTGATGGAATAACGATGAAGCAAGGACAGGCGGTAAAAACCCTAGCTGTTTTGTTTGCAGCTGACGAATGAAGGAGGAAACAGATAGCTGGTAGGAGAAAGAAAAATATAAATCGGGACTGTTTAGTATCTAGGGTTTGGAGGAAGATAAGAAAAAGTATAAACGTGACCGTTCGGTTGCCAAATTTCAAGGGGGCCTGTGTGAGCTTGAAATTCAACTCACTAATAATAGTATAGTGTGTATATTTAAATATATGAGATATGTGAATATAAAACTTATTCACACTTAGTTATTTTCCTTCTCATTATTATTTATTGAAGTTATTTTCTCCTCATTATCATTTACTGAAAACAACTATCCTCTTCCTTATTTATTTCACTTATTCTTGATATTTATTTTTAATTTATTTTATTCTTTGAATATTTTCCATTAACTGATTTTTATAAAAATTATTTTTATCTCGATAATTTGGGTCTTCACAGCTACCAATCTTGCTTTGTATTTGTCGACGGAGCCATCTGGTTTCATCTTCTTTTTGAAGATCCATTTACAACCAATTGGTTTTATTCCAGGTGGAAGATCAACTATTTCCCAAGTTTTATTACTCAGAATTGAATCAATTTCACTTTGGATTGCTTCTTTCCAACATGAGGATTCATAAGATGACATTGCTTCCTTGTACGTTTGAGGTTCGTGTTCTAACATATATGTTAAAAATTCCGAACCAAATGTCTTGGAAGTTCTTTCCCTTACGCTTCTTCTTGGTTCAACTTTCTCAGTTTCACGATGAGTTTCATCTTCATGTGATTTACTCAATTCTTCTCTTGTCCTTTTGGGGACATTATTTCCTTCATTTCTTTTGTGTGGAAAAACATCTTCAAAGAATGAGGCGTCTCTTGATTCCATGATTGTATTTACATGAATATCATTTATATCAGACTTGATACGAAAAATATGTAGGCACTACTATTTTGGGCTGGCCCTAAATAGTAACAATCTACTGTTTTTGGTCCAAGTTTGACTTTCTTGGGAGGCGGAACTGGAACTTTTGCCAAGCACCCCCACACTTTGAGGTATTTAAAACTTGGTATGTGTCCTTTCCATAACTCATATGGAATTGTTCCTGTTTTATTGTGAGGAACCTTGTTTAATATGTGATTAGACATATTTAAGGCTTCCCCCCACAAGTTCGTTGTTAGGCCAGAAGTTAAGAGCATCGCATTAATCATATCTTTTAATGTTCTATTTTTTCTCTTGGCTATACCATTTTGTTGTGGTGAATATGGTGTTGTTGTTTGATGAATTATACCATTTTCGGCATAGAATTGTTCAAATGGTGATTCATATTCTTCATCTCGATCAGATCTCAATCACTTGATCTTTTTATTTAACTGATTTTCTAACTCATCTTTGTACTTCATAAATGATGTAATTGCTTCATCCTTTCTATTTAAAAGATATACATAGCAATATCGTGTATAACCGTCAATAAAGGTAATAACGTACCTTTTCCCACCTCTTGTAGGTAATGATTTGAAACCACATAAATCAATATGAACCAAACCTAGTGGTTCGGTGCTTCTATCAACTGTATGAAATGGTTTTTTGACCATTTTTGCTTCTACGCATGTCTCACATTTTTTGTTTTTATCTACTTGGAATTTCAGAATTAATCCAAAGTTTGATAGTTTTTTCATTTTTCGAAAATTTATGTGTCCTAATCTATCATGCCATAGTAAAATTTCATGCTCAAGCAAATAAGAAACTTCAATTTTATTAATAGCATAATCAGAATACATAGTTTTACTACCGACAACGGCTACATTTGCCTTAAATAGGTCATCACATAAATATCCCCTTCCTATATACATTCTAGCTTTGGACAGAACCATCTTGTCTGACTCGAAGACCATTTTGAATCCTTTCTTTGATAGCACTGGACCAGAGATGAGATTCTTGCGTATGTCTGAAACGTGGAGCACGTCATTCAACTTGACAGTTTTTCCAGAAGTAAACTTGAGGATTACTGTGCCACTGCCTTCGATCATGGAAACTGCAGAATTACTCATGTAGAGTTTTTCTTCCTGATCGAATTTCTGGTATGTAGAAAACATGGATTTGTCGGAGCAAACATGACGAGTAGCGCCTGTGTCCATCCACCATTGGTTAGGGTTCTGAACCAAATTGCATTCGGATATAACTGCTGAAAAATTAAACTCGTCTACTTCCATGTTATCCACCGTATTTGCCTCTGAGTTGCGTTCCTTCTTGTGTCTGCAATCTCTAGCGGCGTGTCCGGCTTTTCCACAAACCCAACACTCGCCATTAAACTTCTTGGTTCGTTTGTTGTCTTTGGGTTTGTTTTCAGGCGCTTTTCTCTTCTGCGGGAATTTCTTCTTCTTGTTTTTCATGAAATGCCTTTTGTTCTTTGACTCTTCTGTCATAAATGCCTCTTTGCTTTGTTTTGTCACTCCGCGGTTATCAGCCTCAATTTTTAGTCTGACAATAAGATCTTCTAAGGAAATCTCCTTTTTCTTATGTTTCAGATAATTGCGGTAGTCTTTCCAGGATGGTGGTAATTTCCCTGTTATCGCTTCAACAAGGAAGGATTCTCCAATTTATGTCCTTTTGCTTCAAGTTCATGAATTATGAGTTGGAGTTCTTGCACTTAACTAGTTACGGATTTTGAGTCAACCATTTTGTATTCCATAAACTTATCTACGATGAACTTCTTCAAACTGACATTCTGCGTTTTGTATTTATGTGCAAGTGCAGTCCATAAGGATTTTACTGTCTGGTGTGGCTGGTATACTTTATATAGTACTTTATCCAGACAATTCAGAATGTAGTTTCGGCACAGGAAGTCTGAATGCTTCCATGAGTCAATTCCAAGAAAAACAGCTGCATCTTTTTCTCTAGTTTGTTCGTCTTTAGGCTTTGGTTCATCCTCCTCGATGCACTTCTGCAGCCCTAGCGTGGTGAGATAAAACAGCATTTGATTTTTCCATGTTATGAAGTCATCACCATCTCCTTTGAACGGATCAGGCCTGTTGTGAGTAGTAGCCTTTGTTGATAGTTCAACTGTTGCCATCTCGGTTTTAGTGAAAACAGGAAAGTCTTAAGATGTTATACGTCTAGTATACCAAAACAGAGACTAATCAATAATAAACTCGTCTGACAAGTTTACAAATCAGATTTCCACTACTTTGGAATTCTGTATTAGCTATTTATAACAATAAGTATGTTGTAATTAATTGCAACAACAAACTAACAACTATAGTAATAATAACTATAGCGATAAATCAAACGTTATACTATTTAAAGAAATAGTACAACGTACCAACGAAAATGATATATATATATAAATCAACTAGAAATCTAACCGGTTGAAGAAGGAAATTTCGTCTTAGGTTTGTCGTATCAATTTCCTTAAGACTTTATTCAAAGTCTCCCAAGGTACAACAGACGTAAGCTACTCGAGATCGTGATGTGTATGATCTTCTGTGTGATAGGACTGATTATGATTTTAAGAAATGAAGATAAAGAAGAGATAACTCGGTTTTAAAATTAAGTGAGGAAACTGATCAGGATTCCTTCTTATTTATAGCTGAATTCCCAATGGCTACACCCGTTGAGAAAAGTAGCATCTCTTCATTTGCAACGCCAAAAAATGTTACTGTTCGCAACAGGCACATTCTTTCATTTGCAACGCCAAAAACTGTTGCTGTTTGCAACTGCCGCGTCCGTTCGTTTGCAATGGTTCAGAACTGTTGCTGTTCGTTGTAACGGTCATCTGAAAAAATCGCGTCTCTTCATCAGTTTGCAACGGTCACAAATCCGTATCTATTTAAAAATACTTCTGTTTTAAAATCAATCCATGGCCATATAGGTCCTCCCCCTCGTACAAAATTACCTGACCCTAAGAGCCAATATAGGGATTGCGAGTACTATATAAACAAGAAAATGGACTTATTTTTGGCGATGTGGGATATATCTCATTCACTATTTTTGAAAATTCTAACACCCTCCAAGTTGCCTTTGCGTTTATTACAATCCTCTGCGAGAAAGTGGAATTTCTCTTGATGACTTCTTTCTCTTTAGCATTGAAAGTAGTAGTTATGGTGTGACTACAGTTATATTGTCTATAGAGAACAAGGGTATGTGCATGCTAACATGCACATTACCTTTGCAATAAGCTACCATTTCATGCCAGCGCGAGATGTAGTAAAGTGCATGTAAACAAAGGACAAACCTAAATGTTAGGTCAAGTGCCTCTTAATTGTTTTTACCAATCTGGTTTTCTGCATTTTATGTCTAATCATGATTTCTGCTGTGGTATAAACTTCAGTCTTATTCATTTGATCATATAGCCATAGCCACAGGTTATAATCTAAGGGCTATTCATTCATATCACGTAAGCCATAACATAAGCTAATTATTTTATATGCAGTAGTGTGGACTATTTCTAATACGCACATCAGCTTTTTTTGTGCATGCCCCCATGCACCAACCTAACGTGAAGATGTCAAAGAGCTGCTTGCATTTATTTATTTGTCTCTACTCAACAAGGTGATGAGAATCTTCCCTTTACTTACTAAAGCTTTACGATAATTTACGTACATTGCGTGCATGGAGAGGCTTGATGACCTCCCCATTTGCATATGAGACACCTGTACTGTATCTGGACTCAATTAGTGCTCATATTTGTGGTATGGATGATGGTGATGGTATATGCATGTAATATATCAATCATGCATGGTGTGCATTTCATGCCAGCGCGAGAAAGTGAAATTTCACTTTGAAGTTTCTAGTTTCTATATATAAATTTAAGGTGTTTGACAATCAAGTAAAATAAGGATCTTTCCAGTAGGAAGTTCAAGCATCACCGACTTCCAATGGTGGCACATTATATCAGTCCCTCAGAGTAAACCATATATATCAAGAGTGCTCTCCATCTTTACCTTAGCCTATTGGCTTCCTTCAGTAGTACTAAACGTTAAACGGAATGAGGATAGTTAACACGACAACATTCACATTTTGTTGTCATGATTGTGTATAATTATGGAACATAACAATCAAATACCATAAATTGTATTGTTGATAGAATGTCTGAGTTCATACATTGCTTTAACAAGTGGTTCATGCATAAATTTTAAGGGTCGAGTTACTACTGCAACATTTAGTTTGCGACAAACTAATTAGCAAAAACATGATTCAGATAACCAAGATTGATTTAGATATCAAACTACTCTAGCATCAAGCTACAGAAACTTGTAGTAACTCTTATTCTCCAATAAATGGTTGGCAACTTAAACTAGTTGAAACAAAATAGTCATTAGCAAGACTTAAAGGTCTAAACAAAAGAGAGAGAAAGAAATAGTAGCATAATCGAAATCATAGTTTGATGAATAGAATTGGTTCATCTCTTTATTTGAACCAACAGTTCAGATCAATGTGGGTAATCTTAATCGTAGCAAATAACATTACAGAAGCAAAGAACAGTTGACTGTTTAGGTTAAGCTTATACATGTAGATGCAAAAAAGCTTTTATGAAAACTGAAACTTGAGTGGTAGTAATTATAAGTATGAAAAACAATCATGTAATGTAATTCAAGAAGATCCACGGCAACCCTCCATTCAGTAAACACAGTTTATTACAATATTTAACACCAAAAGTGTAGGGCATATCGAGACAAAAATTTACACAAGGAGGAGAAAGGTTATAGCAAACGAAGCTTCTTCATCTCAAAGAGAACCCTAAACACTCAAATGTCTCAAAGTAGATAAAAATAACAACCCAACCTTTTTGCTTTTTAGATGGTGAAGAAAATAGTGTTTTTAATTTATTAAAAAAAATACGTTGAAGCAAAGCCACGAATAAGTCTGGATATATATTAAATTAAAGCCTCATCTTTTTGAATCTCTTGCGTTGATCAATTATCGCACGAAAGAACATGTCTGCTTCATTATGTCGGAAACAGTACCGAAATTCATACCTTCATTGCATCGGCGTCGCTTGACTCTCAACTTCTTTGGTGCCGGAGGGCATTCAGTAGGTACAGGAATACGGCTACTTGGAGAAGTTGGTGTATGATAGCCATCCTCCACATGATTATCGGCTTCCATAACTTTCTCTTCCAATGGAGTAGTGTTAATTTCATTAGGAGAGATGGACGATCTCAATGGAGAAGAAAGATCGTTGCAAGTTTTAAGTTGATTTTCCATGTTCTCTTGTACTGATTTGAGTGGGCATGGTACTATGTTGATATTGGAGTTATCTAGGTTTGACATTTTTATCAAAAAACAAAAGTAACGATTAATTGTGCAGTAAAACGATGGTAACAATTTTATAAAGAGAAGAATATGGAGAACAAATTGAGAAAGAGGCAGCACAATGAAGGAAATTATTATTGTAGCTTTCTTCTTTGTTCTACCATTTTTATGTTTTTGGTTACCAGCTGTTATATAATAGAATATACGAGAATAGATTGAGAAAGACGGATTACAGATTAGGAAAAAGACAGGGAATGGAGAATTAATGCATACGAGAATAGATTGATATTGGAGTAATGGTAATAAAAGCAACAATTAATGAGAATACGAGGAGCATTATTGCATTACAGTTTAGGCTTTATGGCGCTTAAAATTCTTTGATCTTTTTATGATTATGTATTTTATTATGAGCTCGGTTATAATGTATTAGACGTTTCTGAAATGACTAGTCAACTAGTTGAGGCGCAAGGAGTTCCAATACAATCATATTCAATCCCTGTCAATCAACTGATCAAGGAGACCAGTCGATTGGTCGATGTTTGGAAAAAGGCGTTTCTTTTCAAACAATCGCGTTCACAACCCAAAAGATATGACCTTTCAATCTTATAGAAAAAATTATCTCTCGATCATTAAAAAGACAGATATTTCCCATAATAATCCTTTTCCTCCACTCTTCCTCTCCTATGGTTACTTAAATTGTACAAAAGTTTTACTTAAGTTATAGTTGCATAGGCTATAAATTCAACATTTTTGTTATTGTAGTTCCCAAGATAGTTTGAGATCGCTTTCATTGGAATTAATGCAATCTATTGGCGAGGTTGAATTCTCGAGCTTCACTGTATGTTGGAGATGAATTTGTCATAACTCAAAAGCACCCGCAAGTTTGTTTAAATGGTGGCGATGGCACTTATCATCTTAAAGACTTTGCTTCAAATCAAGTGTCTTAAAGCGATTCCATTCTAACTTCCAATAATTACCATTGTCAACTTGCTAGAAACAAGAAACGCCAGCAACAAATTTAAGACGAAACAACTTAGATAATGGCACCCTACAGTTCGAAGAAGTCGGCTTCCGATTTCACAAAATTAGAGATGTTTGATGACCTCAACTTCGTTCAATGGAAAAAGAAGAGGCATTTCTTATTGGCTGTACTTGTTTATCGGCAAATTTCCTATCGGATTAGAAAACCGCCGATCAATTTTAAATTTAAAAATTACCGCAAGCGTACAACATACAATTCTAGTACGTGGTGAGTACGGGTCGATCCGTTGGGAATTGATTATATTTTAAAATTTCTATTCAATCAAGTTTACCAATATATCTTACTTAAACATTAGATTTATAATTAAATAAATTTACAAAATAAAATATTTTTTAAAATAAATGTACCGATTTATAACCATTAAATCTTTTATACTTAAATTATTAAAGTTTGGAAAAACATTTTCAATTTTTCTCTAAGTCCAAAATTTATGGAAAATTTTGACAGAGCCTACTTTGTACAGAGAGGCTCAGAAGAAAATATAATATCAAATATACAATATACAACTTAAAATTTCCAAAATAATATATCCCAACACGGGAAAACAATATAATAACGCTAGAAACCGAAATCCGAAAACGTACCTATTAGTCAGGCAAACAACGCTTAAATTATGAAACCAAAAGCAGTAGCAATTGCTTCCATAAGCTGCATTTCACTTATATAATCTAAAAGAGTTAACAATTATATAAATGAAATATTTGGAGTTGCTTAAATCAATACAACAATCAACATAGCAACCATCACTTGCACTAAGCAAACAACCATCACATAAAGTCAACACACATCCATCATTCATTCATATCAAACACAATAAATAGTTGTTCGGGTTCAAAACTTTAAATTGTATAAAATGAAAAATAACTACTAAGTGCACCATTTACTCAACAATCTTAGATGGAACTAAATAGATTATTTATTCATCCAACAATTGTAAAGTATCCTTGCCCAAACAACCATAAACCAAACAAACAACAAATTCAAACAATAGATCAAATTCATTATTATTAATTTCATTCCATATATTGTTGGTTGATTTCCTCTTCATTCAGTTAATACTTATCTTTATTAAATTTATTCACATCATGTCAATTCTCTTCTTATTGTATTATATTTATTCATTCATGACTTGATTTCATTTATTTACATTCATTTATTAATAATATTCATGTTCAATTCAGTTACTTGGCATAACCATTTATTTATACTACTTTCATTTCTATTTTATTTATTACCGTGACATTTCAGTTATAACTTAAGTTTACAACAATTTCAACATCAAATTCTTATTTATAAAAGCAAATTTACTGAACATTTTCATTATATAAGTTTAATTGTACAATTTCCATTACATTTTCTTATTAAACATTTCAACTTTTAATATTTGGTAAGTTATATATATGCTTTTAAAGAATGTAATTAAAAGTTATACAAGTTTATTCTATTTCCTTTAATTAATTCATTGTTCAATAAATTTTATCTATGGTTTTTAGATTACACATTCCAACTTCTTTAAATTTTATTTATAACTTAACATTACAATTCTTATTTCATTTAGAGGTTTCAATTTTTTAGTTAAGTTCCAATGCACTACCCTAATTGAAACTATTAATTCATGGAAACTTAAGAGCTAAATACCGGGCCTTATTCAAAATCATTTTAAAATAACAGATAAACATATGCTTGCAATTTATATATCCAATTATATTTAAAACAGTTTAAAAATTATATTTGTTTATCAAAATAAATCTGTAGTAAAACTACTACAGTGGCCTTCCCATTTCGAAACTCGAAAATAAATGTCGATGATGCATGCACTCATCACCGAAATTATTTTCCAGCGATAGAGAGGGAAGTACAGAACTTATTTTTCCAAAAATCTTCCTTAAAACAATTCTAATTATATTGAAGTATTTATATCAGAAAATACTTCTAATAATATTATTACTATATTCCAAAATCATTTAAGAAGAAATTTCCGAAAACCCCGGGACTTAGATTCTAAGTTTCCAATTTCATTTATTTTATTTAAATCTTATTTCAACTATTATTTATAAATTTCATTACCTAACAACCAATATATTGCAACCAAATATATCTTTATAAAATATTTTACTTTATATATAGAAAATATAATAGGCAAAATTATTTCATTCACCTATATTAAAACAAATATTATGTTGGTCTGTCATATTAAGTGTTTAGAAATCCCTATTGATGTCATAGCGTCCCATGCACCAACCAGGATTTATAAATACAAAACGGAACAGATTAACACAATATTAAAACCTTTTATAACACTAACAAATACGCTCTCTCATATATATACACTCAGTGACTCCCATAGGGTATTACTACCTTATTAATAAAGAGTCAGACACCACAAAGCTAAGGTTTATCGCTAAACCAAAGCTCTGATACCAGATGTAACGTCCCACCTTTTTGTACGCTTAAGCAGACACACATGTCGACTTAAACCATACAAAAGGGCGGATTGTTATGGGGTAAATAAGAAAAAAGTGGAGAAATAAAAGAAACAAAATAGAATCTTGCAGCGGAACGATAAAATATAATAATCAAATAACAGTTCATGAAGCTGTTTTACAAAACATTTTATTATACTTATACAATACATATCAGAGTTACACATACCAAAAAATGATAATTAATGCAGCAGAATACAATGGTGTAGTGGAATATAATAAATAGTAGTAATAAAATCTTCGTCTTCATCCTCCAAAAATAGGGCCTTCAAATCCTGAAATGCTCAGGCTGACCCGAGCGAATTGAAAAGACAAACACTCGAGTCAGAACTAAAAGATCTTATGTAAGTTAAATCAATGAAATAAATATGAGTGTAAACGGCGTCAGAGATGTTTATGGGGTTTGACATCTCCTATCCAGTGTCTAACGTGAGTGCAGTAACTTAAGAAATGTGCGGGATTCACATCTCTTAAGGATCCGTTAAACTATCTACTATGTAGTAATATTTGCTATTATAATAATGTCTAATCATAAAATAAACATACTTTTTAATAGCGTCAAGGGGTTACCCATATAGCCCTTAACACGTAATAGTCCCAGTAGTCTATCCAGTATTAGAATACTCCCAAAATAGGGGCTACCCTCGATACTCCACAGGCTTTGGGAGAAATCACAAATTCCGATCGCACCTCCTCGCCATTGATTCAAGCACCAATTCCGAAAACAAACACTAGACGCAGATTCGAATTGTTGAGATATACGCTATATAATTTTTCTGAATTTTTCTAAGGAGTTTGAAATTTTAGATTTGAATTTGATCCGTGTTTGGATCTAAAATTTGTTTGTCTGCCATTGAGGAGGAGAGATAGTTGGATTACGTACAGACAAATGAGAAATAGAGGTAGGCTAGGGTTTATAACAGGTATTTATAGAGAAAGCTGAAATAGAATAAATGGAATTTACTTTATCTCCAATTATTAATTACCATCAGTTAAGCTCTTAACATTTGTTCCCTAAATTTAATTGCACTACATTAGATACTGCATAAATTCTTATTTATATAACATTAAGGTTCTTTTAACTCTGATTTATTTCCAATTTTATTAAAATTTGATTTCTCATTTCAATTAATAGACTGGATAAACGGGCAACACATTAATATCGCCATCGTTTACTTTTAACTGTGTTCATAAGTTTATTGTTTACAAACACAAGTTACTCATTTACAAAATTTCAATTTCGTAATCACATTCAATCTATTTTGTATTACTTCATTGGTTTATATATACTTTGAATTCATTTAATCACCACTAATTGAGTCAATTACTGCAATTGCTTTCGAATTAAATTTTTGAACTAAACAAATCAGTAACTTATACAATTGTAACCATTAAAAATTTAATCAACTTTAAGTTTATTACTTTCAAGCAAATAATATGATTACTTATAGAACATTGACTTCTTATTTATTTTAATCCAAATTCATTAATTTATTAATGCTTACATTTATTTCTATATCCAATTTGTTACAACTTTACCTATAATTAACACTATTTCTTTTATTTAGGTTATTATTTCAAACATAGATCACAAGCTTACATTCCTTTATACTATCTTAGGGAACCAATGTACATTTCTAATACTTTATTGCATTTATTGAAATCAAATTTCCAAATTTACTAAATACAACAAATTATGACCTTACAGTTATTTTAATTTATTGGGATTGCGCAAAAAATTATTTATTAACATAATTGCATTAATTTATATTCAGTAACCAATGAATCAATATATATTTCACACATAAATACACTGATTGTATTGGTTTATACTATATTCCATCTTAAACTAAGTTATAACATTTGAATCATTATATTAAATTGGAAATGTTCATTCACGTTCATTACTTATTAACTTGCAATAACGTATTTCTTTAATTTACATCTAATTACTGTTAACCATGTTTTTATGGCATAATCAATTCAATACTTACCTCTAATTTCTCATATTCAATTTATATCTAGGTATAAACCTTCACTACTCCATTTATTACTTTACATAATAAAATAACATTTAAACTCATAAATGTAATACCCAATTGACTTCCAATCAAAGTTTATACATATTTCAAACCACTATTGTAATTACTCCCAGAACATTGGTTTTATTAAATGACCATTTATTATAATTTAATTTCCTTAATTAAATCCAATGTTTACATTTCTTTTCACATTCCAAATTTTATAACTAAGTATACATCTACATTATTCCCAACTTACAAAATTTGAATTAATTACTATTTATTAGTTGCTTTACTGATCAATTCAATAATTGCACTGGTTTCTCTTATATTAAATTTATTACCCAACATTCCTATATTCATCTTAGATTTGTTTAAATGGCTATATTCTAGAATGTGAAATCTTGTCTATTACACATATTAATTTAGGTTTGAAAACTAATTAATAAAGTTTCCTTAGTCCAATCCTTTTTACCAATTTAATTTACATTCACACTTCCGTTATTATTTCAACAATCATTAAAAAGTAACGTTTATCAACAACACAAACATTATGATTTATTTATCTAACATTGATTGTATAAGTTTCCCATTTATTACGTATTATAGTATCAATTGATATAATTTAAAATCTGTTTCCCAAATCTATTACTTTTCAATCAATTAAAACTTCACAATTGTTTATATCAATTGGGATTTACACTACATTTATTATTTATCAACTTGTTCTAACCTTATTACCTAAATTTACGTTCAGTTACTATTGAGCAATACTATTTCATTTCATTCGATAATTCCAATAGTTTTACTCAAATTCCCGTTATTGTAAACCTTATTTGTTCATTAAAATTAAATTTTGATTCCAATTAAATCAACAAATTCAACATGCAATTTATAATAGTTATTTACAAGTATGAATGGAATTAACATTTAGTTCAAATATTATCTCAGTTTACATTAACATAATAATTTATTACCTTTAATGAATTTAATCCCCAATTTATTACATGCAATCAATTTGACCTTACATACTTCAATATTCCCACCTTCATCTTAATTCTAATACAGTTGTGAGAGGGTTTCTTGCATCCATGGCGACTAGGATTCCTCATTTCCGTCGGCTCTAACTTTTCATTCTTTCATGCATTTCATTTTCGGCATTTCCATTTCATTCTTGTCCACGTTCTCTTCATCTTCCCTCGTTTTTCAAACCCTAGCTTTCGCTATAACTGCAAATTATCCCTCTTTCGCATCACCCTGCTCTAGTGCTCTAAGTTCTACTGCTTCTGTTGTCGGCCGCTCTGAAATTGCCAGCTAGAACTCTCCCGTATGCGGCCTTCGGTAGTTCTGAAATATCGAGCTGAGTTATTTGGCTTGGATTTGGAAGTACAAATTCGCTTTCGCTTCGTTCTAGTGGGGATCCTTGGTAGGGTTGTTTTTTGTTGGTTGTGGGGTTTACATTGGAATTCTTATCGGTGATTTGTCTTCTGATCTTGTCAGCTTTTGGAGTTTGAGTTGCCTGTTGTATCCTTTGGCCTTGCTATTTTTTCATCACCCTATCTGTTTAACTCGGCGATTGCTAGTGCAATGAGGTTCTCCTTGATGTGGTGGCTTGCGGTACTTTACTGAGCATCTCTGGCTATTTGCTCTATTTCAGGCATCTTTGGTTGCACTGGTTGGTAAGAGCAAGGTTTTGGGCTTGCTGTTGATTCTTATTCCGGTTGATTATGCTTCTCTGGGCATTTCATGCTCTGTTTGTAATGTTTCCATGGTGATATTTGTTTATGCAGCAAGTTTTTAGTGTTTGTGCTAGGTTGGTATGTAGCCGGTCTATATCTTTCCAGTTTGTGGTCATAGTTGTTAGGTTGTGTGTGTTATCCTTGTTTTGTTTGTTAGATTGCACTGGTCTTTGTCTCCTTTTTGTTTGTCATTTTATCAGGGTAGATGGTTTTGTTAGACAATGACATTTGGTGACGTGATCCTACTAATTGGTATGGTATCTACGTGGTGATTGTAAAAAAAAAATCTTAATTCTAATACACTATAGTATCGAATTTCAATTTCTCACAATAAACCCATTTATTATAAATTGCATACCCATTTATTATTTCAAATAAATAGATTGATTCAATTCAACTCTTTTATTAAGTCTATATTAATCAATATAATATTTCATTAGTTAATTCAAATCTTACCTTTAATTACTTATTCCATTTTATACCCAAGTGCAACAATTTACCCTATTTCATTATTATTGATTTCACTTCAATTGTAATAATTAGTTTTAATAACCATTGCTACACTTAATTCTTAACATTTACTTTATTATCAATTATAAAATTTTTATTTCTTTTTAAATTTAGTTACAAAAATCTTATTAAAATGACAAATTTAATTAACGAAATTTACGGGTCATTACACATAAGAATTTGAAATTATATTGATTTTCACAACTATCGTAAAATCATGTGAGTAGAGAAACTCGGACATTTTCAAGAATGTTTTTATTTTCTTTTTTGGATTTTTTTATAAAGGAAAACTATTCACCAAAAGGAATTTATTTCTTTGAAAAGGGAAATTTGATTTTTTTTTTGGATTTTCAATTTTTTTTGAAAAGGTTTTATTTATTTATTTATTTTCTTTTCTAAAAAAACTAACTTCAAATTTTTTTTTGGATTTTTGATTTTGATTGAAAAAATTTCAAAATAAAGGATTTAAAAACTAAACTAAGAAATATTTACAATTTTTTTAGTTTTGGCTTTTGAATTTTTTTTTAAATATCTATGAACTAATGTAACTAAATGAATGCAAATGACTTAATTAAAAATTTCCTATCCTAACCCAAAATTGTATAATCACACTTTTTCTTAATCCAACAAGATAGTTCTCAGCTAGGTAACGGACAAGATTTATCGGTGCACTATAAATCACCATAGCAATGCAACCGAAGGTTTAAGTACCTTCAGAAAAACAATCGATATAATATTTATGAATCACCGCAATATTTATAACTGATTATTTCTCTACTGTAGCCTAGACACCAAGAAAATAAATTGTCGAAAGAAGACAACTTGTCAATATACAATTAAGCCTTAGGTGAGCTCGTGACACCCTTAAGATGTCTAACCGTTATTATTAGTTAAGTTCTAAGATGAAATGCAAAATTGAATTTAAATGTGTATTAACAATGAAACTACGAATGAGATTTGATTTTTGTTTTTGATTTTTTTTAAAATGCAAGAAACCTACAATGCAAAGCAAAAAACAAGTGATAAGAGCACGATACCGGAGCGTGCAGAATTTATTAGCAATTTACTTTAAAAGCGGCAAAAAAATTATAAGCAAGGAAGCAATTTATTTTTGGCAGCAGTTCTTCTCCTTCTGATTTCCTGCTTTGGCAACTTGAAATTTAAAAACAAGATATATACAAAACCTTAAATATATATACACACACATCAATGAAAAAACTAAAAGAATGAAAAACAAAACAAATTAAACCAAAACAATTGAAAACAACCCTTTTTTTGTTTTTTTAAGGAATAAAATAAATGAAACCAAAATAACTTCTCTATTTTTTTTAAAAGAAAGATGAAAAAAGAAAAAACTTTAAACTTAAAGCTAGATAATAAAAAAAACAAAAGTAAAAAAAGAAAGGAAAGCAAATTCTCCCCAAATAACAGTGTAAGGGATAAATAAACAACCCGGCCCGGCCCGCTTCACTAATACAAAATCAAAAGAAATCCCCAATTGAATTCACTAATAAAAAAATGCCCGCTTCAGTATTTTTTTTTGTTGAATAACACTTCTCAATCTCAATTCTCGAAATCAAAGTGTTCGTAAGTTCCCAAGTTCCAATGCGCCAAAAACTTGTTCGTGGTTCGACTATTACGGAGGTTGGCTGCAGTGAAATTTGGTTTAAACATGTTAAAATACCCTACATGCTCATTTATTTATTTAAAATAGATTAAATATGGAAGTAAAAATATGCACATTTACGTGCACATCAGTACTTAAAGTCATATATGCATATACAATGCTAAAAACAAAGAAGAAAGAGAACAAAACTATAACTGTGATGAGAGCCTGACTCAAATGGAAACAAGATTATTACATATGCAAAGGGGACATATGCAATGCGATGACTGATACATTGTTTGATTTATTTTATGAGAAACTGACTACTAAAGATGCTACAGTGCTTTCGAGGCTAAGTTCTTGTAAAGAACACAACATGTAAAAAAATTCTTACCACAAAAGATATCAATTATGAAATAATTGATGTTAGGTCAGTAATGGATTGATTTAATAACATCATGCATATTCCAAATCAATTCAACCAACGTAACATTAATAGGAAACTAAAGTCTCGGCCACTATAGACAAACTTCCTCAATCTTGGAAAGATAAAAGAAAAACACTTGAATAGAAGAAGGAAGATATAAGTTTAGAGAAGCTCGCACAATATCTGTAACTGAAGGAAAATTGAGGCAAAATAAAATAATGAAATGGAGGATTTACGAAAAGTCAACACAATTGAGGAAAAGGAGGCAAATAATGCCTCGGAACGCTCATTTAATCGAAAGAGGAAATTTTAGAGCAACAATGTGACGCCCCACCTCTATACCCACGCTAGCCAAGAACACTACGGTGTAGTGCTGTCAACTAGCATGGAGAATAAGGCTATTGAAGAGCGACCATCTATGTAGTTGCTTTGTGCGAGCACCGATATGTCAAATAGAATAACATGCATTTTTATTACAGGAGGAAATCCGACATACCGATACAAACTCAAAGTTACTGCACAGTGGCTATAATAGTTTAGGACAATAGATATAAAAATAACACAGATAACATAAATGCGGAATACAGATGGAACGAAAAGTCTCATATATATAATAACTGATATCAGTTACAATACATTTGACATAATACAAATGATACAACTACAACTGTCGACTCAAGAAGTTATATATACAAGTACATTATCGACTAATATACATGAATACATTATCATCTTAAAACAGACACACTGACTACTACAACAAGACGAAGACCACTTCAAATGATATAAAAAGTCTTCATAGCTCTAGCAGCAACCCAAAGCTAAAAATCTACAACCTGTAAATACTCGGTCTGACCCGAGTATTACATTCAAAAGAAAATAATACCCGGATCAGTCTAATTCAAACTCAGTTATTAGCGCATAGAAGCAATAATAATCAATCTAGATGACAGTCACAGAAATCTCGTATATCCAACTCTCGATACGAGAATTGGATAACGGCAGATATAACACTAAGCAGTGTAAATCAACAAATCAGAAATCTCAAAAAGATCAATCAAATCAAATTTCTATGTGGCTGCAGTACACGCACGCGTGCACTGCCTCGCCACACAGTACGTGAAATCATCACGACGGTGAAAAATAACAGCAATCAAAACTGTAGAAGTTAACATAAATAAACTTACAGGGTCAAACCCAGGTCTTTGAGACCAGATTCAACTCGTTGTAAAATTTCACAAATCAACTTGAAACAATCAAGAACCGACAAACCAAACTCAACCAACTCAAGCGAAAAGGAAGCGGTGAACAAGTTCACGCTTCAGTTCAAAACTGTGATATCGAACAAGCCATAACCATAGTCAATAGCCAAAGCAACTCGAACAAGCCTGGTAAAGAAACCAGACTCAGGATCACCAAAAAGAAACATGCATGGTGACTCAAATCAATGCATATCAATTATCGAAAAGAGCAGACTTCACAGTACTAATACAAGTGAAGTGTTCAACCAACGTGGACAATGCAAGTGCAGGCTATATGTAGCACCGAGTGCAAAGGAGAAAATCAGTGCATAAAGATTTCACTGTGCAATCCAGCGAATATAAAATATGTACACAATTGAATGTACATAACAGACTGCCCAAGACAAAATGGGTCAGAGGGGTGAAGGTGAAACTGGACATTATACTAAAGGTAAGGTAGCACAGCAAGGCCCAGCAAACAACCGAACACAGGCCAGTTACAACTAATCAATGCCAACAATAACTAGAAGTGTGGATACCAAGTGATACAAATGAAGTGCATAAGCACAACCGGGTCAAAACAGCAATTACATAAGGAGATAGACCAGGTCAGTACATATGCAATATGGATATGTAAGCCTACACTTTTAACATGTATAGCTTCAATGAAATGATCTAAAACAACTAAGGAAGTTCTCTAAGTCAATGGTAATACACTGAGATGCAGACTAGTCTGGAAATCACTCAGAAATGAACACAAAAATAGTCAGACTCGAGTACACAATGTCTATAGTCATAAGTGATACCAAGTGCAACAAGCAGTAGCATGCAAGTGCAGACCACAAAGGCAAAGCCTTAACATCAGATCTGAAACAAAGTTAGTGAATGAACATAGATAAACCAAGCAGTGACAGTGCCAGAATCACAGAGTCAAATTCAAATCCAGGCAATACTAAGTTCGAACAAAGGCTAAGTCATAAAGTATATTCAGTTCAAAATCAATGTTGAAGCTACAAAGAAAAGGGTCAATTTCAGGTATCAAAGCAGCTGATCAAACATGTACACGTGAATGGCAAAAGAACTACACAATGAAGCATGAATGCTACTGGGAACAAGATGAAGACTACACAAATAAGCTCAGCTAACACATCAAACCAAGGTCAAACCCAAGTCTCAAAAATAGGTTCAACTCAAGGCCAATGAACATCAAAAGTTCAACCGGAATGGTATCAAATTTAATACAACATGGTACAACAGCAAAACGGGGTAGTTCAGGTATCACCGTTGAGAATAAGGCACGGTACCAAAACAAAAAGGCAAAGGCCCAAAACATTGGAACGGTCAGAACCACTATCAAAGCAATGGTGACCGCTGACTATAATACAAAGTCATGAAATTTCCTTCACACAATCAAGTGACAGAAGTTAGTGGGTGTCACAAGATAAAGCAATGGACAATGTAATTCGATAGTAAGCCATAAAACCGAGACAACTCACGAAATCCTTCAAAGCCAAGGAAAACAACGGCCATACCAAAAATCGAAGAAATCATTGATCATTTCAAAAATTCAAAACGAAGATCGCGTGGCAGAGCAAAAACAACAACATTGAACGAAATCGAACAAGTCGAGAAACCTGAACCATCACAATTCAAAAACCATATACAAATGAAAACGAGGGGTTCAAACCCAAATTAAGCGAACCATCAATTACTAAATCACTTAAATCCCAAGTCACGAAAATCGAACACACGAACGAAGTCAAGATAGTCACGTAACAGTTCGAATTAGATGTGAGTTGAACTCACCTCAGTTCGGTCGAGAGTTGATGTTTTGAAGCTTCAATCCAGCTGAAATCATCTCGCGTGACGATGATTTGAAAACGAGATCGTGTAGCCCTAATTCCTTCTCGAACGAACGAGCTAAAAGTTTTTGAAGCCGCCATTATTTCGTTCGTTTTGATTTAGGGTTAGTGAATGTGAAAATTGAATGGAGGGAACGGGTTTAATTATTACACGGTTTTAAAACAAAGGATAGGCTCCATTTCAAATGTCATCAACACTTAACCAACCTTTTATTAAAGAATTTCACAACTCTAAAAAGGATTTAAATCGATTCAAATCTGCAATAGCACTTAACAATCGATTTCAATCGTCTAGAGACGAAATTTAATTGGTACGAAATACTGGGTTGTTACAGACTCAATTCCTTAAAGAAATTGCGTCCTCGCAATCATAAGGAATAAATAGATAAAAGGTAACAACCATAAGAGCATGGCAATGTCAAATGCATAAGCAAAGCAAATGTTAGCAGGGAAGTATTAGATATAAAATCAAAAGGTTCGACTGCTTCAAATCAAAAGAATCAACATCGACTAACAAAAGCAAGAACAATCGAGTTCCAGCAATAAAAAGAAAAGGAAAAACAGAGCAGAAATCACGCACTGCACGAATTGAATGTGAGTAAATCAAATTACTCACCTGAATCGCTAGAGAAAAAGACGAAGCTCAAATCTCAAAATCGCAAATATTCAATCATCACAAACGATAATCGAATTTTCAAATCGCAAATAGGTTTAACTATCAAAAATGATAATCAAATTTCACAAATATCTGATTTTCAAAAAGATAATCAGAAACACAAACATTCGATTAATCAAATCGAAAAATATTTAATTATCTCAAACGATAATCAAATTTCACAAATATCTGATTATCAAAAACGATAATCAGAAACACAAACATTCGATTAATCAAATCGAAAAATATTTAATTATCTCAAACGATAATCAAATTTCACAATTATCTGATTATCAAAAACGATAATCAGAAACACAAACATTCGATTAATCAAATCGAAAAATATTTAATTATCTCAAACGATAATCAAATTTCACAAATATCTGATTATCAAAAACGATAATCAAAAACACAAACATTCGATTAATCAAATCGAAAAATATTTAATTATCTCAAACGATAATCAAATTTCACAAATATCTGATTATCAAAAAACGATAATAAAAAACACAAACATTCGATTAATCAAATCGAAAAATATTTAATTATCTCAAACGATAATCAAATTTCTCAAATATCTGATTATCAAAAACGATAATCAGAAACACAAACATTCGATTAATCAAATCGAAAAATATTTAATTATCTCAAACGATAATCAAATTTCACAAATATCTGATTATCAAAAACGATAATCAGAAACACAAACATTCGATTAATCAAATCGAAAAATATTTAATTATCTCAAACGATAATCAAATTTCACAAATATCTGATTATCAAAAACGATAATCAGAAACACAAACATTCGATTAATCAAATCGAAAAATATTTAATTATCTCAAACGATAATCAAATTTCACAAATATCTGATTATCAAAAACGATAATCAGAAACACAAACATTCGATTAATCAAATCGAAAAATATTTAATTATCTCAAACGATAATCAAATTTCACAAATATCTGATTATCAAAAACGATAATCAGAAACACAAACATTCGATTAATCAAATCGAAAAATATTTAATTATCTCAAACGATAATCAAATTTCACAAATATCTGATTATCAAAAACGATAATCAGAAACACAAACATTCGATTAATCAAATCGAAAAATATTTAATTATCTCAAACGATAATCAAATTTCACAAATATCTGATTATCAAAAACGATAATCAGAAGTCGTAAATATTCAATTAACGAGTCCGGAATTAACCGAAGTAGTAAAAGTATGGTTCCATACTCCTTACTTTTGCTAAATCGTTTAAATCACTTTATCGTTTCCTTGAAAGTGCAAAATTGTGTGTTTTAAAAATAACATTTCACATTCTCAAACGGACAAGTCTGGAATTAAGCGAATCAGTAAAAGAAAGGGGTCATAGTCCTCGATTTTGCTGAAACGTTTAAATCGCTTCCTCGTTCTTTTGAAAATTGTAAACTGTAAAAATTTTGAAAACAATTTTAATTTATATTTTTGAAACAACTTTTAAAAATAAAGAGTTTTGAAAACACGTGATTAAATTAGCAATATCAGTAGCAACTTAGATAAGGAAATTGCACTTCTTAAAGTACAGTAAAAACGGACAACAAATTCAGCATTGCGGGAGAACCGCTTGTAAATCCATTTTAAAATTGACGGTTACTGAAGTTAACACGTCAAAATTTCATCAAAATAACTGGCATCAAAGTATAATACCAATGAATTTTCATTCATCAAAAATGTCACAAGAATCTTCTCAAAGATAGAAAGGGATATCATACCCTAAACTTGTATTCATAACAAGTCAATAACACATGAATTCACCAACGCACAAAAATTGATAAAACTTATCAATAAAAATCACGAAAGTTGGTGAAGCACAAAATCTAGAAATCATCACAAGAAATCCAGAAATCACAAAGAGGGGGAGGCCTAACAGAAAACGGGAGTATGAAAACTCCAAAACACCGGTATCACAAGAATCTTTTCAAAGATAAAATAGGGTATCATACCCTAAACTTGTATTCATAACAAGTCAATGACACACGAATTCACCAATGCACAAAAATTGATAAACATATCAATAGAAATCACGAAAATTGGTGAAGCACAAAATTCCAGAAATCATCACAAGAAATCCAGAAATCACAAGAGGGGGGGAGGCCTATCACAAGATGGGAGTATGAAAACTCCAAAACACCGGTATCACAAGACGAGACGCTATCTCATGGTGGCTAACCATTAAAGTTTCACACAGGAATGGTCCGAAGACCGTGGGGCGCTACCCCACGTATGTGATGGTGGAACATCACACAAAGCGGGGTTTAGTCTCCCTCGTAGACAAAAAGACATCGCACAATCGCTAGTCTAAATCATAAAAAGGAAAAGGGGAAGGCCTATCACAAAATGGGAGCATGAAAACTCACCGACCGGTATCACAAGACGAGAAGCTATCTCATGGAAGCCATCCATTAAATTTTCACACAGGAATGGTCCGAAGACCGTGGGTCGCTACCCCACATGTGTGAGTCGGAATCACACAGATTGAGGTCTAGGCTAACCGAAAAGCAAAAAGGTATGTGTGAGTGGAATCACACAAGTGGTGTCTAGCCTAACCTCGCAAACAAAAAGGTATGTGTGAGTGGAATCACACAAATGGTGTCTAGACAATCCTCAAGGCCCAAGAGATATGTGTGAGACGGAATCACACCGATGAGGCCTAGTCTAACCGTGCAATATGTGTGAGACGAAATCACACAATGGTGTCTAGACAATCCTCAAAGCCCAAGAGATATGTGTGAGACGGAATCACACCGATGAGGCCTAGCCTAACCGTGCAGAGAAAGAGACATCGCACATTTGCTAGTCTAAATCACAAAAATGATCGTCATGATCATTAAGTGTCAATTACACTAAGTTAGTAAATATAAGAGTTAATCTTCATGTCCCATAACCACTTGTTTAACTCAAATATTTACGAACAAACTGTAGGTCTTCACTAGAAAATTGTCACAAAAGGTTCAATCGAACAAGTCCAGGAGTTAACCGACGAAGTAAACGCAAGCGTTTCATACCACTTGTTTTACTAGGCCGTTTAATTCAATTTCTCATACGAGTGAAATAAAGGCTTGTATAGACTAATAGATTGGAAAACGGTTTAAGAAAAAGAGCTTTGTAGTAAAATAGTTTTGAAATCGTTTGGAGAAAAAGGATTTTAATATTTACTACTAGTATAGAAAACCTTTATATTTTTAAATTGACAAATCACAAAAATGATTGTAGAAACAATCAATCACAAGAATTCACATACAAAGATGTGAATAGAATCCAAAGAAATCGATTCCAAATTCATCAAAGTAGGAATACGCAAAAATTCCTGAAATAGAAGTTATCAAAGTCGACAAAGGTGATAACAACTAATTGAAAAAGAAAAATCGATTATCAATTGGAAAATCAAAGCAAAATGGGCATAAATGCATAAATGACTTCAACAAAAATAAGAGTCAAGTCAATGTCAAAGTCAACAATTAATGATCACTGTCAAGTACAAAATGAATCAATATCATCAAAGAATCCAACGGCAAACAAAATCAGAGTCTTAAAAATCAAGAAATTAGCAATTTCTCAAAAACAAAGTGACCGAAGTCGAATGGAATTTCAAGATGAGGAAAACACAAAATATCAAGTTCAAAATCGCTGAGATTCAAACTAGATGTGAATGAGAAATCAAAATCACTCAATTTGCAACTGGTCCAGCTATTTTTCATCACAGTGTAACAGGTACACAATGACACCCATAGCATAGCACAAAAGTGGAACAAAGTCCAGAAGTCAAAATGGCTTTAATTTGCCAAGTTAAAACAAAATCAACATCGGCTAAATCAATTCAAAGCCGGAAACACAAGAACAAAATTCTCACCATCAAAAATCCAATTTGAGTTCGCAAAGCAAACGGTGGCAGAAGCCAAAATACTTTTACGAAATCAAAATCAAATGCACAGGAATAAGCATTAGGAATTCATACCTAACAGTCAAAAATAATCATATGTAAAGATGAGAGATAAAACATCGACTAATAGTTGTAACACATGTTCCATCTAAGTTATGTTTTATAATTGTCCTAAACCCCAGGCTCGAATACCAAGCTGTGACGCCCCACCTCTATACCCACGCTAGCCAAGAACACTACGGTGTAGTGCTGTCAACTAGCACGGAGAATAAGGCTGTTGAGGAGCGACCATCTATGTAGTTGCTTTGTGCGAGCACCGATATGTCAAATAGAATAACATGCATTTTTATTACAGGAGGAAATCCGACATACCGATACAAACTCAAAGCTACTGCACAGTGGCTATAATAGTTTAGGACAATAGATATAAAAATAACACAGATAACATAAATGCGGAATACAGATGGAACGAAAAGTCTCATATATATAATAACTGATATCAGTTACAATACATTTGACACAATACAAATGATACAACTACAACTGTCGACTCAAGAAGTTATATATACAAGTACATTATCGACTAATATATATGAATACATTATCATCTTAAAACAGACACACTGACTACTACAACAAGACGAAGACCACTTCAAATGATATAAAAAGTCTTCATAGCTCTAGCAGCAACCCAAAGCTAAAAATCTACAACCTGTAAATACTCGGTCTGACCCGAGTATTACATTCAAAAGAAAATAATACACGGATCAGTCTAATTCAAACTCAGTTATTAGCGCATAGAAGCAATAATAATCAATCTCAATATAGTTGACAGTCACAGAAATCTCGTATATCCAACTCTCGATATGAGAATTGGATAACGGCAGATATAACACTAAGCAGTGTAAATCAACAAATCAGAAATCTCAAAAAGATCAATCAAATCAAAATTCTATGTGGCTGCAGTACACGCACGCGTGCACTGCCTCGCCACACAGTACGTGAAATCATCACGATGGTGAAAAATAACAGCAATCTAAACTGTAGAAGTTAACATAAATAAACTTACAGGGTCAAACCCAGGTCTTTGAGACCGGATTCAACTCGCTGTAAAATTTCACAAATCAACTTGAAACAATCAAGAACCGACAAACCAAACTCAACTAACTCAAGCGAAAAGGAAGCGGTGAACAAGTTCACGCTTCAGTTCAAAACTGTGATATCGAACAAGCCATGACCGTAGTCAATAGCCAAAGCAACTCGAACAAGCCTGGTCAAGAAACCAGACTCAGGATCACCAGAAAGAAACATGCATGGTGACTCAAATCAATGCATATCAATTATCGAAAAGAGCAGACTTCATAGTACTAATACAAGTGAAGTGTTCAACCAATGTGGACAATGCAAGTGCAGGCTATATGTAGCACCGAGTGCAAAGGAGAAAATCAGTGCATAAAGATTTCACTGTGCAATCCAGCGAATATAAAATATGTACACAATTGAATGTACATAACAGACTGCCCAAGACAAAATGGGTCAGAGGGGTGACGGTGAAACTGGACATTATACTAAAGGTAAGGTAGCACAGCAAGGCCCAGCAAACAACCGAACACAGGCCAGTTACAACTAATCACTGCCAACAATAACTAGAAGTGTGGATACCAAGTGATACAAATGAAGTGCATAAGCCCAACCGGGTCCAAACAGCAATTACATAAGGAGATAGACCAGGTCAGTACATATGCAATATGGATATGTAAGCCTACACTTTTAACATGTATAGCTTCAATGAAATGATCTAAAACAACTAAGGAAGTTCTCTAAGTCAATGGTAATACACTGAGATGCAGACTAGTCTGGAAATCACTCAGAAATGAACACAAAAATAGTCAGACTCGAGTACACAATGTCTACAGTCATAAGTGATACCAAGTGCAACAAACAGTAGCATGCAAGTGCAGACCACAAAGGCAAAGCCTTAACATCAGATCTGAAACAAAGTTAGTGAATGAACATAGATAAACCAAGCAGTGACAGTGCCAGAATCACAAAGTCAAATTCAAATCCAGGCAATACTAAGTTCGAACAAAGGCTAAGTCATAAAGTATATTCAGTTCAAAATCAATGTTGAAGCTACAAAGAAAAGGGTCAATTTAAGGTATCAAAGCAGCTGATCAAACATGTACACGTGAATGGCAAAAGAACTACACAATGAAGCATGAATGCTACTGGGAACAAGATGAAGACTACACAAATAAGCTCAGCTAACACATCAAACCAAGGTCAAACCCAAGTCTCAAAAATAGGTTCAACTCAAGGCCAATGAACATCAAAAGTTCAACCGAAATGGTATCAAATTCAATACAACATGGTACAACAGCAAAACGGGGTAGTTCAGGTATCACCGTTGAGAATAAGGCACGGTACCAAAACAAAAAGGCAAAGGCCCAAAACATTGGAACGGTCAGAACCACTATCAAAGCAATGGTGACCGCTGACTATAATACAAAGTCATGAAATTTCCTTCACACAATCAAGTGACAGAAGTTAGTGGGTGTCACGAGATAAAGCAATGGACAATGTAATTCGACAGTAAGCCATAAAACCGAGACAACTCACGAAATCCTTCAAAGCCAAGGAAAACAACGGCCATACCAAAAATCGAAGAAATCATTGATCATTTCAAAAATTCAAAACGAAGATCGCGTGGCAGAGCAAAAACAACAACATTGAACGAAATCGAACAAGTCGAGAAACCTGAACCATCACAATTCAAAAACCATATACAAATGAAAACGAGGGGTTCAAACCCAAATTAAGCGAACCATCAATTACTAAATCACTTAAATCCCAAGTCACGAAAATCGAACACACGAACGAAGTCAAGATAGTCACGTAACAGTTCGAATTAGATGTGAGTTGAACTCACCTCAGTTCGGTCGAGAGTTGATGTTTTGAAGCTTCAATCCAGCTGAAATCATCTCGCGTGACGATGATTTGAAAACGAGATCGCGTAGCCCTAATTCCTTCTCGAACGAACGAGCTAAAAGTTTTTGAAGCCGCCATTATTTCGTTCGTTTTGATTTAGGGTTAGTGAATGTGAAAATTGAATGGAGGGAACGGGTTTAATTATTACACGGTTTTAAAACAAAGGATAGGCTCCATTTCAAATGTCATCAACACTTAACCAACCTTTTATTAAAGAATTTCACAACTCTAAAAAGGATTTAAATCGATTCAAATCTGCAATAGCACTTAACAATCGATTTCAATCGTCTAGAGGCGAAAGTTAATTGGTACGAAATACTGGGTTGTTACAAACAAAAACTTCCAGAATAAAAAACCAAGAAAGTTAATATTTATTTCAGTTGTGAAAGGCCGGGTAACTTTAGAAGAGATTGTTGCTTTCTTAAAGAGAAAAAACAATCGTCAAAAAAACAATTTTGTAGCCGTTTTATCTAAAATCAACATGATTGAAAGGGAAGACTTTAGGTGGATCGACTGTAATGCTAATAAGCTATGCATTTAAGCCTAGCTAAAGCGCTTATCGCACTTTGACCACAATTCTTTTTCAATTTAGCGCTGTCAAACAATAGATCCATCTAAAGCCATACTATTTTTCTATTATATTCGTTAAATCAGGGGTGTTGATGTAATTTTTTGTCACTCCTAACACCCTAATGTCTGAAGGCAATCTCCAAAGTTTAAGTAAAATAAAATGGTTTGACCATAGGCTAAGTGTCGAGGCTGAAGGTTAATAGTAAATATAAGTGTTGAAATAGTAAAGACAAGAGAATTTATAGTGCTTCGAGAGCCTGGTCTTTGCATCCACTGTTGAGAAGTTTCTTTAGTTCTTTAGTCAATAGTCGAAAGGCTTTACAACGCTAATGTTGCTATGTCCTCTATTAATGAGTTATAATAGAATCTTAAGTCCAAAAAAGAAACTGAGATTGAAAATGATTTTACTTAATTGCTTCAGTTTTTGTTGTCTTATCATTCTTCTTTTTCCTTTTAAGTCTCTCGTAAATGGGGTTGTGGCCCTCTATTATAGTGATCTTGTACCTTTGCATTTAGAAGAGCGCTTTTGTTGAATTGCCGACATAGCCCACCTATGGGGCTACGATTTGGACATGCATTTTTTCTATATTGATTTAGGCACCTTCACCTTTATACTTTTTAGCATTAGGTTATCTGAGCCACCGTTCTATCTTTAGGCCAGTTGAGCTATTGGTCTAGGTGTATATAGAGACACTCTTGGGCCTAAGTGGAGAAAGCTTCGGTCTCGCATACTTCATGAGGTTTTCTGGGCCATTGCTTTTGGTTATGGTTGCTTGGAGCCATTGCTTTAAGCAATGACACTCATAGGGTCTTAGTATACGATTCAGAGGCTACACGTCTTCTTGGTATTTGACTAGAAGCATTGTGCTTGTATACTTTATCTTTCATTTTAGAACCAACCTGATGGATCATATTTTCGGTTGGGCCATATTATGCTTTCAGAGTAGCTTGATCTGAATCGTAGTAACCACTTTTCGAGACAAGTGACCCCTTTCATCCTCGGTTTTCAATGTAATCTAGACCATTTTTTACATCAAATATTATTCGGCTAGTTGTTTTCGGCTCGGCATCTAGCCTAAGGTGACTTGGCCATTTATAAGGGACATCAAACCCTTAGACCTTGTTTAAGCTTCGCCATGAACACTTTGCCTTCAAACTAATATACCGAAGCGAGTTATGTGAGGATATATACAAAGTATTCGTTGACATTTAATAATTATGGAAGGTTAAGTACAAAGTAGGACTTTTAGACTTTGTTTGGTGGGTTGAGACTTTGGCATTTATGTGCAATGAATGCCCAAGGATCTTCCTTTCAGATATAGCTTATGTAGCAAAATGTAGAATGTATAGCTAAGTAAAAACTATGGTATAACATATTCCCCCAAATTTAACTTCACGTCAATGAATACGAAGTGAACTTTGTAGGAAGATTTAGATTATTTTATCACTCTTTCTTTTAGTTTGTATCTAATTCCTATAACTTTAAAACTAATAAATTTTCGAAAGAATTCAGTCTCATTTATAACCTCAATGTAAGGATTTTGTAGCATAGGGAACATAACAATTGTAGGAACTGGGCTAGCATGCAGCAGGGTAAATGGGTAAGTTTCAAAAAAATTATACCATTTGGATCTTATTGGGCCAATGATGTCTAAATTGTTTAGATCTTATCTAAATTTGTTTTAAATAAATTCAAAATCTTATTTAATATATATATATATATATATTGTGACGCCCCACCTCTATACCCAAGCTAGTCAAGAACACTACGATGTAGTGCTGTCAATTAGCGCGGAGAATAAGGCTGTGGAGGAGCGACCATCCATGTAACTTCTTTGTGCGAGCACCGATACGTCAGATAGAATAGAATGCATATCCTTTAAGGAGGAAATCCGACATACCGGTACAAACACAAAGCTATCACACGGTGGCTATATATAATCTTCGGAAAACAAACATAGAAGTAATCATAACATAAATCAGTCACAGACATCCATATCACAAAGGCGGAAGAAGATATGAATAAATATATAACACATGAAAGTGTACATCAGAGTAGTGGTCAGAAAGATCCACGATAATACAAAAGAATAGCAACACGTGCTATACAAAAGAATAAGTACACAACATAGAGTCTATATCTCAAAGGTGTACATCCAAAAACTACTAATCTAAGTAGTTAGCCAAAAGTCAGAAATATCCTGAAGAGAAGTCAAGCAGAAGCACCTGTAACATCTCGGTCTGACCCGAGTATTATTTATAAGAAAATAATAAACGGATCAGTCTAACTATAAATATCAGATGATATGGTATAAAGTAAATGGCATGGCATGAACATGAAATAACTATTACGACATACTACTATAAGTATGTAAATGACAATCAGCAAAAGATTAATCAATATCACAAGAATCTTCTCAAAGATAAGGTAGGGTATCATACCCTAAACTTGTATTCATAACAAGTCAATAACACATGAATTCACCAATGCACAAAAACTGATATCATATCAATGAAAATCATGAAAATTGGTGAAGCACAAAATTCCAGAAATCATCATCAGAAATCCAGAAAACACATAAAAAAAAGGGGGGAGGCCTAACACATGAATGGGAGCATGAAGCTCACCTACGCGTAAACACATGACGAGAAGTTATCTCATGGAAGCTATCCATTAAATTTTCACACAGGAATGGCCCGAAGACCGTAGGAAATGTGATGGCGAAACATCACATAATCGGGGTATAGTCTCCCACGTAGACAAAGAGACATCGCTCAATCGCTAGTCTAAATCACAAAAATGATCGTCATGATCATAAGGAAGTGTCAATCACACCAAGCTAGTAAATATATGAGTTTAGCTTCATGTCCCATAACCACTTGCTTAACTTAAATATTTACGAACAAGCTGTAAATCTTCACTAGGAAATTGTCACAAAAAGGGTTCAATCGAACAAGTCCAAGAGCTAACCGACGAAGTGAACGCAAGCGTTTCATACCACTCGTTTTACTAAGTCGTTTAAGTCGATTTCTCATTCGAGTGAAGTAAAGGCTTGTATATACTAGTAGATTGAAAATCGGTTTGAGAAAACGAACTTTCGATATTTAAAATAGTGTTGAAATCGCTTTGATGAAAGAGTTTTGATATTTACTATTAGTATTGAAACCTTCATATATCTTTAAAGTGACAAGTCATAAAACGATTGTAGAAACAAATCAATTCACGTTCGAAGACGTGAGTAAAGTCCAAAGAAGTCAGTCCCAAAATCATCAAAGTAGAAATTCTGATAAATGCTTTTCAGATGAGATTGCCTACGCAGAGTAATACGGGAAGGCAAGCGGTCTCGAGAAGCCAAACGACCTAAGGGAAGAATGCCACGCGACCTAGCAGAAGAACAGGTCAAACGACCAAGTACTAACTCGCGAACGACTTACGACTTAAGGGATAAGGTCATACGACCTAAGTGGAGAATGCCACGCGAGCTAGCAGAAGAACAGGTCAAACGACCAAGTACTAACTCGCGAACGACTTACGACTTAAGGGATAAGGTCATACGACCTAAGTGGAGAATGCCACGCGAGCTAGCAGAAGAACAGGTCAAACGACCAAGTACTAACTCGCGAACGACTTACGACTTAAGGGAGGAATGCCACACGACCTAGCAGATAACAGGTCATTCGACCTAAGGGTAAGGTCGGTGGCGACCTACGACTTAACAAAGTCGAGCAACCTACGACTTAACGAAGTCAAGCGACCTACGACTTAGGGTCAAGCGACCTAAGAGAAGCAGCGGGAATGTTAGGTCTGAGACGACCTACGACTTAAGGTCATACGACCTAACAGTTGCGAGCTAGCGGAGTTGGCATGGCCGAGCGACTTAAGAGAAGCAGCGACCTACGACTTAACGATTTAAAGCCAACGACCTAGGACTTAAGAGTCATACGACCTAGGACTTAAGGGAGGCAAGAGACTTACGACTTAAGGGAGGCAAGAGACTTACGACTTAAGGGAGGCAAGAGACTTACGACTTAAGGGAGGCAAGTGACTTACGACTTAAGGGATAAGGTCATACGACCTAAGTCTTGAACGACTTAACGACTTAAGCCTTTAACGACTTAACGACTTAAGCCAGGGCGAGCGAGCTAACTGCAAAACGACCTACGACTTAAGGCCTTTAACTCCTGAACGACTTATGCCATTAGCTCCTGAACGACTTATGCCTTTAGCTCCTGAACGACTCAAGCCAGTAACTCGCGAACGACTCAGCCTTTAACTCGTGAACGACTTAGCACACCCAGAACGACTTAACGCCTGGAACGACTTATGCTCCGTGTGGCTTTTCAACACGAACGACCTACGACTTAGGCTTAACTCGCGAACGACCTAGCGAAGGCAGAAACGACCTAAGTGCAGTTTTTTCACCAAAAACACTAGAATTTTGGGTTTTTCACCAATCCAATCCAAACCAAATGCAAATGCTGATGCTAAAATGATAGGGAACCATTCCCAACAGTCCAAGATAGATATAGGCAAGATGTGAGATCAAAAATCTCACCTTTTCACGGAATTTGATGAAGATAGAGATTTGAGAGCAAAGCAAGAACACCAACAAGCTTGAATCAATGGTCTTCACGTGAATTTGATGTTGAATCTCGGATTTGCAATGGAATTTGTGTTTGGAGTTTTAATTTCTCTTTCCCCCCACCATTTTTGAAGAAGCTTGAAGTGCTTGATGAAGTGATGAAGAGAAGAGGGGGGTGGGGCTGAGTTAAGAAGGTGCAGTCCCAACCAAAGTCACAAGTGGGAAAAGTGACGAAAATTTCACTATCTCCAAACATATCGAAGTTTACACTCAAAAAGATCGCAAACGTCATTTTGAACTCAATGGGGGTGGTCTCGAGTCCTAATTTGACCGTATGCAAAAAGTAGATTTTCGGACTAACATCCGACTAACGATAAAATATTTAAATATAAAATCGATAGATATGCGGGTTGTTACATATATATATATATAATATTTTATTTATTATTCAATTTGTATTATATTATATGAGATGTGTACATGAACGTGCAACATAAAAAAGTGTACATGGTTTAACATGCACATATATAGATGTTGGGATTTACACCGCAATGGACATGTTAGCCCTCTATATACATAAGTACTGTCAATATACATATGTATATGTATATATATATGTATGTGTTCGTCGACAGAAATTCTATCGGTTTAGAAAACCGTCGAACGAATTTAAATTAAAAATAACCGCAAGCGCACGACGTACACTTGTAGTACGTGGCGAATACGGGTCGATCCGCAGGGAATTGGTGATTTTAAAAATCTATTCAATCAAATTAAACCAAAGTCGAGTGAAAGTTAAGCTAGAGAAGTTGAAAATTAGCTAACTAACTAAAAGAAAAGAGAAGAAAATATAAGGGTTAAATGACAATTTAGAGAATAAATCCACTCTCTAGATTAGGTAGTTCAACACAAATGAAATCATAATCTCTCTTTTATGGTCATTAGTGCTTTAATTGATATGCTTATCATAAGTATGGCATATTTTTGCTATTGATTAGCCAACATAAGCCATCAAACTATAACACACCCCTTAAACCACTTACTAACTTTCATGAAATTTGACAATGAAAATGAAAATGAAATCTATTTTAAGTATGGCCTAGTAACTATTGATTAGAAATATAGACCATCAAATTTTAATTTCAAATCACTTTCTTTTTCCATAATCATATTTTGATGAAGAGGCAATTAGTGTTAGTGATTGTTTAAGCATAGCCTATTTGATGTCAACAATATAGGCTATCAAATTCAAAGCAAGAACAACAAATAAAACACTTCATTGATCATCATTAAGCACAAAAAGAGAGCATGAATTAACAAATGGTTGAAGCTTAGAGAGCTTCATTACCCCTAAATTGAAGGGGTTTAGCCTCTCATATTTGTCATTTGATTAACAAATGTAGCTTGCAACCTGAAAGCAAATAGAAAGCAAAATAAAAGCTAAATGAAAGAAAACTATTCTAATTGCAAAAAAGAAAATCTACACTACTAGCATGAAAGGAAATGAACATGTAATTAAAAGGAAACAATAATTACATTGCATAAAAAAAGAAAAGTTACATGAAGTAGAAATGGTTAAGTAGCCATGAAAAGAGAAAGAGAGCTTGTCTTTTTATTTTGAGCCTAAACTAAACTAAAGAGAGACTAAGGGAGAGCAGAGGGTTACATGAAACATAAGGGGATTTTATACATGTGTTAAACCCTAATTCATATTTTTGGGGAATGCCCAAAATACCCTCTTAGGAAGTGTGGAGGCCAAGTAATCATTAGCTTCAAATAATCCTCATTTAAGTGTACATGAAGCCATTAATTCCATAAGCATGTGCATTAGCCTCTAATTTGTACATTAAGGTAGGTGGGTAGGTGGGGTCCTCCATTATCTTCACTTTGAATTATTTCCATCTTCATTTGTTCTCTTCACTCTTGTGCATGCATATATCATCATATAACCACTTGTAAATTTCACCAAATTTCCTACAAAACAACATAGAAAATTCCAAGTAAATTTTCACAATTTAATAAATGCATAAAAATGACCATTTTGCCCTTATATGAAGATGAATATGTGACAATTTCATATAATTTGAATTTTGGTTTAAACAAGTTAAAATACGCGATATGATCATTTATTTGATTTAAATAGATTAAATATGGTGGTAAAAATATGCACATTTATGTGCACATCAATATGTATGTACGTACGTACGTACGTACGTATGTATGTTTGTGTATATGTATATATAATTCCATAAGTTATAAAATATTAGTAATAATATGTAAATTTATAAAATAATACATATTTTATATATGCATATTATATTGACATCATATTAATGCAATAAATTAATTTTAAGTGTTTATATAAATTTTAAAACAATAGTAAGTGTAATATAATAAATAAATTTTAAATGCATATATACACATAAAATATTTCGAAAATATAATGTAATATATTATTAAAATAGTTTTTTAAATTTAAACATATATAAATAAATTAAATTAATGTTCAAATGTTTAATATATCTCTACTACTAATAAAGAAAATTCGTTGAACTAATTTACTCGGTGTCTTTTTGAAATTCCAAAAATGCCCTTGCTTTCCGTTTATAGTCTGGGCTCATACGGTTACCACCGCTTCCGTTACTCGCATTTATATAATCAGCTTTCAAATATGTACTACTATATTGCTGGTGATATGTATCTATGATTCTTTGTGTGTATGTGGACATTTTTATTACCAGGTTAATTGACCAATCTTCTATTTCTCTTCAAGTAGCAGATGAGCATAAGGAATGCAGATTACTTTATTAAAACTGTTGGCTTTAACTTTTTATATTTTATGCATATAATTGTAGCATACAATTATTTAATTATACTACATACGTTTCAGATGCATCAAATACATGTTACATTAATTATTAAAGATTAGTCATTAAATATTACGACTTAAACTGGTAATTCATTTTGCTTATGTAAAGGAACTTACGGTTACAATGAAATTGAAAAACATTAGAGATATTGGATTTTTCCATCTATCATTAGACCACTGTTTCCAACTCGGTATTAATGTTGATTACTATGAGAAAGGGTTAACTACTTCTAAAACTGCAAAATTGTTTTCACGCAGATTGTGAAATAACTCATTACTAATTGATGTATTAAAGAATCTTCAGTCTGCATAACTAACGGCTCAAACAAAATATCAACATATACAATAATACAAACAGCCCGTGTGCGAAGCACGGGCCCATACTAGTATGTATAATATAAATAAATGTATATAATATGTTTAATAAAGTTTTAATTTAATTATATATATAATATTAAACTAGCTTTCGGCTATACCTGGAAAAAATATTAATTAATTCTTTTATATTTATATATTTCCGTATGGAAATACGATTAAAATTTAAAAAAAAATTAAAACATTTTCTAAAACTTACATCTTATTTTATAGTAATCATAAATATATTACATAACTTTATAACTAATTATTTATACGTATATGAATTTAATTCTAAATAAAAGATATAATAATTTATTAAAATTTGAATTAAATATATATATATATGTATAAATTATCTGAATGCTATATATATAATAAAATAAAAACATAACGTTTATATTTGATATATTATATTAATTTTAATCCTAGCATTAAAATCAATTTAATATTGTATTTTAATTATTATTTTTATAAATACCTAGCCGTGAGCTTATAGTGTGACAAATATAAATTTTGTTCTATTTTTAATTTAGATAAACTTATATATATATATATAGTCTATCCTATGGTGACAACACTGCTGTATGTAGATTTGTGATATCGAACTACTACTAAAACCAATATGGCACTATAATAAATATATACATTGTATATATTTTGTAAATTTGAATGTACCTTTGCCTATGCGTAGATAGCACATGTTGCAACGTGGAATCTAAACTCCTTGAATTACTATATCTAGAAAATGCTACCTTTTCAAATGCAGCCGCCACCAACAATCGAATTGAATTTTATTTGATGTTTTAAAGGTTGAAAATTCTGAAGTATATCGGGGAATATAGCTAGCCTAGTATGGTCTTGAAGGAGAGACTAAAAAAAGTGAGGGTTGGAGAGCTTAAATAAAGGAAATACAAACGAGAAAAATATGGATCTGGATCCCTATTTTTGTCTTACCAATTCTCTCTTATTTAATTCAAAACTATCCTCACCTTTTTACCATCTAATGGCTGGCCTCTCTCATCCTATATATCGCTGGCTATTACAAGCCCCTTGTGGGCCTCAAAAATACTTCAAACCCGAATAATATTTAACATACTTAAATCCAATTTAAATGTGTATCGATATCTGTATCGATAAATGTATTTATAACTTTTATATACACACTTTTTAATATTATTCAATACACATCAAATGAAATTTTATAATTAATATTCATAAATATTAATTAATTTAATTTATTTATAATAGTTATAATTTAATTAAATTGGGTGCTAATAGAAGTATTCAACGTTTCAATTGTGTTACTCTTAAGTGTAAATTGGCCAGTGATTAATATCGACCAATTCAAATATTAACGTTCACTCGTCATTTAGTAGGTGGTGTGACGTTATGGCCAAATTTATCGCTTACCAACATCGATAAAATCTAACTTTACATTATCAAGTGTTATTCGATAATGACAATTATTTACACCAATTCTTTACGTCAAAACTATATCACCGAGGACTTATGGAATTCGGTAATGGTCAAAATTCCAATATAGTACATATTCAACTTTAAAGTACAAACACAAAGTCCTTGGTTCAATAATAACAATTATTATTGACCGTACTGCTCTAATTAGAGACTTTGACTTTGAGTTGACTTCAGTTGACCGTGATACTAACCTCATATATCTAAGAAGACGAATCCTCTCTTGAATAGTGTTTCACTTCCAATACTTCCACTCAACCCAGCTATAGTCATTCGATGGATGTTGTTCCATGATTTAGTTATAATCAAAGCAGAGTTTCCGCATCGAAGATCAATAATATTCTCGAGTCAAGAGAACGGTGTAATATTGTCATGCTGGTATTTTCTGTTTGACCTTAGTTATATTAAACAACAGAAAAATTATCAAGTGATTCATTCCATAATTATCCAATGACTATCAGTACGTAACCCTCTGGTGCCCCCACAACCATGAGTAATAAACTATCCAATACTTGGAGAGCGTTGCATACTCTAGTCTCAACATATGTATTGCTATCCAGTCACGATACATCTTGATGAGGAATATTTAAATTGGTACGTTTATTTTATTGTGATAAATCACTCATGATTACAACACATTATAACTACTATCACAAAACATACCATTTATGGTTTTCTATTAAATATACTTTTAATTAAAATAGTTAATTAATTAATATAACATATTATATCAAGTATATACTAGAAAGAAACCACCTTTTATTTCGAACAAGATTGGTTATCGAGTTAGATATATGTAACAAATTACATAATTTCCTTTAAAGCATACCCCTAACTCTATCGATCTCCCATTTGAAATTGGGACCAATTATGGAATCTTATTCCAACTTCTTCAATCAGTTTTCAAACTAATTGGTTTAGTCCCTTAGTGAATGGGTATGCTATTTTGTTTTATTTATCTACTTTATCAATCAACTCTCTTCGACGCTGATAAATTGCATTTATCATGTGGAACAATTAAGAGTATGTCCCTTGACTTCTAGTGAGCTCTATGTTTTTTACGTACTGTATCGTGACATCGTTATTGTATAACTATGTCTTGGGATTCTCAATGTTTGGAATCACCCTCAACTAAGTTATAAATTTGAGCATTTTTTATACAATTCTTTATTATGGTGCTATTCAAGGCAATGTATTTAGCCTTTTTGTTTAATCAGCTACAAACTTTCATTTGGAATATTTCCAACTTAAAGCTTCTTAATTAAGGTTTGAACACATGAATTTGATATTGATATATTATACTCAACATCACTTACAAAGTTAGAGTCTAAACACTCTTTCATAAGGAGTTTGTTATTTTCATAAACAATTCTCTAGTATTTTGTAAATACTCATGAATACTCTAAACTACCATTCAGTGATCATTATTTGGATTTTATTTTTGCTTCATGCATCAAATGCATAAGCAAATTATGATATTGTAGATAATACAACATGTATGATAATTCATATTGTCAATACATAAGGAATCAATCTTATATGTTCCATATTAAACATTTTAATATGTTGTCTTTGCATATCGTTTGGGACATTGTGACGCCCCACCTCTATGCTCATAATAACAAAGAGTATTAAAAGAAATATTGTCTATTATTACAAAAAATAAGGCTGGATAGGAGCGACCATCCGTAGTTGGCCTTACACTAATATTGGTTACCTCGATAGGAATGATATATACTTTTTATTTTTCATCACTTATTTGTTTACTCCCATCGACATACCCAATTCTAGTACAAAACGAACTACGACGGTTCATAATAGTTTAGGACATTAGATATAATAATAACACAGATAATATAAATGCGGAACACTGATAAAACAAAAGTCTCATATATATATATATATATATATATATATATATAACTGATGTCAGTTACAACATAGTTGACACAATACATATGATACAACTACAACTGTCGACTCTGGAAGTTATATATACAAGTACATTATCAACTAATATACATGAATACATATCATCCTATACAATGACACGACTTCTACAAAATGACAAAGACACTTCAAAAGATGTGAAAAGTCTTCATAGCCTGAACAGCAACTCAAAGAAGGAAATCTACAACCTGAAATAACTCGGGTCTGATCCGAGTATTAAATTCAAAAGAAAATAATACATGGGTCAATCTAATTCAAACTCAGTTATTAATGCACAGAAGCAATAATAATCAAATATCAAATAGACGACAGTCACAGAAATCTCGTATATCCAATCTCTCTATACGAGAATTGGATAACGGCAGATATAACACTAAACAATGTTAAACGACAAATCAACAATCCAAATCAGAATACAACTCCAAAACATTGAAATTAACCAACGAAACAATTCAACAAATCGAAACATCAATTTAAAACTGTCAAAACTGATAGGGCTGCAGTACACGCACGCGTGTACTGCCTCGCCACTATCGTAGGAGATACGCGAAAGCTCAGTGAAAGTCACAATGATCGCAAGGTCAAACCCCGAAATCGGGTTCAACTCAAGTGAATTTGAAAACAGACCCAAATGCATTAATACAATGCAAACCAACAAGGGCAAAACTGCATATAAAACTAAACTGCAGTCACAAATGAATATGAGGTGCAAACTGCAACAAAACTGTACAACATAGAAGTAGTGAAACAGGTTCAAGTTGAACCATGAACCAGTGCAACTCAGTGCAACCCAAGTCTGCAACATATAAATCAAGTGCAGTTTATCACAAACAAGACCAAGTGCAATAAGGACCAAAATCAACTAGGAAAAACACTTGAATACAATGGCAAACTGCAACATGTACTACAGCCACCACTTGAATTCAATGGCTAGTACAAGGGACAAAAAATCAAGCTGCCAATAAAAATCAATGCATCAATGCAATGAAACCCAACAAGGCAAAAATCTCAACAAAAAGCACTGCAGCCACCACAATATTTTAAGGGCAAGACTGCAACAGTGAAACATACATCTATATACATACATGAATGTATGTATACAAATGGTCAAATGAACATAAGGCAAATTGAACAACTACAAGTGCAGGTAGCAGAAATAATGCAAACTACAACATGAATAGCAGCACATTCAAGGTGCACAGAGAAATGTGCACATGACAATATGACAATTTTATAAACAAGTTCAAGTGTGCTAATGCATAAGAACTTGAAGATATGCAACTCAACTTAACTATTATGATCAAACTTAGTTCAACATGACGGCAAGCAGTGCCACGAGGCCACCAAACCATGAACAGTGAAGGCCACTATAGTGGAAAGAAATAAGATGGCCAAGTGACAATGTACATGCTTCCAAAACTGTCGGGCTATAAAAATGAACCATACAGTGGATGTCCAAACAGTAATGTAGCAACAAAATGAAACAGTGGATGTAACGACCCGATATTTTGGACCATTCGCATCCATTATAAGTGTATAGGTAGACACTCATGCCGGAATTGAATTGCTCAAAATACCGCGTTGTTAATTTAAATTTGGAAAAACTAAACATATACAGTAAATAAATAATCACAGATCACAAACACAGAGTAATAAATGCAGCGGAAATAAAAGAGATAGTAGTTCATGAAGCTACTATATAAATGTATAAGTTACATCAGAGTTAAACCAGATACAACGGAAGAGTAACACGATACATCAGATACAAATCAGAATACATCACTGGAATCATCGAATACTGAAAGCTGGATAGATAGCTGGATCTTCAAGCAAAGCTCCAACTACAAAGGTGAGTCTCGAATACTGGTACACTCAGTCTGACCCGAGCGTAAAGCAAAAACACAAGACACTCGAGTCAGGATTAACATTCTTATATTAATAAATCCAACTCAAGTGAAATAGCAATTGATATATAAGTAACTCAAAGGATGTTTGGAATAACCATCCTTTAAGGATCCGTTAAACTATCTACTAGGTAGTAGTGTACGATAAGTAGATAATGTCTATCAGTAATATAAGATATCAAAATAGTGTTAAGGCGTTACCATTATTCCCCTTAACACATTTTTATTCCCAAGAGCATATACAAGACCGTAGTTTCCCCAAAACCGGAAGTCACCAGAGGGAAATCCATATACTAAAGGTACAAAACAAATTCGTAGTGGTCGCGTATATCGGGATCCAAGTATGACAAGGCACATGAGGCAATACCCAAGGTAGTGAAACTACCGTTTGCCTGATCCGGACTGGTGAGAACGCATCGCCGCAGCGACCGCAACACCGCGAAACAACACTCCCAAAAACAAGGGTGCACCAATCGACAACAAGTAATGAGTAATTCAAAGAAGTGTGTTCGCTTGAGGTAGCTGACCTCCATTGGCCCAGCACGGCTCCTGTTTTAGTCATTTCCAATTTGACACAAGTGTCAATGCTATCCATTATCGTTCTCTTTCTTCAGTCATCACGTACATCATTCCAACCACTTCATTCTGGATCACACTCCGCTCATAGTTATTAAAGTGGTTTTCAGTTTAGACAGAGAGTATGTCCATAACCGATTCCGGTCTCTTTAATAACTTTCATAATTATTACACCGATTGGTCGTTTAATAACTTCAAAGCCAAATCAATTACAATTTCAATTAGAATTTGTAAATCAACATTTCATTTGTCTTTCTAAAACAATTTCCATAATTTACGTTTCAAAACTTCCAAATTATCATTTCAAAATCTTATAATTCAATTCCAATTTCTATTTAAAACAATTCAAATATTGATTTAAATTCGTAAACAAGTTTCATTCCGAAATCATTTAAATAAATTTTATTTAACATTCAAATCAATTTAAACTCATTTATCGATTTCATTCAATATTCGTTAAGTTACTTTATCATTCAAAACAATTTCTATTAAATTTCCATTTCTTTAAATCAATTCTTAAGTTCAACTTCATTAAATCAAAACTTACAATTTTGAATTAAACTAAATTCGTCAAATCAATTCTTTCAATTACAAATCTTACATTAATTCCAAAAATATCACATTTTCATTTCTTGTTAAAGAAATTCCATTTCACTTATTTACTTTCTTAAATAATTTTCCAAAAAAACTTACTTAATCAAGAAAACTCAATTTCAATTATTTACGAAGTAAAATTCACTTATTCAAAAGTTCAATTTTACTTATTAAAGAGTTCAATTCAATTTAATCATTAAATAATCCAATCTTTTGTAATTATTAAATAATTCAAAACTTAATTATTAAATAATTTCAAAGTTTAATAATTTCAAACTTAATTATTAAATCATTTCAAAGTTTAATAATTTCAAACTTAATTATAATTTCAAACTTAATTCAATAATTTTTCAAATTAAAAAACATTCTTTCATCAATTACATTATTAATATTTTGTTTCAGATTATTATATATTAACATTTTCCTTTCATTAAAATTCAAATTTCAACTTCATTTCAAAACCATATTATTTATTCAAATAAAATATTCAATTTACTTTCAAATCAAATTATTGACCAATCGGGTTTTTTTATTTAATTCTCTATCCTAGGTCAAAGTTCAATTTGGGTATTTATCATTTCAACCCGATTCCAATTCAATTCAAAATCAAAACATAGCAAAGGGAACTTGTAGTGTGATAACTGGGATGGTGTCAAAGTAAATAAACAAATAATAACAACAATCAATATCAAATCCAATAATCAATTCAAATAATTCCGAAATAACCGTATTAATTCACATTGTTGTTTGTGCGAATTACTATAATTAATTCTAGAATCTACACTATCATTTCATGTAGATTAAAGATTATTACATTACAGTTCTTCACTTGTCATCTATTTACAATTTCATACATCATCAATTTAACAACATACATTCAGTGGTTCAAGGTGTAATTGAACAAATCCTACGTGTCAATAAATTCAACAGTTAAAGGGGTCATATTATACAATGTCATTAAATCAAATTTAACATTTAACTATCCTATATCAAGTTCAATTGCATACTATTTATCATTTTAACATTAACAATTTAACGTCCAATATAAACATCAACAATCAATCAATCATCAGCCAAACTGTATTATCATCGCATAAATAATTAACAGATAATGGTGTCAGATGTCACAGGTGAACTGATACAGGTAATAGCATATATAACAGTGTAAATAACTAACAGTTGCATATTTCAATTGTCATTTCAATTGAAATCAGATTTAATAAATAAAAGAACATTAATCGTGAGTGATTGCTCACCTTTCGAGGTTTGAGGAGTTTTGACAACAGAACAAGCTACGAATTCCAGAGCAAAGCATGATGAACACGATTCGATGATCAAAGCTGATAGATTGGAATTGATGAAATCAAGTCAAAACAGGATCGATGAAGATATTTGGTATGAGCGACTTATATATATAACTATATAGTCATATTCCAAAGCCAACATATATTAAACTAAGATGAATAAATCTAAACACATATTAACTAAATATATATATATATTTCAAATCATTGCTTCAACTTAAACACAGATATCAAAATCAATGCATACATACATTACATTCTTTTTTTTAAATTTCATATATACGCGTCTATACATATTTCTTTCCCCAATATATGGATTAGAACCACATTATTAATATATTAATATAAAACGATATAGGAAAATAGCATATATAAAAGCGAATTTGGTAAAACACTATATTTTTAACCTTATATGCAATATGGAAACGAATTTGAAAAACAAAATTTTCTAGCTTATACAGTAAATACTTAACCTTTTTATGTATCACTAATGCAACTCAAATTTAATAGATTACATAGGTTTGCAAATATTTAAAACATACTATATTGTAGTAGCAAAGCAGGCTTTAGGCAAACAAAGAAAATTAAATATGTATAAACTATAGATCATATTATATAGTACTGCCTTTATTATACAACAGCTCAGGCAACACAAAACTTGTATATAATACTTAGTTAACAAATTGTATATAACTTATATACTTAAACTAACATATATACAACATGCAGACAACCCATACAGCAACTTATATATTAAACTCATTAAAACAGTATTTTTATAACAATATATATATATATATATTACTTTGGTACATCAATATATATCCCTTTAAAAATCCCATATATAAAATATTGCAACAGCATGCGAAAAATGACTGCTACTCTATATATACGCGTATGAATAAACATGTATTTGAAATTATATATTTTTGCAGATAAACTAACATTATATGTAATATGTAGTGAGGCCTATACAATTAATCTATACAAACTACATTCATTACTTTATCAAACGATTAAACTAATACTCTTCACATATACATTATATAACTGCAATATGAACCACTACATATTTTAACTAGATATACTTTATAACAAATTCTATTATATAGTATAAAGTATATATTGTAAAAATACCATATGACATCAAGATATTATAGAATACTGTAATATATATATATATATATATATATATATATATATGCGTGCTAACCTATACAACGAAGCAGCAAAGGAGGCTCGGTGGCCATGAAAGCAAGGCGGACGATGGAGGAACAAGGGGTGGCGATCGAACTGTTGGAAGTACGGGTGCAGAGGTGGAAGGGGGGACCAACGTGGATGTCGACACTGCTCAGTGGTGGAGCAGGAGGCGGGAGGCGGTTGTGGTCGACTGCTGGTAGCGCGGGAGGGAGTGGAGATGCAGAGATGGAGGCTTCGCGTGCTGTTGTTCACGCATGGAAGAGGAAGCATGGTCGTCGAGTTTGAGTGAAGCTCGGCATAGTAGTGGAGGAGGGTGATGTGTCGATGGCTGTGGCCGAAGCAAGGGAGAAAGGCGTGAGTGTATGCTTGGCAACTGAGTGTTGATTGCTGGATGACGACGAAACACATTATAAAATGATCAAGAACGTATGGAAGAGGAGAGAAGAAGTGGAAGGCTACAGGAAGGAAGATGAATTTGGTAGAAAGAGAGTACGTGAAAGATTTTGATAAAACTTTATATTTGTTATTTTCTTCGATTGAAACCAAAGAAAGAAGTGCAGGTTTCCAAAGCAAATCATAATGAATATAGGGGATATCAAAGGCCAATAAATTTGAATTCAGTGAAATAATAAAAGCAGAAGGCTGTTTGGTTTACGGTGAAAGTGAACAGTCATTGAAATACAAAACGCCAGATTGCGGAACCGATACGGAAATCGTTTCGTAGATTTCTGCTGCCTCCTGAATTCCGAAACACACAAACGAATATACCGCAGAGATCAGCACGACGAGATGATCAAAACGGTATATTGATATTAGTAGTCTGATTGAATTATAAAAATTTCGAATTTTCTACTACGGAAAATGCAAGAAAAACGTAGAAGAATAAGATCGACGGAGCTAAAGAAGTCCGAATTTGGAAAAACGACAAACTGACATCTTGCTCAGAAGATGGTTTAGAATTTTTCTTTGTAAAAATATTTAGGTTCCGAAAATATTTTATTTTCATCGCTTTTTAACTGATTAAATTGAAGTAAATTTACACGCGAAATAAACTTCCATATTTTCGGACGAAAATTTACCAGTTGTTATGTTTAACTAGACGCATTCCAAATATCAAATTTATATTTCAAAATTTTGTCGTTTTAAAACTTCGCAAAATTTCAATTAATAACGTTATTAAAACAGTTAAAATTTATGGGTTGTTACACTCTCCCCCACTCAAAACTTTTCGTCCCCGAAAAGGAAGGAGGTAGGAGAATAGAAACAACCAAAAGAAAATATATTGAAAGCAAAATAAAACAATTAGTTTAACCGTATAAATTTCAGTTTACCTTAATTTATACTCAATATTTGATTTAAAATTCAGGGTATTTCAATAAGTTGATTTAATTCTAATTTATTAATGTTTGATACCAAAAAGATTTTTTCAAAACAAAATTTTATTTTATTTATCTCATTTATTCATTGTTTTATTACCCAATTATCCTTTATTAACAATTTCTAAAATCATAAACTTGAATAGTCTTTTATGATAATCATATTTTTTCAGCAATTTAAATTCTTCTTTATTCCAAATTGTTGTTAAGTTTATTTCACTTAGTATATCTTATTACATATATTCAAACCATATAAATTAATTTAAACCATATAAATTCCAATTTAAATTAATTTATATTCAATAATTGGTTTAAATTTAAGGTATTTCCATAAGTTGATCTAATTTCAATTTTGTTAATTCTTTCAGAACAAAATTTATTATATTCATCTCATTCAATTAACTTATTATTCTATCATCTTTATTAGCATTTTTTTATTACAATCTAAGTGTATAACATTTATTATAAACACTCAATTTTATTTATAAAATCATTTTATATTGTATGTTATCCAATTACATTTTAACTTCTGAAAAATTTAGGTAAGTTATATTGAAATGCAATTTAGTACTATAAAAATAAAATTTTCAAATTCAATTATTTCAAATTTAAATATTTAACCAAAATTTAGCTTTTTTTTATATAATTGAAAATATCCTTTAACATAATTTTAAGAATTAAATTTCTGTTTTATTTCAAACCCTTTAGAGATAATTATGTATATACTATATATATTAAATCAAATTAAATTTAAAATAATATACCCATGTATATATATAAATCAAGTCATACTTAAGAAATTCAAATTAAAATATTTTTCCAAACAAACCGTAGCAAAGCTACAGAATGGTTTCTCCATTTCGAAACTCGAAAATGAATGTCGATGATGCGGCCGCCATCACCGAAATTATTTTCCAGCGACAAAGAAAAAAACACTGATTTAAACGTTTTAAAATTTTTTGAAAACGGTTTCTATTTGAAAATACCTTCAATAATATACATTTTAAAAATTTTAAAAAAACAAAGCTTGAAATTTACTGGAAATTAAATTCTCAAAGTCTAAATGTTAAATTCATTTAAATTTCAAATCAGTTTATAACCCATGTTTAAAATTCATTTATAGAACAATAAGTGATAATCAATTATTATCATTTCAACAACCAATTTAATTAACTTATTAAATTTCAAAATTTTTTTACTTATATATATCTATAATATATTCATACAAATTTATTCCATTTTCCATATTTGAAAATAATATTGTGTCAGTTTGCTCTGTTCAAGTGTTTTGGAAATTCTATCGATAGCGTTGATCAGACGAATCGATCAAAAACCCAAATCAACATCAACAACTCAAACAACACAGCATATTTTAAAACATTTATATATATTAGTTTACAAATACATTTCTTTGCTCGATGATACAGGAATGAATTTTCAAAATAAGGATAGGGTTTCAAATTTGATGGGCTCAAATCAAAGAGAATTTTGATTCGAAAATAAGTTTGAAACAGAAGATAAGATAACTCAATTACCACAATCGGGAGATGGATGAGTGTATTTAATTCACGGGCAGCCTTAACCGGGTCGTCCGTAACTTCAAGAATAAGATCGATGCTGAATTCCGAGGTAAATCAACACTAGATCTCAAGAGATGGAACTCAGATATAGCAGGGAATAGATAGCATCGTAAACCGAGGATACAGAAATCTCCGGTAAATCGATGCCTATTATAAAGGAGTTTCGCTCCTTTACGAATCATTCGAAGTTTGGCGAGACCGCCGATTCATTATAAGGATTATTTGAAGTGGAGTTATGTGATACTCCAGAATTCAAAAGAATACAAATAGTGAGGGACAAAAATGAATTTCGGAATCGCAGGGAATGTTCCAAAATTTAAAGGAATAGAGTCGAAAGGAAGAGATTGAAACTCAAATGAGAGTGATTCTGTAAATACATTTACCTTATATGTTGAGTTTTGCCTAGAGCTACCAAAGCTCTGATACCAACTGTAACGACCCGATATTTTGGACCATTCGCATCCATTATAAGTGTATAGGTAGACACTCATGCCGGAATTGAATTGCTCAAAATACTGCGTTGTTAATTTAAATTTGGCAAAACTGAACATATACAGTAAATAAATAATCACAGATCACAGACACAGAGTAATAAATGCAGTGGAAATAAAAGAGATAGTAGTTCATGAAGCTACTATATAAATGTATAAGTTACATTAGAGTTAAACCAGATACAACGGAAGAGTAACACGATACATCAGATACAAATCAGAATACATCACTGGAATCATCGAATACTGAAAGCTGGATAGATAGCTGGATCTTCAAGCAAAGCTCCAACTCCAAAGGTGAGTCTCGAATACTGGTACACTCAGTCTGACCCGAGCGTAAAGAAAAAACACAAGACACTCGAGTCAGGATTAACATTCTTATATTAATAAATCCAACTCAAGTGAAATAGCAATTGATATATAAGTAACTCAAAGGATGTTTGGAATAACCATCCTTTAAGGATCCGTTAAACTATCTACTAGGTAGTAGTGTACGATAAGTAGATAATGTCTATCAGTAATATAAGATATCAAAATAGTGTTAAGGCGTTACCATTATTCCCCTTAACACATTTTTATTCCCAAGAGCATATACAAGACCGTAGTTTCCCCAAAACCGGAAGTCACCAGAGGGAAATCCATATACTAAAGGTACAAAACAAATTCGTAGTGGTCGCGTATATCGGGATCCAAGTATGACAAGGCACATGAGGCAATACCCAAGGTAGTGAAACTACCGTTTGCCTGATCCGGACTGGTGAGAACGCATCGCCGCAGCGACCGCAAAACCGCGAAACAACACTCCCAAAATCAAGGGTGCACCAATCGACAACAAGTAATGAGTAGTTCGAAGAAGTGTGTTCGCTTGAGGTAGCTGACCTCCATTGGCCCGGCACGGCTCCTGTTTTAGTCATTTCCAATTTGACACAAGTGTCAAGGCTATCCATTATCGTTCTCTTTCTTCAGTCATCACGTACATCATTCCAACCACTTCATTCTGGATCACACTCCGCTCATAGTTATTAAAGTGGTTTTCGGTTTAGACAGAGAGTATGTCCATAACCGATTCCGGTCTCTTTAATAACTTTCATAATTATTACACCGATTGGTCGTTTAATAACTTCAAAGCCAAATCAATTACAATTTCAATTAGAATTTGTAAATCAACATTTCATTTGTCTTTCTAAAACAATTTCCATAATTTACGTTTCAAAACTTCCAAATTATCATTTCAAAATCTTATAATTCAATTCCAATTTCTATTTAAAACAATACAAATATTGATTTAAGTTCGTAAACAAGTTTCATTCCGAAATCATTTAAATAAATTTTATTTAACATTCAAATCAGTTTAAACTCATTTATCGATTTCATTCAATATTCGTTAAGTTACTTTATCATTCAAAACAATTTCTATTAAATTTCCATTTCATTAAATCAATTCTTAAGTTCAACTTCATTAAATCAAAACTTACAATTTTGAATTAAACTAAATTCGTCAAATCAATTCTTTCAATTACAAATCTTACATTAATTCCAAAAATATCACATTTTCATTTCTTGTTAAAGAAATTCCATTTCACTTATTTACTTTCTTAAATAATTTTCCAAAAAAACTTACTTAATCAAGAAAACTCAATTTCAATTATTTACGAAGTAAAATTCACTTATTCAAAAGTTCAATTTTACTTATTAAAGAGTTCAATTCAATTTAATCACTAAATAATCCAATCTTATGTAATTATTAAATAATTCAAAACTTAATTATTAAATAATTTCAAAGTTTAATAATTTCAAACTTAATTATAATTTCAAACTTAATTATTAAATCATTTCAAAGTTTAATAATTTCAAACTTAATTATAATTTCAAACTTAATACAATAATTTCTCAAATTAAACAACATTCTTTCATCAATTACATTGTTAATATTTTGTTTCAGATTATTATATATTAACATTTTCCTTTCATTAAAATTCAAATTTCAACTTGATTTCAAAACCATATTATTTATTCAAATAAAATCTTCAATTTACTTTCAAATCAAATTATTGACCAATCGGGTTTTTTTATTTAATTCTCTATCCTAGGTCAAAGTTCAATTTGGGTATTTATCATTTCAACCCGATTCCAATTCAATTCAAAATCAAAATATAGCAAAGGGAACTTGCAGTGTGATAACTGGGATGGTGTCAAAGTAAATAAACAAACAATAACAACAATCAATATCAATCCAATAATCAATTCAAATAATCCCGAAATAACCGTATTAATTCACATTGTTGTTTGTGCGAATTAATATAATTAATTCTAGAATCTACACTATCATTTCATGTAGATTAAAGATTATTACATCACAGTTCTTCACTTGTCATCTATTTACAATTTCATACATCATCAATTTAACAACATACATTCAGTGGTTCAAGGTGTAATTGAACAAATCATACGTGTCAATAAATTCAACAGTTAAAAGGGTCATATTATACAATGTCATTAAATCAAATTTAACATTTAACTATCCTATATCAAGTTCAATTGCATACTATTTATCATTTTAACATTAACAATTTAACGTCCAATATAAACATCAACAATCAATCAATTATCAGCCAAACTGTATTATCATCGCATAAATAATTAACAGATAATGGTGTCAGATGTCACAGGTGAACTGATACAGGTAATAGCATATATAACAGTGTAAATAACTAACAGTTGCATATTTCAATTGTCGTTTCAATTGAAATCAGATTTAATAAATAAAAGAACATTAATCGTGAGTGATTGCTCACCTTTCGAGGTTTGAGGAGTTTTGACAACAGAACAAGGTACGAATTCCAGAGCAAGGCAAGATGAACACGATTCGATGATCAGAGCTGATAGATAGGAATTGATGAAATCAAGTCAAAACAGGATCGATGAAGATATTTGGTACGAGCGACTTATATATATAACTATATAGTCATATTCCAAAGCCAACATATATTAAACTAAGATGAATAAATCTAAACACATATTAACTAAATATATATATATTTCAAATCATTGCTTCAACTTCAACACAGATATCAAAATCAACGCATACATACATTACATTCTTTTTTTAAAATTTCATATATACGCGTCTATACATATTTCTTTCCCCAATATATGGATTAGAACCACATTATTAATATATTAATATAAAACAATATAGGAAAATGGCATATATAAAAACCAATTTGGTAAAACACTATATTTTTAACCTTATATGCAATATGGAAACGAATTTGAAAAACAAAATTTTCTAGCTTATACAGTAAATACTTAACCTTTTTATGTATCACTAATGCAACTCAAATTTAATAGATTACATAGGTTTGCAAATATTTAAAACATACTATATTGTAGTAGCAAAGTAGGCTTTAGGCAAACAAAGAAAATTAAATATGTATAAACTATAGATCATATTATATAGTACTACCTTTATTATACAACAGCTCAGGCAACACAAAACTTGTATATAATACTTAGTTAACAGATTGTATAAAACTTATATACTTAAACTAACATATATACAACATGCAGACAACCCATACAGCAACTTATATATTAAACTCATTAAAACATTATTTTTATAACAATATATATATATATATATTACTTTGGTACATCAATATATATCCATTTAAAAATCCCATATATAAAATATTGCAACAGCATGCGAAAAATGACTGCTACTCTATATATACGCGTATGAATAAACATGTATTTGAAATTATATATTTTTGGAGATAAACTAACATTATATGTAAGCTGTAGTGAGGCCTATACAATTAATCTATACAAACTACATTCATTACTTTATCAAACGATTAAACTAATACTCTTCACATATACATTATATAACTGCAATATGAACCACTACATATTTTAACTAGATATACTTTATAACAAATTCTATTATATAGTATAAAGTATATATTGTAAAAATACCATATGACATCAAGATATTATAGAATACTGTAATATATATATATATATATGCGTGCTAACCTATACAATGAAGCAGCAAAGGAGGCTCGGTGGCCACGAAAGCAAGGCGGACGATGGAGGAACAAGGGGGTGGCGATCGAACTGCTGGAAGTACGGGTGCAGAGGTGGAAGGGGGGACCGACGTGGATGTCGACACTGCTCAGTGGTGGAGCAGGAGGCGGGAGGCGGTTGTGGTCGACTGCTGGTAGCGTGGGAGGGAGTGGAGATGCAGAGATGGAGGCTTCGCGTGCTGTTGTTCACGCATGGAAGAGGAAGCATGGTCATCGAGTTTGAGTGAAGCTCGGCACAGCAGTGGAGGAGGGTGATGTGTCGATGGCTGTGGCCGAAGCAAGGGAGAAAGGCGTGAGTGTATGCTTGGCAACTGAGTGTTGGTTGCTGGACGACGACGAAACACATTATAAAATGATCAAGAATGTATGGAAGAGGAGAGAAAAAGTGGAAGGCAACAGGAAGGAAGATGAATTTGGTAGGAAGAGAGTACGTGAAAGATTTTGATAAAACTTTATATTTGTTATTTTCTTCGATTGAAACCAAAAAAAGAAGTGCAGGTTTCCAAAGCAAATCATAATGAATATAGGGGATATCAAAGGCCAATAAATTTGAATTCAGTGAAATAATAAAAGCAGAAGGCTGCTTGGTTTACGGTGAAAGTGAACAGTCACTGAAATACTATAATAACCTGGATTTTAGAATATCTGTATTTGATAAAATTAACTGGATTCAGTTAGTAGAATACTGAATTATAAGTTAAATAAACAATTCTGGTAATAAAAAAATATATATCTTTGAATAAGTATTGGTTTGATAATCCTCCTAGTATAATTTTATTTTTAAAAATTGGCAAAATTATTATTTCAAACAATAAATAATAATGTGTTGTTTTATAAATAGATTTTATAAATGGAATTATTATTTTCAAATTAATCATGTGTAGTTTATATATATATGTAAAACTAAATGAAAATATAATATGAAAATTTGTATAAACATATTAAAGGTATTTAATAACATAAAAAAAATAAAAAGAGACATGTGTAACATTAATAACATATAAACTAACAAGTGTCTCAACATGTAAATACAAGTGTCATCTTTTTAAATTTTCTTTTCATTTTTTTTTAGTAAATAAAGGAAATTAAGGCTATATATATATATATATATCTAACTTCTTCTTTTCTCATTTCTTTGAAAAATTAAAACCTCAAACCTGAGAAAACTAAACCCTTAAAACAAATACAGAGAAAAGAAAACAAAAGGCAAACAAATTTTTAAAATCAAACCTGGAAACTAGAAAGGAACTCAAACCAGAAAAGAAATCAACAATCAAGCCTCAATTCTAAATCTAGTAGCAGATCAACAACTAAGTTTCAGTTTCCAGGATCAAATCAACTTCCAGTTTTTGAAATTCAAGAAGCAATTTCCAGGCTCTGTTCTCTGCTTTTGCAAGAAGGTGAGTAAACTTATCTTTTGAAACTGAACTCTCTTATATATGTGTGCATGAGGATATGATCGTAGAATGCCTTGATTTCTGCTTGCATGGATGAAATAAATTACTTGGTATAAAAATTTTGTTTGCTGTGAATATGTATGTCTCGGTTATTTTAATAAAGTGAGCAAACCTTATTTCTGAAACCAATTTCCCTTGATATCCTGATGCCTATGATGATTGATGATAGTAGTGTTATAAATATGGTTTGCATGGATGAATTGTATGGTTGTTTGGATAAAACAGGCTTTAAAATATACTGTATATATATATATATATATATATATATATATATATGCATACCTCTGTTTATAAAAACCTGTGAGTAAACTAACTTTTAAAAAAAAAGCTTAAACCTGTTATATCTTGATTTGTATGTGATAAATACTTGAAAGTAAAATTGTGGAAAATGTTTGTATGAATGTAAATAGGCTTGCATGTGTATATATATATGGTGTTATTGGTGTGCATGTCTGTGTGCAGGCAAAACATGCCTCTGTTCTAGATTACAGGTTTAAAACTTATTCAAAAATTAATTCTCATTCCCTAATTCTTTTTGGGCTTTGATATTTAAACAAAATATGTTTGAATAAACAAGATATAAATTTTAAAAATAGTTTGAGGATTTTATGTTTAGTAATTATTTCAAATTAGGGAAAATTCAGTGAAGTACAAATTTTTATCAAAAATCAATGTCTAAGATTATGAATTTGGATTATATAATGTTATGTGTTGTACAAAATGATGATTTTTAAACAAGTATATAGTGAGAATTTTTGGGTTGAACGGAAAACACAAAATGGTCAAATTCCTACGAGTGTCGACGAATGGAAGCTCGGGGTTAATGTCCGAGGAAGTTCACATGATGTAGAATGTCAGAAAAATAATGGGTAGATTTTCAAATCAATATGATGGTCGAATGATGATGATTTAGGGTTTAAAGTCCAGGTTGGGTCGCTGTTAAATTTGAGGGTAATGCACCGTCGTTAGCGCATCGAGTTCACTTGGAGTAAGGGGAATAGAAGCGGGAAGCTCTGGTGAAGGTCTGGACTCGTTGTCGTAATGTCTGGTGACTTGGATTGGCGATACGAGGTGGTTTTGGTTGATCGATTGGGTTCCAGAAATGGATCGAATTGCTCGATTTTGATTATTCGACGAATTGATGGATCTGGGTGTTTGGAATCGTCGGCGAGGTCTTCATCGACATGCTGGTGATCGGAACGATGACCGGAGATGGTCAGGTCTCTGGTGCACGTGCACGTTCATATCTGATGTGGTTCGATTAGTTTGGAAAGAAGCATCGTGCACGGGTCAGGCTCGAAGTAGGCGGGAGATTTTATCGAAGTCAAGTGACGAGGTGAGTTGCTCAGGTTTTTATTCGATTGGCACGGGGTTTACTCGGGGAAAATCGAAGTTGACTAGGGTTGTTTTATTTGTATACCCAGGTTTTAAACATTCTTTTTTTAAAAGGGAAAACATGTTCAAGTTTTAAAATGTAAAAGTAAATTTTGTAACTAAGTTTATAAAGTATGAAGTAAGTAGTGGAAATGAATGTAATTAAGAAATAAATTAATCAAAGATTAAGTGATGATTAATTGATTAATAAATTAGTGTAATAAGAATTACTTATGAAAGTAATTAATGGATAATAACTTTATGGAAGTAATTAAATAGAAGTGAGTAAGGGTTAATCACTTAATGTTATTAATTAAAGAATTTATTAATAAAAATAAATTAAAGAGTAATTAATTAATTAATGAGTTAAGGTTAATTAATAATGTGATTAATTACTTAATAAGGTAATTAATTAAATGAGTAATTAATTAATTAAGGATTAATATAATTAATTAAGGAGTTAATTAATTAAGGTAAGTAATTACAGGATGGTTAATTACTGTTTATGATTAAGTAAGGTTAATTAATGAATGTGGTTAATTAGAGATTAATTATTTAATGAATTAGAAGAAATTAATTAATGAAGTAATTAGAGGATCATTAATTAATATGAGTAATGACATTAATCAAGATTGATTAATGGAAGTGATTAATTAAAGTATAATTAATTAATGTAATTAATTAAGGATTAATGTAATTAATTATAGTTAATTAATTAATGGAAGTAATTAGTTAAGAATCTTTGATTAATAAAATAATAATTAATAAATGAGAGTAATTAAAGGTTAATTAATATAAATGGTTAAGGATAATTAATTTGTGTAATTAATTAAGAAATTACTTATTATAATTAAGAATTAATTAATCAAGGGAGATTAATTTAAGGAAGATAATTAAGAGATGATTAATTAATTAATTAATTTGTAATTAAGTAATGATAATTAAGTTGGATTAAAGGTAATCCAAGTGATTAAGTTAGAAACTAATTTAATTAAGGATTAATTAAATTATTTAAGAATGGATCAAACTTTGATATTGGATGAGTTAATGATATTGGATGATTTGAATGTGATATCTATGATAGGTGATATGTGCTGTTTGTGATATATGGTTGAATTAGATAATATGGATTATCTATCTGTATTGATATGAATTATTCTATCTATGATATTGTGAATTATCTATTTGTGTGAATATAGATAATGAATTGAATTGTCTTAACTTTTAAACCACTTGGCATTAAAAAGAAACGTTTGTGATTTCGAAGAGACAGGGGTCGGGTATCAGTAATACCCGAAACCACTTCAATTTGTAATCTACAATAATTCTATATAGGATTGATATGTGAAATCAATAGGCTGGAATGAAATAATATGTACCTATGAAACTGAGTAAATATACTTAGATATTGTTTTGTGAAAATAAGTGATGACTATATAAGTTGTTTACGTGTAGCAAGTACGAGTTACCCCGGGTTTAAATAAGTTATATGGATTGGAATTTCTTGTTAGATGAGTTTACTCACGCTGGTTTCCAGCCTGACGCGGGTGTTACTTTGATGTAATGCTCGGGTCAGACCGAGTATTACAGATTTTCAGGAAAGGACATTCTGGAGTTCAGGTGGCGAGCTGGATGGCAGAAACGTATGGAGTGTATTCCGCTGTGTATTTGAGAGTTGTATTGATAGTAGTATGGGGCAGGTTGATATAACTGTCTAGACTATTTGTAATGATTGTGTAATATCCCGGAAATTTTAACAATATCAATTTAATAATCTGTTAAATAATTAAATTGATATTGATGATCTTTGATAATAAGATTTGAATTTAATTTAATAATCTGATTAAATTAGTATTAATTGGTGATTTTATCTTTTAAAAGTTAATAAGATATTTTCTATTTGAATATATATATATTTATTTATATATATTGTAAATAGAAGCTTTGGGTAAATTGGGAATTTAGATTTAATTTAATTGAATTTGAATTTAAGCTTTGAAATTCAAGAGAACAAATATTTAAATTGTTTTGGATTTTAGAATATTTGTATACACTTTTATTTTAAAATATAATTTGTTTTTGTTTCTTTAAAAAGTAATATATATAGGTAAGTATTAATAAATAAGAAAAAGGATTTTTATTTACTTTTAAAATATATAAAACATAAAGGTATGTAAATTGTATATATAAAAACAATAAGCTAAAATGGAAACATTAAAGCTAAATTGAAGTTAACATAAAAACAAGTTAATAAATAAGAAATAATTTTAATAATAGAATAACATGTGTAAGATAATTAGCATTCAAAATAACAAGTGTTAACATATTAAACCATCTAAGCATAGGTGTTAAGTAATTAGATAAGGCAAAAGACAAGTGTCATCTTTTTATTTTCATTTTCTTTAAATTTTATTAAATCCTAATTTACATTATATAAACAAACATCTTTCCTCTTCCATTTCTTTTTCTATCTTCTCATTTTAAAAGCAAGTGAACATAGCCTGTAGCCTCATTTTCTAAAACCAGAATCGAAACCCAAAGAAATTTTCATAAACTAAAATCTGAAGTTCATTCCTCAAAACAATCAGAGAAAATTCAAAACCCTGTAACCTCCTCAAGCTAAACAATCAAAAGTCTTCTGTTTGCATTCATTTGCAATCTGGAATCAATTCAAGAAGCTGTCTGCCTTCATTTGCAACCTGGAAGCCAGCATGCATATAATTTAAATCAAGTTTAAAGCCAGCAACTCAAGTTTAGAATCAAATCTAAAGAGGAATTCAAGTTTCCCTGTTTCAAGTCTAAAGTCTTCAAAAATTAAAGAACTGCCTCTGTTTAAATCAGGTGAGTAACAATTTTAAAAATAAACTTAAGTTGATCTGAAATTCATGTTAAGTATTGAATGGAAGATTGGTTGCATGTGAATATTATAGGTAGTTCTGCATATAGATATATTGATGTATGAATATACAAGTGCATTGTTTTTTTTGTATATATGTGTGAATGTATTATGTGAATATGTGAATATGTGCTCTGTTTCTTGTTTTATTTGCCCAGGCTAAAGATTCAATTGAATTCCCTTACCACTGGATAATTAAATTTGTGATAGGATCTGATAATTAAACATATATTGTTTGTTTTAAACATAGGTTAAGTTTTAGAGATTTAAGTAAGTTAAACAGAAGTCTGCTTGTCTCTGTAAAACATAAAACATCTGTGCATGTTTGATAATATCAAAACTCAACCCTTTTAAATTGTAAATCCACTATTATAAATTGAATACTAAAATCAAAATATGATTTTTAAAACAAAAACTAAAATTTTTAGTAAAGAGATTTAGGTACAGTTAAGAGATGACTGGAATAAGGATATTAGGAATTTTCTGGTGATTTATGTGACTGGGAGGCTCGGGGTTCTTCTAGATGATAGAGGAGGGTTAGGAGTTATGAGGAAAAATAATTGTTGGTGATGGAAATCATAGTGGAAGTTGCAGTTATGAGAGATTTGCTAGAACCCTAGTTTTTTTTAACCAAGAATGATGAATCGATGACCACGACAGATTGGGTTGATCGAGTGCAGTAAGGCTTTGAAGGACGATAGTTTGGACGTAGTCGAGATCATGGTCGAAGTTGCAGGAGTTCAGATGGACGGGATTTCGAGTTCGAGGTGAAGTTGATAGGTTTTGGTGATGGTCTGGACTTTTGTTCCAGGTTTTTGAAATTTGAACTCGATTTCGATTTGGCGTGATGATCGAAGAAGTGATGTTCGTAGATTGGTTGGTGGATGAACGCCGATGTGGTGGAGTAGTCGTGGATGGACGGAGTGGACGTTGATGACCGTGCACGTGCACGCGATCGAATTTCTGGTGAACCTGGGTTTTAACAGAGGGTTACTCGAGTTGTTTCGTGGGAGACTCGGGGTTTTTATGGTTTGGCTCGAAGTAGAAATTGGGTGAGTTTCTTCGTTTAGCTGTAGGGTTTTGACAGGGAAAGCTCGGGTGAGACTCGGGAAAATTAGGTTGCGACTCGAAGGAATTTGTAGTGGTCTGGAGTTTAGTTGTTGCCAGTTTTTTTTTAAGAAGCCTGTTTGTTTAAATTTAAAACAGAGTTTAAATTGTGAAGGAATATTTAAAACAGGATTTAAATCAAAGTTTAAAAATATAAACTCAAGTTTAGTTTTGAATCTTAGATTTAAGATAAATAAGTTTTATAAATTCAAATATTTTAATAAGTTTAAATGTTTATTAAATTTAAATGTTTTGAATTTAAAAAGAGATATGTTTAAATCTTGTAAAATTTCTTTTATAAGAAAAATATTATTTATCACTTAAAGGTTTTAAATTGATTTTAAAACTTGTTGAAGTTAAATTATAAGTTAATGATTTATATACATTTAATTACTAGGGAAATTAAATGGATAATTAATTTATCTAATAAATTAATAAAATGAATAATTACTTAAAAGTAATTAAAGGTTTAATCTTAAAGGTTTAAGATTGATTATTTTTAGAATAATTAACTTGTAAATAAGATTCATTAATTAAATAGGATTTGATTTTTAATTAATGATTAAGATAAATTAATTAGAATAGTTAATTTATAATTAAGGATTATAAATTAAAATATTAATTAATGTTTAGGAATCAATTAATAAGTAATTAAAGATTAATTAAGTTATGGTTAACACTTAATTAATTAAATAATTAGAGATTAATTAATTGGTTATTAAGATTTATTAATTTGAAATTAATCTAAGTTAATTACTTAAGAAAAGTAATTAAATAATTGTTAATGAAGGTCATTAACTATGGATTATTAAATAATTAATTAATGTGATTAATTTTAATAATTAATTAGATTAATTAATTTAAAGATAATCAATTATAGAATTTGTTTAAATGAATTACTTAATGGAAGTAATTAAGAAATTAATTAATTATTGTAATTAATTAAGTTAATTTGGTTTAGTTTAAGTTAATTAATTTTTTTTAATTAATTTAGAATAATCAAGAGATGATTTGATAAATAATTACTTAATTGTAATTAATAAGTATGATTATTTAAGGAAGTAAATAATTGATAATTACTGGAAGTAATTAATTGAATGGTGATTGTATTAATGGAAGTAATTTGAGTTTAATTACTTGGAAATTAATCAAGGGATTAATTAAGAAATTAATTAAGGAATAATTAATTTAGTTAATAAAAGTAATTAAGGGTGGTTAATTACTATATGAAATTAATCAAGAGTGATTAATAAATGTGGTTTAATTAAAGGTTAATTACTTAATGTAATTAATTTAATTAGAGTAATTAATAATAATTAATTTGTAATTAAGGATCATTAATTAATATAATTAATGATGTAATTAAGATTGATTAATTAAGTATAATTAATAAATGAAGTGATTAATTAATGTAATTAATTAAGGTTTAATATAATTAATTATAGTTGATTAAGTTAATTAATTATAGTTAATTAATTAATGAAGTAATTAAAGGTTAATTACTATAAGTGGTTAAGGTTAATTAATTTGAGTAATTAATTAAAGATAAATTACTTGAAGGTAATTAAAAGATAATTAATCAAAGATGATTAATTGAAAAAGGTAATTAGAGGATAATTAATTAATTTGTAATTAATTAATGTTTAAGTAAGAAGGATTTATAAAATAAAAGTAATTAATTTAATTAACTTTAAATTAATTAGAGATGATATAGATCATTACTTATGGATGGATGATAATACTGAATGCTTTGCATTTGATTGATATCTCTGATGAGATATATGCTATGTGATATGGATGTTTAGTTGAATTGTGATAATATGGATTATCTGATGATATTGATAATGTTGATAATTTATTGTGAATTATCTTTCTAAGTGTATAAAGATAATTGAATTAAATTGTTTTAACCTTTAAAACAACTTGGCCTTAAAAGATACGTTTTGGATTTCGATGAGACCGGGATCGGGTTTCCGTATACCGGATTTCTAGGTCTGGAGACCCGAATACCACATCAATCCAAATTAACGATAGGTCGTGAATCTCAAGTGAAGATGAAGATTTAGAGTGCAAGGGTTATTGTCGTTAACTCTGAGGGTGATTCCAAAACGAGTGTAACGAGATAATGCCTTCGGTTTCGTTCGAACCCGGAACGAACTTGTATGGATTGAATGCTTTCAGCACATCGTCAGGTGGACGATGAGCATTCTAAGATAGATGTGTTCTTTTAAAAGGTAGTCGTGACCTCAAGCCTCACAAACCGGGAATGGCTAAAACAGGGGAGGTGCAGCAAGGTTAGTGGGTAGCACCCAAGTAGGACAAGATGACCTCTGTCTAGATGTCCCTTTCTATTTTCGACTTAGTGTGTGCGGTTGAATCATGACAACCGTGGGGTATCTTGTGCGGGAATTATCCAGTAAGGGATGTTCCGGCCTTGTGTTGCAGGGGATTGGGAGTGATCCTCGGTACGGTGATCTAGGCCACGTACTGTGACGGGCGGTACCCCGGTAGCCCTGCCATTGATGGAATCCAAACTCCAATAAGTGCCTTACGTTTTAGTTGTGCCCAACTATGTTGGAACGTGAGATGTAAGCATTCCAGCTATTTCATATTTATTTGAAAACCCTAGACCTATTATAATACAATCGAATTTCCTATCAAATGTTTTGGTCAGCGTAAGGTAAAAACTTACCCATATTTATTGGTGGGGAGTCTTACGTGATACCTTTTCTTTCAAAAGGTTTTGAAGTTAAACAAGTTTAACCTGTTACTCACACCAGACCCATGTCTGACCCAAGTTGTTTATTTCTGTTTTATAAACTCTTGGGTACTCAAATTTGTATGAGTAGCCAAGGGATTCAGGTTTAGCTTTGACGAGTAATCTGGAGGAGCAATGGAGCAGGAGGCTTCGGCGTTGTAGATATAGATAGTAGTTTTCCGCTGTGTTGATCTTTGTATTGATCTGTATTGTGTTGAGATGTAATAACTAGACAGATGTTTATAACTGTCTAGTATGTGATGTGTAATCTGTGTAACTCTGATAGATGATGTATATGATACTATGTAATATTTATGTGATATATTATATTTCGTTTCGTTTCCGCTGTGAGTATCTGTTGTTGTTTCTTTTCTCTTCTTCTCTTTTCTATTTCTCACCCCTTTCTTTCTTACTGTCGATGCGATTTTCCGGGAGTGGAAAGCCGGGTCGTCACAGATTGTAACTTTGATAAATTGTATGTAAAGTAACAATTACAGTTTTCTTTTATAAAAATGCTATTATTTGGTATTATATTTAATCCACTGCGAATGTGAGATGTTGTGTTTTCTGTTCTTCTTTCTTCTTTCTGTTTCTTTCTTCTATCTCTTTTCTTTTTCTCCTAACTATCTAGAATTTTCGGTTCGAAAATTCCGGGTCGTTACATTTGGTATCAGAGCTGAAGGTTAAGCGAGAACCTTGGCTCTGGTGGGTATACTCATTAAGGATAGGGTCAATGATACCCTAAGATGAGTTGAGTGTATATATATATATGAGAGCGTACTTGTTATTTTCTTATATAAAGGTTTTAAAATGGTTTTAAAAATAAATGATTTTTATAAGTTTATCTTTTGATATATATAGAAATAATTTTCTAATTATTAAATATATTAAAGAAATTGGTTGTTGAACCATTGGAATTAAATAATGAAAATTAAGTAGTAATAGTAATACAACCAAATTGAAAATTTAATAAAGATAATTTTGAAATGGATCCAAACTGAAACTAAAATCCTGAATTTGTAGAAGTATTTTCAAAATAAGATAATAATGAAATAGGTATCCATATATGATAATCTTCGTTATTATCATAAATGATTGTTGTGTTTAATAATGAAATGTTGTAAATGATTAAGCAAAATGAAATGTTTTAGGGAAATAAACTTTTAGGTGAGTATGACTTATAAATTGGAATTGAAGATAATTTAAAATTGTGAAATTTTAAATCTAAATCCAGAAAACTTGAAATTGTTTTAAAGAAATTTGTTTTGAATTTAAAACCAAAGGTGGTTTAAAATTTAAGATATAACTTGGTGTGTAAAGGAAATAAATATGTATAAATGAGAATATACATAAAGTCAAAGATGATTAAAATAAACTCTAAGTGTTGAGTTTTAAATTTTTCCTTGGAATGTGATATGAAAACCCAAAGTGATAAGTTTTTGAACTTATAAGTGGGAAGATTATTAATATAAAGTTTAAAATTTGAAATGGAAATTCAAATTGGGTAAAGTTGACTGGATTAAATTGGATTTAACTTAAGGAAAGTTAAATGAGTTTAGAATGAACAACTTGAATTGGAAATTTCAAGATGAAATTGGAATTTAACTTGGGAAGTTAAATGGTTAATGTTAAAAGGGAGTTATAAGTAATCTCAAAATGGGTTTGAGATCTGGAAATTGAAAATGGATGCTGTTAATTGGTGTTTGGATAAATTTAGATGTTTATTTATCCTGATATCATTCTATTGTTATAAATAATCTATGAAGCTGAGAATTGGTTTTAAAATTAGAAATGGATAATAAATTAGAATCTGAAGGTTAAACTGTTTTTGAATTCTTATTTGAACTTTGTAATAAGTTAAGTAAAGATAATTTTAAAATGGAATTTTGAAATTTGGATTCAAAATTGAATGGTTTAAAGATTTAAGTTGTTAAATTAAAAATAAAGGTTGATTTGATTAAAAAATAAGGGTTAATTTGAATTAAAGGATTAAATCAACATTTAAAATATTTAACTCGAATTTATATAATTCGAGATGGTTTTAAGTTGAGATTTGAATAAAATTTGTTCAAATTGAATTTGATTTGGAATAATTTGAAATAAAATTGAAGATGTATAAGTTTAAAAATTCAAATGGTAAATTAGAATTGAAATGATTTGAAATTGAAGCTAGTTCAATTTGAAATTAATCCAAATTGATTTGAAATAAGTTGGAATTGTGATTAAAGTTGAATAAGTTTAAAAATCAAATGGAATTTGATTTGAATTGGAAAGGAATTAAGGTTAATTCAACTTGAATTGGGATTAAATCAATTTCAATGGAAATTGAAGTATTGAGTCAATTTAAATGGAAGTGGAATTTAAATTGAATTGATGGAAATTAATTGGATTGGGAAATTAAACAGTTTGGCTCTGGATTATTTTCAAAATAAATTGTTTTAATACAAATATATTTTTTTCCAAACTATTTACTATACAATCTTTCTTCTTAAACCCCAAATTATATTATACTTATTTTACAATTATTTTGTAACTATTTAACTATTTTGAAACTATCTTATAAACTAATTACTATTTTTCAGTAACTTATATCTAATTACTATATATATAAAAAAAAACTATTTTGCAATTATCTAACTATTTTATACCTACTTAACTATTTTACAGCTATTTTACAAACTAATAACTATTTTTCAACTACTTATCTATTTTAAACTTTTTCAAGCTATTTTTAAAATTTAAATAGGTCAGAGTTCAAACTGTTTGTAATTAAAGTAATAACTCGGTTGGAAATGGAAGCAATTGAGAATAAGTGAATGAATTAAAGTAAATGTGGATAGAAAGGAGAAATTGATTTAGCTAATAATCAATAATGATAAATACGAAGGATGTACGTATATTATTCTATTCGCATAGTGATTTGATCCAGATTCGAGCTCAAAATTTTCGAGATAGTATTATCGATCCGAGTTGGGATTTTTCGCTCGATTTTCGACGGCGAACCTGGATATGGATTGTTGATTGGTTCTGGATATTCTCTATCATAGTTGTGACTATGCAAGGAGAATGACGGTTTCTGATCAAGAAACCAGATCTAAGTCCGCACTAGGAGGTCGGGTGGACGATACTAGTTCGGAAGTGAAATTGTGTGATCGAGTGAGCGATCAGATTGATATTACGTACGGATGATATGTGTACATCGTACGAGTTTAAATGAATTGGCATTGAAAATTTGTGGATAAGAAATTTGAAATGGTTTTTGGAATGAAAGGTAATATGGTTAATAACTTTATATAGGATTTATCAAATTTGAATATTTGATTAGAAATAAAATAAAGTTATATATCTTTGTTATATATGATAAACTCCCCTTGTTGAATCTATTGCCAGAAGAGAAGAGTTTTTGAAAATATTTGAAGTATAAAAGAAGTTTTATACAAGTTTGAAATGATCCAAAGATTTTCAAAATTATATATATCTATATATATATAAAAAAAAGATCTTATGAGAATGATTTTGGAAAAGGTTTTGGAACCTATGGATTTTGGAAAGGCTTTTAATTTTTGGGAAAATCAATTTTGGGAATTTGGAAAGCCTAGTTTGAGAATTATCGATTTTGGGAATCGATTTTGTGTAAAGGAGATTTTAAGATAAATCATAAAGGGTATGATTTGAAAATACTATAAGTGTATAGTATAAAATGTTTTGAAAATAGCTCTGGGGAAAAAGGCGCTCCCTTGAAATGAACTTCTCAGGAGTGCCACAGGGTGGTACTGCCTTGAACCCCAAGGGGGGTTTCTAAAGTTAATCCTGTGAGGAGTCCGGAATAAACTAGTTCCTGAGGATTATTTGTGTAGCGAAAGTCGAGGGGCTGGTGCCCACAGAGGCATTTGGGTTATGCTGTGACGATAGTTTAACTCGATGTCGCTGCGATCTACTGCAGACCGTAGCGAAAGTCGTGTGAGCCGTTGAGAGCCAACAGTCTATGTTTGATTTTATATCGGTAGACTACGACACTATGGTAAAATAGCGAAAGTCTTGTGAGCCGCTGAGTGCCAACAGTCTGCGTTTGATTTTATATGGTAGACTGAGACCTATGTAGAGTGGAGAAGTTTCGTTTTGACAGCGAAATCGTGTGTGCCGCTGAGAGCCAATAGTTACATGGACTTTTGCTGCGACGGAACGTAACCCTGGAATGTAACTGCGATCTGTTGTGGGTTCCATGCTGTCATCAGTTACATGGTGTGATAACCCGAGTTTTTCTAACACGAAAAACCGGACCATTTGGGTAAAAAGAAGAGGTAGAAGAAGAAGAAAAATAGATAGAAGAAGAAAGAACTAAACAAAATCAGAACCTCACAGTCGCAGCGGATAAAATATAATATATAGAACAGATCTTTACACAAAATGAAACCTATATCTGTTTATATACAATACATCATCATCAGAGTATATCAATACAATCATCAATATCCAGTCAATCAGTCAATACAACAATCACAGCAGCGGAATAATACAAGTACGAGAAATACGTCTCGAACTCCAGCTCCTCTCCTGAGCTCCATAGCAACCTATCCTGTAAAATACTCGGTCTGACCCGAGCATTATAATAAAATAACACCCGAGTCAGTCTGGAATACCAGCGCATCATAAATACACCCAATTGATTATTAAAGTTCAAAAATCCTTTGGAAACAAAAGCATCTCGTAAGACCACGCCACAAATAAACATGTCGGGTTTTTACCTTACGATAGCTAAAACACTTTTTATAAAAATCCTCTGATATTATAATAGTGTCTATTTACAAATACTTATAAAATAGCCGAAATTGTTACATCTATTAAATTCCGGCATACTAGCCACAACGTGGGTAATACAAACAAAACTCGTACAAGGCACGTAGGGAGAATGGATTTCCAACGAATGACTAGGCACTGGGGTACCACCTGTCACAGTACGTGGCCTAGATCACAGTACCGAGGAGTACGCCCGCTCCCCTGCAACACAAGACCGGAATCATCCCTTACTGGATAATTCCAAGTAAAATCACCCCACGGTTGTGATCAGCAACCGCACCACTAAGCCGAAATAAAAGGGACATCTAGACAGGGATGACCTTACTCTCAAGTGGGGGCTACCCACGAAGCCTTGCTGCATAACCCCTGATTTTCAGTCATTCCCGGTTGATGAGGCTTGAGGCTAAACGATACCTTTACAGAACATTTCACTTTGAATGCCCATCGTCCACCTGACGATGTCACGAAAGCATTCGTCCATATAAGTCCGTCCCGGGTCCGAACGGAACCGAAGGCACTATTCCTACTACATCCATTTTGAAAATATCCTCAGGATTAGTAGCGACTAGCCCTTGCACTTCACTGCTCCATCTTCGACTCCGAAATCGTTTTCGCGAAACGTACAAACCGGATCGAAGTGGTTTTCGAGTCTCCAGACCTAGAATCCCGGTATACGGAAACTCGATCCCGGTCTCTTCGAAACGATCAGCGCATTTGGCCAATATTGATAGTCGGTGATTTAACTATCAATTAATGTTCACAAACATCCATACACATCCATCACACAATAAATAATCTCCATATTATTTATTTGCCTCTAATATCTTTCAAAGATATATTTTCACATTTTCAAAACTCGTTTGAAAACAATTTTCCAAAACTCTTCCTTTACAAGGTAAATCCTTTACCCTTTATTCCCTTCGGGAATAACCAAGTATAAAACAATTTGCATTTAAAACAGTTAAAAATACTTTATACTGAAATATACTTTAAAATATGAAAATTACTTCTATTTATTTACTAAAAATATAAATTTAAAATATGTGAAGAAAACTAGTCATTAACACATAAACTTTGATTTAAAAATAAGGGTTTTAGTTTGACTAAATTCAAAATAGCGTTATAAGAAGAAAAATGCTAATTTTAACAACTTAAGCTAAACCAACTTTTAAATAAATCCATTTGTAAAAATAATTGCTAATATACTCCCAAATTATTACGGTATTAAAATTATTAATTTATTTCTTTAAAAATAACGATTTCTTAAAAATACTTTTAAAACGATTTAAAACTTAACCTTTAGTTCACTAAAATCTTTTTATAAACATTTACTTGGTTTTCCCAGGGAAACACTTTCCCGTTTCCAAAACATTCCAAAGTACTCTTTCATATAAATCCACTGATTTATTTCAAGTCAATTATGTTTTACAACATAAATCCCAAATCCCATATTTAACTATGACTTCATCCGAAGTTCACACCCAATTTCCCATATCCGGAAATTCATTTTTAAATCATAGTTTAAAACATTTTAAATTAAACATTTCTTTGGTGAATTTCCAATGGAAGCCAAATTTCCAATTCACTTAATTAAATTCCAATGAAATACGGCATTTCAAAACATTCTATTTTTCATTTGAACTTGTTAATTTATAGTCGGAAACTCCATTTTAACATACTTTTAATTTTCGAATAACATTAGTCATTATTAAAATAAACACCGTTATTTTAAACAGTTTATAATTTCATAAATTTAATCTCCAGAAAATTTATATTTCATATTTATCGATTGATAAATTTTCCCACAATATTAAATCCCAATTTTACCAATTTTTTTTCATTTCCCATTCCAAACCAGATTTCAAATTCTATTTCTCAAAAATTCTAAATTTAACAATTTACTTATTTCGTAAAAACCCAATTTTATCCATTTATAAATTAAATTCTGTAACTATGATTTATACAATAATTTCATAACACAATTAAATTTCCAGATTTATCAATCACAACATCTAAACAGGTATTCACTAACAATTATAAAATAATTGCTACAATTGTGAGGAATCCAGTTGGATCCCTCCAACCTGTTTCTCCCTGCATCCACAAATATTAGCACATCACAATATAAATATTAATCCAGCCAGATAACAGCAGTTAAAGTCAACCAATCATTCAGATATTTAAATATCAATTATTTATAATGCCTAGCATCCAGATGTGAGTGAGAAAAACTCACCTTGAGTTCGGCGAGCGTTCGAAATTTTGAATTAAACCGGACGACGTCCGATTTAACCCAAATTCCTACTTGCCCGGAATGACTCCAAATCTGCACCATCGCGTAGTACATCTCGCTGCGATTCCAACGGTTCCAGTTTCATCTCAATCTGATAACGTACGAGCAAGTTACGGTTTTATAAAGTTTGAATTTAAATTTGAAAACAATTTCCCTTTTATTTAAAAATGTTACCAAACAGGACGATCTGGCCACACGTTCAAAAGAACAAATCACGACCGCACGAGAGCTTCTCCCTCACGCGACATGTTCCAGGCTAAACGCGATCAAAGAAACCCACTCACGTCGCCGTTGACCAATCGCGCACGCCTCCCTGATCATCGAGACGTCGATCCATCACCGCCATTCGAACGCTCCTTCACCCACACTGCCATGGCCAGAGACCGGTCCCACCGAGCTCCTCCATTGCTTCGATAAACGTGAATGACCGAAGAACGAACGCGAGCAGAAATCGAGCGGTCCACCCCGCTATTCTCGATCACGACCGTCCACTTCGTAGATCTTGGAGTCCTCTACGATTCTCTAGTTAGTGGATTTTGAATTCGTTGTATGGATTTCGTGATTTTTAAGAGGGAACGAGATCAATTATCGGCCGTTAATGAATATAGGAGGCGGCTGGTGATTATGAGCTAGGGTTTTGATAATGTGAATATATATTATATTGTTTAATATTATTTTATTTAAAAAATTTCTCGATTTAACAGTTTAAGCAAACGACCACCAATTATCACGTTCCGACAGGCTATCCTGGGGTTTTTCTGCGTTCCGGACACGATGGAACAAGTTTCGTAAGCTAATTTAATTGTATGCGCGAGATACGAAATTAAACGATCAATTTAAAATTAAATCGGTTAAATCGATTTCGATGCGTTTCGAGCTGCCACCGTCAAACGACAACTCCGATTGCTACGAAAATTGAAATCCGATAATAACTAACTATTTCGGATCCAATGGAACTGGTTTCGTCGAATTCCGAGACTGTGCCCCGGAAGGCTATTTTAACTCGTCTATTAATCAGGCGATTTCTGAACATCGTCGAAAACGCTTCAAATTTCACCTTTAAAATTTTATTAACTTAACAATAAATCATATAAAATTTATAACAACATTAAAAATCATTCTGGCTCATCCCAGACTCAAATCTGATTAAATTGCATTTTAACAATATTAAATTCATTTTTAAATTAATATAAAATCCCAAATATTAATTTATCAACTTTAAAATTCATCTAAAATTCCCACCATGCTATTTCCACACAAATAACTCAAAATAACTTTCTAAGACCATTTTATCACTATTTACATCCGGATTTACTTTTTATCCCAAATTCAAATATTTAATTATTATTTTCCCATAAATCAAATTCAACCCGAAATTACTATAATTAAAAATTACAGCTTATTTCATTGATTGAACCCGAATCCATTCATTTTAAAATCAATTAAGAATCCACATTAAACATTTAAAATGAATTAAATGTTCAAATTCAATGGCTTAAAAATACGGGATGTTACATTCCTCCCTCCTTATAAAAATTTCGTCCCCGAAATTTGCTAAGGTAGAAAATACTCTCCAATCCATTTACTTATCCAATTGGCTTAGTTAAAACATATATCCACTTCCCAAAAAGTTTCAACTCCATTCCAAAACCATTTGCTTTATTTACTCTAAAGCCTTTATCTTAACACTCGTTTTCAAAATAACTTTACTTATAAATAAATTTTCCCAAAAACCCCAAAAATTTCTAACTCCCAAAATTTCTGAAAATTTTTGGCAGAGTCTCCTTTGCACGGAGGAGCTTCTGCGATATCGCAGGATACACAAATATATATACATCGGCTCACATGGCCGGAAACCAAAATATATCACAATATATATATCATTTTCCCAATTATATTTGCGTAGGCGTACCTCTTAGCAAATTTTTAAAAGCAAGCGGCTAATATCTCGTATATACGCGCTCCAACTCTCTCGAACGCCTCCCGCACCTGTACTATACTCAACAAACTCATCAAATTTCAAAGATAAGAACATTTCATTAGCATTTCCAATATAAATGCAAACCAAACATATTCATTGCATAACCAATCCAAGCGATTCCATCATTTAACAATGTTAACCATATCTTATTAACAATTCAAAGATTTCAATCACCTTTCAATTTACTTATTCAAGTTCGACTTCATTTTATTCCACTTGAATGATTTACACTCAAATTCTCTATATACCATTCATATTTGTTACAACCAATTCATTTCTATTCCAATATGATTAACATATGCCTTACTTACATCTCTTATTTAAATTTAAATTCCCTATTTGATTCACCATCAAATTTTATTTTAAATTTGAAGCATTTGCATTACTTTTATGATCCACTTCCATTCACATGCAACATTACTCATTAAAAGGTCAATTCATTCCTATTGATTCAAAATCAATTCCATTCGCTATTTTTGAATCAATTCACTTGCATTTATACGCAAACTCTTTGAATTGGGTTCCCATTCATATCAATTTATTCACAATTCAATTCCAATTGCTTTTAAACACTCAATTGCAAATACATGCAAATTTTCATGTCATTCAAGCAAAACAATTGCCACTTAAGCTTATCACCATTTAAAATTAATTCCAATTTGGATTCATATAAATTTTATTCCATTACAAGGTTCACAAACCAAATATTTTCTCTTTCCACTGTAATTGTTAAATTACATTTTCCATACATCTTTATTTCCATTAACCAAATTCAAGTTTATATTAATATCATTCGATCCTGGGTTATATTCAACTCATACATTCTTAATTTACCACAATAATTAATGAATATCATTTCACTTTCAATTCAATTTTATTATCCAACAAATTCCATTCAAATTTCTTAATAAAGCTCATCCACAATCATTTGTTTCTTTCAAGTTACTTAAGTAGTTTCACAATATTACCATTATCTATTTAATTTTATTTCCATCTGATTCTCATTCAACCCATTTCAATTCATTTACAAAGTTTAATGCTCTTCGTTTATTTATCCAATCCATTTTAGATTTATTTTATCAACAAAGAGACCATTTAAATTATTTCTCTCATTTGAATTTTATTTACAATTCAAACCATCACTATTATAAGCTAATTACATTATTCATTCTCACTTCCAACATTTGTTACCAAAATTAAATTCCATTCCAGAACTGGGTCTTATTCTTACTTTCCAAATTCTAATAACTATCAAAATTTCATCCATGCCAATACAAACTCTATTTAATTTAGCTTACACAAGATTTATTTCCAAACAATCAATTTGGATTTAGTTGAGTAAACATTTACTTCATTCAACATCACTTCAACTAAATTAAATTTCCATTTAATTAAATTCTTATCCAAATTTAATTCAAGGTTAACTAGATTATATATGCATTTTCAATTTAATTCCTTTCCAGAATTTATTCAAGTTCATCTAAATTTTATTTAGCCCACCTGAATTTAAACCATTTCCTTTACTACTTTAAATAAGAATTTAATTACATTCATTCTTATTCATAACACAACGGAATTTTAATATTCAGCTTAATTCCATTTTAGTCAAAGTTAGACCAAATTCAATTTAATCTTAATTCTCCATATCCAAGTTCAACTTATTTACTAACTTCAGTTCACTTACCTCTTTTATATTTTATAATTGCTTCACCTTACCTTGCATTCCATTTAAAATTAAGTTCGAATTCACCATTCCATTTATTATTTCCATTTGTGATTATAATTCCATTTTACTTGAGTTAAAATCAAATCTTCCATTCACCTTCATTTATTCAAAGTAGATTTACATTCCATATATACTCAATTCTTCTTTAAATCCACTTTCCTTTATAAGTTATATAGTTGAATCATTTCAACTTTCACATTTTTATTTAAACAGGATTTCTAGAATTCAATTTACCCGGATTTATTTCAAAACCACTTTGAAATATAAATCAACACATTTCTCTTTTGATATTCAAATCAAATACCAAATTCCAAAACAAACTGCTTTTACCAAACAATTTTCCTTTGAAAATTCCAAAATCACTTGTTCCCCAAACAAGTCCAAACAAATACCATAACCAAATATTTTGGTAGCAATCCATCACTTTAGAAACTCGAAAATGAATTCTAATGATGTGGCCAGCATCATCAGGATTATTTCCCAGCGACTGAAGTGAGTTCAATGCTTTCCACTTCCAAAATCCACCTCAAAACAATTTCTATTCAAAAATATTTCCCCAAAATATACTCCATCATTAACTTCAAAACCTTTGGAAAACATTTCAACATTCCCAAGGTTTCTAATTTTTTTCAAACCTTTGTTTAAATTCATTTGAAATCCCTTTCAAAAATTTCCGGGGTAAAAATTCCGGTTTAAATCAAATTTCAATTTCACTTCTTCTTATTTAAACATATTCAATCAATTCCATTTGGTTATAAACCATTTTAATATTTTAACTTCTTATTTTCTTATATATATCATTTCAAATTTTAGATCATGTTTTAATTTCTTATTCGATTACAGAAGAAACAACCAAACAAACATCCAATATATATAATAATTCAGAAAATTATTTCTTTATATCAAAATATAAATTTGGGTAAAATTATTTCATTTACCCGCTTTAAAAACAATACTATGTCGGTTTATCTTGTTTAAGAGTTTAGAAACCCCTATCGATACGGTTGTACTTCCCGCACCGACCAGAATTCATAAACACTCAACCGATAAGTCAACACAGTACAAAAACAATTTTATATCCACTAACAAGTACGCTCTCATAGCTATTAGTACACTCAACTCATTATAGAGTACTTCTGACTCTATTTAAAAATGAGTAATTTTCCCACCAAAGCCTAGGTTGTCGCCAACTTAAGCTCTGATACCAACTGTGATAACCCGAGTTTTTCTAACACGAAAAACCGGACCATTTGGGTAAAAAGAAGAGGTAGAAGAAGAAGAAAAATAGATAGAAGAAGAAAGAACTAAACAAAATCAGAACCTCACAGTCGCAGCGGATAAAATATAATATATAGAACAGATCTTTACACAAAATGAAACCTATATCTGTTTATATACAATACATCATCATCAGAGTATATCAATACAATCATCAATATCCAGTCAATCAGTCAATACAACAATCACAGCAGCGGAATAATACAAGTACGAGAAATACGTCTCGAACTCCAGCTCCTCTCCTGAGCTCCATAGCAACCTATCCTGTAAAATACTCGGTCTGACCCGAGCATTATAATAAAATAACACCCGAGTCAGTCTGGAATACCAGCGCATCATAAATACACCCAATTGATTATTAAAGTTCAAAAATCCTTTGGAAACAAAAGCATCTCGTAAGACCACGCCACAAATAAACATGTCGGGTTTTTACCTTACGATAGCTAAAACACTTTTTATAAAAATCCTCTGATATTATAATAGTGTCTATTTACAAATACTTATAAAATAGCCGAAATTGTTACATCTATTAAATTCCGGCATACTAGCCACAACGTGGGTAATACAAACAAAACTCGTACAAGGCACGTAGGGAGAATGGATTTCCAACGAATGACTAGGCACTGGGGTACCACCTGTCACAGTACGTGGCCTAGATCACAGTACCGAGGAGTACGCCCGCTCCCCTGCAACACAAGACCGGAATCATCCCTTACTGGATAATTCCAAGTAAAATCACCCCACGGTTGTGATCAGCAACCGCACCACTAAGCCGAAATAAAAGGGACATCTAGACAGGGATGACCTTACTCTCAAGTGGGGGCTACCCACGAAGCCTTGCTGCATAACCCCTGATTTTCAGTCATTCCCGGTTGATGAGGCTTGAGGCTAAACGATACCTTTACAGAACATTTCACTTTGAATGCCCATCGTCCACCTGACGATGTCACGAAAGCATTCGTCCATATAAGTCCGTCCCGGGTCCGAACGGAACCGAAGGCACTATTCCTACTACATCCATTTTGGAAATATCCTCAGGATTAGTAGCGACTAGCCCTTGCACTTCACTGCTCCATCTTCGACTCCGAAATCGTTTTCGCGAAACGTACAAACCGGATCGAAGTGGTTTTCGAGTCTCCAGACCTAGAATCCCGGTATACGGAAACTCGATCCCGGTCTCTTCGAAACGATCAGCGCATTTGGCCAATATTGATAGTCGGTGATTTAACTATCAATTAATGTTCACAAACATCCATACACATCCATCACACAATAAATAATCTCCATATTATTTATTTGCCTCTAATATCTTTCAAAGATATATTTTCACATTTTCAAAACTCGTTTGAAAACAATTTTCCAAAACTCTTCCTTTACAAGGTAAATCCTTTACCCTTTATTCCCTTCGGGAATAACCAAGTATAAAACAATTTGCATTTAAAACAGTTAAAAATACTTTATACTGAAATATACTTTAAAATATGAAAATTACTTCTATTTATTTACTAAAAATATAAATTTAAAATATGTGAAGAAAACTAGTCATTAACACATAAACTTTGATTTAAAAATAAGGGTTTTAGTTTGACTAAATTCAAAATAGCGTTATAAGAAGAAAAATGCTAATTTTAACAACTTAAGCTAAACCAACTTTTAAATAAATCCATTTGTAAAAATAATTGCTAATATACTCCCAAATTATTACGGTATTAAAATTATTAATTTATTTCTTTAAAAATAACGATTTCTTAAAAATACTTTTAAAACGATTTAAAACTTAACCTTTAGTTCACTAAAATCTTTTTATAAACATTTACTTGGTTTTCCCAGGGAAACACTTTCCCGTTTCCAAAACATTCCAAAGTACTCTTTCATATAAATCCACTGATTTATTTCAAGTCAATTATGTTTTACAACATAAATCCCAAATCCCATATTTAACTATGACTTCATCCGAAGTTCACACCCAATTTCCCATATCCGGAAATTCATTTTTAAATCATAGTTTAAAACATTTTAAATTAAACATTTCTTTGGTGAATTTCCAATGGAAGCCAAATTTCCAATTCACTTAATTAAATTCCAATGAAATACGGCATTTCAAAACATTCTATTTTTCATTTGAACTTGTTAATTTATAGTCGGAAACTCCATTTTAACATACTTTTAATTTTCGAATAACATTAGTCATTATTAAAATAAACACCGTTATTTTAAACAGTTTATAATTTCATAAATTTAATCTCTAGAAAATTTATATTTCATATTTATCGATTGATAAATTTTCCCACAATATTAAATCCCAATTTTACCAATTTTTTTTCATTTCCCATTCCAAACCAGATTTCAAATTCTATTTCTCAAAAATTCTAAATTTAACAATTTACTTATTTCGTAAAAACCCAATTTTATCCATTTATAAATTAAATTCTGTAACTATGATTTATACAATAATTTCATAACACAATTAAATTTCCAGATTTATCAATCACAACATCTAAACAGGTATTCACTAACAATTATAAAATAATTGCTACAATTGTGAGGAATCCAGTTGGATCCCTCCAACCTGTTTCTCCCTGCATCCACAAATATTAGCACATCACAATATAAATATTAATCCAGCCAGATAACAGCAGTTAAAGTCAACCAATCATTCAGATATTTAAATATCAATTATTTATAATGCCTAGCATCCAGATGTGAGTGAGAAAAACTCACCTTGAGTTCGGCGAGCGTTCGAAATTTTGAATTAAACCGGACGACGTCCGATTTAACCCAAATTCCTACTTGCCCGGAATGACTCCAAATCTGCACCATCGCGTAGTACATCTCGCTGCGATTCCAACGGTTCCAGTTTCATCTCAATCTGATAACGTACGAGCAAGTTACGGTTTTATAAAGTTTGAATTTAAATTTGAAAACAATTTCCCTTTTATTTAAAAATGTTACCAAACAGGACGATCTGGCCACACGTTCAAAAGAACAAATCACGACCGCACGAGAGCTTCTCCCTCACGCGACATGTTCCAGGCTAAACGCGATCAAAGAAACCCACTCACGTCGCCGTTGACCAATCGCGCACGCCTCCCTGATCATCGAGACGTCGATCCATCACCGCCATTCGAACGCTCCTTCACCCACACTGCCATGGCCAGAGACCGGTCCCACCGAGCTCCTCCATTGCTTCGATAAACGTGAATGACCGAAGAACGAACGCGAGCAGAAATCGAGCGGTCCACCCCGCTATTCTCGATCACGACCGTCCACTTCGTAGATCTTGGAGTCCTCTACGATTCTCTAGTTAGTGGATTTTGAATTCGTTGTATGGATTTCGTGATTTTTAAGAGGGAACGAGATCAATTATCGGCCGTTAATGAATATAGGAGGCGGCTGGTGATTATGAGCTAGGGTTTTGATAATGTGAATATATATTATATTGTTTAATATTATTTTATTTAAAAAATTTCTCGATTTAACAGTTTAAGCAAACGACCACCAATTATCACGTTCCGACAGGCTATCCTGGGGTTTTTCTGCGTTCCGGACACGATGGAACAAGTTTCGTAAGCTAATTTAATTGTATGCGCGAGATACGAAATTAAACGATCAATTTAAAATTAAATCGGTTAAATCGATTTCGATGCGTTTCGAGCTGCCACCGTCAAACGACAACTCCGATTGCTACGAAAATTGAAATCCGATAATAACTAACTATTTCGGATCCAATGGAACTGGTTTCGTCGAATTCCGAGACTGTGCCCCGGAAGGCTATTTTAACTCGTCTATTAATCAGGCGATTTCTGAACATCGTCGAAAACGCTTCAAATTTCACCTTTAAAATTTTATTAACTTAACAATAAATCATATAAAATTTATAACAACATTAAAAATCATTCTGGCTCATCCCAGACTCAAATCTGATTAAATTGCATTTTAACAATATTAAATTCATTTTTAAATTAATATAAAATCCCAAATATTAATTTATCAACTTTAAAATTCATCTAAAATTCCCACCATGCTATTTCCACACAAATAACTCAAAATAACTTTCTAAGACCATTTTATCACTATTTACATCCGGATTTACTTTTTATCCCAAATTCAAATATTTAATTATTATTTTCCCATAAATCAAATTCAACCCGAAATTACTATAATTAAAAATTACAGCTTATTTCATTGATTGAACCCGAATCCATTCATTTTAAAATCAATTAAGAATCCACATTAAACATTTAAAATGAATTAAATGTTCAAATTCAATGGCTTAAAAATACGGGATGTTACACATGGACTTTTGCTGCGATGGCAACGTAACCCGTGATGTAACTGTGACCATGGATGGGGGTGATGATCTCCAGAGCATTCTTACCAAAAATGTTTCCTCTATTTTCAAAATTGTTTTCTATATTTTCATAAATTATTTTCCAAGTATTTTCACTGGGTGTTGAAAACGGGTTTACCAAGTACTTATAGATTTTTAGTCCTACGTCTGATCAACGTATGACCGAATTTCTGTGAGAACGAGGATGGATTTGTTGAGACATCGAGTTATAAAAAGTATTTTTATAAAACTATTTTAGTAATACTATATAGATTTTTAAAAGTGTTTTAAAATTTCTTAATAAAAAGAGTTATAGTAAAAAGTGACCAAAGAGTAAATTTTTAATAATCAGTATTTAATAAATTCCGGCTTCGTTTCTTTTCGAGGACGAAAAGATTCTAAGGGGGGAGGAATGTAATAACCTGGATTTTAGAATATCTGTATTTGATAAAATTAACTGGATTCAGTTAGTAGAATACTGAATTATAAGTTAAATAAACAATTCTGGTAATAAAAAATATATATCTTTGAATAAGTATTGGTTTGATAATCCTCCTAGTATAATTTTATTTTTAAAAATTGGCAAAATTATTATTTCAAACAATAAATAATAATGTGTTGTTTTAAAAATAGATTTTATAAATGGAATTATTATTTTCAAATTAATCATGTGTAGTTTATATATATATGTAAAACTAAATGAAAATATAATATGAAAATTTATATAAACATATTAAAGGTATTTAATAACATAAAAAAATAAAAAGAGACATGTGTAACATTAATAACATATAAACTAACAAGTGTCTCAACATGAAAATACAAGTGTCATCTTTTTAAATTTTCTTTTCATTTTTTTAGTAAATAAAGGAAATTAAGGCTATATATATATATAGATATATATATCTAACTTCTTCTTTTCTCATTTCTTTGAAAAATTAAAACCTCAAACCTGAGAAAACTAAACCCTTAAAACAAATACAGAGAAAAGAAAACAAAAGGCAAACAAAATTTTAAAATCAAACCTGGAAACTAGAAAGGAACTCAAACCAGAAAAGAAATCAACAATCAAGCCTCAATTCTAAATCTAGTAGCAGATCAACAACTAAGTTTCAGTTTCCAGGATCAAATCAACTTCCAGTTTTTGAAATTCAAGAAGCAATTTCCAGGCTCTGTTCTCTGCTTTGGCAAGAAGGTGAGTAAACTTATCTTTTGAAACTGAACTCTCTTATATATGTGTGCATGAGGATATGATCGTAGAATGCCTTGATTTCTGCTTGCATGGATGAAATAAATTACTTGGTATAAAAATTTGGTTTGCTGTGAATATGTATGTCTCGGTTATTTTAATAAAGTGAGCAAACCTTATTTCTGAAACCAATTTCCCTTGATATCCTGATGCCTGTGATGATTTATGATAGTAGTGTTATAAATATGGTTTGCATGGATGAATTGTATGGTTGTTTGGATAAAACAGGCTTTAAAATATACTGTATATATATATATATATATATATATGCATACCTCTGTTTATAAAAACCTGTGAGTAAACTAACTTTTTTAAAAAAAAAGCTTAAACCTGTTATATCTTGATTTGTATGTGATAAATACTTGAAAGTAAAATTGTGGAAAATGTTTGTATGAATGTAAATAGGCTTGCATGTGTATATATATGGTGTTATTGGTGTGCATGTCTGTGTGCAGGCAAAACATGCCTCTGTTCTAGATTACAGGTTTAAAACTTATTCAAAAATTTAAATTCTCATTCCATAATTCTTTTTGGGCTTTGATATTTAAACAAAATATGTTTGAATAAACAAGATATAAATTTTAAAAATAGTTTGAGGATTTTATGTTTAGTAATTATTTCAAATTAGGGAAAATTCAGTGAAGTACAAATTTTTATCAAAAATCAATGTCTAAGATTATGAATTTGGATTATATAATGTTATGTGTTGTACAAAATGATGATTTTTAGTAATTGAATCATGATTTTTAAACAAGTATATAGTGAGAATTTTTGGGTTGAACGGAAAACACAAAATGGTCAAATTCCTACGAGTGTCGACGAATGGAAGCTCGGGGTTAATGTTTGAGGAAGTTCACATGATGTAGAATGTCAGAAAAATAATGGGTAGATTTTCAAATCACTATGATGGTCGAATGATGATGATTTAGGGTTTAAAGTCCAGGTTAGGTCGTTGTTAAATTTAAGGGTAATGCACCGTCGTTAGCGCATCGAGTTCACTTGGAGTAAGGGGAATAGAAGCGGGATGCTCTGGTGAAGGTCTGGACTCGTCGTCGTAATGTCTGGTGACTTGGATTGGCGATACGAGGTGGTTTTGGTTGATCGATTGGGAAAATCGAAGTTGACTAGGGTTGTTTTATTTGTATACCCAGGTTTTAAACATTCTTTTTTTAAAAGGGAAAACATGTTCAAGTTTTAAAATGTAAAAGTAAATTTTGTAACTAAGTTTATAAAGTATGAAGTAAGTAGTGGAAATGAATGTAATTAAGAAATAAATTAATCAAAGATTAAGTGATGATTAATTGATTAATAAATTAGTGTAATAAGAATTACTTATGAAAGTAATTAATGGATAATAACTTTATGGAAGTAATTAAATAGAAGTGAGTAAGGGTTAATCACTTAATGTTATTAACTAAAGAATTTATTAATAAAAATAAATTAAAGAGTAATTAATTAATTAATGAGTTAAGGTTAATTAATAATGTGATTAATTACTTGATAAGATAATTAATTAAATGAGTAATTAATTAATTAAGGATTAAAATAATTAATTAAGGAGTTAATTAATTAAGGTAAGTAATTACAGGATGGTTAATTACTGTTTATGATTAAGTAAGGTTAATTAATGAATGTGGTTAATTAGAGATTAATTATTTAATGAATTAGAAGAAATTAATTAATGAAGTAATTAGAGGATCATTAATTAATATGAGTAATGACATTAATCAAGATTGATTAATGGAAGTGATTAATTAAAGTATAATTAATTAATGTAATTAATTAAGGATTAATGTAATTAATTATAGTTAATTAATTAATGGAAGTAATTAGTTAAGAATCTTTGATTAATAAAATAATAATTAATAAATGAGAGTAATTAAAGGTTAATTAATATAAATGGTTAAGGATAATTAATTTGTGTAATTAATTAAGAAATTACTTATTATAATTAAGAATTAATTAATCAAGGGAGATTAATTTAAGGAAGATAATTAAGAGATGATTAATTGATTAATTAATTTGTAATTAAGTAATGATAATTAAGTTGGATTAAAGGTAATCCAAGTGATTAAGTTAGAAATTAATTTAATTAAGGATTAATTAAATTATTTAAGAATGGATCAAACTTTGATATTGGATGAGTTAATGATATTGGATGATTTGAATGTGATATCTATGATAGGTGATATGTGCTGTTTGTGATATATGGTTGAATTAGATAATATGGATTATCTATCTATATTGATATTAATTATTTTATCTATGATATTGTGAATTATCTATCTGTGTGAATATAGATAATGAATTGAATTGTCTTAACTTTTAAACCACTTGGCATTAAACGTTTGTGATTTCGAAGAGACAGGGGTCGGGTATCAGTAATACCCGAAACCACTTCGATTTGTAATCTACAATAATTCTATATAGGATTGATATGTGAAATCAATAGGTTGGAATGAAATAATATGTACCTATGAAACTAAGTAAATATACTTAGATATTGTTTTGTGAAAATAAGTGATGACTATATAAGTTGTTTACGTGTAGCAAGTACGAGTTACCCCGGGTTTAAATAAGTTATATGGATTGGAATTTCTTGTTAGATGAGTTTACTCACGCTGGTTTCCAGCCTGACCCGGGTGTTACTTTGATGTAATGCTCGGGTCAGACCGAGTATTACAGATTTTCAGGAAAGGACGTTCTGGAGTTCAGGTGGTGAGCTGGATGGCAGAAACGTATGGAGTGTATTCCGCTGTGTATTTGAGAGTTGTATTGATAGTAGTATGGGGCAGGTTGATATAACTGTCCAGTCTATTTGTAATGATTGTAACTCTGATAAATTGTATGTAAAGTAACAATTACAGTTTTCTTTTATAAAAATGCTATTATTTGGTATTATATTTAATCCGCTGCGAATGTGAGATGTTGTGTTTTCTGTTCTTCTTTCTTCTTTCTGTTTCTTTCTTCTATCTCTTTTCTTTTTCTCCTAACTATTTGGAATTTTCGGGTTTGAAAATTCCGGGTCGTTACATTTGGTATCAGAGCTGAAGGTTAAGCGAGAAACTTGGCTTTGGTGGGTATACTCAGTAAGGATAGGGTCAATAATACCCTAAGATGAGTTGAGTGTATATATATATGAGAGCGTACTTGTTATTTTCTTATATAAAGGTTTTTAAATGGTTTTAAAAATAAATGATTTTTATAAGTTTATCTTTTGATATATATATAGAAATAATTTTCTAATTATTAAATATATTAAAGAAATTGGTTGTTGAACCATTGGAATTAAATAATGAAAATTAAGTAGTAATAGTAATACAACCAAATTGAAAATTTAATAAAGATAATTTTGAAATGGATCCAAACTGAAACTAAAATCCTGAATTTGTAGAAGTATTTTCAGAATGGTATATACTTTTTATTTTTCATCTCTTATTTGTTTACTCCCATCGACATACCTAATTCTAGTACAAAACGAACTACGACGGTTCATAATAGTTTAGGACATTAGATATAATAATAACACAGATAATATAAATGCGGAACACTGATAAAACAAAAGTCTCATATATATATATATATATATATAACTGATGTCAGTTACAATATAGTTGACACAATACATATGATACAACTACAACTGTCGACTCTGGAAGTTATATATACAAGTACATTATCAACTAATATACATGAATACATATCATCCTATACAATGACACGACTTCTACAAAATGACAAAGACACTTCAAAAGATGTGAAAAGTCTTCATAGCCTGAACAGCAACTCAAAGAAGGAAATCTACAACCTGAAATAACTCGGGTCTGACCCGAGTATTAAATTCAAAAGAAAATAATACATGGGTCAGTCTAATTCAAACTCAGTTATTAATGCACAGAAGCAATAATAATCAAATATCAAATAGACGACAGTCACAGAAATCTCGTATATCCAATCTTTCGATACGAGAATTGGATAACGGCAGATATAACACTAAACAGTGTTAAACAACAAATCAACAATCCAAATCAGAATACAACTCCAAAACATTGAAATTAACCAACGAAATAATTCAACAAATCGAAACATCAATTTAAAACTGTCAAAACTGATAGGGCTGCAGTACACGCATGCGTGTACTGCCTCACCACTATCGTAGGAGATACGCGAAAGCTCAGTGAAAGTCACAATGATCGCAAGGTCAAACCCCGAAATCGGGTTCAACTCAAGTGAATTTGAAAACAGACCCAAATGCATTAATACAATGCAAACCAACAAGGGCAAAACTGCATATAAAACTAAACTGCAGTCACAAATGAATACGAGGTGCAAACTGCAACAAAACTGTACAACATAGAAGTAGTGAAACAGGTTCAAGTTGAACCATGAACCAGTGCAACTCAGTGCAACCCAAGTCTGCAACATATAAATCAAGTGCAGTTTATCACAAACAAGACCAAGTGCAATAAGGACCAAAATCAACTAGGCAAAACACTTGAATACAATGGCAAACTGCAACATGTACTACAGCCACCACTTGAATTCAATGGGAAGTACAAGGGACAACAAATCAAGCTGCCAATAAAAATCAATGCATCAATGCAATGAAACCCAACAAGGCAAAAATCTCAACAAAAAGCACTGCAGCCACCACAATATTTTAAAGGCAAGACTACAACAGTGAAACATACATCTATATACATACATGAATGTATGTATACAAATGGTCAAATGAACAGAAGGCAAATTGAACAACTACAAGTGCAGGTAGCAGAAATAATGCAAACTACAACATGAATAGCAGCACATTCAAGGTGCACAGAGAAATGTGCACATGACAATATGACAATTTCATAAACAAGTTCAAGTGTGCTAATGCATAAGAACTTGAAGATATGCAACTCAACTTAACTATTATGATCAAACTTAGTTCAACATGACGGCAAGCAGTTCCACGAGGCCACCAAACCGTGAACAGTGAAGGCCACTATAGTGGAAAGAAATAAGATGGCCAAGTGACAATGTACATGCTTCCAAAACTGTCGGGCTATAAAAATGAACCACATAGTGGATGTCCAAACAGTAATGTAGCAACAAAATGAAACAGTGGACAAAATGCCTTAGCAAGTAACATGAACAAGTCTCAAACTCAAACCAGTATAGAAATGCACCAAGACTTAACAGGAAAACAAGTAACAGTACAGTGTGGAACTGGAATGTACACTGAAGCAATTTAAACATGTTACAAGTGAACACAGATGTCTAACATGATCAAAGACAAGAGTGTAAAATGGAATACAACAGCAATATAATCAAATTCATCAATGCACATGAACTAGACTACATGAAAATGCAACATATAGACAACAGATGTGAATGCATACAACAAAAACTACAACTACATATACCGCATATGTCTACCATGTAACAGATACATGATCGAGGATGCAGACTCCAGTACGTCAATCATGAACTTGAAGACATTATCAAGTTAATGCCACAGTTCAACCCAGACAAGTTCGAAATCAATACCAGAAACAGTGCTTACATCAAACAAATGCAAGGCAAAAATCGAAACAATTTCTGAAAGAGTAAACCTTCATCACAAGGTAAAAATGCCAATTCATAACCGGGTGTGACAATGTCAACAGAAAATAATTAGAGCCGAGGCCAAAAAGGAAGACGAGAAACAGTCGAGCAAATTCATTTCAACAGCGAAAATGACAAACAAAACAAAGTCACAATAGAAGTTCACATAACAACATCAATATCCAACATCGAACGAAAACAACAGTTAATGGCCGAAGTTATGAAACAACAAATAAAATCGAACAAGGATAAAAATACTACCAGAGGCAGTAAAGAGTATAGTCGAAACCAATAAGGTCGACACCATTCTCTTAATAAATTTGAGTATCGAAGCACAGTTCAATAAAATCTCAAGCCAAGGCCGAAACAATATTTTTAACAAGACAGAAATCATTTGAAAGTTGAATTAGATGTGAGAATTTACTCACCTTGTTTATGAATTTGACCAAATAGGAGCGGCCGTGGGTGCAACTCGAAAAGACGAACGATCGATGGAGCAGCAACCTCATACGATCGATCTTCTTGTGGTTGGCGCCTTCGATTCTGAGAAGCCCTAAGCTTCAAAATGGAACGAACGAAAGAACGAGACGGAGCCGCCATTGTTTTTGATTTTCTTTGTTTGATTAGGTTAAGGTTTTCGAATCAAAAGGAAAAGGGAAACGGTTATTTTATTTATCACGGCACCAAGGATAAAACATGGGCCAAGTTTCACTTACAGCCCGCATACCCTTTATCAAATTATTAAAAGAATTTCCAATAGAAATCTACAACCCGATTTATTTGTCTAACGATGACATTAATTAATACGAAAACCTGGGTTGTTACAGACTCCCCTCCTTATAAAAATTGCGTCCCCGTAATTTTCATAATTAAAGTCATCCACCATAATTATTCTTCTAACATAAACTGGTTAAGCTAGAAGATAAAAGTCGAGAATACAAACACCAAAGAAATCTTTTAACTGCATAAAAGAATTTCAAATATTCTTAACAAAATCTAACTATCAATTAGATAATCAGAAAACAACAAAACTGAATAAATGCAATCATCAGCAATATTTAATTATCAACTAGATAATTGAAATACAGAAATCATAAAACAGCAATATCTAATTATCAATACGATAATTAGAAAACAACAAAATCTAATTATCAACAAAGATAATTATGAAACACAAATCACAATTCGCAAAACTGCCAATATCTAGTTATTCTACAATTAACTAGAAAACACAAACTTCATATCAGCAAACTCTAACTATCAACAGAGATAGAAAGAAAACAACAATTCAATAAAAATCAGCACAATCTAGATTCAATTAGAGACTAGAAAATCTCGTATCGATAAAATTAGCAAACATCCAATTATCAAAACGATAGTCAGAAAACAAATCTACAATTATCAAATTTCAAATCACAAATATTCGATTATCAAAAACGATAATCAAATTTCAAATCAACAATTATTCGATTATCAAAAACGATAAACAAATCTCAGATCAGCAAATATTCGATTATCAAAAACGATAATCAAATCTCAGATCAGCAAATATTTAATTATCAAAAGCGATAACTAAATCTCTAATCAGCAAATATTTAATTATCAAAAGCGATAATTAAATCCCAAATCAGTAATATTTAATTATCAAAAGCGATAATTAAATCCCAAATCATCAAATATTTAATTATCAAAAGCAATAATTAAATCTCAATCAGCAAATATTTAATTATCAAAAGCGATAATTAAATCTTAAATCAGCAAATATTTAATTATCAAAAGCGATAATTAAATCTTAAATCAACAAAATATTTAATTATCAAAAGCGATAATTAAATCTTAAATCAGCAAATATTTAATTATCAAAAGCGATAATTAAATCTCAAATCATCAAATATTTAATTATCAAAAGCGATAATTAAATGCAACAAATATCCGATTATCAAAAACGATAATCAGAACTCATATCAACAAATATCCAATTATCACAAGCGATAATTAGAAACAACAAATATCCGATTATCAAAAACGATAATCAGAACTCATATCAACAAATATCCAATTATCACACGCGATAATTAGAAACAACAATTATCCGATTATCAAAAACGATAATCAGAACTCATATCAACAAATATCCAATTATCACAAGCGATAATTAGAAACAACGAATATCCGATTATCAAAAACGATAATCAGAACTCATATCAACAAATATCCAATTATCACAAGCGATAATTAGAAACAACGAATATCCGATTATCAAAAACGATAATCAGAGCTCATATCAACCAATATCCAATTATCACAAGCGATAATTAGAAACAACAAATATCCGATTATCAAAAACGATAATCAGAACTCATATCAACAAATATCCAATTATCACAAGCGATAATTAGAAACAACAATTATTCGATTATCAAAAACGATAATCATAACTCATATTAACAAATATCCAATTATCACAAGCGATAATTAGAAACAACAAATATCCGATTATCAAAAACGATAATCAGAACTCATATCAACAAATATCCAATTACCTGCAGATAATTGGAAACAACAAATATCTAGAAATCAATTAAGAAGACTAGAAAATCAACATAAAAGCTTGGATCGATCCCATCAGATGGCGAGTTTTTAATTCGCCGCATGTGCATCAACAAATGGCCGAAGCCTACCAAGTACTCAACATAATTTTTGGCGCCCAACAAATGACCCGAAGGTCCAACAAATGACCCGAAGGTCAAGTACTGGTATTTGACCCGAAGGTCCATCATATGACCCGAAGGTCCAACATAATGGCTCGAAAGCACACGAAATCATCAAATATTTCAATTAACGAGTCCGGAATTAACCGAAATAGCAAACGCACATGTCCCATACCACGTGTTTTACTAAATCGTTTGATTCTCTTCATCGTTTCCTTGAAAGTGCAAAATTGTGTATTTTGTAAAAATACACTTTACATTCTCAAACGGACAAGTCCGGAATTAAGCGAATCAGTAAAAGAAAGGGGTCATAGTCCTCGATTTTGCTGAAACGTTTAAATCGCTTCCTCATTCTTTTGAAAGCGCAAACTGTAAAATTTCAGAAAACAATTTTATTTATTTTATAAAAATAACAATTCACACTCTCAACTGAACAAGTCCGGAGTTAAGCGAATCAGTAAAAGAAAGGGGTCATAATCCTCGATTTTGCTGAATCGTTTAAGTCGCTTCCTCATTCTTTTGAAAATGCAAACTGTTAAAAATTTATAAACAATTTTCATTTTAAAACGATTTTCCAAACACGTGATTAAAGCAGCAAATCAGTAACAATTTCGATAAAGAAATTGTACTTCTCAAAACATCGTAAAACGAATCTCAAAATCAGCATTGCGGAATAACCGCTTGAAAATCCACTTTTAAAATTTGACAGTTACTGAAGCCAAAGCGACAATAATTTTAAAATGTCAAAATCACATCAAAACAATTTACATCAAAATGTAATGTAGTTGAATTTTCATTCATCAAAATGCCACAAAACACCGTGCTTCAAAATATAGCATTGGTGTAAATCCCGATATAAAAATAACGGCAACAAAATACGTTTCATAACCAAGCATCGGTTCAACGTAAAATAAATGCAATAACGTGCAATTCAAATTTTTGCACGTACTACAAAATGAACAAAGAAATCATTCGAATGTATCTTCAATGAAGATAATTCAAAACCGCAAAAATCTAATCAATATATGATTAGCATAAAAGAAAACGAGCAAAGATTTCAATAAAAATCACATAACTGCACTTGGTTCGAATCCTCAATTCGGATTCGAAATTCTCAAAGAAACAAATAAACACAGCTATGTAAGCAACAAATGAAATCTATTTCAATTTCATATTTTTGATTTTTAAATCAAAAAGATTATCAGTTGTACTCAGCGAAGACAGTTTCACTGTTTCCGCTGCGCACTCTGATAAACAAAACACAAATCAATCAAATCATCAGAACACAATTTCACTTTTATTTTTAAATAATGCTATTTAAAACTTTCATCAAAATTTCAAAACTTTAGTTTTGACTCAAATCATAAATAAAACATCGACCAATAGTTGTAACATATGTTCCATCTAAGTTATGTTTTATATTATGTCCATAAACCCCAAGCTTTCATACCAACTGTGACGCCCCACCTCTATGCTCATAATAACAAAGAGTATTAAAAGAAATACTGTCTATTATTACAAAGAATAAGGCTGGATAGGAGCGACCATCCGTAGTTGGCCTTACACTAATATTGGTTACCTCGATAGGAATGGTATATACTTTTTATTTTTCATCTCTTATTTGTTTACTCCCATCGACATACCCAATTCTAGTACAAAATGAACTACGACGGTTCATAATAGTTTAGGACATTAGATATAATAATAACACAGATAATATAAATACGGAACACTGATAAAACAAAAGTCTCATATATATATATAAAACTGATGTCAGTTACAATATAGTTGACACAATACATATGATACAACTACAACTGTCGACTCTGGAAGTTATATATACAAGTACATTATCAACTAATATACATGAATACATATCATCCTATACAATGACACGACTTCTACAAAATGACAAAGACACTTCAAAAGATGTGAAAAGTCTTCATAGCTTGAACAGCAACTCAAAGAAGGAAATCTACAACCTGAAATAACTCGGGTCTGACCCGAGTATTAAATTCAAAAGAAAATAATACACGGGTCAGTCTAATTCAAACTCAGTTATTAATGCACAGAAGCAATAATAATCAAATATCAAATAGACGACAGTCACAGAAATCTCGTATATCCAATCTCTCGATACGAGAATTGGATAACGGCAGATATAACACTAAACAGTGTTAAACGACAAATCAACAATCCAAATCAGAATACAACTCCAAAACATTGAAATTAACCAACGAAATAATTCAACAAATCGAAACATCAATTTAAAACTGTCAAAACTGATAAGGCTGCAGTACACGCACGCGTGTACTGCCTCGCCACTATCGCAGGAGATACGCGAAAGCTCAGTGAAAGTCACAATGATCGCAAGGTCAAACCCCGAAATCGGGTTCAACTCAAGTGAATTTGAAAACAGACCCAAATGCATTAATACAATGCAAACCAACAAGGGCAAAACTGCATATAAAACTAAACTGCAGTCACAAATGAATACGAGGTGCAAACTGCAACAAAACTGTACAACATAGAAGTAGTGAAACAGGTTCAAGTTGAACCATAAACCAGTGCAACTCAGTGCAACCCAAGTCTGCAACATATAAATCAAGTGCAGTTTATCACAAACAAGACCAAGTGCAATAAGGACCAAAATCAACTAGGCAAAACACTTGAATACAATGGCAAACTGCAAAATGTACTACAGCCACCACATGAATTCAATGGGCAGTACAAGGGATAACAAATCAAGCTGCCAATAAAAATCAATGCATCAATGCAATGAAACCCAACAAGGCAAAAATCTCAACAAAAAGCACTGCATCCACCACAATATTTTAAGGGCAAGACTGCAACAGTGAAACATACATCTATATACATACATGAATGTATGTATACAAATGGTCAAATGAACAGAAGGCAAATTGAACAACTACAAGTGCAGGTAGCAGAAATAATGCAAACTACAACATGATTAGCAGCACATTCAAGGTGCACAGAGAAATGTGCACATGACAATATGACAATTTCATAAACAAGTTCAAGTGTGCTAATGCATAAGAACTTAAAGATATGCAACTCAACTTAACTATTATGATCAAACTTAGTTCAACATGACGGCAAGCAGTGCCACGAGGCCACCAAACCGTGAATAGTGAAGGCCACTATAGTGGAAAGAAATAAGATGGCCAAGTGACAATGTACATGCTTCCAAAACTGTCGGGCTATAAAATTAAACCACACAGTGGATGTCCAAACAGTAATGTAGCAACAAAATGAAACAGTGGACAAAACTGCCTTAGCAAGTAACATGAACAAGTCTCAAACTCAAACCAGTATAGAAATGCACCAAGACATAACAGGAAAACAAGTAACAGTACAGTGTGGAACTGGAATGTACACTGAAGCAATTTAAACATGTTACAAGTGAACATAGATGTCTAACATGATCAAAGACAAGAGTGTAAAATGGAATACAACAGCAATATAATCAAATTCATCAATGCACATGAACTAGACTACATGAAAATGCAACATATAGACAACAGATGTGAATGCAGACAACAAATACTACAACTACATATACCGCATATGTCTACCATGTAACAGATACATGATCGAGGATGTAGACTCTAGTACGTCAATTATGAACTTGAAGACATTATCAAGTTAATGCCACAGTTCAACCCAGACAAGTTCGAAATCAATACCAGAAACAGTGCTTACATCAAACAAATGCAAGGCAAAAATCGAAACAATTTCTGAATGAGTAAACCTTCATCACAAGGTAAAAATGCCAATTCATAGCCGGGTGTGACAATGTCAACAGAAAATAATCAGAGCCGAGGCAAAAAAGGAAGACGAGAAACAGTCGAGCAAATTCATTTCAACAGCGAAAATGACAAACAAAACAAAGTCACAATAGAAGTTCACATAACAACATCAATATCCAACATCGAACGAAAACAACAGTTATTTATCACGGCACCAAGGATAAAACATGGGCCAAGTTTCACTTACAGCCCGCATACCCTTTATCAAATTATTAAAAGAATTTCCAATAGAAATCTACAACCCGATTTAATTGTCTAATGACGACATTAATTAATACGAAAACCTAGGTTGTTACAGACTCCCCTCCTTATAAAAATTGCGTCCCCGCAATTTTCATAATTAAAGTCATCCACCACAATTATTCTTCTAACATAAACTGATTAAGCTAGAAGATAAAAGTCGAGAATACAAACACCAAAGAAATCTTTTAACTTCATAAAAGAATTTCACAAATTCTTAACAAAATCTAACTATCAATTAGATAATCAGAAAACAACAAAACTGAATAAATGCAATCATCAGCAATATTTAATTATTAACTAGATAATTGAAATACAGAAATCACAAAACAGCAATATCTAATTATCAATACGATAATTAGAAAACAACAAAATCTAATTATCAACAAAGATAATTATGAAACACAAATCACAATTCGCAAAACTGCCAATATCTAGTTATTCTACAATTAACTAGAAAACACAAACTTCATATCAGCAAACTCTAACTATCAACAGAGATAGAAAGAAAACAACAATTCAATAAAAATCAGCACAATCTAGATTCAATTAGAGACTAGAAAATCTCGTATCGATAAAATTAGCAAACATCCAATTATCAAAACGATAGTCAGAGAACAAATCAACAATTATCAAATTTCAAATCACAAATATTCGATTATCAAAAACGATAATCAAATTTCAAATCAACAGCTATTCGTTATCAAAAACGATAATCAAATTTCAAATCAACAATTATTCGATTATCAAAAATGATAAACAAATCTCAGATTAGCAAATATTCGATTATCAAAAACGATAATCAAATCTCAGATCAGCAAATATTTAATTATCAAAAGCGATAATTAAATCTCTAATCAGCAAATATTTAATTATCAAAAGCGATAATTAAATCCCAAATCAGCAAATATTTAATTATCAAAAGCGATAATTAAATCCCAAATCAGCAAATATTTAATTATCAAAACCGATAATTAAATCTCAATCAGCAAATATTTAATTATCAAAAGCGATAATTAAATCTCAAATCAGCAAATATTTAATTATCAAAAGCGATAATTAAATCTCAAATCAGCAAATATTTAATTATCAAAAGCGATAATTAAATCTTAAATCAGCAAATATTTAATTATCAAAAGCGATAATTAAATCTCAAATCAGCAAATATTTAATTATCAAAAGCGATAATTAAATGCAACAAATATCTGATTATCAAAAATGATAATCAGAACTCATATCAACAAATATCCAATTATCACAAGCGATAATTAGAAACAACAAATATCCGATTATCAAAAACGATAATCAGAACTCATATCAACAAATATCCAATTATCACACGCGATAATTAGAAACAACAATTATCCGATTATCAAAAACGATAATCAGAACTCATATCAACAAATATCCAATTATCACAAGCGATAATTAGAAACAACGAATATCCGATTATCAAAAACGATAATCAAAACTCATATCAACAAATATCTAATTATCACAAGCGATAATTAGAAACAACGAATATCCGATTATCAAAAACGATAATCAGAACTCATATCAACAAATATCTAATTATCACAAGCGATAATTAGTAACAACAAATATCCGATTATCAAAAATGATAATCAGAACTCATATCAACAAATATCCAATTATCACAAGCGATAATTAGAAACAACAATTATCCGATTATCAAAAACGATAATCAGAACTCATATCAACAAATATCCAATTATCACAAGCGATAATTAGAAACAACAAATATCCGATTATCAAAAACGATAATCAGAACTCATATCAACAAATATCCAATTACCTGCAGATAATTGGAAACAACAAATATCTAGAAATCAATTAAGAAGACTAGAAAATCAACATAAAAGCTTGGATCGATCCCATTAGATGGCGAGTTTTTAATTCGCCGCACGTGCATCAACAAATGGCCGAAGCCTACCAAGTACTCAACATAATTTTTGGCGCCCAACAAATGACCCGAAGGTCTAGTACTGGTATTTGACCCGAAGGTCCATCATATGACCTGAAGGTCCAACATAGTGGCTCGAAAGCACACGAAATCATCAAATATTTCAATTAACGAGTCCGGAATTAACCGAAATAGCAAACGCACATGTCCCATACCACGTGTTTTACTAAATCGTTTGATTCTCTTCATTGTTTCCTTGAAAGTGCAAAATTGTGTATTTTGTAAAAATACTTTACATTATCAAACGGACAAGTCCGGAATTAAGCGAATCAGTAAAAGAAAGGGGTCATAGTGCTCGATTTTGCTGAAACGTTTAAATCGCTTCCTCATTCTTTTGAAAGCGCAAACTGTAAAATTTCTGAAAACAATTTTATTTATTTTATAAAAATAACAATTCACACTCTCAACCGAACAAGTCCGTAGTTAAGCGAATCAGTAAAAGAAAGGGGTCATAATCCTCGATTTTGCTGAATCGTTTAAGTCGCTTCCTCATTCTTTTGAAAATGCAAACTGTTAAAAATTTATAAACAATTTTCATTTTAAAACGATTTTCCAACCACGTGATTAAAGTAGCAAATCAGTAACAATTTCGATAAAGAAATTGTACTTCTCAAAACATCATAAAACGAATCTCAAAATCAACATTATGGAATAACCGCTTGAAAATCCACTTTTAAAATTTGACAGTTACTGAAGTCAAAGCGACAGTAATTTTAAAACGTCAAAATCACATCAAAACAATTTACATCAAAATGTAATGTCAGTGAATTTTCATTCATCAAAATGCCACAAAACACCGTGCTTCAAAATATAGCATTGGTGTAAAATCCCGTTATAAAAATAACGACAACAAAATACATTTCATAACCAAGCATCGGTTCAACGTAAAATAAATGCAATAATGTGCAATTCAAATTTTTGCACGTACTACAAAATGAACAAAGAAATCATTCGAATGTATCTTCAATGAAGATAATTCAAAACAGCAAAAATCTAATCAATATATGATTAGCATAAAAGAAAACCAGCAAAGATTTCAATAAAAATCACATAACTGCACTTGGTTCGAATCCGAAATTCGGATTCGAAATTCTCAAAGAAACAAATAAACACAGCTATGTAAGCAACAAATGAAATCTATTTCAATTTCATATTTTTGATTTTTAAATCAAAAAGATTATCAGTTGTACTCAGCGAAGACAGTTTCACTGTTTCCGCTGCGCACTCTGATAAACAAAACACAAATCAATCAAATCATCAGAACACAATTTCACTTTTATTTTTAAATAATGCTATTTAAAACTTTCATCAAAATTTCAAAACTTTAGTTTTGACTCAAATCACAAATAAAACATCGACTAATAGTTGTAACATATGTTCCATCTAAGTTATGTTTTATATTATGTCCATAAACCCCAAGCTTTGATACCAACTGTGATGCCCCACCTCTATGCTCATAATAACAAAGAGTATTAAAAGAAATACTGTCTATTATTACAAAGAATAAGGCTGGATAGGAGCGACCATCCGTAGTTGGCCTTACACTAATATTGGTTACCTCGATAGGAATGGTATATACTTTTTATTTTTCATCTTTATTTGTTCACTCCCATCTACATACCCAATTCTAGTACAAAACGAACTACGACGGTTCATAATAGTTTAGGACATTAGATATAATAATAACACAGATAATATAAATGCGGAACAATGATAAAACAAAAGTCTCATATATATATATATATATATATATATATAACTGATGTCAGTTACAATATAGTTGACACAATACATATGATACAACTACAAATGTCGACTCTGGAAGTTATATATACAAGTACATTATCAACTAATATACATGAATACATATCATCCTATACAATGACACGACTTCTACAAAATGACAAAGACACTTCAAAAGATGTGAAAAGTCTTCATAGCCTGAACAACAACTCAAAGAAGGAAATCTACAACCTGAAAAAACTCGGGTTTGACCCGAGTATTAAATTCAAAAGAAAATAATACACGGGTCGGTCTAATTCAAACTTAGTTATTAATGCACAGAAGCAATAATAATCAAATATCAAATAGACGACAGTCACAGAAATCTCGTATATCCAATCTCTCGATACGAGAATTGGATAACGGCAGATATAACACTAAACAATGTTAAATGACAAATCAACAATCCAAATCAGAATACAACTCCAAAACATTGAAATTAACCAACGAAACAATTCAACAAATCGAAACATCAATTTAAAACTGTCAAAACTGATAGGGCTGCAGTACACGCACGCGTGTACTGCCTCGCCACTATCGCAGGAGATATGTGAAAGCTCAGTGAAAGTCACAATGATCGCAAGGTCAAACCCCGAAATCGGGTTCAACTCAAGTGAATTTGAAAACATACCCAAATGCATTAATACAATGCAAAACTGCATATAAAACTAAACTGCAGTCACAAATGAATACGAGGTGCAAACTGCAACAAAACTGTACAACATAGAAGTAGTGAAACAGGTTCAAGTTGAACCATGAACCAGTGCAACTCAGTGCAACCCAAGTCTGCAACATATAAATCAAGTGCAGTTTATCACAAACAAGACCAAGTGCAATAAGGACCAAAATCAACTAGGCAAAACACTTGAATACAATGGCAAACTGCAACATGTACTACAAGCACCACTTGAATTCAATGGCCAGTACAAGGGACAACAAATCAAGCTGCCAATAAAAATCAATGCATCAATGCAATGAAACCCAACAAGGCAAAAATCTCAACAAAAAGCACTGTAGCCACCACAATATTTTAAGGGCAAGACTGCAACAGTGAAACATACATCTATATACATACATGAATGTATGTATACAAATGGTCAAATGAACAGAAGGCAAATTGAACAACTACAAGTGCAGGTAGCAGAAATAATGCAAACTACAACATGAATAGCAGCACATTCAAGGTGCACAGAGAAATGTGCACATGACAATATGACAATTTCATAAACAAGTTCAAGTGTGCTAATGCATAAGAACTTGAAGATAAGCAACTCAACTTAACTATTATGATCAAACTTAGTTCAACATGACGGCAAGCAGTGCCACGAGGCCACCAAACCGTGAACAGTGAAGGCCACTATAGTGGAAAGAAATAAGATGGCCAAGTGACAATGTACATGCTTCCAAAACTGTCGGGCTATAAAAATGAACCACACAGTGGATGTCCAAACAGTAATGTAGCAACAAAATGAAACAGTGGACAAAATGCCTTAGCAAGTAACATGAACAAGTCTCAAACTCAAACCAGTATAGAAATGCACCAAGACATAACAGGAAAACAAGTAACAGTACAGTGTGGAACTGGAATGTACACTGAAGCAATTTAAACATGTTACAAGTGAACACAGATGTATAAAATGATCAAAGACAAGAGTGTAAAATGGAATACAACAGCAATATAATCAAATTCATCAATGCACATGAACTAGACTACATGAAAATGCAACATATAGACAACAGATGTGAATGCAGACAACAAATACTACAACTACATATACCGCATATGTCTACCATGTAACAGATACATAATCGAGGATGCAGACTCCAGTACGTCAATCATGAACTTGAAGACATTATCAAGTTAATGCCACAGTTCAACCCAGATAAGTTCGAAATCAATACCAAAAACAGTGCTTACATCAAACAAATGCAAGGCAAAAATCGAAACAATTTCTGAAAGAGTAAACCTTCATCACAAGGTAAAAATGCCAATTCATAACCGGGTGTGACAATGTCAACAGAAAATAATCAGAGCCGAGGCCAAAAAGGAAGACGAGAAACAGTCGAGCAAATTCATTTCAACAGCGAAAATGACAAACAAAACAAAGTCACAATAGAAGTTCACATAACAACATCAATATCCAACATCGAACGAAAACAACAGTTAATGGCCGAAGTTATGAAACAACAAATAAAATCGAACAAGGATAAAAATACTACCAGAGGCAGTAAAGAGTATAGTCGAAACCAATAAGGTCGACACCATTCTCTTAATAAATTTGAGTATCGAAGCACAGTTCAATAAAATCTCAAGCCAAGGCCGAAACAATATTTTTAACAAGACAGAAATCATTTGAAAGTTGAATTAGATGTGAGAATTTACTCACCTTGTTTACGAATTTGACCAAATAGGAGCGGCCGTGGGTGCAACTCGAAAAGACGAACGATCGATGGAGCAGCAACCTCATACGATCGATCTTCTTGTGGTCGGTGCCTTCGATTCTGAGAAGCCCTAAGCTTCAGAGGGGAACGAACGAAAGAACGAGACGGAGCCGCCATTGTTTTTGATTTTCTTTGTTTGATTAGGTTTAGGTTTTCGAATCAAAAGGAAAAGGGAAACGGTTATTTTATTTATCACGGCACCAAGGATAAAACATGGGCCAAGTTTCACTTACAGCCCGCATACCCTTTATCAAATTATTAAAAGAATTTCCAATAGAAATCTACAACCCGATTTAATCGTCTAACGACGACATTAATTAATACGAAAACCTGGGTTGTTATAGACATTCCCTACAAATTTTATAATTATTATAAAAGATATAATTTACAAATCCAATATCAAGTATTAAGCAACCAAACTAGAACTGATTTTAACATAAGTACATTGTTGACAATCCTAATATGTTGTTCACTTATAGTTTTAGAATGTACCTTTTAATGTTCTTTCTCATGGACACATGCTTCCTATGTATTTTGACTAAAAACCAAACTATTCGATTATAGTTTTGAGTGGATTGGATACTGTATATATACTAATATAATTTAATTGCATTTTGTAATTATTTTCTCCATAATTTTCTTTATATATGAAGTCGTTAGAATAGCTTGAAGAAGGAGGAAATTTTGAAAACAAAATATCTAAACATTAATGGACCAAAATGCCCTTGCCCACACCCCTTTCATCACCTCAAATGCACGAATACTCCCTCCTTTCAACCTCCAAGTGCCTGTGTAAGAGTGTAAGGTGAGTTTATTGTTTACAGACACAAGTTACTCATTTACAAAATTTCAATTTCGTAATCACATTCAGTCTATTTTGTATTACTTCATTGGTTTATATATACTTTGAATTCATTTAATCACCACTAATTGAGTCAATTACTGCAATTGCTTTCGAATTAAAATTTTGAACTAAACAAATAGGTAACTTATACAATTGTAACCATTAAAAATTTAATCAACTTTAAGTTTATTACTTTCAAGCAAATAATATGATTACTTATAGAACATTGACTTCTTATTTATTGTAATCCAAATTCATTAATTTATTAATGCTTACATTTATTTCCTATATCCAATTTGTTACAACTTTACCTATAATTAACACTATTTCCTTTATTTAGGTTATTATTTCAAACATAGATCACAAGCTTACATTCCTTTATACTATCTTAGGGAACCAATGTACATTTCTAATACTTTATTGCATTTATTGAAATCAAATTTCCAAATTTACTAGATACAACAAATTATGACCTTACAGTTATTTCAATTAACTGGGATTGCGCAAAAAAAAAATTATTAACATAATTGCATTAATTTATATTCAGTAACCAATGAATCAATATATATTTCACACATAAATACACTGATTGTATTGGTTTATACTATATTCCATCTTAAACTAAGTCATAACATTTGAATCATTATATTAAATTGGAAATGTTCATTCACGTTCATTACTTATTAACTTGCAATAACGTATTTCTTTAATTTACATCTAATTACTGTTAACCATGTTTTTATGGCATAATCAATTCAATACTTACCTCTAATTTCTCATATTCAATTTATATCTAGGTATAAAAACCTTCACTACTCCATTTATTACTTTACACAATAAAATAACATTTAAACTCATAAATGTAATACCCAATTTCATTTTAAATCCAATTGATTTATACATATTTCAAACCACTATTGTAATTACTCCTAGAACATTGGTTTTATTAAATGACCATTTATTATAATTTAATTTCCTTAATTAAATCCAATGTTTACATTTCTTTTCACATTCCAAATTTTATAACTAAGTATACATCTACATTATTCCCTACTTACAAAATTTGAATTAATTACTATTTATTAGTTGCTTTACTGATCAATTCAATAATTGCATTGGTTTATCTTATATTAAATTTATTACCCAACATTCCTATATTCATCTTAGATTTTTTTAAATGGCTATATTCTAGAATGTGAAATCTTGTCTATTACACATATTAATTTAGGTTTTAAAACTAATTAATAAAGTTTCCTTAGTCCAATCCTTTTTACCAATTTAATTTACATTCACACATCCGTTATTATTTCAACAATCATTAAAGTAACGTTTATCAACAACACAAACATTATGATTTATTTATCTAACATTGATTGTATAAGTTTCCCATTTATTACGTATTATAGTATCAATTGATATAATTTAAAATCTGTTTCCCAAATCTATTACTTTTCAATCAATTAAAACTTCACAATTGTTTACATCAATTGGGATTTACACTACATTTATTATTTATCAACTTGTTCTAACCTTATTACCTAAATTTACGTTCATTTACTACTGAGCAATACTATTTAATTTCATTCAATAATTCCACTAGTTTTACTCAAATTCCCGTTATTGTAAACCTTATTTGTTCATTAAAATTAAATTTTGATTCCAATTAAATCAACAAATTCAACATGCAATTTATAATAGTTATTTACAAGTATGAATGGAATTAAGATTTATTTCAAATATTATCTTAGTTTACATTAACATAATAATTTATTACCTTTAATGAATTTAATCCCCAATTCATTACATGCAATCAATTTGACCTTACATACTTCAATATTCCCACCTTCATCTTAATTCTAATACACTATAGTATCAAATTTCAATTTCTCACAATAAACCCATTTATTATAAATTGCGTACCCATTTATTATAAATTTCAATTTGCTTACGTAAGGAACAAATTATAACTTATAATCAGTGTTCCATACCGCTAAATGAACTGAGCAAAAGGAAATGAAAGTTTAGAGAAAGTTTTTTAACAGTGGACAATATATATGAAAATGGAAAAATAATTGTGATATAGTCGATCCGGTAAGAAACAGTAATCAGTATGAACTGAGCATAAGAAAACAAAAGTCTTGAAAAAGCTTTTTAACATTGGACATTATATATGAAGACAAAAAAACAATATGGATATATTTCAACACGTAAAAAATAGTTAGCAGTATGAGCTGACAGCACAAAGTAGTTGCAATTGCAGCAAGAAAAAAGACAGTGGTGTAGGTAAGGAAAAAGGATAGTAGAGAATGTCGAATATGACCCACGTTAAAACTGTTTGCAAATATATTTGTTTATAAAAGTAGCCCAAAATGGTAGCTTGTACTATGAAGAAATACCTGAAGAAAATTTACAGTATTATTACATGTGCCTGTAGGCAAGAAGAAATAGCAAGAACAACTAAAATATATAAAAAACGGCAACGTAGGCTGGTAAAATGCAGTCGAGGTCAACGTGTTGACCATATTCCTTTCTTCAACGTGCTGCTGTTCCAGAATTTGGACCTGAAAAAATATATGACCATGCATATGAGTGTTTAATATGAACAATGTGTGGTACTTGAGCTAGGAGGACCAAGTACAACATGACTTTGTGCCAATAGGTTAAAGCTGAATACAGTCCAACAATGAGTACTGTTATAAATTTATTCACTCAGCAATCGACGGGCTGAAGTTGTGGGAAATTAACAGAGTTATATAGCGTCTACAACTACATGGTCGAGGTAAGTATACAAAATGAAGGAGAATGGCGGCGAATAACAAACCATATGCAGAGAACAAATATTAGGGAACAGTATTTTACCACTTTTGTATCGTTTACTGTTTACCGAAATTCAATAACTGTGTTTTAGGTGAACAAAGAATACACTACATAAATGATATCTACCTAGGTCAATAAAATCAATTGAAAATGAATATATTAAATGACAAATATAAATCCCACACACATATACATTTCAAAAAATGTTGTTTCTAGCGGGAATAATTCAACCGGTTTAAAGCCAAAGAAATCACCAACCAAACAGCAAATAACATCCACCGATATCCATCGTTTAATTGTATACCAATATATTACGTATCTCTCTTTTATGGTTGGTCTAGCACCATCCTATATAGTTAAACATACAATTTACAAATTAAAAGATCTGTATAGTAACTTCATAGCAAATTTTATTATATCCACATGGTACACGTGAATAAAGGTCACATTTAATTAGTATTCCACTAAAGGTTACAGTTTTAATTTCTCACTAAAATATACACACAACCATATAAAATCAAACAAACAGAAACATAAACAAAATTCTTAAGGAATAAAATATCAATGGAATCGTGTACAAACCTCAGATCAGCTCCTCTAATAACATATGCATGGTCACATGCACCAATCAAACATCTTAAGGATAGGAGAGGTATAAATCAAGAACTTGTCATCCACTTTAGAAATTTCAAAGATTTGGAGATTCCTACTCTATTGCTAGAAATTTGTGCCAACATCTTCAATATCTAAATGACAACCACCTTGATAATCTTTTCAAGAAGCAACTATGTGGTTGCATTTTTTCATAAAACCATTATCTATGAGAGAGCGCTTGGAAAATAGGTTTGCGAAATCTTTTTTTGATTAGAAAGCATTTCTTCAAAACAAACTGGAGTCTTTTTTACTATTGAACTATTTTGCTAGCACTGACCTCATATCTCCATCTTAGTAATCTTTGTTATCTTTGAATATTCTCATTATTAACAACAATGGGTGTGGAAACAATTTTTTTTTCTATGATATCTTTTAAAGTTATCATAAACTCTAGAGAAGGGGCAACCTCACTTGAATATTCATCATCTTTAACATTTTGGTATAAGCTCCATTAGAAAGTGTCTGCTAATGGGTTCTCATCTCTCCCTACATAGATCATCTCTCCAAATTTAGTGTTATTTATTAATTCAATAACTACTTCTCTCTATTACTCTTTATTCTTTTTGGTAGACTAACGTCAAAATTTGTTAAGGAAAGGAAAATCGAAACCTACATATATACACTTAGGCATACACATAAGCACAAACACATGCACGCACGCACAGGTTTAACAATTATTGGCACTTTTGATTAAAAATTCAAAAAATATATTTGATTTTGGTCATATGAATCTTGTTAAGTGCATTTCTAATTTTATGAAAAATACAAAAAAATTATCAAAAATAATTCTAGTGGGTAATTTAAAACATGTTTTTGAGAAGGGTTTTTCATATATTAAGTTTGAAAATAAGGGATGGATCCTTATTTCAACTTTTAAATATAAGTTATAAGAACGTGAAAGTTTCATTTGATAAAAAATGAGAAAGTTGTCATTTAATTGCCAAGTATTTGAAAATTGAGAAAGTGGGATATTAATACATTAGCAAAAATGTGTTACTAAAGAGATAAAGATAAACTGTTATATTGATTTGACACCAAGCACAATAATGTAAACTAAAATGAAATATAATGCATCAAAATTTGAATATTTAGTTCAAATTCATGTTTTATGCTGAACTTATTTTGGCATTTTTATTATCCTATAAATAGTGTTTAATCATATATGTATGATGCATGATGTGCTATCTGTACATGGACATGGTTGTTCGTAGGAAACCAAGAATATAGTGACTATATTTTTGCGCTATATGGAAAAACTTGTGAGAAAACTAAAACAATAAAAATTAAGAAAAAGTACTTACTTCGTTAGCAACAATCGATATAATCCTTGGGATACCGTTTATAATCCAATATCATTGTTTATCAAATAAAATCAGAATGAACTAAGAGAAAAACATGAGTGTATAATCTAAGAAAATAAATTAAACTAAAAAAGATGAACAATGCATAATGTACGAAAAATTTCCTTGTATGAGTTTTTGCCTTGTATGAATTAAAACTAAATAATACTATAAAAAATCAAAAACAAAATTTTACCTTTTACGAATTAAAACTAAATAATACAATGGATAACATCAAAAAAATGAAATAAAATTCCTTATATGAATTCCTTTATTTATTGCGAACTATCCTGCAAATACCAATGGAAATGTTTAGGAACCTTATGAAAAACGGGAAAAAATAATAGTCCGTTGATGCATATCTATGCGATTAAAGAATTCAACATCGAAATGTGTATAAACATATATCATACTCGGCGATTAAAGAATTCAACATCGAAATGTGTATAAACATATATCCCAAGAATATAGTGACTATATTTTTGCGCTATATGGAAAAACTTGTGAGAAAACTAAAACAATAAAAATTAAGAAAAAGTACTTACTTCGTTAGCAACAATCGATATAATCCTTGGGATACCGTTTATAATCCAATATCATTGTTTATCAAATAAAATCAGAATGAACTAAGAGAAAAACATGAGTGTATAATCTAATAAAATAAATTAAACTAAAAAAGATGAACAATGCATAATGTACGAAAAATTTCCTTGTATGAGTTTTTGCCTTGTATGAATTAAAACTAAATAATACTATAAAAAAATCAAAAACAAAAATTTTCCTTTTACGAATTAAAACTAAATAATACAATGGATAACATCAAAAAAATGAAATAAAATTCCTTATATGAATTCCTTTATTTATTGCGAACTATCCTGCAAATACCAATGGAAATGTTTAGGAACCTTATGAAAAGCGGGAAAAAATAATAGTCCATTGATGCATATCTATGTGATTAAAGAATTCAACATCGAAATGTGTATAAACATATATCATACTCGGCGATTAAAGAATTCAACATCGAAATGTGTATAAACATATATCCTAAGAATATAGTGACTATATTTTTGCGCTATATGGAAAAACTTGTGAGAAAACTAAAACGATAAAAATTAAGAAAAAGTACTTACTTCGTTAGCAACAATCGATATAATCCTTGGGATACCGTTTATAATCCAATATCATTGTTTATCAAATAAAATCAGAATGAACTAAGAGAAAAACATGAGCGTATAATCTAATAAAATAAATTAAACTAAAAAAGATGAACAATGCATAATGTACGAAAAATTTCCTTGTATGAGTTTTTGCCTTGTATGAATTAAAACTAAATAATACTATAAAAAAATCAAAAACAAAAATTTTCCTTTTACGAATTAAAACTAAATAATACAATGGATAACATCAAAAAAATGAAATAAAATTCCTTATATGAATTCCTTTATTTATTGCGAACTATCCTGCAAATACCAATGGAAATGTTTAGGAACCTTATGAAAAGCGGGAAAAAATAATAGTCCATTGATGCATATCTATGTGATTAAAGAATTCAACATCGAAATGTGTATAAACATATATCATACTCGGCGATTAAAGAATTCAACATCGAAATGTGTATAAACATATATCCTAAGAATATAGTGACTATATTTTTGCGCTATATGGAAAAACTTGTGAGAAAACTAAAACGATAAAAATTAAGAAAAAGTACTTACTTCGTTAGCAACAATCGATATAATCCTTGGGATACCGTTTATAATCCAATATCATTGTTTATCAAATAAAATCAGAATGAACTAAGAGAAAAACATGAGCGTATAATCTAAGAAAATAAATTAAACTAAAAAAGATGAACAATGCATAATGTACGAAAAATTTCCTTGTATGAGTTTTTGCCTTGTATGAATTAAAACTTAATAATACTATAAAAAAATCAAAAACAAAATTTTGCCTTTTACTAATTAAAACTAAATAATACAATGGATAACATCAAAAAAAATGAAATAAAATTCCTTATATGAATTCCTTTATTTATTGCGAACTATCGTGCAAATACCAATGGAAATGTTTAGGAACCTTATGAAAAGCGGGAAAAAATAATAGTCCATTGATGCATATCTATGCGATTAAAGAATTCAACATCGAAATGTGTATAAACATATATCATACTCGGCCTTTAAGTATTATGTAAAATTATAGTAAATTTAAGTAGTCATGGTTCTCATTTTAGCATCAAACAATATTATAAACCATATTTGCAAGTTTATGATGTAAACGGTGCACAAATGCATAACTTTGTGCATATACTATAAATGTACATTACAACAAGTTAAGAGTTTCATTACAAATAGGAACCTTACGCAACTGTTACTTGGAAAATAAAGGTTGGTCATAATAGGTTGCTTTGACTATGCATTTTCTCTTCCTTGATTTTTCATAGATGTATAGAAGTTAAACGAAAGATTAGTAACAGTGATATTAATACTGACATTTACGGGGAAATCCAAAATAAGCAATGTGGTGAAAATATTAATCATAAGTTGTATTATATCAACTGGCAAACATATTAAATTTCTATAAAAACTAAATGCTCAATCAAAATTAGCATGAAGATTTTTTCTTATCCAACAACCGAGCATATATAAAAGAGAATAGCAACCAAGTAATATCTCTATAAAACTCACCATGCTTGCGATCTCTCAAATAGCACATATGTTAACTATTCAGCTTCTAATACATAAACCATAGGTCATAAAAATTAATAATTTAAGATAGCTACACATATATCATCTTTCTTCCACAACAGACACTCTCCAATAAAGCAATATAAATTGAGGACTCCATGCTTGGATAATATTCATTATGACTAAGGTGTTTTTCACAACCCAAAATTGATACTTCTAGGATATTTTACCATTAAATTTAAAAAGTTTGAAGATTGAATATTGGAAATTAGTTTTATTTACATTTTTTTTAAATAGTTGATGCGTTCATACTAATATAAACAAATTTGTAGCTTTAAGGTTAAAAGACTGAGAAGGAAGTCATACTCATTTTCAGACAGTGCGTTACATGAACCTTAATTCATAAAGAAATAAAGATGAATATGTATAATTGCATTTAATTAACCAAAAAGGAATATAATTTAATATTTTATCATCGTAACTTTGCCTACTTTTGATTAAATGATAATAGAATTTGGTCTTCCAAAGCTTAACAAATTAACCTGTTAATAAAACTGCAATTTAAAAAATAGAATATGGTTTATGAATATAATTTTGAGATAGAATAAATAAAATGGTATACATGAAAACATACATAATTATAATGCTATTTGGAATTAACATTCAGTTGAGGTAATCGAATCAAATTTGTAGCATGTTCACCAAAACTGAGTAATCGCTTGTATAGTAAACATGCAGCATTACATGTACAAAGTAATATTAAGTTAGGCAAAAGTAAACTTTAGGAGGTTTTCTGAAACTGTGTGGAGCTTTTATTCAATATTACATGTGAGTAAAATAGTTGATGGAAGAAATGAAATTTAAACTGAACTGAAGAAGGTAGCATGCAAGCAAGATGTATAGACTTACACCACTACCTCATTCCTACTATAAACAAAAAAAGGAATACTTATAATAACTAATAATGAGTCTACAAAGTCACAAATATACACTTTCGCCACTCAATATTTTGTTGCTTCGAAATTTCAATACATAATAGAAATACCAATATAAAATTTAAAGCACTCAAGCGGTAGTTATTGTCGGCCAACAGTGAAAACAAAGCACCTTTTTAGCTTAGCAGTTACAACCTAATGGCATATAGAAAATGTTGCAAATCTGTAGGATTAATGCAAGTAGTAAGAGTAGTATTTCCTACTACTTTAGTCTATGAGCAGGCAACTGAACACAAATGAAAAAGGCCATAAAACTCAAATGTGTGAAGTAGGACAATAACTTTAAGTACATTGCAATATGTTGTTAAATTTTGTGGATAATGCTCCATGCACCACTATTAAAATATGAAACCATTATTTTGTAATAAATTATCTGCACATGTTTGAACTAAATTTTACACATATTTTTTTTCGAATCTGAACTGTGCCAATACAGTTATGCAAAATAAGCAGACAAAAATAGCAATAGCAGCTTTTGAACAGAATGAAATAGAAGTCTATTTGCACCTATTGAAGAAAAATAAGAACAGCTTGCATGATATATAATGATATATTTGCACAAAACTCATGATATATCATAGAAGGAAATAGAAGTCTATTTGCACATATCACTTAGTCATAGCAGTCTATTTGCAAGCAGACAAAAAATAGCAATAGCAGTACAGTAAATATATCATAGAAGGAACGAAGTTTCTCTCATATAAGAGGATTGTTTTCACCTATTGAAGAAAATTCACATAAATGGATACTTGACTAAGTGAATTATCACTTTTAGGAAAATTCCTTGTTTAAAAAGGCAAGTGGACAATGCATATGCATACAACTATCATCGTTTTTACTGGCATAAAAACCACAGAAAGTATAACAATATCCTGAACAAAAACCCAAATAATCTAATTTCTACCAAAATTTTTATGCAAAACGGTATAAATTTCTCTGTTCATTCATTTTTTTTTAAAAAGCTGGACTCTGCCATTGCACTTATGCGAAAATACCAGATTTGGGTAAAGCATTATTATCAGAAATAAAAATCATAACACAACTTATTTCATGAGACTAAAACATCATACAACAAAGTATATATAAAATGAGTCAACCAAAAGCCTGATTAGTTTTGTCTATTAATGTTTAAAACCAGATTAAGAACATGAGCAGAAAACAAAGGTAATAGACTTTATATAAGATGGAACATAATCTTGTCAGGAGTGCTTTACATTTTTCTAGTTAGCCGGTACAGTGAAGTTTAAAGAGGGAAAAAATGGAGTAATCCAAGAACACGAAATAGTCAAACATGGCTAAATCCCAAGAACACCACCAACGACAAAATAGACAGACCGCATTCAAAAAGCAGGAGGAAAAGTAAAGCAGAGATTACCTTTCTTAGGAAGTTGGTAATGGCGGCAGAAGAAAACGGGCAGAACAATTTGCTGTAAATGGGCAGAACTCCGGAGCTAACGAAGAGTGGAGGGAAACAATCGCTCAAAAACGCAGCTGTTCAATTTTTAGCCTATGGAACAACGATGAAGCGGAGAGCAGGTGGTGAAAACCCTTGTCTTTTGATTCGTAGATGAGGGGAAATGGATGAAGCGGAGAGCTGATAGGGAGAAATGGTGCGAAAGAATCACTTGGAACTGCAGCTTTTCAATTTTTAGCGGAGGGAATAAATTTTAGCTGATGGAATAACGATGAAGCAAGGACAGGCGGTAAAAACCCTAGCTGTTTTGTTTGCAGCTGACGAATGAAGGAGGAAACAGATAGCTGGTAAGAGAAAGAAAAATATAAAATGGGACTGTTTAGTATCTAGGGTTTGGAGGAGGATAAGAAAAAGTATAAATGTGACCGTTCGGTTGCCAAATTTCAAGGGGGCCTGTGTGAGCTTGAAATTCAACTCACTAATAATAGTATAGTATAGTGTATATATATATATGAGATATGTGAATATAAAACTTATTCACACTTAGTTATTTTCCTTCTCATTATTATTTATTGAAGTTATTTTCTCCTCATTATCATTTACTGAAAACAACTATCCTCTTCCTTATTTATTTCACTTATTCTTCATATTTATTTTTAATTTATTTTATTCTTTGAATATTTTCCATTAACTGATTTTTATAAAAATTATTTTTATCTCGATAATTTGGGTCTTCACAGCTACCAATCTTGCTTTGTATTTGTCGATGGAGCCATCTGGTTTCATCTTCTTTTTGAAGATCCATTTACAACCAATTGGTTTTATTCCAGGTGGAAGATCAACTATTTCCCAAGTTTTATTACTCAGAATTGAATTAATTTCACTTTGGATTGCTTCTTTCCAACATGAGGATTCATAAGATGACATTGTTTCCTTGTACGTTTGAGGTTCGTGTTCTAACATATATGTTAAAAATTCTGAACCAAATGTCTTGGAAGTTCTTTCCCTTACGCTTCTTCTTGGTTCAACTTTCTCAGTTTCACGATGAGTTTCATCTTCATGTGATTTACTCAATTCTTCTCTTGTCCTTTTGGGGACATTATTTCCTTCATTTCTTTTGTGTGGAAACACATCTTCAAAGAATGAGGCATCTCTTGATTCCATGATTGTATTTACATGAATATCATTTATATCAGACTTGATACGAAAAATCTGTAGGCAATACTATTTTGGGCTGGCCCTAAATAGTAACAATCTACTGTTTTTGGTCCAAGTTTGACTTTCTTGGGAGGCGGAACTGGAACTTTTGCCAAGCACCCCCGAACTTTGAGGTATTTAAAACTTGGTATGTGTCCTTTCCATAACTCATATGGAATTGTTCCTGTTTTATTGTGAGGAACCTTGTTTAATATGTGATTAGACATATTTAAGGCTTCCCCCCACAAGTTCGTTGGTAGGCCAGAAGTTAAGAGCATCGCATTAATCATATCTTTTAATGTTCTATTTTTTCTCTCGGCTATACCATTTTGTTGTGGTGAATATGGTGCTGTTGTTTGATGAATTATACTATTTTCGGCACAGAATTATTCAAATGGTGATTCATATTCTTCACCTCGATCAGATCTCAATCACTTGATCTTTTTATTTAACTGATTTTCTACCTCAGCTTTGTACTTCATAAACGATGTAATTGCTTCATCCTTGCTATTTAAAAGATATACATAGCAATATCGTGTATAACCGTCAATAAAGGTAATAACGTACCTTTTCCCACCTCTTGTAGGTAATGATTTGAAACCACATAAATCAATATGAACCAAACCTAGTGGTTCGGTGCTTCTATCAACTGTATGAAATGGTTTTTTGACCATTTTTGCTTCTACGCATGTCTTACATTTTTTGTTTTTATCTACTTGGAATTTCAGAATTAATCTCAAGTTTGATAGTTTTTTCATTTTTCAAAAATTTATGTGTCCTAATCTATCATGCCATAGTAAAATTTCATGCTCAAGCAAATAAGAAACTTCAATTTTATTAATTGCATAATCAGAATACATAGTTTTACTACCGACAACGGCTACATTTTCCTTAAATAGGCCATCACATAAATATCCCCTTCCTATATACATTCTAGCTTTGGACAGAACCATCTTGTCTGACTCGAAGACCATTTTGAATCCTTTCTTTGATAGCACTGGACCAGAGATGAGATTCTTGCGTATGTCTGAAACGTGGAGCACGTCATTCAACTTGACAGTTTTTCTAGAAGTAAACTTGAGGATTACTGTGCCACTGCCTTCGATCATGGAAACTGCAGAATTACTCATGTAGAGTTTTTCTTCCTGATCGAATTTCTGGTATGTAGAAAACATGGATTTGTCGGAGCAAACATGACGAGTAGCGCCTGTGTCCACCCACCATTGGTTAGGGTTCTGAACCAAATTGCATTAGGATATAACTGCTGAAAAATTAAACTCGTCTACTTCCATGTTATCCACCATATTTGCCTCTGAGTTGCGTTCCTTCTTGTGTCTGCAATCTCTAGCGGCGTGTCCGGCTTTTCCACAAACCCAACACTCGCCATTAAACTTCTTGGTTCGTTTGTTGTCTTTGGGTTTGTTTTCAGGCGCTTTTCTCTTCTGCGGGAATTTCTTCTTCTTGTTTTTCATGAAATGCCTTTTGTTCTTTGACTCTTCTGTCACAAATGCCTCTTTGCTTTGTTTTGTCACTCCACGGTTATCAGCCTCAATTTTTAGTCTGACAATAAGATCTTCTAAGGAAATCTCCTTTTTCTTATGTTTCAGATAATTGCGGTAGTCTTTCCAGGATGGTGGTAATTTCCCTGTTATCGCTTCAACAAGGAAGGATTCTCCAATTTATGTCCTTTTGCTTCAAGTTCATGAATTATGAGTTGGAGTTCTTGCACTGAACTAGTTACGGATTTAGAGTCAACCATTTTGTATTCCATAAACTTATCTACGATGAACTTCTTCAAACTGACATTCTGCGTTTTGTATTTATCTACAAGTGCAGTCCATAAGGATTTTGCTGTCTGGTGTGGCTGGTATACTTTATATAGTACTTTATCCAGACAATTCAGAATGTAGTTTCGGCACAGGAAGTCTGAATGCTTCCATGAGTCAATTCCGAGAAAAACAGCAGCATCTTTTTCTCTAGTTTGTTCGTCTTTAGGCTTTGGTTCATCCTCCTCGATGCACTTCTGCAGCCCTAGCGTGGTGAGATAAAACAGCATTTGATTTTGCCATGTTATGAAGTCATCACCATCTCCTTTGAACGGATCAGGCCTATTGTGAGTAGTAGCCTTTGTTGATAGTTCAACTGTTGCCATCTCGGTTTTAGTGAAAACAGGAAAGTCTTAAGATGTTATACGTCTAGTATACCAAAACAGAGACTAATCAATAATAAACTCGTTTGACAAGTTTACAAATCAGATTTCCACTACTTTGGAATTATGTATTAGCTATTTATAACAATAAGTATGTTGTAATTAATTGCAACAACAAACTAACAACTATAGTAATAATAACTATAGCGATAAATCAAACGTTATACTATTTAAAGAAATAGTACAACGTACCAACGAAAATGATATATATATATATAAATTAATTAGAAATCTAACCGGTTGAAGAAGGAAATTTCGTCTCAGTTTGTCGTATCAATTTCCTTAAGACTTTATTCAAAGTCTCCTAAGGTACAACAGACGTAAGCTACTCGAGATCGTGATGTGTATGATCTTCTGTGTGATAGGACTGATTATGATTTTAAGAAATGAAGATAAAGAAGAGATAACTCGGTTTTAAAATTAAGTGAGGAAACTGATCAGGATTCCTCCTTATTTATAGCTGAATTCCCAATGGCTACACCCGTTGAGAAACGTAGCATCTCTTCATTTGCAACGCCAAAAAATGTTACTCTTCGCAACAGGCACATCCTTTCATTTGCAACGCCAAAACCTGTCGCTGTTTGCAACTGCCGCGTACGTTCGTTTACAACGGTTCAGAACTGTTGCTGTTCGTTGTAACGGTCATCTGAAAAAATCGCGTCTCTTCATCAGTTTGCAACGGTCACAAAGAGATAATTAGAAACAACGAATATCAGATTATCAAAAACGATAATCAGAACTCATATCAACAAATATCCAATTATCACAAGCTCTCCAATAAAGCAATATAAATTGAGGACTCCATGCTTGGATAATATTCATTATGACTAAGGTTTTTTTCACAACCCAAAATTGATACTTCTAGGATATTTTACCATTAAATTTAAAAAGTTTGAAGATTGAATATTGGAAATTAGTTTTATTTACATTTTTTTTCAATAGTTGATGCGTTCATACTAATATAAACAAATTTGTAGCTTTAAGGTTAAAAGACTGAGAAGGAAGTCATACTCATTTTCAGACACTGCGTTACATGAACCTTAATTCATAAAGAAATAAAGATGAATATGTATAATTGCATTTAATTAACCAAAAAGGAAAATAATTTAATATTTTATCATCGTAACTTTGCCTACTTTTGATTAAATGATAATAGAATTTGGTCTTCCAATGCTTAACAAATTAACCTGTTAATAAAACTGCAATTTAAAAAATAGAATATGGTTTATGAATATAATTTTGAGATAGAATAAATAAAATGGTATACATGAAAACATACATAATTATTATGCTATTTGGAATTAACATTCAGTTTAGGTAATCGAATCAAATGTGTAGCATGTTCACCAAAACTGAGTAATCGCTTGTATAGTAAACATGCAGCATTACATGTACAAAGTAATATTAAGTTAGGCAAAAGTAAACTTTAGGAGGTTTTCTGAAACTGTGTGGAGCTTTTATTCAATATTACATGTGAGTAAAATAGTTGATGGAAGAAATGAAATTTAAACTGAACTGAAGAAGGTAGCATGCAAGCAAGATGTATAGACTTACGCCACTACCTCATTCCTACTATAAACAAAAAAAGGAATACTTATAATAACTAATAATGAGTCTACAAAGTCACAAATATACACTTTCGCCACTCAATATTTTGTTGCTTCAAAATTTCAATACATGATAGAAATACCAATATAAAATTTAAAGCACTCAAGCGGTAGTTATTGTCGGCCAACAGTGAAAACAAAGCACCTTTTTAGCTTAGCACTTACTCCCTAATGGCATATAGAAAATGCTGCAAATCTGTAGGATTAATGCAAGTAGTAAGAGTAGTATTTCCTACTACTTTAGTCTATGAGCAGGCAACTGAACACAAATGAAAAAGGCCATAAAACTCAAATGTGTGAAGTAGGACAATAACTTTAAGTACATTGCAATATGTTGTTAAATTTTGTGGATAATGCTCCATGCACCACTATTAAAATATGAAACCATTATTTTGTAATAAATTATCTGCACATGTTTGAACTAAATTTTACACATATTTTTTTTCGAATCTGAACTGTGCCAATACAGTTATGCAAAATAAGCAGACAAAAAATAGCAATAGCAGCTTTTGAACAGAATGAAATAGAAGTCTATTTGCACCTATTGAAGAAAAATAAGAATAGCTTGCATGATATATAATGATATATTTGCACAGAACTCATGATATATCATAGAAGGAAATAGAAGTCTATTTGCACATATCACTTAGTCATAGCAGTCTATTTGCAAGCAGACAAAAAATAGCAATAGCAGTACGGTAAATATATCATAGAAGGAACGAAGTTTCTCTCATATAAGAGGATTGTTTTCACCTATTGAAGAAAATTCACATAAATGGATACTTGACTATGTGAATTATCGCTTTTAGGAAAATTCCTTGTTTAAAAAGGCAAGTGGACAATGCATACGCATACAACTATCATCGTATTTACTGGCATAAAAACCACAGAAAGTATAACAATATCCTGAACAAAAACCTAAATAATCTAATTTCTACCAAAATTTTTATGCAACACGGTATAAATTTCTCTGTTCATTCATTTTTTTAAAAAAGCTGGACTCTGCCATTGCACTTATGCGAAAATACCAGATTTGGGTAAAGCATTATTGTCAGAAATAAAAATCATAACACAACTTATTTCATGAGACTAAAACATCAGACAACAAAGTATATATAAAATGAGTCAACCAACAGCCTGATTAGTTTTGTCTATTAATGTTTAAAACCAGATTAAGAACATGAGCAGAAAACAAAGGTAATAGACTTTATATAAGATGGAACATAATCTTGTCAGTAGTGCTTTACATTTTTCTAGCTAGCCGGTACAGTGAAGTTTAAAGAGGGAAAAAAATGGAGTAATCCAAGAACCCGGAATAGTCAAACATGGCTAAATCCCAAGAACACCACCAACGACAAAATAGATAGACCGCATTCAAAAAGCAGGAGGAAAAGTAAAGCAGAGATTACCTTTCTTAGGAAGTTGGTAATGGCGGCGGAAGAAAACGGGCAGAACAATTGGCTGTAAATGGGCAGAACTCCGGAGCTAACGAAGAGTGGAGGGAAACAATCACTCAGAAAACGCAGCTGTTCAATTTTTAGCCTATGGAACAACGATGAAGCGGAGAGCAGGTGGTGAAAACCCTTGTCTTTTTATTCGTAGATGAGGGGAAATGGATGAAGCGGAGAGCTGATAGGGGAGAAATGGTGCGAAAGAATCACCTGGAACTGTAGCTTTTCAATTTTAAGCGGAGGGAATAAATTTTAGCTGATGGAATAACGATGAAGCTAGGACAGGCGGTAAAAACCCTAGCTGTTTTGTTTGCAGCTGACGAATGAAGGAGGAAACATATAGCTGGTAGGAGAAAGAAAAATATAAAACGTGACTGTTTAGTATCTAGGGTTTGGAGGAAGATAAGAAAAAGTATAAACGTGACCGTTCGGTTGCCAAATTTCAAGGGGGCCTGTGTGAGCTTGAAATTCAACTCACTAATAATAGTATAGTATAGTGTGTATATATAAATATATGAGATATGTGAATATAAAACTTATTCACACTTAGTTATTTTCCTTCTCATTATTATTTATTGAAGTTATTTTCTCCTCATTATCATTTACTGAAAACAACTATCCTCATCCTTATTTATTTCACTTATTCTTGATATTTATTTTTAATTTATTTTATTCTTTGAATATTTTCCATTAACTGATTTTTATAAAAATTATTTTTATCTCGATAATTGGGTCTTCACAGCTACCAATCTTGCTTTGTATTTGTCGATGGAGCCATCTGGTTTCATCTTCTTTTTGAAGATCCATTTACAACCAATTGGTTTTATTCCAGGTGAAAGATCAACTATTTCCCAAGTTTTATTACTCAGAATTGAATCAATTTCACTTTGGATTGCTTCTTTCCAACATGAGGATTCATAAGATGACATTGCTTCCTTGTACGTTTGAGGTTTGTGTTCTAACATATATGTTAAAAATTCCGAACCAAATGTCTTGGAAGTTCTTTCCCTTACGCTTCTTCTTGGTTCAACTTTCTCAGTTTCACGATGAGTTTCATCTTCATGTGATTTACTCAATTCTTCTCTTGTCCTTTTGGGGACATTATTTCCTTCATTTCTTTTGTGTGGAAACACATCTTCAAATAATGAGGCATCTCTTAATTCCATGATTGTATTTACATGAATATCATTTATATCAGACTTGATACGAAAAATCTGTAGGCACTACTATTTTGGGCTGGCCCTAAATAGTAACAATCTACTGTTTTTGGTCCAAGTTTGACTTTCTTGGGAGGCGGAACTGGAACTTTTGCCAAGCACCCCCGAACTTTGAGGTATTTAAAACTTGGTATGTGTCCTTTCCATAACTCATATGGAATTGTTCCTGTTTTATTGTGAGGAACCTTGTTTAATATGTGATTAGACATATTTAAGGCTTCCCCCCACAAGTTCGTTGGTAGGCCAGAAGTTAAGAGCATCGCATTAATCATATCTTTTAATGTTCTATTTTTTCTCTCGGCTATACCATTTTGTTGTGGTGAATATGGTGCTGTTGTTTGATGAATTATACCATTTTCGGCACAGAATTATTCAAATGGTGATTCATATTCTTCACCTCGATCAGATCTCAATCACTTGATCTTTTTATTTAACTGATTTTCTACCTTAGCTTTGTACTTCATAAACGATGTAATTGCTTCATCCTTGCTATTTAAAAGATATACATAGCAATATCGTGTATAACCGTCAATAAAGGTAATAACGTACCTTTTCCCACCTCTTGTAGGTAATGATTTGAAACCACATAAATCAATATGAACCAAACCTAGTGGTTCGGTGCTTCTATCAACTGTATGAAATGGTTTTTTGACCATTTTTGCTTCTACGCATGTCTCACATTTTTTGTTTTTATCTACTTGGAATTTCAGAATTAATCCCAAGTTTGATAGTTTTTTCATTTTTCGAAAATTTATGTGTCCTAATCTATCATGCCATAGTAAAATTTCATGCTCAAGCAAATAAGAAACTTCAATTTTATTAATAGCATAATCAGAATACATAGTTTTACTACCGACAACGGCTACATTTGCCTTAAATAGGCCATCACATAAATATCCCCTTCCTATATACATTCTAGCTTTGGATAGAACCATCTTGTCTGACTCGAAGACCATTTTGAATCCTTTCTTTGATAGCACTGGACCAGAGATGAGATTCTTGCATATGTCTGAAACATGGAGCACGTCATTCAACTTGACAGTTTTTCCAGAAGTAAACTTGAGGATTACTGTGCCACTGCCTTCGATCATGGAAACTGCAGAATTACTCATGTAGAGTTTTTCTTCCTGATCGAATTTCTGGTATGTAGAAAACATGGATTTGTCGGAGCAAACATGACGAGTAGCGCCTGTGTCCACCCACCATTGGTTAGGGTTCTGAACCAAATTGCATTCGGATATAACTGCTGAAAAATTAAACTCGTCTACTTCCATGTTATCCACCATATTTGCCTCTGAGTTGCGTTCCTTCTTGTGTCTGCAATCTCTAGCGGCGTGTCCGGCTTTTCCACAAACCCAACACTCGCCATTAAACTTCTTGGTTCGTTTGTTGTCTTTGGGTTTGTTTTCAGGCGCTTTTCTCTTCTGCGGGAATTTCTTCTTCTTGTTTTTCATGAAATGCCTTTTGTTCTTTGACTCTTCTGTCACAAATGCCTCTTTGCTTTGTTTTGTCACTCCACGGTTATCAGCCTCAATTTTTAGTCTGACAATAAGATCTTCTAAGGAAATCTCCTTTTTCTTATGTTTCAGATAATTGCGGTAGTCTTTCCAGGATGGTGGTAATTTCCCTGTTATCGCTTCGACAAGGAAGGATTCTCCAATTTATGTCCTTTTGCTTCAAGTTCATGAATTATGAGTTGGAGTTCTTGCACTTAACTAGTTACGGATTTAGAGTCAACCATTTTGTATTCCATAAACTTATCTACGATGAACTTCTTCAAACTGACATTTTGCGTTTTGTATTTATGTGCAAGTGCAGTCCATAAGGATTTTGCTGTCTAGTGTGGCTGGTATACTTTATATAGTACTTTATCCAGACAATTCAGAATGTAGTTTCGGCACAGGAAGTCTGAATGCTTCCATGAGTCAATTCCGAGAAAAACAGCTGCATCTTTTTCTCTAGTTTGTTCGTCTTTAGGCTTTGGTTCATCCTCCTCGATGCACTTCTGCAGCCCTAGCGTGGTGAGATAAAACAGCATTTGATTTTGCCATGTTATAAAGTCATCACCATCTCCTTTGAACGGATCAGGCCTATTGTGAGTAGTAGCCTTTGTTGATAGTTCAACTGTTGCCATCTCGGTTTTAGTGAAAACAGGAAAGTCTTAAGATGTTATACGTCTAGTATACCAAAATAGAGACTAATCAATAATAAACTCGTCTGACAAGTTTACAAATCAGATTTCCACTACTTTGGAATTCTGTATTAGCTATTTATAACAATAAGTATGTTGTAATTAATTGCAACAACAAACTAACAACTATAGTAATAATAACTATAGCGATAAATCAAACGTTATACTATTTAAAGAAATAGTACAACGTACCAACGAAAATGATATATATATATATATATAAATCAATTAGAAATCTAACCGGTTGAAGAAGGAAATTTCGTCTCAGTTTGTCGTATCAATTTCCTTAAGACTTTATTCAAAGTCTCCCAAGGTACAACAGACGTAAGCTACTCGAGATCGTGATGTGTATGATCTTCTGTGTGATAGGACTGATTATGATTTTAAGAAATGAAGATAAAGAAGAGATAACTCGGTTTTAAAATTAAGTGAGGAAACTGATCAGGATTCCTCCTTATTTATAGCTGAATTCCCAATGGCTACACCCGTTGAGAAAAGTAGCATCTCTTCATTTGCAACGCCAAAAAATGTTACTGTTCGCAACAAGCACATCCTTTCATTTGCAACGCCAAAACCTGTTGCTGTTTGCAACTGCCGCATACGTTCGTTTGCAACGGTTCAGAACTGTTGCTGTTCGTTGTAACGGTCATCTGAAAAAATCGCGTCTCTTCATCAGTTTGCAACGGTCAAAAGGCGATAATTAGAAACAACGAATATCCGATTATCAAAAACGATAATCAGAACTCATATCAACAAATATCCAATTATCACAAGCTCTCCAATAAAGCAATATAAATTGAGGACTCCATGCTTGGATAATATTCATTATGACTAAGGTGTTTTTCACAACCAAAAATTGATACTTCTAGGATATTTTACCATTAAATTTAAAAAGTTTGAAAATTGAATATTGGAAATTAGTTTTATTTACATTTTTTTTCAATAGTTGATGCGTTCATACTAATATAAACAAATTTGTAGCTTTAAGGTTAAAAGACTGAGAAGGAAGTCATACTCATTTTCAGACAGTGCGTTACATGAACCTTAATTCATAAAGAAATAAAGATGAATATGTATAATTGCATTTAATTAACCAAAAAGGAAAATAATTTAATATTTTATCATCGTAACTTTGCCTACTTTTGATTAAATGATAATAGAATTTGGTCTTCCAAAGCTTAACAAATTAACCTATTAATAAAACTGCAATTTAAAAAATAGAATATGGTTTATGAATATAATTTTGAGATAGAATAAATAAAATGGTATGCATGAAAACATACATAATTATTATGCTATTTGGAATTAACATTCAGTTGAGGTAATCGAATCAAATGTGTAGCATGTTCACCAAAACTGAGTAATCGCTTGTATAGTAAACATGCAGCATTACATGTACAAAGTAATATTAAGTTAGGCAAAAGTAAACTTTAGGAGGTTTTCTGAAACTGTGTGGAGCTTTTATTCAATATTACATGTGAGTAAAATAGTTGATGGAAGAAATGAAATTTAAACTGAACTGAAGAAGGTAGCATGCAAGCAAGATGTATAGACTTACGCCACTGCCTCATTCCTACTATAAACAAAAAAAGGAATACTTATAATAACTAATAATGAGTCTACAAAGTCACAAATATACACTTTCGCCACTCAATATTTTGTTGCTTCAAAATTTCAATACATGATAGAAATACCAATATAAAATTTAAAGCACTCAAGCGGTAGTTATTGTCGGCCAACAGTGAAAACAAAGCACCTTTTTAGCTTAGCAGTTACAACCTAATGGCATATAGAAAATGTTGCAAATCTGTAGGATTAATGCAAGTAGTAAGAGTAGTATTTCCTACTACTTTAGTCTATGAGCAGGCAACTGAACACAAATGAAAAAGGCCATAAAACTCAAATGTGTGAAGTAGGACAATAACTTTAAGTACATTGCAATATGTTGTTAAATTTTGTGGATAATGCTCCATGCACCACTATTAAAATATGAAACCATTATTTTGTAATAAATTATCTGCACATGTTTGAACTAAATTTTACACATATTTTTTTTCGAATCTGAACTGTGCCAATACAGTTATGCAAAATAAGCAGACAAAAAATAGCAATAGCAGCTTTTGAACAGAATGAAATAGAAGTCTATTTGCACCTATTGAAGAAAAATAAGAATAGCTTGCATGATATATAATGATATATTTGCACAGAACTCATGATATATCATAGAAGGAAATAGAAGTCTATTTGCACATATCACTTAGTCATAGCAGTCTATTTGCAAGCAGACAAAAAATAGCAATAGCAGTACGGTAAATATATCATAGAAGGAACGAAGTTTCTCTCATATAAGAGGATTGTTTTCACCTATTGAAGAAAATTCACATAAATGGATACTTGACTATGTGAATTATCGCTTTTAGGAAAATTCCTTGTTTAAAAAGGCAAGTGGACAATGCATACGCATACAACTATCATCGTATTTACTGGCATAAAAACCACAGAAAGTATAACAATATCCTGAACAAAAACCCAAATAATCTAATTTCTACCAAAATTTTTATGCAACACGGTATAAATTTCTCTGTTCATTCATTTTTTTTAAAAAGCTGGACTCTGCCATTGCACTTATGCGAAAATACCAGATTTGGGTAAAGCATTATTATCAGAAATAAAAATCATAACACAACTTATTTCATGAGACTAAAACATCAGACAACAAAGTATATATAAAATGAGTCAACCAACAGCCTGATTAGTTTTGTCTATTAATGTTTAAAACCAGATTAAGAACATGAGCAGAAAACAAAGGTAATAGACTTTATATAAGATGGAACATAATCTTGTCAGGAGTGCTTTACATTTTTCTAGCTAGCCGGTACAGTGAAGTTTAAAGAGGGAAAAAAATGGAGTAATCCAAGAACCCGGAATAGTCAAACATGGCTAAATCCCAAGAACACCACCAACGAAAAAATAGACAGACCGCATTCAAAAAGCAGGAGGAAAAGTAAAGCAGAGATTACCTTTCTTAGGAAGTTGGTAATGGCGGCGGAAGAAAACGGGCAGAACAATTGGCTGTAAATGGGCAGAACTTCGGAGCTAACGAAGAGTGGAGGGAAACAATCACTCAGAAAACGCAGCTGTTCAATTTTTAGCCTATGGAACAATGATGAAGCGGAGAGCAGGTGGTGAAAACCCTTGTCTTTTGATTCGTAGATGAGGGGAAATGGATGAAGCGGAGAGCTGATAGGGGAGAAATGGTGCGAAAGAATCACCTAGAACTGCAGCTTTTCAATTTTTAGCGGAGGGAATAAATTTTAGCTGATGGAATAACGATGAAGCAAGGACAGGCGGTAAAAACCCTAGCTGTTTTGTTTGCAGCTGACGAATGAAGGAGGAAACAGATAGCTGGTAGGAGAAAGAAAAATATAAAACGGGACTGTTTAGTATCTAGGGTTTGGAGGAAGATAAAAAAAAGTATAAACATGACCGTTCGGTTGCCAAATTTCAAGGGGGCCTGTGTGAGCTTGAAATTCAACTCACTAATAATAGTATAGTATGTATATATAAATATATGAGATATGTGAATATAAAACTTATTCACACTTAGTTATTTTCCTTCTCATTATTATTTATTGAAGTTATTTCTCCTCATTATCATTTACTGAAAACAACTATCCTCTTCCTTATTTATTTCACTTATTCTTGATATTTATTTTTAATTTATTTTATTCTTTGAATATTTTCCATTAACTGATTTTTATAAAAATTATTTTTATCTCGATAATTTGGGTCTTCACAGCTACCAATCTTGCTTTGTATTTGTCGATGGAGCCATCTGGTTTCATCTTCTTTTTGAAGATCCATTTACAACAAATTGGTTTTATTCCAGGTGGAAGATCAACTATTTCCCAAGTTTTATTACTCAGAATTGAATCAATTTCACTTTGGATTGCTTCTTTCTAACATGAGGATTCATAAGATGACATTGCTTCCTTGTACGTTTGAGATTCGTGTTCTAACATATATGTTAAAAATTCCGAACCAAATGTCTTGGAAGTTCTTTCCCTTACGCTTCTTCTTGGTTCAACTTTCTCAGTTTCACGATGAGTTTCATCTTCATGTGATTTACTCAATTCTTCTCTTATCCTTTTGGGGACATTATTTCCTTCATTTCTTTTGTGTGGAAACACATCTTCAAAGAATGAGGCATATCTTGATTCCATGATTGTATTTACATGAATATCATTTATATCAGACTTGATACGAAAAATCTGTAGGCACTACTATTTTGGGCTGGCCCTAAATAGTAACAATCTACTGTTTTTGGTCCAAGTTTGACTTTCTTGGGAGGCGGAACTGGAACTTTTGCCAAGCACCCCCACACTTTGAGGTATTTAAAACTTGGTATGTGTCCTTTCCATAACTCATATGGAATTGTTCCTGTTTTATTGTGAGGAACCTTGTTTAATATGTGATTAGACATATTTAAGGCTTCCCCCCACAAGTTCGTTGGTAGGCCAGAAGTTAAGAGCATCGCATTAATCATATCTTTTAATGTTCTATTTTTTCTCTCGGCTATACCATTTTGTTGTGGTGAATATGGTGCTGTTGTTTGATGAATTATACCATTTTCGGCACAGAATTATTCAAATGGTGATTCATATTCTTCACCTCGATCAGATCTCAATCACTTGATCTTTTTATTTAACTGATTTTCTACCTCAGCTTTGTACTTCATAAACGATGTAATTGCTTCATCCTTGCTATTTAAAAGATATACATAGCAATATCGTGTATAACCGTCAATAAAGGTAATAACGTACCTTTTCCCACCTCTTGTAGGTAATGATTTGAAACCACATAAATCAATATGAACCAAACCTAGTGGTTCGGTGCTTCTATCAACTGTATGAAATGGTTTTTTGACCATTTTTGCTTCTACGCATGTCTCACATTTTTTGTTTTTATCTACTTGGAATTTCAGAATTAATCCCAAGTTTGATAGTTTTTTCATTTTTCGAAAATTTATGTGTCCTAATCTATCATGCCATAGTAAAATTTCATGCTCAAGCAAATAAGAAACTTCAATTTTATTAATAGCATAATCAGAATACATAGTTTTACTACCGACAACGGCTATATTTGCCTTAAAAGGCCATCACATAAATATCCCCTTCCTATATACATTCTAGCTTTGGACAGAACCATCTTGTCTGACTCGAAGACCATTTTGAATCCTTTCTTTGATAGCACTGGACCAGAGATGAGATTCTTGCGTATGTCTGAAACGTGGAGCACGTCATTCAACTTGACAGTTTTTCCAGAAGTAAACTTGAGGATTACTGTGCCACTGCCTTCGATCATGGAAACTGCAGAATTACTCATGTAGAGTTTTTCTTCCTGATCGAATTTCTGGTATGTAGAAAACATGGATTTGTCGGAGCAAACATGACGAGTAGCGCCTGTGTCCACCCACCATTGGTTAGGGTTCTGAACCAAATTGCATTCGGATATAACTGCTGAAAAATTAAACTCGTCTACTTCCATGTTATCCACCATATTTGCCTCTGAGTTGCATTCCTTCTTGTGTCTGCAATCTCTAGCGGCGTGTCCGGCTTTTCAACAAACCCAACACTCGCCATTAAACTTCTTGGTTCGTTTGTTGTCTTTGGGTTTGTTTTCAGGCGCTTTTCTCTTCTGCGGGAATTTCTTCTTCTTGTTTTTCATGAAATGCCTTTTGTTCTTTGACTCTTCTGTCACAAATGCCTCTTTGCTTTGTTTTGTCACTCCGCGGTTATCAGCCTCAATTTTTAGTCTGACAATAAGATCTTCTAAGGAAATCTCCTTTTTCTTATGTTTCAGATAATTGCGGTAGTCTTTCTAGGATGGTGGTAATTTCCCTGTTATCGCTTCAACAAGGAAGGATTCTCCAATTTATGTCCTTTTGCTTCAAGTTCATGAATTATGAGTTGGAGTTCTTGCACTTAACTAGTTACGGATTTAGAGTCAACCATTTTGTATTCCATAAACTTATCTACGATGAACTTCTTCAAACTGACATTCTACGTTTTGTATTTATGTGCAAGTGCAGTCCATAAGGATTTTGCTGTCTGGTGTGGCTGGTATACTTTATATAGTACTTTATCCAGACAATTCAGAATGTAGTTTCGGCACAGGAAGTCTGAATGCTTCCATGAGTCAATTCCGAGAAAAACAGCTGCACCTTTTTCTCTAGTTTGTTCGTCTTTAGGCTTTGGTTCATCCTCCTCGATGCACTTCTGCAGCCCTAGCGTGGTGAGATAAAACAGCATTTGATTTTGCCATGTTATGAAGTCATCACCATCTCCTTTGAACGGATCAGGCCTGTTGTGAGTAGTAGCCTTTGTTGATAGTTCAACTGTTGCCATCTCGGTTTTAGTGAAAACAGGAAAGTCTTAAGATGTTATACGTCTAGTATACCAAAACAGAGACTAATCAATAATAAACTCGTTTGACAAGTTTACAAATCAGATTTCCACTACTTTGGAATTCTGTATTAGCTATTTATAACAATAAGTATGTTGTAATTAATTGCAACAACAAACTAACAACTATAGTAATAATAACTACAGCGATAAATCAAACGTTATACTATTTAAAGAAATAGTACAACGTAACGAAAATGATATATATATAAATCAACTAGAAATCTAACCGGTTGAAGAAGAAAATTTCGTCTTAGGTTTGTCGTATTAATTTCCTTAAGACTTTATTCAAAGTCTCCCAAGGTACAACAGACGTAAGCTACTCGAGATCGTGATGTGTATGATCTTCTGTGTGATAGGACTGATTATGATTTTAAGAAATGAAGATAAAGAAGAGATAACTCGGTTTTAAAATTAAGTGAGGAAACTGATCAGGATTCCTCCTTATTTATAGCTGAATTCCCAATGGCTACACCCGTTGAGAAAAGTAGCATCTCTTCATTTGCAACGCCAAAAAATGTTACTGTTCGCAACAGGCACATTCTTTCATTTGCAACGCCAAAAACTGTTGCTGTTTGCAACTGCCGCGTCCGTTCGTTTGCAACGGTTCAGAACTGTTGCTGTTCGTTGTAACGGTCATCTGAAAAAATCGCGTCTCTTCATCAGTTTGCAACGGTCACAAATCCGTATCTATTTAAAAATACTTCTGTTTTAAAATCAATCCATGGCCATATAGGTCCTCCCCCTCGTACAAAATTACCTGACCCTAAGAGCCAATATAGGGATTGCGAGTACTATATAAACAAGAAAATGGACTTATTTTTGGCGATGTGGGATATATCTCATTCACTATTTTTGAAAATTCTAACACCCTCCAAGTTGCCTTTGCGTTTATTACAATCCTCTGCGAGAAAGTGGAATTTCTCGTGATGACTTCTTTCTCTTAATTGTTAGGTCAAGTGCCTCTTAATTGTTTTTACCAATCTGGTTTTCTGCATTTTATGTCTAATCATGATTTCTGCTGTGGTATAAACTTCAGTCTTATTCATTTGATCATATAGCCATAGCCACAGGTTATAATCTAAGGGTTATTCATTCATATCACGTAAGCCATAACATAAGCTAATTATTTTATATGCAGTAGTGTGGACTATTTCTAATACGCACATCAGCTTTTTTTGTGCATGCCCCCATGCACCAACCTAACGTGAAGATGTCAAAGAGCTGCTTGCATTTATTTATTTGTCTCTACTCAACAAGGTGATGAGAATCTTCCCTTTACTTACTAAAGCTTTACGATAATTTACGTACATTGCGTGCATGGAGAGGCTTGATGACCTCCCCATTTGCATATGAGACACCTGTACTGTATCTGGACTCAATTAGTGCTCATATTTGTGGTATGGATGATGGTGATGGTATATGCATGTAATATATCAATCATGCATGGTGTGCATTTCATGCCAGCGCGAGAAAGTGAAATTTCACTTTGAAGTTTCTAGTTTCTATATATAAATTTAAGGTGTTTGACAATCAAGTAAAATAAGGATCTTTCCAGTAGGAAGTTCAAGCATCACCGACTTCCAATGGTGGCACATTATATCAGTCCCTCAGAGTAAACCATATATATCAAGAGTGCTCTCCATCTTTACCTTAGCCTATTGGCTTCCTTCAGTAGTACTAAACATTAAACGGAATGAGGATAGTTAACACGACAACATTCACATTTTGTTGTCATGATTGTGTATAACTTTATGGAACATAACAATCAAATACCATAAATTGTATTGTTGATAGAATGTCTGAGTTCATACATTGCTTTAACAAGTGGTTCATGCATAAATTTTAAGGGTCGAGTTACTACTGCAACATTTAGTTTGCGACAAACTAATTAGCAAAAACATGATTCAGATAACCAAGATTGATTCAGATATCAAACTACTCTAGCATCAAGCTACAGAAACTTGTAGTAACTCTTATTCTCCAATAAATGGTTGGCAACTTAAACTAGTTGAAACAAAATAGTCATTAGCAAGACTTAAAGGTCTAAACAAAAGAGAGAGAAAGAAATAGTAGCATAATCGAAATCATAGTTTGATGAATAGAATTGGTTCATCTCTTTATTTGAACCAACGGTTCAGATCAATGTGGGTAATCTTAATCGTAGCAAATAACATCACAGAAGCAAAGAACAGTTGACTGTTTAGGTTAAGCTTATACATGTAGATGCAAAAAAGCTTTTATGAAAACTGAAACTTGAGTGGTAGTAATTATAAGAATGAAAAACAATCATGTAATGTAATTCAAGAAGATCCACGGCAACCCTCCATTCAGTAAACACAGTTTATTACAATATTTAACACCAAAAGTGTAGGGCATATCGAGACAAAAATTTACACAAGGAGGAGAAAGGTTATAGCAAACGAAGCTTCTTCATCTCAAAGAGAACCCTAAACACTCAAATGTCTCAAAGTAGATAAAAATAACAACCCAACCTTTTTGCTTTTTAGATGGTGAAGAAAATAGTGTTTTTAATTTATTAAAAAAAATACGTTGAAGCAAAGCCACGAATAAGTCTGGATATATATTAAATTAAAGCCTCATCTTTTTGAATCTCTTGCGTTGATCAATTATCGCACGAAAGAACATGTCTGCTTCATTATGTCGGAAACAGTACCGAAATTCATACCTTCATTGCATCGGCGTCGCTTGACTCTCAACTTCTTTGGTGCCGGAGGGCATTCAGTAGGTACAGGAATACGGCTACTTGGAGAAGTTGGTGTATGATAGCCATCCTCCATATGATTATCGGCTTCCATAACTTTCTCTTCCAATGGAGTAGTGTTAATTTCATTAGGAGAGATGGACGATCTCAATGGAGAAGAAAGATCGTTGCAAGTTTTAAGTTGATTTTCCATGTTCTCTTGTACTGATTTGAGTGGGCATGGTACTATGTTGATATTGGAGTTATCTAGGTTTGACAGTTTTATCAAAAAACAAAAGTAACGATTAATTGTGCAGTAAAACGATGGTAACAATTTTATAAAGAGAAGAATATGGAGAACAAATTGAGAAAGAGGCAGCACAATGAAGGAAATTATTATTGTAGCTTTCTTCTTTGTTCTACCATTTTTATTTTTTTGGTTACCAGCTGTTATATAATAGAATATACGAGAATAGATTGAGAAAGACGGATTACAGATTAGGAAAAAGACAGGGAATGGAGAATTAATGCATACGAGAATAGATTGATATTGGAGTAATGGTAATAAAAGCAACAATTAATGAGAATACGAGGAGCATTATTGCATTACAGTTTAGGCTTTATGGCGCTTAAAATTCTTTGATCTTTTTATGATTATGTATTTTATTATGAGCTCGGTTATAATGTATTAGACGTTTCTGAAATGACTAGTCAACTAGTTGAGGCGCAAGGAGTTCCAATACAATCATATTCAATCCCTTTCAATCAAATGATCAAGGAGACCAGTCGATTGGTCGATGTTTGGAAAAAGGCGTTTCTTTTCAAACAATCGCGTTCACAACCCAAAAGATATGACCTTTCAATCTTATAGAAAAAATTATCTCCCGATCATTAAAAAAATAGATATTTCCCATAATAATCCTTTTCCTCCACTCTTCCTCTCCTATGGTTACTTAAATTGTACAAAAGTTTTACTTAAGTTATAGTAGCATAGGCTATAAATTCAACATTTTTGTTATTGTAGTTCCCAAGATAGTTTGAGATCGCTTTCATTGGAATTAATGCAATCTATTGGCGAGGTTGAATTCTCGAGCTTCATTGTATGTTGGAGATGAATCTGTCATAACTCAAAAGCACCCGCAAGTTTGTTTAAGTGGTGGCGATGGCACTTATCATCTTAAAGACTTTGCTACAAATCACGTGTCTTAAAGCGATTCCATTCTAACTTCCAATAATTACCATTGTCAACTTGCTAGAAACAAGAAACGCCAGCAACAAATTTAAGTCGAAACAACTTAGATAATGGCATCCTACAGTTCGAAGAAGTCGGCTTCCGATTTCACAAAATTAGAGATGTTTGATGACCTCAACTTCGTTCAATGGAAAAAGAAGATGCATTTCTTATTGGCTGTACTTGTTTATCGGCAAATTTCCTATCGGATTAGAAAACCGCCGATCAATTTTAAATTTAAAAATTACCGCAAACGTACAACATACAATTCTAGTACGTGGCGAGTACGGGTCGATCCGTTGTGAATTGATTATATTTTAAAATTTCTATTCAATCAAGTTTACCAATATATCTTACTTAAACATTAGATTTATAATTTAAATAAATTTACAAAATAAAATAATTTTTAAAATAAATGTACTGATTTATAACCATTAAATCTTTTATACTTAAATTATTAAAGTTTGGAAAAACATTTTCAATTTTTCTCTAAGTCCAAAATTTATGGAAAATTTTGACAGAGCCTACTTTGTACAGAGAGGCTCGGAAGAAAATATAATATCAAATATACAATATACAACTTAAAATTTCCAAAATAATATATCCCAACACGGGAAAACAATATAATAACGCTAGAAACATAAATCCGGAAACGTACCTATTAGTCGGGCAAACAACGCTTAAATTATGAAACCAAAAGCAGTAGCAATTGCTTCCATAAGCTGCATTTCACTTATATAATCTAAAAGAGTTAACAATTATATAAATGAAATATTTGGAGTTGCTTAAATCAATACAACAATCAACATAGCAACCATCACTTGCACCAAGCAAACAACCATCACATAAAGTCAACACACATCCATCATTCATTCATATCAAACACAATAAATAGTTGTTCGGGTTCAAAACTTTAAATTGTATAAAATGAAAAATAACTACTAAGTGCACCATTTACTCAACAATCTTAGATGGAACTAAATAGATTATTTATTCATCCAACAATTGTAAAGTATCCTTGCCCAAACAACCATAAACCAAACAAACAACAAATTCAAACAATAGATCAAATTCATTATTATTAATTTCATTCCATATATTGTTGGTTGATTTCCTCTTCATTCAATTAATACTTATCTTTATTAAATTTATTCACATCATGTCAATTCTCTTCTTATTGTATTATATTTATTCATTCATGACTTGATTTCATTTATTTACATTCATTTATTAATAATATTCATGTTCAATTCAGTTACTTGGCATAACCATTTATTTATACTACTTTCATTTCTATTTTATTTATTACCGTGACATTTCAGTTATAACTTAAGTTTACAACAATTTCAACATCAAATTCTTATTTATAAAAGCAAATTTACTGAACATTTTCATTATATAAGTTTAATTGTACAATTTCCATTACATTTTCTTATTAAACATTTCAACTTTTAATATTTGGTAAGTTATATATATGCTTTTAAAGAATGTAATTAAAAGTTATACAAGTTTATTCTATTTCCTTTAATTAATTCATTGTTCAATAAATTTTATCTGTGGTTTTTAGATTACACATTCCAACTTCTTTAAATTTTATTTTAACTTAACATTACAATTCTTATTTCATTTAGAGGTTTCAATTTTTTAGTTAAGTTCCAATTCACTACCCTAATTGAAACTATTAATTCATGGAAACTTAAGAGCTAAATACCAGGCCTTATTCAAAATCATTTTAAAATAATAGATAAACATATGCTTGCAATTTATATATCCAATTATATTTAAAACAGTTTAAAAATTATATTTGTTTATCAAAATAAATCTGTAGTAAAACTACTACAGTGGCCTTCCCATTTCGAAACTCGAAAATAAATGTCGATGATGCGTGCACTCATCATCGAAATTATTTTCCAGCGATAGAGAGAGAAGTACAGAACTTATTTTTCCAAAAATCTTCCTTAAAACAATTCTAATTATATTGAAGTATTTATATCAGAAAATACTTCTAATAATATTGTTACTATATTCCAAAATCATTTAAGAAGAAATTTCCGAAAACCCCGGGACTTAGATTCTAAGTTTCCAATTTCATTTATTTTATTTAAATCTTATTTCAACTATTATTTATAAATTTCATTACCTAACAACCAATATATTGCAACCAAATATATCTTTATAAAATATTTTACTTTATATATAGAAAATATAATAGGCAAAATTATTTCATTCACCTATATTAAAACAAATATTATGTTGGTCTGTCATATTAAGTGTTTAGAAATCCCTATTGATGTCATAGCGTCCCATGCACCAACCAGGATTTATAAATACAAAACGGAACAGATTAACACAATATTAAAACCTTTTATAACACTAACAAATACGCTCTCTCATATATATACACTCAGCGACTCCCATAGGGTATTACTACCTTATTAATAAAGAGTCAGACACCACAAAGCTAAGGTTTATCGCTAAACCAAAGCTCTGATACCAGATGTAACGTCCCACCTTTTTGTACGCTTAAGCAGACACACATGTCGACTTAAACCATACAAAAGGGCGGATTGTTATGGGGTAAATAAGAAAAAAGTGGAGAAATAAAAGAAACAAAATAGAATCTTGCAGCGGAACGATAAAATATAATAATCAAATAACAGTTCATGAAGCTGTTTTACAAAACATTTTATTATACTTATACAATACATATCAGAGTTACACATACCAGAAAATGATAATTAATGTAGCAGAATACAATGGTGTAGTGGAATATAATAAATAGTAGTAATAAAATCTTCGTCTTCGTCCTCCAAAAATAGGGCCTTCAAATCCTGAAATGCTCAGGCTGACCCGAGCGAATTGAAAAGACAAACACTCGAGTCAGAACTAAAAGATCTTATGTAAGTTAAATTAATGAAATAAATATGAGTGTAAACGGCATCAGAGATGTTTACGGGGTTTGACATCTCCTATCCAGTGTCTAACGTGAGTGCAGTAACTTAAGAAATGTGCGGAATTCACATCTCTTAAGGATCCGTTAAACTATCTACTATGTAGTAATATTTGCTATTATAATAATGTTTAATCATAAAATAAACATACTTTTTAATAGCGTCAAGGGGTTACCCATATAGCCCTTAACACGTAATAGTCCCAGTAGTCTATCCAGTATTAGCATACTCCCAAAATGGGGGCTACCCTCGATACTCCACAGGCTACGGGAGAAATCACAAATTCCGATCGCACCTCCTCGCCATTTATTCAAGCACCAATTCCGAAAACAAACACTAGACGCAGATTCGAATTGTTGAGATATACGCTATATAATTTTTTTGAATTTTTCTAAGGAGTTTGAAATTTTAGATTTGAATTTGATCCGTGTTTGGATCTAAAATTTGTTTGTCTGCCATTGAGGAGGAGAGATAGTTGGATTACGTACAGACAAATGAGAAATAGAGGTAGGCTAGGGTTTATAACAGGTATTTATAGAGAAAGCTGAAATAGAATAAATGGAATTTACTTTATCTCCAATTATTAATTACCATCAGTTAAGCTCTTAACATTTGTTCCCTAAATTTAATTGCACTACATTAGATACTGCATAAATTCTTATTTATATAACATTAAGGTTCTTTTAACTCTGATTTATTTCCAATTTTATTAAAATTTGATTTCTCATTTCAATTAATAGACTGGATAAACGGGCAACACATTAATATCGGCGCCATCGTTTACTTTTAACTGTGTTCATAAGTTTATTGTTTACAGACACAAGTTACTCATTTACAAAATTTCAATTTCGTAATCACATTCAATCTATTTTGTATTACTTCATTGGTTTATATATACTTTGAATTCATTTAATCACCACTAATTGAGTCAATTACTGCAACTGCTTTCGAATTAAATTTTTGAACTAAACAAATAGGTAACTTATACAATTGTAACCATTAAAAATTTAATCAACTTTAAGTTTATTACTTGCAAGCAAATAATATGATTACTTATAGAACATTGACTTCTTATTTATTTTAATCCAAATTCATTAATTTATTAATGCTTACATTTATTTCCTATATCCAATTTGTTACAACTTTACCTATAATTAACACTATTTCCTTTATTTAGGTTATTATTTCAAACATAGATCACAAGCTTACATTCCTTTATACTATCTTAGGGAACCAATGTACATTTCTAATACTTTATTGCATTTATTGAAATCAAATTTCCAAATTTACTAGATACAACAAATTACGACCTTACAGTTATTTCAATTAATTGGGATTGCACAAAAAAAATTATTTATTAACATAATTGCATTAATTTATATTCAGTAACCAATGAATCAATATATATTTCACACATAAATACACTGATTGTATTGGTTTATACTATATTCCATCTTAAACTAAGTCATAACATTTGAATCATTATATTAAATTGGAAATGTTCATTCACGTTCATTACTTATTAACTTGCAATAACGTATTTCTTTAATTTACATCCAATTACCGTTAACCATGTTTTTATGGCATAATCAATTCAATACTTACCTCTAATTTCTCATATTCAATTTATATCTAGGTATAAACCTTCACTACTCCATTTATTACTTTACATAATAAAATAACATTTAAACTCATAAATGTAATACCCAATTGATTTCCAATCAAAGTTTATACATATTTCAAACCACTATTGTAATTACTCCCAGAACATTGGTTTTATTAAATGACCATTTATTATAATTTAATTTCCTTAATTAAATCCAATGTTTACATTTCTTTTCACATTCCAAATTTTATAACTAAGTATACATCTACATTATTCCCAACTTACAAAATTTGAATTAATTACTATTTATTAGTTGCTTTACTGATCAATTCAATAATTGCACTGGTTTCTCTTATATTAAATTTATTACCCAACATTCCTATATTCATCTTAGATTTGTTTAAATGGCTATATTCCAGAATGTGAAATCTTGTCTATTACACATATAAATTTAGGTTTTAAAACTAATTAATAAAGTTTCCTTAGTCCAATCCTTTTTACCAATTTAATTTACATTCACACTTCCGTTATTATTTCAACAATCATTAAAAAGTAACGTTTATCAACAACACAAACATTATGATTTATTTATCTAACATTGATTGTATAAGTTTCCCATTTATTACGTATTATAGTATCAATTGATATAATTTAAAATCTGTTTCCCAAATCTATTACTTTTCAATCAATTAAAACTTCACAATTTTTTATATCAATTGGGATTTACACTACATTTATTATTTATCAACTTGTTCTAACCTTATTACCTAAATTTACGTTCAGTTACTATTGAGCAATACTATTTCATTTCATTCGATAATTCCAATAGTTTTACTCAAATTCCCGTTATTGTAAACCTTATTTGTTCATTAAAATTAAATTTTGATTCCAATTAAATCAACAAATTCAACATGCAATTTATAATAGTTATTTACAAGTATGAATGGAATTAACATTTAGTTCAAATATTATCTCAGTTTACATTAACATAATAATTTATTACCTTTAATGAATTTAATCCCCAATTTATTACATGCAATCAATTTGACCTTACATACTTCAATATTCCCACCTTCATCTTAATTCTAATACAGTTGTGAGAGGGTTTCTTGCATCCATGGCGACTAGGATTCCTCATTTCCGTCGGCTCTAACTTTTCATTCTTTCATGCATTTCATTTTCGGCATTTCCATTTCATTCTTGTCCACGTTCTCTTCATCTTCCCTCAGTTTTCAAACCCTAGCTTTCGCTATAACTGCAAATTATCCCTCTTTCGCATCACCCTGCTCTAGTGCTCTAAGTTCTACTGCTTCTGTTGTCGGCCGCTCTGAAATTGCCAGCTAGAACTCTCCCATATGCGGCCTTCGGTAGTTCTGAAATATCGAGCTGAGTTATTTGGCTTGGATTTGGAAGTACAAATTCGCTTTCGCTTCGTTCTAGTGGGGATCCTTGGTAGGGTTGTTTTTTGTTGGTTGTGGGGTTTACATTGGAATTCTTATCGGTGATTTGTCTTCTGATCTTGTCAGCTTTTGGAGTTTGAGTTGCCTGTTGTATCCTTTGGCCTTGCTATTTTTTCATCACCCTATCTATTTAACTCGGCGATTGCTAGTGCAACGATGTTCTCCTTGATGTGGTGGCTTGCGGTGCTTTACTGAGCATCTCTGGCTATTTGCTCTATTTCAGGCATCTTTGGTTGCACTGGTTGGTAAGAGCAAGGTTTTGGGCTTGCTGTTGATTCTTATTCCGGTTGATTATGCTTCTCTGGGCATTTCATGCTCTGTTTGTAATGTTTCCATGGTGATATTTGTTTATGCAGCAAGTTTTTAGTGTTTGTGCTAGGTTGGTATGTAGCCGGTCTATATCTTTCCAGTTTGTGGTCATAGTTGTTAGGTTGTGTGTGTTATCCTTGTTTTGTTTGTTAGATTGCACTGGTCTTTGTCTCCTTTTTGTTTGTCATTTTATCAGGGTAGATGGTTTTGTTAGACAATGACATTTGGTGACGTGATCCTACTAATTGGTATGGTATCTACGTGGTGATTGTAAAAAAAAATCTTAATTCTAATACACTATAGTATCGAATTTCAATTTCTCACAATAAACCCATTTATTATAAATTGCATACCCATTTATTATTTCAAATAAATAGATTGATTCAATTCAACTCTTTTATTAAGTCTATATTAATCAATATAATATTTCATTAGTTAATTCAAATCTTACCTTTAATTACTTATTCCATTTTATACCCAAGTGCAACAATTTACCCTATTTCATTATTATTGATTTCACTTCAATTGTAATAATTAGTTTTAATAACCATTGCTACACTTAATTCTTAACATTTACTTTATTATCAATTATAAAAATTTTATTTCTTTTTAAATTTAGTTACAAAAATCTTATTAAAATGACAAATTTAATTAACGAAATTTACGGGTCATTAACATAAGAATTTGAAATTATATTGATTTTCACAACTATCATAAAATCATGTGAGTAGAGAAACTCGGACATTTTCAAGAATGTTTTTATTTTCTTTTTTGGAATTTTTTATAAAGGAAAACTATTCACCAAAAGGAATTTATTTCTTTGAAAAGGGAAATTTGATTTTTTTTTGGATTTTCAATTTTTTTTTTGAAAGGTTTTATTTATTTATTTATTTTCTTTTCTAAAAAAACTAACTTAAATTTTTTTTTTGGATTTTTGATTTTGATTGAAAAAATTTCAAAATAAAGGATTTAAAAACTAAACTAAGAAATATTTACAATTTTTTTAGTTTTGGCTTTTGAATTTTTTTTTAAATATCTATGAACTAATGTAACTAAATGAATGCAAATGACTTAATTAAAAATTTCCTATCCTAACCCAAAATTGTATAATCACACTTTTTCTTAATCCAACAAGATAGTTCTCAGCTAGGTAACAGACAAGATTTATCGGTGCACTATAAATCACCATAGCAATGCAACCGAAGGTTTAAGTACCTTCAGAAAAACAATCGATATAATATTTATGAATCACCGTAATATTTATAACTGATTATTTCTCTACTGTAGCCTAGACACCAAGAAAATAAATTGTCGAAATAAGACAACTTGTCAATATAAAATTAAGCCCTAGGTGAGCTCGTGACACCCTTAAGATGTCTAACCGTTATTATTAGTTAAGTTCTAAGATGAAATGCAAAATTGAATTTAAATGTGTATTAACAATGAAACTACGAATGAGATTTGATTTTTGTTTTGATTTTTTTTTAAATGCAAGAAACCTACAATGCAAAGCAAAAAAACAAGTGATAAGAGCACGATACTAGAGCGTGCAAAATTTATTAGCAATTTACTTTAAAAGCGGCAAAAAAATTATAAGCAAGGAAGCAATTTATTTTTGGCAGCAGTTCTTCTCCTTCTGATTTCCTGCTTTGGCAACTTGAAATTTAAAAACACGATATATACAAAACCTTATATATATATATACACATACATCAATGAAAAAACTAAAAGAATGAAATACAAAACAAATTAAACCAAAACAATTGAAAACAACCCTTTTTTTGTTTTTTTAAGGAATAAAATAAATGAAACCAAAATAACTTCTCTATTTTTTTTAAAAGAAAGATGAAAAAATAAAAAACTTTAAACTTAAAGCTAGATAATAAAAAAAACAAAAGTAAAAAAAGAAAGGAAAACAAATTCTCCCCAAATAACAGTGTAAGGGATAAATAAACAACCCGGTCCAGCCCGCTTCACTAATACAAAATCAAAAGAAATTCCCAATTGAATTCACTAATAAAAAAATGCCCGCTTCAGTATTTTTTTTGTCGAATAACACTTCTCAATCTCAATTCTCGAAATCAAAGTGTTCGTAAGTTCCCAAGTTCCGATGCGCCAAAAACTTGTTCGTGGTTCGACTATTACGGAGGTTGGCTGTAGTGAAGTTTGGAGAAGTAGGTAGAGCTTGGTGGTTCGAGCTGAGTTCGAGAGGGTTCAGGTGTTTGATTTGGTCGTGGTGTTGTTGCGAGTTCACGATGGAGTTCTCGATTTGTTATCTGGTGATGATTGTAGCAGTCAGGTGGATTTGTTATCTGGTGATGATGATTTGTTATCTGGTGATTTGTTATCTGGTGATGTTCAGGGGAAGTGATGGTTTAAGGGTAGTTGGAGTGTGTAGTGGAGGTTGATGGAAGTGCAACAGTTGGAATTGTGACTGGGTTGTGGCACTGCTTGTGCAGGTAGGGGATTGGGGGAGGAATGTGATGATGGTTTGTGAAGTAAAGGGGATATGTGATCGGGTGCACTATTGTATGTGATGTTGGTTGGATGTTGAAGGAGTAGCAATTGAACAGAGAGCGGTGAAGTTTGAAACGGTGATATTGATGCTCAAGTGTGGCTGAAAGCAGGTTAAAAGGTGTATGTGGTGAGCTTGGGTTGGAGAAGTATGGTCGGCGAAGTGGTTGTGAATGTATTTTGGATGATGGTGTTTGTGTTATGTTGAGAAGAGGTGAAGATGTTGAAATTTGATGGTTTGTGGGTGTTGCTTATGGACAGTTAATTGGTATGAGGATAGGCAGGTGGTATGTTGAGGTGTAAAGGTAGTTTTGAAGGAAGATGGTGGTTTTGCGGTTTGGTGGTAGTGAGTTAGAGGATTGTGCGCCGATATGCAAGCAGTAGTGGTGATGTCTTGACAATGTGGCAGCAGTATGTTAGGAGTTTGCTCGGTGATGTGATAAAAAGCAGTTGTATGACAGGTAGTTGTGTTGTATGTAGTGGGTGTGTATGGTTTGGAAATGTTTTGATGGAAGTGTGGGTAGCTGCAAGAAGGCAGTGATGGATTTGAATGTAGCAGAGAATAGGTATATGCTTGGGGATTATCCGGGGGCAGATGTGCTTTGGTATATGGTCGGAAAGAATGTGCATTGTTGTGTTGTGATTTGGTTTGTAAGCAGTGAATGGTGGCAAGCACTGATATGCACAAGGGTTTGATGTGGGTTTGCACAGCTGCAGTTTGAAGGGGCAAAACAGTAGTTTGTTATGTAGGATGGGAGATTGTAATGCACTGTCTTGTGGTCTGATGGCAGTGTGCTTAAGTCAGGTGGATGATGTAAGAAGTTGAGAACTGGGGATGTTTTAAGGAATAGGCTATTGGAAAATGGAAGCCGGGTAGCTGTTGTTTGTAGATATGATGAATGAGAGAAGTTAAGGATGTCAGTGGTGTGCACAGAGTAACAGTTGATGGTGGGGGAGTTGACACTGTTTTGAGGAGTTGTAGTTGAAGGACAGGGGTTTTGAACTGTTTTGTAGTGAATGGTGATGTGTCAAGGCAAGCAGCAGATGTAGTTGTGAAGTGGTTTGTGAACACGCAGAAATGGTAGTGGGGTCAGCAGAAGGGTGAAAATGTGTTTTGTATATAAAAAAATTTGTAAAAATACGTAAATACAAATGTGGAATGGAATATAAAAAAATTCTTTTTCAAATGAAATTGTGTATATTTTTTTATAAACTAGAATGCAAATGCAAATATAATTAGGAAACATGCAAACAAACAAAATCACAAAACAAATGTACACAGAACAATTTGTTTTAAAAAATGCAAACAAACACACAATAAAATCAAATAACAATAATTCAAAGAATAGAAAATAAAATCAAATAACAATAATTCAAAGAATAGAAAATAAAATCAAGTTAAATTCCCCGGCAACGGCGCCAAAAACTTGTTTATCGGCAAATTTCCTATCGGATTTGAAAATCACCGATAAATTTTAAATTGAAAAATTACCGCAAGCGCACGGCGTACAATTCTAGTACATGGCGAGTACGAGTCGATCAGCAGGGAATTTTTTAGTTTTTAAAATTTCTACTCAATCAAGTTAACCAAAGAGTTTGAAATTTTTTTAAGCTAGAGAAAATGTAAAGACTAACAACTACAAAAGTGGATGAAAACGATGAGAATAAAAGACAATTTAGAGATAAATCCACTCTCATGATCGCATAAATCAACACAATATGAAATTGTGATATCTCCTTTTGGTCATTAGTGAATTTAATTGATGTGTTTATCATAAGTGTGGAATATTTGTGCTATTAATTAGCCCAACATAAACCATCAAACTATAACACACCCTCTAAACCACTTGTTAACTCTCATGAAAATGTTAATGAACTTGAAAATAAAATTTATTCTAAGCATGATCTATTAACTATTGATTAGCAATATAGACCATCACATTTTGATTTTAATATTCACTTCATTAACATAATCATATGTTGATGAAGCAGTAATTTGTGTTTGTGTTTGTTTAAGCATGGCTTATTTGGTGTCAACAACATAGGCTAACATATTCAAAGCTAAAACAACAAAAATTTACCCATTCAAACATTGTCATTAAGCACAAAAAGATATCAAAAATTAGCAAAATGTTGAATCTACATGATTAAGAGAGCTTCATTACCCCTAAATTGAAGGGGTTTAGCCTCTCATATTTATTATCATTTCTACAAATGTAGAGCTCAACATGAGACAAAAACAAAAGGAAAATGCAAGCTAAGAAGAGAGCTAATTAACATAAAATAAAAGCTAATCTACTTGCATAAATAAAAAGATCGACACTACTAACATGAAAGGAAAAAGCATGTAAATAAAAAAAGAGAATGAATTAAAATTTCATAAAAAGAAAATTACATAAAAGAAAATGGCTAAGTAGCCATGAAAGAGATAAAGAGAGCTTGTAATTTATTTTTGAGCCAAAACTAAACTATCTAAGGAGGAGGCTAAGAGCTTGATTACAAGAACATATGAGGTATTTATACATGTTTTGAAACCCGAATCATATTTTCGAGGACTATCCAAATTTCCGTTGAGGAAGTGTGGCCATCAAGTTATCATTAGCAATAATTAATCATCCACTTAAATTTGCATGTAACTTTAATGGTCATTAACATGTGCATTAGCTCTTTTTTTTTGAGATCATGGGGAACCTTAAGATCATGGTATTCATTGATACTCACTTAAGTAAACCCCACGCCGTGTGTCTACCCCGATTTTATTTAGTCGTCGCACACGGATGCTTAACGTTGAAACTCCCACTGATGGTTTGGCGCTGGGATTCGAACCTGCCCAGACATAGTCCTTTGGTTCCCATCTCCCAGCTCCCAAACCAACCGAGCTATGAACGGCGGGTGTGCATTAGCTCTTAATAGGAGATCATGCTAAGTAGGTAGGTGGGGTCATCCATGTTGTCATGAAATGATTTATTTCCATCTTCATTTTCTTATCTTCCCTTCTGCTTGCATATTTTCCATGAAGCCTTCATCATAATTCTATTCAAGTTTCTATAAAATAACATAAAAATATCCAAGCAAATTTTCTCAAATTAATATATGCACAAAAATGACCAGTTTGCCCCTATGTGAAGATGAATAAATAATGATTTGAAAATAATTGAAATTTTGGTTTAAACATGTTAAAATACTCTACATGCTCATTTATTTAATTAAAATAGATTAAATATGGAAGTAAAAATATGCACATTTACGTGCACATCAGTACTTAAAGTCATATATGCATATACAATGCTAAAAACAAAGAAGAAAGAGAACAAAACTATAACTGTGATGAGAGCCTGACTCAAATGGAAACAAGATTATTACATATGCAAAGGGCACATATGCAATGCGATGACTGATACATTGTTTGATTTATTTTATGAGAAACTGACTACTAAAGATGCTATAGTGCTTTCGAGGCTAAGTTCTTGTAAAGAACACAACATGTAAAAAAATTCTTACCACAAAAGATTTCAATTATGAAATAATTGATGTTAGGTCAGTAATGGATTGATTTAATAATATCATGCATATTCCAAATCAATTCAACCAACGTAACATTAATAGGAAACTAAAGTCTCGGCCACTATAGACAAACTTCCTCAATCTTGGAAAGATAAAAGAAAAACACTTGAATAGAAGAAGGAAGATATAAGTTTGGAGAAGCTCGCACAATATCTGTAATTGAAGAACAATTGAGGCAAAATTAAATAATGAAATGGAGGATTTATGAAAAGTCAACACAATTGAGGAAAAGGAGGCAAATAATGCCTCGGAACGCTCATTTAATCAAAAGAGGAAATTTTAGAGCAACAAAAACTTCCAGAATAAAAAACCAAGAAAGTTAATAGTTGTTTCAGTTGTGAAAGGCCGGGTAACTTTAGAAGAGATTGTTGCTTTCTTAAAGAGAAACAACAATCGTCAAAAAAACAATTTTGTAGCCGTTTTATCTAAAATCAACATGATTGAAAGGGAAGACTTTAGGTGGATCGACTGTAATGCTAATAAGCTATGCATTTAAGCCCAGCTAAAGCGCTTATCGCACTTTGACCACAATTCTTTTTCAATTTAGCGCTGTCAAACAATAGATCCATCTAAAGCCATACTATTTTTCTATTATATTCGTTAAATCAGGGGTGTTGATGTAATTTTTTGTCACTCCTAACACCCTAATGTCTGAAGGCAATCTCCAAAGTTTAAGTAAAATAAAATGGTTTGACCATAGGCTAAGTGTCGAGGCCGAAGGTTAATAGTAAATATAAGTGTTGAAATAGTAAAGACAAGAGAATTTATAGTGCTTAGAGATATTGGATTTTTCCATCTATCATTAGACCACTGTTTCCAACTCGGTATTAATGTTGATTACTACGAGAAAGGGTTAACTACTTCTAAAACTGCAAAATTGTTTTCACGCAGATTGTGAAATAACTCATTACTAATTGATGTATTAAAGAATCTTCAGTCTGCATAACTAATGGCTCAAACAAAATATCAACATATACAATAATACAAACAGCCCGCGTGCGAAGCACGGGCCCATACTAGTATGTATAATATAAATAAATGTATATAATATGTTTAATAAAGTTTTAATTTAATTATATATATAATATTAAACTAGCTTTCGGCTATACCTGGAAAAAATATTAATTAATTCTTTTATATTTATATATTTCCGTATGGAAATACGATTAAAATTTTAAAAAAAAATTAAAGCATTTTCTAAAACTTACATCTTATTTTATAGTAATCATAAATATATTACATAACTTTATAACTAATTATTTATACGTATATGAATTTAATTCTAAATAAAAGATATAATAATTTATTAAAATTTGAATTAAATATATATATATATATATGTATAAATTATCTGAATGCTATATATATAATATAATAAAAACATAACGTTTATATTTGATATATTATATTAATTTTAATCCTAGCATTAAAATCAATTTAATATTGTATTTTAATTATTATTTTTATAAATACCTAGCCGTGAGCTTATAGTGTGATAAACATAAATTTTGTTCTATTTTTAATTTAGATAAACTTATATATATATATATAGTCTATCCTATGGTGACAACACTGATGTATGTAGATTTGTGATATCGAACTACTACTAAAACCAATATGGCACTATAATAAATATATACATTGTATATATTTTGTAAATTTGAATGTACCTTTGCCTATGCGTAGATAGCACATGTTGCAACGTGGAATCTAAACTCCTTGAATTACTATATTTAGAAAATGCTACCTTTTCAAATGCAGCCGCCACCAACAATCGAATTGAATTTTATTTGATGTTTTAAAGGTTGAAAATTCTGAAGTATATCAGGGAATATAGCTAGCCTAATATGGTCTTGAAGGAGAGACTAAAAAAAGTGAGGGTTGGAGAGCTTAAATAAAGGAAATACAAACGAAAAAAATATGGATCTGGATCCCTATTTTTGTCTTACCAATTCTCTCTTCTTTAATTCAAAACTATCCTCACCTTTTTACCATCTAATGGCTGGCCTCTCCCAGCCTATATATCGCTGGCTATTACTAGCCCCATATGGGCCTCAAAAATACTTCAAACCCGAATAATATTTAACATACTTAAATCCAATTTAAATGTGTATCGATATCTGTATCGATAAATATATTTATAACTTTTATATACACACTTTTTAATATTATTCAATACACATCAAATGAAATTTTATAATTAATATTCATAAATATTAATTAATTTAATTTATTTATAATAGTTATAATTTAATTAAATTGGGTGCTAATAGAAGTATTCAACGTTTCAATTGTGTTACTCTTAAGTGTAAATTGGCCAGTGATTAATATCGACCAATTCAAATATTAACGTTCACTCGTCATTTAGTAGGTGGTGTGACGTTATGGCCAAATTTATCGCTTACCAACATCGATAAAATCTAACTTTACATTATTAAGTGTTATTCGATAATGACAATTATTTACACCAATTCTTTACGTCAAAACTATATCACCGAGGACTTATGGAATTTGGTAATGGTCAAAATTCCAATATAGTACATATTCAACTTTAAAGTACAAACACAAAGTCCTTGGTTCAATAATAACAATTATTATTAACCGTACTGCTCTAATTAGAGACTTTGACTTTGAGTTGACTTCAGTTGTCCGTGATACTAACCTCATATATCTAAAAAGACGAATCCTCCCTTGAATAGTGTTTCACTTCCAATACTTCCACTCAACCCAGCTATAGTCGTTCGATGGATGTTGTTCCATGATTTAGTTATAATCAAAGCAGAGTTTCCACATCGAAGATCAATAATATTTTCGAGTCAAGAGAACGGTGTAATATTGGCATGCTGGTATTTTCTGTTTGACTTTAGTTATATTAAACAACAGAAAAATTATCAAGTGATTCATTCCATAATTATCCAATGACTATCAGTACGTAACCCTCTGGTGCCCCCACAACCATGAGTAATAAACTACCCAATACTTGGAGAGCGTTGCATACTCTAGTCTCAACATATGTATTGCTATCCAATCACGATACATCTTGATAAGGAATATTTAAAATGGTACGTTTATTTTATTGTGATAAATCACTCATGATTACAACATATTATAACTACTATCACAAAACATACCATTTATGGTTTTCTATTAAATATACTTTTAATTAAAATAGTTAATTAATTAATATAACATATTATATCAAGTATATACTAGAAAGAAACCACCTTTTATTTCGAATAAGATTGGTTATCGAGTTAGATATATGTAACAAATTACATAATTGCCTTTAAAGCATACCCCTAACTCTATCAATCTCCCACTTGAACTTGGGACCAATTATGGAATCTTATTCCAACTTCTTCAATCAGTTTTCAAACTAATTGGTTTAGTCCCTTAGTGAATGGGTATGCTATTTTGTTTTATTTATCTACTCTATCAATCAACTCTCTTCGACGCTGATAAATTGCATTTATCATGTGGAACAATTAAGAGTATGTCCCTTGACTTCTAGTGAGCTCTATGTTTTTTACGTAATGTATCGTGACATCGTTATTGTATAACTATGTCTTGGGATACTCAATGTTTGGAATCACCCTCAACTAAGTTATAAATTTGAGCATTTTTTATACAATTCTTTATTATGGTGCTATTCAAGGCAATGTATTTAGCCTTTTTGTTTAATCAGCTACAAACTTTCATTTGGAATATTTCCAACTTAAAGCTTCTTAATTAAGGTTTGAACACATGAATTTGATATTGATATATTATACTCAACATTACTTACAAAGTTAGAGTCTGAACACACTTTCATAAGGAGTTTGTTATTTTCATAAACAATTCTCTAGTATTTTGTAAATACTCATGAATACTCTAAACTACCATTCAGTGATCATTATTTGGATTTTATTTTTTCTTCATGCATCAAACGCATAAGCAAATTATGATATTGTAGATAATACAACATGTATGATAATTCATATTGTCAATACATAAGGAATCAATCTTACATGTTCCATATTAAACATTTTAATATGTTGTCTTTGCATATCGTTTGGGACATTCCCTACAAATTTTATAATTATTATAAAAGATATAATTTACAAATCCAATATCAAGTATTAAGCAACCAAACTAGAACTGATTTTAACATAAGTACATTGTTGACAATCTTAATATGTTGTTCACTTATAGTTTTAGAATGTACCTTTTAATGTTCTTTCTCATGTACACATGCTTCCTATGCATTTTGACTAAAAACCAAACTATTCGATTATAGTTTTGAGTGGATTGGATAATGTATATATACTAATATAATTTAATTGCATTTTGTAATTATTTTCTCCATAATTTTCTTTATATATGAAGTCGTTAGAATAGCTTGAAGAAGGAGGAAGAAGATTAAGTAAATAGCTTAGGAATTTATGAAAGAGGAGTGTTGTATTTATAGGAAATTTTGAAAACAAAATATCTAAACATGAATGGACCAAAATGCCCTTGCCCACACCCCTTTCATCACCTCAAATGCACGAATACTCCCTCCTTTCATCCTCCAAGTGCCTGTGTAAGAGTGTAAGGTGAGTTTATTGTTTACAGACACAAGTTACTCATTTCAAAATTTCAATTTCGTAATCACATTCAATCTATTTTGTATTACTTCATTGGTTTATATATACTTTGAATTCATTTAATCACCACTAATTGAGTCAATTACTGCAATTGCTTTCGAATTAAATTTTTGAACTAAACAAATAGGTAACTTATACAATTGTAACCATTAAAAATTTAATCAACTTTAAGTTTATTACTTTCAAGCAAATAATATGATTACTTATAGAACATTGACTTCTTATTTATTGTAATCCAAATTCATTAATTTATTAATGCTTACATTTATTTCCTATATCCAATTTGTTACAACTTTACCTATAATTAACACTATTTCCTTTATTTAGGTTATTATTTCAAACATAGATCACAAGCTTACATTCCTTTATACTATCTTAGGGAACCAATGTACATTTCTAATACTTTATTGCATTTATTGAAATCAAATTTCCAAATTTACTAGATACAACAAATTATGACCTTACAGTTATTTCAATTAATTGGGATTGCACAAAAAAAATTATTTATTAACATAATTGCATTAATTTATATTCAGTAACCAATGAATCAATATATATTTCACACATAAATACACTGATTGTATTGGTTTATACTATATTCCATCTTAAACTAAGTCATAACATTTGAATCATTATATTAAATTGGAAATGTTCATTCACGTTCATTACTTATTAACTTGCAATAACGTATTTCTTTAATTTACATCTAATTACTGTTAACCATGTTTTTATGGCATAATCAATTCAATACTTACCTCTAATTTCTCATATTCAATTTATATCTAGGTATAAAAACCTTCACTACTCCATTTATTACTTTACACAATAAAATAACATTTAAACTCATAAATGTAATACCCAATTTCATTTTAAATCCAATTGATTTCCAATCAAAGTTTATACATATTTCAAACCACTATTGTAATTACTCCCAGAACATTGGTTTTATTAAATGACCATTTATTATAATTTAATTTCCTTAATTAAATCCAATGTTTACATTTCTTTTCACATTCCAAATTTTATAACTAAGTATACATCTACATTATTCCCTACTTACAAAATTTGAATTAATTACTATTTATTAGTTGCTTTACTGATCAATTCAATAATTGCATTGGTTCATCTTATATTAAATTTATTACCCAACATTCCTATATTCATCTTAGATTTTTTTAAATGACTATATTCCAGAATGTGAAATCTTGTCTATTACACATATTAATTTAGGTTTTAAAACTAATTAATAAAGTTTCCTTAGTCCAATCCTTTTTACCAATTTAATTTACATTCACACTTCCGTTATTATTTCAACAATCATTAAAGTAACGTTTATCAACAACAAAAACATTATGATTTATTTATCTAACATTGATTGTATAAGTTTCCCATTTATTACGTATTATAGTATCAATTGATATAATTTAAAATCTGTTTCCCAAATCTATTACTTTTCATTCAATTAAAACTTCACAATTGTTTACATCAATTGGGATTTACACTACATTTATTATTTATCAACTTTTTCTAACCTTATTACCTAAATTTACGTTCAGTTACTATTGAGCAATACTATTTAATTTCATTCAATAATTCCACTAGTTTTACTCAAATTACCGTTATTGTAAACCTTATTTGTTCATTAAAATTAAATTTTGATTCCAATTAAATCCACAAATTCAACATGCAATTTATAATAGTTATTTACAAGTATGAATGGAATTAAGATTTATTTCAAATATTATCTTAGTTTACATTAACATAATAGTTTATTACCTTTAATGAATTTATTCCCCAATTCATTACATGCAATCAATTTGACCTTACATACTTCAATATTCCCACCTTCATCTTAATTCTAATACACTATAGTATCAAATTTCAATTTCTCACAATAAACCCATTTATTATAAATTGCGTACCCATTTATTATAAATTTCAATTTGCTTACGTAAGGAACAAATTATAACTTATAATTAGTGTTCCATACCGCTAAATGAACTGAGCAAAAGGAAATGAAAGTTTAGAGAAAGTTTTTTAACAGTGGACAATATATATGAAAATGGAAAAATAATTGTGATATAGTCGATCCGGTAAGAAACAGTAATCAGTATGAACTGAGCATAAGAAAACAAAAGTCTTGAAAAAGCTTTTCAACATTGGACATTATATATGAAGACAAAAAAACAATATGGATATATTTCAACACGTAAAAAATAGTTAGCAGTATGAGCTGACAGCACAAAGTAGTTGCAATTGCAGCAAGAAAAAAGACAGTGGTGTAGGTAAGGAAAAAGGATAGTAGAGAATGTGGAATATGACCCACGTTAAAACTGTTTGCAAATATATTTGTTTATAGAAGTCAGCCCAAAACGGTAGTTTGTACTATGAAGAAATACCTGAAGAAAATTTACAGTATTATTACATGTGCCTGTAGGCAAGAAGAAATAGCAAGAACAACTAAAATATATATAAAAACGGCAACGGAGGCTGGTAAAATGCAGTCGAGGTCAACGTGTTGACCATATTCCTTTCTTCAACGTGCTGCTATTCCAAAATTTGGACCTGAAAAAATATATGACCATGCATATGAGTGTTTAATATGAACAATGTGTGGTACTTGAGCTAGGAGGACCAAGTACAACATGACTTTGTGCCAATAGGTTAAAGCTGAATACAGTCCAACAATGAGTACTGTTATAAATTTATTCACTCAGCAATCGACGGGCTGAAGTTGCGGGAAATTAACAGAGTTATATAGCGTCTACAACTACATGGTCGAGGTAAGTATACAAAATGAAGGAGAATGGCGGCGAATAACAAACCATATGCAGAAAACAAATATTAGGGAACAGTATTTAACCACTTTTGTACCGTTTACTGTTTACCGAAATTCAATAACTGTGTTTTAGGTGAACAAAGAATACACTACATAAATGATATCTACCTAGGTCAATAAAATCAATTGAAAATGAATATATTAAATGACAAATATAAATCCCACACACTTATACAGTTCAAAAAATGTTGTTTCTAGCGGGAATAATTCAACCGGTTTAAAGCCAAAGAAATCACCAACCAAACAGCAAATAACATCCACCGATATCCATCGTTTAATTGTATACCAATATATTATGTATCTCTCTTTTATGGTTGGTCTAACACCATCCTATATAGTTAAACATACAATTTACAAATTAAAAGATCTGTATAGTAACTTCATAGCAAATTTTATTATATCCACATGGTACACGTGAATAAAGGTCACATTTAATTAGTATTCCACTAAAGGTTACAGTTTTAATTTCTCACTAAAATATACACACAGCCATATAAAATCAAACAAACAGAAACATAAACAAAATTCTTAAGGAATAAAATATTAATGGAATCGTGTACAAACCTCAGATCAGCTCCTCTAATAACATATGCATGGTCACATGCACCAATCAAACATCTTAAGGATAGGAGAGGTAGAAATCAAGAACTTGTCATCCACTTTAGAAATTTCAAAGATTTGGAGATTCCTACTCTATTGCTAGAAATTTGTGCCAACATCTTCAATATCTAAATGACAACCACCTTGATAATCTTTTCAAGAAGCAACTATGTGGTTGCATTTTTTCATAAAACCATTATCTATGAGAGAGCGCTTGGAAAATAGGTTTGCGAAATCTTTTTTTGATTAGAAAGCATTTCTTCAAAACAAACTGGAGTCTTTTTTACTATTGAACTATTTTGCTAGCACTGACCTCATATCTCCATCTTAGTAATCTTTGTTATCTTTGAATATTCTCATTATTAACAACAATGGGTGTGGAAACAATTTTTTGTTTCTATGATATCTTTTAAAGTTATCATAAACTCTAGAGAAGGGGCAACCTCACTTGAATATTCATCATCTTTAACATTTTGGTATAACCTCCATTAGAAAGTGTTTGCTAATGGGTTCTCATCTCTCCCTACATAGATCATCTCTCCAAATTTAGTGTTATTTATTAATTCAATAACTACTTCTCTCCGTTACTCTTTATTCTTTTTGGTAGACTAACGTCAAAATTTGTTAAGGAAAGGAAAACCGAAACCTACATATATACACTTAGGCATACACATAAGCACAAACACATGCACGCACGCACAGGGTTAACAATTATTGGCACTTTTGATTAAAAATTCAAAAAATATATTTGATTTTGGTCATATGAATCTTGTTAAGTGCATTTCTAATTTTATGAAAAATACAAAAAAATTATCAAAAATATTCTAGTGGGTAATTTAAAACATGTTTATGAAAAGGGTTTTTCATATATTAAGTTTGAAAATAAGGGATGGATCCTTATTTCAACTTTTAAATATAAGTTATAAGAACGTGAAAGTTTCATTTGATAAAAAATGAGAAAGTTGTCATTTAATTGCCAAGTATTTGAAAATTGAGAAAGTGGGATATTAATACATTAGCAAAAATGTGTTACCAAAGAGATAGAGATAAACTGTTATATTGATTTGACACCAAGCACAATAATGTAAACTAAAATGAAATATAATGCATCAAAATTTGAATATTTAGTTCAAATTCATGTTTTATGCTGAACTTGTTTTGGCATTTCTATTATCCTATAAATAGTGTTTAATCATATATGTATGATGCATGATGTGTTATCTATACATGGACATGGTTGTTCGTAGGAAACCAAGAATATAGTGACTATATTTTTGCGCTATATGGAAAAACTTGTGAGTAAACTAAAACAATAAAAATTAAGAAAAAGTACTTACTTCGTTAGCAACAATCGATATAATCCTTGGGATACTGTTTATAATCCAATATCATTGTTTATCTAATAAAATCAGAATGAACTAAGAGAAAAACATGAGTGTATAATCTAAGAAAATAAATTAAACTAAAAAAGATGAACAATGCATAATGTACGAAAAATTTCCTTGTATGAGTTTTTGCCTTGTATGAATTAAAACTAAATAATACTATAAAAAAATCAAAAAATTTTTTTTACCTTTGACGAATTAAAACTAAATAATACAATGGATAACATCAAAAAAATGAAATAAAATTCCTTATATGAATTCCTTTATTTATTGCGAACTATCCTGCAAATACCAATGGAAATGTTTAGGAACCTTATGAAAAGCGGGAAAAAATAATAGTCCATTGATGCATATCTATGCGATTAAAGAATTCAACATCGAAATGTGTATAAACATATATCATACTCGGCGATTAAAGAATTCAACATCGAAATGTGTATAAACATATATCCCAAGAATATAGTGACTATATTTTTGCGCTATATGGAAAAACTGGTGAGAAAACTAAAACAATAAAAATTAAGAAAAAGTACTTACTCCGTTAACAACAATCGATATAATCCTTGGGATACCGTTTATAATCCAATATCATTGTTTATCAAATAAAATCAGAATGAACTAAGAGAAAAACATGAGTGTATAATCTAAGAAAATAAATTAAACTAAAAAAGATGAACAATGCATAATGTACGAAAAATTTCCTTGTATGAGTTTTTGCCTTGTATGAATTAAAACTAAATAATACTATAAAAAAATCAAAAACAAAATTTTACCTTTTACGAATTAAAACTAAATAATACAATGGATAACATCAAAAAAATGAAATAAAATTCCTTATATGAATTCCTTTATTTATTGCAAACTATCCTGCAAATACCAATGGAAATGTTTAGGAACCTTATGAAAAGCGGGAAAAAATAATAGTCCATTGATGCATATCTATGCGATTAAAGAATTCAACATCGAAATGTGTATAAACATATATCATACTCGGCGATTAAAGAATTCAACATCGAAATGTGTATAAACATATATCCCAAGAATATAGTGACTATATTTTTGCGCTATATGGAAAAACTTGTGAGAAAACTAAAACAATAAAAATTAAGAAAAAGTACTTACTTCATTAGCAACAATCGATATAATCCTTGGGATACCGTTTATAATCCAATATCATTGTTTATCAAATAAAATCAGAATGAACTAAGAGAAAAACACGAGTGTATAATCTAAGAAAATAAATTAAACTAAAAAAGATGAACAATGCATAATGTACGAAATATTTCCTTGTATGAGTTTTTGCCTTGTATGAATTAAAACTAAATAATACTATAAAAAAATCAGAAACAAAATTTTACCTTTTACGAATTAAAACTAAATAATACAATGGATAACATCAAAAAAATGAAATAAAATTCCTTATATGAATTCCTTTATTTAATGCAAACTATCCTGCAAATACCAATGGAAATGTTTAGGAACCTTATGAAAAGCGGGAAAAAATAATAGTCCATTGATGCATATCTATGCGATTAAAGAATTCAACATCGAAATGTGTATAAACATATATCATACTCGGCGATTAAAGAATTCAACATCGAAATGTGTATAAACATATATCCCAAGAATATAGTGACTATATTTTTGCGCTATATGGAAAAACTTGTGAGAAAACTAAAACAATAAAAATTAAGAAAAAGTACTTACTTCGTTAGCAACAATCGATATAATCCTTGGGATACCGTTTATAATCCAATATCATTGTTTATCAAATAAAATCAGAATGAACTAAGAGAAAAACATGAGTGTATAATCTAAGAAAATAAATTAAACTAAAAAAGATGAACAATGCATAATGTACGAAAAATTTCCTTGTATGAATTAAAACTAAATAATACTATAAAAAAATCAAAAACAAAAATTTTCCTTTTACGAATTAAAACTAAATAATACAATGGATAACATCAAAAAAATGAAATAAAATTCCTTATATGAATTCCTTTATTTATTGCGAACTATCCTGCAAATACCAATGGAAATGTTTAGGAACCTTATGAAAAGCGGGAAAAAATAATAGTCCATTGATGCATATCTATGCGATTAAAGAATTCAACATCGAAATGTGTATAAACATATATCATACTCGGCGATTAAAGAATTCAACATCGAAATGTGTATAAACATATATCCCAAGAATATAGTGACTATATTTTTGCGCTATATGGAAAAACTTGTGAGAAAACTAAAACAATAAAAATTAAGAAAAAGTACTTACTTCGTTAGCAACAATCGATATAATCCTTGGGATACCGTTTATAATCCAATATCATTGTTTATCAAATAAAATCAGAATGAACTAAGAGAAAAACATGAGTGTATAATCTAAGAAAATAAATTAAACTAAAAAAGATGAACAATGCATAATGTACGAAAAATTTCCTTGTATGAGTTTTTGCCTTGTATGAATTAAAACTAAATAATACTATAAAAAAATCAAAAACAAAATTTTGCCTTTTACGAATTAAAACTAAATAATACAATGGATAACATCAAAAAAAATGAAATAAAATTCCTTATATGAATTCCTTTATTTATTGCGAACTATCCTGCAAATACCAATGGAAATGTTTAGGAACCTTATGAAAAGCGGGAAAAAATAATAGTCCATTGATGCATATCTATGCGATTAAAGAATTCAACATCGAAATGTGTATAAACATATATCATACTCGGCCTTTAAGTATTATGTAAAATTATAGTAAATTTAAGTAGTCATGGTTCTCAATTTAGCATCAAACAATATTATAAACCATATTTGCAAGTTTATGATGTAAACGGTGCACAAATGCATAACTTTGTGCATATATTATAAATGTACATTACAATAAGTTAAGAGTGTCATTACAAATAGGAACCTTACGAAACTGTTACTTGGAAAATAAAGGTTGGACATAATAGGTTGCTTTGACTATGCATTTTCTCTTCCTCGATTTTTCATAGATGTATAGAAGTTAAACGAAAGATTAATAACAGTGATATTAATACTGACATTTACGGGGAAATCCAAAATAAGCAATGTGGTGAAAATATTAATCGTAAGTTGTATTATATCAACTGGCAAACATATTAAATTTCTATAAAAACTAAATGCTCAATCAAAATTAGCATCAAGATTCTTTTCTTATCCAACAACCGAGCATATATAAAAGAGAATAGCAACCAAGTAATATCTCTATAAAACTCACCATGCTTGCGATCTCTCAAATAGCACATATGTTAACTATTCAGCTTCTAATACATAAATCATAGGTCATAAAAATTAATAATTTAAGATAGCTACACATATATCATCTTTCTTCCACAACAGACACTCTCCAATAAAGCAATATAAATTGAGGACTCCATGCTTGGATAATATTCATTATGACTAAGGTGTTTTTCACAACCCAAAATTGATACTTCTAGGATATTTTACCATTAAAATTAAAAAGTTTGAAGATTGAATATTGGAAATTAGTTTTATTTACATTTTTTTTCAATAGTTGATGCGTTCATACTAATATAAACAAATTTGTAGCTTTAAGGTTAAAAGACTGAGAAGGAAGTCATACTCATTTTCAGACACTGCGTTACATGAACCTTAATTCATAAAGAAATAAAGATGAATATGTATAATTGCATTTAATTAACCAAAAAGGAAAATAATTTAATATTTTATCATCGTAACTTTGCCTACTTTTGATTAAATGATAATAGAATTTGGTCTTCCAAAGCTTAACAAATTAACCTGTTAATAAAACTGCAATTTAAAAAATAGAATATGGTTTATGAATATAATTTTGAGATAGAATAAATAAAATGGTATACATGAAAACATACATAATTATTATGCTATTTGGAATTAACATTCAGTTGAGGTAATCGAATCAAATGTGTAGCATGTTCACCAAAACTGAGTAATCGCTTGTATAGTAAACATGCAGCATTACATGTACAAAGTAATATTAAGTTAGGCAAAAGTAAACTTTAGGAGGTTTTCTGAAACTGTGTGGAGCTTTTATTCAATATTACATGTGAGTAAAATAGTTGATGGAAGAAATGAAATTTAAACTGAACTGAAGAAGGTAGCATGCAAGCAAGATGTATAGACTTACGCCACTGCCTCATTCCTACTATAAACAAAAAAAGGAATACTTATAATAACTAATAATGAGTCTACAAAGTCACAAATATACACTTTCGCCACTCAATATTTTGTTGCTTCAAAATTTCAATACATGATAGAAATACCAATATAAAATTTAAAGCACTCAAGCGGTAGTTATTGTCGGCCAACAGTGAAAACAAAGCACCTTTTTAGCTTAGCAGTTACTCCCTAATGGCATATAGAAAATGTTGCAAATCTGTAGGATTAATGCAAGTAGTAAGAGTAGTATTTCCTACTACTTTAGTCTATGAGCAGGCAACTGAACACAAATGAAAAAGGCCATAAAACTCAAATGTGTGAAGTAGGACAATAACTTTAAGTACATTGCAATATGTTGTTAAATTTTGTGGATAATGCTCCATGCACCACTATTAAAATATGAAACCATTATTTTGTAATAAATTATCTGCACATGTTTGAACTAAATTTTACACATATTTTTTTCGAATCTGAACTGTGCCAATACAGTTATGCAAAATAAGCAGACAAAAAATAGCAATAGCAGCTTTTGAACAGAATGAAATAGAAGTCTATTTGCACCTATTGAAGAAAAATAAGAATAGGTTGCATGATATATAATGATATATTTGCACAGAACTCATGATATATCATAGAAGGAAATAGAAGTCTATTTGCACATATCACTTAGTCATAGCAGTCTATTTGCAAGCAGACAAAAAATAGCAATAGCAGTACGGTAAATATATCATAGAAGGAACGAAGTTTCTCTCATATAAGAGGATTGTTTTCACCTATTGAAGAAAATTCACATAAATGGATACTTGACTAAGTGAATTATCGCTTTTAGGAAAATTCCTTGTTTAAAAAGGCAAGTGGACAATGCATACGCATACAACTATCATCGTATTTACTGGCATAAAAACCATAGAAAGTATAACAATATCCTGAACAAAAACCCAAATAATCTAATTTCTACCAAAATTTTTATGCAACACGGTATAAATTTCTCTGTTCATTCATTTTTTTTTAAAAGCTGGACTCTGCCATTGCACTTATGCGAAAATACCAGATTTGGGTAAAGCATTATTATCAGAAATAAAAATCATAACACAACTTATTTCATGAGACTAAAACATCAGACAACAAAGTATATATAAAATGAGTCAACCAACAGCCTGATTAGTTTTTTCTATTAATGTTTAAAACCAGATTAAGAACATGAGAAGAAAACAAAGGTAATAGACTTTATATAAGATGGAACATAATCTTGTCAGGAGTGCTTTACATTTTTCTAGCTAGCCGGTACAGTGAAGTTTAAAGAGGGAAAAAAATGGAGTAATCCAAGAACCCGGAATAGTCAAACATGGCTAAATCCCAAGAACACCACCAACGACAAAATAGACAGACCGCATTCAAAAAGCAGGAGGAAAATTAAAGCAGAGATTACCTTTCTTAGGAAGTTGGTAATGGCGGCGGAAGAAAACGGGCAGAACAATTGGCTGTAAATGGGCAGAACTCCGGAGCTAACGAAGAGTGGAGGGAAACAATCACTCAGAAAATGCAGCTGTTCAATTTTTAGCCTATGGAACAACGATGAAGCGGAGAGAAGGTGGTGAAAACCCTTGTCTTTTGATTCGTAGATGAGGGGAAATGGATGAAGCGGAGAGCTGATAGGGGAGAAATGGTGCGAAAGAATCACCTGGAACTGCAGCTTTTCAATTTTTAGCGGAGGGAATAAATTTTAGCTGATGGAATAACGATGAAGCAAGGACAGGCGATAAAAACCCTAGCTGTTTTGTTTGCAGCTGACGAATGAAGGAGGAAACAGATAGCTGGTAGGAGAAAGAAAAATATAAAACGGGACTGTTTAGTATCTAGGGTTTGGAGGAAGATAAGAAAAAGTATAAACGTGACCGTTCGGTTGCCAAATTTCAAGGGGGCCTGTGTGAGCTTGAAATTCAACTCACTAATAATAGTATAGTGTGTATATTTAAATATATGAGATATGTGAATATAAAACTTATTCACACTTAGTTATTTTCCTTCTCATTATTATTTATTGAAGTTATTTTCTCCTCATTATCATTTACTGAAAACAACTATCCTCTTTCTTATTTATTTCACTTATTCTTGATATTTATTTTTAATTTATTTTATTCTTTGAATATTTTCCATTAACTGGTTTTTATAAAAATTATTTTTATCTCGATAATTTGGGTCTTCACAGCTACCAATCTTGCTTTGTATTTGTCGATGGAGCCATCTGGTTTCATCTTCTTTTTGAAGATCCATTTACAACCAATTGGTTTTATTCCACGTGGAAGACCAACTATTTCCCAAGTTTTATTACTCAGAATTGAATCAATTTCACTTTGGATTGCTTCTTTCCAACATGAGGATTCATAAGATGACATTGCTTCCTTGTACGTTTGAGGTTCGTGTTCTAACATATATGTTAAAAATTCCGAACCAAATGTCTTGGAAGTTCTTTCCCTTACGCTTCTTCTTGGTTCAACTTTCTCAGTTTCACGATGAGTTTCATCTTCATGTGATTTACTCAATTCTTCTCTTGTCCTTTTGGGGACATTATTTCCTTCATTTCTTTTGTGTGGAAACACATCTTCAAAGAGTGAGGCGTCTCTTGATTCCATGATTGTATTTACATGAATATCATTTATATCAGACTTGATACGAAAAATCTGTAGGCACTATTATTTTGGGCTGGCCCTAAATAGTAACAATCTACTGTTTTTGGTCCAAGTTTGACTTTCTTGGGAGGCGGAACTGGAACTTTTGCCAAGCACCCCCACACTTTGAGGTATTTAAAACTTGGTATGTGTCCTTTCCATAAATCATATGGAATTGTTCATGTTTTATTGTGAGGAACCTTGTTTAATATGTGATTAGACATATTTAAGGCTTCCCCCCACAAGTTCGTTGGTAGGCCAGAAGTTAAGAGCATCGCATTAATCATATCTTTTAATGTTCTATTTTTCTCTTGGCTATACCATTTTGTTGTGGTGAATATGGTGTTGTTGTTTGATGAATTATACCATTTTCGGCATAGAATTGTTCAAATGGTGATTCATATTCTTCATCTCGATCAGATCTCAATCACTTGATCTTTTTATTTAACTGATTTTCTACCTCAGCTTTGTACTTCATAAACGATGTAATTGCTTCATCCTTGCTATTTAAAAGATATACATAGAAATATCGTGTATAACCGTCAATAAAGGTAATAACGTACCTTTTCCCACCTCTTGTAGGTAATGATTTGAAACCACATAAATCAATATGAACCAAACCTAGTGGTTCGGTGCTTCTATCAACTGTATGAAATGGTTTTTTGACCATTTTTGCTTCTACGCATGTCTCACATTTTTTGTTTTTATCTACTTGGAATTTCAGAATTAATCCAAAGTTTGATAGTTTTTTCATTTTTCGAAAATTTATGTGTCCTAATCTATCATGCCATAGTAAAATTTCATGCTCAAGCAAATAAGAAACTTCAATTTTATTAATAGCATAATCAGAATACATAGTTTTACTACCGACAACGGCTACATTTGCCTTAAATAGGCCATCACATAAATATCCCCCTCCTATATACATTCTAGCTTTGGACAGAACCATCTTGTCTGACTCGAAGACCATTTTGAATCCTTTCTTTGATAGCACTGGACCAGAGATGAGATTCTTACGTATGTCTGAAACGTGGAGCACGTCATTCAACTTGACAGTTTTTCCAGAAGTAAACTTGAGGATTACTGTGCCACTGCCTTCGATCATGGAAACTGCAGAATTACTCATGTAGAGTTTTTCTTCCTGATCGAATTTCTAGTATGTAGAAAACATGGATTTGTCGGAGCAAACATGACGAGTAGCGCCTGTGTCCACCCACCATTGGTTAGGGTTCTGAACCAAATTGCATTCGGATATAACTGCTAAAAAATTAAACTCGTCTACTTCCATGTTATCCACCGTATTTGCCTCTGAGTTGCGTTCCTTCTTGTGTCTGCAATCTCTAGCGGCGTGTCCGGCTTTTCCACAAACCCAACACTCGCCATTAAACTTCTTGGTTCGTTTGTTGTCTTTGGGTTTGTTTTCAGGCGCTTTTCTCTTCTGCGGGAATTTCTTCTTCTTGTTTTTCATGAAATGCCTTTTGTTCTTTGACTCTTCTGTCACAAATGCCTCTTTGCTTTGTTTTGTCACTCCGCGGTTATCAGCCTCAATTTTTAGTCTGACAATAAGATCTTCTAAGGAAATCTCCTTTTTCTTATGTTTCAGATAATTGCGGTAGTCTTTCCAGGATGGTGGTAATTTCCCTGTTATCGCTTCAACAAGGAAGGATTCTCCAATTTATGTCCTTTTGCTTCAAGTTCATGAATTATGAGTTGGAGTTCTTGCACTTAACTAGTTACGGATTTAGAGTCAACCATTTTGTATTCCATAAACTTATCTACGATGAACTTCTTCAAACTGACATTCTGCGTTTTGTATTTATGTGCAAGTGCAGTCCATAAGGATTTTGCTGTCTGGTGTGGCTGGTATACTTTATATAGTACTTTATCCAGACAATTCAGAATGTAGTTTCGGCACAGGAAGTCTGAATGCTTCCATGAGTCAATTCCGAGAAAAACAGCTGCATCTTTTTCTCTAGTTTGTTCGTCTTTAGGCTTTGGTTCATCCTCCTCGATGCACTTCTGCAGCCCTAGCGTGGTGAGATAAAATAGCATTTGATTTTGCCATGTTATGAAGTCATCACCATCTCCTTTGAACGGATCAGGCCTGTTGTGAGTAGTAGCTTTTGTTGATAGTTCAACTGTTGCCATCTCGGTTTTAGTGAAAACGGGAAAGTCTTAAGATGTTATACGTCTAGTATACCAAAACAGAGACTAATCAATAATAAACTCGTCTGACAAGTTTACAAATCAGATTTCCACTACTTTGGAATTCTGTATTAGCTATTTATAACAATAAGTATGTTGTAATTAATTGCAACAACAAACTAACAACTATAGTAATAATAACTACAGCGATAAATCAAACGTTATACTATTTAAAGAAATAGTACAACGTACCAACGAAAATGATATATATATATAAATCAACTAGAAATCTAACCGGTTGAAGAAGGAAATTTCGTCTCAGGTTTGTCGTATCAATTTCCTTAAGATTTTATTCAAAGTCTCTCAAGGTACAACAGACGTAAGCTACTCGAGATCGTGATGTGTATGATCTTCTGTGTGATAGGACTGATTATGATTTTAAGAAATGAAGATAAAGAAGAGATAACTCGGTTTTAAAATTAAGTGAGGAAACTGATCAGGATTCCTCCTTATTTATAGCTGAATTCCCAATGGCTACACCCGTTGAGAAAAGTAGCATCTCTTCATTTGCAACGCCAAAAAATGTTACTGTTCGCAACAGGCACATTCTTTCATTTGCAACGCCAAAAACTGTTGCTGTTTGCAACTGCCGCGTCCGTTCGTTTGCAACGGTTCAGAACTGTTGTTGTTCGTTGTAACGGTCATCTGAAAAAATCGCGTCTCTTCATCAGTTTGCAACGGTCACAAATCCGTATCTATTTAAAAATACTTCTGTTTTAAAATCAATCCATGGCCATATAGGTCCTCCCCCTCGTACAAAATTACCTGACCCTAAGAGCCAATATAGGGATTGCGAGTACTATATAAACAAGAAAATGGACTTATTTTTGGCGATGTGGGATATATCTCATTCACTATTTTTGAAAATTCTAACACCCTCCAAGTTGCCTTTGCGTTTATTACAATCCTCTGCGAGAAAGTGGAATTTCTCGTGATGACTTCTTTCTCTTTAGCATTGAAAGTAGTAGTTATGGTTTGACTACAGTTATATTGTCTATAGAGAACAAGGGTATGTGCATGCTAACATGCACATTACCTTTGGAATAAGCTACCATTTCATGCCAGCGCGAGATGTAGTAAAGTGCATGTAAACAAAGGACAAACCTAAATGTTAGGTCAAGTGCCTCTTAATTGTTTTTACCAATCTGGTTTTCTGCATTTTATGTCTAATCATGATTTCTGCTGTGGTATAAACTTCAGTCTTGTTCATTTGATCATATAGCCATAGCCACAGGTTATAATCTAAGGGCTATTCATTCATATCACGTAAGCCATAACATAAGCTAATTATTTTATATGCAGTAGTGTGGACTATTTCTAATACGCACATCAGCTTTTTTTGTGCATGCCCCCATGCACCAACCTAACGTGAAGATGTCAAAGAGCTGCTTGCATTTATTTATTTGTCTCTACTCAACAAGGTGATGAGAATCTTCCCTTTACTTACTAAAGCTTTACGATAATTTACATACATTGCGTGCATGGAGAGGCTTGATGACCTCCCCATTTGCATATGAGACACCTGTACTGTATCTGGACTCAATTAGTGCTCATATTTGTGGTATGGATGATGGTGATGGTATATGCATGTAATATATCAATCATGCATGGTGTGCATTTCATGCCAGCGCGAGAAAGTGAAATTTCACTTTGAAGTTTCTAGTTTCTATATATAAATTTAAGGTGTTTGACAATCAAGTAAAATAAGGATCTTTCCAGTAGGAAGTTCAAGCATCACCGACTTCCAATGGTGGCACATTATATCAGTCCCTCAGAGTAAACCATATATATCAAGAGTGCTCTCCATCTTTACCTTAGCCTATTGGCTTCCTTCAGTAGTACTAAACGTTAAACGGAATGAGGATAGTTAACACGACAACATTCACATTTTGTTGTCATGATTGTGTATAACTTTATGGAACATAACAATCAAATACCATAAATTGTATTGTTGATAGAATGTCTGAGTTCATACATTGCTTTAACAAGTGGTTCATGCATAAATTTTAAGGGTCGAGTTACTACTGCAACATTTAGTTTGCGACAAACTAATTAGCAAAAACATGATTCAGATAACCAAGATTGATTCAGATATCAAACTACTCTAGCATCAAGCTACAGAAACTTGTAGTAACTCTTATTCTCCAATAAATGGTTGGCAACTTAAACTAGTTGAAACAAAATAGTCATTAGCAAGACTTAAAGGTCTAAACAAAAGAGAGAGAAAGAAATAGTAGCATAATCGAAATCATAGTTTGATGAATAGAATTGGTTCATCTCTTTATTTGAACCAACGGTTCAGATCAATGTGGGTAATCTTAATCGTAGCAAATAACATCACAGAAGCAAAGAACAGTTGACTGTTTAGGTTAAGCTTATACATGTAGATGCAAAAAAGCTTTTATGAAAACTGAAACTTGAGTGGTAGTAATTATAAGAATGAAAAACAATCATGTAATGTAATTCAAGAAGATCCACGGCAACCCTCCATTCAGTAAACACAGTTTATTACAATATTTAACACCAAAAGTGTAGGGCATATCGAGACAAAAATTTACACAAGGAGGAGAAAGGTTATAGCATACGAAGCTTCTTCATCTCAAAGAGAACCCTAAACACTCAAATGTCTCAAAGTAGATAAAAATAACAACCCAACCTTTTTGCTTTTTAGATGGTGAAGAAAATAGTGTTTTTAATTTATTAAAAAAAATACGTTGAAGCAAAGCCACGAATAAGTCTGGATATATATTAAATTAAAGCCTCATCTTTTTGAATCTCTTGCGTTGATCAATTATCGCACGAAAGAACATGTCTGCTTCATTATGTCGGAAACAGTACCGAAATTCATACCTTCATTGCATCGGCGTCGCTTGACTCTCAACTTCTTTGGTGCCGGAGGGCATTCAGTAGGTACAGGAATACGGCTACTTGGAGAAGTTGGTGTATGATAGCCATCCTCCACATGATTATCGGCTTCCATAACTTTCTCTTCCAATGGAGTAGTGTTAATTTCATTAGGAGAGATGGACGATCTCAATGGAGAAGAAAGATCGTTGCAAGTTTTAAGTTGATTTTCCATGTTCTCTTGTACTGATTTGAGTGGGCATGGTACTATGTTGATATTGGAGTTATCTAGGTTTGACATTTTTATCAAAAAACAAAAGTAACGATTAATTGTGCAGTAAAACGATGGTAACAATTTTATAAAGAGAAGAATATGGAGAACAAATTGAGAAAGAGGCAGCACAATGAAGGAAATTATTATTGTAGCTTTCTTCTTTGTTCTACCATTTTTATTTTTTTGGTTACCAGCTGTTATATAATAGAATATACGAGAATAGATTGAGAAAGACGGATTACAGATTAGGAAAAAGACAGGGAATGGAGAATTAATGCATACGAGAATAGATTGATATTGGAGTAATGGTAATAAAAGCAACAATTAATGAGAATACGAGGAGCATTATTGCATCACAGTTTAGGCTTTATGGCGCTTAAAATTCTTTGATCTTTTTATGATTATGTATTTTATTATGAGCTCGGTTATAATGTATTAGACGTTTCTGAAATGACTAGTCAACTAGTTGAGGCGCAAGGAGTTCCAATCCAATCATATTCAATCCCTTTCAATCAACTGATCAAGGAGACCAGTCGATTGGTCGATGTTTGGAAAAAGGCGTTTCTTTTCAAACAATCGCGTTCACAACCCAAAAGATATGACCTTTCAATCTTATAGAAAAAATTATCTCTCGATCATTAAAAAGATAGATATTTCCCATAATAATCCTTTTCCTCCACTCTTCCTCTCCTATGGTTACTTAAATTGTACAAAAGTTTTACTTAAGTTATAGTAGCATAGGCTATAAATTCAACATTTTTGTTATTGTAGTTCCCAAGATAGTTTGAGATCGCTTTCATTGGAATTAATGCAATCTATTGGCGAGGTTGAATTCTCGAGCTTCATTGTATGTTGGAGATGAATCTGTCATAACTCAAAAGCACCCGCAAGTTTGTTTAAGTGGTGGCGATGGCACTTATCATCTTAAAGACTTTGCTACAAATCACGTGTCTTAAAGCGATTCCATTCTAACTTCCAATAATTACCATTGTCAACTTGCTAGAAACAAGAAACGCCAGCAACAAATTTAAGTCGAAACAACTTAGATAATGGCATCCTACAGTTCGAAGAAGTCGGCTTCCGATTTCACAAAATTAGAGATGTTTGATGACCTCAACTTCGTTCAATGGAAAAAGAAGAGGCATTTCTTATTGGCTGTACTTGTTTATCGGCAAATTTCCTATCGGATTAGAAAACCGCCGATCAATTTTAAATTTAAAAATTACCGCAAACATACAACATACAATTCTAGTACGTGGCGAGTACGGGTCGATCCGTTGGGAATTGATTATATTTTAAAATTTCTATTCAATCAAGTTTACCAATATATCTTACTTAAACATTAGATTTATAATTTAAATAAATTTACAAAATAAAATAATTTTTAAAATAAATGTACTGATTTATAACCATTAAATCTTTTATACTTAAATTATTAAAGTTTGGAAAAACATTTTCAATTTTTCTCTAAGTCCAAAATTTATGGAAAATTTTGACAGAGCCTACTTTGTACAGAGAGGCTCGGAAGAAAATATAATATCAAATATACAATATACAACTTAAAATTTCCAAAATAATATATCCCAACACGGGAAAACAATATAATAACGCTAGAAACCTAAATCCGGAAACGTACCTATTAGTCGGGCAAACAACGCTTAAATTATGAAACCAAAAGCAGTAGCAATTGCTTCCATAAGCTGCATTTCACTTATATAATCTAAAAGAGTTAACAATTATATAAATGAAATATTTGGAGTTGCTTAAATCAATACAACAATCAACATAGCAACCATCACTTGCACCAAGCAAACAACCATCACATAAAGTCAACACACATCCATCATTCATTCATATCAAACACAATAAATAGTTGTTCGGGTTCAAAACTTTAAATTGTATAAAATGAAAAATAACTACTAAGTACACCATTTACTCAACAATCTTAGATGGAACTAAATAGATTATTTATTCATCCAACAATTGTAAAGTATCCTTGCCCAAACAACCATAAACCAAACAAACAACAAATTCAAACAATAGATCAAATTCATTATTATTAATTTCATTCCATATATTGTTGGTTGATTTCCTCTTCATTCAATTAATACTTATCTTTATTAAATTTATTCACATCATGTCAATTCTCTTCTTATTGTATTATATTTATTCATTCATGACTTGATTTCATTTATTTACATTCATTTATTAATAATATTCATGTTCAATTCAGTTACTTGGCATAACCATTTATTTATACTACTTTCATTTCTATTTTATTTATTACCGTGACATTTCAGTTATAACTTAAGTTTACAACAATTTCAACATCAAATTCTTATTTATAAAAGCAAATTTACTGAACATTTTCATTATATAAGTTTAATTGTACAATTTCCATTACATTTTCTTATTAAACATTTCAACTTTTAATATTTGGTAAGTTATATATATGCTTTTAAAGAATGTAATTAAAAGTTATACAAGTTTATTCTATTTCCTTTAATTAATTCATTGTTCAATAAATTTTATCTGTGGTTTTTAGATTACACATTCCAACTTCTTTAAATTTTATTTTAACTTAACATTACAATTCTTATTTCATTTAGAGGTTTCAATTTTTAGTTAAGTTCCAATTCACTACCCTAATTGAAACTATTAATTCATGGAAACTTAAGAGCTAAATACCAGGCCTTATTCAAAATCATTTTAAAATAATAGATAAACATATGCTTGCAATTTATATATCCAATTATATTTAAAACAGTTTAAAAATTATATTTGTTTATCAAAATAAATCTGTAGTAAAACTACTACAGTGGCCTTCCCATTTCGAAACTCGAAAATAAATGTCGATGATGCGTGCACTCATCATCGAAATTATTTTCCAGCGATAGAGAGAGAAGTACAGAACTTATTTTTCCAAAAATCTTCCTTAAAACAATTCTAATTATATTGAAGTATTTATATCAGAAAATACTTCTAATAATATTGTTACTATATTCCAAAATCATTTAAGAAGAAATTTCCGAAAACCCCGGGACTTAGATTCTAAGTTTCCAATTTCATTTATTTTATTTAAATCTTATTTCAACTATTATTTATAAATTTCATTACCTAACAACCAATATATTGCAACCAAATATATCTTTATAAAATATTTTACTTTATATATAGAAAATATAATAGGCAAAATTATTTCATTCACCTATATTAAAACAAATATTATGTTGGTCTGTCATATTAAGTGTTTAGAAATCCCTAGTCATAGCGTCCCATGCACCAACCAGGATTTATAAATACAAAACGGAACAGATTAACACAATATTAAAACCTTTTATAACACTAACAAATACGCTCTCTCATATATATACACTCAGCGACTCCCATAGGGTATTACTACCTTATTAATAAAGAGTCAGACCCCACAAAGCTAAGGTTTATCGCTAAACCAAAGCTCTGATACCAGATGTAACGTCCCACCTTTTTGTACGCTTAAGCAGACACACATGTCGACTTAAACCATACAAAAGGGCGGATTGTTATGGGGTAAATAAGAAAAAAGTGGAGAAATAAAAGAAACAAAATAGAATCTTGCAGCGGAACGATAAAATATAATAATCAAATAATAGTTCATGAAGCTGTTTTACAAAATATTTGATTATACTTATACAATACATATCAGAGTTACACATACCAGAGAATGATAATTAATGCAGCAGAATACAATGGTGTAGTGGAATATAATAAATAGTAGTAATAAAATCTTCGTCTTCATCCTCCAGAAATAGGGCCTTCAAATCCTGAAATGCTCAGGCTGACCCGAGCGAATTGAAAAGACAAACACTCGAGTCAGAACTAAAAGATCTTATGTAAGTTAAATCAATGAAATAAATATGAGTGTAAACGGCGTCAGAGATGTTTATGGGGTTTGACATCTCCTATCCAGTGTCTAACGTGAGTGCAGTAACTTAAGAAATGTGCGGGATTCACATCTCTTAAGGATCCGTTAAACTATCTACTATGTAGTAATATTTGCTATTATAATAATGTCTAATCATAAAATAAACATACTTTTTAATAGCATCAAGGGGTTACCCATATAGCCCTTAACACGTAATAGTCTCAGTAGTCTATCCAGTATTAGCATACTCCCAAAATGGGGGCTACCCTCGATACTCCACAGGCTACGGGAGAAATCACAAATTCCGATCGCACCTCCTCGCCATTGATTCAAGCACCAATTCCGAAAACAAACACTAGACGCAGATTCGAATTGTCGAGATATACGCTATACAATTTTTCTGAATTTTTCTGAGGAGTTTGAAATTTTAGATTTGAATTTGATCCGTGTTTGGATCTAAAATTTGTTTGTCTGTCATTGAGGAGGAGAGATAGTTGGATTACGTATAGACAAATGAGAAATAGAGGTAGGCTAGGGTTTATAACAGGTATTTATAGGAAAGCGGAAATAGAATAAATGGAATTTACTTTATCTCCAATTATTAATTACCATCAGTTAAGCTCTTAACATTTGTTCCCTAAATTTAATTGCACTACATTAGATACTGCATAAATTCTTATTTATATAACATTAAGGTTCTTTTAACTCTGATTTATTTCCAATTTTATTAAAATTTGATTTCTCATTTCAATTAATAGACTGAATAAAAGGGAAACACATTAATATCGCCATCGTTTACTTTTAACTGTGTTCATAAGTTTATTGTTTACAGACACAAGTTACTCATTTACAAAATTTCAATTTTGTAATCACATTCAATCTATTTTGTGTTACTTCATTGGTTTATATATACTTTGAATTCATTTAATCACCACTAATTGAGTCAATTACTGCAATTGCTTTCGAATTAAATTTTTGAACTAAACAAATAGGTAACTTATACAATTGTAACTATTAAAAATTTAATCAACTTTAAGTTTATTACTTTCAAGCAAATAATATGATTACTTATAGAACATTGACTTCTTATTTATTTTAATCCAAATTCATTAATTTATTAATGCTTACATTTATTTCCTATATCCAATTTGTTACAACTTTACCTATAATTAATACTATTTCCTTTATTTAGGTTATTATTTCAAACATAGATCACAAGCTTACATTCCTTTATACTATCTTAGGGAACCAATGTACATTTCTAATACTTTATTGCATTTATTGAAATCAAATTTCCAAATTTACTAGATACAACAAATTATGACCTTACAGTTATTTTAATTTATTGGGAGTGCGCAAAAAAATTATTTATTAACATAATTGCATTAATTTATATTCAGTAACCAATGAATCAATATATATTTCACACATAAATACACTGATTGTATTGGTTTATACTATATTCCATCTTAAACTAAGTCATAACATTTGAATCATTATATTAAATTGGAAATGTTCATTCACGTTCATTACTTATTAACTTGCAATAACGTATTTCTTTAATTTACATCCAATTATTGTTAACCATGTTTTTATGGCATAATCAATTCAATACTTACCTCTAATTTCTCATATTCAATTTATATCTAGGTATAAACCTTCACTACTCCATTTATTACTTTACATAATAAAATAACATTTAAACTCATAAATGTAATACCCAATTTCATTTTAAATCCAATTGATTTCCAATCAAAGTTTATACATATTTCAAACCACTATTGTAATTACTCCTAGAACATTGGTTTTATTAAATGACCATTTATTATAATTTAATTTCCTTAATTAAATCCAATGTTTACATTTCTTTTCACATTCCAAATTTTATAACTAAGTATACATCTACATTATTCCCTACTTACAAAATTTGAATTAATTACTATTTATTAGTTGCTTTACTGATCAATTCAATAATTGCATTGGTTTCTCTTATATTAAATTTATTACCCAACATTCCTATATTCATCTTAGAATTGTTTAAATGGCTATATTCCAGAATGTGAAATCTTGTCTATTACACATATTAATTTAGGTTTTAAAACTAATTAATAAAGTTTCCTTAGTCCAATCCTTTTTACCAATTTAATTTACATTCACACTTCCGTTATTATTTCAACAATCATTAAAGTAACGTTTATCAACAACACAAACATTATGATTTATTTATCTAACATTGATTGTATAAGTTTCCCATTTATTACGTATTATAGTATCAATTGATATAATTTAAAATCTGTTTCCCAAATCTATTACTTTTCAATCAATTAAAACTTCACAATTGTTTACATCAATTGGGATTTACACTAGATTTATTATTTATCAACTTGTTCTAACCTTATTACCTAAATTTTACGTTCAGTTACTATTGAGCAATACTATTTCATTTCATTCGATAATTCCACTAGTTTTACTCAAATTCCCATTATTGTAAACCTTATTTGTTCATTAAAATTAAATTTTGATTCCAATTAAATCAACAAATTCAACATGCAATTTATAATAGTTATTTACAAGTATGAATGGAATTAACATTTATTTCAAATATTTTCTCAGTTTACATTAACATAATAATTTATTACCTTTAATGAATTTAATCCCCAATTTATTACATGCAATCAATTTGACCTTACATACTTCAATATTCCCACCTTCATCTTAATTCTAATACACTATAGTATCAAATTTCAATTTCTCACAATAAACCCGTTTATTATAAATTGCATACCCATTTATTATTTCAAATAAATAGATTGAATCAATTCAACTCTTTTATTAAGTCTATATTAATCAATATAATATTTCATTAGTTAATTCAAATCTTACCTTTAATTACTTATTCCATTTTATACCCAAGTGCAACAATTTACCCTATTTCATTATTATTGATTTCACTTCAATTGTAATAATTAGTTTTAATAACCATTGCTACACTTAATTCTTAACATTTACTTTATTATCAATTATAAAATTTTCATTTCTTTTTAAATTTAGTTACAAAAATCTTATTAAAATGACAAATTTAATTAACGAAATTTACGGGTCGTTACACATAAGAATTTGAAATTATATTGATTTTCACAACTATCGTAAAATCATGTGAGTAGGGAAACTCGGACATTTTCAAGAATGTTTTTATTTTCTTTTTTGGATTTTTTTATAAAGGAAAACTATTTACCAAAAGGAATTTATTTCTTTGAAAAGGGAAATTTGATTTTTTTTTTTTGGATTTTCAATTTTTTTTTGAAAAGGTTTTATTTATTTATTTTTTTCTTTTCTAAAAAAACTAACGTAAAATTTTTTTTTGGATTTTTGATTTTGATTGAAAAAATTTCAAAATAAAGGATTTAAAAACTAAATTAAGAAATATTTACAATTTTTTTAGTTTTGGCTTTTGAATTTTTTTTTAAAATATCTATGAACTAATGTAACTAAATGAATGCAAATGACTTAATTAAAAATTTCCTATCCTAACCCAAAATTGTATAATCACACTTTTTCTTAATCCAACAAGATAGTTCTCAGCTAGGTAACGGACAAGATTTATCGGTGCACTACAAATCACCATAGCAATGCAACCGAAGGTTTAAGTACCTTCAGAAAAACAATCAATATAATATTTACGAATCACCGTAATATTTATAACTGATTATTTCTCTACTGTAGCCTAGACACCAAGAAAATAAATTGTCGAAAGAAGACAACTTGTCAATATACAATTAAGCCCTAGGTGAGCTCGTGACACCCTTAAGATGTCTAACCGTTATTATTAGTTAAGTTCTAAGATGAAATGCAAAATTGAATTTAAATGTGTATTAACAATGAAACTACGAATGAGATTGATTTTTGTTTTTGATTTTTTTTAAAATGCAAGCAACCTACAATGCAAAGCAAAAAAACAAGTGATAAGAGCACGATACCAGAGCGTGCAAAATTTATTAGCAATTTACTTTAAAAGCGGCAAAAAAATTATAAGCAAGGAAGCAATTTATTTTTGGCAGCATTTCTTCTCCTTCTGATTTCCTGCTTTGGCAACTTGAAATTTAAAAACAAGATATATACAAAACCTTATATATATATATATATAAATACACACATCAATGAAAAAACTAAAAGAAATGAAAAACAAAACAAATTAAACCAAAACAATTGAAAACAACCCCTTTTTTTGTTTTTTTAAGGAATAAAATAAATGAAACCAAAATAACTTCTCTATTTTTTTTAAAAGAAAGATGAAAAAAGAAAAAACTTTAAACTTAAAGCTAGATAATAAAAAAAACAAAAGTAAAAAAAGAAAGGAAAACAAATTCTCCCGAAATAACAATGTAAGGGATAAATTAACAACCCGGCCCGGCCCGCTTCACTAATACAAAATCAAAAGAAATTCCCAATTGAATTCACTAATAAAAAAATGCCCGCTTCAGTGTTTTTTTTTGTCGAATAACACTTCTCAATCTCAATTCTCAAAATCAAAGTGTTCGTAAGTTCCCAAGTTCCGATGCGCCAAAAACTTGTTCGTGGTTCGACTATTACGGAGGTTGGCTGTAGTGAAGTTTGGAGAAGTAGGTAGAGCTTGGTGGTTCGAGCTGAGTTCGAGAGGGTTCAGGTGTTTGATTTGGTCGTGGTGTTGTTGCGAGTTCACGATGGAGTTCTCGATTTGTTATCTGGTGATGATTGTAGCAGTCAGGTGGATTTTTTATCTGGTGATGATGATTTGTTATCTGGTGATGTTCAGAGGAAGTGATGGTTTAAGGGTAGTTGGAGTGTGTAGTGGAGGTTGATGGAAGTGCAACAGTCGGAATGGTGACTGGGTTATGGCACTGCTTGTGCAGGTAGGGGATTGGGGGAGGAATGTGATGATGGTTTGTGAAGTAAAGGGGATATGTGATCGGGTGCACTATTGTATGTGATGTTGGTTGGATGTTGAAGGAGTAGCAATTGAACAGAGAGCGGTGAAGTTTGAAACGGTGATATTGATGCTCAAGTGTGGCTGAAAGCAGGTTGAAAGGTGTATGTGGTGAGCTTGGGTTGGAGAAGTATGGTCGGCGAAGTGGTTGTGAATGTATTTTGGATGATGGTGTTGAGAAGAGGTGAAGATGTTGAAATTTGATGGTTTGTGGGTGTTGCTTATGGACAGTTAATTGGTATGAGGATAGGCAGGTGGTATGTTGAGGTGTAAAGGTAGTTTTGAAGGAAGATGGTGGTTTTGCGGTTTGGTGGTAGTGAGTTAGAGGATTGTGCGCCGATATGCAAGCAGTGGTGGTGATGTCTTGACAATGTGGCAGCAGTATGTTAGGAGTTTGCTCGTTGATGTGATAAAAAGCAGTTGTATGACAGGTAGTTGTGTTGTATGTAGTGGGTGTGTATGGTTTGGAAATGTTTTGATGGAAGTGTGGGTAACTGCAAGAAGGCAGTGATGGATTTGAATGTATCAGAGAATAGGTATATGCTTGGGGATTATCCGGGGGGCAGATGTGCTTTGGTATATGGTCAGGAAGAATGTGCATTTTTGTGTTGTGATTTGGTTTGTAAGCAGTGAATGGTGGCATGCACGGATATGCACAAGGGTTTGATGTGGGTTTGCACAGCTGCAGTTTGAAGGGGCAAAACAGTAGTTTGTTATGTAGGATGGGAGTTTGTAATGCACTGTCTTGTGGTCTGATGGAAGTGTGCTGAAGTCAGGTGGATGATGTAAGAAGTTGAGAACTGGGGATGTTTTAAGGAATAGGCTATTGGAAAATGGAAGTCGGGTAGCTGTTGTTTGCAGATATGATGAATGAGAGAAGTTAAGGATGTCAGTGGTGTGCACAAAGTAACAATTGATGGTGGGGGAGTTGACACTGTTTTGAGGAGTTGTAGATGAAGGACAGGGGTTTTGAACTGTTTTGTAGTGAATGGTGATGTGTCAAGGCAAGCAGCAGATGTAGTTGTGAAGTGGTTTGTGAACACGCAGAAATGGTAGTGGGGTCAGCAGAAGGGTGAAAATGTGTTTTGTATATAAAAAAATTTGTAAAAATACGTAAATACAAATGTGGAATGGAATATAAAAAAATTCTTTTTCAAATGAAATTGTGTATATTTTTTTATAAACTAGAATGCAAATGCAAATATAATTAGGAAACATGCAAACAAACAAAATCACAAAACAAATGTACACAGAACAATTTGTTTTAAAAAATGCAAACAAACACACAATAAAATCAAATAACAATAATTCAAAGAATAGAAAATAAAATCAAGTTAAATTCCCCGGCAACGGCACCAAAAACTTGTTTATCGGCAAATTTCCTATCGGATTTGAAAATCGCCGATAAATTTTAAATTTAAAAATTACCGCAAGCGCACGGCGTACAATTCTAGTACATGGCGAGTACGAGTCGATCAACAGGGAATTTTTTAGATTTTAAAATTTCTACTCAATCAAGTTAACCAAGGAGTTTGAAAATATTTTTAAGCTAGAGAAAATGTAAAGACTAACAACTACAAAAGTGGATGAAAACGATGAGAATAAAAGACAATTTAGAGATAAATCCACTCTCATGATCGCATAAATCAACACAATATGAAATTGTGATATCTCCTTTTGGTCATTAGTGAATTTAATTGATGTGTTTATCATAAGTGTGGAATATTTGTGCTATTAATTAGCCCAACATAAACCATCAACCTATAACACACCCTCTAAACCACTTGTTAACTCTCATGAAAATGTTAATGAACTTGAAAATAAAATTTATTCTAAGCATGATCTATTAACTATTGATTAGCAATATAGACCATCAAATTTTGATTTTAATATTCACTTCATTACCATAATCATATGTTGATGAAGCGGTAATTTGTGTTTGTGTTTGTTTAAGCATGGCTTATTTGGTGTCAACAACATAGGCTAACATATTCAAAGCTAAAACAACAAAAATTTACCCATTCAAACATTGTCATTAAGCACAAAAAGATATCAAAAATTACCAAAATGTTGAATCTACATGATTAAGAGAGCTTCATTACCCCTAAATTGAAGGGGTTTAGCCTCTCATATTTATTATCATTTCTACAAATGTAGAGCTCAACATGAGACAAAAACAAAAGGAAAATGCAAGCTAAGAAGAGAGCTAATTAACATAAAATAAAAGCTAATCTACTTTCATAAATAAAAAGATCGACACTACTAACATGAAAGGAAAAAAGCATGTAAATAAAAAAAGAGAATGAACTAAAATTTCATAAAAAGAAAATTACATAAAAGAAAATGGCTAAGTAGCCATGAAAGAGATAAAGAGAGCTTGTAATTTATTTTTGAGCCAAAACTAAACTATCTAAGGAGGAGGCTAAGAGCTTTATTACAAGAACATATGAGGTATTTATACATGTTTTGAAACCCTAATCATATTTTCGAGAACTATCCAAATTTCCGTTGAGGAAGTGTGGCCATCAAGTTATCATTAGCAATAATTAATCATCCACTTAAATTTGCATGTAACTTTAATGGTCATTAACATGTGCATTAGCTCTTAATAGAAGATCATGCTAAGTAGGTAGGTGGGGTCATCCATGTTGTCATGAAATGATTTATTTCCATCTTCATTTTCTTGTCTTCCCTTTTGCTTGCATATTTTCCATGAAGCCTTCATCATAATTCTATTCAAGTTTCTATAAAATAACATAAAAATATCCAAGCAAATTTTCTCAAATTAATATATGCACAAAAATGACCAGTTTGCCCCTATGTGAAGATGAATAAATAATGATTTGAAAATAATTGAAATTTTGGTTTAAACATGTTAAAATACCCTACATGCTCATTTATTTAATTAAAATAGATTAAATATGGAAGTAAAAATATGCACATTTACGTGCACATCGGTACTTAAAGTCATATATGCATATACAATGCTAAAAACAAAGAAGAAAGAGAACAAAACTATAACTGTAATGAGAGCCTGACTCAAATGGAAACAAGATTATTACATATGCAAAGGGCACATATGCAATGCGATGACTGATACATTGTTTGATTTATTTTATGAGAAACTGACTACTAAAGATGCTACATTGCTTTCGAGGCTAAGTTCTTGTAAAGAACACAACATGTAAAAAAATTCTTACCACAAAAGATTTCAATTATGAAATAATTGATGTTAGGTCAGTAATGGATTGATTTAATAATATCATGCATATTCCAAAACAATTCAACCAACGTAACATTAATAGGAAACTAAAGTCTCGGCCACTATAGACAAACTTCCTCAATCTTGGAAAGATAAAAGAAAAACACTTGAATAGAAGAAGGAAGATATAAGTTTGGAGAAGCTCGCACAATATCTGTAATTGAAGAACAATTGAGGCAAAATAAAATAATGAAATGGAGGATTTACGAAAAGTCAACACAATTGAGGAAAAGGAGGCAAATATTGCCTCGGAACGCTCATTTAATCAAAAGAGGAAATTTTAGAGCAACAAAAACTTCCAGAATAAAAAACCAAGAAAGTTAATAGTTGTTTCAGTTGTGAAAGGCCGGTTAACTTTAGAAGAGATTGTTGCTTTCTTAAAGAGAAACAACAATCGTCAAAAAAACAATTTTGTAGCCGTTTTATCTAAAATCAACATGATTGAAAGGGAAGACTTTAGGTGGATCGACTGTAATGCTAATAAGCTATGCATTTAAGCCTAGCTAAAGCGCTTATCGCACTTTGACCACAATTCTTTTTCAATTTAGCGCTGTCAAACAATAGATCCATCTAAAGCCATACTATTTTTCTATTATATTCGTTAAATCAGGGGAGTTGATGTAATTTTTTGTCACTCCTAACACCCTAATGTCTGAAGGCAATCTCCAAAGTTTAAGTAAAATAAAATGGTTTGACCATAGGCTAAGTGTCGAGGCTGAAGGTTAATAGAAAATATAAGTGTTGAAATAGTAAATACAAGAGAATTTATAGTCCTTCGAGAGCCTGGTCTTTACATCCACTGTTGAGAAGTTTCTTTAGTTCTTTAGTCAATAGTCGAAAGGCTTTACAACGCTAATGTTGCTATGTCCTCTATTAATGAGTGATAATAGAATCTTAAGTCCAAAAAAGAAACTGAGATTGAAAATGATTTTACTTAATTGCTTCAGTTTTTGTTGTCTTATCATTCTTCTTTTTCCTTTTAAGTCTCTCGTAAATGGGGTTGTGGCCCTCTATTATAGTGATCTTGTACCTTTGCATTCAGAAGAGCGCTTTTGTTGGATTGCCGACATAGCCCACCTATGGGGCTACGATTTGGATAAGCATTTTTTCTATATTGATTTAGGCACCTTCACCTTTATACTTTTTAGCTTTAGGTTATCTGAGCCACCGATCTATCTTTAGGCCAGTTGAGCTATTGGTCTAGGTGTACACAGAGACACTCTCGGGCCTAAGTGGAGAAAGCTTCGGTCTCGCATACTTCATGAGGTTGCTTGGAGCCATTGCTTTTGGTTATGGTTGCTTGGAGCCATTGCTTTAAGCAATGACACTCATAAGGTCTTAGTATATGATTCGGAGGCTACACGTCTTCTTGGTATTTGACTAGAAGCATTGTGCTTGTATACTTTATCTTTCATTTTAGAACCAACCTGATGGATTATATTTTCGGTTGGGCCATATTATGCTTTCAGAGTAGCTTGATCTGAATCGTAGTAACCACTTTTCGAGACAAGTGACCCCTTTCATCCTCGGTTTTCAATGTAATCTTGACCATTTTTTACATCAAATATTATTCGGCTAGTTGTTTTCGACTCGGCATCTAGCCTAAGGTGACTTGGCCATTTATAAGGGACATCAAAACTTAGACCTTGTTTAAGCTTCGCCATGAACACTTTGCCTTCAAACTAATATACCGAAGCGAGTTATGTGAGGATATATACAAAGTATTCGTTGACATTTAATAATTATGGAAGGTTAAGTACAAAGTAGGACTTTTAGACTTTGTCTGGTGGGTTGAGACTTTGGCATTCATGTGGAATGAATGCCCAAGGATCTTCCTTTCAGATACAAGTTATGTAGCAAAATGTAGAATGTATAGCTAAGTAAAACTATGGTATAACATATTCCCCCAAATTTAACTTCACGTTAATGAATACGAAGTGAACTTTGTAGGAAGATTTAGATTATTTTATCACTCTTTCTTTTAGTTTGTATCTAATTCCTATAACTTTAAAACTAATAAATTTTCGAAAGAATTCAGTCTCATTTATAACCTCAATGTAAGGATTTTGTAGCATAGGGAACATAACAATTGTAGGAACTGGGCTAGCATGCAGCAGGGTAAATGGGTAAGTTTCAAAAAAATTATACCATTTGGATCTTATTGGGCCAATGATGTCTAAATTGTTTAGATCTTATCTAAATTTGTTTTAAATAAATTCAAAATCTTATTTAATATATATATATATATAATATTTTATTTATTATTCAATTTGTATTATATTATATGAGATGTGTACATGAACGTGCAACATAAAAAAGTGTACATGGTTTAACATGCACATATATAGATGTTGGGATTTACACCGTAATGGACATGTTAGCCCTCTATATACATAAGTATTGTCAATATACATATGTATATGTATATATATATATATGTATGTGTTCGTCGATGGAAATTCTATCGGTTTAGAAAACCGTCGAACGAATTTAAATTAAAAATAACCGCAAGCGAACGGCGTACACTTGTAGTACGTGGCGAATACGGGTCGATCCGCAGGGAATTGGTGATTTTAAAAATCTATTCAATCAAATTAAACCAAAGTCGAGTGAAAGTTAAGTTAGAGAAGTAGAAAATTAGCTAACTAAAAGAAAAGAGAAGCAAATATAAGGGTTAAATGACAATTTAGAGAATAAATCCACTCTCTAGATTACGTAGTTCAACACAAATGAAATCATAATCTCTCTTTTATGGTCATTAGTGCTTTAATTGATATGCTTATCATAAGTATGGCATATTTTTGCTATTGATTAGCCAACATAAGCCATCAAACTATAACACACCCCTTAAACCACTTACTAACTTTCATGAAATTTGACAATGAAAATGAAAATGAAATCTATTTTAAGTATGGCCTAGTAACTATTGATTAGAAATATAGACCATCAAATTTTAATTTCAAATCACTTTCTTTTGCCATAATCATATTTTTATGAAGAGGCAATTAGTGTTGGTGATTGTTTAAGCATAGCTTATTTGATGTCAACAATATAGGCTATCAAATTCAAAACAAGAACAACAAATAAAACACTTCATTGATCATCATTAAGCACAAAAAGATAGCATGAATTAACAAATAGTTGAAGCTTGGAGAGCTTCATTACCCCTAAATTGAAGGGGTTTAGCCTCTCATATTTGTCATTTGATTAACAAATGTAGCTTGCAACATGAAAGCAAAAAGAAAGCAAAATGAAAGCTAAATGAAAGAAAACTATTCTAATTGCATAAAAGAAAATCTACACTACTAGCATGAAAGGAAATGAACATGTAATTAAAAGGAAACAATAATTACACTGCATAAAAAAAAGAAAAGTTGCATGAAGTAGAAATGGTTAAGTAGCCATTAAAGAGAAAGAGAGCTTGTCTTTTTATTTTGAGCCTAAACTAAACTAAAGAGAGACTAAGGGAGAGCAGAGGGTTACATGAAACATAAGGGGATTTTATACATGTGTTAAACCCTAATTCATATTTTTGGGGAATGCCCAAAATACCCTCTTAGGAAGTGTGGAAGCCAAGTAATCATTAGCTTCAAATAATCCTCATTTAAGTGTACATGAAGCTATTAATTCCATAAGCATGCATTAGCCTCTAATTTGTACATTAAGGTAGGTGGGTAGGTGGGGTCCTCCATTATCTTCACTTTGAATTATTTCCATCTTCATTTGTTCTCTTCACTCTTGTGCATGCATATATCATCATATAACCACTTGTAAAATTCACCAAATTTCCTACAAAACAACATAGAAAATTCCAAGTAAATTTTCACAATTTAATAAATGCATAAAAATGACCATTTTGCCCTTATATGAAGATGAATATGTGACAATTTCATATAATTTGAATTTTAGTTTAAACAAGTTAAAATACCCGATATGATCATTTATTTGATTTAAATTGATTAAATATGGTGGTAAAAATATGCACATTTACGTGCACATCAGTATGTATGTACGTACGTACGTATGTATGTTTGTGTATATGTATATATAATTCCATAAGTTATAAAATATTAGTAATAATATGTAAATTTATAAAATAATACATATTTTATATATGCATATTATATTGACATCATATTAATGCAATAAATTAATTTTAAGTGTTTATATAAATTTTAAAACAATAGTAAGTGTAATATAATAAATAAATTTTAAATGCATATATACACATAAAATATTTCGAAAATATAATGTAATATATTATAAAAATAGTTTTTTAATTTAAACATATATAAATATATTAAATTAATGTTCAAATGTTTAATATATCTCTACTACTAATAAAGAAAATTCGTTGAACTAATTTACTCGGTGTCTTTTTGAAATTCCAAAAATGCCCTTGCTTTCCGTTTATAGTCTGGGCTCATACGGTTACCACCGCTTCCGTTACTCGCATTTATATAACCAGCTTTCAAATATGTACTACTATATTGCTGGTGATATGTATCTATGATTCTTTGTGTGTATGTGGACATTTTTATTACCAGGTTAATTGACCAATCTTCTATTTCTCTTCAAGTAGCAGATGAGCATACGGAATGTAGATTACTTTATTAAAACTGTTGGTTTTAACTTTTTATATTTTATGCATATAATTATAGCAGACAATTATTTAATTATACTACATACGTTTCAGATGCATCAAATACATGTTACATTAATTATTAAAGATTAGTCATTAAATACTACGACTTAAACTGGTAATTCATTTTGCTTATGTAAAGGAACTTACGGTTACAATGAAATTGAAAAACATTAGAGATATTGGATTTTCCATCTATCATTAGACCACTGTTTCCAACTCGGTATTAATGTTGATTACTATGAGAAAGGGTTAACTACTTCTAAAACTACAAAATTGTTTTCACGTAGATTGTGAAATAACTCATTACTAATTGATGTATTAAAGAATCTTCAGTCTGCATAACTAACGGCTCAAACAAAATATCAACATATACAATAATACAAACAGCCTGTGTGTGAAGCACGGGCCCATACTAGTATGTATAATATAAATAAATGTATATAATATGTTTAATAAAGTTTTAATTTAATTATATATATAATATTAACCTAGCTTTCGGCTATACCTGGAAAAAATATTAATTAATTCTTTTGTATTTATATATTTCCATATGGAAATACGATTAAAATTTAAAAAAAAATTAAAACATTTTCTAAAACTTACATCTTTTTTTATAGTAATCATAAATATATTACATAACTTTATAACTAATTATTTATACGTATATGAATTTAATTCTAAATAAAAGATATAATAATTTATTAAAATTTGAATTAAATGTGTATATATATATACGTATAAATTATCTGAATGCTATATATATAACAAAATAAAAACATAATGTTTATATTTGATATATTATATTAATTTTAATCCTAGCATTAAAATCAATTTAATATTGTATTTTAATTATTATTTTTATAAATACCTAGCCGTGAGCTTATAGTGTGACAAACATAAATTTTGTTCTATTTTTAATTTAGATAAACTTATATATATATATATATATAGTCTATCCTATGGTGACAACACTGATGTATGTAGATTTGTGATATCGAACTACTACTGAAACAAATATGGCACTATAATAAATATATACATTGTATATATTTTGTAAATTTGAATGTACCTTTGCCTATGCGTAGATAGCACATGTTGCAACGTGGAATCTAAACTCCTTGAATTACTATATCTAGAAAATGCTACCTTTTCAAATGCAGCCGCCACCAACAATCGAATTGAATTTTATTTGATGTTTTAAAGGTTGAAAATTCTGAAGTATATCAGGGAATATAGCTAGCCTAATATGGTCTTGAAGGAAAGACTAAAAAAGTGAGGGTTGGAGAGCTTAAATAAAGGAAATACAAACGAGAAAAATATGGATCTGGATCCCTATTTTTGTCTTACCAATTCTCTCTTCTTTAATTCAAAACTATCCTCACCTTTTTACCATCTAATGGCTGGCCTCTCCCAGCCTATATATCGCTGGCTATTACTAGCCCCATGTGGGCCTCAAAAATACTTCAAACCCGAATAATATTTAACATACTTAAATCCAATTTAAATGTGTATCGATATCTGTATCGATAAATGTATTTATAACTTTTATATACACACTTTTTAATATTATTCAATACACATCAAATGAAATTTTATAATTAATATTCATAAATATTAATTAATTTAATTTATTTATAACAGTTATAATTTAATTAAATTGGGTGCTAATAGAAGTATTCAACGTTTCAATTGTGTTACTCTTAAGTGTAAATTGGCCAGTGATTAATATCGACCAATTCAAATATTAACGTTCACTCGTCATTTAGTAGGTGGTGCGATGTTATGGCCAAATTTATCGCTTACCAACATCGATAAAATCTAACTTTACATTATTAAGTGTTATTCGATAATGACAATTATTTACACTAATTCTTTACGTCAAAACTATATCACTGAGGACTTATGGAATTTGGTAATGGTCAAAATTCCAATATAGTACATATTCAACTTTAAAGTACAAACACAGTCCTTGGTTCAATAATAACAATTATTATTGACCGTACTGCTCTAATTAGAGACTTTGACTTTGAGTTGACTTCAGTTGACCGTGATACTAACCTCATATATCTAAGAAGACGAATCCTCTCTTGAATAGTGTTTCACTTCCAATACTTCCACTCAACCCAGCTATAGTCGTTCGATGGATGTTGTTCCATGATTTAGTTATAATCAAAGCGGAGTTTCCACATCGAAGATCAACAATATTCTTGAGTCAAGAGAACGGTGTAATATTGTCGTGCTGGTATTTTCTGTTTGACCTTAGTTATATTAAACAACAGAAAAATTATCAAGTGATTCATTCCATAATTATCCAATGACTATCAGTACGTAACCCTCTGGTGCCCCCACAACCATGAGTAATAAACTACCCAATACTTGGAGAGCGTTGCATACTCTAGTCTCAACATATGTATTGCTATCCAGTCACGATACATCTTGATGAGGAATATTTAAAATGGTACGTTTATTTTATTGTGATAAATCACTCATGATTACAACACATTATAACTACTATCACAAAATATACCATTTATGGTTTTCTATTAAATATACTTTTAATTAAAATAGTTAATTAATTAATATAACATATTATATCAAGTATATACTAGAAAGAAACCACCTTTTATTTCGAATAAGATTGGTTATCGAGTTAGATATATGTAACAAATTACATAATTGCCTTTAAAGCATACCCCTAACTCTATCAATCTCCCACTTGAACTTGGGACCAATTATGGAATCTTATTCCAACTTCTTCAATCAGTTTTCAAACTAATTGGTTTTGTCCCTTAGTGAATGGGTATGCTATTTTGTTTTATTTATCTACTCTATCAATCAACTCTCTTCGACGCTGATAAACTACATTTATCATGTGGAACAATTAAGAGTATGTCCCTTGACTTCTAGTGAGCTCTAGGTTTTTTACGTACTGTATCATGACATCGTTATTGTATAACTATGTCTTGGGATTCTCAATGTTTGGAATCACCCTCAACTAAGTTATAAATTTGAGCATTTTTTATACAATTCTTTATTATGGTGCTATTCAAGGCAATGTATTTAGCCTTTTTGTTTAATCAGCTACAAACTTTCATTTGGAATATTTCCAACTTGAAGCTTCTTAATTAAGGTTTGAACACATGAATTTGATATTGATATATTATACTCAACATCACTTACAAAGTTAGAGTCTGAACACTCTTTCATAAGGAGTTTGTTATTTTCATAAACAATTCTCTAGTATTTTGTAAATACTCATGAATACTCTAAACTATCATTCAGTGATCATTATTTGGATTTTATTTTTGCTTCATGCATCAAACGCATAAGCAAATTATGAAATTGTAGATAATACAACATGTATGATAATTCATATTGTCAATACATAAGGAATCAATCTTATATGTTCCATATTAAACATTTTAATATGTTGTCTTTGCATATCGTTTGGGACATTCCCTACAAATTTTATAATTATTATAAAAGATATAATTTACAAATCCAATATCAAGTATTAAGCAACCAAACTAGAACTGATTTTAACATAAGTACATTGTTGACAATCTTAATATGTTGTTCACTTATAGTTTTAGAATGTACCTTTTAATGTTCTTTCTCATGGACACATGCTTCCTATGCATTTTGACTAAAAACCAAACTATTCGATATTTCTATCAAAATACTTATTCAATTCTGATGTTTATAGAATGATATTTCATATCATCTATTGGATCATATCCGAAAAACCCACAAACTCAATAACACTCACACTGACTTCGAGACACTTTGGTTGTTATGTGCAAACAGTCTATTATAAATCATTATTTAAAATTTTCCATTTCAACACATATGTACCAAGAAACGAAGTCATATCAGGCAATAATTTTGTGAGTAAAATCCGAATCAACTTAATCACACCAAATGGTGAATATGTTATGTTAATTTCAATAATTTCAATTTACGATGTTATTCTTATTAACATTGCTCACTATATTCCAACTGCATTTATCTTTCTCTTGAAGACACATTACGGCTAATGGATCATATTCCTTTGCGTACAAGAATCAAAATCATACTTTGATAATGTACTTGGAATTCATTTCGGATTTGCACATCATACCATAGCATAGAGTCAATACTCTTAATGGTTTAATTGACAACCGAGGATTATCTATTCTTGAGATTGAGAAGAAACTCATAGTTTCTCTTTAATATGAAAGAATACTTATTGGACATTATAATGTGTGTGTTCATTTTAGGTTTGGTTAACTTCATTTTAATCCCACATAATCAGTTTTATCCTTCGATCGTATCTAAATCCATTTTACTACTAATAATTTCAAAAAGAAATTCCTCTGCTATGAAGTTGGTATTTCTTAAAACAATAATTGTTTCTCATTTCAACGGAATGGGTATTTATACACATTTATGAATTGCCTTATATATAAATCTGATTTGGTTTTTGGCTTACGATAATTATGTTCAGAATATAAACTAGTCATTAAATGACTATTATGAAGACCCGTTTCTTCGATCTTCGAAAATTGACATTAATACATCCTCGGTATTCACGTGCCATAAATCCAAGTGTTGGAGAGTCTGTTCCTTAGGGGTAAGAAAGAAAATAAAGATGGAATATAATCTTACACGATTGGAATAACATATATTATTTCAGTATATGTATGTATATATATATATATATTTACAGTGAAAATATTAGATACATTTATCAGAGTTAAACATGGACAGTTATAAATATCCGTCCTTACAAATACGGAATACAATAGTACAAAAGTGTGGTGGAAAAGAGATAATAGTCTACTAAAGAATCTTCTTACTCCATGCTTCGAGCTCTTCCAAATTTCTTCTAACTAAACCTAACTACTAGGCTGCCCGAGAAAGAAAGGGCACCTAGAGTTTAAGGGGAAAGAAAATAAACTCCGGGTCAGTCATGGGACTGATGTGAGAAACTCAAAGTATGGATATTTGAAAACACATGGTATCTCATAAGACCACACCACACATAAATGTGGAATGAGTTTTTACCTTATGATGACCAAAACATTTGCTACACAAAATCTAGGAATATTATTTTTAATGACATTATTTGAAAAAAAAATTCAAATAAACATATTAAAATAACCAAAATTGTTACATTGGTTAAATTTGAAGGCATAATAGGTTTACAACTATAAAGGTACTTATTGGAGAACGGATTTCCATACAATGACAAGGTAAGGGACAACCTTCCATACAATACATGTCTAAAGGAATGTATCGAGGATCGACATCTTCGAAACCTCTACGAATCAGAACTGGCCTACCCGTAGACCCATTTGGTGGCGGATAGGACCGAATATGAAATCACCCAGGTCATAACCGTCCTATCCATGGCTACAACATACATAACATACTCGACATATAAAGAGTAATCCAGAATGGTCATGATCATACTCTTATGGGTGCGACCTACAAAGCCATGAAGCAACCCAGATTTAGCCATTACCGGTTGATTAGGTCAGAGGTAATGATTACCTTTCACATAGGACATATTCCACTTTGAATGCCACACTACCATTCCGTGATCACACAACTGATGTCTAGAAACGTATAACTCCTAAGCTCATATGTCTCAAGAAAAGGTGTTAAGCTAAAAGAAGCTGTCGTCTCCGCCACCAAACATATGATATGTTTATAGAGATCAATCAATGTGATTAGAAATGCAACGTCAAACATTCATCCATACAAGTTGTCCATGAATAGGACAAACTAAAGGAACTCTCCTACCACATCCTGTCGGGAAACATCCCTAGGATTAGTAGCGAATAGCCCTTGCATCGAAGATAAAATGAAGATACAACTGCCACATATATAAGATATGAGAAATTTCATCTGAAGGTCAATGACAAGCAGCCCTTCATTCATTTACTATCATTCAACGTTTTATTTCGAATAAGTAAATTGGTTTGAAGTGGTTTTTGGATAAGAATCACTCAAATCCGGCCCCGGTTCCTTCGAACCAATCATCGATAAAAAGATGTTAGGTAAATAGGTGCTTATCATTTAATTAATTACTTCCATTTTGTCAACAATATCTTCTACAGATATATATCTTTAAAACATTTCTTCTCGGTGTATACAGAATCTTTAAACCTCTCTTAAATTTTGGAAATACCAAATCAAAATCATTTCTCATACATCATATTGCAAGACCTTATTGAGTAAAAAGGGTCGATAGATATTACGCTAATTCTACTTAACATCAATTTCTGTATTCAACCTTTATTATCCGTCGAATAATGGTGAAATCGCCTTTTAAATTCACACGGATAGTATGAGTTCCCTCTTCGGAATTTAATATCAAGTATAAGAAGATTATCTCTATACAATCCAAGTTGTATCGATTCAAATTTATAAATTTTGAATCTTTTATTCTTGTCTCGTTTCCGACATTTCGACCTTATCTATCCCTTGTCCAGGAATGAGGCCAGGTGAGCCAGTGCACTGGTTGCTCCTGGACATCTCCTTAGTTTAAGCGCCTCATATTCGGATCTCACGAATAGAAAAATCCAGTCTACTTGTCGGCTTTTAGAGCCAAGATTAAATCGCTTGATTTTAACAGTTTTTCTATAAATCATTTATTTCAACCCATTAAAATAAAATGTAAAACCTTCAAATCATCTTTAAAATACTTCATTATTTATTTGAAAACATTTGTAAAAGATTTGGAAAAGAATACTAAAGTTTAAAGCCATATTTCAAAAGTTATTAAAATTGCTGCAAAATGTGCTGCGAATAGTGTTCTCAAAGCTTATTTGATCAAAACAACTTTTCTATCATTTAGAAATTCATTTTTATGACTCAAATATCTTTTAAAATATTTTAAAAGATTTATAGAATTAATTCCATATTTTTAAAGAATTAAAAATATCATTTTTAAAGAATTTGACGCTTTGGTTTCTGAACTGCCAAACCGCGACTATTTTGAAAACTTTATTTGCTCATATTTCAAAATCTACTAAACGAAATCTCGATCCCTTTCTTTTGTTTGAAAACAATGATTATAAGAGTTCGGAAAATTCTTGTTTTAAAGAATTCCGACTTCGAATCCATCGTATACATGGATTTAACTTTCTACGGCGCGAAATTGCGAACTGTCATTACGCAACGCGTCAGTTTTTGACTCAATTTTCATAACTTGTCAAAACTTCACAAAATTGGATTTTAGTGTTTATAAAACATTTTTAAACCATTTTTTACATGTTTAACGATCTCATATACACCATTTAATTTATTAAAGGAAAGTGATTTCCTTTGTGATATTCGACGTGTATTAAACGTGAATCATTTCAACATCAAAATAAACATATAATCATCATCCAAACTTGATAATCAAATATAGTAAATAACCATAAAAATCATTTCACAACATCAAACTATATATATATATATATATCACCTTTATTTTCACTCGAACTAGTTTTGAATCGGCTATAGCTCCGCTATCTCGAAATCAAACTCAATGAAATTGAGCTCAAAAGCCATTGGAAGGCTCGGCTTACCCTTGGAAACTCAAGGCCTTGGCTATAGGTGGTGGATGGCTCGACTTTGGGGAGTAGGAGGTGGTGGTCGTGGGTTTAGGTAGAGGAATGGAGTGATTTGAGCTTGGTTTTGAGTGGACTGGATAATGTATATATACTAACATAATTTAATTTCATTTTGTAATTATTTTCTCCATAATTTTCTTTATATATAAAGCCATTAGAATAACTTGAAGGAGGAAGAAGATGAAGTAAATAGGTTAGGAATTTATGAAAGAGGGGTGGTGTATTTATAGGAAAATTTGAAAACAAAATATCTAAACATGAATGGACCAAAATGCCCTTGCCATGACCCCTCCATCACCTCAAACGCATGGCTCCCCCTCCTTTCAACCTCTATATGCTTGTGTAAGAATGTAAGGTGAGTTGAAGTTTGCTTTTGAGTTGCTTAAGTATTAAGTTTTTAGAAAAATATCTTGATATTTTGTATGTATGTATATTTAAATGTACATGTATATATGTGCGTGTATATATGTTCATGTGCATGTCATGGTGTGCATGTATGTTATATATGTGCACATGACATATAAACAAGGTTGGAATGATTTTTGAACAACTTCCATTCGTTAAACCGTTGAAAATAAAAAAAAAACTAATTCCAGTCATATTTTCACTTATAAGTTAATTACATATAAATGTAAACAAAATTTGAATATAAATTTATAATCGTTGTTAATTAATTAAAATGATCTCATTCTAATTATAAAACCATATAAATAAATATTAAGCAATTATTTACAAAAAATGTTGTTATATCGATAAAGCGATACGAATTTTCCTTATATTTTCAAATCAAATATATATCTTTATAAAACTATCATAAATGATTATTATCACTTCATAACTAGTTAAATTAATTACTATCATTTAAAAACAATTATTTAAATAATTATAATAATAATTAAATCATTAAATCTCAATTTAAAATCAAAAATCAATTATTAAATATAATGGCATCACTGATGGTGTCATAAATACATTTAATTTTCAAAAATAAAATAATTAATTTTATTTCATATTCTTGTTCAATTATAAAAATAAGTGTATGTATCCAACTCTGTGCGCGACGTTTTACGATTATAGAGCTGTTTATTGATAAAACGGTTTTTAGTCATTTTATCGATATTTTTCCAAAGTATTTATTTTTTAAATGCTTATTCATAATAAGATTACCATTTTTATCATTCAAAATATCATAATCTATGTTTAGAAGCCTTATATTTGAATATTTAAAAATAAATATAATTTATCAAATTGATAAATTTGCGGGTCTTTACATACTTCCCCCTTAAAAGAATTTCATCTCTGAAATTACACCAAAATAAAAACCCGGTAATACTTGCCCAAAACATTATTTTATAAACTTAATTCTATATGATATACACAGATCATCCATAACATCTTATTCGATCTTCTACTCGAATCCACAACTTTGCTTCAGAACTAGTATTGATCCCCTGATCCTCTAGTGTGGACTTTGATCAGGCTTCTTTGATCAGAATCTTAGATTTTCCTTGCATAGCTCTCAACCATGATAGAAAACTCAAGTATCCAACCATAAACCCTTATTAATGTTCGTCGTCAAGAATGGAGTGATAAATCCTTTTTCGGACCAGTGTAAACACCTCAAAGTTCTGTACTCGAATCTTAGATCAGAATTGTGCCACGAAATAATCCACTCTTTATATATAATAATCTTTTCAAGAAATCATTCAAGTTAAAAGATAACTTACCTTTTAAACCTCTTATATTATCTTTTACTTCTTTTAAATCAACATTAATCGCAATACCTTTGTATTCAATGAACTTCTTTATTTGTCAATACTTACTTATTTAATTAATACCTCTTTATTAATCAAAACTTCCTTTACATATAAATATACCTTTTCAAAATGTTTAGCAAAATTCCATTTCGAGTTCAAAAGAAGATTTTCCACTTAAATTTTGATTCTTTAATCAAGAATTCTCATTGATTTATTTATGAGATTTATGCAATTGCAACGAACGAGGTTGAAAACAAAATAGCATCTTTATATATACACTTCATAATTTACATTAACGTTCTGATTTCTTGACACAGGTCATACCTAAAGTAAACAACTCCTATAGTAGGATACATAACACTAATGCTATACATCACCCACCAGCATAACATCTCATCTCACATCATACATAAGCTATATATTGATATACTAAATAGATAGATAGAAACGGCCTTCAACTATCATACTCATCATCTTCCTCATTCTTCCGAATCGGAGGCCGATAGGGCGCTCCAATATCTAAAATCTATCATAACTTCTCCAATTCCTTCTTTGTCACTCTCATACTCATCATCTGCATCATTTCCATCTTCCAATTGTTGCATCCCTCCTTCAACATAAGACAATCATGGCTGGTTCCATGGAACGTGACTGAGACCAACAGGTACTCTTCACCTTCAGCTATTTCTTTGAGTCCTTGCATCTCAACCTCCCATAGATTTTAAAACACTTCATCTTCTTCCTCAGATATTTCCTCCTCATCTCCTTCCATGTCATCCTAGTTGTTGTAAGAATTGGATGATTCTTCTTGCCAGATAACGTGTTCTCCTTCCATTTCCAAAATCACATTGCCGTATACGCTACTATGGTCTGATATTAGGATATCTAGGTCCTCCATGGGTTCGAATTCCTCCTCCGTAGGTTCGGATTCCTCCTTCATAGGCTTGGATTCCTCCTCCATAGGCTTGGATTCCTTCTATGGGTTCCAATTCAGAACTTGCCAGATCCGTTATCCATATTCCTTTCGAGGCTCATGCAGACTTACCATCATTGGATAAATCGATCATTTCTGGAGTAGCGGGTGGGATAAGCATTTCCGCCGTTGGGTAACCGCCTTAATCCCTTTTGGTGTGTGGGAGACACTCCTCATCAATATGAGGCCAAACGTTGCTCGGTGACTACTTCGATGGTTCTTCCACATCGCTTGAAAGGATAATGAGATTATCCTTTTCGCCCCAATTTGCTAGTGACGACTCACCCTTGGAATACTTTCTTTCATATGGCTTCTACAAATGTAAATGCAATCCCTTAGATATAGGTACTAAGCATTTTACCTATTCTAACTCATTTAAATGTCAAGTTATTTATATCTTATTTACTCAGACATATTCTAATATAAATCAGCCTTAACTATCAAAACAAATCTTTTTAAGGGAAAGGATTTTCCAAGCACTTGGTATTATTTTTCCTCCAAACAAATCTTTGAAAACAAATTGATATTTCTATCAAAATGTTTTATATCCTTCAAATCCTTTTGAAATTTGTCAAGAAAACATTACCATTTCAAATCTTTTGAAAACTCTTTTTCAAAAATTCCGACCTTATGTATATTTCTCAGCTTATCTAGTTTTCATTCCTTATAATCCTTTCAGTGTTATTATAAACATTTTATAGTTAAACCATGAAATTCTAATCACGAGATGTTTATACTTAGTTTTACCTTACTTGATTTTAATCATCCAATACTAAAATTTTCAAAGATATCCTTTTTTATTCAAAATGTAATCCTAGTAAAATTATTTCATTTACAATAATCTCAAAACAAAATCATTTATATAGATCATTAACAAATACACGCTCTTGACTCTCAACTCATTCTAAGGCGTTACTAACCCTATCTCTAATGAGTAACTCATCTTAGGGTATTGCTAACCCTATCTCTGATGAGACTTTTACCCCTATCAGGATCAAGTGTTCTCTCAACCTAAGCTCTGATACCAAATGTGAAGACCCATTTCTTTGACCTTTGGAAATCGACACTAATACATCCTTGGTATTCGCGTGCCATAAATCCAAGTGCCGGAGAGGCGGTTCTTTAAGGGTAAGAAAGAAAATAAAGACATAACAAAATATTACATTAATGGAATATATATATTATTCAATATATATATATATATATCTTTAAAGTAGAAATTTTAAATACATTTACCAGAGTTAAACATGAACAGTTATAAATATCTATCCTTACAAATGCGGAATACAATAGTAGACAAGTGTGGGGAAAAAGAGGTAATAGTTTATTGAAGAATCTTCTAACTCCATGCTCCGAGCTCTTCCAGATTTCTTGTAACTAAACCTGACTACTAGGCCGCCCAAGAAAAAAGGCACTTAGAGTTTAAGGGGAAAGAAAATAAACTCCGGGTCAGTCATGGGACTGATGTTAGAAACTCAAAATACGGATATTTGAAAACACATGGTATCTCATAAGACCACACCACACATAAATGTGGAATGAGTTTTTACCTTATGACGACCAAAACATTTACTACACAAAATCTAGGAATATTATTTTTAATGACCTTATTTGAAAAATGTTTTTCAAATAAACATATTAAAATAACCGAAATTGTTACATTGGTTAAATTTGAAGGCATAATAGGTTTAAAACTAAGTCTAAAGGAACTTATTGGAGAATGGATTTCCATATAATGACAAAGTAAGGGAGTACCTTCCATACAGTACATCTCTAGAGGAATGTACAAGGATCGACGTCTTCGAAACCTCTACGGATCAAAACCAACCTACCCGCAAACTCATCTGGTGGTAGATAGGACAGAATATGACATTACCTCGATCATAACCAACCTATCCGTGGCCATAGCATACACAACCTACTCGACATATAGAGAGTAATCTAGAAGGTTGATGACCATACCTTTATGGGTGCGATCCACATAGCTCTGAATGAACCTTGTTTTATCCATTACCAGTTGATGAGGCCAGAGGTAACGATTACCTTTCACACAACGCACATTCCACTATGAATGCCACACTGCCATTCCATGATGACACAACTGATTTCTACAAACGTATAACTCATGAGCTTGTATGTCTCAGGAAAGGGTGTTAAGCTAAAAGAAGCCATCTCCGCCACCAAATAGGTGATAAGTTTATAGAGATCAACCAATGTGATTAGAAATGCAATGTCAGACATTCGTCCATACAAGTTGTCTGTGAGTAGGACAAACCGAAGGAATTCTCCTAACACATCCTATCGGGAAACATCCATAGGATTAGTAGCGAGTAGCTCTTGCATAAAAGATCAAATGAAGATATTACTGCCACATATATATGATATGGGAAATTTCCCCCGAGAGTCAGTGACAAGCAGCCCTTAATTCATTTACTATCATTCCATGTCTTCACTTTGAATACGTAAATTGATCCAAAAGTGATTTTAAGATTAGAATCACTCAAATCGACCATGGTTCCTTTGAACCAATCATCGATAAAAAAATGTTAGGTAAATATGTGCTTACCATTTGATTAACTACTTCTTTTTTATCAAAAATATCTTCTAGAGATATATATCTTTAAAATATTTCTACTCAGTATAAACGAAATGATTAAACTTCTCCTAAATTTTGGAAATACCAAATCAAAATCGTTTCTCATAATCATATTGCAAGACCTTATTGAGTAAAAAAGGGTCGATAGAAATTATACTGATTCTACATAACATCAATTTCCGTATTCAACCTTTATTATCCATCGAATAACGGTGAAATCACCTTTTAAATTCACATGGATAGTACGGGTTCCCTCTTTGGAATTTAATACCAAGTATAAGAAGATTATCTACATACAATCCAAGCTATATCAATTCAAATTTATAAATTTTGAATCTTTTATACTTGTCTCGTTTCCGACATTTCGCTTATCTATCTCTCGCCCAGGAAAGAAGCCAGGGGAGCCAGGGCACTGGTTGCTCCTGAACAACTCCTTAGTTTAACCACCTCACATCTAGATCTCATGAATAGAAAAATCCCATCTAGTCGTCGGCTTTAGAGCCAAGATTAAATCACTTGATTTTAGAGCTTTTCTTTAAATCGTTTATTTAAACCCTTTAAAATAAATTATAAAACATTCAAATCATCTTTAAAATACTTAATTGTTTATTTAAAAATATTTATAAAAGATATGGAAAAGAATACTTAAGTTTAAATCCATATTTCAAAAGTTATTAAAAGTGCTGCAAAAAGCGCCATGAATAGTGATTACAAAGCTTATTTGACCAATAAAACTTTTCTATTATTTAGAAATTCATTTTTATAACTCAAATCTCTTTTAAAACATTTTAAAAGATTTATAGAATTTATTGCATATTTTTAAAGATTTTTTCTCTTTTGTTTCCGAACTGCCAAACCGCGACTATTTTAAAAACTTGATTTGCTCATATTTCAAAATCTAGTAAACAAAATCTCGATTGTTTTTTTTGTCAGAAAACTATGATTATAAGAGTTCGAAAAATTATTATTTCAAAGAGTTCCGACTCCGCCATCATATAAATGGATTTAACTTTCTAGGCGCGAAATCCCGAACTGCCGCTATGCGACGCGCCTATTTTTAATTCAATTTTCATAACATGTCAAAACTTCATCAAATCGGATTTTAGTGTATATAAAACATTTATAAACCATTTTAAAACATTTTTAAAAGGTTTAACAATCTCATACACACCATTTCATTTATTAAAGGAAAGTGATTTCTTTTGTGATATTCGACGTGTGTTAAATGTGAATCATTTCAACATCAAGATTAACATATAATCAACATCCAAACTTGATGATCAAACATAGTATACAGCCATAACAATCATATGACATCATCAAATTATATATATATATATAGAGTTTCTCACCTTCATTTTCACTCAAACCAGGTCTAAAATGGCTATAGCTCCGCTATCTCGAAATCAAATTCCACGAAATCGAGCTTGAAAGCCTTTGGAAGGCTCGACCTACCCTTGGAAGCTCACGGCCTTGGCTTTGGGTGGTGGTTGGCTCGGCTTTGGGGAGTAGGAGGTGGTGGTCGTGGGTTTAGGTAGAGGAATGAAGTAATTTGAACTTAGTTTTGAGTGGATTGGATAATGTATATATACTAATATAATTTAATTGCATTTTGTAATTATTTTCTCCATAATTTCTTTATATATGAAGTCGTTAGAATAGCTTGAAGAAGGAGGAAGAAGACTAAGTAAATAGCTTAGGAATTTATGAAAGAGGAGTGTTGTATTTATAGGAAATTTTGAAAACAAAATATCTAAACATGAATGGACCAAAATGCCCTTGCCCACACCCCTTTCATCACCTCAAATGCACGAATACTCCCTCCTTTCAACCTCCAAGTGCCTGTGTAAGAGTGTAAGGTGAGTTGATGTTTGCTTTTGAGTTGCTTAAGTATTAAGTTTTTAGGAAAGTATTTTGATATTTTGTAATATATGTATATTTATATGTGTATGTATATATGTTCATGTGCATGTTAGGGTGTGCTCGTGTATGTTATAAATGTGCACATGACATATAAACAAGGTTGCAACGACTTTTGAACAACTTCCGTTCGTTAAACCGTTGAAAATCGGGAAACGATTTCCGGTCATATTTTCACTTATAAGTTAATTTACTTATAAATGTAAACAAAATTTGAAAATAAATTTCTAATCATTATTAATTAATTAATATGATCTCCTTTGAATTATAAATCTATATAAATAAATATTAAGCAATTATTTACAAAAAACGTTGTTATACCGATAAAGCGATACGAATTTTCCTTATATTTTCAAATCGAATATACATCTTTATAAAACTATTATAAATGATTTATTATCACTTCATAACTAATTAAAATGAATTATTATCATGAAAAAAAGATTATTTGAATAATTATAATAATTATCAAATCATTAAATCTCAATTTAAAATCATAAATCAATTATTAAATATAAGGGCATCACTGATGATGTCATAAATACATTTAATTTCCAAAAATAAAATAATTAATTTTATTTCATATTCTTGTTCAATTATAAAAATAAGTGTATGTATCTTGCTCCGTGCACAACGTTTTACGACTATTGAGCTGTTATTGATAAAAATGGTTTTCGGTCATTTTATCGATATTTTCCAAAGTATATATTTTTTTAAATACTTATTCAAAATAAGATTACCATTTTTATTATTCAAAATATCATAATTTATGTTTAAAGCCTTATATTTGAATATTTAAAAATAAATCAAATTGATAAATTTGCGAGTCGTTATAACTATCATTCCCAAAAAAAATTTGGGGCTATTCATAAATCACTCAATTACAATTATTACATGCAATCTTCCGACTCACACAACCTGCCAACTACTTGGCATATGATACGTTAAGGTTTCTTATAAATTCATATCTTCTATGATTTTATCAACTATTCTTTAGATGAAATTAATTTTAACCTTGTGTACTACTCTTAAGTACATGACCTTTTAGAAAGAAGTTAATTCAACTTCGCTCACCATTAATCATACTTTGTTTAACAAAGTTTGATTACTTCTTATCTATATATCATTATTTATCATAAGGAGGAGTGAATTTTGAGATTGAATATCTATTCATTTTTAGGTACTTTCGGAACTCTTTCCAAAATACTTACTCGACCAAATCGAATCAATTTTATCTTCTATCGCATGTTATTTTATTTACTTCCATTTTATACTCGACTACATGTGTGTCAAATATACATGTCCATTCGGTAGTAACTCATCAATGGACATAAGAAGAGTGTGGAACCATTTTGGTATTAATAGACTTAGGATTGCATATATCTATATGTATCAATCGAAAGGGTTCATCAACTCTTATGACATTCCCACTAAATGGGTGCTTTTCCCTTAGTTGTTTGATATATAACTAACCAATATTATATGATTCATAATCATATAATCAAATTATTTCCCAAAACTATAGGTTGGTCTATAATTCCAAAATAATTGCAAATAATTGAAAGTGATTGTGCTATAGGATCGTGTAATATGGATGTATCTATAAATCACTTGTGCGGAATATAAACTAAATAAATAAAGCAGTAAAGTAAATAACACCAGAGATTTTTATACTGGTTCGAACTCCCGTTCTACATCCAGTCCCAGACTCCTTCTGGAATTAAACTAGAAACCCTCACTTAACCCGGAGGAATAGGTTTACACCGCCTGAGCAACCGAACAAGACTTCTACCGCCTAAGCAACCGAATAGGACTTCTACTGCTTGTGCAACCGAATAGGACTTCTACCGCCTGAGCAACCGAAATGAACTTCTTTACAAATAAACAAAAGTATTTGACCGTAACATGTTCTTTAAATAGCACTGATAAGTCAATAAAGCACAATCTTCCTATAATCTTCTCATTTATGATATATAGTGTAATGTGCTTAAAGAATGTGGAAGATAGAGTGATCAACAATCAGAGATTGTATGTATTTTGAGTGCAAATGGTAAATAGAGAATAAGAGGTAAGAAATCAATAAAGCTAAAATCAGTTAAGTAAATTATTTGTTGGATTCTAGACTCTATTTGTAACTTTTGAAATTGGTTTTTCAATAATATTATTATTCCTTTTGAAATTGTTATATAAGGAATCCTTTTTCTTTGGAATAATTTTAAAAGCTTGCTTATATCCTAGTCCTCTTTTATTTGAAACCATTTGAGAATTTTCTATAATTTTAGAAAGATTTTATCTACCTTTGTTAAAATTAGAGACATTCTTAGTAATATCATCTAATTTTGTTTTAAGACTAGAAATATCTAATTCCAATATTTTAACATTAGCTTTAAGATCATGATTTTCAATTAAAAGAGCATCATTCTTTTCCTTCTAAGTTTCTATTTCTTGACTTAACATAGAAAGTTGAGATGTCGTATTAGAATAAGATTCTTGAGTAGTTTCAAGTTCTTCTTCTAAAATTTGTTTCTCATCTCTTAACATATCTACCTCAATTTCAGTCCTATTTAATTTTTCAAGAGTTTCTTTATACTTTCTTTGATGTTTCTTAGTTTGTCAAGTAATTCTGAGTTTATTTCCAATAAATCATCAAAAGTTAGATCACCCACCTCGTCATTTGTGGCCATAAGACATACGTTGGCTTGTTCCGAATCACTGTCTGAGTCACTATCTGATGATGAAGATGATTCTGAATCGTCCCAAGTGACAGAGAAAGCTTTCTTTTTGAATCTGTCTTTCTTGTGCTTATATTTGTCTCTCTTTCGATCAGGACAGTCTTTCTTGATGTGACCTTTCTTATGACATTCATAACATTCTAGAGCAGAAGATGATGGTTTGTTGTTATTGTTGCTGGAGCAGTTCTTGTTGTTTCTGAATTTGTTGCTCTTTTTGAATTTCAAAAACTTTTTGAAATTTTTAGCAATGAACGCCATATCTTCCTCATCTAAATCTGATTCATCCTTTTCTTCTTGGAATGCTATATTCTTCTTATCTTGAGACTGTACTAATTTTGCTTGGAGATTAACTTCATAAGACATTAGATTTCCAATCAATTCCTCTGGTTTAATGGTTGAAATGTCGTTAGCTTCTTCGATCGCTAAGACTTTTCGTTCCCACTCATCCGTTAGAGAGTTGAGGATTTTTGAAACAATATCAAAGTCTGTATATGTTTCTCCTAATGCTAAAAGAGAATGATATATAACTTGGAATCTAGAGTACATTTCATTTATTGTTTCATCTTGCTTCATTTTGAAATTCTAAAAGTGATTTTTGAGCATAGAAATCTTACTCTGCTTTACTTTGTTAGTACCTTCATGTGTAATTTTAAGTGTACACCATATTTCATAAGCTGTTTTACACATGCTTACTCTATTAAATTCATTTTTGTTTAATGCACAATATAACATATTCATGGTTTTAGCATTTGCAGCAGCATCCAGTTTTTGTGTGTTAGATCATTGTGAACATTCTGTAGTAGGTATGGTATATTCAGTTTGAGTAATATTCCAGGTTTCATAACTATTAGCTTGTATATAAATTATCATCCTAGTAGCCCAATAATTAAAGTTCAATCTGTTAATAGTGGTGGTCATGCAGTAGATTGATCTTCAAGGAAACTTGTGTTAGTTACTGTGCTAGTGCTGTTTTCCATATTAAAATATCAAATAACTATGTTACGGTTATAAGATGACCTCGCTCTGATACCAAATGAAAGTGACTGTGCTATAGGATCGTGTAATATGGATGTATCTATAAATTACTTAAGCGAAATATAAACTAAGTAAGTAAATAAATAAAGTAGTAAAGTAAATGACACCGGAGATTTTTTTAACGGTTCGAACTCTCGTTCTACGTCCAGTCCTAGACTCCTTCTGGAATTAAACTAGCAACCCTCAATTAACCCGGAGGAATAGGTTTACACCACCTGAGCAACCAAACATGACTTCTACCGCCTAAGCAACCGAATAGGACTTCTACCGCCCGAGCAACCGAACAGGACTTCTACCGCTTGAGCAACCGAACAAGACTTCTTTACAAATAAAAAAAATTATCTGATCATAACATGCTTTTTAAATAGCACTGATAAGTCAATAAAGTACAATCTTCCTATAATCTTCTCATTTATGATATATAGTGTAATGTGCTTTAAGAATGTGGAAGATAAAGTGAACAACGATCAGAGATTGTATGTATTTTGAGTGCAAATGGTAAATAGAGAATAAGAGGTAAGAATTCAAGAAAACTAAAATCAGTTAAGTAAATTGTTTGTTGGATTCTAGACTCTATTTATAGAGTTTTTAGAGTTGCAATCTTAGATAAAAAAGAACGATGAAAAGGAACGGATGCAACTTTTAGAATAGAAGATGTTTCTCTTCGTTGAAGAGAAGCATCCCTTCAGAAAACTAGCCGTTATCGACAACCAGCCGTCTGAATTTTCAATTTAGCCATCTGATTTATTTTCAATTCGATACAGCAAGCAAATAGGCCATTTTTGGTCTTATTCAACTGTCTGAATGTTACCATTCAGCCGACCGAAACTACATAATAATTTATTTTTTGTTTCAGCATTCAGACGGCTGAATGGTGACATCCAGGCAACTGATTATAGCCTGCTTTGTGCATTTGCATGGTTTGTACGCGTGTCAGTGTGTATATACTATATCGGAGAGATTTTAACATATTTCTAATAATATACAGACTCTAAACAAAAGAATAACAACTTCATAGCTTTCTGAATCTGCATAAATGATTAGCACACAAGAATATTGACTTATATAGTTATCACAATCAAAACATTGAAAATCGAGGTTCTAACAATAATTTCATATACTTTTGTATTTTCTAATGCATCACATTTGTTATGAAAACAAATACCACATTATAGTTTATTTTATAATAAATATTCATAATATTCATACTAAAATAAAACCTGTCTATTTTTCTATCAACACCAAAAGAAGGTTATTAGTTCATAAATAATGTTTGGTATTATTATGAAAACAATTTTCATAAATTGATGCGACTAATAAGCGTTATATGGCATGCTCCCTCTATTTCTGCCATTACTATAATAGCATATGAAATACAAAGCTCCATTCAACCACTTAATATGGACTATTTATTTCATTTACTTTAACTGGTTTACACTCGAGAATTTTCAAATCAAATATCTCAAAATTTACAGAAATAAATCTCATAGAAAATAATTTTCTATGTGAAAATACATTGTGGAATAACAATTATATTTCTTATCCAATTTTAGGTATCAATTATTATTTTACAATTCTTGTTTTTGGTATTTCTTTATGAAGCAGAAGTGACCATTCATTCTCTACATCCCAACCATGCCTTAAGTTACAACACCCTTATATGCTCGATTTTCTTTCTAAACGGTCGAACCATTTAAAGGAAATCCTATTAAACGAACTCTTTACAAAAGTACATTTAGTCATCCTTAACTTTTAAGGATATCAAATAAATTGGACTTTAGGTAGACCGATCAAACTGATATTTCAGTGATGAATTCTTAGATCTATCTTGTAGCCTTCGGTCCCGTGTTACATTTAACACAACAATATCATTATTGTAACCAATCACATTAAATACACGATCTCACACTACAATTTACTTACATATTTCAATGAACTAATTTCATCGAGTTTTCATACAGAACAAATTATGACCATTCACCATATAACATTTATATTTGATCATATATGGATCAAATATATGTATACGTATATTGCTTTTAGAGTTCGGAACTCATTGAAGACAACACATAGTCTCGAGTTACTAAATTCGTAAGTGACCAAGTTATAAACATATGTAATGGTTGTATAATTAGGCGCTCGCATGGGTTAATATGCAATAATTTATTGGTAAGTACATTTTACATCTCTATTTATCAGTATTAATTCAGTTCATATATATTTTAATTGATAAACATTTTATCAATTATATTAATTGCACAAATTTATCGATGTAGATTATTATAACTTTATATAGCAGATGTTCCTATAATATTAGAAAGGTTAAATGTTACAATTTCATTATTCTAATAACGTTCCCACTAGTCCTTTATGTTTCTCCAAACCCTAAGACGAAACATAAATGTTACCATTGACCATGAGTTTTCTCAACAAGTCAAAGCTCCACAAACGATGGATAACTCCTTATCGGTTGTATCATATACAACTCCTAACTCGTGGTTCCTTGTCCTAATTTCATTTCGACCTTGAGTTTGCTCAACAAATCAAAAGATATTATTCACTCGTACTTACCATTTCACGACAGCCTAAGTATAGTATATGTACCTTGAGTTTTCTCAACAAATACACATAATTTTCTTACCTCGTCCGTTCAATATATTGGTAATACTTCACATGACATCTCTAGCTTGAGTTTGCTCAACAACCAGAGAGTATACAAGTAATTTTTTATTATATAAATGGTAGAGGGCAACATTTATACTAAAGATTCATAATCTTTTATATATTTAATTGAGTGATATTGTCTTATGAAATAATGTATTTATTATTAAATACCCTCGTGATTCAAGTGTTGGACATATCAAAAATCACGGAATACTACTATACGTATGTATTTATTCCTTAAGTCTAATTGGTCTCTTACTGTTCCATCTTTTATTATACATCTATATTATATGAGTTTAATTCTTGTATAGTGTTTTGTAATTTAATTAACTTATCTAATAATCTTATGTATAATCTTACATTAATTTTATTAATTAAATCTAATTTAATAAATTTAATAAATAACTAATTATCATTTTAACTAATTTTATTTTATTTATTTTAAACATTTTAAATTGAATATATGCACTATACATTTATAGTTATACACATATATCATATATGTATATGTGTATTATTTTGTTTATTAATTAAAATTTGTTTAATTGAATTTTTTTAATTAATTTTGAAAATTATATATAAATACATACATACAAACATATATACATACAAACATATATACATATATATACATACATATATATTACCTTAACATCTTAAGAAAATGTTACATATATCTGTATATATGTGTATGTATGTGTTATTTAATTTAATTAATTAACTTTTAATTAATTATTCAATTTATTAATCAAATTAATAATTTATAATTTTTGAAAATAATTATTTTATTTTCAAAACAATTTTGAAAATTATTTTATAACATTTAAAAAATCATTACTTATTTTAAATTTAACTTTTTAAATAAAAATATTATTTTATTTATTTAAAAGTTAAACTTCTAAGTTTAAAATTTTATCTTAATTTCAAAATAGATTTTGAAAACTAGCCCAAGGCCCAAATCAATTCGGGCCTTTATATTGGGGAAAATCTTTAGGCTTACCTCATCCTTTCGGGCTAGCCCAGTAGCCAAGTACAGTAGAGTACCCGATTACTCAAACCCAACCTTAGACACTGCTTATCTAAACATCCTACTATATGGGTAGACTTTAATAAGTTAGCCCTAGTACTGCTAATTTAGACTGCATAAGCTATTTGGCTCTAATACTATTATTGGAACCGGACCAGCATATAATGGGGTAAATGAGTAAATTTCAAAAAAATTATACCATTTGGATCTTATTGGCCCTATGAAGTATAAATTTATGTAGGTCTTATCTAAATTTGTTTTAAATAAAATAAATATTTTATTTAATATATATAAATAAGATATTATTTATAATTCAATTTGTATTGTATTATATGAAATGTGTGTCATATACACATGTGTGTACATGCGCGTGTAACATAATAAGATGTGTATAGTTTAACATGTCCGTATATAGATGTTGGGATTTACACTACAACAGACATCCCCTCTATGTACGTAAGTACTGTCAATATAAATATGTGTTTGTATGTGTATGTATGTGTGTGTATGTATATGTGTATGAATATGTATATATAATTTTATATATTGTAAAACAATAGTAATAATATGTAAATTTATAATATAATACATAAATTTATATATATATTATATTGACATTATATTAATGCAATAAATTGATTTTAGTGGAAATTGGTACGAAGGGCCTAATTATATGGCCCATTTTTTTTCCAGGACACGGGTTTGAAACTATTATTTTCGAGGACAATTATGTGCGGCGTGCGTCTTCATCTTCTCAAACATCTAAATATCTTCTGAAATCGATCGTGGAAATTAGGCGCGTTCGTCTTCATCTTCTCAAACAACTACGTATATTCTGAAATCTGCCGATCTTGGAAATTGGGCGCGTGCGACTTCATCTTCTCAAACAAGTACGTATCTTCTGAAATCTACCGATCGTGAAAATTAGGCGCGTGCGTCTTCATCTTCTCAAAGAACTACGTGCCTTCTGAAATATACCGATCTTGCAAATTAGGCGGTCGTGAAAATTAGACGTATCTTGTTCAATCAAAGCGGTCGTTTCTTGTGCAATTGAAGCGGTCGTGAGGCGTTAGTTTCTTCTCAAATCAAAATCGACTTTAATTGTGGGAAATCGTGAGGCGATTTTCTTCATTTGGTGAGTCTCTTTTTTATTTGCTGTTTTTCATTCTCAATTCTATTTTTTATGATGTTACTGTATGTTTCTTTTCACAGGAGGCTGTTTTCATCTATTGGAGGAAGGTTTTGTTTGATGTAGTTGGAATAATGGCTTCTGAATGGTATTGTTTTATTCTTATAACACAATCACTGTGTATTTAGCTTCGTTTGTTCTTTAGTTTGCAATTAAACTCTGATTGTTTAGATGTTTAAGAATGGTGTATCAAAATTCCATTCTGGCTCTAGTAATAATTTGGCAGCCATTGAATGTGATTATGTGTTTTAAAGACCATATTGATCTTAGTGTGTGTTTGTTATGATAATTTTTTAGCTCTTCTTTTTCACCATTAAGTATATTTTTGCAGATCATCTTTTTCACCTATGATTTTTCAACAATGTAAACTTGAATAGGTACAATCACAACGAATGTTTTTCTTCCACGTGTTCCATTGTTGTAATCAGGTTATCCCAAAGAGTGATAGTGATCTGTAAAAGATAAATTGTTTTATCTTTTTTCAAAAAGTGGTATATAAAATGATTTAAATGGTTTTATGCTATTAGTTTTTATTTAAGATCAGTTTTACATAGTTATATTTTCCACTGTTGTAATCAGGTTATCCCAAAGAGTGATAGTGATCTCTAAAAGATAAATTGTTTTATCTTTTTCAAAAAGTGGTATAAAAAATGATTTAAATAGTCTTATGCTATTAGTTTTTATTTAAGATCAGTTTCACATAGTTATATTTTTTTTTAATTTTTTTTACATTTTTTTTGCAGGTGTGATTCATCTGTTATAGTTGTGTTTGATTTCAATAACAATTGTTTTAGTGCTCGTTTTGGATTGGATGCTTCTATTTCTTATGTTAGGAATAGGATTTGGGAGCAGTGGAATAATTTTACTCCATTATGCTTTGATATTTTTTATATTCGAGAATCAAAGACTACCTTTATTGAAACGGATAGTGATCTTCAAGCTAAATTGTGTTTGTCTTGGTTTAAAAAGGAAGAATTTTTGGTTTTTTTTCTACGGCTGAAGAATGATTCAATGGATAATTTTGTTGGTGAAAGTAGCAAGTCTGGTTCAGTTGTTGGTGTTGAGTCAAGTATAATATGTTAGGTTATGATGATGATTTAGATTCTGGTTTTACTCAACAAAAGGATTTACATGAGTTGTTGAAGAAGAATTCAAATATGGAATTTTTTACTGGCGTTGGTCAACAGTTTGATTCTGCTATTGGATTCCGTAGAACAGTTAGTGCTTATTGTTTGAAGAATGGATTTAAAGTACAGTATATTAAGAATTGTAAAGAACGATTGACAGTTCGATGTGCTGTAGCTAGCTGTCCTTTTAGGATTCATGCTTCTTGCAAACTGAAGCAATTGGACCAACTATTTGTTAAAAACATTAACTTGATTCATACTTGTGGTGGTGGATTTCGTTCCCTTAGTAGTCCAACCATTAATAGTGATCTTGTGAAAAGTTTAATCGTCAATCAAATTCGTGATGAGCCAAAAAGAAAAACCAAGGATATCATTAAAAGTTTTAGAAGAGATTATGATGTGGAGCTAAGCTATTACTTTGCTTATAAGGGTAAGAAATTGGCTATGAATGATATTTTTGGTGATGAAAAGAAATCTTACAATGAATTAGTTTGGTATTTGAAGGCATTGGAAAGAAATAACCCAAATAGCTATTCAAGTATGGATGTGGATTCTGAAACAAATCAATTTGAGAGAGTTTTTGTATGTTATGAGGCATGTATATTTGGATTTAACTATTGTCGTCCTATGGTGTTTTTGGATGCTACCTTTTTGAAAGGGCGAAGTGGTATTTTGATGGCTGCCACTGCGAAAAATGGGAATCAAGGTACTGAATTTTTTTTTTGCTGTTGTATTTATGTTACATAGTACTGTTTCTTTAAGTTATTGTTCTACTGAATTTTATTGTGTACATACTGCATTTTGTTCAAGTGATTAGTCTACTGTTTCAAATATAGTGCATTTGGTTGTTTCAAAAATGAATTCAAACTGACAATTTAATTCAACTGAAAATTAATGATGATTAATGTTGGTTGTTTTTTTTATTTTTATTTTGATAGATACATAATCTAGATGTTTTATTTTTTTCAGTTTATCATGATACCTACTGCTTATGCTGGATTTACCAGAATCTGTCATATTTCAAACAATAAATGCATATATGTTTTTATCTCTAACATCTTCAATCTAGTTGCACTAGTTACAAAGTAGGTACAATTGTTCAGTGGACAGTCATGCTCTTCTTATTGTAAATTTGATCCAAAACAAATACTGTAAAAGATATAATGTTCTTTAATTTGATATACAAAATGTTACTGTATACAGGAGTTAAAAAGGATAAATGCATTTATCTTTTAATATAAAGAATTAAATAACATATTAAGCCGTCATTATATATCATAGATACTACTACATGTTGAACATATTTATCATTTTTCTCTTTATTTGAAGTTCTTACATAAGGTATACAAATGATTTAAACAGCATATAGAAAAGATAAAAGCATATATGTTTTAGATGTTTGAATATTATTCTTTGTATTGTATGCATGAATTATGTATCATATCTTTGCAATTTCTACCCTTTATGCGTAGACTACACATGTGATTGTCTACTATTAGATAAAACTGTTTCAAATATAATTTTTTTTACACAAAAAGTGAATTAATATTTTGTTGTTTCAAATGTAATACATAAACAGTGAATTATTATTTTTTAATTTTTTTTCCAGGTTTTTTCCCATTAGCAATGGCTCTTGTTCCCAAAGAAAATGAAGAGTGTTGGAGTTGGTTTTTAAAACACCTAAAGAATGCTCTCAGTTGTGATAGAATATTAACTTTTTTAAGTGATAGACACTGGGGTTTATTGTTAAGTATTCCAAAAAAATTTCCAAATAGTCATCATTCTTATTGTTTGCATCATATGCAAAATAATATTGCTAGCATTGTGAAAAGTGGAAGGGGTGTTTGGGTAGCTCATTTACTTGAGCGTTGTGCTATAGCTTCTAATCATCATGAGTTTGAAAAAGCCATGTCCAAGTACAAAGAAATTGGAGGTGCCAAAGCTATACAGTACTTGAATGATAAACCATATGATCATTGGGCTGATTTGTTTTTTCCGGGGAAGCGATATGGCGAAAATAAGTCCAATGTAGCTGAGAGTTTTAATTCTTGGATTTTGGATGAAAGAAGTTTGCCTGTTACTGCTTGTCTTGATGGAATTAGGGTAAAACTGATGATGCAAATGTCTAATCGTAGAGAAGAGGCATCAAAGTGGACTAGTGTGCTATGTCCAAAAATGGAAGCTCGTTTGTTGAAATTGAAGGAAGAAGGATTTGGGTGGAGTGTTTCTAAATCATCTAGGTATTTATTTCTATATTTTTACATGATGTTCATAGTTTCTGAAAAAAATGATAAATGCATTTATCTTTTTTCAACTTGCTATGTAGCCTGTGTTATGATTTCATTTTGTTGGTATTTATAAATTTTAAACCCCTTTGGATCTTTTGAATCTTGACAGTCGCGACATTGTAATTAACACTGTATGTAATTCTTAGCTCTTTCATTATTTTTGTCTGGATGAGTCTGTACATTTTACTTATGGTATATTAGTTCTTGACTTGGACAATCCTGTTGATATTTTTGGAAAAGTCAAATCTGGTGCATCAAGGGAATGTTTTTAGTCAATTCCACTTAATCAGTGGATGCCTTACCCATTGAAATCACTGTCAAGGTTTACTGGTTTTAATTCTTACTATAACCTTTATGCTTTCTTTTTTCTAGATTGGTTATCATTTTTTTTAAAAAGAAAGTCAAAATCAAAATTTACATAAGATATACTTTCTCTAAAGAATATGAACAGTATGCCTGTTGTTATTTGTTTTGGTTTATGAGTCTTATTTTTCACTATTAGTTCTATGCACATGAATTGGGTCTTATTTATTAGATAGATTAGAGAGAATATATATAGTGCTAATAATCATTTTTTGGAAATGCAATCTGTGTACATATTTTAACTGTTTTTAATTTTACATTTTGTAGGTATATTTTTGAAGTTCATTCTCCAACATCTCAAAAGGTTGATCTTAAAAATCGCATTTGCAGTTGCAATCAATGGAAAGTGACAGGTTTTCCTTGTGCGCATGCTTTGAAGTGTATTTCTTTAACCAGAAATTCTGTTTATGAATATATTGAGAATTACTTTACTGCTGAGTATTATCGAGCTTCATATTCACATTTGATCAATCCTATTCCAACTTTTGATAAGGAAGCAATTGAAGCTGAAGAATCATCTATTGTTCTTCCTCCTAAGCCTGTTCGTGGAGCTGGTAGGCCTAGGATGAATAGGATTGAAGGGGCTGACTTTCATGCTAAGCAAAACAGATGTGGAAAGTGTAAAAAACAAGGACATAATAGAAGAGGATGTTCTTTGAATATTTGAGTTGATTGTTTTAGTCCAATGTATTTGATTGGTTGTTCTATAAATACTCTGACTTGAATAATTGAGTTGATTGTATTAGTCCAGTGTATTTGATTGATTGGTTGTTCTATGAATACTTTGACTTTAATAATTGAGTTGATTGTATTAGTGCAGTGTATTTGATTGATTGGTTGTTCTATGAATACTTTGACTTGAATATTTGGATTATTGCATATGTTGAATTGGATATAATCTGATTTTGATTACTTTTGGTTGTATGCAATTGTTTATGAGTTTCTGCTTTTCTGGTAGGCACTGTGATGGTTGTCGGTAGGTAGTCAGTGTGGAATTGGTAAGATGATGGTTAGTGAAGAAGAATTGTGGGTTGTGGCTTCTCTGACAGTGTTGAGTGTGGAATGTTGCTGCAGTTTGTATTGAATGAAACAGTGGTGTAGTAGTATTTGCTTGTATGGTCAGAGAACTGTGAAGTTTATAGGTTGTGAATGGTTTGGGATGGAAGTATGGTTAGTAAGTGAAGTATGACAGAGTGGTATTTGGACTTTTGTAAAGGAGGAGGTGTTGTAGTTAAGAAGTGAGATAGTGGAGGTTGGCAGTGAAGTAAGTAGTAGTCAGAGGCACTTGAAGTTGTGAATGATGAAGGTGGTAGTTACTCTTCTAACAGGAAATGGAAAGTATGGAAGAACTATTGTTTGCAATTGTTCTGTTTAAAAAGATAAATTGATATATCATTGGCCTCAAACAAGCTTAGGACCAAGTATATTTTGCGGTTATTGATTTAAATTTTCTTTGTGCAGAAATATTTGTTCAATTTTGTTTGTGCAGAAATATTTGTTCAATTTTGTTTGTGCAGAAATATTTGTTGATTTTTCATAACGGTGGAATACCTATCCATCTCCAATAGTTATTTATCTTTTTGTAATAACTTCTTTTTTCAAGAGAGCAGTATTCAACCAGCATTCCTTCTTCCCATTCTCACGCATCATCACTTTCATCATTCATTTCCACTAACATCTACCCTTATGCCTACAACTGACCAACCTTGCACTTGCCACAACCTAAAATAGCTCACAGGACTTCCATCACCTCTCACTGCACTGCAACTCCAATCACTATCTTCAAACTTCTGTCATTTGATATAAAACATCCTCAACACCAACAGAAACGACCTTTATAACCTGAAATTCACAGCAACCATCAACACTAACTACATAGCACTTCCATCCACACTATCTTCCTCATCCTAGCAAATTACTTAACATCACAGTAACCTTCACATTACACAACACACTCTGTATTATACGGCCCAATTTTTTTCTAGGACACAACATGAATGTATAGTCAGATTAAAAGGTGACAGTGCAAACAAGTGCACAGCATACACATAAACAAACTCAAGTCTACAACATCTGTAAGTAGGTTTTACAATTCAAATAATATGGCCTAAGTCAACCATTACAAATTCATCAGTCAAATAAAATTTTAACAAATGTATGATAAAAGGACTGTTAGACATCAAAGAATTTGTTGCTATCATTGTCAGTTCACATCTTTTGTTGCTGAAGCTGAACTGCATAATTTTTCAATTGTCCAGCAGTATGGTTCATCAGAGAGAATTTGTGCAGTTATCTGTGCTCTAAATGCGTTTACTTGTTCTAGACTGATTTTTGATGTTGTGTCCATTCCTTGTGCTAACTTTTGGATAAACATCATTACGAAAATTCCACAGTCGAACCTGCATTTTTTAAAATTTTAGTTATTGTGTAACATTCATCGTTGTATAAAAATCTCCAGTATCAGTGATTATGAAAATATAACTAAACATGTACTTATATCCATTACATCAAAAGATAAATGCTTCTATCTTTTTTAATAGTTGAATAAAGTAAGATCTGACACTTAATATTTTATGAAGAACTCTTTAATTAATTTCATTTAACAATAAACCAGCTCCAAAACAACAAACAACTTATATCATTTACATAAAAACATAAATGCTTTTATCTTTTCTATGTAATAACTAATATCATGAGAAAAACATCAAATACCTTGAATGCATTAGTTAATGTACCATTTGTATCAGTGATTATGAAAATATAACTGAAAATGTACTTAAATCCTAGGTAAACATTTTTAATCAGTGATTATGAAAATTACCCGTTGCTTTGTTGAGCACAGTTAATATTTTTAATCAATGAAGACTTTCCCAGAATTGTTTTCTCGCCTACGTCCTGTAAGTCTTTATTGATTTTGTTTACCGCTTCTTTCTGCCAAATATATATATATATATATATAAATATATAATTTTTTTTAATAATAATGATAAATCTATTTATCTTTTTTACTTTCAGTGTATTTTACTTACCACATTAATAGCAAACCTTGAATGTCCACTTCTTAATGTCTTAGATCTTGTGGTCAAGTGTAGAGAATCATAATGGTTCCATGAACATGATTCCACTACTAGCTCTAGCAAGCTCCAATGTCCGTTGCCATGTATAGGAAATAATATATTGCAACATAATGGATTTAGAAGTGCTTGTTTAATAAAAGGATTAAACATATTTTTTTTGATCTTTTCCAGGTTTCCATCTGTTGCGCTTTTCTGTTAAAAAATAATTTCAAAAAATTTATTATAGAAACAAATTAAAGTTTACATTATAGTACACTTACTGTCATTGTTGTGTTCACATATATAATGCTAGAACTTTGTTCTAAAATTTTTGTTTTTCTGAACCAAAACCAATCAATAACCTACATTTCCAAAAAAAAATATGGATTAAGAATAGATTTTATAATGAAGCAAAGAAAAGAATTTATAATGACGCAAAGTATAGTTTTTTGTACTTACTTGACCAGAAATATATTCTCCATAGAGAAGTTCTTCTATCATACTTTTTGTGATGGTGATGAAGTTTTCATCGTCACAAGTAAATGCTTCATCACTAAAAAATTAAGATTAGTATGTTCTGTGTTGTAATGCACTTACAGTATAAAAGAAAATTAATTAAGATTGGTATACTGAAAAAGTAAGATTAGTATGTAATGAAATATTTTTTAACAAAAGAAAATAACAATAGTACATACTGTACAGGAATTTTATGAATTGTCATACTGTCATACTGTACAGGAATTTTATGAATTGTACATAAAACAGCTGACAGTACATTAAAAAGATATTTTGTTTTATCTTTTTTTAGTTGTCACTTGGATTATTAACTAAAATACAGTGCATTAAAAAAAGTAAGGTTGCAAATAAAAATACTTTGTGCTGACAATAATAGGTGCTTAAATAACTTTTTTTATCTTCATGAACATCAACCAGCAAACTATTCATCACCAAAAATTTCTTTTTTTTCTTCAGATTTTAATAAATTTCAACAGCCTTGGATTGTCGATGATACAACCCAACTACTTGATAGAATGACTCAATTTGGCAATTTTTAAGTTAAACTGAGTCAATCCATCAAGTCGCTGTGTAGTACACCAACAATACAAGGTTGTTTATTGAATGGCACAAGTGACAAATTGTTTATTAACTCTGATTAAACCATAACTTAAAAAGTTTACGCATTATCGGATGTTTATTGAATGGCACTACCAAAGATGACAATGTTAAAATGTTTGCATATTATGACATGGTTAAAATGGTTGACAAATTTGTGACTTGTACATTAAACATATGACAGTACATACAAAAGATAATCAGTTTTATCTTTTTTTAATTGTCACTTTCAATATTAACTAAAGGATGGTACAGATCTACCATAAGTTAAACAAATATTAATAACAGGTTTAAGAAAAATATATTGTCATACTCTACAGGAATTTTATGAATTGTACATAAAACAGCTGACAGTGCATTAAAAAGATATTTTGTTTTATCTTTTTTTAGTTGTCACTTGGATTATTAACTAAAGTACAGTGCATTAAAAAAAGTAAGGTTGCAAATAAAAATACTTGGTGCTTACAATAATAGGTGCTTAAATAACTTTTTTCATCTTCATGAACATCAACCAGCAAACTATTCATCACCAAAAATTTCTTTTTTTTCTTCAGATTTTAATAAATTTCAACAGCCTTGGATTGTCGATGATACAACCCAACTACTTGATAGAATGACTCAATTTGGCAATTTTTAAGTTAAACTGAGTCAATCCATCAAGTCGCTGTGTAGTACACCAACAATACAAGGTTGTTTATTGAATGGCACAAGTGACAAATTGTTTATTAACTCTGATTAAACCATAACTTAAAAAGTTTACACATTATCGGATGTTTATTGAATGGCACTACCAAAGATGACAATGTTAAAATGTTTGCATATTATGACATGGTTAAAATGGTTGACAAATTTGTGACTTGTACATTAAACATATGACAGTACATACAAAAGATAATCAGTTTTATCTTTTTTTAATTGTCACCTTCAATATTAACTAAAGGATGGTACAGATCTACCATATGTTAACCAAATATTAATAACAGGTTTAAGAAAAATATATTGTCATACTCTACAGGAATTTTATGAATTGTACATAAAACAGCTGACAGTGCATTAAAAAGAAAAGAGAAATGCTAATGGCCCAGTTTTGTCCTTAAAAATAATTAGTTTCAACTTGAGTCCCAGGTTCCCCAATTGATTGCCCCGCAATAATACCTACATCTTCCCCCAATTCAACCAGATCGCCGTGAGTGGAACTTCTACAATAACATAATTCAATTGAGTCAAAAGTAGTTTAGTTACTTACTTGTTTCGTCCAAGAATTTTGAAAAAATTTTTGACAATTTCTTTTTTTTCTTCGGTAAGATATTCGAGCAGTGGACATTTGTCAACATTCTTTGGCTTCTTCTTCTTTTTTGGTTCTTTTAGGACAATATCTTCAACAACAATTGGATTTTCAGAAGCAATTTCTTGAGCAGGCTCTTTCAGACTGTCAGATTTTAAACTATCTTGTGTCTGCTTTTCTAGTATGAAATCTTGAGTTTGCATAATATCAAAAGTTGGAAAATTAGCAGAATTGTTTATGTGAATCATACCAACAATTTTTTTTTTACCTTTTTGAGCTTCAGTTTTTTTGTTCAAATTATCTTTTTCCTCCACTTCATGCTTTTCTAAATTTTCCAATTTCTGAAGCTTCATTTCAAGAATTTGGATTCTATTTTCAGCTGCTTCTCTTAAACATCTTTCCTCCTTTAATTGTTCTTCAACCTTTTTCATCTCAGAGCACAAAAAATTGACTTTTGATTGTAGCTCCATTATGTTATCAGCAGATTCCTTTTCAGATTTTCTCAAGCTTGTGTCTTGCTGGTACTCATCTAATTTCCTTTTGTTGTTTCGGTCTACTTCCACTTCAATAGCTTTTATTTTTTTGGAAAGAATATTTTTTTCTTCTTTTGTTACATCTGCAAAAAAATTTAAAATCTGCAATGAATAAATTTAAAGTTAAGCTTTCATATATATTGTCATTGAAGTACTAGACAAGTTAAGCTTGCACATTAAACATATGACTACTAACATTCTACAAAATTGCTTTCGAAAAAATCAAAAAAAATGTACAGTTAAAAAATAGCATACTTTGTCATTGTCAACCTCAGTGAGGTCCAAATCTTTCAATTTCGATAAATCCCATTTTCCCATTCTTGGGATTTTTGTTTGCAGATTTTCCTTCTCAGCAACTATTTGTGTTCGTTCACAAATCCAATACTGCAAGAAAAAGATAAAAGCATTTATATTTTTGTATTAAATATAAATTTGAATATATTTACATTTAGTTAAAATTATGAAAGCATACCAGTAACACCATAGTGCAGCCTGGTGTACTTCTAGGGTCAGCATGATACTTTTTAACATTTTTCAACACATTTTCACATATCGCTCGCGGCCAAGAAATTGAATTTAATTTTTTTAAGTTCAGCAACTTCGGCAAGAATCCCCATTGCATGTAGCTTTGGTTGTTTGGAAATAGGAAAGTTATAACTAGCAGCAACAACAACAATTTCACTATATCTTCATTTCCTTTTTCTTCTTCTAACAGTGTATTCAGTCTTTTAGTTACTGTTTTTTGGCTAATTATGTCTTCTTCTTCAAAATTGGCAGTTAAAAAATTAGAGAAACTTTCCATGGCTAAGGCTTTGTTAGAAGCTGGTATAGGAAACAAGTCCTCTCCAGCTATTGGCATTCCAAAAATTAGACTGACTTCTTCAGGAGTAATTTTGAGTAATTTGTTTCCAATTGTGAAAGCATTTTCTTTTTCATTAAAAGAAGTAATGATATCATCTAAATTTGAAGCACTTTTCCTCAAATCTTGTCTTGTTATTGAATCACTAAGAAAAACGTTGAAGAAATTTTTGAAAGGCGTTTTTTCTAAAAAAGCTTTTGCTTCCGGTGAAAGAATGTGTTTCTCCTTTATAATTGACATCACCTTATACACTGCATCCAAATTACATCTATAAGTACCTGTGTACTGCCTTTTTTGCTTCTTATCTATTTTCTTAATTTCATACTGATCTATATCATCTAAATCAGTACTGTCTTCTGCTAGTTGCTGTGAAAACGTTTTTTCATCATCAGATATGAAGTCTTCTTTTTCATTCACATCAGGTAATTCTTGTGTTGGTGCACTTTGATTCTATATTTAGGAAAATCAAAAAATAAATTAGAAGGTAAAAATAACAAGATTATCAAAAAAATATCTTACTACACAAAAATTTGAATAAAATGATAATATGTTTTATCATTTACATTATTTTGTATTTTTTTGAGGTTAAGATAATTTTTAGTACATAAAGTACCTCTATTTAAAAAAATAAAAGATAAAGCACTTTTTTAGTATATAAAGTTTTTTTAAAAAAAAACAAAAGTATAAATTGAATCCAATAGGTTTTATTGTAAAGAACAAATGTTTGAATTTTTTTTAGACCTATTTCAATCATCACAGTTTGAAAATTTCGCATTCTCTAATTTATAATTTAGACCAATGAAAGATAAATGAACATTCACAACTGAAAACCAACAAAATTTATTTGATGAAATGAAAATTTACAATTAGAAAGTTTCAAAGTATATAAAGATAATGTGTTTTATCTTCATCATCACAATAGCCTTGAAGTAATTACATGTACAACATGTATGAATGCAACATGAAAGCTACAACATCAATGAATATTCAGATTCAAAAGTGACAGTGCAAACAAGTGCACAACATACACAAACAAATGCACCATAAAAACAACTCAACATCAATGAAAATGAAGTAACCAAACCTGACTGAAGTGTTCGAACATTACATATATACATGTATGAAACATCAAGTGAATTTGCAACATCATACACATTGAAACCAGAGTCCAATGCAGACATGTCGACAAGATGAGAATGCAAGTGCAGACAAGCTAGATGATAACTGACTGCAAATAAAGCAACAAGTCAAGTCAATGCACATCAACCCAATACAAAATATATGAAGTGAATGCAGAAACACACACACACACACATGTATACGTAAATGTAGTGACAGAATAGCAGACTAACCAAGGTAAACAATGTAAGCTCAAAAAATTTAGGTATTTTTTTATTTAAAATATGGAATATAGATTCCAATTTATTACGTATATACAAAATGAAGATTAGAATTAAATATTATGGGAAACATAAGTATGAAAATAATTACCAATGGAGTTGTAAATGGTGATGGTCTTTGGTTGTGTTCATCACAAAATGGACTGGAAATAGGTCTTATATTTATGCATTAGGTTCCACCTTCGTTTATGAATATGCAAGTTGTTTTTCGAATGAATATCTTCGACTTAGAAGACCTTGTATGCATTTTTACGCTGCATAAAAAATGTCATATATAATGAAATGTTAGACAGAGTAAAGAACTATTAATTAATATCATTTAACAATAAACCAGCTCCAAAACAACAAACAACTTAAACCATTTACATAAAAACATAAATGCTTTTATCAATTTTACCTAGGGTTTAACATATCTGTATATTATATGTAGTAACTAATATCATGAGAAAAACATCAAATACCTTGCATGCATTAGATAATGTACCATTTGTATCAATGATTATGAACATATAACTCAAAAATGTACGTAAATCCTTTACATCAGAAGATAAATGCTTCTATCTTTTTAAATAGTTGAATAAAGTAAGATCTGACGCTTACTATTTTACGAAGAAATCATTAATTAATATCATTTAACAATAAACCAGCTCCAAAACAACAAACAACTTAAATGCTTTTATCTTTTTTACCTAGGGTTTAACATATCTGTATATTATATGTAGTAACTAATATCATGAGAAAAACATCAAATACCTTGCATGCATTAGATAATGTACCATTTGTATCAGTGATTATGAAAATATAACTCAATAATGTACGTAAATCCTTTACATCAGAAGATAAATGCTTCTATCTTTTTAAATAGTTGAATAAAGTAAGATCTGACGCTTACTATTTTACGAAGAACTCGTTAATTAATATCATTTAACAATAAACCAGCTCCAAAACATGTACCTAAATCGTTTACATAAAAAAAATAGTACATACTTGTAGAGAAATCGATGAAGAAAAATTGGTGTTTAACTGAATAATGGCAGAAATCTTCGATCACAAATTGTCTAGTCGTTTAGAAAACTCTACTTTTCGATTTTAGATTTTGATTTTGTTTTATTGGGTTCTGAAAATGGAAAAGGAACGAGAGAAAAAGTAACGGAATGGAGGGATAAAGTAACAGACGTAACGTGTATTAACTTTGGTCCTAGAAATAATTATTTTAAACTTGTGTCCTAGAAACTTATTGTTTGATGGAAAGAGGCCCTTATGGTAAAATTCCCCTTGATTTTAAGTGTTTATATAAATTTTAAAATAATATTAAGTGTAATATAATAAATAAATTTTAAATGCATACACAAACATAAAATATTTCTAAAATATAATGTAATATATTATTGAAATAGTTGTTTATTTTTAATTTAAACGTATATATTAAATTAAAGTTTAAATGTTTGATACACACACACACACGCACGCACACACATGTATGTATAATATAGATAAATAAATAAATATAATATGTTTAGTAAAGTTTTAATTAAATTTAGTGTATACAATTAAATTAGCTTTCGACCATACCTGGAGTTTTTTTAATTTAATTTCTTTACATCTATATTTCTGTATGAAAATATGATTAAAATTAAAAAAAATTAAAATTAAAAAGCATTTTCAAGAACTTAAATCTTATTTTGTAGTAATTATAAGTACATCATATATTTTATATGTAAGTATTTATACGTATATGAATTTAATTTTAAATAAAAGATATAATCATTTATTATAATTTAAAATAAATAAATATATATATACATAAATAAAATTTATTTTAACGCTATATATATAATAAAATAAAAACATACCATTTATGTTTGTATATATTATATTAATTTTAATCCTTGCATTAAAATAAATTTAATATTATATTTTAATTGATTTTTTAAATACCTGGTCATGGGCTCATATGTGTGACATACACATAATTTTATTTATTTATTTAGATAAACATATATACATATGTAATCCAACCTATGGTGATAGCAGTGATGTATGTAAATTTGTGGTATCGAACTACTACTAAAACATATATGGCATTATAATAAATATATACATTATATATAAATGGTAGTTGAGTATATACCTTTGCCTATGCTTAGATAGAACATCTCGCTACGTTGGATCTAAACTTCTTGAATTAAACTCTGCATCCAGAAGATGCTACCTTTTCAAATGCAACCATCACCAATAAAAATTTTGAGGTATATCGAGGGATATAGCCAGCCTAATCTAGTCTTAGATGAGAGATTAAAAAAAATAAAAGTGAGAGTTAGAAAGCTTAAATAAAGGAAAAACCAAGGAGAAAAATATGGATCCAAATCCCTATTTTTCTCTTACCAATTCTCCCTTTTTTAATTCAAACCTAACCCCTACCTTTTTTCCATCTAATGGCTAACCTCCCTTAGCCTATGCATGGCCGACTATTACAAACCCCATATGAGCCTCAAAAATGTTTCAAAGCCGAACAATATTTAACACACTTAAATCCAATTTAAATGTGTGTCGATATCATATATCGATAAGTGTATTTATGACTATTTTATATAGTTTTTAATATTATTTAATACACATCAAATAAAATTTTATAGTTAATATTTCATAAATAATAATTAGTTTATAACAATTATAATTTAATCAAATCGGGCGGTAATTGGAGTATTCAACATTTCGGTTGTGTGACTCTTGGGTGTAAATTTGATCAGCGATTAATATCTAACAATGCGAATATTAACGTTCACATGTCACTTAGCAGGTGGTGTGACATTATGGCCAAATTTATCGCTTGTTCGGCATCGATAAAGTCAAATTTTATATTATTAAGCGTTACCCAGTAGTAACAATCATTTACACCAGTTCTCTTCGTCAAAACTGTATCACTTAGGACTTATGGAATTTGGTAATGATCAAAATTCCAATATCATCCATATTCAACTTTATAGTATAAACACAAAGTCCTTGGTTCAACAATAACAGTTATTATTAACCATACTACTCTGGCTAGAGACTTTGAGTTGACTTTGGTTGACCATGATACTAACCTCATATAACCGAGGAGAGGAATCCTCTATTGAATAGTGTTTCACTTTCAATGCTTACACTCGACCCAATTATAGTCGTTCGATAAACGTCGTGCCACAATTTAACTATAATCAAAGCGGAGCTTCCACATTGAAGGTCAATAGTATTCTCAAGTCAAGGGAACTATTAATATGTAACCCCTCAATTATATTAACCAACAGAAAACTATCGAGTGAGCCATTCCATGGTTATCTAATAACTATCAACACGTCACACCTTGTTGCCCATGGCAGCCATGAGTAATACACTGCCCAACATTTGGAGAGCAATACATACTCTAGTCTCAACAAATGTATCGATATCCAATCACGATACATCTTGACTAGGAATATTTAAAATGATACATTTATTTTATTGTAATAAATCACTCATAATTACAACACATTGTAACTACTATCATAAAACATATGATTTATGGATTTTCTATTAAATATGCTTTTAATTAAATTAGTTAATCGATATGACATATTATATCAAGTATATAATGGAAATAGACACCTTTTATTTCGAACAAGATTGGTTATCGAGTTAGATATATGTAACAAATTACATAATTTCTCCTATGGCATACCTGCAACTTTATCATCAAATATAAAGATTGGTCTTGAGTATGTCCGCTTCTACAATGTTGAAGGAAAATACAAAGCCGAAGTAAAGTACAAAAAGAACAAAGAAAATGGATCGTCGATCTACCAGTCGATACCGATTCATTTTAATTATGATATTTCGTGTTCTTAAATATTCCCTTACTGAAACTTTGGATTTGAAGGCGTTAACTTATTCAAACCGACTCCAACGATCTTGATGGAGGATTTTTCCTATAAATACCAAGCTTATTGCAACTAGGAGGCGGTCTTTTGATTGTTTACTGATTTTTGCATAGATACTACGTCTAATTCAAACTCAATCAATTTGAATCATAGTCTTATATTAATCTGATTGTAATTGAAAAATTAATCAATAGTAAGATTGAGTGGACGAATGCTTAAGATTCGAGCTAAACTACTTTAAAATTGTAAACTTTTCTCTTTATTTTGATTCCTTCATTTTAATTTTTGTTCTCCTTGAATTGGGGGTGATTGCCCATATTTTGAGAAAATATTTTTGGTGCTTTCACTAAGAATGATTATTCTCGAGCTTGGATCTTTTCTTTCACTTTGGATTTGAATAAGTTTAAAATCAAGATCAAGGGTTTTTTTTATGTAGGTCTGTTGTTTACTTGGATATGAAGGAGTCTATTATCAGATCTAAGGAGTGATAGCTATACGGAAGGAGAAACCCACTACATCTAGAGTTTTCATCGATGGAGATAATGAAGGCTCATAGCATGAAGAAGAAACAAATCAACTAACTCATGTAGAGACTTCAAGTGCACTGGAGATGGTAACTAAGGTAGAGTTGGATTGCATGACGGAAGAAATGAATAAGAAAATGATGGGGAGTTAGATGGCCATCATGAATGAGATGAAGAAGAGTTCTCCTATGATGTCCCAACCATCTCAAAGGTGTAGGTAGAGTCATAGAGATTCGTCATCTGCCAACTCCGATGAAGAAAGTTCATCTTCATCAAATCGAATTCGAAGGGATGGCATGATAAAGATGACGAGGAATGATGCAGAGGCGTCGAGGACAGAAGTTGTGGAAGCTAGAACAATTGCCCCATGGCCAACATCGATCAGTATCGATAGATCCCAAAAATTCGGTACTGATTGGTCTGAAAAGTTGGCTTTGAGCGACTCCAACGACAATCTTCAAGATTTAATGCTAGTAGAGATGGAAAAATTACTGGTATTCAATTTCAGTGAGTTTCTTAACGTTTTATGTTATGGCGATCGAGTTATAACTCAGTAAATTCTTCTGCATGATTCCAACTGGTTACTGTAGGCATCATCATTTACTCGTATTTAGCATGGGAATCAAATAAAGACGTAAATGTCCTTAATATAGTTGAATGGTAGTCTGATATTCAATCAATCGAGTGGTAACCAGGGAAGATTGGAGAGGTTAAACGATCTTTATATGTCATATTAGTGGATCAAATATTGGAGGTAGAACACAACATTAGATTGTAAATGCATGCCAATGTTGTTTCTTACTGTTATCTCAATATTTTGTATGTTTATCCTATTTAGAGATCTTGGCTTCAGGTAGATCCCACATGGGTTGCAATTATGTTGTAATATGAAACATGTATAGATGACATGGGTTATGTAACATTCACCATAGAGTAGTTGTCGTCGATGCACTATATCATTGTGGACTAACTCGACAGACACAGGTGACGCATATTAAGGTTGTTAAGTGCGGTATTAGTCCACAACGATATTTTATCAACATATTAATACTTTATGCTTGGTAATAAATCTCACATGCAACCATATTTCTGATCTTCTATATGTTTCCTTTAAGTATTTACCATTTGATAGGTTGACAGGATACTATGGTAGTGCTTTGTGCATGGGTAATAATGGTGATAACTTGGTAGAGTTATTTCATTATGTTATCTACTATTTAAGTATTATGTATATATGTTGAACCACTTGTGTATGATAGTGATATTGTTGAGTTGATGTATTGACACGTATGACAATTATCTAGTATTGATCAAATATTATAGCTATATATATTGTATTATATTGTTATTCGTCTTTTTAACCAAGCAAACATTCAAATGAATCTGGATGTCACGTCAAAGACGAAGCGATTCACAGACTTGGGAATATGCTTGGAGGAACCATAGAAGTGGACTCAAGAAGTTGGAGAAAAATAGGAGCTAAGGACAGAAGTCGGTATTGAGCTGAACTACTCGGTATCAAGTGCTTTTTCGGCCTCTTATGAGGCCCCAGAGATATGAATTGATGGATTATGACTTGAGTGATCATCTTAGGTACATTTCTCAACGAATAGACGAATAACTACAAGGAATTTCTAAAGGAAAGGAGATAAGTACAAGTGATATTAGAATCTCTCGGATTAAGGAAATGTACTTGCAACATAATGGATCGGAGATAAAAGACCAAAGGAGGGAACAAGGAGTGATTCCCCATCCAAGAAGCAAGTCGGTGCCTACCACTTCTGGTCGGTATCGAGTTATTTTTACAGCTCTAAGGACTCCATCTTCCCCCTCTACTTTTTTTGATCTGAAGTAAGACTTAGCATATTGCGATATGTTGACTCCACTGGATGATTTTCCTATAGATACAACACATATGACACTTGGAAAAGGCCTTTTGGCACTTTGCTTTCTTTATCTTCTATCTCTCCTCAACATAGTTAGTTAGGAAGCTATTTTTGGCTATTCTAGTCTGTTAGATCTGCCAAACCCTTTTACTAGTGACTATAAATCCATGATCAATAACAAAAGAGTGGACATAGAACATAAATTTATTGAACCACTATAAAATTTTGGTGTTCTCTCTATTTATTTACGGTTTTCTGTTTAGATATCATTTTATTTTGGGTTACTTTAAGTGTTGTGACATTTTTAAACTCAATATTTTGGAGCTTTCATTGAGAAAGGAGATTCTCAGGTGTAGATCTAGCTTTCTATTTTAGATTGGGAGTGTCCAAAGGTTAGATCTAGAAGATTTTCATTAAGGAACTTGAAGAATTTGCATACATCAATCAATGGCACTTAGAAGATGTGGAAGATCATCTAGAGCAGTGGCTGAAGTAGATGTAGGAGATTCTCATTGCATGGAGGTTGGCAATGATCAGCAGGGGTTACAAGGACGATCTACTCCTTGTGAAATGGTTACTAGATTAAAATTTGACAAGATGATGTAGGAGTGAATTGGAAAACGGCTGATAGTCAGAAGGCTTTATAAGAAAAGATGAATGCTAGCATAACTTTGCTGACCTAGAAGTCGCAGAGAACCAGGAGGAGCAGGAGCGAAATTTCACCTACCGAACCTGAAGAAGATAACTTATATGTTTATGGTCAAAACAGAAGGGATGGAAAACATAACCAGAAGGAAAAGGCTATTAGGTAAATATGAGGAGTTACTGAAGGAAGCAGGAAGGCTCCCTCTAAATGGATTCAACTCGGTATCGACCATAATCAGGTCGGTATAGAGAAGAATCTTGGACACTTAGGGGGACCAGGAGCAAAGGCCTTTTATTTGTCTAATTTAGAGGATGATTTGCACCATGATGGTGATGATTTTAACCTGGATGTTGGTGTTCGAGATTTTGGTATGCAGACAACCACTGCGGAGCCGAACAAGCATCGGAGAAGATATGAAGGAGTGGTTCTCCCAAAGGCTGGAGAACCTAGAACCTAGATGTCAACGAGCAAACCAAGATCGTTTGCAGAGTCAAACACTCGATGCAGCTTCTGATAGTCGACCTTCAAAATTGCAAGCTAGTGAGGAGTACATAGTGGATATGGTTATGTGGTTGGTGGAAGAAAACAAATAGAGAAAGAATAAGGAATGGGGTTCGACACCAAGTAGAACTCTATTCATGGAGAATATTCTAAGGAAGGAGTATCCTAGGAGGTTTAAGATGCTAATGATGTCAACGTACAATGGGACTGCCGATCTCAAGCAACACTTATTTAAGTATTAATGGCACATGGATGGTGCTAGGGTAATGGATGTAGTTAGGTGTATATATTTTCCTATTTTTCTTGAAGATGTTACATCGATGTGGTTTACTCGGTTGTGACGAAATCCATATCTACTTTTGATGAGTTGGCAAAGAAATTTTTGGAGCAGTTTAGGCATCACAGCGAGCGACCTAAGGATGTAATGTCCTTGCCGAGCCTTCTCAAGGACCTAAGGAGTCATTGAAGGGGTTTTAGAAAAGGTTTAACATTGCAGTAACGAAGTTAACGATCCGAATGAGGATTTAGTATTTATGGCTTTGGACCAAAGCATATAGAGGATTTAGCATTTATGGCTTTGGTCCGAAGCATACATCTGGACGTGGACTTTGAAAAATGGTTGAAAATGAAGCGGCTAACGGCTATTGTAACAACCCGCATATTTTACGATTAAATATTTAAATGTTTTATTTAGATATAGCATCGTTAGTTGGATTAAATTCTAAAATGTGACTTTTTGTAAATAGTCGAATCCAGACTCAAAACCACTTCCATTGAGTTTAAAACGACGTTTACAACTTGTTTAAGTACAAACATCGATATGTTTGGAGTTTATTAGGATTTTGGTATTTTCATTTGGGCTTTGGGTTGTGTTCTAGCCCATTAACCCAACAATCTGACCCAAACTCTTCTACCAAATACCCTAACTCCTCTCCCATTTATTCATTCTACTCATAATAATTCCTAACGCTCAAGCTAAATGAAAAATGGGGGAAAGAAAGGAGAATAGAAATTCCTAAGCCCTAGTTCTCTTAGGAAATTCAAATTCAAGTTCCAGAATAAAGGAGAAGCTTGGGTTAGCATCATCTTCATCTTCTCCATCTCAATCCCTCTTCAATTCTTGATTTTTCCTATAACCTAACTTAGGAAAAACTTTGCATTTGATAATAGATTGAAGATTCTAGAGGTTTAATGAAGAGGAATTGGTCTAAGCTTGTTTTAGAGCTTCTCATTTCTTGTTTTTGAATTTAAAGGTGAGTTCTTGAACTCACATCTATGTCTATAGCTTTCATTATTGTTATATATGAATTCCTAACATCTATTTCATGTTTAATTCCTTTCGATTTGAATTGGTTTGGCGAATTTTCCAATTTTGGTATTTTGAAGTCAAAATCTTTAAAGATCCAATCTTGGATGTTTGGACATGTTATTTGGGGTGTATCGAAGAGCCTATAGGGTTGGGTTGTCGCTTGGCTTAAATCCCTAGCCTCCATCGCTCGTCTGATCGCCTCCGAATTGATTTGGCCATCAATGGCCTAGGAAAATTTCTACCCAGCTCAGGCAACTAGACGTCTGGTTGAAAATTCCAAACGTCTGTAGGGGCTTCTGAGGAAAAAAAATGTAAACGAAAGTAAATTTCCAGAGCCCAGGACCAGACGTTTGGTTAAACCAAACCAGACGTCTGGGAGGCTTTAGCAAATAAAAAGAAAAAGGAGAAAGAAATTAAAAATATCCAGAACCCAGGCTCAGACGTCTGGTTAAAACCAACCAGACGTCTGGTCCTATGAAATTTTGCCTATTTTCGTATTTTTGAGTGGATTTCCATTTTTCTATCGATTTATGATGATCCGATTAGTTATTGTCATTCATTATCGACTTTGATGATTTCTTTTCTGCATTTTTGGGAATATCCATTTGATGGATTTGATATCGATGTTCATGGTTTTAATTCACGTCGTCGAATGTGGATTTTTGGTGATAGATTGTTTTTACAATCATTTCTGTGATTTGTCACTTTAAAATACAAAGGTTTTTATACTAGTAGTAAATACTCAAACTCTTTCACAAAAATGATTTCAACATTACTTTTAATACAAAGCTCATTTTTAAGACCGTTTTCCTATCTATTAGTATATACAAACCTTTACCTCATTCGTTTGAGAAATCCAATTAAACGACTTAGCAAAACAAGTGATATGAAACACTTGCGTTTACTTTGTCAGTTAATTCTTGGACTTGTTCGATTGAAATCTCGTGACAATTTTCGAGTGGAAATCTACAATTTGTTCGTAAATATTTAAGTTAACCCAGTGGTTATGGGACATGAAGCTAAACTCATTTATTACTAGCTTAGTGTAATTTAACTTTTTTTGATCAATGATGATCATTTTATGATTTAGACTTGCGATGAGCCATGTCTCTTTATCCGTAAAGGGGGGCTATACCCTGTTAGGAGGAGCTTCGGCTCATAGTCCGCAAAGGGGGACTATACCCTCTTAGGAGGAGCTTCGGCTCATAGTCTGCAAAGGGGGACTATACCCTGTTAGGAGGAGCTTCGGCTCATTTTATGGGTTAGCGACCCATGGGATAGCGTCCCGTTTGTGATACACGTATTGGTGACTGTTCATGCTCCCGTTTGTGATAGGCCATCCCCTTTTTGCGATTTTTGGATTTCTAACTGACGATTTCTAGAATTTGAGTTTCACCAATATTTGTGATTTGCGTTGATAAGCTCTTTCAATATTTGTGATTTGGTGAACAAAAAATAAAGAATATGACATTCTTTTTGGGTATTTGAGAAAACTTGAGATATTGCATGGTATTACTGTTATCATATATTTTTGTCATATCTCTTACCCTATCTCATCTTACATGATAATTATAGCTAGACTAATCCGTTTATTATTTTTCTTCTTAAATAATGCTCGGGTCAGACCGAGGTGTTTTACGTGCTTCCACTTGACTGCTTAACAGGGACTAGCTTTTGGCTTTTAGCTAACTACTTTAGCTTAGTATTTTTTGTCTTTCATGTATACGAGATAGAGGCTCTTTCATGTATACTTATTCTTTTGTGTAGTACATGTACCTATTCATTTGGCTTGTAGTGGATCTTGTATGACCACTACTATGATGTTCACTTCTATGTGTTATACTCATATCTGTTTCCGCCTTGGTGATATGAATATCTGTGACTGATTTTGTGTTATGCCTATTTTATATTTGTTTCTGAAGGACACATAGCCACAGTGTAGTAGCTTGGAGTTTGTATTTGATACGTCGGATTCCTCTTGAAATGAAATGCATGACATACTATCTGACATATCGGCACTCGCACAAAGCAATTACACATATAGTCGCTCCTCAACGGCCTTATTCTTCATGCTAGTCGATGGAATTACCCAGTAGTGTCCTTGGCTAGTGTGATTATAGAGGTGGGGCGTCATAGCTATGGAGTAATTCCATCAGAAAGCCAATTGGTTCTTACAATAGGAAGAAGCAAATCACACTACATGAAACACTAATGGTGAGTGTCAAAGGAGGTGATACAGAGTAATGTGGTGATTAAACAAACTAGCAAGAGTTCCGGTAATGTGGCGGTAAATGTTGGAAATCCTAATAATTAGAAGAAGAAAAATCAGGGTTCTAAAGGCAGCGGAATGAAGCCAAAAAGCGCCTGAGAAACATGAGACCCGATGAGTATAAGCCCTTAAATGATATGCTAGAAAATATATCTACCTTGACACACAAGGAACGGAGAGGTATAAAAAGCTGCCCAGGAAGGAGGCGACTCAAGAAGAGCCGCTCTCAGGCAAGTAATGTCATTTCTATGAAACTCATGGACACAACACAAATGAGTGCCGGTGACGTTGAGGTTTTATCGAGGAATTGATAAGAAAGAAAAGTTACAATAGTATGTGAAGAGCCGTAGGATGGTGGATAAAATACTAGATCCCAAGGGTCAAATGCACAAGGAAATCAACCTGGACTTAGTGGAGAGGCGCCCAGGTGAACTGATGGAAGAATAGTGATAAATACTATAACAAAGGACCTCATCCAGTAGAGAAAATCTAGAGGGAAATGGAATGGTACGCAATCTCATTGAAGCACGTACTATAGGAGAGTTGCTTTACCATAAAGGATGAAGCTCCGACTAAATAAAAAAGGATGGCAACAGATGGAATTGTGTTTAGGAATGGGGATTCGATGGAGTTGAAGCGCCACATTCGACCCCATTGCGATTACGGCTATTATTAGCCCGACTATGGTGCATCTGGTCTTGGTAGATAATGGAATTGCTATAAACATATTGTTCAAAAAAACATTTGACTAAATGAAGATCAGTGTGAAGGATGTCAAGCCTTGTATGTGACGACCCGGAATTTCGAGCAATAACTATTTAATAATTTATATTAAATATTGAATTGTTTTGATATATCTTTGATTTATAAGGCTTGAATAAATACTTTTCTTTTAATAAATATCGTATTTGTGAATTTCATCTTTTAAAACTAATAAATTATTCACTATTTATTTTGGATATATATTGATATATATTGTAGATAAGAAAGCTTTGATTTAAATTCAACTAATAAATTATGTTTTCAAATTCCTACTATATATTTTAGTGATTTGGGATTTTGATTTATTTAATATTAATCTTTTCAAAAACTATCTAATAAATGAATATATGGGTTAAATAATGAAGATAAATGTTTAAATTGTTTAAAACTTATTCTAACCTTAGTTTATATTTAAATTCATTTAACAAAGAGATTTGTTCTATTTTCTTTTTAAGTTTAGCTTGTTAAAAATATAGTTTAAAAATGTATATAAGTTTTAAATTCAATGTGTCAAATAATACTTTGGTATATATATTATAGGATAAGTAGTTGATAGTAAAAAATAATAATTTCTTTTGTTTAATTATTTTTAAATTTGATAAATGAGTTTTATAATATTAATAAATGTAAATATACATGTTGAAATAACAATGAAACACCTAACAAAATAAAATAGGATAAAACAAATACACTATAAAATAATCAAACAACATGATAAAATGACATTCACTTATCTTCCATTATCAAACCAGAAATCTGTATAGGCAAGTGAGCTAAGGAAATAACCTTCAATTACAATTCACAAAATAAAACAAGTAACAAAGTAAATGTATCAAACAAGGAAATATAAAATATACTTGTATAGGATAAGTATGTAAACCAAGTGGCTCGAATATGACATGGGATTTATGCATGCAGGCCTGAGAACAAAAGAATCAAAAGCAAAATACAAAGTAAAAATGAAACATACTTGTAGCTTATAAGTGAAGTCTCAGGCAAGTGTAAAAAAATATAGATAAGTATAAAATGTAGGCTGGTAAGGTAAATAGCATGCATAAAGGACATAGCATTAAATGATAGTAAAGCAAATATCTTTTCTAAGTACAAAGGGATGTAATCTCGGCCATAAACTATAAAACTATCTCTGAAATTTGTACATTTTGTACACTGTTTTGCAAAAGAGAAAATGATACCCTGTTTTATACATCAACCTGTAAGCTCTTTTACATATCAACTTCCATATCTGTCTCGAGTAAACTTCTGAGGCATACTCCATTTTAAAAACTCCAACAAAATCTCAGTTTAAACAACCATTTTCAAAGAAAGAAAGGCCTGCCTGCATTTTCTCAATAATCTGCATGCATTCAAAGTCTTCAAAAATCTCTCAGCTATTTCTTCAGCATTTCAAAGAGGCAACTCAAGTTTTAAAAAGCTAATGCAAGGCCAGTGTTAAAAGTTTTCAAATCTCTCAAACAAAAGGCTCTATTTTAAATTGTTTCAGGTGAGTAACATTTTGTTTAAAAATATAACTTAAGTTAATGTAGTGTTTGTTTCTCTGTGATAATGTGAATTTTGGTATATATGTTTGTGCAAATCTATGTATATCTGTTACCTTTGATACTCTGTTATCTGATGATATCTCTTTGAGTAGATTAGTAAACAAATCCCTCACCACTTGATCTACAAATTGTTTGAATGTAGGAAGTAAACAAAAGTTGTTTGTTTGGCTATAATCTAGTTGTTAAAAATCTAGTAAAGATGAATCAACCTATAATTTACCCTGGGAACCAAGAAAGCAAAATACAACTTTATATATGTTTAAATCAAAACTCTGATTTTAAGGATTCAGTAGTATAAATCGATTCTACATACAAAAATAGGATTTTTAAAACAAGATTTAAAATTTTTAAGGCAAGGGGTGAAGAGCAGTTTTGGCTCGACTGTTTTAAGTGTTTTGAGTTGCCGTGGATGATCAAGTCCACTGGTGATGTCGAGTTCAGGTCAGAAGGTAGAGGAATGACCAGGGATTTGGCGAAAATTGTCGTGATGGTCGACAGAGCAACGTGGAGGCGATGGCGATGATTTCTCGTGAGGAAACCTAGTTTTTAGTGTGCTGTTAAGTTTCGTTCGCACGAGGCCATCAGGCGATCGAGTGTCACGTGCGTTGGTGGTTGGGTAGAGGAGAGGTAGACGAGGCTGCAGCCAGGGGTGATGGACTTCTGGTGGTCGGAAATTGGCGAGGAAGGCGAACTTCCAGGCTTTGAAGTTGGGTGTTATTTGCGTTCCAGGTTTAGTTTGAAACTCGAATTCAAATTCGAGTTGGGTTGGAGCTAATCTGTCGATCGAGTTGGGGTAGTGGAATGGTTTTGGAAGTGGGACGATTATCACTGATGATCGAAGGTGACTAGGGGCGACGTGCACGTGCACGGTGGGATGTTTCCTGGTGGCTGTTTTCCTTTGTGATGGCAGAGGTGGAACTCGAGATTTACTCGAGTAGGACGTGGATTTGCTCGAGTGAATCCCTATTTTTACTCGAAGCAAAAATAAGGGAACTCGGGTAGTTTTGTTCCCAGAGCTTTAACCTGTTCCAGATTTGCAGATTTTAAAGTGTTGGTTTTTAAATTGTAACCAATGTTAAAACTGAGTTTAATTAAATATTTGAATTCCAGATTTTTGGAATGAAGAGAAAGTTTAAAATTTAAATACTTTAATTAAATTTAAATATTTGAACTTAAGGGAATTTGATTTAAACCCCTTCATAACTAAGGTATTGCTTTAAGTTATAATTTAAGGTTTTAAAAAGTTAGTTTAAAGTGATTTAAGTTAAATTAGTGATAGTTTAAACGTGGAGTTTAAAATGAAAGTTCAAAAGGAAAAATGGAATATATGTTTTCGAACATATTTAAATGAAATTTAATCAATATTGGAAAAGAAGTTTTCTTTAAGTAAATAAAGATTAAAGATTTAAATGCATTGTCCATTGAAATAATTAGAATGATAATCGATAAAACGGTATTGATTTAATTAGTAATTATAAGTTGAAATGTATTAATTAAAGTAAAATAAGGAGTTAAGTAATTAATATGTAATTATGAATCATAGATTTGACTTTAATTAATTAATGAAGGGTTAATGGAACTTATAATTAATAATAAGGAAATTGTAAGTATTATTTAAGATAAAGTAATTAATAAATGTTAATGAAGATTATTAACTAGATTATTTTATGATTAATTAATATAATTGATTTTTAAATAGTTAATTAGATTAATTAATTTGATAATCAACATTTGTAAATGTTTAAGTGTAATTACTTAATGGAATTTAAGTAAGAAATTAATTACTCACTTTAGTTAATTGGGTAATTGATTAATTTGAGTTAATCAATTAAGTTAAATTAATGGGGATTAATCACTTGGTGATTTGGAGATATGATTACTTAGGGAAAGTAATTAAATTATGAATAATTACAGGATGTAATTTATGGATAATGATTTGTTAATAGAAGTAATTTGGATATAATTACTTGAAATTAACCAAGGGATTAATTAAATCTGTTTATTGGGAGTAATTAATTAAGGATAATTAATTACTGTATGTTATTAATCAAGGTGATTAATATATGTGATTTGGAAATTAGTTTTCTTAATAAAAATTAAGAAATAAAATAACTAATTAAAAGTTAATTACTTGATGTAATAGAATTAAATAGTAAATGTAATTAGAGATCATTTATTATAAATGTTGAAATCTTAGAATGAATTTATTTGGAATTAATTAATAAATGAAGAGATTTATTAATAAAATAAACTAAGTCATGTAATTAATTTAGGTTAATTAATAAATGAAGTAAGGTAAAGGTTATTACCTATATTTGATTAAAGATAATTAATTTGTAAAAATAACTAAAGGATAATTTACTTTAAATGTAATTAAAGATGATTAATCAAGGACGATTAATTAAAATTAATAATTGGATGATGATTAATTAATTGATTAATAATTAATTAATAGAAGTATAAGCAAGTTTAATAATGGTGGAGTAATTAATTTAATTTACTTTAAATTAATTAAAGATTTGTAATTAGTTTAATTCATTTTAAATTAATTATAAAATGAGGTGATTATTAATCTTTGTTTATATATGATGGATGAAATTGATTTCCATGATTGATTGTGATCTCAGATATATATCTATTGTGTTATGGATGCTTGGTTAAGTATGATGATATTGATTATCTGTTTGAGTAGATAATATGGATTATCTGTTTATGATGATGATGTTATTCTCCATTGTTATAGTGTGTTTTATCTATCTGTGTTGATATAGATAATAAATTGAATTGTTTTAAACCTTTAAAACAACCTGGCCTTAAAAGATACGGTTTGGATTTCGATGAGACCGGGATCGGGTTTCCGTATACCGGGATTCTAGGTCTGGAGACCCGAATACCACATCGATCCAAAATAACGTTAGGTCGTGAAATCCAAATGGAGCAAGTGAAGACTCGAGGTATAAGAACTATTCGTCAGTATAACTCTGTGGGTGATTCCGTAATGAGTTTGACGAAGATAGTACTTATAGATTCGAGATGGTGGTTCAAATTGCAAGGGTTATTGTCGTTAACTCTGAGGGTGATTCCAATACGAGTGTAACGAGATAATGCCTTCGGTTTCGTTCGAACCCGGAACGAACTTATATGGATCGAATGCTTTCAGAACATCGTCAGGCGGGCGGTGAGCATTCTAAGAGATGTGTTCTCTAAAGGTAATCGTGACCTCAAGCCTCATCAACCGGGAATGGCTAAAACAGGGGAGGTGCAGCAAGGCTTCGTGGGTAGCACCCACTTGAGAGCGAGATATACCCCTGTCTAGAGTCCCTTTTATTTCGGCTGTGTGGGCGGTTTAGTAGCTACAACCGCCGGGGTTGTCTTGTTTGGAACTGTTCAGTAAGGGATGGTTCCGGTCTTGTGTTGCAGGGGACTTAGGATGGGTCCTCGGTACGGTGATCTAGGCCACGTACTGTGACGGGCGGTACCCCAGTAGCCCTGCCATTGATGGAAACCCATTTTCCCTACGAGACCCTACGGTTTTGATTGTATTACCCACGTTGTGGCTAGTATGCTGGAATTTAATAGATGTAACAATTTCAGCTATTTTCTATTTACTTGAAAACCCTAGACACTATTATAATATCACTGGATTTCCTATCAAATGTTTTGGTTAGCGTAAGGTAAAAACATTTCCATGTTTATGTGTGGGATGTCTTACGTGATACCTTTTGTTTTCAAAGGATTTTCAAAGTTAAACAACTTTAACCTGTTACTCATACCAGACCCATGTCTGACCCGGAGTTTATTTTTCTGTTTTTCCTAAACTCTCGGGTACCCAAATTTTTACGGGTAGCCAAGGGATTCAGGTTAGCTTTGACGTATTCTGGAGGAGCAATGGAGCAGGAGGCTTCAGCGTATAGATATATAGTGATTCCGCTGTGTTAGTGTTTATCTGTATTTCCGCTGTGTTGTATCTCTGTATTGTATTGAGATGTATCGAGTTGTATTAACTAGACAGGTGTTTATAACTGTCTAGTATGTGTTGTATTATCTGTGTAACTCTGATATATATGATATTATGTAATCTCTTATGTGATATATTATATTTCATTCGTTCCGCTGTTGAGATTCTGGTGTGTTTTCTTCTTTCTTCTCTATCTTTTCTATTTCTCACCCTCTTCTTTCTTCATAGTGATGCGATTTTCCGGGCGTGGAATTTCGGGTCGTTACAGTTGGTATCAGAGCGCTAGGTTGAGCGAATACCTAGGCTCTTAAGTAATTTCTTTCTTGAGAGAGCGTATTTGTATTTTTGATATATATATATATTTATTTATATATTCTACCTATTTGTTGGGTTACCCGTTCAGGTTTTCTAATATAATTTATAAAGGTAGATAAGGTAGTGGTGTGTAACACGACTACAAATGGTTGAATTTGTTGAGGTCGGAAGCTTATCGACCGAGACGGTATTGGGTCTACAGTCCTTCTCGAGTGGATTTGCGGTGAAAGGATTTCACCAAGTCTCTGAAGGAAATCTGTTAAGATTTGGAGATCATTTTTTTTTTTTGTAGTGTATAGTTCGGATGAGTATAGTTTGGATCTGTCGGTTGGACAGAAGCGAGTTATGATATCTTGGTTCCTCAAGATGTTGTAGCTGTGTGATGAGACACCGTGACTATGGATGTCTCCGAAGATGTTTCTTTGGAACGAGTTAAGGAAGTGAGTCTACTTCGGTGTTGTGGCTATGCTCAGCAGGATGTTTCTGGTTGGTTTGAGGGTCGAGTTTCTCGAAGAGCTTTGGATTGGATTTCTTTGGCATTGGTGTCAGCAGTGCAGCTCGGAGTGTTCTGTGTATTGGCAAGAAGCTTTCTAGCTTAGCAGTAAAGATCACAAGCAGCAGAGTGGTTCCGTTTCTTTGTTGGATTGGCCAGTTAAGCTTAGGCTGTTCTGTTTGGTAAAGAGAGAACAGTTTTTCTTTGGAATCAGGATGGATTAATCGCAAAAGTGACTTGCGATAGTTTGAGTATTCTCTTGTGTTTCAGATATTTTTCTAGATGACTTCAGGAAGTCAGAGTTTTGTTAGCATCTGGAGATTGCGTTTGGTATCGACTGGATTCCAGCAGTGGTACTGATGGTTCAGCTTAGTAGTAGAATTATTTTTGGAGGAAGTTTTTAGTGAAGCAGTTCAGATTTTGGAGGAACTTCTGAGTTTTATTTTTGGATCTGTTGAACCATATTTTTGGAATTTGTTGTCCCGTGTTTGCTTGTGTTCGTCATCAGCATTGTTATCTACTCATATCAGAGTTGTGCAGCGGAAGCAGTTGAAAGTGCATCTGCTTTTCTTTTTGGAGAAGAGAAGTTGTTTTCTACGGATGATAGTAAGGGTTGTGTTCTTGATTTTAGTTGGTTTTGAGAAGATCATTCTACTGGATTGTTGTGGATTCAGATTGTTCTGAAAGGCATTAGCGGAGATTTAGCTGATCAGTAGGGATGGAGGCAGCTATGGATCGTCCGAAGAGTTGGTGGATAAGAGACGGAGGGATTTGGATTTCAGAGTTGGAGATTTGATTTTGGGTTAATTTTCTCTGATTCAAAGAAGCTCTATAATTTGGTAAGTCTGGGAACTTAGCTCCGAGATGTTCTGGATTTTCTCTGTGTTCTGGAGAGGTAGGTGTTTGGTCTTCAGATTTGGATTGCCAGTTTGGATAGCTGGGATTCGTTGTATTTCACGTATCTCTGAGGGAGTACGTGTAAGATTCTATCTCTGGTTTTGGAACCAGCAGTTCAGGGAGTTTTGGTTGCGAGTCAGACTCGTCTGTAGTCTGATATCCTGTCTAGTTGTGTAGATCTAGATGAGTAGGAGTTCTATAGCTTAGTTGTATAGATTGTTTGGATTCTGTAGGGCGAGTATCTCGGTATTTATACTCGGGAAACTCGAGAGAACTCTATCCAGGATTTTTGTCTGAATAGATAGATTTGTTTGTTTGGATGATTGGTTGATATGGTTGTTAGCATTGGTTGTCATATGCATGTGTTTTAAAATTAAAATCCTAAATAGATTATTAAATTACCTTTGTTTTAAATTTCGGGGACGAAATTCTTTTAAGGTGGGAGGAATGTGACGACCCGGAATTTCGAGCAATAACTATTTAATAATTTATATTAAATATTGAATTGTTTTGATATATCTTTGATTTATAAGGCTTGAATAAATACTTTTCTTTTAATAAATATCGTATTTGTGAATTTCATCTTTTAAAACTAATAAATTATTCACTATTTATTTTGGATATATATTGATATATATTGTAGATAAGAAAGCTTTGATTTAAATTCAACTAATAAATTATGTTTTCAAATTCCTACTATATATTTTAGTGATTTGGGATTTTGATTTATTTAATATTAATCTTTTCAAAAACTATCTAATAAATGAATATATGGGTTAAATACTGAAGATAAATGTTTAAATTGTTTAAAACTTATTCTAACCTTAGTTTATATTTAAATTCATTTAACAAAGAGATTTGTTCTATTTTCTTTTTAAGTTTAGCTTGTTAAAAATATAGTTTAAAAATGTATATAAGTTTTAAATTCAATGTGTCAAATAATACTTTGGTATATATATTATAGGATAAGTAGTTGATAGTAAAAAATAATAATTTCTTTTGTTTAATTATTTTTAAATTTGATAAATGAGTTTTATAATATTAATAAATGTAAATATACATGTTGAAATAACAATGAAACACCTAACAAAATAAAATAGGATAAAACAAATACACTATAAAATAATCAAACAACATGATAAAATGACATTCACTTATCTTCCATTATCAAACCAGAAATCTGTATAGGCAAGTGAGCTAAGGAAATAACCTTCAATTACAATTCACAAAATAAAACAAGTAACAAAGTAAATGTATCAAACAAGGAAATATAAAATATACTTGTATAGGATAAGTATGTAAACCAAGTGGCTCGAATATGACATGGGATTTATGCATGCAGGCCTGAGAACAAAAGAATCAAAAGCAAAATACAAAGTAAAAATGAAACATACTTGTAGCTTATAAGTGAAGTCTCAGGCAAGTGTAAAAAAATATAGATAAGTATAAAATGTAGGCTGGTAAGGTAAATAGCATGCATAAAGGACATAGCATTAAATGATAGTAAAGCAAATATCTTTTCTAAGTACAAAGGGATGTAATCTCGGCCATAAACTATAAAACTATCTCTGAAATTTGTACATTTTGTACACTGTTTTGCAAAAGAGAAAATGATACCCTGTTTTATACATCAACCTGTAAGCTCTTTTACATATCAACTTCCATATCTGTCTCGAGTAAACTTCTGAGGCATACTCCATTTTAAAAACTCCAACAAAATCTCAGTTTAAACAACCATTTTCAAAGAAAGAAAGGCCTGCCTGCATTTTCTCAATAATCTGCATGCATTCAAAGTCTTCAAAAATCTCTCAGCTATTTCTTCAGCATTTCAAAGAGGCAACTCAAGTTTTAAAAAGCTAATGCAAGGCCAGTGTTAAAAGTTTTCAAATCTCTCAAACAAAAGGCTCTATTTTAAATTGTTTCAGGTGAGTAACATTTTGTTTAAAAATATAACTTAAGTTAATGTAGTGTTTGTTTCTCTGTGATAATGTGAATTTTGGTATATATGTTTGTGCAAATCTATGTATATCTGTTACCTTTGATACTCTGTTATCTGATGATATCTCTTTGAGTAGATTAGTAAACAAATCCCTCACCACTTGATCTACAAATTGTTTGAATGTAGGAAGTAAACAAAAGTTGTTTGTTTGGCTATAATCTAGTTGTTAAAAATCTAGTAAAGATGAATCAACCTATAATTTACCCTGGGAACCAAGAAAGCAAAATACAACTTTATATATGTTTAAATCAAAACTCTGATTTTAAGGATTCAGTAGTATAAATCGATTCTACATACAAAAATAGGATTTTTAAAACAAGATTTAAAATTTTTAAGGCAAGGGGTGAAGAGCAGTTTTGGCTCGACTGTTTTAAGTGTTTTGAGTTGCCGTGGATGATCAAGTCCACTGGTGATGTCGAGTTCAGGTCAGAAGGTAGAGGAATGACCAGGGATTTGGCGAAAATTGTCGTGATGGTCGACAGAGCAACGTGGAGGCGATGGCGATGATTTCTCGTGAGGAAACCTAGTTTTTAGTGTGCTGTTAAGTTTCGTTCGCACGAGGCCATCAGGCGATCGAGTGTCACGTGCGTTGGTGGTTGGGTAGAGGAGAGGTAGACGAGGCTGCAGCCAGGGGTGATGGACTTCTGGTGGTCGGAAATTGGCGAGGAAGGCGAACTTCCAGGCTTTGAAGTTGGGTGTTATTTGCGTTCCAGGTTTAGTTTGAAACTCGAATTCAAATTCGAGTTGGGTTGGAGCTAATCTGTCGATCGAGTTGGGGTAGTGGAATGGTTTTGGAAGTGGGACGATTATCACTGATGATCGAAGGTGACTAGGGGCGACGTGCACGTGCACGGTGGGATGTTTCCTGGTGGCTGTTTTCCTTTGTGATGGCAGAGGTGGAACTCGAGATTTACTCGAGTAGGACGTGGATTTGCTCGAGTGAATCCCTATTTTTACTCGAAGCAAAAATAAGGGAACTCGGGTAGTTTTGTTCCCAGAGCTTTAACCTGTTCCAGATTTGCAGATTTTAAAGTGTTGGTTTTTAAATTGTAACCAATGTTAAAACTGAGTTTAATTAAATATTTGAATTCCAGATTTTTGGAATGAAGAGAAAGTTTAAAATTTAAATACTTTAATTAAATTTAAATATTTGAACTTAAGGGAATTTGATTTAAACCCCTTCATAACTAAGGTATTGCTTTAAGTTATAATTTAAGGTTTTAAAAAGTTAGTTTAAAGTGATTTAAGTTAAATTAGTGATAGTTTAAACGTGGAGTTTAAAATGAAAGTTCAAAAGGAAAAATGGAATATATGTTTTCGAACATATTTAAATGAAATTTAATCAATATTGGAAAAGAAGTTTTCTTTAAGTAAATAAAGATTAAAGATTTAAATGCATTGTCCATTGAAATAATTAGAATGATAATCGATAAAACGGTATTGATTTAATTAGTAATTATAAGTTGAAATGTATTAATTAAAGTAAAATAAGGAGTTAAGTAATTAATATGTAATTATGAATCATAGATTTGACTTTAATTAATTAATGAAGGGTTAATGGAACTTATAATTAATAATAAGGAAATTGTAAGTATTATTTAAGATAAAGTAATTAATAAATGTTAATGAAGATTATTAACTAGATTATTTTATGATTAATTAATATAATTGATTTTTAAATAGTTAATTAGATTAATTAATTTGATAATCAACATTTGTAAATGTTTAAGTGTAATTACTTAATGGAATTTAAGTAAGAAATTAATTACTCACTTTAGTTAATTGGGTAATTGATTAATTTGAGTTAATCAATTAAGTTAAATTAATGGGGATTAATCACTTGGTGATTTGGAGATATGATTACTTAGGGAAAGTAATTAAATTATGAATAATTACAGGATGTAATTTATGGATAATGATTTGTTAATAGAAGTAATTTGGATATAATTACTTGAAATTAACCAAGGGATTAATTAAATCTGTTTATTGGGAGTAATTAATTAAGGATAATTAATTACTGTATGTTATTAATCAAGGTGATTAATATATGTGATTTGGAAATTAGTTTTCTTAATAAAAATTAAGAAATAAAATAACTAATTAAAAGTTAATTACTTGATGTAATAGAATTAAATAGTAAATGTAATTAGAGATCATTTATTATAAATGTTGAAATCTTAGAATGAATTTATTTGGAATTAATTAATAAATGAAGAGATTTATTAATAAAATAAACTAAGTCATGTAATTAATTTAGGTTAATTAATAAATGAAGTAAGGTAAAGGTTATTACCTATATTTGATTAAAGATAATTAATTTGTAAAAATAACTAAAGGATAATTTACTTTAAATGTAATTAAAGATGATTAATCAAGGACGATTAATTAAAATTAATAATTGGATGATGATTAATTAATTGATTAATAATTAATTAATAGAAGTATAAGCAAGTTTAATAATGGTGGAGTAATTAATTTAATTTACTTTAAATTAATTAAAGATTTGTAATTAGTTTAATTCATTTTAAATTAATTATAAAATGAGGTGATTATTAATCTTTGTTTATATATGATGGATGAAATTGATTTCCCTGATTGATTGTGATCTCAGATATATATCTATTGTGTTATGGATGCTTGGTTAAGTATGATGATATTGATTATCTGTTTGAGTAGATAATATGGATTATCTGTTTATGATGATGATGTTATTCTCCATTGTTATAGTGTGTTTTATCTATCTGTGTTGATATAGATAATAAATTGAATTGTTTTAAACCTTTAAAACAACCTGGCCTTAAAAGATACGGTTTGGATTTCGATGAGACCGGGATCGGGTTTCCGTATACCGGGATTCTAGGTCTGGAGACCCGAATACCACATCGATCCAAAATAACGTTAGGTCGTGAAATCCAAATGGAGCAAGTGAAGACTCGAGGTATAAGAACTATTCGTCAGTATAACTCTGTGGGTGATTCCGTAATGAGTTTGACGAAGATAGTACTTATAGATTCGAGATGGTGGTTCAAATTGCAAGGGTTATTGTCGTTAACTCTGAGGGTGATTCCAATACGAGTGTAACGAGATAATGCCTTCGGTTTCGTTCGAACCCGGAACGAACTTATATGGATCGAATGCTTTCAGAACATCGTCAGGCGGGCGGTGAGCATTCTAAGAGATGTGTTCTCTAAAGGTAATCGTGACCTCAAGCCTCATCAACCGGGAATGGCTAAAACAGGGGAGGTGCAGCAAGGCTTCGTGGGTAGCACCCACTTGAGAGCGAGATATACCCCTGTCTAGAGTCCCTTTTATTTCGGCTGTGTGGGCGGTTTAGTAGCTACAACCGCCGGGGTTGTCTTGTTTGGAACTGTTCAGTAAGGGATGGTTCCGGTCTTGTGTTGCAGGGGACTTAGGATGGGTCCTCGGTACGGTGATCTAGGCCACGTACTGTGACGGGCGGTACCCCAGTAGCCCTGCCATTGATGGAAACCCATTTTCCCTACGAGACCCTACGGTTTTGATTGTATTACCCACGTTGTGGCTAGTATGCTGGAATTTAATAGATGTAACAATTTCAGCTATTTTCTATTTACTTGAAAACCCTAGACACTATTATAATATCACTGGATTTCCTATCAAATGTTTTGGTTAGCGTAAGGTAAAAACATTTCCATGTTTATGTGTGGGATGTCTTACGTGATACCTTTTGTTTTCAAAGGATTTTCAAAGTTAAACAACTTTAACCTGTTACTCATACCAGACCCATGTCTGACCCGGAGTTTATTTTTCTGTTTTTCCTAAACTCTCGGGTATCCAAATTTTTACGGGTAGCCAAGGGATTCAGGTTAGCTTTGACGTATTCTGGAGGAGCAATGGAGCAGGAGGCTTCAGCGTATAGATATATAGTGATTCCGCTGTGTTAGTGTTTATCTGTATTTCCGCTGTGTTGTATCTCTGTATTGTATTGAGATGTATCGAGTTGTATTAACTAGACAGGTGTTTATAACTGTCTAGTATGTGTTGTATTATCTGTGTAACTCTGATATATATGATATTATGTAATCTCTTATGTGATATATTATATTTCATTCGTTCCGCTGTTGAGATTCTGGTGTGTTTTCTTCTTTCTTCTCTATCTTTTCTATTTCTCACCCTCTTCTTTCTTCATAGTGATGCGATTTTCCGGGCGTGGAATTTCGGGTCGTTACATTGTAAATCTAGGATTCAGGGATTTATAGGTGGGGCGAAGCAGCCAATTGGGATAATTGATTTTAGAATAGCCACGGAGTTGTACAATGCCTTAGCTAGTTTTAGAATAGCATTGGCTCCTTGGTGCTTAATGATGAAATTCTCCTTGGAGGACGGGGTTAGATCAGCAAGAGGAGATCAGAGTGCAGGCAGAGAATGTTATATTGCTAAGATGAGAGAGGCAATGCAAAGAGAAAAAGGCAAGAATATGAAAAGGGCTCTCTGCATTAAGAATTTGGAGACATAGAAATTAAAGCCCAAGCTTTGGCTCGAGAACCCTAGCAGGTTTGATAAGTCAATGGATCCCAAGAAGACGTCAAGGTAGTGCGGACGGTGCCGGTTGAGCCGATGATCAATGTTCCGGTTGATATGGATGATCCCACGGGCTCTTAAGATCGGATCCCAACTTAGCGCAGGATTGACGAAGGAGTTGCTTAGTTTTCTACGATGTGTTTGCTTGGACACATTTAGATATGTGTTGGATATCGCTGGAAATAGTATACCATGCATTGAATGTGGATACAAAGTTTCCACCTATAAAGAAAAAAAGGCGCATTCTAGGTCCCAAGTGATCTGTTGCATTGAAGGAAGAGGTGGACAAGCGGAAAGCGAATAGTATTATTCGCGATGCCTTATACTCGGAGGGGTTATTAGAACTCGTGTTGGTCAAGAAATTAAACAAAAAGTGGCTAACGTGTATTGATTATTCTGACTTTGATAAAGCATGCCTGAATGATTACTTTCTTTTGTCTAGGAATCAGTTGGTAGACGGGGCCGTAGGACATGAGTTGCTCAAGTCTATGGTTTCTTATTTTAGTTATAACCAGATACCGATGCATATACCATATTAGGAGCAAACTAGCTTCATAGAGGATTTTGGATTGTACCGTTATCAAGCAATACTGGTTTGAAGAATGCAGGAGCTACATACCAAAGGTTAGTAAATTCTATGTTTAGAAAGCAAATCGAACGAACAATGGATGTATATGTGGATGATATGCTCATGAAATTATAGCTATCGAGGAATCACATGGACGACCTTTCTAAGATGTTTGAGGTATTGCGGAATTACGGGATGAAGTTGAGTCCGTTGAAATGCTCTTTTCGAGTTGCATCGAGGAAATTTCTAGGATTCATCATAAATTCAAAGGGTACTGAGAATAATCCGAAGCAGATTAACACCTTGAGGAACATGAGAGCCCCGACTACGAAGGATTTGCAAAGCTTAAACAGGAAGGTTGCAACTTTGAGTCGGTCCATCTCAAGGGAAACAGACAAATGCATATCATCCTTCAATGCCCTCAAAAAGGGTAAGAAGAATTTTGAATGAAACGAAGATTGTTAGAAGGCCTTCGAGGAGTTAGTAAGGCATATGGAAACACCACTGGTTCTATCCAAATTGTTGGACGGAGAGGACTTTTTCGTTTATTCAGCAGTGTCTGCTCACGCACTAAATGCGGCATTGATATGTGAGGAGGAAAGGATTCAATGGCCAGTCTATTATGTCAGCATACAGCTTACTGGAGCTGAAAGAAATTATCTAAAGTTATAAAAATTCGCATATTGCTTGCTGATTGCATCGAGGAAGCTACGGTCGTAGTTTCAGGCTCATCTAATTAAGGTGCTAACAGATCAACCCTTGAAACAGGTTTTGTATTGACCCAATACCTCAGGGAGATTGCTGAAATGGAATTTTGAACTAAGTCAATATGATATTACTTACCATTCGAGGAGAGAAATAAAGGGGCAAGCATTCGTAGACTTCATCGTCGAGTTTACCGCACATGATTGTTGAGAGGAGGACGAGGTCATACTTCCTTATTGGAAATTGTTTATGGATGGAGCTTCAAATGAAAATAGTTTAGGTGCAGCGGTAGTGCTTGTAAATCAGAAGGGACAATCAATTTGTTATGCATTGAGATTAGTATTCCCGCAAGTAACAACGAGGCTGAGTACGACGCCTCAGGATTAAGGATAGCAAAGAAACTAGGAATAAGGATGCTGCAGATATCTAATGATTCCCCGTTGGTGGTTTGTCAAGTAAGAAAGGAATATCAAGCTAAGGGTGCGAGACTTACTTCTTTCCTAACAAAGGCATTGGAACTATTGGATGATATAGAGTACTATACAGTTACACACATACCCAGAGAGGAGAATTCAAAAGCTGATTCATTGGCCAAGCTAGCTAGTTCTAGGGAGGCATAAGTGATGGGTTTGGTTCCAATGGAGATTTTGACGGCTCCAGGTATCAACCAGATGGATGTCGAGTAGATTTTGGAGACCCTAGAGGAAGAGGAGTCGTGCATGACCTCAATCAAGGATTATATACTCAAGGGAATTCTCTCGGGAGACAAGAATAAACGGGAGAAACTCCTTCGAAAAGAAAAACAGTTCATGATGTAAGAAGGAATGTGGTACAAAAGAGTATTCTTTACCCTCTTGCTTAGGTATGTAATCAAGGATAAAGCTAGGAAAATCCTCATGGAAATCCATGAGGGTAGTTGTGGTGACCACACCAGGGGCAGACACCAGTATAAAAGGTATTTCGCTATGGATATTTCTGGCCAACAATAAATCAAGATGTAGCAGATTATACCTGATGCGACCGTTGCCAAAGATTTGCAAAGATACCAAGAGCCCCATCGATAGAGCTTATGCAAATGGTCAACCCTTTGCCATTTGCGATTTATGGAATTGACATCATTAGTGTGCTATTGATGGCGAAAGGTGGAGCTAAGTATGCAATAGTTGTGGTGGATAATTTCACAAAGTGGGTTGAAACGGAACCACTTGCCACAATTACAACCAAAAAGGTAACCAACTTCGTGACGAAGAATATCATTTGTAGGTTCGGATTACCTTATAAAATCATAACCGATAATGAAACTCAATTTGAAAGTACCAAGTTCAAAGATTTCTACCACCAGTACAAGATTGAAAAATGCTTTTCAAAGGTAGTACATCCACAGGCGAACGGACAAGTGGAGGCACCGAATAAAATCATCAAATCCACCTTGAAGAAATGATTAACAAAAGCCAATAGCAATTGGGTCAATGAGGTTTCATTGCATTGTGGGTTTTAGGATAAACCATAAGTCTACGAATGGACATATGCCATTCACTTTGGCATTTGGATCAAAGGCCTTGAAACCAATAGAATTGGAGGTCCCTTCTCATCGTAAAATGTTTTATGATCCTATGGTAAACGAGGAACTCTTGCTTGAGTCCCTCGATTTGGTTGATGAGAAAAGAGTGGAAGCTGAATTAAGGGTAGCTGCTCACTGGAAAAGTGTAGTATGACATTTTAATACCATGGTCTGGAATCGTACTTCCAAGGTAGGAGATCTCATTTTCAAATGAGTTCTCCTAAGTACGGGGAACTTGGTCCTAATTTGAAAGGTCCTTATGCAATTGAGCAAAAGCTTAGAGATGGAATATTCAAGCTAGCTACTGTCGATGGAATCTCGATTCCGTATGCATGGAACCGTAACTTGCTACGACATTACTTTACTTAATTTTATTTAATTTACTTTCTGCAAGTAAGCCACCCAAGGATTCTGGGAGAAATGTAATGAGGCAGGACTTGTCGTGTTTTTTGTTTATAAATAAATGTCAGCTTCGTGAAAGAATGGAACTGTGTTCTTATAGGCAAAATTCTTTATTGCACGATTAACAATATAGTCAAGTATAAACTACTTTAGGCTAAGATCGGGACCAGGGAGTATAATTTTAAGGGATGATCGAATAATTCAAACCTACACTCTTAGGTACTCGGAAAACGGTACCAGCTCCTTCGATCCAGGATTAGGACCGGGAAGATAAACTCATAGGTCGATTGGATAATTAAACCTCAACCTTTAGGTATTGACTGTTGCCCGAAATTAGGGAACGTCAAGAAGGGACGCTGAGTATAAGGCGACTAAAGTGCCGGTTTTCGAAGATAGAAACTGATGTACGAATAGAAATTCCTTGACCATGCTAGCGGCCTGGCAGGATATGCTGGGCCAAGGATAAGCACGGACAGTCAACCGAAACTCTCGGTCAACACCCGGTTTTAAGTGGGACTGAGAGCGGATGCCCATCGATAGGCGTTTATAGGCACAAATTCTCGAATATATGAACCAATCTACGAATGGGATATTCACAACTATGATGGATGCCTCGCAGGACATGCTCGGTCGAGGATAAGCAAGGATGGTCAATGAAAACGGAAGCCAAGAACTACTATACTCCTCCGATCCAAGATTAGGATCAGAAGAGTATAATCGGACTGAAGGCAATCGAATAATTTGCCCTACGTGATTAATCATTGAACAATGCTTGAAAATAGGCAAGGTCAGTGGACAATGCCCGGATTTTGGCATTTAGAATAACGAGTCCTGAAAACAGGACTCTCCATGCGATAGAACAACATAAAGGCTACAATTTCACTCGTAACTTAGCAGAATGCGCCTTTCCAAGGCATAATAGTGTAAACTTATGGATAACAGCGATCATGCCCAATTATCGTTGAGGTTGGGTACGCCAGGAGATATACATTCAAACCATTGTTCCATAGAGATTGGGAATAGTTTGGAATTTGGATTGTTTATAACTCATTAATGGTCGAAGGAAACTCAACTTAAAATAAACAAGAACAACCATAGAGCTGGTTAAATTGTAGTTTTGTCTAGTCGAACAGAACACTTTAGCAACAACAAACAGGACTAAATAATGGAATACAACTAAAGCAATTGCAGAAGTTTTACTTATATGCATATGGTTGTAGTAAATAAAAGCATTGTGTGAAATAAATATATATTATATGGATAAATTACAATATAGCAATTATATTATATACGCAGGCAGTTGTATATAGGCAAGCACAAAATATAAAAGTGCAAAAAAGTAAATGGTACAGAGATTACAAAATAATAGTAGTCTTTTATTACTTTAACTTTATAGATGGAGATCGCGGGGGCCGCTACCGCACAAATGCGGCCTATATACCGCAAAAGAGAAAACAAAAGGATACATGTCTAACAGACGGATAGAAACTGTATCACCTTCATTGGAGGATAGCTAAGAAGTCTACTTCTTCTGACCCTTCCTCTGCTTTCTTCTAGCCTTGTTGCTTGAGCCATCACAAGGTATCTTTTGGCCCTGATCATCCTTTGATATGCTGCCTTCAGAAGGGGTAGTATCACTTTCTGATACGATGGTGGTAGGATCTTCAAAATGGCTGGATTGAAGCTCGAAGTCTCCGTAGTAGCGTCGATGCTGCCGCTCTTCGAATGACAGATAACAAGATGAGGAATATAGGAAGAAGATTTTGGTTCTTCGGTGTTTATGGGCTTATCGAGACCAAGCTTGGTCTTAATTTTAAATTTTGACATGTCAATCTTCCACTGGTCTGCTAGAAAAATGGATTTGGTTCGGGCCTAAGGCACTAATTATGGTGATGTCTTCTCCCTCGGACTGAGAAACATCGTTTAATCCTTCCAGAGCTATAATTTTTTCTATATCAGAACCAAGGATAGAGTTGGAGGGAAGACTTGGCACAACCAGTCCTATGGTCATAGGAGTTGACACGGTGGTGATCGCAGTAGTGCCCATGCCTTGAGTAAGTGGTGGCAGAAGAGGTGGAACTGAAGGATGACCTGTAACTTCACAAACGGAGAAGTAGAGGTTAGTTACAGTCTCAAACGATAATTGAAGGACTTCGAATACTATAGAAACAAGGGATATACCTTCGTCTAGACTTGGTTGTTGATCAGGATATTTGAAGATTTCCCTTTCTTCGGGTGAGTGTTGGATTAGTGGGTCAACAAAGGGCGGAATGTAAGGCTCATAGGAGTATCTTCCTTAGAAGCTAGTATGGTTTGGATGGCCTCGGAGCTGGCCTCTTCAAATGCAGGAATATCTGCTGCAAGCTCCTGGGATTTAGGAGTTGACGATTCTCCCTGACCCATGCACTTGGATCGACGGGATCTTTAGTGGTAGCCTTAGCAGTAGCATCTTCCATGGCCTTGGTCAACTTTCCCTCTTTAAGTTTTTCTATACCATCAGCATCATGGTACTTGGCCATCAGCATATCTTCGGTGAGGCCTTTACTGGTTGACTCGGCATGGCGCAACACTTCCTCTCAGGCATTAGCGTGGGTAATTTCCTATGTAATCCCCAACCACCTCGGCTTCTACTAGATAATGTTAGCAAAGAACAGTTGAAGGGTGGTATACAATTCCTCTCACTTCTTGACCTTCTACTCTTTGAGCTCTTTTAGATTGTGTGCGGCGATGGAATATTCGACTTCGATATCCAATTTCTCAGCATTTGCTAATAGTAGACTATCTTCAAGCTTGTCTTTTTCAACTAGGAGCCTTTGGATTTTAGCTGCCCGTTCTTCAATAATCTTATCCTCGGCCCGGATAGTTTCCTCCTTCGCGATGAGGGCTAAGTCTTTCTCAGCAAGCTGTGCCTTCAAAGTGGCGTTATCTTCGTGGGTAGTCTTTAATAGGTCTTTTATCATGATTCTGCGTTGGTATGAGCCCTTTTAATTTCCTCCATCAGGTCCTTGGCTTTCTTCTCCACCTGCAGGGCTGCTTCGTTTTCTTTTCTAATTTTCTCCAAGCCCTTCTTATATCCCTCCAATAGACTATTGTAAATTTTATTTTTAGATTCAAATGACTGGATATTCGTTGATTGATTCAATTGACATTGGAGAAGGCATAAGTGAGCTTATTCCACTCATAATCTTTACTATTTATTTCTGTTAACCGGCATCTTGGCCCGGTTACAAAACGACGGTTGAAGAAATTATCATTAGCACTAGACAAGATTCTGATCAAGGAGAGACTGGAGGTGGTAGCAAGTTGTCAGGCCCACAATAAAGCAAGAGCATTCGGCCTGCCTGGCCTGGTGCGCAGATTCACCCACTATGGGCAGAGGCACCTTGCTCCTAAGCCCATGAAGGAAGTCCAACCCATCTTCCTCTATAAATAGAAGGGCAGGGGCACAATGAAATGGACCTTTTTTGGAGAACACTGGAGAGACTCTGCCATTTTTTATACTCTCCTCTTTTTAATTCAAACTTGTATTCAAGTCATCAATATATGGATTGTATCTGTATTCAACTACTTGTGAAAGAAATAAAGATCAAAACTCAAAGTGGACGTAGGCAATTACGCTGAACCACTATAAATCCGGTGTTCTTACTTTCTGCATTTAAATTAGCATCTTCTTCCTTGTTTAATTTAACTTCATCACTTACATCTCTACACAATCTTTCTCAACGAGGTTAGTGACCAATTTTGGTGCTAACACTTTGGTGCTTTCATTGAGAGTTGAATTCTCAGCTTGATTGGATCTCATCATCTACTAGTGGATTTCCATATTCGCGAGATAGATCCAGTTGTTTACTAGAAAACTTCCTATTCTACTCAGATTTGAAAGAAATCTAAAGGAAGCTGATAGTCGTAGATTGGATTCACTGATGTACGCAAGATCTGGGGATTGGACGTTGAAGTTTGCACTAAAGTTGAATGAAGGCCGACCCTCCTCTGAAGGCAATTCGATTGATCACTCCAGAAAAGGCGTATGCCGAACGCCCCAGAAAAGGCGTATGCCGAACGCCCCAGAAAAGGCATATGCCGAACGCCCCAGATAAGGCTTATGCCGAACGCCCCAGAAAAGGCGTATGCCGAACGCCCCAGAAAAGGCGTATGTCAAACGCTCCAGAAAAGGGGTATGCCGAACGCTCCAGAAAAGGGGTATGCCGAACGCTCCAGAAAAGGGGTATGCCGAACGCTCCAGAAAAGGGGTATGCCGAACGCTCCAGAAAAGGCATATGTCGAACGCCCCAGAAAAGGCTTATGCCGAACGCCCTTCCAGGCCGATCATACCTCTAGGCAGAACGCTCTTCCAGGCCGACCATACCTCTAGGCCGAACGCTCTTCCAGGCCAATCCATACCTCTATGCCGAACACCTCTGTAATGCCGAACGGTATTATATGCCGAACGACTCGGTTATGCCGAACAAGAATGAATGCCGAACAGTGTGGATGTCGAACAGTGTGGGATGCCGAACAGTGTGGGATGTCGAACAGTGTGAATGCCGAACAGTGTGGATGCCGAACACGTGTGGATGTCGAACAGTGTGGAATGCCGAACAGTGTGGAATGCCGAACAGTGTGAATGCCGAACAGTGTGGGATGCCAAACAGTGTGGATGCCGAACAGTCTTGTATGCCGAGCAACTTTGTCATGCCGAACGGCCCTCAATGCCGATCGAAACTTAAGTTACACCGGTCTCTTATACGACCCCTATTTACAAAAAAAAACTTTTTCGGGTACGACCCAAATTTTCGAAAATGAGGCTAAAAAAACTCAACTTAATAAAGGAACATTCTATCCACTTTCCTGACATCCCATGATCGACCAGGGCATAGAGGATCTAGCGGCAGCTTATGAACGACATCAAGGGAACGGACAAGCAACCGCTATTGAAACGGTACTCCCAAATGTTGGAGAACATAGATGATGTGACTCTAGCAAACGTCAAGATGACTCCAAGCAAACCAATGCTCTAAGCAATTTATTCCAAATACTAACAAGGATATCATACTGATCGCGTTTGAGGAAAGTCGACCTCCAGATATATTTTGACAGCTAGTTGGCTAAAGAGCCTCCTACGACTATGGATCGTTTCTTTTACAAAATGAATCAGAACTAAAGTGAGGAGGAGTGGAGCAGACTAAGAAAAATAACAATGAAGGCCCGTTGGCTAAGGATGTAGATCCCAGTAGCCGAAACAAGACTTCAGAATTTAGCTCATATGCTCTTTGAAAGGTTCAATTGACAACCTCTACTTGAAGACTCACGACTCGGAGTGGTACTGGAAACCAACCTCGAGAGAGTACACCAAAGTCTAAAGAAAATCAGGGGAATGTTGTATATTCCCAAATGCTCACTGATCCTAACACGGGCGATTACAAACATCTCCGAGGTATGATCGAAAAGATGACCTGGAAAGGAAAGCTTCAATAGTATGTACAAGTCCTGCAGAATGGCGGGCAGCGAATATCTGATGCCTATTAATAAAGGGCTATGATTATCAATTGGACGGTTGACGGCCAACATCCCTTTGAAAGGAGCCAGGGGCGGAGTCGAATAGCGAGCATACGATGCTGCTTCACAGATCAATGAGACTTACCATAATCTTCTTTGAATTATTTCCATTTCCATCTCTATTTCAATTGTTCTATGAACTACGACTAGCTTGAACTAAACTACTTTCAAAACGATGCAGGTGTCCAGGTACTCAGATTTGGTTGCCAACCAATCTACGCAGACCATGATCGGACGTGTGGAGTTACATCTGGACAAGAATAATTCTATTGCTCATCATCAACCATATGCCTTTGATTTGGGGCTATGGATTAAATACAATGTACAACATCACGATGCACAGAGAGCTGAATTCCATCTTGCAAGTGGAATTTATTCAAGTAGAGAGCGGTTGCGATACGGCCAGCCACTCGCTAAGTGAAACTCGAGCTCGGGGGCAAGCCATCACATCAAGGTTAAAAATGGGTTGATACACGACGATCCTTCGCACAACTCCGTACTCCCAGAGTGCGAGACGGAGTATAAACATCTACTTAACTCTGTACTCCCAGAGTGCGAGACGGAGTATAAACATTGATCAACTCCGTACTCCCAGAGTGCGAGACAGAGTATAAACATTAATCAACTCCGTACTCCCAGAGTGCGAGACGGAGTATAAACAACTACTTAACTCCGTACTCCCAGAGTGCGAGACGGAGTATAAACATTAATCAACTCCGTACTCCCAGAGTGCGAGACGGAGTATAAACATTCGCTTAACTCTGTACTCCCAGAGTGCGAGACGGAGTATAAACATTAATCAACTCCGTATTTCCAGAGTGCGAGACGGAGTATAAACATCTACTCAACTCCGTACTCCCAGAGTGCGAGACGGAGTATAAACATACATCAACTCCATACTCATCCCCAAAACTGGGGGCAGAACCAAAGCAAAGCACGCTAGTTGAACATTTGTCTAAAAGAAGATTGCAACGAAACGATTAAAATACGACTGTCAAGCAATCAACTGAACGGAAATATTCAGCATGAAAGACTGCGGTTTTTCAAAGCACGTCATGTTTACACAAGACGTCCTTTGGGGGGCAAATGTTATCCTGCCTTTTGGCAAGGCCGTGACACCAAGAACTTGATTAGAAACCAGTGACAGTTCATCTTGGAGATCGGTTACACAAAGGCTCACTATGGATATCGATGGATTTTGTCCGAGTCTGGATCGAGCCACGATTAACAAGACATAACAATCAAAGCCAGGGAAGCCAATGTTCCAAGTTTCAAGACGATCCGAGTTCGTATGCTCAGCTTATGATCGATTCGAACAACTGACCATCCATCCATCAACCTCCACATTTGACTTGGAGACCTAAACTTCTTGGAATGAATATGGCCCGATCATCCACTCCAATCGAGTCATAGAACAAAGTTCGACAAAATACCCCTCATGAAGCTCAGTGACGCCAGGATCCGTCTAAAGTGGACGTGATTTGATCATCTACCGATCAAATCCTACCCTGAACACGAAAGGTTGTTCGAAAGCCCAACTTGAAGTAGCTATGGTAGACTGCGTACTCGCTAACCATCGCTGTCAATATATGGACACGACTGCACCTTGGAACATATGCAACTTACTTTGTCTACTCAACAATCTATTATCCTTATTTTCTAGAAGGAGATACAGAGCAAATTGTAAGAGATTTGGCTATCTAACCCAACATGGATGTGATTCAACCATCTGCCATATACCTCCTTCCTTGACTTGATTGGAAGAGCTATAATCACCAAGCGGACGAGAATCGATCATCCATTTTTCAAATTTCGTCCCTCATCCTGGGGGGCAGAATCCCATTCCGTGAGCAAACGTGGTTCGATTGTTCATTCGATGACATTAGTCTCGATACAGTAGATGAATACAAATTAAAGAGTGGAAATATGACTGCTCTCAACTAAAACCTCCAAGTCCCCAGAGTGCGGACTGGAGTACTCTAAGTCCCCAGAGCGTGGACTAGAGTATAAACAACTTAAACCTCCATGTCCCCAGAGTGCAGACTGGAGTACTCTAAGTCCCCAGAGCATGAACTAGAGTATAAATGACTAAAACCTCCATGTCCCTAGAGTGCGGACTGGAGTACTCTAAGTCCCCAGAGCGCGGACTAGAGTATATATGACTAAAACCTCCAAGTCCCTAGAGTGCGGACTGGAGTACTCTAAGTCCCCAGAGCGCGGACTAGAGTATAAACGACTTAAACCTCCATGTCCCCAGAGCATGGACTGGAGTACTCTAAGTCCCCAGAGCACGGACTAGAGTATAAACGACTTAAACCTCCATGTCCCCAGAGCGCGGACTGGAGTACTCTAAGTCCCCAGAGCGCGGAAAAGAGTATAAACGACTTAAACCTCCAAATCCCCAGAGCGCGGACTGGAGTACTCTAAGTCCCCAGAGTGTGGACTAGAGTATAAACGACTTAAACGTCCAAGTCCCCAGAGCGCGGACTGGAGTACTCTAAGTCCCCAGAGCGTGGACTAGAGTATAAACGACTTAAACCTCCAAGTCCCCAAAGCACGGACTGGAGTACTCTAAGTCCCTAGAGCGTGGACTAGAGTATAAACGACTTAAACCTCCAAGTCCCCAGAGTGCAGACTGGAGTACTCTAAGTCCCCAGAGCGCGGACTAGAGTATAAACGACTTAAACCTCCAGGTCCCCAGAGCGCGGACTGGAGTACTCTAAGTCCCCAGAGCGTGGACTAGAGTATAAACAACTTAAACCTCCATGTCCCCAGAGTGCAGACTGGAGTACTCTAAGTCCCCAGAGCATGAACTAGAGTATAAATGACTAAAACCTCCATGTCCCTAGAGTGCGGACTGGAGTACTCTAAGTCCCCAGAGCGCGGACTAGAGTATATATGACTAAAACCGCCAAGTCCCCAGAGTGCGGACTGGAGTACTCTAAGTCCCCAGAGCGCGGACTAGAGTATAAACGACTTAAACCTCCATGTCCCCAGAGCACGGACTGGAGTACTCTAAGTCCCCAGAGCACGGACTAGAGTATAAACGACTTAAACCTCCATGTCCCCAGAGCGCGGACTGGAGTACTCTAAGTCCCCAGAGCGCGGAAAAGAGTATAAACGACTTAAACCTCCAAATCCCCAGAGCGTGGACTGGAGTACTCTAAGTCCCCAGAGTGTGGACTAGAGTATAAACGACTTAAACGTCCAAGTCCCCAGAGCGCGGACTGGAGTACTCTAAGTCCCCAGAGTTTGGCCTAATACTCGCCCAGAACTTGATATACAACCAACTGGGAATCACAATAAATTTCCACAGCGACAATCTTTAGATCCAAAGCAAGTTTTAATCCAGCAAGAAAAGCTTCATTTTCGGCTTCATTGTTGGTTGCGTGAAATTCGAACCTCAGAGCGTAGCATATGGATCGGCCTTCGGGATTTTCAAGTACTATCCCGGCCCCTGAACACTGATCGTTTGATGCACCATCGGTGTGCAGCTTCCAAATGTATTTAGGAGGTGTAGTGGTTTCAGGTAGATCCTCTGAAATAGTAAATTCGGCTATAAAATCCGCTAGGACTTGTCCTTGAATGGCTCTCCGTGGGGCGTAAGTGATATCAAATTGACTCAGTTCAATGTTCCACTTGAGTAACCTAGCAGACGTCTCAGGCCGCGTGAGGACCTGTCGTAACGGCTGATCAGTATACACAGTAAGAGGATGAGCTTGGAAGTAAGGACGGAGCTTTCTCGAGGCAATGACAAGGCAATAAGCCAGTTTTTCTAGTCTTGGGTAATTTCTTTCAGCTCCTGTTAGCCGTTTACTAACATAGTACACCGGTTTCTGCACTCGGTCTTCTTCCCGAACTAAAGCGGCACTGATCGCATGCTCTGATACTGCCAGGTAAAGGTACAATTGCTCGTGGTCAACTGGTTTTGACAAGATCGGTGGTGTGGAAAGATGTTGAATCAGCGATCGGAATGCGCCTTCACACTCTGTGGTCCATTCAAAGTTTCACTTTCCTTTTCGGATCAGATCAAAGAAAGGAATGCATTTATCGGTGGACTTTGAGATGAACCTTCTCAATGCCGCTACTTTCCCGTTGAGACTCTGGACTTGCTTTATGGTTCTTGGGGTCAGCAGGTTCCTTATTGCCCAGATCTTTTCGGGATTCGCTTCTATCCCTCGAGCGTTAACGATAAACCCGAGGAACTTTCCAGATGCGACACCGAAGTGACACTTTAATGGGTTGAGCTTCATTCCATATTCCTGAAGGATGCAGAACATCGAATCTAAATCTCTGACGTGGTCTGTGGAGAATCGGGATTTCACTAGCATGTCATCCACATAAACCTCCATGGTCTTCCCGATCTGGTTGGCGAACATCCTGTTGACCAAGCGTTGGTATGTTGCTCCGGCGTTCTTTAGACCAAATGGCATGACTTTGTAGCAGTAGAGTCCCAGATCGGTTACGAAGCTGGTATGTTCTTGATTAGGCAAATGCATGGGTATCTGATTGTAGCCAGAATAAGCATCCATAAAAGATAGTAATTCGTGCTCAACTGTCGAATCTACGAGCTGGTCAATTCGAGGAAGTGGAAAACTATCTTTCGGACGAGCCTTATTTAAGTCAGAGTAGTCAACGCAAGTTCTCCATTTCCCGTTCGGCTTTCGAACAAGTACGGGGTTGGACACCCATTCTGGATACAAGGCATCTCGGATAAACCCATTTGATTGTAACTTATCAACCTCCTCTTTAAGGGCGGCAGATCTCTCTGGATCCATACCGCGCCTTTTCTGTTTGACCGGGACATACCGCGGATCAATATTCAAGGAGTGACTTGCAATGTCCGGCGAGATCCCGCACATATTAGAATGTGTCCAGGCGAAAACGTCGAGATTGGCCCGGAGAAATTCAACCAATTCCTGTTGTGTCTGCTTGCCCAGTTGAGACCCAACTTTTAGCATCCTCGAATCATCATCCTCACTGATTGGGACGTCCACAGTCAGTTCGGCCGGGGAAGCTTGATTCTCCTTAGATTCGTCTTTATCTTCATTGTCTCTAGGGTCAAGGTCTTTCTGGAATTGGTTGTGGTGCCCGGGCCGAGGCCCAGGCATCAATTGTCAATTATTAGTAGAGCGGACGCAGAGAGATTCCTCTACGTCCTTTCCCTTTTCCTTTCGCTGCACCCTGCGCAGTTCAGCAACATAGCAGGCCCTCCCCGCTGCTTGATCTCCTTGGATGACTCCAATCCCGCGATCGGTGGGGAACTTCAGAGTCAAACACCATGGGGCGATGGCCGCCCTGAACTCAGCAAGGGCCGGTCGGCCCAAAAATGCGTTGTAAGGTGAATCAATCTCTAACACGACAAACTGTAACATCCGGACTCTCCGTCGTTCTCCAACTCCCAATTCCACCGGTAGTTCTGTCACTCCAATGGGTATTGTAGCACTTCCGTTAAAACCGTGGATTCGGGATTGGCAGGGTTTCAAGTCTTTCGCTTCTATTTTCATTAAATCGTAAGCCCGTTTAAGTAAGATGTTTACAGAGCTCCCACTGTCAACCAGGATCCTCTTCATCCAAGCAGGACCTACCTGGGCAGATATGACCAACGGATCGATTGTGGGGGCTTCGACCTTATCAGCGTCTCGGCTTCTGAATCCGATATCATCAGACATTATCTTCTGTTGTTTAGCCAAAGTCCCGTCTTCACAATTACTGCAGCATTCGAAGTCCGCATGCCTGATTGAACTAGCATACGACTCCATTTCCCTCCAGCTTCTGTCTGTTGGGTGGGGACCACCACTTATCGTGTTTATAACTAGCCTTCCGCCCGTACGAGCGGGTTCTTCCTGTCTTTCTTGATTCTGTGAATGATTTTGATTAGAAGGGCCCGCACCACCAGACTTCGGCGCCCGCACAAACTGATCTAACTTCCTCTCCCTGATCAACTTCTCGATGAGGTCCTGCAAATGTCGACACTCATTGGTATTGTGGCTGTAACTCTCGTGGAATCTACAGAACTTCCCTGTTTGAACCTGCCTCTCCGACGAAGGCTTCGGAGCAGGCTTTTTATATTGCACAGTGTTGCAAGTTTGTAGATACACGTTTTCCAATGATGTATTCAATGGCGTGTAATTATCGAACATTGGGGCCCTACGTCGTGGGCCTCTGTTCTGATCTCTTTTCTTATCCTGACCATTGTTGCCTCTCGGTTGGGTTTGTTTGTTCTGTATATTCAACTGAACTTTTCCGGAACTCTCACCGGACTGTTTAACTGCTACGTTACTTTGTATTCCCTCACTGCTGGGCCTCACATCGTCCTGCTTCCTAGACTGTTTCGCGTCCTCTTGCCATAAGAATTGAGCGGCTTTGGAGTAGAAACGGTCCAACGATGCGGGTGGTTTCCCAGCTAACCAATTTCCAAATTCAGAATCGGGATCGATCCCTTTGGTTAATGCCATCAAGGTCGAGTTATCTTTGGGATTACTAATCTCAACACATGCTGCGTGGAACCTCTCTAAATAACGCCTGGGCGTCTCTCCATGAGCTTGGGTGACACTAGACAGGGTGTTAACGTCTTTAGGTCTAGCAACATGCATACGAAACTATTCTACAAACCTTTTAGCCTGTTGATCGAACGAAGAAATAGATCTAGGTGGTAACCTTGTAAACCACATTATTGCGATTCCCCCCAGAGAGATGGGGAAACTTCGACACTTCACTGCATCATCAGCTCTTGCAATGCTCATTGACCACTCATATTTCAAAATATGTTGATTGGGGTCACTGCTTCCTTCGTACATTGGGAGAGTTGGCATTCTGAATCGCTGAGGGGGTTCAGCGTATAATATCTCGTCTATAAAAGGGGTGTGACTACGGGAGATTCCCCAATCGTCATTAGTGAGCCCCTGACTCTCGCGAATCATCTGACGTATCATGGTTGAAATATCTGGTACTGGCACATTCTGTGCATGCTGAGCTAAGGTGTGGTCGGGTTCCACAATGCGAGTTTGGACCGGGCGCTGTCGACGGTCCGTATTTCGCCTCCTTGGCTCAGCATCTTCTGGGACGTATGGTTCAGGAGTATGCCCACGTTGTTGATTGTTCGGATCTGATAGATTTCGGGTATCAACCCTCGTTTCTGCCGTGGAGGGTGTAGCGCGATTGTCTGTGGTATACTGTGGAGCAGGGCCTCCTCGTGTTGAGGGTCCGGTCTGGAAGCTGGCCGACGGCCCTGTCCTTAACGGTCCAACGGTCAAGGCAGGTTGATATCCGGTAGTTTGTGCGTGACTCCCGTCTAATCGGGGACGGGTAGACCTGTGGTGATAGTCAGACGAGGCGGAACTTTCAGTAGACGAGCGGGAAACATCATCCCTCTTGGATCTTCTACGGCTTTGGCGGTTTAGTTGGTTGGTCAATTCGACCTTAGCGCGCAATTGTTCAGCCAACTGTTGCCGACTTTGAGTCAGCTCTTGGAGCAACACTTGGAACTCTTGTCTGGTGACTGGTCCTGACGGATCCGAGTGAGCAGTGTTGTCCTGATTGGATGAGGGCTGCTGTGCAGAATTCTGTCTATCCCGACCTTCTTGATCAGCAGCTGTAGTGGAAGTTCTTGTGCTAACCATTTTCAGTGGTGGAGTCCTTTCCTAGACTTTACGCAAATCTGAATAGAATGGAAGGATTCCAGATTAGAGATCTGGATCTTCCTCTTGGATTTATGCAATCCGGTATCGATGGTAGATCCAAGGAGCAGGAGAAAATACTGGTTTTCTCGGTGAAAGCACCAAAGTGTTTGTACCAAAAATGGGCACAACACTCTTCGGAAGTTTTTTGAAGAGATAAAATGAAGAACGTAAATGCAAAACAGAGATTATCTAACAAAAACTCCAATAAACAGAAATGTAAAATGCAAAGACAAGCGATTTAGAGTGGTTCGGCGTGTTGCCTACGTCCACTATGAAGTTTTGATGATTTTATTGGTTCTCTTTCAGTGATTACAAGTGATTACAGCGAACAACAGCAAATTACAGCTTAGAATTCGAATCTCAACAGTAAATATAAGATGCAAGTTTCGATCCGGCAGAGTCTGGACGCTTCAGAATCAAAAGATCCTTCTTCTGTAGGCTCTGGGGTGCTATTTATAGGCGTAGGAGGCTGATATTTCGCTCAAACTTCGGGAGACTTGGTCTGGCACGTCAGGGGGCCCACGCGACCGTTCTCAGAAAGTTTCGCCTCGATCTGTGATCGATACGATCCCATTTCGTATCGATCAAGATGATGTCCAAATGAGCTGAAATTTGGCAGGGACATTCTTTAGTGTGTGTGAAAGCTTCTGTGAAAATTTCATTGAATTTGGATTAGTGGATCATGAGAAACAGTCGATACGGAGAGGAATTCCTCGAAGGCTGTTTGGTTCGACTCCATAGCTTCGAATCGATACATTCGAATCGATAAATTGCACGTGTTTCTGAGATGATGTGGCACACGCGCTTCACTTCGATCCGGTCTTCACTCCGTGTTGACCGTTTCGACTCCATAGATCTCGCCTCGTTTGCTTCGAGGGATGACATGTCAGCCTAGTTTGTTGACTCGTTGGATACGAACAAGCCTCTGCTCATGGGTATGAACGTGGCCCCATAATGGATACGAAGCATTGAATCTCTGATGGATGCGAAGTTGACGTTAGGTGATCGTTACGAAGTGGACGACTTACTGATGGATTCGAACAAGTCTCTCTGGCTGAAGGCTGATCGATACGAAGTCGATGGATACGAAATGAGGGCCATTGATGGATACGAAGTCCATCGATACGAACTCGATGGATTCGAAACATGGATAACTTTATCGGTACGAACCAATGCTCCTTGATGGGTACAAAATGAGACTTTCTGATGGATACGAAAACATGATTTTCCCTTCAACTTGCATCCATCATAACTTGATCACATGAACTCGGATTGACGTGAAACTTGGAACGTTGGCTTCCTTTGCTTTTCTAGTCATGTCTTATTAATTGTAGCTCGATCCGGACTCGGACAAAATTCATCGATACCATGACGAGCGACATTTGGAATCCAATCAATCCCTTGGTATCCTGGCCTTGCCAAAAGGCGGGATAACACTTACCTTTATATATATGTGTGTGTGTGTGTGTGTGTGTGTGTGTGTGTATGTCTACACTTAAAACCATTCACAGTCATATTCATTTTCTTACAAAAAAATAAAAAATAATAAATACGTAAGTAAAGAAGATCAGGCCGGCCATTAAAAAGAAAAGAAGAAGAGAAAATTCAAAGAAAAAGAAGAGAAAGTAACAAGGGGAATCAAACTCATCTCAATTCATTTTCCTTATCAAAGATTAAGGTGAATGATAATTTCCATCTCTGTTTGTTAAATATATGTTTTGGATTTAATTTTAAATTCATATATATGATGTTTGATGATGATACGCTTGAATTTATGGGTTGTTTAAATTTAAACAAGATTGTTTAAATAATGGTTCATATGATTTTAGATCAAAACCATGTGATATTGATGTTTAAATGCCATGGAAAAGTTATATGTTATGCAGAACATGATTTTAAAGTTGGGTTTTAAGTTTGATAATTTTCCAAGCTTTGGAAAGATTATTATGAATATTTGAATGAAAATATAGCACGTTGGATTTAATGATTTATTTCATAAAATATAATGAGAATTTGGATTTTAAATTTTGATATGTTAGATAACATGATCAAAGTAAATTTTTGGGAATTTTGGAGATTTTTCTTAAGTGATTTGATATACAAAATAAATTATTTTGAGAAGAGGATCAAAATAATTTACATGTAAATAAAGAGGAAGGTTTTATTTGCAAAAGTTTAAGTTTAATACTTATCCAAAATAGAAAGGCGGTTAGTTTTGAAAAGCATGGGAAAGGATAAGGCAACCAATAAGAAATTTACATGTAGGAAGGTTAGTTTATATAAGTTGCTTAATTTAGTATTTAATCCAGAAAAACAGGTTTCGCCTCTATTTAGAGTACCTTTCGTCCTTACCTTTCGCCTTCGACTATGTCGAAACCCCATTAAGTCAAATTCAATACACATGGTATCATCTAGGTGATACGTAGTGGATTGGAGAAAGGAAAAAGGTATGTTGTCGAAAGCATAGCTTCCGATGGTGTCGTTACCTCGATTTGTTTTAAAAAGATAAGCGTCTGCCTTTGTTGTACTAAGCTTTCGACTTTGTCGATACATATGTTTTTAAAAGAAGTTTATAATGGCTTTCAAAAGGGGTTGCCATGTTTGTTTTAAAATAAAAAGGGGTTTCGAAGGAGTTCCTTTAATTATAAATCAATGCTTTCGAAAGAAGGGGTTCCGACCTAGTCGAAGCCCTACCGCCAATTCTTTTGCCTTTCGAGTATATTGAAGTCATCAATACTGTCGAAAGGTATTGTTTGTTTTAAAGGTATATTAAGCCACTTTCTAAATGCTTTCAAAAGGGTTATGGGTTTCGAAGGCAATGGTTTCGAAAGGGGTTTTGAAGCTATTCTTAAATATTTTGAAGGTAAGCTTTCGACTTTGTCGAAAGAAATGGTTTCGATGCCGTCATAAATTTCCCAATATTTGTATATGGTAAAGAATGGTTCCGAAAGAGAAAATTTCATTTATTTTTATTTTGACCCAAATGATATTATTAAAGGTAAACCCAATAATGTCGAAAGGGGGGCTTTCAATGTTTTAGGAAGAGATACTTCCAATAGTTTCGAAGCTATGCTTCTAATAATTAATAAGTAACACTTTATTATATTCGAAAGGTTTCCAAAGAAAGATTTTAATGTATTTTTAAAGGCAGAAGTCTAGAGTTTTGAAAAGAGATATATGCTTTCGAAGGAGGCTATCTAGTGAGGTCGAAAGTAAGGTTTCAAAGGTTTCAAAAGTATAGTTTTCAAAATAAATAACCCAATCTCATTTAAAAGCAAAACCATAGCATATTAATAAGCAAAGTATTTTGAACTGGAATTTATGAAGAAGTTTTAATGGGTTAAAAGAATTTACCAAGTTATATTGTTTACTTCTTCGTGTGTGTGTATATATATATATTCACTTTGGAAAAAGGTAAAATAACCAGTTAGGTTGACCTAGTAGTGAATATAAATAAAAGATATTGGTAGAGACCAATAGGTTAACAGTAAGCCTGTGAAAACTGTGTAAGGAAAATGATATTGGCAAGAGCCAATAGGTTCATAGTTAGCCCATAAAAACTATGTAAAATTGAAGATGTCAGTCAGATAGGTTTATAGTAAGCCAATGAAAACTATATCCGGATAAGAAGATGAAATATTGACAGATAGTCAATAAGTTCCTAGTTAGCCCATGAAAACTTGGGTAAAAGAAAGGTATTGACTATTAGTCAATAGGTTCCTAGTCAGCCCATAAAAACTAGGATAAAAGAAATGATATGGAATTACCAATAGGTTCATAGTAATCCTATGAAAACTATATAATTGGATAGGGAGTTCTTAAAAGTTTAACCGGTTATTAGTTAGTCCATGAAAACTATTAGGTTAATAGTAATCCCAGAAACTATAATTATGATAGATAGTCAATATTATTTGGAGATGGATAATCCAGAATTGATTCAATTATTTTACATATCATCACATAATAATGTTTTGAATTGAATTAACCATTGTGGATGCAGGTGCACAGAAAATGGTTTATAAAGGTTTTAGGATACTAGTGAGGGAAAACCCGTTCCGCTTAACGGCGTGGTCTAACTAGATTTCTAAATGATTTGAGATAGTATATTATTATTCATAACAGACTTTATGTCTGAGTCGAAGTTTATGTTTTCCCCTTAAACTCTCGGATACTCAATTGATTTTGACTAGTTTGAGATGTGAGGTTTTCAGGTACCTCTTAAGACGAAAAAGCTTCCAAAGTCATGCAGAAGGTATGTAGTTATTTAAATTCTTTCTCATGTGATTTCGCTGTGTTTTTTTGTTAAGGAAAAGTTGTTTATTGCCTATTATACATTTTGATCACCAAGGGGGCATCTTCATATGTCGCTCTTGGAGTATATTGTAATAATTATATATTTTTTGAACGTGGTTAATGTTGTGGGATTATGTAAAGAATGTTGAAATGAGTTTGGAATGGAAGGTGAAAGTTGTTTTGAAATTTTGAACTCTTTTTCCATATCCATATGTTTTTGGTATATCAATTTATCTAACATTACCGTATTTGGACGCCAAGGATTAATCGTTATAGATGACTACAGCATCCGTAGCCGTTAGTTTTGGGCCTCCAAGTGGGGGATGTTACAGAATCACATCAATGTTTAAAACTCATAATGTGAATTAACTCTCCCAAGTATGAAGGCCATCGGAATTGCTTTGTAAATAATATGTATAAAGAGATCAATAGTGCATATCCATTGAGATGAACTTGGGACGGAGCTAGCCTGAGCTCTTGGAGAATCATGCGTAGGAACAGATTAAAAGGCACCATGGTAGTGCCTATGCACATGCATCTATTACAGGCCGTATAATCCATAGGAGTATCGTGCGCTCGTTGGACTTGTGTTGGGAGTAGGATATCATCCTCAGGAATCCCATTTTGCCAACATATATTTCTAAGCATCTTAGCAGTTAGAATCATGGCACCTGTTCGGGCAGATCATCCAGAACTCTTAAGTAGATATCTTCGTTCAAAGGAGAAGGCTTTTCTTGAACTGGTTCTACCGGAACGGTCATTCTTTGTAGTTCAATGGTAATTGAACGCCTAGGCCAGAAGACGTGGGGGTTGAAGCCTGAGTAGTGGTAGACCAAGCTTTGGGAGGAGTTGATGGCCCAACGCTGGCACAGAATCTGGGAGAATGGTGAGCCATTCAAAATAGGAAAACTTGGCGTTCAACATGGTCAGGTATGATTTATCTCGGAATTTTACTTCAAACTTAAACCCGTGTGACCGGCGTCCAAAATCCAAATATGACGACGTGTGTTGACCAATTGAATTCTGAGCGTTGACCGAGACAAGTGAATGTGTTAATCTATGTAGTGTGAGTCATGTGTCGTGTACACGACAAACGGACCATCATGTGTAGATAGCTCACTCGTGCTAGAAAAACAAGCCACGCCGCATAAAGGAACTGTGCATTGGATCTTACCCATTATCGTCGGATAATCGATAACGGAACCACTATCTAGTGCAATGCGGAGCACTAGAAGTGTAGTGATTGGATATGCTTTACAATGAAATCATTCAAATTTTGGAACACATTCAATATGACCGTTCTTTGAGAGGAGAACCATCTTATTGGCATTTGAATGGCGGCATATGATCGATTTAGTCTTCATAAGGGGTTAACCAAGGTGCTTTAGAATGTAAGGGCTCAGGTTTAAGGCAACCAAGCACTCATCATGTACAACCTGAGTACACCCTAGGTCGGACCCAAGAATAACCCTAGGAAGACCTAGGATTTGCCTTGACCAACCACTTGTCAAAATCATCCAAATCACCATCACCCTCATTGGCCACCGTGGCACAACCATGACTCCTTATCATCCCCAAAACATGGTGACAACCTACCTCTAGAATTTTGGATTGGGATTAAGGCTTAAAAGCAGTCGAGTTCAAATCAACAACGATGGTCAAAAATCAAGATTAGATGGTGGCGGCGCCTTCAGTTTAACGATGGCAGCTTGTAGATGGTGGCGGCGCCTTCAGTTTAACGATGGCAGCTTGTAGATGGCGACAACGATCTATTTAGGTGAAGGGAATTGATTCACTTGGAGTCAGTGTAGTAAGATATTGGGCACAAGAAGGCAGAAAAGTGAAGTAAAGAAAAATGTTTTGAGTACAGAATATATATAGTACTCCATGACTCAGCCAAAGGATTTGGAACCGAGTAGAACTACTTGGTACCGACATGAATTTTTGGCCTAAATTAGGAAAATGAATAAGGGGAAGGTAGTGCATACCTAGCTAAGGCGTGGAACAGTCTCTAGAGCGCATATCTTGTCCTTAGCATGGAAAATGGAATTTCTACTATGTATAATAGTTGAACAATATCCACAGAATGAAGACAATGCTTTGGATCAACTCTTAGATAACCAACGGACAAAATGAATAATAGTAAAGCTTGTCTTGTTTTTGAGCACGCCTTGTTATCAACGGAAGCATAATTTAGAGGGAAAGTGTTATCCAACTTTTTAGCCAAGCGGGTTTTCAAATGCATCTGGACATCAGGACAAAGACGAAATGATTCACAGACTGGGAAACATGCTTGAAAGAATTATAGGAGTGGATTCAAGAAGTTGGAGCAAATAGGAGCTAAGGACAGAAGTCGGTGTTAGATTTTGGTGATATAATATTCCATATTTAAGTAGATTTTGGAGAGATTTGAGTCTAGGTGGAATTGTAACTCGAATACATTGCCTCTTTTATAGATTTTGGAGAATGCTTGATTGACTCTATTATTGCATTAAAGAAAACAATGAATTATCAATATGGGAAAGATTTATGCAAGTATTCAATAGCTTCTTAAAGAAAATATTTTTTCAAGACCATTATAAATAGGCAAGTATATTGTTCATTAGATGTGTGTGGGAATTTTTTTTATAAGCTTTTAGGGATTTTGATATCTTCTCAATTTTTAGGCTATCTCCTGTAACCTTTTGATAAATTAATAAAGGTTTTGTTTGGAGGAATATATTTATCATTATCTTTCTCCAATTCTTATCTCTTCTAAAATTTAATTGTGTAGGGATCCTAGGAAAAATCCTAATAGTTAGTATCAGATCCTACTATACAAATTTTTTGAAGAGAATTTTGGTTATGGCGAAGATAAGTGTTGAAAAACATAATGGGAGAAATTGGGGGTTATGGAAGGCAAAGATGGAGGATTTCCTGTATCCCAATGACCTTCACCAACCGTTGGAGAACAAAGGGGAGAAACCTAATAATGTATCTGAAGATAAATGAAAGACTTTAGATAGGAAGACTATGGAGGCTATTCGATGTTTTTTGGAGAATACGGTGTTTCATATTGTTGCTAATGAAATATCCTGTTATTCAATTTGGAAGAAATTTATGCAAATAACTCCGCAATAAATAAGGCTCTTCTTATGAGAAGATTGGTGAATCTAAAACCTAAGGACGTTGGGTCAATTGCAGAGCATCTTAACGTTTTCAAGAAATTGTGAACCAATTGTCTGCCGTGAATTATAAGGTGAATGATATGCCATACATAAGCCTTGATGTTGATGAGTTCATTACCGAAAAGTTGGAAAATGCTTGTGGTTGCATTAAACAACTCAAATTAGGATGAAGTTGTTTTAATGGGTTCGGTGGTTAATAGTTTACTTAATGAGGAGATGCGGAGGATGAACCTCATGGAAGGAAAGGATTAGGAGGAAAAGGAAAGTAGAAATCCAATTGAAGAAGTCCATCTTGCAAGGAGGGTTAATAGTCCAAATATGGAAAGACGGTCAAATAGAATTAACATGAAAAGAGATTACATCTGCTATTACTATGAATAACCTGGTCATCGGCTGAGATTTTGCAATAAGTTTAAAAAGGACAAGGAAATGATGAAGGCATTGGAAGAAGACCAAAATGAACAAAAAGATAATAGCGATGATGAGGTGCATTTCGGTGGGCAATTTAATGACAATGTTATATGCGTGCATAAAAGCAAAATCAAAGATTGGGTGCTTGATTTGTGTGCTTGTATCCACATATGCAATCAAAAGGAATCATTATTGAATATGAAGAGCAAGATGCTAAAGTGGAATTTGCTAATGGTGGAAATTTTGATGTTAAGGGAATAGGTTCCATTAAATTAAAGATGCATGATGGAAGGGTGGTGAAGCTTACAGGAGTTAGGCACATCTCAGAAAGTGCAAAGAATCTAATTTCAATAGGACGGTTGGAGGTAACGGGCTGTAACTTTTTGACTTAAGGTGGTGTCATAAAGTTTGAAAGGGTATTAGGGAAGTGTTGTGCACAAAAATAAGAAGCAACAATGTATACAAATTGCTTGGGAAAACAACGGAGAACAACAACGGAAAGCCACAAAGACCAAATGGAGGCCTTTGTGGTATTACAAATAGTTTTGATTTATTGAGGATATGCATGTTCAATTGGGGGCATGCGCAGTTAGGCGGTTTGGAGGTTCGTTATTTTTGGAAACTTGATATTTGTTTCCATTATAATATTGGAGATTGTTTGGAGTTTGAGGTTTTAGGTGGAGCTTGAATTACATTTTTGAAATATCATATCAAGGTGGAGACTGTTAGATTTTAGTGATACAATTCCATATTTAATTGGATTTTGAAGATATTTGAGTCTATTTGGAATTGTGACTCAAATGCATTGCCTCTTTTATAGGCTTTGAAGAATGATTAATTGTCTCTTTTATTGCATTAAAGAAGGCAATTATTATCTACATGGAAAAGGTTTATGAAAGTTTCTATAGCTTCTTAAAGAAGATGTTTTGTCATGATCATTATAAATTGACATGTATATAGTTTATTAGATATGTGTGAATAAAAATTATTTTTTTAAGGTTTTAGGAATTGAGATATCTTCTTAATTTTTAGGCTTTCTCTTGTAATAATGGTAAAATAATAAAGATTTTGTTTGGATAAATATATTTTTCATTATTTTTCTTCACTTTTTATCTCTTTGAAAATCTAATTGTGTAGAGATCATAGAAAAACCCCTAACAGTGACAAAAGTCGGTATTGAGTTGAACTACTCGGTCCCGAGTGCTTTTTGGCCTCTTGTGCAACCTCAGAGATATGTATTGAGGGATTATGACTTGAGTGATCATCTTGGGGTACATTTCTCAAGGAATAGGCTAACAACTCCAGGGAAGTTCTGATGAAAAGTAGACAAATACACATGATATTAGAACCTCTTGAAAACAACACGATTTTTAAGAAAAAGTACTCGAAAAATAATGGATCAGAGATAGAAGACCAAATGAGGGGAAGAATGATTTCCCATCCAAAAAGCAGGTCAGTACCGACTGCTTCTAGTCGATATCGAGTTGGCTTTTTCAGCTTTGGGGACTTCATATTCCCCTTCTGCTTTTTACGATCTGAAGTAAGACTTAGTATATTAAAATCTGACGATTCTGCTGGACGATTTCCTATAAATACAACACCTATGGTATTTGGAAAAGACCCTTTGAAACTTTTTATTCCTCATCTTCTATCTCTCCTCAACCATAGGCATTTAGAAAGCTATTCTTGGCTATTCTGGGCTATTAGATTTGCCAAATCCTCATACCAGTGGCTGCAAATCTATAATCAATAACAAAATAGTGGATGCAGACCATAGATTTGCCGAACCATTATAAAATTTTGATGTTCTCTCTTTTTATTTACAATTATCTGTTAGATCCCATTTATTTTAGGTTGCTTTGGGTGTTGTGCTATTTTTAGACTCAGTGTTACCACCAATTCACATTTCAATCTTGTCAAAACCAAAATGAATAGAAGGGAAGGATAACCGAGAGATGATAGCATCAAAAAATCCTGTCGAAGGGATGCTACAGCCAAAAGTCAGGTGTGCTACAGGCTTACGAAGGGGTCGAAAAGGTCCAAAGCACCCTTCCGCTTCAATGGTTCCCTTTCGAAGCAGGTACTTTCGCATGCATGAAGCCATTTCGAATGAGTTGAAGGACACCTTTTGAAGGCAACAAAATGCAACCACTCATATGCGTGCCAAACCTTTTGAAGCTAAAGGTTTCGCCTTCATTCACATTCCACTGAAGAATATTTCGTCAAAATGACCTCTTCAAAAGCATGAACAAGCCTTTCGAATTGGTCGAAACAATTCACAATTAAGAAAGAAACCTTCTGCTGCAAAATCTTCAATGTTTCGACTCAAAGGTCAACCTATCGAAAGAATCGAAAGCTCTTGCTTTTCCTTTCCTGCAACAACACAGCAGCACAAAGTGGAGAAGCACACCAAATACTTTCGATGAAGTCGAAAGCACTCCAATCTATTCAAATACAATGCAGAGGGATGTGCAAGTGTTAAAGGTGATGAAAGTTCTACAAGGCCACCTTTTGACCAGGTCGAAAGCACTGAGTCGAAAGGTGCCAACCCGCACCTATAAATAAGACCCTATGGGTCAGTTTTAGGGGATCCAAATTCTTTCACTCTACTCTTGTATTTTCTAAAGTTGTAAACACTAATTAGATTGATAATTTGATCAGTTTGTATTACTTGAGTTTAAGGGCAAGATTATGGAATTTTGGAATACTTGGCTGATTTGATATCACTGTTAAATTCAGTTTGCAATTTTCTTGTGTCGACTTGATTGAAGAGTCACTATTAGAGTGAGTCGAAACCTTTAGTTTAATCAATATCCTTAGAGCTTAACTCTTACATTCAAGTTGTCGAAAGGTTAGCTGCCGAAGAAGTTGAAACCAATCTATCCAACCCATATCCTTAACTCGTCAAGGCCAACCTTAGAATTTCTTCAACTGATTCGACATGGGGGTTTCGACAAAGTACTAGAGTAGATTAATTGGATCGAAAAGCAATACAAGAAGGGTTTTCAGTGTTTCAACTAAATCGAAAGGTCCAATTAGAAGGAACATCAACTACAATAACTCATGCGAAAGAAAAATTGAAGTGAATAGAATAGATTATAACCATCATAGCCTGATTAAAAAGTGTTAACTACATTCATCTTTTTGAAAGAAGGTCTCGAAAGAGTTATCTACACTTTGAATTCAACTTTGAGGTGTTGACAAGTTTTCTTGTTAACATTTTGGCGCTAGAAGGAGAGCTCGAACCTCCGACCTTGTTGAACATTCAACTCCACTTACCACTAACCCAGTCATATTACAAGCCTACCTACTTTAAACTTTACATCATCATGTTTAGCAAAGCCAAAAGATATGAGAAAGGATCCTCGAAACCACATCTAATTGGATTCTCCCATGGAAAAATTAATGATTCAAATCTACATGAAGAACAAATGTTAAGAATAGAGGCCTTAAGGATCATGAGGAAAATAAAGTTGAACCCTATGATCCAAATAAATGGAGTTTAATCCCTTTCCATATTGGCCCCACTCCTATCTTTGCCTTAGGAGAAAAGAAAATTGGAAGTGTTATCTGGCTTTTTGGCCCGGCTATATTCAGATTGACTAGATAAGTTAAACTAGACGATCATCGAGGAAGACAACCTAGAGAGATGACTATTAGGCTCAGAAATCAAGCGTAGGCAATGATATGAAGCGACAATCAATCGAGGCCAACGGATAGACTCTCCATAATATTCTAAGTATGAAATAATGCCTCCCCTAAGCGGGGGGTTCAATGTCTATCCCTTTCCTTAGGGGATCGGTACATATCCTCAATTAATGTCCCAAACTTGGTAAGATCAATATAGAGAGACAAGGAAGGCCCGATGAGGTTACATTCTAAGTTTCAAGTCATTTGGAGTTCATATGCTCAAGTTATGGGCAAATTACTTCACTTATCAAAAGGGATCGGTATAAAAGGGATCGTCCATATTCAGCTTTCACTACATATTGCAATAATGATCGGTCAATAACTCAAAATCTACATATACTATCAACATGAAACTTGGAGTATAAGCTAATTAGGATGTGTGGAACACTCCATAGGGATCGCATGACATTTGGAGCAAGTTGGAGGGATCGATACCTATCCCTCTAGAGGGATCGGCAGAAATCAAAATTCAAGCAACACTACTTCACAGAAAATGCGATATCTCACAAACCAAACGTTGAAATTGCACGAAATTTGGGAAACAAGTAGCTAACATCATGGGGCATCTCTCAAAGGGATCACAGCCAATTTGGATGCATTTATAAGGATCGGTACCGATCCCTATTGTGGGCCTCGATGGGCCTGCAAATTTTTGGGTCACCTCATCTTGGTCTCCTGAACCTTCTGCCAAAATTTCGGTCCGATCCATGTATGTCTTCCCCTATAAATATAGCTGGCATAACGTCAGAAAAGGGATCCTTCTTTCTCTACCGAGGCACTGCCATTTTCATTCTTCATTTTTGTACTAATGGATCCTAACTGATCCAAACATCCTTGTAATCATAATCAAGTGAAAGATCAATAAAAATATGAAGTGGAGTAGGCCAAGATTACCGAACCACTATAAAAATATGTGTGTTCATTTACTTTATTCTGTTTTGCTTTTAGTTCCATTCCTTTTTTAATCTCCATGAGATTCTATGGGTGTTGATGCCCATTTTTGGCATCAACAGGAAGTGATAACTTATTTGATCAAATGAGGAAAACAATTCAATATTACACCAAAAGGCAAATCTTTGAAGAAGGGATGATGGCTGATTACAATGCCTTTGCACACAATGGTATCAAGCAACAAGTGGAACACTACCAACATAGAAACTTCAAAGGGTTTTAAAAAGAAAACTAGTCGTGGAGGGCGAAACTCTGGAACCAAGTAATAAAAGATCTAGAAACCGCCCTCAAAAGACAAGCTTCAAGTCGAGACTTCCTAAGGAATGCAATTTGATAACATCAATCGAGAATGTTTATCTGTTAACCAAGGAAGAGCTCAATTATTGGCCATCACAAAAGAAAAAACCTAAATATGAAAAGAATCTCGGAGGATCCTATTGCCACTACCATATAATGAATGGTCATGAAACAAATCAATGTAGAGCACTAGAAGGAATGATAATCAACTTTTTCAAACAAGGAAAAATTAATGAGTTTTTAAAGGGATCCTAGAAGAAGTCAATAAAGGACTACTTTACTAAGAAAAATCTACATGGTTGGGAGTAAAATTCTCCTTGCACTTGGACATTACCTTAAATGGTCAAAGCCTTTGTCCGCGCCGAGTTGGCCAGGTCAAAGCACCCCTTTGAGGGAGGTTAGAGTAAGCCTTTATCCACACCACACTATGGCCAGGGTAAAGCATCGACAAACCCTTGACTGTGCCACGCTATGGCCAGGTCAAGGCACCTCCTGGAGGGAGGACGGAGTAAGCCCTTGGTCCTACCACACTATGGCCTGGCCAAGGCATCGAACAAGCCCATGATCGCTCCACGCTATGGCCAAGTTAAGGCACCTCCTGGAGGGAGGACGGCGTAAGCTCTTGGTCCCGCCACGCTATGGCCTGGCCAAGGCACTGAACAAGCCCTTGATCCCGCCACGCTATGGCCAGGTCAAGGTGCCTCCTGGAGGGAGGTTGGATAAATCCTTGGGTCCTGCTTATGGATAAGCTAATCAAGCACACTAGACAACAACGGACTAAAATGTCCGAGCCTGAGAAGCGGCATATCAAACAGCAGACTAAGACGTCTAAGCCCGAGAAGCAGCATATCAAACAATGGACTAAGATTCCAAGCTCGAGAAGCAGCAAATCAATCAACAAAAATTTACAAAGCCTAAGGAGTAACACATGTCAAAAGAGTCAAAATCGAAAAAGTTGTAAAGAACAGAGGGCTTAAATAAGAATTTGCAGCCTCCAACTAATCATCAAAGAAGAATTTCTGAACTTGAATCTGGGTTTCAGGTTTTCATTATTAAGTTGGAGACTTCACTTATTAATACCCGAATCAGGGTTTCGGGTCTTTTAATCTATGGTCCTCATCATAGCCGAATCTGGGTTTCAGGGCTATTACTATTAAATATTGAACTTCACTCATTAATGCCCAAATCTGGTCTAAAGATCTCTATTAAGAAGATTATTATTATAGACTTCTTGTTATCATCCACAAATAACTGAATCTGGGTTTTGAATTTTCTAACTTTTAAATTTCATTCATTAATGCCCGAATCTGGGTCACTGGATTTCTACTACAAACTTTCAGACAATGATTTCTGGACTTCTATTACACGATTATTATCGACTTTCTATTAGTTATCTCCAGAAGATGAATTTCTAAACATCCATAGTTAAATCCATGATTGAATTTATGGTTTTCTACCATCGGATTTATGATATTCCACCAATATAATTGAAGTTGAATTCCTAGTTAACTCTCATCATTGCAAAAGTTTTAAGACATTCAACTGTATTCAATTATAGAATTACTTTTCACTTATTATCATATGTTAACATAATGATTTGTTAATCTTCGCAAGTAATATGGATAAACTTCTATATAGATTTCAAGCTAACGATAAGGAATATTGTTAACTTCATGCTTTTTATGGAAAGGAGATTAGTAAAGAGGATTGAAAGATCCAGCAAATACAAAAATCATAGTACAAATTATCAAAAGGTTGATTCAGAAACAATGTTATAAGGAAGGACTACAGACCAGGTGATATTTACAAAGTTTTCGTAATTTACATAATTTATGAAATTGTTTACAAGTATATGGTACAAATATATGTATTTCACAAATCCTGAGCAACCTTATCTAGATTTTCAGCAATTAAAGGATCAATGATGTGATGAATTGCAATACGAAGAACTTCCTTAAGCTTCTTCTCTTTTTTCCTTATCTTATCGGCGTCGTCGATAAATTTGATATGAGTCTTTAAAGCACAATTAAAGGCTTGGTTTGCACCTTTAAGAGTTTTATTTTCCCTTTCTAAATCAGCATATGCTTCTGAAGAAGATACTTTTCACGTTCAAGTTTCTGAATCTTAACTGCATACTCATTTATGCGCTGCGAGTACCTCACCCTCTATTGTTCATCAAAATATTTCACCATCTCTAATTTGACTTTCCTGCACCATTCTCCTACTACCTTCTCATTTAAGCCAGGAGGAGGATTAGTTGTTGCAGGAAATTTTTGGATGGCAAGGGAAGTAGACCTTGTTAATTTTGCAACATATGGAATAATAGAAAAAGCTAGTGAATCAATGTTTGAAATGTTATTCCCCATAATGAAGTCAAGCGATTCACACTAAGCTTGACTATCTTTTAACATAATCTCCAAATCACTTATTTGTTGGAGAAGTTCGGACATCTTATAGTCAAAATCAATTGAAGGATTTGACTTAGTTTGGCGCTTCAATATGGAAATCGTTTCATTCTTACTCTTAACGTCCACTTCTAGATTGGCCTGATCATTGAGATTTCTAATGATTGTCTTTTGAAGCAAATATCTTCTGTGCCATTCTAAAGCTTCGACGATGTTTTGAAAGCGAGTAGACAAAGGATTGCTAAGAAGATTCCTCTTTTCAATATCTGTTAAAAACTTATCTCTAATACTGATAAAGCGAGATGTTGACTCTAGCGAGAGTGACATTGTAGATAACTGTAACTCCTATTTAAACAAATAAAAATAAAATAAAGTCAAGACTCGAATAATCAATCTCTTTTATTATAACAATAAATGATTACAACCTAAGTAGAAATGAAATGAAAAAGTACAATTAGACATTCATTTCATATTTAAAGTTGAGAAACTGCGTTTCTACCTTTACTCAAGGAATTAGCTGAAAGAATAACTATTGAGTCAAAAGGAGCATTAAATCCTTCTGGGGTAATAGCCGGAGGATATTTGCTATGGTCCCACTCCCCGGTAGGAGAACTTTCACTACCACATATCAATTTGGTATGATATGTCCAAATTTCCTTAAGAAGCTTTTCTTTTCTTCACCAAGAAAATCGAAATGAAGATGAGGATGTTCCATGTAAAGTCTTTGCAAATCCTAAGAAAGCAATATCTGGCTAATTTTGAAGATTTCAAAAGTGAATCCTTTTCTAGATAATCTCTTCTTAGTTTAACATACTTGCTTAAATAATCTCTAGAAACAAGGCTACCTGGAGGACATTCATTCTCTGGAAACATAATAAAATACAACCAAGGTATAAAAGGAAACTAGAACAAAAAATTCAAAAACCAATATTATTACATAACTACAAATCTTCATCTGGTTCATACAAAATCGACTTTGTAAATAACTCTAAAACAAATTTGTCCTTATAGTATTTAAGTTTTTCAGGAGGCTACTATTGAGGAATTGATTTGACTCGTGGTAAGTTCTAGCGGGCTCCCGGATGTGGATCAGATCCAAATTCGTCCAAATATCTCTTGTGTAAACGCCTAAGTCGACACATGCACCAGGGACTACAAGACCACAACATGACAAGAGAATCACCAGGTTAAATGGAGGAAAGGCTAAAACTTCAAGCAAACTACATGGTGCAGCAGACTCAAATATCAATGACACCAGTGATGATACAAGTGCAGTGCAAGTCAAATACAATGTTAATGAACACAGACAAATTCCAAAATTATGATGAAGCTTCAAACATGAATACAGGCTTCAAGTCTAACAGGCAGTGGCAACAACATCAAAATGAAGTGCGACCAGATCAACTCAAGTACACCATGTATATACATGAACGACCAGAAATGATGTCAGAACCATTACACATATATACATACATAAATGTATGTATACAAATGGAAATGACCAGCATTCAAAAAAATGCAACAGAGGTGACAACAGAGTATCAAGTCGAGCAAAGCTTCACAAGTATACATATATATACAAGCGCAAACACACATGTATATATATATATATACAGTAACAATATGGGATGCAGTGAAATAGTAAACATGTACTCAAAGCATCATCAACACAGCAGAGATGATAGAACACAAATCAAGCCATGGGTCAAAAAATTTCAAACATATATATACACAGTGAATTGAAAAAGTCAAAGTGTTTTTCAACAAGTCAAAATATTATCTCAAATTCGAATGTTGTCAGCAAGGAAGGTAACTAGCAGGTGACACAAAATTGAACAAGTTGAAGCAAAAATATTATCACAGTATCTAGTGACCGAAGTCAGCAGAGAAAAGAAAGGAACAAAATTCCAAAGCAAATGCAAGCCGTGGTGACCAAGCAAGCATATCAGAAAATATATGAATTTGAACTAGTCTAATCAAATCGTATGCATCAAGCAAAATCGAACGGCAAAAAAAATTATCAGACGAATTCATTCAATTGAAAATATAGGGAATTAAACCCTATAATACTGTTAATCGGCGGAATTTCTATCGGTTTAGAAAATAGTCGAGAAATTTCAAATTAAATTTACCACAAGCGCATGGCGTACAATTTTAGTACGTGGCGAGTACGGGTCGATCCGCAGGGAATTTTTAAGATTTTAAAATTTTCAATTTAATCAAATTAGACCAAAGTAAGAGGAAATTGTTAACTACAAAAAAGAAGCTAAAGCTAGAATTGAAATGTGATTTAAAAACTATTGGACTAGAGAACAATTTAGGGATGATTCCACTCTCATATTTTTGTAAATCAATAAACAATAATTTATGATCTCTAGTTTTGATATTAAGTGAAATAATTGTTGTATTTATCATAAGTATTGTTTGTTTATGCTATTAAGTAACAAAACTCAAACCATCAAACTATAATACAACAACTATACCACTTAGAAATTATCATGAAAATGAAGCCAAAACAAAAGCAATTTTAAGTATGATCTATTTACTATTGTAAATAGTAATATAGATCATCAAATTTTGTTTTTACTTTCATTTCAAAATCAAAAATTAGTTAGCAAATGATGATGTAAATTATGTTTATGTTGAATAAGAATAGCTCATTTGCAAAAGCAATATAAGCCATCAAACCCACTTGTATAAACTTACATCAAAATTCACTTTCATGAAGCATAAAGAAAGAGATCATAAATCATAAAAATGTTGAAATTACATAAAGTTAGAGAGCTTCATTACCCCTAAATTGAAGGGGTTTAGCTACTCATTTGTGTTATCAAATCAACACTTGTAAATTTCGACATTAAAACGCAAAGAAATTAAAACTAAGCAAAGGAAGAAAGAGAGATTAACTACTAACCATTTGCATAAAAATTAAAGCTACACTACTTGCATAAATGTAAATCTAAGCTATGAACATTCAAAGAAAGACAACATAGAAATAAACATTAACATAAAAGCAAAGAAAAGCATGTAGAAAAGAAAAGAGAAAGAGGCTTGGAAGCCATTTTTATTTCATGAAACATTGCCAGTACAACTTGCTTTCTTAATTTCCTAACTAATGTGAAAGAGTAGAAGATATGTTCATGTACATAAGAGGGTTATTTATACATGCATAAAACCCTAATTCCATTTTTAGGGAGCTTCCCAAAATACCCTTTAGGAAGTGTGGCCACCAAGTAGCCATTAGCCACTAATTAATCCATTATTTGATGTGCATGAAGCTTTAACTTCCACTTAGTAGTCCATTAGCTCCTAATTGTACATTTAGGTAAGTGGGTGGGGTCCTCCATGATCTTAAACTTGAATTATTTCCTCTTCATTCCTTTGTATTTCCTTATGCATGCATATATCATCATGAATCCCACTTCCGTATGCAACAAAATATCCTATAAAAATCATAAAAATTGTCCAAGTAAAAATTCTTAAATTGACACATGCACAAAAATGACCATTTTGCCCCTGAATGAAGATGAAAATATGATGGTTTAAAAATAATTGAATTTTGGTTTTAACATGTAAAAATACCCAAATATGATGTTTATTTAAATAAAAAGAGATAAAATATGGATGTAAATATATGCACATTTACGTGCACATCAAATACCCCCACACTTATCTTTTTATTCGTCCTCGAATAAAGGAAAACTAAGATAAATCTGTTTTCATAGGGAGCATGATTGCATTGAGCGTATGCAACAAGACGTTAAACCTCTGGGTGTCCCCAGTAGGACGAGTGTTGTCTCATGAGGGTTTTCAGCGGATACTACCACAAAATCCAAATGCAAAGTGAAAATATTTACAAAGTGCAAGATTTATTTACAATGGGATGAATGCAAGTTTTTGAAAATATTTACAAATGAAGGATTCACTTTCAATTCGACACTCATAAGTTAAATATAGGTTTTGGTCATTGTCTTGAAAATTTAAGTCATTTACTCGTCAAAACTTCCAATAAAAACGAATTTATCGTAACAAATAGACTATAGTTTAACTCGTTGTTTCGGTTGATAACATAGTGCAACTATGAAATAGATCCTTAGTTGAATAGCAAAGTTTATCAAAGTGGTATTTTCATTTCTTTTCAATAACAAGTCAAATCAAATAAGTAAAAATAGTGCTCGGATTTCAATTGCTTAATCTCTCTTATTTGAAAATTTTATTTACATTAACAATATTTACATATGCCTAACTCAGGTAAACTAAGACCAGATATATTACCCGTGCACTGCCTTGTGGACTGATGTGAGGGGAATACAGAGCGTGGCGAGTGAACACACAAGTGTGAACACTTATCAACTATAGGAGTTATTAAAAAGAGTTTTTATATACATACACCTAACTCGGATAAACTGAGACCAGATATACCGATCGTGCACTGCCTTTCGGGCTTATGTGAGAAGAGTACAGAGCATGGCGAGTGAACACACGAGTGTGAACACATGACTCTAGGTGTTAAAAATATATACATATATACAAATGTTTTTTTTCTTTTTCTTTTTTTAGAAAGAGAGATTTTTGCAAAATCATCTTAGCACCATTTAACTTAGAAGATAAAAATGTTATATCCTTTACTTTAAATTTACCACTTTTTAAACAAAGATTTTCAATTAGAATATACTTCATAAGTAACACATATGAATCTTCCTATATACTAGTTACACCATTGTTATTTGTAATCAAACTTCATTTTTATTTTTGTTAAAACAAATTTTCAAAAATTTCAATTTATTACCCAAAACTTATACTTATCCTATAGTGTTTCTTCAAAAATAAATCAAAATGCTAAAAAGAAAATGTTTTTGAGATTTAGAAATTTTGAGATTTTTTTTAGTTAAAAGAAAATGAAAATTCAAAAATGCCATGAAACTTAAAAAATGAAAATAAGACTCTCCCCCACACTTAATTTTGACTGTGTCCTCACAGTCAATGCATGATATAATGAGTGTAATGGGGAAAAATATGTACATATTTACAAAAGAGGGTCAACATTCTTACTAGACGTAGCTTGGCTCATAAAGAATCATGAGCTCCTCCTCTTGGTTACAGGGCAATTCCAAGAAAGGTTTCAAATGATGACCGTTGACTTTGAAAATCGATCCATCCCTGGGGTTTTTTATTTCTACGGCACCATGTGGAAAAATAGTTCGTACCACAAATGGTCCGGTCCATCTTGATTTAAGTTTCCCAGGGAATAAATGAAGTCTTGATTCATATAAAAGAACTTTCTGGTTAGGCAAAAATGTTTTTCTTAGGATTGACTTGTCATGAAAAACTTTGGTTCTTTCTTTGTAAATTTTCTCGTTTTCATATGTGTCGTTCCTAAGTTCTTCTAGTTCGTTGAGTTGTAGTTTTCGGTTTTCGCCAGCTTTCTCAAGATCAAAGTTTAAGTTCTTAATTGCCCACAACGCTTTGTGTTCGATTTCAACGGGTAAATGGAAAGCTTTACCGTAAACTAAACGAAATGGGGACATCCCAAGGTTAGTTTTAAAATCAGTACGGTAAGCCCAAAGCGCGTTGGACAATTTCTGAGACCAATCTTTTCGATTTTTATTGACAGTTTTCTCCAAGATTTGTTTTATTTGTCGATTTGAAACTTCAACTTGGCCACAAGTCTGAGGATGATACGGAGTGGATGACTTGTGGGTTATCGAGTATTTTTTCATTAAAGTTTCAAAAGAACGGTTGCAAAAATGGGTCCCGTTATCACTGATTATTGTGCGAGGTGTGCCGAACCTCGAAAAGATGTTTTCTTTGAGAAATTTCACAACAATTCTACGGTCGTTGGTTTTTCAAGAAACGGCTTCGACCCATTTTGAGACGTAATCGACAGCGAGAAGTATATACAAGTTTCCAAAAGAATTAGGAAAAGGTCCCATAAAGTCGATACCCCAAACATCAAAGATTTCGATCGTAAGAATGGGGTTTAGAGGCATCATATCTCATCAAGAAATTCGTCCAAGCATTTGACATCGATCGCAAGTTTTACAAAATTCAAACGAGTCTTTGAAAAGAGAAGGCCAATAGAAACCACACTGAAGCACTTTTTCCGCAGTTTTTCAAGGACCGAAATGTCCACCACATGCTTGATCGTGACAAAACGAAATTACACTCCTGATCTCGTTATCCAGAATGCAACGTTAGATGATTTGGTCGGGACAATATTTGAACAAGTATGGATCATCCCAATAGAAATATTTCAATTGAGACATGATTTTGCATTTGTCCTATTTGGAACAAGATGAGGGAGTTTCTTTAGTGACTAAGTAGTTCACTATATCAGCGTACCATGGATCGATAGAAATCGAAAGAAGTTGTTCATCGGGAAAGTTTTCATTGATTGGCAAAGAAGATGGTGCGTTCAGAAGACGAGACAAGTGATCGACTATGACATTATCAGATTCTTTTTTGTCTTTAATTGTAAGGTCAAATTCTTGAAGTAAAAGGATCCAACGAATCAAACGGGATTTAGCATCCTTTTTAGCGAAGAGATATCGAAGCGCAGAGTGGTCCGTGTACACAGTAATGTGTGAACCTATCAAGTAAGGTCGAAACTTTTCGAGTGCAAAAATGACAGCTAGAAGCTCTTTTTCGGTTGTTGTGTAGTCGAGTTGAGCGTCGTTCAAAGTCATACTCGTGTAGTAAATGAAGTAAAGTCATACTCGTCCTAAGACAACACCAACGACAAAGTTCGAAGCGTCACACATTATTTCGAAAGGAAGATCCCAATTGGGTGCACAAATGATTGGAGCAGAAATGAGTTCGTTTTGAGATGTTCGAAAGAAGAGATACAATCGGTTAAAATCGAATGGAACGTATTTTCCAAAAAGAGTCGTCAAAGGACGAGCAATTTTGCTAAAGTCTTTCACAAAGCGTTGGTAAAAACCAGCGTGTCCTAGAAATGATCGAATGTCCTTAACAGATTTGGGAATGGGTACGTTTGCAATTACGTCGATTTTCGCTTTATCTACCTCAATACCTTTATTTGAGATGATATGCCCAAGGACCATGCCTTATTTGACCATAAAGTGGGATTTTTCCCAATTCAAAGTCAAATGTTTTTCTTTACATCGATTTAGAACCAACTCGAGATGATGTAAACATTGGGAAAAAGAATCGCCAAAGATAGAGAAATCGTCCATAAAAACTTCTAGAAAGCGTTCAATCATGTCGGAAAAAATGCCAACCATGCATCGTTGGAAAGTAGCAGGAGCGTTACAGTCCGAATGGCATATGTCGATAAGCAAAGGTACCGAATGGACATGTGAAAGTCGTTTTCTCTTGATCTTCGAGAGCGATTGGAATTTGGTTATAGCCGGAATAACCATCAAGGAAGCAGTAGAATTCGTGGCCGGCTAAGCGTTCGAGCATTTGGACAATGAAGGGAAGAGGGAAGTGATCTTTACGTGTTGCGGCATTTAGTTTTCGATAGTCAATGCATACACGCCAACCCGTTTGAGTACGAGTTGGAATAAGTTCGTTTGAATCGTTCTTGACAACGGTTAGCCCAGACTTTTTTGGTACAACGTGAACTGGGCTAACCCATGAACCATCGGAGATTGGGTAAATGATTCCGTTGTCGAGAAGTTTAAGAATTTCATCACGCATCATATCTTTCATTTTTGGATTAAGCCTTCGCTGCGCGTCACGAACAGGCTTGGCATCGTCGATTAAATGGATGCGATGTTGAACAAGAGCGGGACTAATTCCCTTTATATCGGTAATCGACCATCCAATCGCTTTCTTGTTTTTTGAAAGAATAGAGAGAAGCGAAGCTTCTTGGTCAAGAGAAAGATCGTTAGAAATGATGACAGGACAAGTTTTGTTTTCACCTAAGTATGCGTACTTAAGGTGATCGGGAAGTGGTTTGAGGTCCAACTTAGGAAATTGCTCGGTTAAAGAATTGGGTTGAGATTCGGACTCAACTTGAAGCGATTCAAAGGGAAGAGTATATTCAATCTCGTTGGGGATTTTGTGAAACAATTTTTCGTACTCGGCCCCGCGTTCGTCGTTAAGATCAAGTGTCTCGTTTTCAAAGTTTTCATGAATGGCACTAACTTCCAACGTTTGGTCATGAGGTTCGTTCGATTGGCTTTTAAGATTGAAAATATTAAGATCTAAAGTCATGTTTCCAAAAGAGATTTTCATCGAACCGTTACGACAATTGATTAAGGCATTTGTGGTGGCTAAGAATGGCCGATCTAAAATCAATGGAATTTTACTTGCGGGATTTGACACGGGTTGTGTTTCAAGAACGATAAAATCAACGAGGAATATGAATTTCCCTACTCGAATGAGCACGTCCTCGATTTCTCCCATGGGCTTCTTAATTGAGCGATCGGCAAATTGAAGCGTGACTTTTGTGGGTTTGAGCTCACCTAAGCCTAATTTTTCGTACACGGAGTATGGAATCAAGTTGACACTCGTGCCTAAGTCAATCAAACATTTGTTAATAGTCTTGTCTCCAATTGTACACGAAATCGTAGGGCAGCCATGATCTTTGTATTTTACGGGCATGGATTGGGACAAGACTTCACTCAAACTGGCGGCTAAGAAGACTTTGCTGGGCACTTGAGTGTGTCGCTTTTGGGTACACAATTCCTTAAGAAATTTCGCGTACGTTGGGACTTGCTGAACGATGTCAAGAAGCGGGATGTTAACTTTGACTTGTTTAAAAATTTCCAACATATTTTCCATTTGGTCCAACTGTTTCCTTGGTTGAAGACGATGTGGAAATGGAACATGATACTCGGTAGGCGGGTCTACTCGAGTAGAAGAAGAAGAATATTGATTGGCATTAGATTCGACGTTTGGCTCCACGTTCTGTTCTGAGTCGTTCGTTGTTTTAGAAGTGTCGAGAGAGGTTTCCGGTAAATCGTGTGGGTTAACGACTTGATTATCGATTTGTTTATCGGAACGTAAAGTTCTGATAGCATTCAATTGTGTGACGTTGCTATCTAGAACAACATGGGCTTGATTTGAATTTGCGTTTTGATTCCTGGGATTTGGAAGGGGCTGGATTGGGAATGTGCCTCGTTCGCGTTCACTTACAGACGTGGCTAATTGACTCATTTGCATTTCAAGTTTTGCAATTGATTGGTTCGTGTTTTGCATATATGAGGTCAATAAATTTTGCAGATTGTTGTTTGATTGAAGGCTTTGAGTAGTTGCTTTAGCCAACGTTTCAAGAGTTTTCTCAAGCAAAGTTAAACGTTTATTGTCTTACGGAGGATGAGCAGAATTTGGTTGAAAATTTGATTGTTGGGGTTGATTATGAGACGGACCCACAGAGTTTGTTTGAAAATTGTTGGGTTGAAAGGAAGGATTCGAAGCATTATTCGGGAATGCTTGAAAATTGGGATGAATCGTATTCGTGTTAGGATTGTTTTGGTTCCACACAAAATTCAGATGATTTTTCCAACCAGGGTTGTACGTTGGAGAAAACGGGTCGTTTTTTGCTTTATTGAAAGCATTGATTTGTTCGACAGAATTGGGACACTGATCGGCTAAATGATTAGAATCGTTGCATTTATAACACATCGGTTGGGAAGCTTGGTTCATTTGATTCGATGAGAAAACGTTATCGAATTTTTTAATCATTGCGTCGATCTTAGCTTCCAAAGCAAAAGAAGATCCTATCGAGTGTGTACTCGATCGTGAGTAAATTGATTTTTCGTTCGAACGTTCCCATTGGGATGATTTTTCGGCGAGGTTTTCAAGAAATTGCCAAGAATCATCGTGATGTTGGGCAAGAAAATTTCCTTGGCACATTGATTCGAGCATGGTTCGTGAGCTGTTTTCGAGTCCATCGTATAAGATTTGGCAAATCGTCCATTTTTCGAAGTTATGGTGTGGACATTTTATCAAAAGCTCTTTGAACCTTTCAAAATATTTTCCAAATGGTTCTCTCTTGAATTGATGAAAATTTACAATTTCGTTTCGGATTCTACTCGTTTTTTCCAAGGGGTAGAACTTTTCTAAGAAAGCTTTTACGAATTCTTCCCACGTTTTAATCGAGTTCGATGGTAGGCTGTACAACCATTTTTCAGCGTAATCCGTAAGAGCAAATGAGATTAATCGAAGTTTGATTCCGTCATCGGAAAGTTGTTGGAGTTTTATGGTTGCACAAACTTGTTCAAATTTAGTCAAAAAGATGTATGGATCATCGTGCTCGAAATTGCCAAATTTCGGAAGTGTGGCAATATGGTTCGAGTGAATTTCGAAATGGTTACCCGTAGGGGCGGGTAACGTGATGCAAGATGGAATAGAAACTCTATCGGGAAAGATTCTATCCATAAGAGTTCGAGGGGCGTTCTCATTCACCATTTCGGGAGGATCGTCTGTTCGAGTTAAACGATTAGTTGTTGAGTCGCGAGTCCAACGATTTGTTGTTGTGTCACGAGTCCAAGTACTCATGCACAAGTGAAAATCGAGAAAATAAAGAAGTTGGAAACGAGTTTAGAGACTGAAAGAAGATTTGAAAAACGAAGTGAAAAATTGTTTTTTTTTAAAGGAAGAAAAATATTTACCAAGTGAAATTTATTTTCAAAAGAGAAGTTTGATTTTTGTTTTGTTTTTGGCTTTTCAAATTTTTATATGTTTTTTTTGTAATTTTTTTTTGTTTTTGAATTTTCAAATATTTACGAAAAAAGATTTTTTTTCTTCAAATTTTTGTTTTTAGAAAATGGAAATTTGATTTTTGATTTTTGTTTTGAATTTTCAATTTTTTTTGTTTTTAGAAATGGAAATTTGATTTTTTTTTTGTTTTTGAATTTTCAAATTTTTTTTTTGTTTTTAAATTTTAATTTTTTTTTCTTTTTGAAAGGATTTTATGTATTTTTTTTGTTTTTGATTGAAAATTTTCAAAGGAAAGGAAAAAAAAGATTTTTTTTTGGATTAAAAACTAAGTTAAGTAAAATTTAAAAAAAAAATTCGATTTTCGATTTTTTTTAAATATGCATTAACTAATGCAACTAAATGAATGCAAAGGACTTAATTACAGTTTTTTGTCCTTAGTAGCTCCTAACCCAAAATTGTATAATCACACTTTGTCTTAAATCAACAAAAATATTTCTCACCCAGGTAACGGACAGGGGTTATCGATGCACCACGAATCACTGTAGCAATGCAGCCGAAGGTTTAAGTATCTTCAGAGGAACAACCACCATAATATTTATGAATCACCGTAATATTTATAAATGGTTATTACTCTGCCGTAGCCTAGACACCAAGAAATAAAATTGTTCAAAGAAAACAATTGTGAAGATACAATTAAGCCCTAAGTGAGCTCGTGACACCCTTAAGTCGAATGTCTAACCTTTATTATTAGTCAAATTCTACGATGAAATGCGTTTGTGGGCTAAGGAAAGGGTGATGAAATCCCTCACCTTATGTGGATTGGGGTATTGCTCTTAGAAAAGAAAATAAGATGAGATGAAAGCAAAACAAAAATTAAACGTGAATTTACAATGCAACTAAAATGATATTTGTTTTTGTTTTTGGATTTTGAAAATTTTCTTTTATAAATGCAAATGCAAGTAACCAACAATGCAAATCAAATAAAACTAGAGATGAAAGTACGATACCAGAGCGTGCAGAATTCATTAGCAATTCATTTTTAAGCAGCGATTTTTTTAACCAAACAAAGCAATTCTTTTCCTTGCGATTTTCTGCCTTGGCAACCTGAAAACAAGATATAAACAATTTTTTTCTTTTTTTTATTAAGAAAGAAAATAAATAAAGGAAATATCAAAACGAATGAAAGAAACAAAACAAAACGAAAGAAAGAAACGTACTAGTTTTTTTATTAAGAAATAAAGCATAGAAACCAAATTAATTTTTTTTTGAAAGATAAAACAAGGTAAAACAAAAGAAATAATTAAATTAGAAATAAAAAAAGGGAAACAACTAGAAATAATAAAAGAGACTCACCCCCGGCCCACTAACAAAATAACAATTTCAAAAACCTCTGCCTACCCGACCCAAAGAAAACAAAGTTTCCATCTCATTCTTCTTCTTTTTTTAGAAGCAAATAAAATTCCAGATTCAAAGATATGTCAAAGTCTCGAAATCGAATCTACTCTACTAAAAGAATTTTTATACTTCAGGCAATTTTGATCTCGAGTTGCAGTGGCTTCGCATTCAAGTTCGAGTTCAATTGGGGTTCGCGATTGATTGCAGGTGGTTTGAAGCGATGAAGGGAGTTGACGGCGACTTGGTTGAAGTGGCGATGATTGGTTGTTAGAGATAAAGGCAAGAGATTCGGTGATTATATGTAATTTTTTTATTTTGGGAATTTTAGTGAACTGTATGACAGTTTGGTGAAATGTGAATTATGAACTTGAAGTGGTGGAGGAGGCACCGTGATGTCGACTGATGTTCGAATGTTGGAACTTTGTAGTTGTGGATGGTGTTTGACAGGCAGCGATGGAGATGATCAATGGGGGAGTAGTTGTTATGTGGTCAGGCAATGTGGTTGGGTGAGTGAGTAAGGGTGTTTGAATTACCGTGTAAGTTGAGGAGGAAGGGGATTGATGAAGTTGTTGTGTTTGTTATGGTAATGCAAAAATTGACGATGCAGTCTTGGGTTTGTGATGAAGAGACAGATTTGGTTATAGGCAGTGGTGAGCAAATGGTTGCTTGGTGGTGGACAGAGCTGTAGTAGCAGGAACAGTGAAGTATGATGTTTGTAAACTGCAGTGTTATGATGATGGTTGGAGATCGAATGGCAGTAGCAAGTGGAGAGTGTGGAGAAAAGTATGGCTGCTGGTGGAAGATTGTTGACAGATTGTGCTGATATGGTGTGAATGCAGTGAAGTTTGGAGTGTGGTTCAGCAATGTGGTAGATATCAGTTGTGGTTGAAATGTAGTAGAGTTTGAAATTGAAGACAATATGGTATTGAATGCAATGAGATGGTTTTTTGATATCTGGCAGTGTATTTATTAATATGCACAGTGGGATGAAGTCGGTGAGATGGTGGTTTGGTGATGGGCTTGGTGCACTGTTTGAAGTGAGTGAATGTGAAAGATGTGGTGGCTGACAGTATGGATATTGGTGGCAGGGTGTTGGTTGACACTGAACTTGAAGGGATGAGGCAAGGGAGAGTGATAGAAGTGTGGTTATGTTGATGAAAGAGAGAGGATTTCCGTGGACAAATTAGTGGAGGAAGTTAAAGAAGGAGAGGAAGTTGTTTTGTCAGAGAAGGGAATGGTGACAGTAGTGAATGAGTTGACAGTTGAGGCAATGCTCTGATGGTTGGTGGGTAGTTTCAGGTGAAGTAATAGATTGTGGCAGGGGGTTTGGTTGTTAGTTGTTCAACCGCGTGTACAAATTAGAACAGAGAAAGAAAATATGTAATTCAAGAGAGAAAGCAATGCAAAGTGCCAATAGAAAACAGACTTGTAAATGGCAACAGAAAAGCAATTGGAAAATTATAAATGTAAAAGTTAGTGTGAAATTGTAAATGAAATAGATTTTTTTTTGAAAGTGTCTATGCTCTTTTTTTTCTTTTTTTTTAAATATGCAAGTGCAATGCAAATAGAAAACTATAAAACAATAACAAACACTCAAACAAAAATCAAACAACACACATTTTTTTTAATGCAAACACACACAAAATAAAAACACACAAAAATCAAACAAAAATAATTCGAAGAATAGAAAATAAAATCAAAACAAAATCCCCGGCAAAGGCGTAAAAACTTGTTAATCGATGGAATTTCTATCGGTTTAGAAAATAGTCGAGAAATTTCAAATTAAATTTACCGCAAGCGCACGGTGTACAATTTTAGTAAGTGGCGAGTACGGGTCGATCCGTAGAGAATTTTTAAGATTTTAAAATTTTCAATTCAATCAAATTAGACCAAAGTAAGAGGAAATTGTTAACTACAAAAAAGAAGCTAAAGCTAGAATTGAAATGTGATTTAAAAACTATTGAACTAGAGAACAATTTAGGGATAATTCCACTCTCATATTTTTGTAAATCAACAAACAATAATTTATGATCTCTAGTTTTGATATTAAGTGAAATAATTGTTGTATTTATCATAATTATTGTTTGTTTATGTTATTAATTAACATAACTCAAACCATCAAACTATAATACAACAAATATACCACTTAGAAATTCTCATGAAAATGAAGCCAAAGCAAAAGCTATTTTAAGTATGATCTATTTACTATTGTAACTAGTAATATAGATCATCAAATTTCATTTTTACTTTCATTTCAAAATCAAAAATTAGTTAGCAAATGATGATGTAAATTGTGTTTATGTTGAATAAGAATAGCTCATTTGCATAAGCAATATAAGCTATCAAACCCACTTGTATAAACTTACATCAAAATTCACTTTTATGAAGCATAAACAAAGAGATCATAAATCATAAAAATGTTGAAATTACATAAAGTTAGATAGCTTCATTACCCCTAAATTGAAAGGGTTTAGCTACTCATTTGTGTTATCAAATCAACACTTGTAAATTTCAACATTAAAAAGCAAAGAAATTAAAACTAAGCAAAGGAAGAAAGAGAGATGAACTACTAACTATTTGCATAAAAATTAAAGCTACACTACTTCCATAAATGTAAATCTAAGCTATGAACATTCAAAGAAAAACAACATAGAAATAAACATTAACATAAAAGCAAAGAAAAGCATGTAGAAAAGAAAAGAGATAGAGGCTTGGAAGCCATTTTTTATTTCATGAAATATTGCCATTACAACTTGCTTTCTTAATTTCCTAACTAATGTGAAAGAGTAGAAGATATGTTCATGTACATAAGAGGATTATTTATACATGCATAAAACACTAATTCCATTTTTAGGGAGCTTCCCAAAATACCCTTTAGGAAGTGTGGCCACCAAGTAACCATTAGCCACTAATTAATTCATCATTTGATGTGCAAGAAGCTTTAACCTCCACTTAGTGGTCCATTAGCTTCTAATTGTACATTTAGGTAAGTGGATGAGGTCCACCATGATCTTGAACTTGAATTATTTTCTCTTCATTCCTTTGTATTTCCTTGTGCATGCATATATCATCATGAATCCCACTTCCATATGCATCAAAATATCCTATAAAAATTGTCTAAGTAAAAATTCTTAAATTGACACATGCACAAAAATGACCATTTTGCCCCTGAATGAAGATGAAAATATGATGGTTTGAAAATAATTGAATTTTGGTCTTAACATGTAAAAATGCCCAAATATGATGTTTATTTAAATAAAAAGAGATAAAATATGGATGTAAATATATGCACATTTACGTGCACATCAAATACCATCAACATCATCGGCATTAAAATCATCGAGTTTAAGCATATGAACGAAAGAAATAAAGCAAAATCATATACCAATTCAATACGAACTCGATCGAGAAGCAGCCGCGAAGAACGAAAGCAACAAACGTTTCGAACCTCATTTCTTACAAGCATACCAGCAAAGGTTTCGAAGCATCATTTTTTTAAGCGGCGACTTCAACAAATTCGCAAAGCCCTAAATCTGAAAAAGGAACGAACGAAGAAACGATATAGATACGGGCCGAAGAAATAAACAAAGAAAAAGGGGATTTTTCTTTTAATTTAAATTGGGCCGGTCCTAATTAATAGTTTGGGTTTAAATTATTAAATAGGGTTTGTAAATTGTTTTTTAATTTGTATTTCTCTTTTAAACTTTTGTAAATTCTAGTTGTGTGACTAGGGGACGAACTACGGTGGTGTAGTTCGAGAATTCGCAACTCAGTAGTTGAGTTATGGTAGAGTTTTGAGCGTAGAGTTAGGTTAGTCAATAGCTTGTGTCGTGAGTTCACGTGTGTAAGCATCTGACTACTTAATTTCTAGTAGAAACCTTGTGGGCAGCACGTAGGCAGGGTTTTGCCGAAGTTAGGTAAATCTGTGTTGTTCTATTTCTGCTTTTAATATTCTGCTATTATATGTGCTGCTATTATTCTGCTATTATCACTGCTGCAATTATTTTATATATTTCTGCATTAAATTTTTATAATTAATAGTATCACCCTATTCACCCCCCTATAGGGCGAAATCGATCCTACAAGTGGTCTCAGAGCAGGTTAATAGCAAGGATGTCTAACCCTAGTTGCAAATTTAGCGAGAGTCGGTCCAGTATTATTCCTTCTATTTTTGATGGAAATGATTTTTTAAATTGGAAATTAAAAATGGAATTGTATTTAAAATCTGTTAATTTGAAATGTTGGGATATAATTGAAAATGGGTGTGATATAGTAGACGAGAAAAATACTTCGATTAATGCTCTTGCTATGCATATACTATATTCTCATATTAATCGAAATAATTTTAACTATATCTCTCATTGTGTAAGTGCACAAGAAATCTGGAATGCTTTTGATGCAATATATGGTGCAAAAGTCAACAACAGTGAGAAATCCCCCACGATCGACTCAGTAGAAGAAACGTGCTTGAAAGGATTTGACAGCAGTGATGAAGATTCAATAGCCGATGAGATAAGTGACATTTCATTTCATGATTTAGTTCTCTTGTGCCGAAAATCAATTGAAAATAATGAATCTATTAAGATGAAAAATAATAAGTTGAAAAGGGAATAAGCTAAACTGCGTCAGATAAATAATGATTTAGAAAATGTGCTTAAAAATATTAAGAAAAATAAAAATTCTAATTGCAAAATGTGTTTGGACTATGAAAAAGAATTTGCCTGTTTTCAAGGAAACTTTCAAAAGTTAGAAAACGAAATTTTAATTTGGGAGAAAAATAAAACTGAGTTGATTTGTAAAAATAACATTTTGCAAAAAGAGTTGGATAGTTTTAAGAAGTCAGAAAGTTCTAAATGTGCGATTTTTGAAAAGGAATTAAATGAAGTCAACGAAAATTTCAAAACCCTTGAAAAAGAAAACATGATTTTGAGCAAATCTGTAATTATTCCATTAAATCATGAGTTTGAAATGGAGATTGAAAAAATCAAGGATTTTGAAAAAAATTGAATTTAAAAACTCCAACTCTTTGAAACTGAGATGCTGGAAATTGAAACTAAAATTAGAGAGCTTAAAAATGAAAATATGGACTTGAAAATAAAGAATTTTGAAAAGAGAGATAGTACCATTAGTTGTTGTTCGAAGATAATAAATGAAAATAAACTTTTAAAATCCAAAGTTAATAAACTTGAGTTGGTTACTTGGAAATTTTACACTAGAGATAAATCATTTAATATGCACTTTGAAAATCAACTCTTCGAGAATAAAAGGAAAGGATTTGGATTTGCAAAAGTGTCAAAATATGAACAAACGACTAATAATACTATTAAAGGGAAAAGTGCAATACCCAAATACGTAAAGTGTGGAAATATTGGACATGGCAAGAATAATTGTCGAAATATATACAAACACAAACTATACCAATTTGGGTTCCAAAAGGCACGAATATAAAATCCCTTAGAGTCAAACAAATTCGGATGCCAAAAGGAACAAATATAAATTGTCTTGGGTCTCCACAAACTTATTTTTCAAAATCTGTTGCCACTAACAACCATGGACCTATAAAAACAAATAGGTCACAAAAATCTTTTCTCGTGTAGGTATGGTGGCAGGCTAAAGAACAACAACAATGTTACCTGGATTCTGGCTGTTCCAGGCACACGACGGGCAACAAATCAAAGTTCCTTAGCCTAGTACAAAGGTGGCAGAATCACAATGAGTAATAACAAAAAATTATTGTGAAGGTAAAATAGGCAACGGTATATTTATCTTGAACGATTTATTAAATGTGAAAATATGCATCGTAATCTAATTTAATTCAGCAAGTTATGTGGTATGGAAATGAATGTTGATTTTGAATTATGCAAAATTGTTGGTCAATTGTATTTTTTATGCCGAGAACACTATAAGTACCTATTAAGTCTTTAAACTGGTTCATATAGATTTGTTTGGACTAATGATGGTGTCTTATTGGTTGATGATTATTCTAGATACACGTGGATATATTTGACCCAACATTATATTCTGTGGTTGCTTATTTGCACGGTTTCAATTCAAATCCAAAAGAATTTCATTTAAAAGCTGTAAAAAGGATTTTAAGGTATTTGTTGCACACTCCATGATCTGGTCTATGACATCCAATTAATGATAATCTTGAGTCAAAGGGAAATTCAGATGCAGATTACACTGGTAATCTAGTTGATATAAAAATTACTAGTGGAAAGTGTTTTATGAAGAGACATTCATTAGTTGCATCACATTTTCAAAGAAAATATCTGCATATTTTTTCATTTCAACTAATTTTCAAATAGCAGACATTATTCTTATAAAACCCCTTCCAGAAAATCATTTTTGTTGACTTTGTTTCTGATTAGTCATTTTAGAAAATTTGATTTTATAATTATTTTTGGATTTGATCTTAAATGACTACGTTAACTAATCTGACTCCCTACTGACTATCAAAAAGATAAATAGTGACTGAAAAAGTGATGAGTGTTGATATTGATCATATATTATAACTTGAGAAAGTATATTTAGTAAATTTCCTTAAAAATTTAAACAAGATTTATAATAACTCTTGTTTGGTAAAAATTCCATGATCATCTCTATTTCTATCATATTTCTAACAACAATCACTCATTAAAATCCAATATAGTATGTCAAAATGTGGTATTTTAAACAGGGAATTATTTTATTTATTTTATTTATCTTTTTCTAAAAACATCCAAAGTATTGGCTCTCATTTAAAAGTCCTCACGGTTATGCATGGGTGTATTATTTGGAATATTTGTTTATGTGCTTTCATGCTCATTTAAAAGTCCTCACGGTTATGCATGTAAGGAACACATATCAAAATTGATTATTAAATAGACAAGTTGATTCTAATCCCATTTAAAAGTCCTCACGGTCATGCATGGTTAGAAGATGCTTGAATTCATTTTTTTTTAAATTTGGAATACTGCTAATCTCATTTAAAAGTCCTAACGGTTATGCATGGTTAGTAGATATTCAAATTCCTGATATAAATATACCACAAATAGACACGCTATATGGTTTTACATTATCCCTATCATTCTAAAGTCGAATATGCGCCTAACAAAGTATTTATGGTTTTTGTTTGATTTTTTTATTGAAATTTAATAATTATACTCGATTGGGTATTAATGTTGTATTAATGTCTATCACTTTATCTCTATTTTTCAAACACTATTACTTTTTTGTTGATAACAAAAGGGGGAGAGAAAAGTTAAGATTTTGGCAAATAAAGGTCAAATATTTTATTTTTTATTTGCATATTTCCATCTAGGTCCATTTGCATATTTTTTTTATTTTCATGCATATATGAAGGGGGAGTTTTGTGTAGAGAAGGAGCATTCAAATAGGGGGAGCAAATTGAATGATCAAATACATTTAATAAAATCTTAAATATATGTTTGTTATCATCAAAAGGGGGAGATTGTTGAATATGCTAGTATATGATTTTTGTTTAATGATAGTAAACATTTATATATTCAATTAAATGTATTTGTTATTGTACTATTTTATTTTCACATAATTAAATAAATATTTGCTGAATAAAATAAATAACACAGAATTTAAATTCAAACAGATATTTTATTCAAACAAATATTTTATTACAATTTTGAATAGTACAAATTTGAGCTCCCACTATATATATACACAATTTCCATTACAATACAATTTCAAATTATAATACAATTTTTCACTATACATTTGCACCTCACTACATATCACTCGTTCACTTGTATTTGTTCTTCAATCATACTTCAGATTAAATCCATCATCTGAGTTATCTGCAAAATAAACACTAACGTAGTAAAATTGAAAAAGAAATATTTTTGCAGTATAAAATAAAATGTGTTTTTGAAAATACTATTTGCCTCAGTTTTGGGTTGTTCGTCATCATTTATTTTGAATTCATCTACACGAACAACTTGTGACGTGCAGAGTGTATCACTATACATGCCACAAGGCCGTGCACACCGATATACACTTGATAAAACTGCAGGGACAGGTGAGCACAAGGTCAAACCCGAGCCGAGGCTGGATTCAACTCAAGCACAATACAAAAACATCATAAAATTGTCAAGTACAAGTGAAAATGCTCGATAAAAACAATCAAGCAACACGGCCTCAACAGTCAATGGTTCACATGACAACACACATGAAGTATTAACCAGAACCAGACCCAAATTAACAATGAACTGTACTCGAAGCATTAACACACCAGACAAGTGCACAAAGATAGGCCAGAAAGTCAAAGAGCGACACTGTATATACATATGCATATGGTCTGGTGCAAAGAAACATGTCAACCAGAATAAAATGTACAAACCAACTGATCACAAAACTTCAGACTGCAACTCAAAAGGAGTAACACTGTATACATATAAATGTTATGCATAAAAAAGACTTCGTATGGAACCAGACCTGGCAACAATGGAACCCGACCAAGCTAATGAACAATACAAAATTGAGGTGGCTACAGGAACCAGCACACATGCACCAGAGACTACAAGACCACAACATGACAAGAGAATCACCAGGTTAAATGGAGGAAAGGCTAAAATTTCAAGAAAACTACATGGTGCAGCAGACTCAAATATCAATGGCACCAGTGATGATACAAGTGCAGTGCAAGTCAAATACAATGTTAATGAACATAGACAAATTCCAAAATCATGATGAAGCTTCAAACATGAATACAGACTTCAAGTCTAACAAGCAGTGGCAACAACATCAAAATGAAGTGCGACCATATCAACTCAAGTACACCATGTATATACATGAACGACCAGAAATGATGGCAGAACCATTACACATATATACATACATAAATGTATGTATACAAATGGAAATGACCGGCATTCAAAAAAATGCAACAGAGGTGACAACAGAGTATCAATTCGAGCAAAGCTTCACAAGCATACATATATATACATGCACAAACACACATGTATATATATATGTATACATACATACATATATATATATATATGTATGTGTGTATATATATATATATATACAGTAACAATATGGGATGCAGTGAAACAGTAAACATGTACTCAAAGCATCATCACCACAGCAGAGATGATAGAACACAAATCAAGCCATGGGTCAAAAAATTTCAAATAGATATATACACAATGAATTGAACAAGTCAAAATGTTTTTCAACAAGTCAAAATATTATCTCAAATTCGAATGTTGTCAGCAAGGAAGGTAACTAGCAGGTGACACAAAATTGAACAAGTCGAAGCAAAAATATTATCACAGTATCTAGTGACCAAAGTCAACAGAAAAAAGAACGGAACAAAATTCCAAAGCAAATGCAAGCCATGGTGACCAAGCAAGCATATCAGAAAATATAAGAATTTGAACTAGTCTAATCAAATCGTATGCACTCAAGCAAAATCGAACGGCAGAAAAAATTATCAAACGAATTCATTCAATCGAAAATTTAGGGAATTAAACCCTATAAATACCATCAACATCATCGACATTAAAATCATCGAGTTCAAGCATATCAACGAAAGAAATAAAGCAAAATCACATACCAATTCAATTCGAACTCAATCGAGAAGCAGCCGCGAAGAACAAAAGCAACAGACGTTTCGAACCTCATTTCTTACAAGTATACCACTAAAGGTTTCGAAGCATCATTTTTTTTAAGCGGCGACTTCAACAAATTCGCAAAGCCCTAAATCTGAAAGAGGAACAAACGAAGAAACGATAGAGATACGGGCCGAAGAAATAAACAAAGAAAAAGGGGATTTTTCTTTTAATTTAAATTGGGCCGGTCCTAATTAATAGTTTGGGTTTAATTTATTAAATAGGGTTTTGTAAATTGTTTTTTAATTTGTATTTCTCTTTTAAACTTTTGTAAATTCTAGTCGTGTGACTAGGGGACGAACTACGGTGGTGTAGTTTGAGAATTCGCAACTTAGTGGCTAAGTTGTGGCAGGGTTTTGAGCATAGAGTTAGGTTAGTCAATAGCGGGTGTCGCGAGTTGACGTGTGTAAGCGTCTGACTACTTAATTTCTAGTAGAAACCTTGGGGGCGGCAGCACGTAGGCAGGATTTTGCCGAAGCTGGGTAAATCTGTGTTGTTCTATTTATGCTTTTAATATCCTACTATTATCTGTGCTGCTATTATTTTGCTATTATCAGTGCTGCAATTATTTTATATATTTCCGCATTAAATTTTTATAATGAATAGTATCACTATATTCACCCCCTTTCTAGGTTGAAATCGATCCTACACTTTCGAAGGTAACAAAATGCAACCACTCATATGCACGCCAAACCTTTCAAGCTAAAGGTTTTTCCATCATTCACATTCCACTGAAGGATATTTCGTCAAAACGACCTCTTCGAAAGCATGAACAAGCCTTTCGAACTAGTTGAAACCAATCGCAATTAAGAAAGAGACCTTCCGCTGCAAAACCTTCAATGCTTCGACTCAAAGATCAACCTATCGAAAAAGTCGAAAGCTCGCGCCTTTCTTTTCCTACAACAACACGACAGCACAAAGTGGAGAAGCACATCAAACCCTTTCGACGGAGTCGAAAGCACTCCAATCCATTCAAATACAATGCAAAGGGATGCGCAAGTGGTAAAGGTGACGAAAAGTCTACAAGGCCACCTTTCGACCAAGTCGAAAGCACTGAGTCGAAAGGTGTCAACCCGCCCCTATAAATAAGACCCTAAGGGTCAGTTTTAGGGGATCTGAATTCTTTCACTCTACTCTTGTATTTTCTAAAAGTTGTACCCTAGTTTTCAAATTAGATTTGAAATTTGATCAGTTTGTATTACTTGAGTTTAAGGAATGCAAGATTATAGAATTTTGGAACGTTGGCTGATTTGATATCACTGTTAGTTTGCAATTTTCTTGTTTCGACCTGATTGAAGAGCCACTATTAGAATGAGTCGAAACCTTTAGTTTAACCAATATCCTTATAGCCTTAACTCTTACATTCAAGTTGTTGAAAGGTTAGCTTCCGAAGAAGTCGAAACCAATCTATCCAACCCATATCCTTAACTCAAGGCCAACTTTAGAATTTCTTCAACCGATTCGACAGGAGGATTTCGACAGAGTACTAGAGCAGATTAACTAGATCGAAAGGCAATACAAGAAGGGTTTTCAGTGTTTCGACTAAATCGAAATGTCCAATAAAAAGGAATATCAACCACAATAACTCACGCGAAAGGAAAATTGAAGTGAATAGAATGGATTATAACCATCTTAGCCTGACTAAAAAATGTCAATTACATTCATCTTTTTGAAAGGAGGTCTCGAAAGAATTATCTACACTTCGAATTCGACTTTGAGGTTTTGATAAGTTTTCATGTTAACGCTCAACATATATATTATTTGTAACGTTGTGAATATTTGAAAACTATAATTTAAGCAGGTAACTCTCTATACTATTTTACTTCATTCCACTCTAACGATCCATCGTTTACGGCTTTTGGGATTCATACTATGATTCGAACATGGAATGAGAAGACCGTGAATGACGGGTTGTTGCAAAAATTTATTATTTCGTCCCGTGTAATTAAGAAAAGATGTCAAATCAAATTTTAAATTTATAATTTTTGAAATTTTGATTTCTATCCATCTATCATATTAATCATCAGAAAAATCATAAAATTTATTATTTGATTTTAAAAACGGCTTGTTAATTTGATACTGCTAGGAAATGTTATTGCATTTTAAACATTTAGTAAAATAATTTATGAAGTATTACACTGTTGAGAATAGAGGCTGTTATGGCAAAAAAAATAGAAATAAAAAGTATAGATACAACTTCCTTTCGGTATTACTTTCATAACTCACTCTTATTTTCACCATAATCTATAAGGTTCGTCAAAAACCTATCCTATTTCAAGCACAAGCAAACAAGGAAAGTTGCAAAAAAAAAATAAAAAAAAATAAAAATAAAAAATAAAAAATAACAAAAAATCAGAGCACAGATAAAAGGAATCAGTACAAAACACAGTCGTTAAATAAAGAAGAGTAATGTAAACCCTACCAGGAATAATCACTTTTTCCAACCACCGCTAGGATACAGACACACCCAGCCACGCTCATGGGCCCCACGTCCTCACTGTCAACACATCTGTCATCAGCATTACGTCATCCACAGTACTACTTTCGCGCCCATGCCCGGGCCCACCTCCTTTGCCAGCTAACATCCTCCACTGCTCCTCCTCCCGTCTTCTTCCCCATCTCTCTCCAACTTCACAGATTTCCTTTCAAATTTAACTCCAAAATTATACGCTTTTCGGTCAATAAACGCTTTTACATGTACAAATAAACTCAATTTGCATCTAATTTAACCCCAACAAAAAAAACCAAAATTAAAAAATCAGAGAACCCTCACAAAGTAAAAATTACAACTACAGAATAAACAACCCCTAAAATTGCAGTTAATTTCCCAGTCGATGACGTCACCTCTCCTTTCAACCCCAACGCCGGATCCCCATTCGCGGCTGGCGATATCCCCGGCGACACCCCGACTACCAGCGGCGGCGGCGGCGACGATGCAACCCTCTGCACCTCCTTCCCAAACACCTCCCTCGGTAACAAAACCCTAGAAACCGCAAAAACAGAAACCGGACTCTGATCGAAAACCGTTCTGGTGATCAACGCCTGCACGATTCCGGTACTGATAGCCACGGATCCGTTGACCCTCGTGATATTCAATGTATACTTCCCCGGCCCTTCCGTCTCCGTCGCAATCGTTGGCTGCACCGGATTCACGATCGATTCGAGCGAACCCAATGGATAATATGAATGCAGCACGTGGTATTTAAGAATGGTGGCTTTTAAATCGGCTGATAGAGACTGAAATTGTTCGGTTACCGCCAGATCGCCGAATGCTTCGTCTGTCGGAACGAACATTGTGATTCCGGCGCCTTTCTCGTCGTGCTCGAACTCCGATCTCACTCCGGATGCGTCCAGCATGGAGGCCACGACATTGAATTCCTTGCCGTCGAGAAGAATTCGGGAAATGTTGACGGTGACTGAAGGAGGGGAGGCGTCGGAAGCGGCGAGGTCGTAGCTGTAGGGGGTGAGAAGGGAGTTGACGGCGAAGACGCTGACGTTGTAAGGGAAGTTGCGAACGAGGGAGAGGATGGTGGCGTTGGAGGAGGAGGAGGAGGAGTAGGCGACTATGGTGGCGGAGCGGCGCGTGAGGTTGAGGGCGCCGAGGTCGTCGGGGGCGCGGCCGGTGGTTTGGAAGAGGGTGGCGACGAGGCGGCCGGAGGGGGAGGGGATGGAGGAGAGGTCGGGCCAGGAGAGGTATTCGAGGAGGATGTGGAAGCGGATGACATCGGCGATGGAGGTGGAGTGCAGGAGATCGGTGGATCTGGAGAGGAATTTGTTGGGAACGGCGAGGATGGTGAGGGAGGAGCGGGAGGAGAGTTCGGTGGCCACGAGGGTGGAGAGAAGGCGGTTGAATATGGAGAACTCGGGATTGTCGGAGAGGATGGAGGAGACATTGACGGAAGTTGTAAGTGTCAGTGGTAGAAATAGAAGGAGGAGGAAGAAGAGACTGTTGAGATTTGGAGAATGCAGTGCCATTGATTTCCTCCTCCCTATCACTTGATAAGTTGGGAAAGAAGAGAGGGGAAAGTGATTGTTTGTTTCACCAGCATCTTTAATAATCTTTTCTGGAATATAATTTTGTCCCGATTAAATTTCATTTTCTATAACCAAATATCAATTTAGTGGAGCATCTTCAATTCATACTTAGTTATAATTGTTAAAAGTAATTATGCATAACTAATTCACAATTTTATTGAAAAGTAGATTTCCACTCTTAATGTCAAATAGAACATGCTTGAATTGACGGATTAAAAACTCTTCTAGACGTCATATAGAACATGTCTTCTCCAAGTACCATGTCTGGAGTAAATTTCCAATGTTAATTTCAAATAGAATATGACTATGATTAAAAGGTAAATTTTCAATGATCACTTCAAATGAATCCAATAAAACAGTTATTTAATATGTTAGTTTTACTTATTTTTAATTTGGTTGGTTGGACATGATAAAATGCTTCTTTGAATACATATGCATTGAAAACAAATTTTTAATCTCAGTGTAATGTTTAAATTATTCCTTGCATATTTGATTCAAATTGTCAAATACTTCTTGATGGATAGACTTCTTGGAACATTACATAATGTTTGGGTTGGAGATGATCTTATACTCTTTTGTTTTCCAACGTTAATCAATTAAAGGTTCGTTTTCTAGATATTGGAGTGGTTGTCAATGCGCTTCAATATATCATATATTTTGCCCACACAAAATAAAATTATGTAAATCATTACTTCATATTATCTAATTGAGCGACAATGTATTATAGTTAACCGAAAATTCAACCAATCTCAATGTTACGAAATTTGAGTAGATCTTGAACGACTATGAGTGACCTAAAGATGCTTTGAGTGTGTGTAGATATGGTCAATGACCTCTAGCTAAAGTGGTTAAAGGTATGACATTTTAGACAAATGTTTTAAAGGTCATGAATTCAAACTCCCGAGACATCATAACGAGAGTGCTCTACTTGAATAAAGTATCACTCTCGTTATCAAAAAAGTATGTGTAGGTATGAGGCTAATGCTAAGAAACTGAAAGCAGGACATAATTTTTAGAGTTATTCGATAAGAAGATTTACATCCAATATGATTCTCTTTTATTGCTTGAGTTATAGTTACAAAGCTTGAATTAAATACAATAATATTGTTATATGAATTCTCCATGCTTGAGTTTGTCAATTCTTAGGAGAAAGAAAGAAAGAATTAGATCCTAGTGACCATATGGAACAATCCGCCATTCGTGAAACCTACAATCCACACATACAAGCAATCAGATTCCATAAGTATCACAGATGATGTTCCGTTAAGTGTAGAATATAAAAAAACACAAAGCATATATATATATATATTCTTAATCTCACAGCTGAAGGTATAAATATAATATTAAAATAAATATGTAACAGACTAAGTGCATATCATACTAAAAGGCATAAGGTTCAATATCATAATACATAGTGTAAATGGTACACCAAATCTCATACAAATGAATATATAACAATCGCATTTTTGACCCCCGAATGTCGACATTAATATATCCACGATATTCACGTGCCGAGCACCCAAGTGTCAGAAAACAGAACGTTAGGTAAAAGAAAACGAAAAAAAGAAAAGGAACAAGAAAGAGAAGAACAAAAACATCAAAATCTTACAATGAAATGATAACATGTAATATCAAAATGATCTTTACAAAAGAAAACTATATGGATACAATAATAGAGCAAACTAACCTATCATCGGCCTGGACAGTTATAACAGTATGTCCTTACAGTTGTTGATATACACACACACAAAGCAATGTAGCGAAAATGGTAGATAAACATCTAGCTCCTCTTCAAGAGTCCAAAGCGTCTGTAACTAAATCTGGAAATATACTCGGGGTAATCTGAGCATTGTAAGGAAATAAGACTCGATCAATCTGGTAAACCAGCAAGAGAAACTCAATCATTTGGATTTTTATATTTATAGAACTCTTCAAAAATAAAGGTATCTTGTAAGACCACACCGCACATAAAACGGACGGGTTTTATCTTACGGTAATCAAAACCATTTTATAAGAAAATCTAGTGATATTATAATAATGTCTAGGGTGTAATATAAGTAAAAAAATAGCTATGGTGCGTGAAGTGTACACCACAACAATAATAGTTACACAACCAACACCGCTAAGGCGCGTTCGCTAAATTATGTAGGGTTGCCATGGAGACGCCCTTAGTACTTCGAGGCAGATCTCCTATAACAAGGGTTAGAGTATTCCCTTATGAGCCACGTACATCTCTAGATAAAATGTACCATTAGGTCAACATCGCTGGGCCACACAGAAAACGTGAACCCGAGTACCCCTAGCCTTTGAGGCCAATAATCGAAAGCATATCTAAATATGGAGCTGATGTACCCTCCTAGGTTTGCTAAACCAACTGGTTATGCCCCTACTCTGTGTTTAGTCATTTCTCTGATGTCGAGGTTACGTTCGACATCCTACATGAGCCGCCATTACTCGAACAGATCACGAATCCCCAATTGGATTCTAACATCTCAAACAAATCCACTTCCAAGAGATAGAACATGCATCTCAGTCTTGAAGTGGTTTTCGACAAGTAAAACATTAACTGATCCCGGTCTCTTCAAGACTGAATTGATGAAATTGGTCGTATTCAACAACAATGAGAATGATTGCATAAGGGAACAAAGTCTCATATACTTTTCATAAGCAAGTAAACACACAAGCACTATCAATTCATACAAAGCACGATCAAGTCACTTAAACGATTTTTAATCCCTTTCAATTAATTTATCCTTTATTAATTAAAGTAAAACTCCTTTTTATCTAATAAAACTTTTTTCATTAATCAAAACTTCCTTTATTAATTAATAGTCCTTTATTAATTAATAGTCCTTTATTAATTAAAAGTTCCTTTATATACTTGTATATATATATATATATATATATATTTAATTTCTCTTTATAAAAGGTATATACTTATATCATGTTGTTTCATTATTCATTTATACTCTTTTCAATATTTCAAAAGTATTCATATACTTATCTCAATGGTATAAGTATATTCATAAATCATTCAACAAAATGTACTTACTTTAAAAAAATATTCAAAGAGGTTAAAAACAAATGTTAATCAAACATTGTTACTATAAACCCCTTCTCTCCTTTATATTTTAAAATATATACTTTTTTCTATCTTTATTTCAAAATATTCCATACTTGTTATTATCTTTAAGATTCCACAACTAAAGATCTAAATATATTCATTATCATTTAACTATATTTTACCACTTTATATATAATCCAAGGGTTTAAAAACAAGTGTTAATAAAACATTGTTTAATACAAATCCAAAACACTGCACTTTTAATCATTATCTTTAAAACTCTCTTTTAAAGATTTATTTACATTTATAAGGGCTTAAGACAAGTGTTACTCAAACACTGACACAAAAACCCAAATTATTTCATACTTTAAAACATTTCTTGAACAAAATATCTCGTATAGTGGTTTTGAAGTGGTATTCAGCAAGTAAAACACTTACGATCATGGTCACTTCAAAACCAATCGATGAATTTTCGATTAACTCAATTCCGGTTCTTTTAAAAGTAACCAAAAGCTAGAGGCATTTTATACCCATGCTCTTCCCCGGGGGTTTTCATTGGTATAAATCTGCAAAGCCTTTCATATACTTTCTAAGTTAATTTTGGTCAAGACCGGTAGCCAACTAATCGACTATCAAGTCTTAAGCGCTTACTTATAGAAATCAAGGTTCGTATACTTAGCACGTTTCTGACATTCTAGCTTAACTATTCCTTGGTCAAGAAGGAAGTCCGTAGGTTAAAACTCTATTGCTCTATCCCTGCTCGAACATCAGTCTTGACTCTCATTAACATAGAAGCCTACCTCGCTCAACTTTTAGTGTTAAGCATAGTAATACTAACATTCCATAAACAATCAAACTGCATGTTCATTTCACAAGTGTTGTTTTTCATCCCTTCTTTTAAACAATAGTCCTTTGAAATTACTTGTATAAAATATATATGTGTGTGTGTGTGTAACGACCCGTGAATTTTCGACCCTCAAAAATCGACATCAATACGTTCACTGTAACAACCCGTATATTTATGATTAAATATTTAAATGTTTTATTTAAATATAGAATCGTTAATTGGATTGAAGTCCAAAAAACTACTTTTTGTAAACAGTCGAATTGGGACTCGAGGCCACTTCCATTGAGTCCAACACGGCGTTTGCGACTTTTTTGAGTATAAACATCGATATGTTTGGAGTAAGTTGAATTTTGACATTTTCTATTGGGCTTTAGGTTTGGGTTTCACCCAACTCACTCTATAACCTAGTTCAGCCCTCTCCTCTCCTCTTCACTTCATTTCTGTTTTCTTAAACACTCAAGCAAAACTGAAAATGGGGAGAGGAATGAGAAATTAGAAACTCCAAGCCCTAGTTTTCATTTGCAAAACCAAATTCTTGCTCCAAATTCTAAGAGAAGCCAAGGTAAGCATCCTCTTCATCTTCTCCAACTCATTCTCTCTTTAATTTAAGAAATTTCCTAAACCTAACTTAGGAAATGTTCTTTGTTTGAGCTTAGATTCAAGTTTCTAGAGTTGAAGTTGAAGAGTAGTTGATCTCCTTTTTGCCTTCAAGCTTCTCTATTATCATTTTTGGATTTAAAGGTGAGATTTTTATCTCACATCTTTGTCTATAACTATCTTTAATGTTAGGTATGAATTCCTAACACTTGTTCATGATCATTTGATTTTGATTTGGATTGATTTGGTGAACATTCCAATATTTGGTGTTTTGAAGTCAAAACTTTGAAAATCCTAGCTTTGAATTGTGAACATGTTTTGGTGGTGAATCGGAAAGCCTATAGGGTTGGGTTGTCGATTGGCAAAAGCCCCTTAAGTCCATTGCTCGTCCGATCGCGAATTGGAAGAGTTTGTGCTTCATTTGAATAAACTGAAAAACAGCTTCAGTTCCAGTCAGTCGACTGACCCTCTGCAGTCAGTCAACTGGCTGTAGAAATCAGGCCAATCTAGGTCTGTCTGTAGAGAACAGAAGTCTCTATTTTCTACAGCCAGTCGACTGACCCTCTACAGTCAGTCGACTGACTGCAGGAAATGAAACACTCTGGTTTCTTGTTTAGTCGACTGACCCTCTGCAGTCAATCGACTGACCTGCTTCATTTTGCCTATTTAACTTGAGATTCCAACTTTTATCGATTCGTGATTATCCGATTTATTGTTATCATTTATTATTGACTTTGATAACTTCTTTTTCGGGATTTTTGTGAATGTCCATTTTAATGGAAGTGGTATCGATTTCTTTGGATTTGAATCACGTCTTCGAACGTGGATTTTGATGATTGATTGTTTCTACAATCATTTCTGTGATTTGTCACTTTAAAATATAAAGGTTTTCTATACTAGTAGTAAATATTCAAACTCTTTTACAAAGATGATTTCAACTCTATTTTTAAATATAAATCTTGTTTTCGAAACCATTTTCCAATCTATTAGTATCTACAAACCTTTACCTCACTCGTATGAGAAAATCTAATTAAACGGCTTAGCAAAACAAGTGGTATAAAACGCTTGCTTTTACTTCGTCGGTTAATTCTTGGACTTGTTCGATTGAACTCTTGTGACAATTTTCGAGTGGGAATCTACAATTTGTTCATAAATATTTAAGTTAAACTAGTGGTTATGGGACATGAAGCTAAACTCATATATTTACTAGCTTAGTGTAATCGACACTTTTTATCGATTGATGACGATCATTTTGTGATTTAGACTAGCGATGTGCGATGTCTATTTGTCTGCGAGGGAGACTAAACCCCGTTTTGTGGAACTTCGATTCAATTTGGCGAGGTAGCGACCCGTGATCTTCGGACCATTTGTGGAGCTTCGGCTCAAAATTTATGGTTAGCAACCATGGAATAGCGTTTCGTTTGTGATACACGTGTTGGTGAGTTTTCATGCTCCCGTTTGTGATAGGCCTCCCCCTTTGTGATTTCTGAATTTCTAATTGATGATTCCTAGAATTTGTGTTTCACCAACCTTTGCCATTGGCAATAATATGTTTGTCAATATTTGTAGTTTGGTGAATAAAATAAAGAATATGATATTCTTTTTAGTGCTTTGAGATTCTTGAGATATATTATGATTTTGTTGTTGTTTAAATCATACTTGTCCTGGTATGACATTATTGTTATCATACGTTCTTATTATATCTCCGCTTATATCTCATTTCTTTAATGATAATTATAGCTAGACTGATCCGTTTATTATTTTCTTATTAAATAATACTCGGGTCAGACCGAGATGTTACAGGTGCTTCTGCTTGACTCCTTATCTGGGATCATCTTCTGACTTTTGTCTAACTACATTACATTTGTTGTTTTTGTTGTTATACATTTGAGATATAGACTCCATGATGTATACTTATTCTTTTGTCTAGCACTTGTATCTATTCTTTTGTGATATTGTGGATCTTATTTGACCACTACTTTGATGTACACTTTTATGTGTTATATTCATATTTGTTTCCGCCTTTGAGATATGAACATCTATGACTGATTTGTGTTATGTTTATTTCTATATTTGTTTCCGAAGTCCACTTAGCCACTGTGTGGTAGCTTTGAGTTTGTATTAGATATGTCGGATTTCCTCTTGAAAAGAAATGTAAGTTATAATTTCTGACATATCGGTACTCGCACAAAGCAATTACACAGATGGTCGCTCCTCAACAGCCTTATTCTTCGCGCTAGTTGACGGCATTACAACGTTGTGTCCTTGGCTGGCGTGAGCATAGAGGTGGGGCGTCACAGCTTGGTATCAGAGCCAAACTTCGGAACAATGTAGAATAATCTTGCAAGGATCATTGTCCTAAGTCTTTCTTAGGAATCGTACCATAGGATTTAATTCGAGTCTTCATACCATTCTATCCTATTTCATTTTATGATACCTTATTTATCAATCAAGTTTGTTTGATATTCATTTTGTGATTAACCTTTTTCCTCTTCTTTCTTTCTTTCTTGGAGAAGGGAAATTGTTAGACCTGGCCATCCCAACGCCGGTCAATCAAGTGCTACTCCCTACGCCGGAGTATTTATGTCTGCTCAGCAACTTCTAGACCTTGTGAGAAATGCTCAAGCTGTCGGACCTATTCCTGAGCCCACACATCCTAAATCAGGGTTTGCACGCTTGTGTAGTGATTACACCAACTTGGGTGGAAAGCCATTCAAAGGTTCAGAGAGCGTTATAGAAGTCCAGGCTTGGCTTCGAACATGCGACCACATCTTTTCTCGCATGAATCTTATTGACCTTCATCGAGTCCAAGTGGCTTCTAGTATGCTCCAAGAAAGAGCATTAGACTGGTACGAACTTTTGATCTCCGAAATTGTTGAAGCGGACCTTACTTGAGAGCAATTCCAGAAAAGGTTCGAGTTGAAATTCGTGCCAAAAGAACTTGTTGATGCTTTGTCTTTAAATGTTATTGGCTTGATGACTTCTTTAAGGATTGCGAATCCGGTTGGTGGATCCGCAACACTCAGTTTATTATGTAAAGACGTCGAAATTATTTTATGTGATTACTCTTTCCGTGCCGATTTGCATGTCGTGCGTTATTTAGGTTTTGGAATGATTTTGGGAATGGATTGGCTTAACCTTTATGAAGCCCATATCTTATGTCCCGAGCGGACTATATATCTTCGGCATCCTCAATCTGTTAAGTAGATTTCTCTTGTCCTTGAAGATCCAAATTCCAATTCAAAAGCGTCCTTGTATTCTCTAAATCCTTGTGATGACGATAACGATGATGAGGAAGATGTCATTTATCTCATTCATATTGTTCGTGAATTTCCCGACATATTTGAGCCCGTTTTAGGATTACCACCTAAGCGAGCAATTGAGTTTAGAATTAATGTAATCCCTGGAGCTCTACCTATCACTCGTCCTCCTTATCGTATGTCCACTAAGGAAAATGAGGAGATGCGTAAACAATTATCCGAATTGGAAGCGAAGCAATTTATTCAATCTAGTTCCTCTCCATGGGGAGCTTCAGCTATTTTTGTGAAGAAATCTGATGGTACACTTAGGCTTTGCGTTGACTACCGCAAGCTTAACGATCTCACCATCAAAAATAAATATCCCTTACCGCGGATTGATGGTTTATTCGATCAGCCTAGTGGTGCTAAAGTCTTTTCACAGTTAGACTTAGCAACCGGTTTTCATCAGGTCCGTATTGCAGAGGATAGCATTCCTTTGACATCGTTCCGTACTCGTTATGGATCCTATGAATGGCTTGTTATGCCATTTGGTTTGATGAATGCTCCAGTTTATTTCATCGACCTTATGAATCGAGTTTTCAAAGACTTCCTCGATCGATTTGTTCTCATCTTTATAGATGATATTCTTATTTATTCTAAAACCGAGGAAGAGCATGAAAATCATCTTCGGATTGTGTTGGAAACTCTTAGGAGCAACCAATTGAAAGCAAAATTTTCTAAATGCCACTTTTGGCAATCTCGTGTAAAAATTTTGGGACATATCATTTCTGAATCCGGAATTTCCGTGGATCCTTCAAAAATTGAAGCGATTCAAAATTGGAAGAGACCGGAGAGTGTGACGGAAATTCGTAGCTTCCTTGGATTGGCGGGCTATTACCGTCGGTTCATAAAAGACTTTTCTAAAATTTCCATGCCCCTTACTAGTTTGACAAAGAAAGGAGTTAAATACATTTGGTCAGACAAATGTAAAGCTTCATTTCTGAAATTAAAAGAACTCCTTTCCGATGCTCATATTCTTGTGATTTCCGATGGGAACCAAGATTTTATTGTTTATACCGATGCTAGTCGTGTTGGTTTGGGTGCCATTCTCATGCAGTGGGAATGTGTTATCGCTTATGCTTCTAGGAAATTAAAGCCTGCCGAGACTAGATATGCTACTCATGATTTAGAGCTCGTGGCTATTGTTTTCGCCCTTAGAATTTGGCGTCATTATCTTTTGGAAGAGAAATTTGTTCTCTACACCGATCATAAATCATTGAAGTATTTATTTTCTCAAAAGGAGCTCAATTTGCGTCAACAACGTTGGCTTGAGTTTCTTGCATCTTATGATCTTGATATTCTTTACACTCTTGGAAAAGGAAATCGTGTTGCCGATGCCCTTAGTCGTAAGCAACAAGCGGTTGTTTCCATGATGGTATCCGAATGGAATGATCTCGCGACTTTATCCACTTGTGAGATTCAAGATCGTGAATCTAATTTATGTTCATCTCTTATTTTGTGTAGCCTTGAGGCTCATCCTTCTCTTTAGACCGCATTCTTGAAGCTCAAAAGCATGATCCCAAATTGGTTCTTGTTAGCCAAAGTTGTAGGGATAAAATTGATATTGAAGGTTTGATTGACTTTGATATTGATGCTCGTGGCGGTATTCGAAAATTTGGTAGACTTATTGTGCCAAACATTATTGACCTTCGTAAAGACATTTTAGAAGATTCTCATCGATCCAAATTTACCATTCATCCCGGTAGTAGTAAAATGTACGCGGATATGAAGCAACTTTATTATTGGGATGGAATGAAATCCGATATTGCTAACTTTGTTAAGCGTTGCATGACTTGCCAACTTGTGAAGGCTGAGCATCAAAGGCCCGGTGGGTTATTGCAACCATTGGAAATTCCAATATGGAAGTGGGGTCAAATTTCCATGGATTTTGTTGACGGTCTTCCCCGTTCTCGTTCGGGTCATGATAGCCTATGGGTGATAGTTTACAGACTTACTAAGTCCGCCCATTTTATTCCCGTTCGGTCCAATCGGACCGTACCTATTTTGGCTAAACTCTTTGTCAAGGAAATTGTTAAATTGCATGGAGTTCCTACTTCTATCGTCAGCGATCGTGATCCATTGTTTACTAGTGGATTTTGGAAAGGTCTTCAAAAAGCTTTGGGAACGAAGCTTAATTTTAGCACCGCTTATCATCCTCAGTCCGATGGATAAACCGAGCGTGTGAATCAAACTCTTGAAGATCTTCTTCGTGCATGTGTTTTGGATTTTGGTGGAAGTTGGGAAGATCATATTTCTCTTGTTGAATTTTCCTATAATAATAGCTTCCAATCTAGTATTGGTATGACACCTTTCGAGGCACTTTACGGAAGGCCATGCCGATCTCCTTCATGTTGGCTTGAAGCCGGTGAGAAGCTGGTTTTAGGTCCAGATTTTATTCGGGATGCCATGGAAAAGATTGATCTTATTCGTCATAGGATGAAAGAAGCTCAAAGTAGACAAAAATCCTATGCCGATAATCAAAGAAGGAAATTAGAATTTTCTGTGGGAGATTTCGTGTTTATTCGTGTTTCACCTATGAAGGGTGTTGTGCGTTTCAGTCGATCGGGAAAACTAGCACCTCGTTATATTGGCACATTTCCCATCACCGAACGCATTGGTTCCGTGGCTTATCGCCATTTATTACCGGCTCAATTTTCTGCTATTCATGACGTATTCCACGTCTCTCAACTATGGAAATGCCTTCGAGATTCCGATTCTATTCTTGAGCCCGGTGTTATTGAAGAAATTGAAGTTTCGCCTAATTTGACTTATGAGCAACATCCTATTCGTATTATTGCTTCGGAGGTTAAACGCCTTTGAAATAAAGATGTTCCTCTTGTGAAAGTTCAGTCGTCCTCAAATCCTAAGGATTGCTCTTGGGAATCCAGAGAATTCATCGAGCGAACACATCCAAACTTGCTCTCTCGTGCTCCTTAAGGTGAACTTTTTATTTTCAAATTTCTTCTTTTTGTGTTGATATACTTTTATTGTTGTTACTTCTTATTTAATTCTTAAAGATTGCGAGGACGCAATTTCTTTAAGGAGGGGAGTCTGTAACAACCTGTATATTTACGATTAAATATTTAAATGTTTTATTTAAATATATCGTTAATCGGATTGAAGTACGAAAAGCTACTTTTTGTAAACAGTCGAATTGGGACTCGAGACCACTTCCATTGAGTCCAAAACAGCGTTTGCGACTTTTTTGAGTATAAACATCGATATGTTTGGAGTAAGTTGAATTTTGACATTTTCTATTGGGCTTTGGGTTTGGGTTTCACCCAACTCACTCTATAACCTAGTTCAGCCCTCTCCTCTCCTCTTCACTTCATTTCTATTTTCTTAAACACTCAAGAAAAACTGAAAATGGGGAGAGGAATGAGAAATTAGAAACTCCAAGCCCTAGTTTTCATTTGCAAAACCAAATTCTTGCTCCAAATTCTAAGAGAAGCCAAGGTAAGCATCCTCTTCATCTTCTCCAACTCATTCTCTCTTTAATTTAAGAAATTTCCTAAACCTAACTTAGGAAATGTTCTTTGTTTGAGCTTAGATTCAAGTTTCTAGAGTTGAAATTGAAGAGCAGTTGATCTCCTTTTTGCCTTCAAGCTTCTCCATTATCGTTTTTGGATTTAAAGATGAGATTTTTATCTCACATCTTTGTCCTTAACTATCTTTGATGTTAGGTATGAATTCCTAACACTTGTTCATGATCATTTGATTTTGATTTGGATTGATTTGGTGAACATTCCAATATTTGGTGTTTTGAAGTCAAAACTTTGAAAATTCTAGCTTTGAATTGTGAACATGTTTTGGTGGTGAATCGGAAAGCCTATAGGGCTGGGTTGTCGATTGGCAAAAGCCCCTTAAGTCCATTGCTTGTCCGATCGCGAATTGGAAGAGTTTGTGCTTCATTTGAATAAACTGAAAAACAGCTTCAGTTCTAGTCAGTCGACTGACCCTCTGCAGTCAGTCGACTGGCTGTAGAAATCAGGCCAATCTGGGTCTGTCTACAGAGAACAGAAGTCTCTGTTTTCTGCAGTCAGTCGACTGACCTTCTGCAGTCAGTCGACTGACTGCAGGAAATGAAACACTCTGGTTTCTTGTTCAGTCGACTGACCCTCTGCAGTTAGTCGACTGGCCTGCTTCATTTTTCCTATTTTGCCTATTTAACTTGAGATTCCAACTTTTATCGATTCGTGATTATCCGATTTTTTGTTATCATTTATTATTGACTTTGATGACTTCTTTTTCGGGATTTTTGTGAATGTCCATTTTAATGGAAGTGGTATCGATTTCTTTGGATTTTATTCACGTCTTCGAACGTGGATTTTGGTGATTGATTGTTTCTACAATCATTTCTGTGATTTATCACTTTAAAATATAATGGTTTTCTATACTAGTAGTAAATATTCAAACTCTTTTACAAAGATGATTTCAACTCTATTTTTAAATATAAATCTTGTTTTCGAAATCGTTTTCCAATCTATTAGTATCTACAAACCTTTACCTCACTCGTATGAGAAAATCTAATTAAACGGCTTAGCAAAACAAGTGGTATGAAACGCTTGCGTTTACTTTGTCGGTTAATTCTTGGACTTGTTCGATTGAACTCTTGTGACAATTTTCGAGTGGGAATCTACAATTTGTTCGTAAATATTTAAGTTAAGCTAGTGGTTATGGGACATGAAGCTAAACTCATATATTTACTAGCTTAGTGTAATCGACACTTTTTATCGATTGATGACGATCATTTTGTGATTTAGACTAGCGATGTGCGATGTCTATTTGTCTGCGAGGGAGACTAAACCCCGTTTTGTGGAACTTCGATTCAATTTGGCGAGGTAGCGACCCGTGATCTTCGGACCATTTGTGGAGCTTCGGCTCAAAATTTATGGTTAGCAACCATGGAATAGCGTTTCGTTTGTGATACACGTGTTGGTGAGTTTTCATGCTCCCGTTTGTGATAGGCCTCCCCCTTTGTGATTTTTGGATTTCTAATTGATGATTCCTAGAATTTGTGTTTCACCAACCTTTGCCATTGGCAATAATATGTTTGTCAATATTTGTAGTTTGGTGAATAAAATAAAGAATATGATATTCTTTTTAGTGCTTTGAGATTCTTGAGATATATTATGATTTTGTTGTTGTTTAAATCATACTTGTCCTGGTATGACATTATTGTTATCATACGTTCTTATTATATCTCCGCTTATATCTCATTTCTTTAATGATAATTATAGCTAGACTGATCCGTTTATTATTTTCTTATTAAATAATACTCATTTCAGACCGAGATGTTACAGGTGCTTCTGCTTGACTCCTTATCTGGGATCATCTTCTGACTTTTGTCTAACTACATTACATTTGTAGTTTTTGTTGTTATACATTTGAGATATAGACTCCATGATGTATACTTATTCTTTTGTCTAGCACTTGTATCTATTCTTTTGTGATATTGTGGATCTTATTTGACCACTACTCTGATGTACACTTTTATGTGTTATATTCATATCTGTTTCCGCCTTTGAGATATGAACATCTGTGACTGATTTGTGTTATGTTTGTTTCTATATTTGTTTCTGAAGTCCACTTAGCCACTGTGTGGTAGCTTTGAGTTTGTATTAGATATGTCGGATTTCCTCTTGAAAAGAAATGTAAGTTATAATTTCTGACATATCGGTACTCGCACAAAGCAATTACAAAGATGGTCGCTCCTCAACAGCCTTATTCTTCGCGCTAGTTGACGGCATTACTCCGTAGTGTCCTTGGCTGGCGTGAGCATAGAGGTGGGGTGTCACATTCACTGTATATCATGCCAAGCAATCGAGTATCAGAAATACCAGATCATTAGGGGTAAAGAAGAAAGGATAGAAGAAGAAACAGAAACAACACACAGAATCTCACAAATCGCAGCGGAACATATATATCTCTACTACTAATAATGTAAATTCAATACACATGCTTCAACCGTGTCTTTCTGGAATTCCTAAAATGCCCTTGCATTTCCCCTCAGCACTCATGTGTATGCCCCATTTTCATTATCCATTCATAAAACCCAAATTCGACTACGTTCTTGAACTCAATTCCTCAAAACCATTATTCCATCCTCACCATCATCTGATATCAAAATTCGATTTCTCTCACTTGCGAATCACCGATGCCAACATCACCAGAGATATTGCATCCGCGTCTACAGATTTGATGGTCGCCAGAGATAGCTCAGCCATATTATCACTTTCCGCTTTTAATTTGAAGGTATAATTCTCTATTTTTGGTTTTGATTGATCTGATCTGTGAATGGTGAACATACTTTTTCCAGTTTGATTTTCGATTCATGAAACCAATGGATCCATACAACTTTTGACATCTTCACTCATTATTTTTGGTTCTGCTCTGATTTATGAATCTACGACGTCGATACAATTTTTCCATCCGATTTTTGATTCACGAATACCCTTCCTCCAACAATCTTTTCCTCCGTAAACTTCTTCCACCAACCTTCGAAATAAACCTACTCTATTTGCCTCATTGGCTTCAAGAAAACCTAAATCGTTAAAATTAGGGTTGGTTTATTAAACTGCGATTCCATATCTGCTTCGATTTATGATTATCGACTGAGATTAGTCTGCTAAAGTACGATTGTCGACTAAGCATAGAACTAACATGGATTTACTGATTCAATGTAGATAAAGAATTAAGCTCAACCATCATATATAACACATCTGTTATACTTCAATCTTAGGTAAGCATTCGATGATTTTCATCAACTCCTCTGGATTTTCAGTATTATATAGATTCCTTACAATTAAATTCAGCTTATTTTTGTTTCCTAATATATTGATATTTACTGATGACTTTGGGATTTTTTATTCTGTTTGATTTTATCTTGATGTATTCTTGAGGAATTGAGTTCTGAAGCAATGATGTATGTACGAAAGTAGAAAACAAGGATAAATCTAACATTGTGGTAATATTTCAAATTGTTTTTGAGTTTGTATTTATTGTAAGCTGATTATGATTAGGTCTTTTTTCCCTCCTCCCTTTTGTTTCTTAATAGAATGCGTCTGTTCCAAGATTTTATTTCCATTCCTGATGTTCTTGATTATTTCTCTTTCTGCTTTATAGAGTACTTGCCTTCTAAATTTTTTGTAACCCTACTGGATATTTACATGTTCTAGTTCTTCACGGTGTTTCTGATTAATTTTTTGATGTAGATGTCCTGACTACTCTAAATTTATTTTGTTTGAGTTCTTATTCGAGCTTTTTTAAATATGCAACTTAGGATTCTGGTTTCCCATTGGCTATTATGATATCATGCTCCCTGTTGATTTTTTATTTTTCTGTTCCATTTTCATTATAACTTTTTTTTGAATTTTAGGCACAACGGTTAGTAGAAAACTCCGAACTAATATTTCATCCTTCATATTTGATATTTTTTTTCCAGAAACACAACAGGATTACAAGGCTAACCAAAACTAGACAAAGATGAAACTAGCCATGTACTATCTTCGAAACTGATCAAAGCTTACTTGACATATGGAGGTGTATATGGCATGAAATGACTTTCCTTCAAGAGTATGTTTTCCTTCTATTTTTTATACTATGTTTACTTTGAGGATGTTTCTTTTTCAATGTGTCAATATGGGATATGATCATTTAAATTCACGACGAAAAAAAACAAGCTTTAATACTGATTTAACTAAGCTATGTAATAACCGGATGTTCTATTCAAAATTAAGGATCATTTGTTTCTTTGATATTAAGTTAATTCAGTACGTTATCAAAGTAAAAATGAACTTAATTAAGATTAAGGGTAGTCTAAAAAAATTCATACACCACAATGTTATATTTTGCATGCTCAAATTCGAGCATAGGTTAAAAGTACAAACTTACGTAAATATTTAGAAATATAAGTACAACTATAGGCCGGTTATACCTGAATTTAGATTATTTAATGCCGGTGAACTAATGGAGATGGTAGTATGCAAGTGGAAATGTTAATTTTTTATTTGGCTATATGTTTTGTATATACCTATGTGAATTAAGATTAAGATTATCATAAATCAAATTTTATGCATGTAGGTTGAACTGCCTATTTCCTCATTTTTCCTTATATCCAAGTTATCGAGCGAAAAGTGTTGCCAATTTAAATTTGACAAACTTATGATATTTTTCATATCTTTTACCAATTTGTGCATAATATATGTACTGCCTCTTTTACCAATTTTACCGTTGCTTTTGATTTTTATATTTTTTCAATTGACAGCTGAAAAAAACATTGTGTTTCATTATAGTTTTATATATAATCAGTTGGTGCTCATTTTTTTTCTTTCTTATTGCAAACATATGTGTGTAAAAAAGGAAAGTCTAATGTTTAAGTTTCTTTTTTGTTTTTCCCCTTTTTCCAGTATTCATTAGAGGATATAAACTTGAACAAATATTACTATGTTTTGACACCAAATACATGGTTTTCTTATATAGAAACTTCTAAACTATAACAACATTATTTTTTTCCATAAACACATGAAGACTTGGATTTTATTATCTATTTACATGTGAAATATATTACATAAACTACAATTGAACTTCCCTTATGTATGGTTAAGCAAAAACTTAAACAAGTTTTATCTTTGTGGGACATATATTTCTTTTATTGAATTTTAGCATGGTAATATCTTAAAATTCTATTAAATGTACCGATTAATTTGAAGCATGGAATTTACTCATTCAGAATCTTGGTAAATTAGTGAATGCTTTTTTTAATTATTAATTAAATTTGGTGATACAATTCAATTATTTTACAGTTTGAATGTGGTCAATTCAATTTGAGTGATTTTATTTTTATTAGCTGTAATATATTGTTGATGTTGAACAGAGGCAGTATTGCGTTGCAAATGATATTGTGCTGTTAGAATACATGACGTTGTATGTATGTTCCAGTGTTAAGTAGTTAGTTGGTTACCACATCTTCATTGTATTCTAGTATTAGTAATAAAAGATTGTTCTTATGTTTATGAGTTTAACAAGTATTTGATAACCATAAATTTTGAGATGATGTAGAATTAGGTTGGTAACTGCATCCATCGTAGATCAAAACCTGATGAATGGAATATATAACGCAAGACCCGGATTTTCAGTAAATTTATTATTAAATGCCATAAAACCCAATTCAACAACTTTTACTTCTTATCTCAAGCTCAAATTGTTTTTTTTCCTTCTAAACTTTATTGATTCCTAACTTTTTTTTCTATGGAATAAATACACACACATAAAGCTCTGATTAGGAATGTCCACTTTGAGCTATAGATATATACATATGTTCTCTAATGCCATAAAATGATTGTTTGGCAGGTTTCAATCTCTTAAGAATTGAAGCAAATAAGCAGTGGAATATGTTGATCATTTTGAAAAGGTAATTTCCTAACAACATGTGATAAGTACTTAAGAACTATAGAATTTTGTGTTTGAGTTTTTCATCCCTGTATTATAATTTAGGTAAATTTTTTGAGTAAAGGGAGATATGATAGAATAAAAAAGCTTATTTTTCTCTAAACGAGCTACGTTTTATTACACCATTTGTTAACTTAAGATAATGATTTGAAAGTAATTGATTGTGTGCATATGAAATCTATTCGTCACACTTTGTTAATGTCCCTAATAATGAGGTGATTAGAACTATTGGTTTTAACACAAAATTACAAACAGTAAATAATTTGAATGTGGTCAGTATTAAAAGTCAATAGATTTTCGATAAGCTGACTTACATATGAGATTAACTTATACATGAGAAAAGAAATACCGTTAAAGATATGAAGCAACAACATAATTTTTGTTCTTTCAACAAATTTTGCATGACATATTAATTACAGATAAAAAACTTACTTGCAAGTATTGAGCAGATTACAACAAAGGCATCATTGCCTAATGAGTTGGTTGAGAATGATTTGTTCATCTCCACAAATGGTTTGAGGATGGATCTCATTACTGGCAAACTACTCTACTCATAACTTTATTAGCACAAAATTTTATAAATCTATTTTGAGACTATTCGTATGATTTAGCTTACCAATCTTACCCATGAATGCTACTTTCTGAGTTCCAACTATTGCTGCGTTAAGTAACCGCAAGTCAATATTAACAATGCATAACTAATGTTTCACTATATTACTAATACAAGCTTGATCTATATTTGGACATGTTGTGAAAATTACTTTAATCTGAAATATCATAGTGATTTATTTTCTAAGCTCATCCCATCTAAGAATTTTGGAATGAATCCTCTACTAGATTTAATGTGCATGTAGCGTGACTCAGCATGTTTAATTTTTGTTTCTTTCAATATTGTTCAATTATACATACTAATTCGAAACATAAATTAAATACCCAAATTCCAATTTTTTCAATACAATAATTTTAAAACTGAAGTATCACTTCTATAATACAGTTTTGATGTATGCATGAACAATGATATGTATAGTTTATACAGAAGATCACATTGGCTGAAACATTTTATACTAACTGTATTTGTGAGTATCACAAGTATGGTTACATGAACAGATATGTATATGTCTGAATTTTTTGTTTCGCACCTAAAATAAAATTATGGACTATTTTGATTTTTTGATTTAGGAATGCATCGTAACTACCACGTGCATCATAACTGCCACATACGTTAAATGATGCATGACCTAAAAGACCAGAACAATACATGAATGAAAATAAAAGATGCAAGAATAATTGGTATTTTTCTAATATCATTAATTGGATTATTAATTAAAGAAAATGTAATTTTTGATAGTAATAACGTCAAATGTTTCTGTTATGATCCCGCATGTAGAGCATTGTAAGAAAGAAAGAATTAAATCATTACATAACAGATGTTTTATCACTTTTATGACATCCAGGCAGCCATGATTTTAAATTTTACCGTTGTTTCTCCTTCACTAACAACTAAAAAAACATAGGAGCCTGAGATGAAAATAAAAACATCTAGGGATGACATATTACTTCTTACTACATAATTCTACATAAATTGCTGACTTGACTTGCAATTGTAATGGAATCAATAATCATAAACTAAAATTGTACAGCTCAAGTTCGAGATAACAAAAGGCAATTACATCCATCAAATTGGCCCAAAATAGTGGTAAGCTGAATAACAATGAATGGTGCAACTTAGGAAAGATCAACTTGCATGTCTTCTGCAATAGTTGAAATTATTTCATCCACCCTGCAAACGATAGTAAATGATATCAATCATTTTTAGCAAATGATTTTTTTATTTCATGAAATTAGTTGAGAAGAATTTCACTATATTTGTCCCAAAAAATACATAAGAGATAATCCAGACCAAAACAACAGTTGGAAATTTGACCAAATCGCACAAGCTATATTTCAATTTTTAAACATGTATCATTTTCAATACTGTTTTCCAATGGATTAGATTTCTTGACAAATTGACATCCCTTAGTACATGATTGTTTTGTTAATTTGTTAATTTGCAACCATGCCATTAAATTTTGGTCAAGTAGTTGATGCTTCCATCATAATTTAATTAGTAAAGCCACACAGTCGAATTCTGATTCATTTGTTGGCCGCGATCAATGGACTAAGATATGAACTTGGTTTCAGTTTTCTTTCTCATTATACTACTTTTGTGTTACATTCAGCTTAGTTGTTGAATATTTCTTTCTTTATTTCAGATTTTAACTTCCATGCTCTGATGTTTATGTTAGCTTTACAGCTGCAGTTGGCGCACTGTAAGTAATGTAATGTTTTTCCATTTCTCAGATAAACCTTCATGCATATATGGCTTTTAAGAGTGTGTGTATATGTATTGGTTGAATTTCATACTAGCTATAAAGTTGGAAAAATGTGTTGTGTAAAGTTCAATGTATAAAATGATACATCTAAGTTTAAATTTGTTCAAGATAGCTTAAAGAATAAGTTTAACATTCTTTTTAGATTTTAACATTAATTTGATGTAAACCAAGAGGAGTTGCCTTAAATGCAGATTCATTGGATTTATATCTTCTAATTCTAACTTAAACCAGAGGAGTTATATCTTTTATTCCTATCTTTTTGTCTCTTTCACGTTTACTGGAAAGTAGTTGCAGAAGCTGCAGTAGTAGCAAACCTTCATGCTTATGGTACTAATATATGTCTATGTTCACTGCAATTCAATTGGCATTTAAACCATCTGTGTATTACTACAGTCTATATTGAGATGTTATATAAACTTTTAAAATGCACATCTTATCATCTACGCGGAAGAAATTCAGGTCTATGTCAGTTCTTTATTGTTAGGATTTTAATATAGTAATCTATAAATGGATTATTAGTAACATTTTTATAATAGTAAAAATTATCTCTTTTTTACAAGAAGTCAATAGTAATACAATAATACTTTAGTTGTATTCAAGGTATAGTAATAAAAATGGTTTACATTTTGGAGATGGTATATATCTTTTGAACTGTAAACATGTTTTTGCATTCAAGGTAAGTAAACCTAAATTGTAGTACTCGACATATGTATGTTGGGATTTTCTCATCTCTATCTCTACTATTAATAGCTTTAAGAACTAACATAAAACAAAACCGGCTCCGGTATCATTTGTACATTACCAATAAATAGAAATCAGATATAATTGAAAATTAATTAAAATCACCCAAACACCATACCACAATATTAATAGGTGCATTGGGTAAAAGCTTTAAAAATATATGCAACGAAACATATAACTGCATTATAAAGGTCGGCCCTTTTAAACCAACATGTGAACATTTTTGTTGTGTAGAGGTGAGATAGTCAACATCGTTGCCTCCTTGAGCTCCAGTTTCCTTTAAATAGTGCTCAACATCAAGAGCAGCCATACATCCTGTAAATCAGAATCATGAAAAAGAGCCTTTAGTGTGAATATGATGGTATTAAAATCAATTTTTCATGCTAAACTCTAAACAAATGAGGGAAAGACCAACTGCACTTTTTTTGGGAACATAATGAACTTCTATGAAATGCACTTCAATAAAATCAACTGCATACAATGTTGTTGAAGTTTGTCTTTCAAATTTACCTTCAAAATGACAAAAAATGATACACTCTAATGTTGTAATGATGCATGAATATTGACTTGCGGTGAAAAAATAAACTGAAAACACTATTTACCTTAGGACTGTGGCATATTCTTGGCAGTTCTATATTTCTGAATGTCGTACATAATGGATTTCTTCATAGTCAATTTACATAAATCCATCAATGAAATGATGTGTTAAACTAAAAACTGAACTGCATATTAGTACATACATGTAAATGACTCTTTACATGACCTGGGAAGAAAATTGGAATTAAACATTTTAGTGTTATTTATTGCTTTTGTTGGTAGCGTTGTAGATGATCTACATGTGTTGAAATTGTAAGATAGACCTACAGTCTGCATCATGGATGCAGCTTCCTTTGCTGTTGGTCGCTGCGGTGTACTACTTCATGTTGCAATCGTACAGGTCGTATTTTTATCTAAGTAATGATGTTCGATTAAGTTCTCTTTTGATTTTCGTTTTTCTTATTGAATAGGCGGCACCGCCTCAAGGGATAGTTCCCTTTGTGTTTGCAAAGGAATACAACATGCATCCTGATAATCTTAGCACTTGGTAAGTAATGATAGATTCCTTTGTCGTTTCGTTATGTTGAAATTATTCATGTAATTGCAAATTGTTTCTGTTTTGGTAATGTAGTGTTATATTTGGAATGCTGATTGCCGTAACTATAACTTTGGAACTTTGGTCCACTACATTTCCTTGGCTTTTAATATAACAAGTTTTTGAGAAGACCAAGTTGACATGCCATGAAAAAGAAAGTTCATAGATAGAGAAATTATGTGAAGGTGGCAAGAAAATGTATATCGATTCGAGCTTGGGATGATACGTTATTATGCTAGGAAAAGATAATCTAGACTTTATCTTAAATTTTATGTTTAATTTCAGAGTTTCATTTTTATGTAATTTTTTTTTCTAAGTAGAAAATAGATTTCTAATTCAAACTGCACACGCTGGTCATCTTATGTATTCTTAAAATAATTACATTCTTCAGTAACTCATTAAATTACCAAGAACCAATATTTTGTCTCCATTATGTATTTTATTTTGTGTTCTAATCGCCCGTCCCTTTTCCAATAAAAATTGTATAACATTGTCAAAGAAAATAGAACGAAATTTTTATAGCTGTTAATAAGCAATTTTAAACGCTTTTTTGCTTAATTTTTGGATGCTGCTCAATTAAAGGTATCACGTTGTTATATAACATAACTGGCTTACACAAAAAAGAATTTTGTTATGGAATCAAACAACCAGACAAACCAACAAAAGTAAATCAACCTCTTCAAATAGACCTATAGTCTACAGAGAAGCTTATATGAATTTGATCTTTAGTTTGAGTTTGTTTTGCTTGGTACTCACAAGTAAGGGTCAATACATCAAAATGAGTTACTTGATGAACTTGGTTTTTTATACATGCATGGAACTTTGGTAGTCTACATAGCACCTTCTTTTATTGGAAATGATACATTGATGTCAAATACTTTGTTTAGGCATGCAAGTACAACAAACACTACAGATCTTACAATAAATGTATTGATTAATTTGATCATTGTCAATTATGTAATAGATATCTATTATGAATATTTTTGTTGAGTTTTTAAATCCCATTATTATTAACTACAATCAAATTGGTGTTTTCTTGCTATCACATTGGTGTTTTCATAATAAAATTTCTTCAATATGAAATATAAATTGTCCATCTTATTCTTGAGAGTGAGTTTTGATGTCATTGCAATACTTATTAACTGCATGCAATATACACACACGTATATATATACATAAGTTCCACAACGCTTCATTTTGAACTTTTATGGCACTTATTGTCATTTAATGGCAGAGGGACTAATTGTATGGCTGAAGCTATCCAATTATCGCCAAAATCTGGTATCCATTGATTTTACAATGGCAAACGGCCATATCATCATTTTTACAAATTATTTGAACTCAGCCTAAGAAAAGATACATTAGAACATCTTATTATTATTGTATTTATATGTGCAGTCTGGGATATTCCATGGTTGGCTCTTATAAAAAATTAAAGGGCACTGTGATACATCTGATCCTATGCATGGGCCAGCTAATGCCTAAATGCAATATAAGACCACCCAACCATTACTTACCATGATTATAACCGCAAGTGGTTCTTTTATCTCTCTTTCTGTTTCGTTTTTCTTCATGATGAGAGTATGAATATATCTAAGTGAGTCCATCTTATTTTATAAGTTTTCAAAGTTAGGTCTGTTATTTGTGAACTTGATAAAGATAGGTTGGACCTGGAAATTAGTATATTATAAAAGATAATTTGAGACTTTGACAAGTTCTTAACCATTCAATAAAACTATTATGACGATGGTAGTTGTCATCAAAGCTTTAAAAACAATTGTAGTGCTAAAATAGTTGGTATTTTAGTTCTACAAATTGGTTCATGATTCTGATGTAATAAATCAATTGATTGATAATTTGAAATCACTTTTTTTTTAATATTCTCTTTAATTATGAAAAAAACGATGTTAATTTAACAAGCTACGGTGTTAAGGTCCTTAAAAAACTTGAAATGCTAAAAATGACCCTGCACTGATTTTATTATCTTTGTTTTGTAATAGCTACATGTAATAATATGGATTAGTGATCAAATGCAGGTCCATTTAGACGTGCACATATACTCGTAATAGATAATAACATATCTTTATACAAAGAAGCTGTAACTGTTAATATACATACAATTATCGAATCGGTCAACAAATCAATCTGGACAGTTATAATAACTTGTTCTCACCACTATAGAATATACAGTTTATCACACATAGCGGAAATAACCAAGTATGTGAAATACGTTTGAAATCCTCCAGCTCGTCACCTGAGCTCCATAGCATCCTAACCTGAAATTGTAATACTCGATCTGACCCGAGCATTATAATAAAATAACACCTGAGTCAGTCTGGAAAACCAGCGTGAGAAGACACACTCAATTTGAATTATTACTATTATCAAAATCCTTGAAAATAAAGGTATCTCTTAAGATCACGCCACACATATATACGACAGGTTTTTACCTTGCAATAACCAAACATTTTATATCAAAATCATCTAATATTATAATAGTGTCTATAGAAAATAAACTATAAAATAGCAGAAATGCTTGCATCTCACGTTTCAGCATATTTGGTATACAACTAAAACCGTATAGGCTCGTAATGGATATTGAATTCCATACAATGGCTGGGCCACCGAGGTACAATCCATTATAGTACACGTCTAGAAAAATGTATCGAGATTGAACCTATCGATCCCTACCAACACTGGACCGACCTACCCCTTTCTGGATAGTACCGAATATGTTATCACCCCGGGTGTTCCCACCCTATCGAGCGCTCTCTTTTCCATGCACAACCATATCCATAATTTTAATATATCCGAGGGTATCTAGAAAAGTGATAACATACCCAACTTGGGTGCGACCCAATTAGCCCTGCTGCATCTCCCCGGTTTTAGTCATTCCTGGTTGATGAGGCTCGAGGCTACGTATTACCTTAGTTTCAGCATTCATATACTTGGAATGCTAACACCGCCTTCCAGGCAATAATGCAATGATATCATTCATCAATACAAGTTGTTCTGGGTCTGAACAAACCGAATCTCCAAAATCACCATCTTCATTATCTTCACGATATCACCATTCGCAATGATCAAATCAGATCGAAGTGGTTTTCGGATAATTAAATCTGATTCCGGTCTCTTCGAAACGATCAACGAAATTGGCCGGATTTGATAGTCTGTTATTTAACTATCAAATAACAATCATTCAAACATAGATTACATTTCCCATAGAATCCATTGAGCCTCTCAAATTTATTTTAAAATCACTTAATATGCTTGAATTATCATAATAAATATATATACATAAAATGTTCTTTCAAGATATTTAAAATTCTTAAAAATAGATTTGGAAAAAACATCGTAAACCTAGCCTCCTGCAACCTCCTCGAATTACGCCAAATGAACAATCATTAGGTTCCTTCCAAAATCTTTTAATTTAAATAATATCTCTTTAAAATTCCAAAATTCTTTTATATATTCTTAATGAATTTCCAAATCGATTTATAGAAGTAATCTTTTAAAACCCCATATTTCACTTATACGATTTCCCTTTAAAAATCAACACCCTTCATCAATATCTCCTTTGTAGATCTCTAATTTTCTTTATAAACTTCTTTGCAAATTTCCAGGTTATTTATGAAATATTCTTTTTATAAATCCCAAGGATCCACTGATAATTCCCTTTTTTATTTTTTTATCTCTAAACCATTAAACTTTCTCCCAATCATTCAAAATACATTCACTTTCATAAACCCAACATTTTCACTTTATAGCTTCTTAAAAATACTCTTTCCATAAAAGGAATCTCTTTTTGATATTTCCATTTAAATATAAATACTTCCAAATCAATTCCCTATTCATTTAAAATGAATGACTTAATTTCATAAAAATATCGCTTTAAACCTTTTTATAAAAACAATAATATAGTTTGAAACCCTTGTAAAGAATTATCAGATAATGTATTATAATAACTTCAAAACAACCCTTAAAAATCCACCTAAGTAATTGATCTGAAACAATATAGTTTAAATAAAGTAATCGATGTTTTACTATCTATTTATCAAATAATTATATTACCATAAATAAATAATCCCGCTTAAAATCTCGAAATAGTCCTTACACAATTTAATCAAAACAACCAACATTTCTATATAAACTAATCTACAAATCATTTATAAATAATAATTTAAACAAAAAAAACTTGTATATATTCGCCCAATAAAACATTTACTTTAGATTATAAAATCTGAAGTTAAGCACAATCGGTAACTTCCAAATTTCAAAACAGGCTCAATAAATGCAATGGTACTTAAACAAGCAACCATTTTACTCAATTTAACTATCCAAGTTAAATTATCAATATTCACATGATCCATTTACAAATATACATCCAATTCCATGATTAACAATCAATTCGTTAAATGGTACTTATCCCATATTGATTGACTATCAATTAAACATTTGCCCCAAATTTTATATCATAGCGCATAAGAAGTTTATTCTGCTTCTAACATATCATTCCAACCACATTTCCATTTAATACTAGACGGTGTTTATTTGGCCCAATAGGTAACACTAATATATTCCAATTCAATTTGCATTATAATTAAACAATGTAATTCAAAAACAAACCATTTATCAATTCCACACATATATGATTCAATACTGGAAATAAGCTTAAAAATAAACATAAATAGCTTAATAGAATTTCGAGATGCTATATCGTGACCCTAGATCCAGTTCAACCAATCTAATAGCATTTCAAGATGCTATATCGTCATCCTAGATTAACTTCAACAATAATTAATTTCAACAACTCAACAAGCAGAAATAAATTTTATTTACTATAAAAATATACTAATTACCCAAACGAGTGAGTTTAACTCACCATAGTTCCAGTTGTCGCTTTCGTGTTCAGGTTCGTCTAAAATCAAACAGGCGTTTGATTTTAGCACGAAATTCTATGAGCTTTGATTTTAGCCAATTCAACTCCATCACATAGATCTCATCGTAACAAATCCAACACGACTTGTTTCATTCAACTCAGACCTAAAACGAGCAATATATTAAGCATATAAGATTTTTTTTAAAATAAATAATAATTGTCCTCTAATTACTGTCATTAGCATAATTAACCATCATTAACCTTAAAACCCTGATTAACGTAATCTTCTTTGCTCGAAAACACAGCGCCCCCTCAAAACTCATCGCCGTCTTCATCTACCTCGCGACGCCGCTCCAACCATCTTCCAACCACTGCGACCCCAACCCACGATGCGCCTGACCACGAGCTACCCTCCAGCAATGACGCCGCCTCGCGAAACCCCTCCTACGACCGTAAAAGAACCCAAATGACGAGCGACTTCCACGAGAAATTCCGACTACCACAGGTGATCTAATGCCTCCAAACTCCAGCCGTGCCTAGCCCTTATCAATCTTTAGAAATTTCCTTTAAGTGTCGTCGACAAACGAGGATCATACGTGACGAATTTTTCAATCAAAGCTGCTGCCTTCTCGGTCAATTTTCAATCATCGTGGTTGCCCAATGATGATCATGACCGTTGATTAGACTTGTATGGTCAAGCTCTACAATTCCTTATTTGGAACCTTCGCCAGAAAAGGTCTCTGGTGGCGCCGATGTGGCCGTTGAATCGAGTGGGTTTAATTTCAAAGAGAATCAACGTTCTCAGTTATAAGAACGCGATTTTATACGTGAAGAAGGTTTAGGCTCGTACGTATAGGGCGGCTGAGATGTGACAGAACAATGGCTGATGTGAATGAAGATAATATATATTTAAAATTCCAAAATATCTAGATATTTTATTCCGAACCCTGATCGAGGCGTGCCACCTGGCATTTTGAATGTTATACCCCTATTTCGAACAAAATGGAACAAGTCTTGAGTCCCAATTTGATCGTACGAGAAGATAGCTTTTTGAATCCAATTATAATATTAAATTTTCGATATTAATTTCAACACGTTTCTATCCCGTACGACCAAACGATACGTTTGATCGCTACAAAATTTGAAATCAAATAATAATACACTATTATGGATCTATTGAAACCATTTTCGTCGAATTCTGAAACTGTTCCCCTGGAACGTTATTTTAACGCGTCGATAAAAACGACGATTTTCAAAATCGACGAAATTACTTGAAATTTCAGTTTTAAAAACTTACTATCTAATTTCTAATTCAAATAGAACTTAAATCAACTTAGAAATCATTTCCATTCACATTTAACTCCAGATTCACATATTTACCCAATTGCAAATATTAAATTTACTATTCACCAAATCCATTTAATCGCTATATTTGAAATTTTAAACCATTTCACTAATTCAACCAAAATTCCCATATTTAAAATCCATTAAATATTTCAAATTCATACGACTGAAATTATGGGTCATTACATTCCTCCCCCCTTAAAAGAATTTCATCCCCGAAATTGCCAAGGTATGAAAAATGGCCCAAAATACATTAACTTTCCCAAAACTAATTTAGTTAAAACTTGATTTTACACTTCTCTAAATCTTTCCAATCCAACTATACTATTTAATTGCTATCATCTCATAATTTTATTTATTCCAAATTATAGTTCAAAAGTCATCGATATCATTTCAAGTTATAATTCAAAATTTTAAATTGTAGTTATCCAAAAAAGTCATCTTCAGAAACGTCCATTGCCACCGCGTCTCACCACACAGCTACTACTTCCTGAAGTTGCCAAGATACCATCACTTGCTTCAGCTCATCCAATAGATCTACTCTATTCATCCAACTTCAAAGATAAACTCTAAACCATAACTGGTTTCCTTCAGAGATCGGTGAAATCTTTACACCACAACAAAGTTCACTCGAGACAGTATTAGGTTTACAGTTTCGTCAGATATACTTCCAACCTCAACACTCAAATTCTAACTATTGGTAGTCGTGTTACTCACACTACCACCTTATCTACCTTTATAACTTATATTGGAAAACCCGAACAGGTAACCCAACAAATAGGTAGAAATATATATATATATTTAAAATGATACTTTTTATATAGAAATTATTTCTGGGTAAAATTATTTCATTTACCTCTTTAAAACAATATTGTGTCCGTTGGCCTGGTTCAAGTGTTTAGAGATCCCTATCAATAACGTTAGCTACTCGTATTGACCAGAATCCATATACCACTCAACCGATCAATTAACACAATATAAAATCATTTTTATATAACTAACAATTACGCGCTCTCAAGATAGACACCACTTCAGAGCCTAGGTATTCACTCAACCTACCGCTCTGATACCAACTGTCACGACCCGGCTTTCTACCACCAGAAAGACGTATCATGAATTAAGAAAGAAAGGGATAGAAGAAGAAAAGAAAGAGAAGAAAGAAAGAAACAACAACAACGATCTCACAGCGGAACGAATAAATTATATTAATAACATAAACTATTACATAGTATACAACAATTTACAGAGTTACACAGCATATACATCACTTACTAGACAGTTATAAACATCTGTCTAGACATTACAACTCAAATACAAGACAAGACACTATCACAGATATCAACACAGCGGAATACTATATCTACGAACGCCGAAGCCTCCTGCTCCATTGCTCCTCCAGAATATTCGTCAAAGCTAAACCTGAATCCCTTGACTACTCGTAAAAATTTGAGTACCCAAGAGTTTAATAAAACAGAAAATAAACACTTGGGTCAGACATGGGTCTGGTGTGAGTAAACGGTTTAAATTGCTTAACTTTGAAAACCTTTGAAAACAGAAGTATCACGTAAGACTTCCCACACATAAACATGGGTAAGTTTTTACCTTACGCTAACTAAAACATTTGATAGGAAATCCAGTTATATTATAATAGGGTCTAGGGTTTCCAAGTAAAATACAGAAATAGCTGAAATGCTTACATCTCACATTTCAACATAGTTGGGCACAACTAATACGTATGTCACTTATTAGAGTTTGGATTCCATACAATGGCAGGGCTACTGGGGTACCGCCCGTCACAGTACATGGCCTAGATCACCGTACCGAGGAGTACGCCCGCTCCCCTGCAACACAAAGCCGGAACCATCCCTTACTGGATAATCCCGAACAAGACAATCCCGTAGTTGGCGCGACCAACCACACACTAAGCCGAATAAAAGAAAAGGGACCTCTAGATAGGGATCTATCTTGCTCTCAATGGGTGCTACCCACGAAACCTTGCTGCACCTCCCCTGTTTTAGCCATTCCCGGTTGATGAGGCTTGAGGTTACGATTACCTTTAATCAGAACATATCACTTAGAATGCTCATCGTTCGCCTGACGATGTGCTGAAAGCATTCAATCCATATAAGTTCGTTCCGGGTTCGAACGAAACCGAAGGCATTATCTCGTTACACTCGTTTTGGAATCACCCTCAGAGTTAACGACAATAACCCTTGCACTCTGAATCTTCATCTTCACTTGAGATTCACGACCTATCGTTAATTTGGATCGATGTGGTATTCGGGTCTCCAGACCTGGAATCCCAGTATACGGAAACCCGATCCCGGTCTCATCGAAATCCAAAACGTATCTTTTAAGGCCAAGTTGTTTAAAGGTTTAAACATTTAAACTTATATTCTGAATGATATAAACAGATAGATAAATAACATTATCACAATAGATAATTCATATCAACATTCATCTCACAAAGCAGCATATATCATATATATATCAGAGACATACAAATCATCCAATATCAACCAATCACCCAATATTAAACATCCAGTATTAATCAATTATCTAAACAGAATTGATTTACTCTAATCAATTTAATTAACCTTTAATTAAATTAATTACTATCCTTTAATTACTTGGATTATCTTAATCCTGCTCACTATCATTAATTAATTACATATTAATTAATTAAACATCTAAATGATCTTCCTTAATTAATCTCCTTTGATTAATTATCTTTAATTACATCAAGTAATTATCCTTAACCATATACAGTAATTAACCTTTAATTACTATCATTAATTACAATAATCCTTATTAATTAATTAACCTTTTTTTTTATTAATTAAATAATTAATTTTAAATCAACCACTTCATTAATTAATTAGACTTAATTAATCATAAACAGTAATTAACAATTTGTAATTACTTATCTTAATTAATTACTTCTTAATTAATTATATTAACCTTGATTAATAAATTTAATTAGTTAATCTTTAATTACTTCATTAAGTATTATTAATCAATTTTAATTTAACAAATAATCCTTAATTAATTACTTTTAATTTACACTTGAGTAATTCATCCCTTAATTACCTTTAAACAAATTAATTAATCTTTAATTACAGATTAATTATTCTTTTAATCATTAATTAATAAACCTTAATTATCAATTAATAAAACTTAATAACAGTTTAATTAATCCTTAATTACTATTTGATTAATCCTTATTTAATCTTTAATTACAAATTAATCACCCCTTAATTAATAATTAATAAAACCTAATTTATTAATTAATAAACTTAATTACAAATTAAGTATTTCTTAATTACCAATTAATTAACCTCTAATTACAAATTAATTAATCTTTAATTACTAAATTAATAAATCTCTAATCATTAATTAATCAGTTTCTAATCACTTAATTAATTATCCTTAATTATAATTAATTAATTATAACCCTCAATTAATTAATCCTTAATCATCATTAATTAAATTAATTAATTATACTTAATTTCCCTAATTAACTTAATTAATTTCAAGATAATAAAACTTTAAATTATCTTAAAATAAAACATTATCTTATTTATGCCTTAATTATCATTAAAACATCTTATCTTAATAACTAACTTTTCTTAATTAAATCATTAATTAAAGTTTAAAAGAAATAATCATTTAACTTGATAAATTAAAGTTAATAAAACATATCTTCCTTTAAATGTTTAAAACAAATTTAACCTAATTTAGTAAAGCTTAAAATAAAGTTTCAAGGATTCATAAACAATGTTAAAGGAAACAACTATTATTTATAAAATATAATTTATATAAGAAAGTTTTAGATTAAATTTATTCTTAAATTTCAAAAACCTTATTTTAAGATTTTATAAAACTTGGTTTAAAAGCTACTTCGGGTCGAACACAAAAATCACTCGGGTCAAACCCGAGTTTCCCTTCCTCTTCCCATTTTTAAAACTTATATTTATTTATAAGCTTAAAACCTAGAAATAAATTTACTGGAACTACCCGAGTTCCCTCCCGAGTCATCCCCTAAAAAACTCGGTCTCCCCTTCGAGTCGAACACGAGAAACAACGCTTCTCTCCCGATCCAATACTTCTTCCCCAAATTCACAGACGTGCACACGTGCACGTGCACCAACCCACGACAACTCTCCAACCATCCCTGCCGCCTTCGACACGTCGACGATCGTCATGAAAAACATCTCCGATTATCAATCCACAAGCGTAAGCTCCTGATCGAAATCGAGCATTCCAAACGAGCCTGGAACCTAACTATTCGCCAGAAACGCCTCGACCCCAACGTCCCCGACCACCAGAGTCGCTGGAACTCCGGGCACACGTCCCCCGATCATCCACGCTGCTCTTCCCCAAGGTCCGGTGAAGCTCGATTCACCAGAGACGATATAGTTATCCAGTTTTTAGACTCGACCCATTTAGGGTTTAGAACTTAAATCATCCAATTCCTGACACCACAGTCCATGATCACCACTTCCATCATTTTTGCTAAACAACCCGATCATCATCCTTGCTTCTGACAAAACCCCGAGACCTCCTTACCCAAAGATCGCCAGAAAATGGTTAAAATACACTTTCTGTTCAACTTCGAACTGCACCCTCTATATATAACTAAAAATTGAGATTTAAGTTTTAAAAATCCTATTTCTCAAAGATAAATCAGATTATACACTTAAATTAATAAATCATTTCACTCAATTTTAACCCAAATCTAAACTTCCACTGTTATTTTTCATTTTCCAGAGAGTTTCAAACTCAATTTATATAATTTAAAATTTTAAAACTTAATTATGTTCAAACAAACAACATTTGTTTGAATACTTCAGCCTAACAAAGATACATGAAGATAATTTTAGTTTTGTTCAATATTTAGCCTGTTAGAAAGTAAACAGAGTTGATCACAATCATACATACCAATATATACATTCATATAGACATGTATTCAGATTTTAACAAGCATGCATACATAATTTTAAACATGCATCACTAGATTCATCTCAATACTACATATATATATCAGATTAAAACTGATTTATGTTTTAATTTTACTCACAGGAAAATAACAGAGAGCATGAACATCAATATGCACAAATATTTTATAACAAACTCTTATATAAACAACCATTCACATCCAATCATTCAAGTAAGCACTGCATATCATGTTACTGTAACATTTATCAAGCATATCAAGACATAGTAACAGATTTTAAAACTGTTTTTAAAGTTAGGTTTACTCACCAGTTTATATCAGAGAACAGAGAATATATTCTGTTTCCTGGCTTGTTATTTGGTTTTGAACTTCTTTTCTTTAGTTGAATTTGAATCTAGATGCTGATCTTTGAATTTGCTTAGCTGCTATGAATTTCCTTGAGTTGAGGTACTGCTTTTAGCTTGCAATTTCTTCTTCAAGTTTGCATTTCCAGATTTTCATTTCTCTGATTTGCATTTCCAGTTTTATCTTTTCTTTGAATTTCGATTTCCAGGTTTCTTTTTCTTTTGATTTTAGCTTTGAATTTATTTTTAGTAGAGAAAGAAGTGAAGATAAATTAGAGCTGAAGAAAAATGAATTTTAGCTAAAAAGTAAAATCAGATCTTCTTTCATATATTATTTATTTTAAAACTTTAATTAAAATATAGCCACTTGTCTTTTAAGTATTAATTTGCTTACACCTATGCTTACATTTTTACAGATGTCACTAAACCACCTTAATAAGCTAACAAGTGTTAATCTTGTTTTTAATTAATTTACTTAAGTCATATATGTGTATTTAAGAAATATTTATGTGTATAAAATGATATATTTGTCTTTTTATAATTAAGCTTTTACATTCCTATATAAATATACAAATGTGAAAACTATTATTTAAGTAACTTATACTTTAATCAAATATTTATAACATATTTATATATGCTTGAGAAACTTATTTTAACTATATATATATATTTACAAATCAATTTATCTTATGTTTTGAAATTTAAAATGAAAGAATATTAAAACAAATGAACTTCTTATTTAAATCTTATTTAAACTTAAGCTTACATATATATTTATAATAAATAAGAAATTATACTTGTTATTTAAATCTCAAATATCATTTTCAAAAGTATTAAGTCAAATTACAAATTATATAAATATTAAAGTTTGAAAACATCTTAATTAAATTCAAATCCAATACTCTTTCCATTCCAATATATACAAATATATATATTCTAAATGGAAAATATTTTAATCATTAGTTTTTATAATTATCATATTGAATTTTAATACATAACTTCAAATCACAATATATATATACACATATATATTATAATTTTAAAACATAATTTTTACTTAAATTAAAGATTTCCTATTTATAATATATATACCAATATATATATACATTATAAATATAAAACATTTATATATAAGTTTTAGAAAGATAAATCTTCTCAATTAAAAATTGTTAGAAAAGATATTCCCTAATTAAAATGATATTAGTTTTTCAAAAGAAATAAACTTGCCAATTAAAATATTATTAACCTTTTAAAATGAATAAACTTGTCAATTTTATAAAATAAAATCAACAAATCAATTTAATTATTTATAAAGATTATTAAATTGATATTGCCAAATTTCCGGGATATCACATTCCTTCCCCCTTAAAATAATTTCGTCCCCGAAATTTAAAAGCAAAGATAATTTAATAACCCAGTAAAATTTTAATTTCAAACAGCAACGATACATATCAATCATATTCTAACAACCATAGCAAACAATTTAATCAAACAAATTTAACTATCCAGACAAAATCTGGATAGAATTTACTCGAGTTTCCCCAAATATATATATATATATATACCGGGATACTCGTTCTACAGGATCTTAACTAACTATCTACAAAAATCTAGAATTCCTTCCCATCTAGATTACAAATCTGAACAAGATCTCAGACTAAGCTCAAAACCAACTCAACTACCATATCCATCTGAACTGCTGATTCTACAATCAGTAATAGATCATACACGTACTCCCTCAGAGATACGTGAAATAGAATGGATTCCAGATATCCAAACTGGCCATTCAACCCTGTAGACAAAGAATTACTCCTCTCAAGAACACAAGAAAATCCAAAATATTTTGGAGCTAGCTTCCAGACTTACCAAATCTTATAGCTCTTATAATCGAGGAAAATTTAAACAGTTTCCAATTTCCAATTCCGAATTCCAAACTCTGACTCATATCTGCATAGCTCACCAGACGATCCCGAGCTACCTTTGCTTTCGCTGCACAACTCTGATTTTGAAATAGATGAGAATGCCGTCGGAGAAACTCGAGCACAAACTTGATCATCCACAGTTCACCATACCATAAAATCTTAGCGACTCCATTCCATTTGGTCAAAACATCTTAACAGAATCCTCACCAGAAAATTAGGTGTGGTCAATCCCTTTCCAAAGAATCCTGAGCTGCTTCACCAAATTATTCTCTAGGAGACATCCTTCTACTAAGCTGAACTTCTGGTAACTCCACGAATCAAGTCGATACGGAATCTCAATCTCCAATAATCCCAAGAGAATACTTAAACAATCGCAAGTCACTTTTGCGATCAGCTCGGCCTAATTTCCAAAGATAACTGTTCTCTCTTCACTAATCAGAACAGCTTACACTTAACCATCCAATTCATCGAAGAAATGGATTCACTCTGTTGCTTCTGGACTTTACCTTCAGAAAAACTGCTCAGCCAGAAACTTCCTGCTAACACACAGAACACTCCGAGCTGCACTGCTGCCATAGATGCCAAAGACTTCTTATCCTAAACTCCTCGAGAAATTCGGACTTCAAAGCAACAGAAACACCCTGCTGGACTCAGCCACAACACCGGAACAGACTCACTTCTTCAAACTTGTTCTAGAAGAAACATCTTCAGAAACGTCCATTGCCACCGCGTCTCACCACACAGCTACTACTTCCTGAAGTTGCCAAGATACCATCACTTGCTTCAGCTCATCCAATAGATCTACTCTATTCATCCAACTTCAAAGATAAACTCTAAACCATAACTGGTTTCCTTCAGAGATCGGTGAAATCTTTACACCACAACAAAGTTCACTCGAGACAGTATTAGGTTTACAGTTTCGTCAGATATACTTCCAACCTCAACACTCAAATTCTAACTATTGGTAGTCGTGTTACTCACACTACCACCTTATCTACCTTTATAACTTATATTGGAAAACCCGAACAGGTAACCCAACAAATAGGTAGAAATATATATATATTTAAAATGATACTTTTTATATAGAAATTATTTCTGGGTAAAATTATTTCATTTACCTCTTTAAAACAATATTGTGTCCGTTGGCCTGGTTCAAGTGTTTAGAGATCCCTATCAATAACGTTAGCTACTCGTATTGACCAGAATCCATATACCACTCAACCGATCAATTAACACAATATAAAATCATTTTTATATAACTAACAATTACGCGCTCTCAAGATAGACACCACTTCAGAGCCTAGGTATTCACTCAACCTACCGCTCTGATACCAACTGTCACGACCCGGCTTTCTACCACCAGAAAGACGTATCATGAATTAAGAAAGAAAGGGATAGAAGAAGAAAAGAAAGAGAAGAAAGAAAGAAACAACAACAACGATCTCACAGCAGAACGAATAAATTATATTAATAACATAAACTATTACATAGTATACAACAATTTACAGAGTTACACAGCATATACATCACTTACTAGACAGTTATAAACATCTGTCTAGACATTACAACTCAAATACAAGACAAGACACTATCACAGATATCAACACAGCGGAATACTATATCTACGAACGTCGAAGCCTCCTGCTCCATTGCTCCTCCAGAATATTCGTCAAAGCTAAACCTGAATCCCTTGACTACTCGTAAAAAATTGAGTACCCAAGAGTTTAATAAAACAGAAAATAAACACTTGGGTCAGAGATGGGTCTGGTGTGAGTAAACGGTTTAAATTGCTTAACTTTGAAAACCTTTGAAAACAAAAGTATCACGTAAGACTTCCCACACATAAACATGGGTAAGTTTTTACCTTACGCTAACTAAAACATTTGATAGGAAATCCAGTTATATTATAATAGGGTCTAGGGTTTCCAAGTAAAATACAGAAATAGCTGAAATGCTTACATCTCACATTTCAACATAGTTGGGCACAACTAATACGTATGGCACTTATTGGAGTTTGGATTCCATACAATGGCAGGGCTACTGGGGTACCGCCCGTCACAGTACGTGGCCTAGATCACCGTACCGAGGAGTACGCCCGCTCCCCTGCAACACAAAGCCGGAACCATCCCTTACTGGATAATCCCGAACAAGACAATCCCGTAGTTGGCGCGACCAACCACACACTAAGCCGAATAAAAGAAAAGGGACCTCTAGACAGGGATCTATCTTGCTCTCAGTGGGTGCTACCCACGAAACCTTGCTGCACCTCCCCTGTTTTAGCCATTCCCGGTTGATGAGGCTTGAGGTTACGATTACCTTTAATCAGAACATATCACTTAGAATGCTCATCGTCCGCCTGACGATGTGCTGAAAGCATTCAATCCATATAAGTTCGTTCCAGGTTCGAACGAAACCGAAGGCATTATCTCGTTACACTCGTTTTGGAATCACCCTCAGAGTTAACGACAATAACCCTTGCACTCTGAATCTTCATCTTCACTTGAGATTCACGACCTATCGTTAATTTGGATCGATGTGGTATTCGGGTCTCCAGACCTGGAATCCCGGTATACGGAAACCCGATCCCGGTCTCATCGAAATCCAAAACGTATCTTTTAAGGCCAAGTTGTTTAAAGGTTTAAACATTTAAACTTATATTCTGAATGATATAAACAGATAGATAAATAACATTATCACAATAGATAATTCATATCAACATTCATCTCACAAAGCAGCATATATCATATATATATCAGAGACATACAAATCATCCAATATCAACCAATCACCCAATATTAAACATCCAGTATTAATCAATTATCTAAACAGAATTGATTTACTCTAATCAATTTAATTAACCTTTAATTAAATTAATTACTATCCTTTAATTACTTGGATTATCTTAATCCTGCTCACTATCATTAATTAATTACATATTAATTAATTAAACATCTAAATGATCTTCCTTAATTAATCTCCTTTGATTAATTATCTTTAATTACATCAAGTAATTATCCTTAACCATATACAGTAATTAACCTTTAATTACTATCATTAATTACAATAATCCTTATTAATTAATTAACCTTTTTTTTTATTAATTAAATAATTAATTTTAAATCAACCACTTCATTAATTAATTAGACTTAATTAATCATAAACAGTAATTAACAATTTGTAATTACTTATCTTAATTAATTACTTCTTAATTAATTATATTAACCTTGATTAATAAATTTAATTAGTTAATCTTTAATTACTTCATTAAGTATTATTAATCAATTTTAATTTAACAAATAATCCTTAATTAATTACTTTTAATTTACACTTGAGTAATTCATCCCTTAATTACCTTTAAACAAATTAATTAATCTTTAATTACAGATTAATTATTCTTTTAATCATTAATTAATAATCCTTAATTATCAATTAATAAAACTTAATAACAGTTTAATTAATCCTTAATTACTATTTGATTAATCCTTATTTAATCTTTAATTACAAATTAATCACCCCTTAATTAATAATTAATAAAACCTAATTTATTAATTAATAAACTTAATTACAAATTAAGTATTTCTTAATTACCAATTAATAACCTCTAATTACAAATTAATTAATCTTTAATTACTAAATTAATAAATCTCTAATCATTAATTAATCAGTTTCTAATCACTTAATTAATTATCCTTAATTACAATTAATTAACCTTTAATTAATTAATTATAACCCTCAATTAATTAATCCTTAATCATCATTAATTAAATTAATTAATTATACTTAATTTCCCTAATTAACTTAATTAATTTCAAGATAATAAAACTTTAAATTATCTTAAAATAAAACATTATCTTATTTATGCCTTAATTATCATTAAAACATCTTATCTTAATAACTAACTTTTCTTAATTAAATCATTAATTAAAGTTTAAAAGAAATAATCATTTAACTTGATAAATTAAAGTTAATAAAACATATCTTCCTTTAAATGTTTAAAACAAATTTAACCTAATTTAGTAAAGCTTAAAATAAAGTTTCAAGGATTCATAAACAATGTTAAAGGAAACAACTATTATTTATAAAATATAATTTATATAAGAAAGTTTTAGATTAAATTTATTCTTAAATTTCAAAAACCTTATTTTAAGATTTTATAAAACTTGGTTTAAAAGCTACTTCGGGTCGAACACAAAAATCACTCGGGTCAAACCCGAGTTTCCCTTCCTCTTCCCATTTTTAAAACTTATATTTATTTATAAGCTTAAAACCTGGAAATAAATTTACTGGAACTACCCGAGTTCCCTCCCGAGTCATCCCCTAAAAAACTCGGTCTCCCCTTCGAGTCGAACACGAGAAACAACGCTTCTCTCCCGATCCAATACTTCTTCCCCAAATTCACAGACGTGCACACGTGCACGTGCACCAACCCACGGCAACTCTCCAACCATCCCTGCCGCCTTCGACACGTCGACGATCGTCATGAAAAACATCTTCGATTATCAATCCACAAGCGTAAGCTCCTGATCGAAATCGAGCATTCCAAACGAGCCTGGAACCTAACTATTCGCCAGAAACGCCTCAACCCCAACGTCCCCGACCACCAGAGTCGCTGGAACTCCGGGCACACGTCCCCCGATCATCCACGCTGCTCTTCCCCAAGGTCCGGTGAAGCTCGATTCACCAGAGACGATATAGTTATCCAGTTTTTAGACTCGACCCATTTAGGGTTTAAAACTTAAATCATCCAATTCCTGACACCACAGTCCATGATCACCACTTCCATCATTTTTGCTAAACAACCCGATCATCATCCTTGCTTCTGACAAAACCCTGAGACCTCCTTACCCAAAGATCGCCAGAAAATGGTTAAAATACACTTTCTGTTCAACTTCGAACTGCACCCTCTATATATAACTAAAAATTGAGATTTAAGTTTTAAAAATCCTATTTCTCAAAGATAAATCAGATTATACACTTAAATTAATAAATCATTTCACTCAATTTTAACCCAAATCTAAACTTCCACTGTTATTTTTCATTTTCCAGAGAGTTTCAAACTCAATTTATATAATTTAAAATTTTAAAACTTAATTATGTTCAAACAAACAACATTTGTTTGAATACTTCAGCCTAACAAAGATACATGAAGATAATTTTAGTTTTGTTCAATATTTAGCCTGTTAGAAAGTAAACAGAGTTGATCACAATCATACATACCAATATATACATTCATATAGACATGTATTCAGATTTTAACAAGCATGCATACATAATTTTAAACATGCATCACTAGATTCATCTCAATACTACATATATATATCAGATTAAAACTGATTTATGTTTTAATTTTACTCACAGGAAAATAACAGAGAGCATGAACATCAATATGCACAAATATTTTATAACAAACTCTTATATAAACAACCATTCACATCCAATCATTCAAGTAAGCACTGCATATCATGTTACTGTAACATTTATCAAGCATATCAAGACATAGTAACAGATTTTAAAACTGTTTTTAAAGTTAGGTTTACTCACCAGTTTATATCAGAGAACAGAGAATATATTCTGTTTCCTGGCTTGTTATTTGGTTTTGAACTTCTTTTCTTTAGTTGAATTTGAATCTAGATGCTGATCTTTGAATTTGCTTAGCTGCTATGAATTTCCTTGAGTTGAGGTACTGCTTTTAGCTTGCAATTTCTTCTTCAAGTTTGCATTTCCAGATTTTCATTTCTCTGATTTGCATTTCCAGTTTTATCTTTTCTTTGAATTTCGATTTCCAGGTTTCTTTTTCTTTTGATTTTAGCTTTGAATTTATTTTTAGTAGAGAAAGAAGTGAAGATAAATTAGAGCTGAAGAAAAATGAATTTTAGCTAAAAAGTAAAATCAGATCTTCTTTCATATATTATTTATTTTAAAACTTTAATTAAAATATAGCCACTTGTCTTTTAAGTATTAATTTGCTTACACCTATGCTTACATTTTTACAAATGTCACTAAACCACCTTAATAAGCTAACAAGTGTTAATCTTGTTTTTAATTAATTTACTTAAGTCATATATGTGTATTTAAGAAATATTTATGTGTATAAAATGATATATTTGTCTTTTTATAATTAAGCTTTTACATTCCTATATAAATATACAAATGTGAAAACTATTATTTAAGTAACTTATACTTTAATCAAATATTTATAACATATTTATATAGGCTTGAGAAACTTATTTTAACTATATATATATATTTACAAATCAATTTATCTTATGTTTTGAAATTTAAAATGAAAGAATATTAAAACAAATGAACTTCTTATTTAAATCTTATTTAAACTTAAGCTTACATATATATTTATAATAAATAAGAAATTATACTTGTTATTTAAATCTCAAATATCATTTTCAAAAGTATTAAGTCAAATTACAAATTATATAAATATTAAAGTTTGAAAACATCTTAATTAAATTCAAATCCAATACTCTTTCCATTCCAATATATACAAATATATATATTCTAAATGGAAAATATTTTAATCATTAGTTTTTATAATTATCATATTGAATTTTAATACATAACTTCAAATCACAATATATATATACACATATATATTATAATTTTAAAACATAATTTTTACTTAAATTAAAGATTTCCTATTTATAATATATATACCAATATATATATACATTATAAATATAAAACATTTATATATAAGTTTTAGAAAGATAAATCTTCTCAATTAAAAATTGTTAGAAAAGATATTCCCTAATTAAAATGATATTAGTTTTTCAAAAGAAATAAACTTGCCAATTAAAATATTATTAACCTTTTAAAATGAATAAACTTGTCAATTTTATAAAATAAAATCAACAAATCAATTTAATTATTTATAAAGATTATTAAATTGATATTGCCAAATTTCCGGGATATCACATTATTCATTTTCCATTAATTCACAGAATTTTTTTTTCTCAATTTTATATTCAACAATAGACCAATCCATGCCAATTTATTTATGAATCATCTCATAAATTAGTTACTTAAGTTGAATTCCATTCTTATCAAAAATATTCCTAACCATATTCAATTTACACTTAAGTTGAATTCAATTATAACTTAAGTCATCGCTATTTCAATCCATTTCCATTTATTCAACAACATTCCAAAATATATTTATTTCGCTTACATTTAAGTCGAATTCCATTTATAAATCAAGTCCCATTTCAATATTCAACTTACTAATTTAATTTATCAAATTAGTTCTCTTTCATTTTACAATCCACAATTTTAATTTCATTTCAAAAATCACTCCATTTGGTTGGCTTGAGTTCAAATTCATTTAATAATTCAAATTTTGGATTTTCATTTCTTTACCAAAATTTCAATCCACTTCCATTTTGGTTTTACCATTCCATTTTTCCAATTTATAAGTTACATAACTTCTTTTTCACATTTTATCAATTCTATACTTGAGTTGATTCCATTCAAAATTTATAACTTTTAGTTATATAACTATTTCACAACTCAAATTTTATATTTAATTCAATTCGATATAATTCCAATTCCAATTCAATTTTTATTTACTTAAGTTAAATTTCAATCAATACAATCCATTTTAACTTACTTAAGTTAAAATTCAATCTCAAAATTCAAAATTTACACTTCCCTCACTTACCTTTCTCAATTTCAAAATATAAGTTCAAACTTATCCCCCGATATTACCTAAAACATTTAGATAAGGATTCCCGAATTCAAACACCCAGTTTTTATTTCAAATCATTTTGTAGTCATAAATATATATAGCTCTTTTGGTTTAACAAACCTCTCCTTTGGAATTTTCAAAATCAACTTGGTTTATCCAAAACAATTCCTTCGGAATTTCCAAAACAACACCTATTTACCAAAAAAATCTCCATATCAAATTACTATGGTAGCAATCCTTCACTTAGAAACTCATAAATGAATACTGATGATGCTGCAGTCATCACCAGGATTATTTTCCAAGGACTGAAGTGAGTTCAATGCCTTATCACTTTCAAAATCCATTTAAAAACATTTTCTATTCAAATACAATACCACAATAATATTACCATTATTTATTTCAAAACACTTGGAAAACATTTCCGAAATTTCCGAGATTTAAATTTCCAACTTCTAGTTTGAATCAAATTTTATTTTTAACTCATTGGTATAATTCATACTTATACCTTCTAATTTGGTTATATATGACCATTCCAATTTATAATCTTGTTTTGATTATAATAATAACAACCAAACACATCAATATACTATAATATTTCAGAAAATTATTTCTTTTATATCAAAATATAATTTGGGTAAAATTATTTCATTTACCCACTTCAAAACCATACGGTGTTGGTTTATCGTGTTTAAGTGTTTAGAAACTCCTATCGATTTTGTGGCGTCCCACTACTCGGCCAGAATTTATAAGCCACTCAATAGATAAATTAACACAATACAAAACATTTTATATTCACTAACAAATACGCGCTCATATCTATAATACATTCAAACTCATTCTAGGGTACTACTGACCCTATCTCTAAGGAGTAATCCCCACCAAAGCCAAGGTTCTCACTTAACCTTCAGCTCTGATACCACTTGCAACGACCCACAGATTTTCGACCCTCGAAAATCGACATCAATACGTTCACTGTATATCATGCCAAGCAATCGAGTATCAGAAATACTAGATCATTAGGGGTGAAGAAGAAAAGATAGAAGAAGAAACAGAATCTCACAAATCGCAGCGGAACACATATATAATAGATAATAACATATCTTTATACAAAGAAGCTGTAACTGTTAATATACATACAATTATCGGAGTACATCAGTCAACAAATCAATCTGGACAGTTATAATAACTTGTTCTCACCACTACAGAATATACAGTTTATCACACACAGCGGAAATGACCAAGTACATGAAATACGTCTGAAATCCTCCAGCTCATCACCTGAGCTCTATAGCATCCTAACCTAAAACTGTAATACTCGGTCTGATCGGAGCATTATAATAAAATAACACATGAGTCAGTCTGAAAACCAGTGTGAGAAGACACACTCAATTTGAATTATTACTATTATCAAAATCCTTGAAAATAAAGGTATCTCGTAAGACCACGCCACACATAAATACGATGGGTTTTTACATTACGATAACCAGAACATTTTATATCAAAATCATCTGATATTATAATAGTGTCTATAGAAAATAAACTATAAAATAGCTGAAATGCCTGCATCTCACGTTTAAGCATATTTGGTATACAACTAAAACCGTACAGGCTTATAGTGGATATTGGATTCCATAAAATGACCGGGCCATCGGAGTACTGCCCATCATAGTACACCTTTAGAAAAATGTACCGAGATCGAACCTATCGATCCCTACCAACACAGGACCGGCCTACCCCTTTCTGGATAGTAGCGAATATGTTATCACCCCCGAGTGTTCCCACCTTATCGAGCGCTCTCTTTTCCATGCACAACCATATCCATAATTTTAATATATCCGAGGGTATCTAGAAAGGTGATAACATACCCTACTTGGCTGCGACCCACTTAGCCCCGCTGCATCTACCCTATTTTAGTCATTCCCGGTTGATGAGGCTCGAGGCTATGCATTACCTTAGTTTTAGCATTCATATACTTGGAATGCTAACATCTCCTTCCAGGGCAATAATGCAATGATAGCATTCATCCATATAAGTTGTTCTGGGTCTAAACAAACCGAATCTCTGAAATCACCATCGTCATTATCTTCACGATATCACCATTCATAACGCGCAAATCAGATCGAAGTGGTTTTCGGATAATTAAATCCGATTCCGGTCTCTTCGAAACGATCAACGAAATTGGCCAGATTTGATAGTCAGTTATTTAACTATCAAATAACAATCATTCAAACATAGATTACAATTCCCATAGAAACCATTGAGCCTCTCAAATTTATTTTAAAATCATTTAATATGCTTGACTTATCAGAATAAATATATATAGAAAACGTTCTTTCAAGATATTTAAAATTTTTAAAAATAGATTTGGAAAAAACATCGTGAACCTAGCCTCATGCAACCTCCTCGAATTACGCCAAATGAACAATCATCGGGTTCCTTCCAAAATCTTTTAATTTAAAGAATATCTCTTTAAAATTCCAAAATTCCTTTATAGATTCTTAATGAATTTCCAAATTGATTTATAAATGTAATCTTTTAAAACCCCATATTTCACTTATACGATTTCCCTTTAAAAATCAACACCCTTCATCAATATCTCCTTTGTAGATCTCTAATTTTCTATATAAACCACTTTGCATATTTCCAAATTATTTATGGAAATATTCCTTTTATAAATCCTAAGGTTCCACTGATAATTCCCTTTTTTATTTTTTATCTCTAAACCGTTAACCTTTCTCCCAATCATTCAAAATACATTCCCTTCCAAAAACCCAACATTTTAACTTTATAGCTTCTTAAAAATACTCTTTCCATAAAAGGAAACTCTTTTTGATATTTCCATTTAAATATAAATACTTCGGAATCAATTCCATATTCATTTAAAATGAATGACTTAATTTCATAAAAATATCACTTTAAACCTTTTTATAAAAAAAAATAGTTTGAAACCCTTGTAAAGAATTATCAGATAATATATTATAATAACTTCAAAACAACCCTTAAAAATCCACCTAGGTAATTAATCTGAAACAATATAGTTTAAACAAAGTAATCGATATTTTACTATCCATTTATAAAATAATTATATTACCACAAATAAATAATCCCACATAAAATCTCAAAATAGTCCTTACACGATTTAATCAAAACAACCAACATTTCTATATAAAATAACCTACAAATCATTTATAAATAATAACTTAAACAAAAACACTTGTACATATTCGCCCAATAAAACATTTACTTTAGATTATAAAATCTAAAGTTAAGCACAATCGGTAACTTCCAAATTTCAAAACAGGCTCAATAAATGCAATGGTACTTAAACAAGCAACCATTTTACTCAATTTAACTATCCAAGTTAAATTATCAATATTCACATGATCCATTTACAAATATACATCCAATTCCATGATTAACAATCAATTCGTTAAATGGTACTTATCCCATATTGATTGACTATCAATTAAACATTTGCCCCAAATTTTATATCATAGCGCATTAGAAGTTTATTCTGCTTCTAACATATCATTCCAACCACATTTCCATTTAATATTAGACGGTGTTTATTTGGCCCAATAGATAACACCAATATATTCCAATTCAATTTATGTTATAATTAAACAACATAATTCAAAAACAAACCATTTATCAATTTCACACATATATGATTCAATACTGGAAATAAGCTTAAAAATAAACATAAACAGTTTAATAGCAATTTGAGATGCTATATCTGTCGGATCGATTTCACCCTAGAGGTGGGTTGAATAGGGTGATACTAATAATAATCAAAATTAATGCAGAAATATATAAACTAATTGCAGCACATATAATAGCAGAATAATAAAAGCAGAAATTGAACAGCACAGATTTACCCAGCTTCGACAAAACCCTGCCTAAGTGCTGCCCCCAAGGTTTCTAATAGAAATTAAATAGTCAGACGCTTACACACGTAAACTTGCGACACCCGCTACCGACTAACCTAACTCTATGCTCAAAACCCTGCTACAACTCAGCCACTGAGTTGCGAATTCTCGAACTACAAAATCAAAGTTCGTAACCTAGTAAAACACACTAGAATTTGAAAAGTTAAAAGAAAATTACAATTTAAAAACACTTAAAAACAAAAACACTAAGCCCACAAAACAACCGGCCCACTTAAGTTATAAACAAAAGAAAGGGCGACTTCCCTTTTCTATTATTTCACAAAAAAAACTTCGGCTGATCTTGTTCTCCTCTTTCAGAATCAGGGCTTCTAGAAATTGAAACCGCCGATTCTAGTTGATCGATTGAGTAGTTGTTTTCGCGTTGACTGCTTTGTCGATTGATTGCCTTGCTTTGAATTCACTCGGCTGCTTCAATTTGTCGAGTTTGAATTGAATAATACCGGTATGTGATTTCCTTTATTACTTTCGTTGATATGCTTGAACTCGATGCTCTTTTCTGCCGATGATGATATGGGAATTTATAGGGAATGATCCCCATAATTTTCATTTGAATATTTCATTTGAATTCGTTTGTTAATTTTGTTTGGTTGTTCGATTTTGCTTGAATACATGTGATTTGTTTAGACTGGTTCAATTCGAATATTTTTCTGATATCCTTTGCTTGATTACCACGACTTGTTGGTTTTTTGATTTTTCATTCTATTTTTGATATTATTTAATTTTCTCTGAGTTGGTTTCGATCTTTTCTCCTATGACTTCGGCATCGTGAATATACGAATTTTATTACCCTCTATTCCATTCGTATGGCCATGACTTCTTCAATTCACGTTAACGGCTTTGACTTTGGCACTATGAATTTTTGTTAACTGCTGTTACTCTCTTTTGAACCATGACATTGTTTTGACTGCTTGCTTGCATTTATAGTTGTATCGTGACTCAAGTAACTGCTTCATTTTTGAACACTTGTAAAATTGCTTGTTGTTTGTTGGTTGAGTCTGGTTTCCACTACATATATGTATGTGTATTAATGCATGTATATATGTATGTTGTGATGCCTTGTTCTGCTTGTTTTATGATGAACTTGTGTTGCTGGCTTCATGTATACAATTGTGCACTAAATCCATCTGCCTTGAGTCCACTTCATGTTAATGTATGGTGTAGTTGTGGTTTCATGAGTATGTTTTGTTTTCTGCATTTTCTTGGGCATTCTGTATATGTTCAAGTTCAAGTTGTAACTGAACTTGATTTTGAAGTCTGGTCTTGTTTCATGTGCACTGCCCCGGTGCCATTGACATTTGTGTTCATTTGAGTCTGCACTGGTTTGGTTCTAGTTCCATGTTTGCATGTAATCTTCTCTGTTGTATTAAGTCTTGTGAAATTAAATTGCTTGGTTCATATTCTATTGTGTGGCTTTGAGCATTGCCTTGGTTCTGTCATGCACTTGATGTTGCCTATCCACTTGCATTGACTTGCACTGCTTTGTACTTTGGTACACGGTTTACTTTGTGTTCCACTTGAGGTTAACCTGTTTTCATACTCCACTATGCTGGTTCATGTTGTAACTGAACTTGGTTAGTTTTGCTTTCATCCGAGTTGTATTGTGGTTCCATTATGCTTTGCACTCCTTTGTTGTTTGGTCGAGTTCAATTGTCATTGCATATATGTATACATGTGTGTTCATGTAGTCTGGTTTCATATGGAGCTGTGCAGTTTGATTGCACTTTGATTTTCTGGCCTATTGGGTCTGGGTTCAATTGTTCATGTGTACATTAATGCCTGGATTTGTTTCATGCCTATTGTTATTGATTTGATCGAGACTCTATGCACATGAGCTGAATCCGCTAATGGCTCGGGTTTGACCTTGTGCTCACCTGTCTCTGTAATTTTATCAAGTGTATATCGGTGTGCACGGCCTTGTGGCATGTACAGTGATACATCGTGCATGTCACAAGTTGTTCGTATAAGATGAAATCAAAATAAATATGATGACGAACAACCTAAATAACCGAGGCAAATAATATTTTCAAAAACACACATTTTATTTTACACTGCAAAAATATTTCTTTTCAATTTTACTACGTCAGTGTTTATTTTGCAGATAATTCAGATGCTGGATTAAATCTGGAATAGAGTTGAAGATAAATACGAGCGAATGAGTGATATGTAGTGAGGTGAAAATGTATGTAAAAATTATATAGTGAAAAATTTGTTTCGTAATTTGAAATTGTATTGTAATTGAAATTGTGTATATATAGTGAGAGCTCAAATTTGTACTATTCAAAATTGTAATAAAATATTTGTTTGAATAAAATATTTGTTTGAATTTAAATTCTGTGTTATTTATTTTATTCAGCAAATATTTATTTAATTATGTGAAAAATAAAATAGGACAATAACAAATACATTTAAATGAATATATATGTGTTTATTATCATCAAACAAAAATCATATACTAGCATATTCAATAATCTCCCCCTTTTGATGATGATGAACATATTTTTAAGATTTTGAATTTATTAAATGTATTTTGTCATTGATGAGCCTATTTGCTCTCCCTATTTGAATGCTCCCCCTACACCAAAGCTCCCCCTTCACATATGCATGAAAATAAATAAAAAATATGCACATGAACCTAGATGGGAATATGCAAATAAAAATATGACTTGACTTATTTTCCAAAATCTAAATAAAAATATGACTTGACTTATTTGCCGAAATCTTAACTTCTCTCTCCCCCTTTTGTTATCAGCAAAAGAGTAATAGTGTTAGAAAAATAGAGATAAAGTGATAGACAGTAATACAACATTAATACCCAATCGAGTATAAATATTAAATTTCAATAAAAAAATAAAATCAAACAAAAATCATAAATACTGTGTTAGGCGCATATTCCACTTTAGAGTGATAGGGGTGATGTTGGCATATAAAACCATATAGCTGTGTCTATTTGTGGTATATTTATATCAAGAATTTGAATATATACTAACCATGCATAACTGTTAGGACTTTTAAATGAGATTAGTAGTATTCCCAATTTTATTTAAAAAAAATGAATTTCAAGTATCTTTTAACCACGCATAACCGTGAGGACTTTTAAATGAGACTAGAATCAACTCGTATATTTAATAACTAATTTTGATATGTGTTCCATACATGCATAACTGTAAGGACTTTTAAATGAGCATGAAAGCACATAAACAAATATTCCAAGTAATTCACCCATGCATAACCTAAGGACTTTTAAATGAGAGTGAATACTTTGGATGTTTTTATTTCTAAAAATAAATAAAATAAAAACGAATAATTCCCGTTTAAAATACCACATTTTGACATACTATATTGGATTTTGATGAGTGGTGGTCGTTAGAAATATGATAGAAATAGAGATGGTCATGGAATTTTTACCAACAAATGTTATTATAGATCTTGTTTAAATTTTTAAAGAAATTTACTAAATATACTGTCTCTAGTCATAATATATGATTAATATCAACACTCATCATTTATATTTCAGTCACTATTTATCTTTTGATAATCACTAGGGAGTAAGATTAGTTAACATAGGCATTTAAGATAAAAATAAAAAATATAGAATCAAATTTCTAAAATGCCTAAACTGAGACGAAGTCGACAAAAACTATTTTCTGGAAGGGGTTTTGTAAAAATGTCTGCCAATTGAGAATCAGTTGAAATGAAATTTATGCAGATATTTTCTTTGGAAATATGATCTCTAATGAAATGATGTCTAACATCTATATGTTTTGTCTGTGAGTGATGTACAAGATTATTTGTGAGATCAATTGCACTTTTGCTATCACGCATTAGTGGTACACGTTTAAAATTTAGACCGTAGTCTTGCAAAGTTTGTATCATCCATAAAATTTGAGTAGAGCAACCACTTAGAGCAATATACTCTACCTCAGTGGTAGATAATGCAATACAATTTTGTTTTCGACTTGCCCACGCAACTAATGAATGTCCCAACATAAAACATGTTCCGTTAGTCTTTTTCTATCGACTAGACTACCAGCATAATCTGCATCTGAATATCCTTTTAACTCAAAGTTGTCATTAGTTGGATACCATAGACCAAAACGTGGGGTGTGCAACAGATATATTATAATCCTTTTGACATCTTTTAAATGAGATACTTAGGGATTTGATTGAAACCATGCACATAAACAAATAGCGAACATAATGTCAGGTTTAGAAGCAGTAAGATAAAGAAGTGATCCAATCATACCTCGATATTTCTTTTAATCAACTGCCTTAACTTTTTCATCCTTGTCAAGTTTAATAGTTGTGCTCATGGGTTTTTGTGCAGGTTTAGCATCTTTCAATCCAAATTTGTTGACAAGTTCCCTAATATATTTCGTTTGAGAGATGAATGTACCTTTATCACTTTGTTTGATTTGAAATCCTAAAAAGAATTTTAACTCTCCAACAAAGCTCATTTCAAACTTCTCCTGCATGACTTTTTCAAATTTCTCATACCACAAGTTGTTAGTGGCACCATAAATAATGTCATCAACATATATTTGAACAATCAAAAGATCATCATTTTCATGCAATAGAAATAGTGTGGTGTCTACATAGCCCTTTTTGAACCCATTTTCAAGGAGATAAGTGCTAAGACATTCACACCAAGCTCTAGGGGCTTGTTTTAATCCATATAATGCTTTCTTAAGTTTATATACATGGTTAGGGTATTCATGACTTTCAAAACCTTCTGGTTGTTCAACAAATACATCTTCTTTCAAAATTCCGTTAAGAAAAGCACTTTTAATATCCATTTGTCTTAGTTTAAATCCTTTATAGCAAGCAAAAGCTAACAATATCCTAATGGATTCTAGTCTTGCTACTGGTGCAAAAGTTTCATCAAAATCAATTCCTTCAATTTGATTATAACCTTTACCAACTAACCTAGCTTTATTCCTAATCACATTTCCAGATTCATCAAATTTATTTTTAAAAATCCATTTTGTTCCTACGACTGGATAATCATTAGGTCTAGGTGCTAGAGTCCAAACATCATTTCGCTCAAATTGATTTAGCTCTTCTTGCATAGCCATAAACCAATATTCATCATTAAGAGCTGTATCTATGTCCTTGGGTTCAATTTCTGAAATAAATCCACTATATAGACACAAATCACACAAATTTCTAAAGGAGGAACGAGTTTGAACACATGTGATAGGATTTCCTATTACCAATTCTTGAGGATGATCTGCTTCGAATTTCAATCTCTCTGGATCCAGATTTCTTTGGACTTCTTTCGTGGTTGTAGGTTCTTTTGGTTTTTCATTTTCATCTTTTTCGTTCTCCTCTTCAACATTTCTTTTGATTGTTTCCTTGTTTTGATCATCAATACCTTCATCAAATTTCACATTGATAGACTCCATGATTGTTCTTGTCCTTTTGTTGTATACTCTATAAGCTTTACTTCTGGAAGAGTAACCCATGAACATGCCCTCGTCAGCTTTTGGTTCAAAATTTCCTAGTTGATCACCTGTATCGAGAATATAACACGGACACCCAAAAACTTTGAAGTATGCAATGTTTGGCTTATTTTTGAACCATAGCTCATAGGGTGTTTTCTTAAGAATTGGTCTAATCATAACTCAATTCATTACATAACAGGCTGTATTTACTGCCTCTGCTCAAAAGAACAAGGGTAGTTCATACTCATTTATCATAGATCTAGCCAACTCTTGTAATGTTCGATTCTTTCTCTCGACTACCCCATTTTGTTGTGGAGTACGTGGAGTAGAGAATTCATGTTTAAATCCATTTTCATCGTAAAAATTTTCAAATTCATAGTTTCGAATTCTCCACCATGATCACTTCTTAGCGAAATGATAGAAACTCCTTTTTCATTTTAAACCAATTTTGTGAATTTAGTGAAGTATGAGAAAGTTTTAGATTTTTAGCTAAAAAGTATACCCATGTATATCTTGAATAATCATCAACCAACACAAAAAAAATATCTTACCACCTAAACTTGCAATATCGTTAGGTCCAAATAGATCCATATGAACTTGTTCAAGGATTCCAGAAGTACTTACAGTTTTCTTTGTATGAAAAGATGATATTTTAAGTTTTCCCATAGTACATGCTTTACATAGACTTTCTATTTTGAAATCATGAGATGGTAAACCTCTTACCAAGTCTTTTCTTTTTAATTTGTTTAACAAATTCATACTAGCATGTCCTAATCGTCTGTGCCATAAGTTTACTTCTACGTCCTTAGCTATCAGACATTTTGAAAGAGTGAGATCATCAAAAGTTAGAGAATATATATTACCTTTCCTTTTACCTGAAAACAATATTTCTTTTGATGATTGATCAATATTTTGCACAAGTCAGAGTCAAAAATAACATTCATTCGCTTATCACATAGCTGGCTGATTGAAATCAAATTGTGGTGTAGATTTTCAACATATAATATGTCATTTAAGGTAAATGTACTATTACCTACTTTACCTTTACCGATAATTCTACATTTGTCATTGTTACCCACTGTGGCTCTGCCACCTTTGTACTTCTCTAGGCTAAGGAACTTTGATTTGTCACCTGTCATTTGCCTGGAACAGTCCGAATCCGGATACCATTGTTGTTGTTCCTTAGCCTGCCAACATACCTCGCTTGGCTCGACATCATCACCGTCAGTTATTTCCTATGAAGACACAGATTTTCTTTTTCACTCTCACTGCCAGTGCTTTCATTTTCATCTTCACCACTTTCATCCCATGTTGTTGCAAAACTTCTCCTTTTTGGTTTCTTTCCTTAGCTGAATCGATTATGAGGACAATTTGGCTTGATATGACCCGGTTTATTACACTTGTGGCAAATGATCTCTTGTTTTTTTGAGTTGTCTAGAACTTTTTTGATTCTGCTCTTTAGTTGATGATTTTTGACTTGATTTCCATATTTGCGGTTCCACTTTTTGAATCTCTTTATTAGTAGTGCCAGTTCAGCTTCACCACCACCATCATCATCATCTTCGCTTTTAGTTGTTCCTCTGAGAGCCATTGATTTCATTCGAGTATCACCTCCTTTACGTTCTTCCTTGAATTTCATTTCTAGCTCATAAGTGGTGAGATTTCCGATGAGTTCTTCGACTTTAACTTGTTTGAAATCTTTTGATTCTTGAATGGCAATAACTTTTGCTTTAAAATTTCATGGTAGAACTTTGAGGAATTTTCGGCCTATTTCCAGTTCTGTGTATGGTTTTTCGAGAGCTTTTGATTTGTATACGAGATTAGAAAGTCGTCCATACATCTCTTTGACCTTCTCATCCTTGGACATTGTGAAGTTCTCGTATTCGCTACTAAGCATGGCAAGGTGAGATTCTTTGACTTGAGATGTTCCTACGCGAGTCACTTCAAGTGTGTGCCAAATTTCCTGCGTAGTTAGACAATGTGAGACACGATTAAATTCAATTTGATCCAATGAAAATATAATAGAATTCATAGCTTTAGCATTAGCATTCTGTAGTTTATTTTCAAGGTCTGTCCATTGATCCATCGGTTTCAATTTCTTGATTATCTACCACTATAGCAGGTGTCCTATATCCGGTCTCAACAATATTCCAAGCATTAATGGTTTTCAGAAAAATTTTCATTATATTTTTCCAATAAGCATATTCACCATTGAACATAGGTGGTCTAACTATCGACTGTCCCTCAGCAAAAGTATTATTAAAAGAAGCCATTTTAAAAAAATAAATTAAACAATAATTTGTTATTGAAAAATCAAAATTTTAAAACAAAAATTAGCTTTTGTTCCTAGCTCTGATACCACTTGTAGGATTGATTTCACCCTAGAGGGGGGGGTGAATAGGGTGATACTAATAATAATAAAAATTAATGCAGAAATATATAAATTAATTGCAGCACAGATAATAGCATAATAATAAAAGCAGAAATAGAACAACACAAATTTACCCAGCTTCGACAAAACCCTGCCTACGTGCTGCCCCTAAGGTTTCTACTAGAAATTAAGTAGTCAGACGCTTACACACGTCAACTTGCGACACCCGCTACCAATTAACCTAACTCTACGCTCAAAACCCTGCTACAACTCAGCCACTGAGTTGCGAATTCTCGAACTACAAAACCGTAGTTCGTAACCTAGTTAAACACACTAGAATTTGAAAAGTTAAAAGAAAATTACAATTTAAAAACACTTAAAAACAAAAACCCTAAGCCCACAAAACAACCGACCCACTTAAGTTATAAACAAAAGAAAGGGCGACTTCCCTTTTCTATTATTTCACAAAAAAAACTTCGACCGATCTTGTTCTCCTCTTTCAGAATTAGGGCTTTTGGAAATTGAAACCGCCAATTCAAGTTGATCAATTGAGTAGTTGTTTTCGCGTTGACTGCTTTGTCGATCGATCGCCTTGCTTTGAATTCACTTGGCTGCTTCAATTTGTTGAGTTCGAATTGAATAATACTGGTATGTGATTTCCTTTATTACTTTCGTTGATATGCTTGAACTCAATGCTCTTTTCTGCCGATGATGATATTGGAATTCATAGGAAACGATCCCCTTAATTTTCGTTCGAATATTTCATTTGAATTCGTTTGTTAATTTTGCTTGGTCGTTCGATTTTTCTTGAATACATGTGATTTGTTTAGATTGGTTCAATTCGAATATTTTTCTAATATCCTTTACTTGATTTCCATGGCTTTTTTGGTTTTTTGACTTTTCATTCTATTTCTGATATTATTTAATTTTCTCTGAGGTGGTTTCGATCTTTTCTCCTATGACTTCGTCATCGTGAATATACGAATTTTATTACCCTCTATTCCATTCGTATGGCCATGACTTCTTCAATTCACGTTAACGGCTTGGACTTTGGCACTATGAATTTTTGTTAACTGCTGTTACATTCTCTTTTGAACCATGACATTGTTTTGACTTCTTGCCTGCATCTGTAGTTGTATCGTGACTCAATTAACTGCTTCATTTTTGAACACTTTAAGATTGCTTGCTATTTGTTGGTTGAGTCTAGTTTCCACTGCATATATGTATGTGTGTTCACGCATGTATATATGTATGTTGTGATGCCTTGTTCTGCTTGTTTTATGATGAACTTGTGTTGTTGGCTTCATGTATACATTTGTACACTAAATCCATCTGCCTTGAATCCCCTTCACATTGAAGAATGGTGTAGTTATGGTTTCATGAGTATGTTTTATTGTCTGCATTTTCTTGGACATTCTGTATATGTTCAAGTTCAAGTTGTAACTGAACTTGATTTTGAAGTCTGGTCTTATTTCATGTGCGCTGCCCCGGTGCCATTGACATTTGTGTTCATTTGAGTCTACACTGGTTTGGTTCTAGTTCCATGTTTTCATGTGATCTTCTCTGTTGTACTGAGTCTGGTGAAATTGAACTACTTGATTCATATTCTGTTGTGTGGCTTTGAGCATTGCCTTGGTTCTGTCATGCACTTGATGTTGCCTGTCCACTTGAAGTGACTTTCATTGCTTTGTACTTTGGTACATGGTTTTCTTTGTGTTCTACTTGAGGTTAACCTGTTTTCATACTCCACTGTGCTGGTTCATGTTGTAACTGAACTTGGTTAGTTTTGCTTTCATCTGAGTTGTATTGTGGTTCCACTATGCGTTGCACTCCTTTATTATTTAGATGAGTTCAATTGTCATTGCATATATATAAACATGTGTGTTCATGTAGTCTGGTTTCATGTGGAGCTGTGTAGTTTGATTACACTTTGATTTTCTAGCCTATTGGGTCTGGGTTCAATTGTTCATGTGTACATTGATGCCTGGATTTGTTTCATGCCTGTTGTTATTGATTTGATCATGACTCTATGCACATGCATTGAATCCAGCTAATGGCTCGGGTTTGACCTTGTGCTCACCTGTCCCTGCAATTTTATCAAGTGTATATCGATGTGCACGGCCTTGTAGCATGTACCATACACTGTGCATGTCACAAGTTGTTCGTGTAAGATGAATTCAAAATAAATATGATGACGAACAACCCAAATAACTGAGGCAAATAATATTTTCAAAAACACACATTTTATTTTACACTGCAAAAATATTTCTTTTTCAATTTTACTGCGTCAGTGTTTATTTTGCAGATAATTCAAATGCTGGATTAAATCTAGAATAGAGTTGAAGATAAATACGAGCGAATGAGTGATATGTAGTGAGGTGAAAATGTATGTAAAAATTGTATAGTGAAAAATTATGTTGTAGTTTGAAATTGTATCGTAATTGAAATTGTGTATATATAGTGAGAGCTCAAATTTGTACTATTCAAAATTGTAATAAAATATTTATTTGAATTTAAATTCTGTGTTACTTATTTTATTCAACAAATATTTATTTAATCATATGAAAAATAAAATAGTACAATAACAAATACATTTAAATGAATATATATATATATATGTTTATTATCATCAAACAAAAATCATATACTAGAATATTCAACAATATTATGACCCTAGATTCGGTTCAACCAATCTAATAGCATTTCAAGATGCTATATCATCATCCTAGATTAATTTCAACAATCATCAATTTCAACAACTCAACAAGCATAAATAAATTTTATTTACTAGAAAAATATACTGATTAGCCAAATGAGTGAGTTTAACTCACCATAGTTTCAGTTGTCTCTTTCGCGTTCAGGTTCATCTAAAATCAAACAGGCGTTTGATTTTAGCACGAAATTCTATGAGCTCTAATTTTAGCCAACTCAACTCCATCGCGTAGATCTCGTCGTTACGAATCCAATGCGACTTGTTTCATTTAATTCAGACCTAAAACGAGCAAGAAATTAAATATATAAGATTTTTTTTTTAAATAATAATTGTCCACTAATTACTATCATTGGCATAATTTACCATCATTAACCCTAAAACCTAGATTAACGTAATCTTCTTCGTTCGAAAACACAACGCCCCCTCAAAACTCGTCGCCGTCTTCATCTACCTCGCGACGCCGCTCCAACCATCTTCCAACCACCGTGACCCTAACCCATGACGCGCCTGACCATGAGCTACCCTCCAGCAGTGACGCCGCCTCGCGAAACCCCTCCATCGACCATAAAAGAACCCAAATGACACGCGACTTCCATGAGAAATTTCGGCTACCTCGGGCGATCTGACGCCTCCAAACTCCAGCCGTGCCTAGCCCTCATCAATCTCTACAAGTTTCCTTTCGGTGTCATCGACAAACAACGATCATACGTGACGAATTTTTCAATCAAAGCTACTGCCTTCTAGGTCGATTTCTAGTCGTCGTGGTTGCTCAATGACGATCATGACCGTTAATTAGACTCGTATGGTCGAGCTCTATAATTCCCTAGTTGGAACCATTGCCAGAAAAGGTCTCTGGTGGCGCCGATGTGGCCGTTGGATTGATTGGGTTTAATTTCAAAGAGAACCAACGTTCTCAGTTATAAGAACACGATTTTATATGTGAAGAAGGTTTAGGCTCGTACGTATTGGGTGGCCGAGATGTGACAAAACAACGGCTGTGTTGAATAAAGATTATATATATATATATATTTAAAATTCCAAAATATCTAGATATTTTATTTCGAACCCTGATCAAGGCGTGCCACCTGGCGTTCCGAACGTTATACCCCTATTTCGAACATAATGGAATAAGTCTCGAGTCCCAATTAGATCGTACGAGAAGATAGCTTTTTGAATCCAATTATAATATTAAATTTCTGATATTAATTTCAACACGTTTCTATCCCCTACAACCAAACGATACGTCTGATTGCTACAAAATTTGAAATCTAATAATAATACACTATTACGGATCCAATGGAATGGGTTTCGTTGAATTCCGAGACTATGCCCCCGGATTGCTATTTTAACGCGTCGATAAAAACAACGATTTTCAAAATCGACGAAATTACTTGAAATTTCAGTTTTAAAAACTTACTATCTAATTTCTAATTCAAGTAGAAATTAAATCAACTTAGAAATCATTTCCATTCACATTTAACTCCAGATTCACATATTTACCCAATTGCAAATATTAAATTTACTATTCACTAAATCCATTTAATCGCTATATTTGAAATTTTAAACCATTTCACTAATTCAACCAAAATTCCCATATTTAAAATCCATTAAATATTTCAAATTCAAAAGACTGAAATTATGGGTCGTTATAGTGTGTGTGTATAATAATAATATTTAATAAGATAATAGAATTTAAAATAAGTTAAGGAAGTATATAAAGAGCTCTTACTTTAAATAAAAGATTAAAAATAGTTTTAAACACTTATATATGAATAAAATACCTTTAAAATACTTATAATTAGGATATAAATAGTTATAGAAAATATTACTGTAAAAATAGTTACTTAATATTAGTTTGAAAACTCTTACTACTTTAACAAAATAAACAAGTTTTGTATATATAATATAAGAATAACATTTACTTTAAATCTTCGAAATAACTATTTAAATATATATTTAAAATTCAAAAAGCTTTTTAAATACTTATATATCTTTTATAAAACTCCCTTGAAAATATTTCATAAAAACATCTAAGTTCTAACATTTCACAATTTACAAAAAACATGTTTTTCCAAAGTACATCTATAACGACAATTGCTATATGAACCATAACTTTTGTAATTTTATTTTTATAAGTAAAACATCGTTTAAACTTCATTTCCCACTATCTTTTATACTACTACAAGTATAGAAAACATCTCATTCTAAAGTATTTAAATTATTGAGTTTTAAAAAGAGAGATAGAAGAGAGAGATTCATAGTGCGTTTATAGCGACTATCGCATAGACAATTCCATATTCAATTCAATATTCAACATCTATCAATCATATAAATATATATGATTCTCAAATCCATATTACATCACAAAGACATATGGTATACAATGTGTGCAAAATATATAAGCGGGAAACATATGCTCATTCAAACAACATAAACCAAGGCTTTCCAAGGAACAACAAGTAGACAATATAATATGTTGTTCAAAGCATACAAATATGAGTTTATAACTTTACTTAGTTAGGGTCTATTATTATTATTAATAGAAAATAAATCATTAAGTTTTTAATAAGCAAATTGAAAAATTTTAACAAGCAAATTGACAAATTTTAACAAGCAAATCGACAAGTTTTTAACAACCAAATTATCAAGTTTTTATCAAACAAATCGACAAGTTTTTTTTTAAAATTCATTCAAGGAGTGGGATAACTCACTTTTAATTCAAAGGTGAAGCTACAACTTCCTATCACCACCTAGAAAGCTCACAAACTCCTCATACCTTCAACCATTCCTCACGTCCAAGCCTAACCTCCCTAAAATTGCTCACGTCCTAGGCTCTACCTCCCTTCATGCTGCTTGTTCTCGGCCCTAGGCACAAATGGCCTAGAATGCTCACAGCCAAGGAGTAGGGGGACCAAATGTTTTGCTTTCCTTTGATTCCAAGATGATAAAAGTAGATTAAATGATGTTTTAAAGCTTTATATGGAAAATCCTAGCTAAGAGGTGCTCTAATTAGAGAAATGTTTTGAGGAGAAAAGGAGAGTTTTAAGAGTGATTTCTTTTATGGAATTAGCAATTAAACTTATGACGGCTTTGGGTGCTATTTATAGACTTGAAATTGAAGTGGCAAAAGACCCACCATATCTTCCCCATGCCTCCACTCACTCCGCCTATGACACACTTCCCTTACGCACATCATATCTTCCCCAAATCACTCCTTGATTTAGGGGTCTTTGTTCCCTTAACCCTCCTTATGTTTAATTAATCTATGGTTAAGAAGTTGGGTGATTTAAACACTTTCAAATATCTTCATATGTTACAACACAAGTGCAAAAGAGTTCGAACAACTTCTGTTGAATAAAAAGTTGTTTATCGATAAAATGATTTTCAGTCACATTATTGATATTTCTTCAAACTATTTATTTTTGTAAACAAATTTCAAGAACAAATTTCCTAATAATTAGTTATTAATTAAAAAGGGGCTAATAAGGTTATAAAATCATATTTATTCACATTAAATCCTAGATACAAATATTTAAATACAAAATGTTCGAAATTCTAGGTCATTGTAAAATATATAGTCTAACATGTCAATATCCTAAAAGATGGAAAGATATAAACATGGCTGTAAATACCTATGACCCTGTAACTCATATCCAGCTAGTAGGATCCTATCCTCTATGTTAGCCTACTTAAAGATAAATGAAAAAAGACATTAAAGAGTAGGTTGGACATAAAGTTAGATTAAAAGAAAATACCACAAATCTACAAGATTAAAAATACACTTTTGTTTCTTGTTTTTCTTACAAAATCATAAACGAGCTCATTAGTTCAAATCCTAACAATGTAGGCCCGCACAAAACAAATCAATTAGTATTATTTTCAGCTCAATAGCATGCCCACATTAAGCATTTTAACCCACAAAGAGCCATCGCCCTGTTTTCCTCACATCCAGGAACTTACTTGTCACAAACCGCACCTAAATAGGCCCTAATTTTGACTAACCCGAAACTCAAGTTCATTAGGGCACGGATCATTTGTTTTGATACCTATAATAAATGTAAGTATATCAGAGAGAGATCAATACAAACTCATAGTGGAATAGAAAAATATAATATAACATAAATACTAATTGGGGTTACTACCTTGGAACTAAAAGTATTCCTTGGATATATAATTGTCTTGTCAGCGCCAAGCACGAATGAGAAGACTTCACCATCTACTTCTCACATCATGCACCAGCAGTCCATCCCTCTAAACCTATCATGTGGGTTGTAATAAGGAGGGGAGGGGGTCAGAACAATGTTTTGATGACTAAAAAATTATATACTTTACCAAAAACACTAATTTATGCCGATTGATTTCTATTTAAAATAAGTGTTATGTCTATTATTTACAGCTAATCCGTTCAATCCTATATGCACGTACGATATGCCTAACCACCTTCGAGGTATAACTATATATATGCATATGCACATATATGTTTAAATGTTGTACTACCTAAAAACCTCAGCCATTTAATACTTCTGAATAGGGAGGAGGCATACCCAATAGCCATTTAATACCTCAACCCCGAAGTGAGCCTTTTGTAATGTAAATGCTAGTCAATCGTTCCTAGCTACAGAGACCGATGACCCTTAGATACAACTTTATGATATAATCGATGTATTAATAATGCATCTCAAAGACTCATCTAAGGGTTAACTAGCCCACCTCCGACAAACAAACAACTAACAAATTAAACATTGAGGTCTGTGTGTATCCCATACAGATTCTACACTAGTAGAGAGCGAAATCCATCAAGGTATAACCCGAGTCTTTGCTACCAACTGCTCGGGACCACTGGTGGTCGTAACCTATATGACATCCCTACTATTAAATACCGGTCCAACAAAAATACTAACATAGCCCGCCAACCTCCCAAGTCAAAATTCCATTTAGACTAACCTAATTTAAGTCAAGGAGAATTCCACTCTAGTTACTTAACACTGACCAGACCCCATTTCCTTTAGAATATTGGGCTATTTAATTCTTCCAATCCGAGGCGAACCTTTGGTATATTTTCCCCTACCTATATGAAAATGCATATCCCTTCCCCACGGGTCCTATGGTTGGAGATATCCTACATCAATAGTAAGCATACACAACTACTGGTAGCCTCTAGGTGAAGGACATACTTATGTTGTGTAATTCTATTGATCTCGCATTCCAACCCACTAAACCAAACCAATCATCCTAAGCTTAAATGTCTGGCTAGACCCACTAATTCATGCTCGTTCTAAATGTATAATAAAGGCCGTATAATTTCCCGCTATGAAAATTACACTACCTTCCGGCATTTAATTTCTATCTTATACGCTTATTTACTATGTTCCATAAGTGCTAATTGTCCATAATAAATGATCATTATTATTCTAATTGGACAATCTCTAATAATATTTATTCATTCATTCTAATCCAACCTATTATGCAAATTTTATTTTCCATAAATACCGTATTAAATTCTTTAATCGGTCCCATTAAATACATTTTTGTCTCCATTTAATTCATGTAACTCGTTATTAACTACACATTTATTGCCTATTTAATTTTGGAGTTACTATCTCTTTCCATCTGCACCTCCTAATCTATAATATACTATGCTATTTATAACTAGATGTCCTAATTATAACTAATACAAATATCGACATATATTATGCCATATAAATATATTCTTAATTTTAATTTATAAGCACAGTTATATGTGTATATATTCCTATTTCAAACTATTAATTCATAAACCAGAACATTCCTTTCCACATTTTAATATGTCAGAGCTATCCTTTCAAAAAGAATTACCGTTATAGCTTTCCATAAATCAACCAAAAGTGAGACCTTTGCTTTGTTTGAAATTATGAAGAATTATCTCTTTACTTTTATTGAAATAGAAAGTGCAAACTATGGGGAACGAACATCCATACTTTACACGTCTCTTTCATTTTTGGTATATTCTTTATTATTTCAAAAGACACACATTTTATACATTTGCGGAATTGGATAATTTATGGAAATTACACGAAAATAGATAAAATTAAATTATACCCACAACGCTTCCAGTAAATTAAAGCATAGAAATTCACGTTCCAAGTCAAATTAGGGCAATCTAAAGCAATACTAACATTTTCCAACCCAACTATAAATATGGAATAAACTTTACATCTTTATCAACAATCAAATTTTAGGGACCGATTTTCAATTTCCAGATTATGGTGTATACTCTAATCCAATTTCCTAACTTTCGAGCATGCATGCAAGATTTCAACAAAATACATTCGTTTAAGCCTACAACTCATCCGACGATCTTATATAGGAATAATAATTAAATAAAATTCAACGATATAAATTTCAATGTTATAAATAAATCATATAATTTCCCACTAACCCTTTTAGCTTTCCAAAACTCCCAAATCTGAATTCATCCCTTTGCTTGACTTCTTTTCCATTCTAATCCAAAAGAGTATATATAACAAGGTATATACATACTATTAGAATTACAAATTTGAGAAGAGATTTGGGATTAAGGGAAATATAGATTTATAATTATAGAAATTACCGTTTTCTTTTACACTGTTGATTCGCTCCTTCTCTTCTTCTCTTTTATTTTCCATCCATTTCTGATTTGTATATATATAATATTTATAATTAATAGAACGAGTAAAGAAGGGAAAATAATAGAGCTCCGCTACTTTCATCAGAAAATATAAGAAGAGAAGTAAGGAGTTAGACTTGTATTTATAGATGCTCGAGTCGATCGTATCCATTAGATTTGAAATAATAAAATCTGGGCCATTCAGCCAAGATTCAACCTTAGCCGTCATCTTCACCATTGGTCGACCGCCCCTATAATATTACTTATTTCCTATTTCTCGTTTTAAGTTATTTCCACTCCAAAAATTTCAAGCGCTAATAACTTCTTTGTTTAAGCTCCAATCACTAAACTTTAAATATGAAAGTTGCTTAGAAAATCGCCACGAACGCAATGGTGCATGTTCCATGGTCAAATTCTACTGCATAAATTTCATTTTTGAGCATTAATAATTATTTATTGGTCATCGTTTATTTTATGAGGTGTTATAGTCTCCCACTTAAAAGAATTTCGTTCTCCTATATGAATGCATTCTTTTAAAAACATTTTCAAAATATGATGTGAACAACTATATATATTGGTAGTTCTATATACATGCAAGTTTTCAAAAATCAAAAATCATTTTTTCTACATAACAATTTCCATGCTCCTATGAGTAGGAGTATGGTTCAACCAATTTTGCATCCAATCTTTACCATCCAATACCTAACTCACAATTTATAACATCCAAAATTTTGAAATTTTGGATTTCTAGTCTGTACTCCCATGATGGAAAAGAATTTAGATGAAATTTTTTATGTTTTCACCCTTGTTATGGATATCTATTCCATTGTATCTTGGAACCTTCTCTTTGTCCCAAATTTTTTTCCAACCTTTTCAAATACAATTTGCATAAGGAGGTTTATTTTTGGATGTTAAAATGGAATTATCCTAAACGTAAGTCTTTGTTCACTTTCAACAAGGTATGAAAATAGAAATTTCAAAACTAAAGTAGCTTTTTCTCTTATTATTCCCTATGTTTTGTATTGTGTCACCCTTGTCGGACAGTAAAATTCATATTCACTAACACATTGACCCTCTATACGCTAAGCATGTGACACTAGAAAATTTGAAAATTTATAATTTTTTGTCATAATTCCTTTTCCCTTTTTCAATCAAACTTACAAAATAGTTTGAAAAATCGAATTCCCAAAAGCATTTAAACACCACTTTTTCAAAAGCACTTGAACAATTCTTTTCTAAAGAAAAAGCATTTAAGCAAAAACTTTCAAAAGCATTGGAACATAATTTTTCAAAACATTTATTGCTCCATCCTTAAAAACAAATCAAGCCACATCTTAACATAATCGAGATTTGGTCAATGAGTTAATGCATATGACTGACCCTAGCATTGTGCAGTTAATCCTAGATTTGGGGAAACCTTTCCTTTTACTTCAAAACAACGAACAACACTCAAGCATGTTTATAAATTTTAGCTTTTAAGGCATGGGGATAATGACCCATGATTTCGCAATAACCCTTCCCTGTCCTCCATTTACTAATTTTTTTTTCAGAATCCTAAAGTTTCTGGGGTTCAAGCATTTTCTAACCTAATTTCCTAATTTATTTTATAAACTTTCAGCCTTAATTACATATAATCACTAGTTAAATATCCTTATGAGCTTTCCATATTTACACTATTTCTTAATATGTCTGTGTGTGTTCGTATATATAACAGTCAGGTCTCATCCAGAAAATCAAACGTAGTATTAAAATAGAAACATATCTCATATCATATCGTATGCTTTTTCAATATTCGAAGGGAGATAGCTAGCGTTTACAACCTAAAAATCTAAAAGAAATAATTGCTTGAAGCTGCCCTCCAATATCAACTAGTGTTAATGATGTTGAGTTCCTATCATTTCTCACTCAATTAAGATGAAGCTTTCTAGTATGCTATTCAACTATAATCCACATGTCTGAACTTACCTACTTGGCTCCCAAGAAATAAGGTTCACCATTACTTTAGTCATTTCGTCCAATTATGAGATGAATTATGCATTGCCACTTTACAGTGGGTAAGAAATATAAACTATGCACATTTAGAATAATTCATCGGAATGGTGAACTTTCCTATCACCTATCTTGCTTTCTTTAGCCTTGAGTCAACCAACATCTTCTATGTGTGTTTGACATCTCATTACTCTCTTCTTCAATCGTACTGAAAATCTCTTGATAGTTATTCTCAAACTATGGCATTTACCTTATCCTTGATCTTTCATACAAGTATATCCTAGGAATCATAAAAGTGTACTCTAATACCATTCCTCGTTCCTTTATGGGTTCTTCTTATGGCTTTCACACATATCAAATAAAACATTCCTAGGCTCATACCAATATTCCCTATATTCAACGGGGACTCCTTGTTGCTGCCCTATGAGCATCCCTAGCTATCTTACTCATAACATTGACATTTACACCGTCTTAACTAGGCAGTGATTCATATCTACACCATATCAAGAGTTTCTTTGGTTTTTCACAACTCTTTTAAAAAATAAAACTTCATAGTAATGAAGTGCTTAACCCAAAACTTTTACCTTTGAAAATATAAACTTAGAAACCTTTTTAAAAAAAATTTGGTTTCAAAAAGGAGCCATGAAAAATTTCCTATTCTAACCGACTTCCCTCTTCAAAGACTTTCTATAACGGAAATATACTTCTTTAAAAGTGGGATTTTTAACTTAAAATATTTATTTATGTTCTAAAACCCAATTGTCATACCAAAACAATTTTTTCAAAATCATCTTCTATAACTTTAAACATTGAAAACTGGAGTAGACAATGATAACTTTCATCCTATTATTTTTCTACTGCTCATGCTATTTATTTTTTAGCTTTAGTGGAGATTCTAATGGCACATGAGGGGACTTTTAAAAGATATGCACAATTACTGCACATATTTATGGGAATTACCCATTTCTCTTATCATATACTTATTATTCATCTCATATACTATTTCTAACTAGATTACTAATCCTATTTTAATATAAATTCCTAACATTATTCTATTCAAATTTCCTATTACTACTGCTATTGCTCCTACCTGAATGCCTTCAAGTGGCTTCTCCTTACATATCTCTTTTCCTCTTTTATTGTTTTTCCCATTGACTCATTGCAATATGTTCACTTACTGCTTTAGTCACTGGGGTTTTCTTCATTAACATAAAAAAGGAGATATGTATAATTCTACTTCAGTTATTTTTCTTTGTATTTCCCTTATACGAGAATATTCCTCCTATCTTCGTTATCTGATGTTCTTACTCTTCTATTCTTTTACCCCATTTCAATCAAGTATCATTTCCATTTATCCACTTCTTAGAAAGAATTTTAAAAAGGAACTTCTAAATTTATAAAAATAGGAAAAATAATCGACCCAAACATATGCTCTCTTTTCCATTCATTTCAAAAAAGGAAAAGCCCTTTACCAAAAGCCTTTAGATCGAAAACTTCTAACTCAACCAATTTTAAACTAAGAACTCAAAATTTCCTTACTTTTTTAAAATAACAACTTCCCATACCCATTCAAAATGTTTCAATGAATTAAAAAAAATCCCTTTGCAAATTCTTTCACATAGGGTCAGACTTACAAATGGATTTTAATTGTTCTTCTTTTCGACTTTCCTTCTTTTCCCTTTGCCCATAACCTCTTCTTATTAAGAGTATATGCTAAAAATCTAGTTATCTTCTTGTGGTGATTAATGGACACCTTCTTACGGGAACTTGCATAATATTTATCGCATCTTTCTTCTGGATGCTTACAACATATAGGTTCTTACTTTCCATTTTTCTGGATAAAATGTACATCTTCAATTGGAAATTCATTGAAATCCACCGTCATATGGCAGCCTAGGCCCAACTAAGGAGTCAAGTACCATCCAACTTTCAGGGTCCTTCTATACATCATGCTCATGCTCTTCTTGGTCAATGCCTTACGGTACATCCAACACTTCATGGGGTAATTAGGGAAGGTGTATAAATTCAACTCTATTTATTTTTGCAACTCATGGTTGCCTCATCCATTCTTTTGGAATATGGTTGCAACTTCTTCTATAGCTAGAATTTATAGAGTTTTACATATAATACACACACACACACACACTTATAGGTAAAAATATAAGCACCTTAATGGGCCTAAATTTCTACTAAATTAAAACCCAAGTCCATTATTGCACGAATCGTTGGTTTTGGTAAACTGTAATAAACATAAGTATATCAGAGAGCAGTCAATATAAAATCACAGTGGAATAGGAAAAACATAATAGAACATAAATATTGACTGAGGCTACTACCTTGGAATCAACAGTATTTCTTGAATATCTAGTTGCCTTGTCAACGCCGAGCACGAAAGGGAAGATTTCACCATATACTGCTGTTAATACCAAACTATGGCACAAACACCAAAACAATTAAGTAGAGAATGAAAGTGAAGAAATACAAATGGAAAATGAGTAAAAACAAGGCACCAAACGTTTATAGTGGTTCGACCAAGTATTGCCTACGTCCACTTGAGATTTCTATTCCTTATATTGATGTTTTGCAAGTATAGTTCTTATGGATTGGTAGAGTTCTACGGATGATTACAAGAGAAATATGTAAAAATTGAAAGGAAGCAAAAATATCCTCGAAAATGAGCCTCTAGCCTCCTGTTTATAGCTGTAGGTTGCTGGGAAATGCTCCACCACAATCTCCACATTCCTGTAGCAGTTAGCCTTGAAGAAACATGGAAATGTCAGCAAAAAACTATGGTTCGGTGTTGATCCATAAGATTCACTCATGGATCGATTTTGATGCTTTGTGTGATGGCGACTTCTTGTTAGCTTCATAATTTCCATCTTGTTTGCACAGTTATAAGCTTGTTTCTGAGTCAATAAGATGGATTGGTAGAGGCGTGGAGTTGCTGATTTTAGGTGCTCGAGGAGATTGATATGGAATTGCTTATGACCAATGCAATGGAAATTGAAATAGGTTGTTGGCATCAATACTTGAGATGGTCTTGACTCCACTTCTCTGCTTTGGTTGTACTTGGTTTCTGGACTCATGGCTATCTTTTTGGGCTTCTTGCTTGATAACTTTCAAGTTTGACTCATCAAGTCCATCAGAATACTGTTTGGTCGAAAGGCTGGATAATACTTTCCCCCGAAGTACATCTTGTTTCCAACATGATGTGCTTTGAATCAAGATAAGTCAGGATTTCCATATTGGACTCCAATTCATGCTTTGAATAGTTGTTATCCTTCCCTCAGACCATTCCAGTGAAGTATTATATCTCTAGCTATTCGTTGCAATGGTTTACCAGCATCTGGCACTATAAATCTAGAGCATGCTCTCACGATCTATCATTGCGAGCTTAGTAACTTTGTACTAGTTCCTTTTTTGGATTTTCAGGTCTGCCTTTTCAATTTCGGCTGTTGGATGTTGAGTATGCACACGCACACATATATACATGTATATTCTTATGGAGTTCTCTAAGCATATGCACATACGCATGCATGCACACATAGGTCATCCTCGCTTTCTTTTCTTTTATGCTTTTTATCATTCGGTGCCGATCCATAGGCATGGATCGGCACCGATCCAGCCCTTAGAAAATGGCTACTTCATAGCCGAGAAACATGGTTCGAGGGGTATATTACCCGACCCATTAGCTTTGTCTTCCTCACTTTTTCCCATTTGAGTTGAAGCTTACAACTACCATTAAAGTGCCTGCCTCAAAAGTTGAACTATGCACCGCTGTCTTTCAATATTTGAAATGCCCTCGCCATCCTCTATTTGAACTCGATGTCGTTTATCCAAATCTGATCCATCACTTCACACTCGAACCCACTCCCAGATCTGGGCCTACACTTGAATCGAACATTCAACCCTTCCATCTCTTCATGCTCTAACAATCATAGGTAAGCCGTGATGTTGATGGTGAGGTTGGAAGAGCTTCATGTCGATGGCCGAACTTGGATTTGGGATTGGAGATGAGAAGTAGGCAAAATCCATCCAAAGGGATGGATTGGTACCGATCTAACCCTTGGTGGATTTGGAACTTTATTCATCTTGGACTTTGCACAATTACAATCTTGCCAAATGCAATATCCCAAGATCTAAGGTTTCTCAAATCCACAGTCAATGACGTAAAGCCCATTGGGACGATCAGCAATGACGGTCACTTCGGATAACATCTAGATTTTTACATGAACTATTGCACAATACAAAAATTGACACTACATGACACCGCACAACACTGTAGTTTAAACTACACCGGGCTTTCATTGTAACATGGGGCAATCTTTTAATAATTTTGATATAACTTGTATGTTGAGCTTTGATAGTTATGGGTCATAGACATTCCGAGCGTCTCTCCGACAACTTTATGAAATTCTAGAGGTAGAAAGGGAAGCTAAGACATTGCTCAGTGATGAGAATCTACGGGCCTATAACTTTTTGGATACAGAAGTATCATCGGTCCTACTCCAAAGGCCACCAAGAATGATGGGGATGGTTCTTCATCTGGAGATAATGGGGATCATTCACTGGTGCCCCTAGTTTAAAGTCTAGTGGTCGAGATTGGCAACATATAGGAGCATACCAAGGAAGGTGAAATCGGAGATGAAGGTGAAGGAGGAGGTAACAGAGAAGGATATACCCATGCTAATACTGATACGGGCCATGATCTATATGTTGATGGGGGCAACAATGATCGACAACCTCTTCAAAGAAGAAGCCTCAAGATCAAAATCATCTCAAAGCAGACTCTGACTCCACCTCCGCTGGCCACAGATGCGTTTGAAACTCCCATACAGCTCTTTGAGGATTTATATGCTTGTTTGGGGCCAATCTCGGATGATATCCCTTCTTAGGATCTTGGCAATAAGAGCATTAGGGATGTTGGATCCCACATCCGCCTTTAAGACGACGTGCCTTCTACTCGAGCAGGAGAGATTACCCCTGTTAGCAAAATCCTAACCCATGGTCTATCAAGGGGACACGAAGACACTTGCATGCACACACATACAGATGTACTACACTTTGCTCAGCTTGTGTCGTGTTCTTATCTTTTTAGGCAGATTTGTATTTGTCTCATTTGCAGTTTCAATGGAATGACATGGTGTGTACAAATTTCTCGAGGATCAGATGGTCCATCACCTGAGACGTAAACCAAGCACACTCCCATATGAGACAAACCATGATTCTGACTCTATTCATCGTTCAAGCCATGATAGAGGAGGCCAAAAGAAGGGTTATCGGCCGCACGACTCGTCATCGACGCATCGATCCAGATCCAATCACCCTAATCTAGGAGTTCAGATAGGCACTCCAGCCATTATGACGACGTTCTCAATGATGACATCTCTCATGGACCTCCTTCAGCTTTACTTTTCACTAAGTAGACAGCGCCAGCTCACACTTCTCGGCATTCCAATCAATCATCAAAGCCCGCTGCTTCTGACTCTTCTCATCAAAAGCCAGATAAAAGGCCTATCGCGCCTCCCATTGCCCTAAAAAAGCAGCAGATTGCATCTAACCCTTTGATAGTCGAACTAAAACATCGCTTCCCAAAGATCTTCTTTGAGGGCATTGAATTCGTGCCCAATCTGTAGGAGATTCCGCATGAAATTAGGGGCTAGACTGTGGCTTTTGTTAGCGATGTCTATGATCAATATTTTATATGGAAGAGACTGGCTGAGCAGATCTTTGAGTATGCTGAGAAGGTGAGAGTTAAGGCTTAGGGGTTAGAGCTTGCGACTAACAAAGGCAAGGAGACTATCGCTTACCGTAATGAAGAGGTTGTCGAGTTGCGGAAGGCACAGGCGAAAGTCGAGCAAAAATTTAAAGATTTGAGTGAGATGATCGAGCGGGAGAGGAAAGATCGTCTGGACAAGGTCGAGTCCACTTACCATAGGACCCATGTGCTGGTAGGAGAGAAGGATTTTGTAACACCCTATAAAATCAACCCTAATTAAATAAGTAAATTAAGGGAAATTCAATTAATTATGGTAGAAATAAAAGTTGAAATTTTGCAAAAGTTGGAATTTGACAACGAATGTTATTCTGTTGCGTTTGTGGCAAAATTCCGATCTCTTTCCATATATAATATGCTGAAAATGGAGCTCAAATAAAGAAGTTATGAGCTTTTGAAGTTTTCAGATTTAAATTAATTTAGTTTGAATTCAAATGAGTATTTAATTTTAGAGTTTGAATTTCAAAAATTAACCGTGATTATCCTTGGGGGTTAAGTAAATGTTAAGTTAAACAACTAACATTAAAAAGTTAATTAGGAAATAAAATAATTATAAAATGGAAACAAACAAAACCTTCCCAAAATAGTGGAGCGGTCGACTAGTGCGACCCAACCGATCGATCGGTCTATGAAAGGTGGTCGACTGCTACAAAACAGTGGCACCTAGGGTTTTTTCGACATTAAACGTTCCCAATTTATTTGTTTTTGACCTAGTTTTATCCTACGGTTCTAGTACGTTTCAGCAACTATAAATAAGACCCTAGACCCCTCACTTTTATTTATAAATATTTTGGTAACATCAATAAAGCTCTGTCAGTTCATCTCTTCTTAGATTTAGAAAACTCCATTAGAGTTTCAGGTAAGAAATCCTATGTACCTACCTTAATTTATTATTTAATTTCTAAACCTTTTCTCCTTCAACCTTTCTGAATCTAATATATATACAAATCCCTTGTTTTACATATCAAAAAGAAGATATCTGAAAGATATTATAATGGGCGTTGCAAATCCAAAGAGAATCAAAGCTAAGGACTATGTATGAGTGAAAATCTTAGTTTTTCTATTTTAGTAGTTGAATAGTATAGTTTGGATTTGATATATGCCATAGGGAATTTATGGAAAAAGAAATTTGAGTAATGAACGGATTTTGAAAACCCGAAGAAGGTTAAAGGGAATGAAGAAGAATTAATTGGAAATGGTCCAATTTTGACAGTAATGATCAACTGCTATGAATATTAATTGAAGCAATGGATGGATTACATTCATAAGAAATCGAAAATTAAGGAAAATGGGTAACGGTGAATGACATATTAGAAATACCCATCTTAATTTTGTAAGAAGTATTAGGACTTCAACACCATTTATGTCAGCTGATAATAAATGGCAGCTTCCAGCAAACTTTCCTTTTAGAGTTCTTGGGTTATAGTCGCTAGTTGTCTCCCTTAGTATGATGTGGTATAAAATATGTCCCTGCTTTTATCCCTTTGTTGAATTTATGAATGAGATTTAAACCACTTGATAAATATTTATGTGTTTGAAAGAAAAGTAAATAAGGAAATTTTCCGAGGACACTTAACTAGTGATAAACAATAGGTAAGACTGGAGGATAATAAGGAAATTAGGTTAGTAGCCTAATATGAATAAATGTTTCAATACCAAAACTTTAGAATTTTGGGAAAAATAAAATTTAGCTCACAGACTGTCACTATTCAAGGAAAAGATAAAATGAATAGGAATACGAATAGAATTTCCTATTGAATAAGAATAAAGAAGAAGTTGACTGAATTTTCCGTCAGAAGCAATGAAACCGCACTGTCTCCAACACAGCTTCGTGGAGTTGCGGTTAGCATCGTTAGTGATAAGGACCCTTAGTTTGCTAGCAAATTTTGGAGGAGTTTGCTGGTGGCTTTAGAAATTAGCTTTAGGAACTAGTTTTAGGAACTTCATTAAATCTTAACACTGCTTACCAATTGAAGACCAACAGGCAAACTGAAGGAATGGATGGAAACTTGGAGGATTTCTTGAGAGCTTGCATCTTGGACTTTGGAGGACATTAGGAGTAGCACTTACTCTTAGTAGAATTCGCGTATAATAACAGTCACCAATAAATGGTTGGTATGGCTCCCTTGAAGCAAATTTTGGGAGGTCATACAAATCGCTTAATTGTGGATGGGAAACTACCGATAAATTCTACTCGAACCAGATTTGAATTATGATATTTTAAAAAGTTAGAGTTGATTAGGTAGCATGTGAAGGACGTAAGATTTGGATAGTTGGAAAAGTTGGCATAAGATTTATTAGGCCTTTCCCAATATGGGGAAAAATAAGAATTGTAAGTTGGCTGGAGTCCATGATGTTTGTCACATTTTGTATTTGAGGAAATACCTTTACAGCACAAACATTGTAGTAGAGCCTAATCAATTGGGGGATTTAAAGATGGAGCCATTGACGTTCCATACTACTACAGGCATTGTGGAGCACAGAACTAGGAAGCTCCGTAATAAAGAAATTAGATTGGTCCGAGTACAATGGGGAGAAAATCCGGTGGAAGGCAAGATGACTTTTCATCCTAAGCCTTTCTCTAGTAAATTTTCTCTCCAAAATTAGGATTTTGGTTGCATTGTGGTTGCTAGATTGGATGGTAGGAGATGGTTGCTACACTTTTTCACCGTCACTTTACACTCATATAAAAGTTTTATGCATGTTTAGGTATTTGCATACATATTTGCATAGCACAATGACACACACACACGCTAAGATTGAGCTCATTTATAGTATTTCTGCAGTACATAATCATATTGCACTTTGGATTAAGTAGATGGTTGTGTAGATAACTTGGTTATATAAAGTGGATGTTATTTCGCATTATGTTGTTCGCCCCTTGAAAGATTTCAGGACGAAATCCTTTTTATGGGGATAAATAAGTAAATTAAGAGAAATTCAATTAACCGGGGTAAGGAAAAAATGTAAATTTTGCAAAAGTTGAAATTTGACCATAAAAGTTATTCAGTTACATTCATAGTAAAATTCTGATCTGTTTCCATATATAATATGCTAAAAACAGAGCTCAAATGAAGAAGCTATGAGCGTTTGAAGTTCTCAGATTTAAATTAATTTAGTTCAAATTCAAATGAGTATTTATTTTTAGATTTTGAATTTCAAAAATTAACTGCGATTAGACATGTGGTTAAGTAAACGTTAAGTTAAACAGTTAACGTTAAAAGTTAATTAGCGAATAAAATAATCAAACAACAGAAACAAATAAAACATTCCCGAAATAGTGGAGCGGTCGACCAGTGCGACCCAACCGGTCGACCCTTAGTGATCGACCGGTCTATGAGGGGCGGTCGATCGCTACAAATAGTGGTACCTAGGGTTTTTTGACGTTAAACATTCTAGATTTACCCATTTTTGACCTAGTTTAATCCTACGGTTCCGGTACGTTCCAACCACTATAAATAAGACCCTAGACCCCTCACTTTTATTTATATATATTTTGGAAACATCAGTGAAGCTCTGTCAGTTCATCTATTCTTAGATTCAGAAAACTCCATTAGGGTTTCAGGTAAGAATCCTATGTACTTATCTTTGTTTGTTATTTAATTTCTAAACCTCTTCTCCTCCAATCTTTCTGAATCAAATATATATACAAATCTCTTGGGACCTAAAGAAGATTATAATGGGCGTTGCAAATCCAAAGAGAAGCAAAGCTAAGAACCAACTGTGAATGAAAATCTTAGTTTTTCTATTTTAGTAGTTGATTAGTATAGTTTTGATTTGATATATGCCTTGGGGAGTTTTGGATTACGGAAACATCATATTAAAAATCCCCAAAATTCCCTCAAAGTGAGATAAGTTGGATTTAGATTCTATATACAAGTCTATTTATTGCAATTTTGGATATGAGTATTGAATCCTTGTTATGGATATTAGAATCTCTTGTTATGGATATTAGAATTTTGACATTTTTGATAGAATGGAAGAAAAAGAAAGACTTAAGTTATTATTGTTAAAAAGGAATTGATATTTAACGTTAGTTAGGACGTAATCTATGCACACATAGAATAATAAGTGTGTATTTATTTATACAGGAAAATAGCGTCAAGGACAAAATTTCTCAGCATTTTAGTCTCAAGGACCGGCCTTCAGTATTTTAGTGCGAAGGACAACTTTTGAATTTCAATTCGAAGGCAGGACAAGAAATTGGCGACCAGGACAAACACGCAAATGAGTCTGGAGCGGCGTTAAGGCATTGTCGGTGAGAGCAGTTGCTGTGATGGCGTCAAGGCATTTGTTATTTTTGAGTTTGTGATTTTTTTTGTATAACAATATAATTAAACTGTAATAAATTCACATTTTGAAGCAAACATTTTTTAATTATTATTTTGTTTTTTTGCATTTATATTGGTTTGATTGATAATGTATTGTTGTGTTGAGTTTAGTGAGGATCAGTTTTTAGGTATCATTTTTTTTTCTAAGTATCATTTTTTTAAAATAATGCAGTGTGAAATTTTTTTTCGTTTTGTTTGTTTGATTATATAAAAAATGAAGTTGTTACATAGCAAATATGATGATCATTGAGTTGAGTTAGTGTTTCGTTAGTATCAAATATTTAATGAATTTTGTTTGAGTATCAGTTTTATTATTAATCTGAGGATCAGTTTTTAGGTATCAGTTTTAGCGACAGTAAGTATCATTTTTGTAGAAAATGTTTTATTTTTTACCTAGAGACGAACCGCTGTTGTGCACACTACCTTGGTTGAATGAATTCATGCTTATGCTAGAGTGGAGCCACTCGATCTGGCTTGCATCGGAGAATGGAGATGCTTGAGTCAAAGTATCATTATATGAGATAACAATGCACTTTCATGAGCTTGATAGATGTTGATTATGGGCGGTCTATTTGTGCTTTAAATATGATGATGGATTGATTTTCTACAAGGATGATTATTATTATTGAAATACTTGTTCAAGAATGAACTGTAAACTTAGATCATGGTGATCAAATTTGATAAATTTGAGAACTTAGGAGATTATGGGTGGTTTATTTGAGTATTAGCTATTAGGTATTAGTTTTAGTTGTCGGCAGCAGCTTTTAGGTATCAGTTTTTACATAGCAGTTTTTAGGTATCAGTTTTTAGTTACTGGTAGCAGTTTTTAGGTACCATTTTTTAAGTTAAGAGTTATCGGTAGTAGGTGATGGCGGCGGGTGGTGTTGTGGCCGGTGCCGAGGCTGGTGCTACAGGTGATGGCGGTGGGTGGTGGTGCAACGAGCGGTGGTTGATAATTTTGGGTGTTTGTCCTTATGACTAATTTTGGGAGAATGTTTGTCCTTATCATTAATTTTGGAAGAATGTTTGTCCTTGTGACTAAAATATTGAGGCTGTGTACTTGAGGCTAAAAAAATACAAATTTTTGTCCTTTATACAAAAAACCCCTTATTTATATATCAATTAGTGTAATAAACAAATAATTATAACGTAATATTGCGTAGTTAATTAAGTAATTATTGTCATTAAATACCCTTAAGAAAGTAATTAATATTTTAAGGCATAATAAGGAAGATTCCTTTTAAGACCTTAATTATGGAATGGTGAGGTGAGTATTATGTATATATATAGTATTTAAATTATGGCTAAGTCATAGAGATGCGAGGTCAGTCAAAAGGAACACAAAAGTCTGCCCAGCTAATCTGGCTACCAGCAATATGACTTTAGGGCTGATGTGAGACATCTCCAATGATAAATATTTGTGATGACGCGAGGTTAGTCCCAAATTCTGTAGGGTAAATCTGCCTAGCTAATCTTGCATAAGTTCCTACGAATAGTCGGAATAATGTGAGAAGTCATTATAAGTATGGGTCATAATACGAAGGGACTGCTTTGGGGTCTTGAGGTATTAAGTGGTCATTTAAGGGCCTGCCTCTTTTCCTCAAATTAAGTAGTAAATGGTCAAGGGGTTAGTCATTAGGCATGTTAGGTGGTATCTCGATAGGGGTCTGCTTCGGGATAAGGTATTAAGTGACTGATTGGGTCCGTCTTTCCATAAAGAAGTATTAAGTGGCTCGAGAGATTCCATGCGATGCAATTTAGATAGTTACCATTAAGGAGTCTGCCTTAGGAATAAGTATTAAATGATGGGGTCTGCTTCAATTGAGGTCTTAAATGGTCAGAGTCTGCCTATTTTCCAATAAAAAGGTATTGAGTGGCTTGGGTATTATCCCTCGCATTGTTAGAAATTTATGACGTGGGATATGGGTTATGGAATTTAGAAACCTGCACCGAGAGTGGAAGGTGTTAAGTGGTTGATCGAGGACCTACCTCTTTTCCTTTATAAAGTATTAAATGGTTTAATTACGTAAGACATGTTCTTATTTGAATTGAATTGCCCAAGTACTGAAATAGTAAGGCTCAAGATTTCTATTCACCAAACACTTGTTGTTCTGACTCCCCCCTCATTACAACACAGGTTAGAGAAGGGGTTGGTGATGCTTGAAGATGGCGAGAGTGAAGCTTGTGGCAGTTATAATCTATTTTTGTGTTATTTTCTATTATACCCATGAAATGTATTTTTGAAAAAAATGTTGTAACGGTTGACATTATGTAATGTTTTATGAAATTTGAAATGATTTGAAATAAATGGGTACTATTATTTTTATTATATTTTATTCCTTTCACTGTGAGTTCTGAAAGAATAGATAGGTAGCTCTATTTTTTTAATTTTACCAACCAACAGCCAGCTTTAGAATAGGTCCAAGTTTCGATAGGCCTTTTCTAGGTCGGAATTTAGGCATGTTCTGGAGAGGGTTGTTACAGATTCCTTGGCAAAAATGGTGGTAGAGCTAGAGGCACAGTTGGAAAAGGAGAAAAAGGAGAAGGATGAAGCCTTACAATAGCTCAGGGCTACTGTGATAAGATGCTTGACGCTCGCAAAGAGAGAGAGAGTGCATTGATCAAAGCTAAAAATGTAGATGAGTTGGTTGCGGCTGTAGAGAAATGGGTCTAAGACAGATTCATTCCACTCATCACCAAATATAATGCTAACGTACTTAAGTTCAGAGATTTAATATGGCTTGGAAAAGATTATCCTCATGCTCTAGCGTTGGCTGGGAGCTGATCTTTGGGGAAGAGGAACAAGACTTGGAAGGAGGTGAGGTAAATCTAGCGGAGCTAAAGTGTGAGATTTTGAGTCCAGATGGAATTGAAGTGATTAGAGCAAGTGAGCTTATCTTACATCCGGAGCTGGCTACCACGATTCATAAAGATCAAGCCGAAGGTTCCTGCACTACACCTTAGGATCCCACTACATGCCTCATTTCTGGGCCTCCAACTACATCTATTACTCCGTCTGTCCCTTCTTACAATCCGGATGCATCGCAAATGCATAAAACGGGCATGCTATCTCTTATCCCAAAGGGGAACTCAGATGGCACGCCCGGCCGCATAGAGCCTCGGTCTGGTGGAGGTATATCACTGACCCCACCCATATTTATGAGAGCTCACATGACACCGGTTGATGTAGATAATCTCTCCTTTCATCTTTCTCAAATTTCAGGTCAACCTGCAATCACTAATCTCCCTAAGGAAAGCTCCCAACCAGGTCAACAAGCAACAACGACTAAGTCAACAGTCGTAACTATTTCTAAAATGACTCCAAGCATTTCGGTTGGTGACACTCTAGGTCCGAGCGTGCAAATAATTCATGCTTTGGAAGAGGAGACGACTAATGAGTTCCCCGGAGCCCAGGCTGAGAAGGATGTTGTTATAACCGAGATTTTGGACCTTTTATTAGGGCCCAACATAGAAGAGTTGTTAAAAGAACAGGTTTTAGTGGCCAGTAAGATTAAGAAAGAGCCAGTTGACTTCTTCTCTCCTTCTTTATCCATTACCTTGCTTGGTGAGACCATTTTCACGCCGGTCTCTTTACCTATGTTTGAAAGTACTCAAAGTGCGCCTGCCGTTTCATTGCATGGCACACCTCCAAAAGGCAAAGGAAGTGAGGGGAGAAGTAGAAAGAAACCCGATGATCCTACTGGGCCATCCTCTAGGGATGGGAAGAAGCCAAAGAAACAAAATCACAAGAAGTGAATGTTTGCTTGTTTTTGTGTTTAGAAGTAGGACCTTGCATTTTGCTTCAAACCGGCTTTGTGCGGATTCAGCCCCGCTTTTGCTTTCAGTTTGGATGTTAATAAAACTTGTACTTTTCTCCTAAGTCTTATTTTGAAAGTGAGTTATAAAGACTTTTATATTTTGTTCAAGTATTGTGTGAATTTGCTTAAGTTATGAAGAACGCGCTTTGCTTTCAATGTGTTAGCAATCCATCCCTCGTCATAATCGTTATTGGACTAAGTTGTTAGCCTGTTCTGTTGTTTTCCGGCCTAGTCTTGTTTGACTAGATATGAGAATCGATGTCATGTTGTTTTGGTAAGTGAAATACGATCATTATAGTGCCTGACTACGGGTGCCCATAGTGACCGTGTCTGATTCTAAAATTTGGTCGAATTCCGATCAGCACATAAGATGGTTTAGACATCTTCTTAGAGGAAATTTTGAATGCACTTGCACTTGAATCCAAGCATTGATCGACGTAACTCGCCTTTAGTGGCTAATTTGGCATCCTTCTTCGGGCATGTTTTGACCATGCTAACTCCAGGCACTGGTTAGAGCTAACCACTTAAGACAATGGTTTGGACATCCCTATCTAGGATGTTTACATGCAATTGCGCCTAGGTCCGGGCACCGACTGATGTTTGTAGGTTAGAACTCGCCTATCTCTGGGTGCAGACCATTTGTCTTACCTACTCCGAGCAAGGTATAGATTCTCCGCTAGACTCTGGGTGCGAGCTGTAGAGGTGAGCTGTCTCGTTTAGCCTTTTGAATGTTTATACTCCCGCCCCAAGTCGTGGGTTGAGGGAGTTGTCTGGCATCTATCTCAAAGGATGCCAAATATGGTTTTACGTCAAGGGTCCGATCATGGACCATAGAAGTTCGGTTGGCACCTATCTTTGGGTGCCTACACACCTACATTGTGCACCTGCAAGTTCACTCATATTTATCACATTTTCCAACATTATAGATATGCAAAGATAGAGTCACAAATTCGGGAAGTCATTTCGCTTTATAAAACATGGAAAATGAGATATTCTCTCTTCTTATGTCTAACTTGACTAAATATTCACAAATTCAAATTTCAAGTGAAATAGCATCGTAAATGCTTGCTATTCTAAGCTCTGGGAAGTGAGACCCCCTCCATAGTTACTAACTTGAATGTTCATCTCCAAGCTTGTGTTCAATTACGTATAGACCTTCCCAGCTCGGACCCATATTCTAGGGGCCTGGGAAGATTCATTTGAGAACTAGGTCACTAATCTCAAATGCCGGCTCCTAACCTTGGTGTTGTAGTACCGAGCAACCTGTTTTCGATGTGCAGCTACTCTCAGATCAGCTTCAACACGCTTCTCATCGACCATGTTGCGAGACTCTTGTAGGAGCTCCTTGTTCGTTTTGGGGTCGTAATGAGTCACTATATGAGAAGGTACTTTGAGTTCAATAGAAATCATAGCCTCTGATCCATAGGCTAGGGTGGAAGGAGAGTGGCCAGACATGGACTTATGAGACGCTCTATAAGCCCAAAGTGCTAATGGTAATTCATCCACCCACCTGCCCTTGGTTTTCTCTAATCATTTCTTGAGAAGTGACTTGATAATTTTGTTCATAGCTTCTACTTGTCCATTCACTTGGGGATGTGCCACCGCTACGAATCTCTTATCAATGCGATGCCATCGACAGAAATTCTTGAACTCAATGCTATCAAATTGGCCTATTGTCAGAGATAATTGTTTTTGGAACCCTAAAGTGGTAGATGATATTCCTGACTATGAAGTTGATCACCTTTTTGGTAGTGATCGTGGCAAGTGGCTCTACTTCAACCCACTTCATAAAATAGTCAATAGTGACAATAGCGTACTTCACACCACCTTTAGACATCGACAAGATGCCGATGATATCGATGCCCCAAATAGCAAATGGCCAGAGGTTGACCATCTGCTTAATCTCCAGTGGTGGGGCTTTAAGAATTTTATGAACTTCTGGCACTTGTCATACTTCCTAGTGTAATCAGCCGCATCTCGGTTGATGGTTAGCCAGAAATACCCACAACAAAGAATTTTCTTTGCTAAGGTTTGCCCCCGGTGTGATTACCATAAGCCCCCTCATGAACCTCCCTGAGGTCTTGCTTAGCATCATCATTAGTGACACATCGAAGTAGGGGAATTGAGAATCCCTTCATGTATAGTATTCCTTCCTGAATAATGTATCTTGAAGCTTGATGAAGGAGCCATCATCATTCGTTCTTTTTATCGGAAAGTTTCCCTTCTGTAAGTAACTCTCGATCGGAGTCATCCATGACTCCTTTTTATACTCAACCTCCAAGATCCAACCAACATCCATTCGGTCGATGCTCGAAGTCAATAATATTTCCACCAGAACCAAGCCCATGAGCTGCGCATCTCCAAAACTAGCCAACTTAGTCCATGAGTCGTCCCTCGCATTTTCCTCTCTGGGAATATGCGTTATGGTGTAATATTCAGTATCACTAGGCAGCTCAAGGGCTTAGTTTAGATAAGGTGCTAGCCTCGCTCCTTTTGCCTGAAACTCTTTCCTCACTTGGCATACCACTAGTTGGAAGTTACAAAAGACATGCAAAGTTTTAACTCCCAACTCCTTGGCAATCTTGAGTCCCACGATCAAGGCCTCATACTTCGCTTCATTGTTCTTTACGGGAAAGTCGAGTTACATAGAATAACAAACCGAACGTTCTTCAGGAGTTACTAGTACAACTCCAACACCAAAATAACGTTCGTTAGATGCACCATCCGTGTATATCTTCCACCTGGCATTCTGCTCTCCACTGCTCTTTGGAGTGTCATCTCACACAGTATATTCAGTAATGAAATCTGCCAAAACTTGACCCTAGACCGCTCTCTGGGGATAATAGGTTATGTCATATTGGCTTAATTCGACGTTCCATTTTAACCGCCTTCTAGAAGTCTCAGGTCGTTGTAGGACCTGTCTCAAAGGCCGGTCGGTTAGTACTTTGATTGGATGAGCCTAAAAGTAGGGGTAGAACTTCCTCGAAGCAATCAACAGGTAGCATGTTAGCTTCTCCAGCTTTCGATAGTTTCGTTTTGCTCTTTTAACGGCTTGTTGATGCAGTACACCAGCCTCTAGATTCGGGAGTCCTCATGCACGAGTGCGGCGCACAAAGCATGCATCGACAGTGCTAAATAAATAAACAACCCCTCATCCTCCAACGGTTTTGAAAGAATAGGAGGTCTCTCTAAATGATCCGCCAGAGCCTGGAATGCATCTATAAATTCTTGCGTCCAAGCGAAATTCCACTTCCCTTTCTTGATCACTTTGAAGAAATGGATGCATTTGCCGATGGCTTTGGAGATGAACTAACTCAGGGCGGCTACCTTCCCATTCAAACTCTGGACCTCTTTGATCATTTCTAAGGGGCTTTGATGTTCCTCGGTGCCTCAATCTTATCCAAATTGGCTTTGATTCCATAGGAATTCACGATGAAGTCTAAGAATTTCCCTAATGCAACGCTGAATGAGCATTTCAAAGGGTTAACCTTCATCCCATACTTTCGGAGAATGCTGAACATCTCTGTCAAGTCATCGATGTGGTTCCTCGATTTCCATGACTTCATAGGCATATCATCTATGTAGACCTCCATCGAGCGCCCTATCCAATCTTTAAACATCTTGTTCACCAACCTCTGGCAAGTTGCTCCAGCATTCTTCAATCCAAAGGGCATGACTAGATAGCAATACAATCCTAGGTTGGTAATAAAGCTGGTGTGTTCCTGGTCTGGGATGTGCATCAGAGTCTGATAGTATCTAAAGTACGCATCCATAAATGAAAGCAATTGATGCCCAAACGTCGAGTCCACCAGCTGATCAATCTTCGGGAGTGGGAAGTTATCCTTCGGGCATGACTTATTCTAGTTGGAATAGTCGATGCATGTCCTCCACTTCCCGTTAACTTTTTTCACCAAAACTAGATTGGATACCAACTCCGGGTATAAGGCATCATGGATGAAGCCATTGTCTTTCAACTTCTCTACCTCTTCTTTGAGAGAAGTGGATCTGTAACGACCTGCCTTTTCGCCCCTCAAAAATCGACACTAATACATCCTCGGTATTCACATGTCGCAAAACCAAGTGCCGGAAGGATGGATAGTAAAGGGTAAAAAGAAAATACAAACAGAACAGAATCTTACATAAATGGAGTAACATATATTATTTTAATATATATGATCTTTACAGCGGAAATTTTAAATACATTTATCAGAGTCTATCTTATAAATCAGCCTGGACAGTTATAAATCTTTGTCCTTATAAATGCTGAATACAATTAGTAAACTAATGCAGTGGAAATGGAAATGGAGAACTATCTACAGGAACATCTTCAGATCCAGACTTCAAGCTCCATCATAATGCTCCAAGTTAAACCTGCCTACTTGGCTGTCCAAAAAATAGGGCATCCAGAGTTTAAGAGAAAAGAAAATAAACTCCGGGTTAGTCATGGGTTTTTACCTTATGATAACCAAAACATTTCCTACGCAAAATCAGGGATATTATCCTTAATGGCATTCTTTGAAAATCCTTTCAAATAAGATATTAATCATAGCTGGAATTGTTACATTTGTTAAATTCGATAGCATAATAGGTTTGCAACTAAAACCGTAAAGGCTCGTATTGGAGAATGGATTCCATACAATGACAAGGTCAGGGACTACTTTCTGCCAGTACATCTCTAGAAAAATGCACCGAGGCACCAACAAATGGTCCTCTACCAACACAGAACCAGCCTATCCTTACCGTAAATAGTACCAAATATGACATCACCCTGCTTGTTCTCAACCTATCCGAGAGCTCTTATAGCATACGCACATACATGATATATAGAGGGTAATCTAGAATAGTGATGACCATATCCTAATAGGTGCGACCCACATAGCCCTGCCGCATCTACCTGTTCTTGTCATTCCTGGGCGATGAGGCTCAAGGTAACGATTACCTCTCTCATAGCATACATTTCACTTGAATGCCACATTGCCAATTCCATCACACACTATTGATTTCCACAAATGTGCAACCTTTGAGCTCGTATGTCTAAGAGAAGGGTGTTAAGTGTAAGAGAGGTTACTTCCTACACCAAACAGATGTACATTTGTAGAGATTAATATACGTGTATTTTAGAAATGCAGTGTCAGACATTCGTCCATACAAGTTGTTCGGGAATAGGACAAAACCGAAGGCACTCTCCAACTACATCCTGTTGGGAATCACCCCTAGGATTAGTAGCGAGTAGTCCTTGCATCGAAGATTTTCATAACAGAGCACTACTACCACTATATATGTTAGCACCAAAATTGATCACTAACACCCTAGAATAGATTTGTGTAGAGAGACTAATGAAGATAGTAAATTAAAACAGAGGAATATCACGGTAGAATGCCAAAAACAACAACAGAAACAAGAACACCAGAATTATAGTGGTTCGGCGTAACTGCCTACGTCCACTTTGAATGTAATCCTTATTGCTTTTCCAAATACTTGAATACAGATACAATCCGTAAACAAACGGTTTGAATACAAGTTTTAGTAGAAAGGAAGTGAGTTCAGAAAATGGCAGAGTCTCTCTGGAGTTCTCCAAAATAAAAGGTCCCTCAAATTGGACCCCTGCCTCTCTATTTATAGACGAAAATAGGCTAGTTGCCATGTCCAGGCCCATGACTAAGATGGTTCGGCCCATAGCTAAGTAGTTAGGTGGACCAAACCAAGCACCCCGATCCACCATGACCAATCCCCTTTTGCTAATTTGGGATCCTCTGAACGTCGACTCAGAGTAGCTCCCGTGTATGCTCGAAGTAATCTAGACCACGACCTAAAGTAATTCATGCTCATGCTCGTCTCGATCCATTCTTGAAACCAAGTCAAGCAAACCATCCCATGCGACCGAACCACCAAGCCTGAACCATATCTGACCGAACCACTAGGGTCGATACCATCACAGCCATTGATCATTACCAATCCACCTATGCCAATTCTCCTTGGCCGAACCATCTTGACTGACCCACCAAGGCCGATCCACCTAGGCCGATCCACCTAGGCCGACCCAATATGTCCGACCCACCTCTACCTATCTTCCTCGAACAAACAACACATGCCGATCCACCAAGGTCAAACCACCATGGCCAAACCACATCTGACCGAACCACCATGGCCGATCCCAATATGATATTTTGTCTTGGCCATCCTACCTCAACCGATCCACCATCTAATCCCGAACCACTATGACCAAACTCCAACACCGACCCACACCCAACTCTGATACCTCACAACATGCCGACCCAGTGCCAGATATGTCGAACCATCTTCACAGGCCGACCCAATCAAGTTATACCGATTCTTATACTTCCAATCCTTTCTTGGCTTAAGTCCCATCTAGGTCCAACCATGGCCTCTGCAACTACTGCCTTGTAGCTGGGACAAGTAGCCGGGTAACATTTCCCCCAAAAAATGCATTTTGTGAACCAACATGACGCGCTTTGAATCAGTGACTACTAATCCTAGAGGTGATTCACAAACAGGATGTAGTAGGAGAAGTGCATTCGGTTTCCTTCAGGTCCAGAACGTACTTGTTTGGACGAATGTCTGACATTGCATTTTAAAATGACATTGATTGATCTTTATAAACATATCATCTGTTTGGTAGCGGAGAAGGCAACTTCTCTTAGCTTTACACCTTTTCCTAAGACGCACGAGCTTAGGAGTTATACATTTGTAGAAATATGTTGTGTGGTTATGGAATAGCAATGTTGCATTCAAAGAGGAAAGATGATGTGCTATATGAAAGGTAATCGTTACCTCAGGCCTCACACCTGGAAATGACCAATACAAGGTAGTTGCGGCCAGGCTATGTGGTTCGCAACCATTACGATATGATCATCCCCTTCTAGATATATTTATTCTCGCTATGACGTCGGGTATTCAATTAATGTGGTGTATGCATAGAGAGCTCTCGGATAGGTCAGTAACGACCGGGGTGGTGACATATTCGGTACTATCTAGGAAGAGGTAGGCCGGTCTTGTGTTGGTAGAGGACCATCAGTTGGGCCTCGGTACATTCCTCTAGAGATGTACTGCCGGAAGGTAGTTCCTTCACCTGGTTATTTGTATGGAAATCCATTCTCCAATAAGTGCTTGCCATTTTGTTTGCAGAACCCACTTTGTGGCTAATATGCTGGAATTTAATCAATGAAACAATTTTGGCTATGATTAATAAGTTTACTTGCAAATGTTTTCAAATGAAAGTCATTAAATATAATATCAAATGTTCATTTTTGCGTAGCAAATGTTTGGTTATTTTGAGGGAAAAACTCGTTCCATGTTTATGTGCGGCGTGGTCTTATGAGATACCTTGTTGTTTTCAAAATGCGTATTTTTGAGTTCTCACATCATTCCCATGACCGATCCGAAGTTTATTTTCCTTTCCCTTAAACTCTAGGTGCCTTAATTTTTCTCGGGCAGCCTAGTAGTCAAGTTTAGTTTAGGAGAAATCTGGATGGAGCTCGAAGCATGGAGTTAGAAGATTTTTTTGAAGATTGTTATCTATTTCCACCACACTCCTGTGCTATATTCCGCATTTGTAAGTACAGAAATTTATAACTGTCAATGTTTAACTCAAACAAATGTATTTAAATTTCTGGTGTAAAGTTTATGTTTAAATAATATATGTTATTCCATTCGTGTAAGATTCTATGCTGTCTTTATTTTCTTTCTTACCCTTGAGAATCCGCCTCTCCGGCACTTGGATTTGTGGCACGTGAATACCAAGGATGTATTTATGTCGATTTCCGAGAGTCGAAGAAACAAGTCCTCAGACTAATGGACTTGGAAGTATTGGGTGGTTGATAAGGATTTATCGGTATTTTGTACCTTGATAATGGGTAGGTAAGTAATCATGTGTGCAATGAAAGGTTAGATTAGAATTGCTAACCTTAATAGACATAACAATTAAATGGAAACTAATCGATATAAATTTATGTTATGGATAGTTTATAGATTTTCCAGTCACCAAAACGTTGTTGTGACCCCTCCTGATTACAACCCACAAGATAGATTTAGAGGAATAGGTCACTGGAGCTGGATGTGTTTAGTTGTTGGAGAATTCTTCTTTTCTCTCATGCTCGATGCTGATGTGACAATCTGTTATCCAAGGAATACCGTTAATTTTAAGGTTGTAGTCATAATTAGTATTCTTATCATATTATTGTTTCCGTTGTGAGTTTAGATTTCTATCAATCTCTGATAATGCTCGTGCTTATTTGGAGGTACCAAATCCAACGATCTGCGCTTTAATGGACTTGGGTTTCGATTTTTGTTGGAATTCTGACCTATTAAGGTACGGGTTGTTACAACTAGCTAAAGCAACATGTGAACATTAATATTAGAATTGTTTGATATCAATATTAATCACTGACTGAATTCGCACCTCTAAGTCTCCCAACCACACTTGTGAATTCTTCGAAAAATCTCATGATTTAGTTAGTTTATAAAATATTATAAAATAATTAAATAATTTAATATTTAATAAATAATCATTACTGAATTATTTTATGTTTTTAGATGTTGATAGTAATTATTTGGATGTTTATATAAAAGTCACATATGCACGTATGGATATATGACATCGGTTTGTATTTATATGGACTTTAAATACAGTTCATTACTTAACGAGATTTTTGGAAAATTAGTCTATGCCATGGGACTTATTGTTCGACCATGCAAGGAAGTGAGAAGGATTGGCTTGATTGAAAATTGATTAGAATTAAAATGGGAAGGTTTTTCAAAGAAAGAATAAGAAAAGTTTCGATTCTTCCTTTTAAATAGGTTCCTCCCATTTATTTCCTCACTCGATTTTCTTTTCCTCCTTCATCCCTCAACCATGGCCGAAAAAGTTTCCCCTATTTTCTGAAAAATATCAGCTCCAAAACAAATCAAAACATTAAATAAATATAAAGGCTACATGGTTCATCCTTCTCCTGCTAAGTTGGGTTCATTTAAGGATCTAAGAAGGGATTTCAAAATCAAACTGTCTTCTATTGGCTAGATCTGTAAGGCATTTTCTTTAATTGTTTTCTTAAATGTACTATACCTATCACAATTTTATATTTATATATTATTGCCTTAGCTTGATATAAAATGAGTAATACAATTCAAACAACTTGTTAAATGACTTGATCTATTTTAACTTGATAATTTAAAACTAAAATTAATATATGCATAAAACAAATTTTTGGTTTACGAATCTATGTTTTAAAATTAGCTACAATAATATTCATATTATATAATTTAATGAATTAAATGTTTCTGTTTGAATTTTTAATCAATCCTCAAATATAGAGGTTGTTGTTTGATTTGATGTATGCAATTTTGATTTTACAATATTTTAATTGTTTAAATTTTTTTTTGACTGAAACTTATGTGAATGTATGTGTGTGTATTTGCAAATACATCAAAAAGGTTTAATGTAATATGGATGTTAGTTTTTGAATCAATTTGAAATCATTTTTGCTTAATTATATATGTGTGTGTGTGAGTATGTATGTAAATATTTATATTTATATTTTATATTGTTAAGGCATATACTTTGGAAACAATTTTTTCATAAATTTATCTATTGTTGAAAAATTTAAACTTGAGGCAATATATATATATATATATATATATATATGTATGTATGTATGTATAGCAAATATATACATGGTAGATATATATCCCAATATCTACACATGTATATATTGTCCGTGTTATTATTTATTGCTTTTATCATTTTAAAAATATTGTTGTAACATATCATCCCTTGTATATTGATTAGGTGTGGTATCAATCACATGTTTACAAAAAAGGAAAGTGGAATCATTCAATGATGCCCCTTTTATCTTTTATTTTGGATCTTGAAGTGATTATATCTGGATCTAATTTCATGTTTGTTATCATCCTTAAACACTGAACAATTACGCACACTATATGATTCACATGTTTGTAACACCTTTGAAAATAAGAATATATTTTATGTATTAATACCTTTCCAAATTTCACATTTAATTAACATAGATTTAATTAATTAAGAATAAGACAATGTTTATAAATATGATTTTATAGATTGGATATAGTGTAACCTAATAGACTTCATAGGCCCACTATACTCCAAATAAGGAATATTTTTGAAATCTACACATTTCACCTACTATAGATCATACTAATATCTAATAGTGTATAGATCGGATGTGGCTTATGCGCTAGGATACGTAAGACAATATTGGTCTAATCCTGGAGAAAAACATTGGGCAGCAGTGAAGTGTATTCTTAAGTATTTAATAAATACTAAAGACTTATTCCTTATATATGGGAATGAGGACCTTCTTATAAAGATATACATATTCCAGCTTTCAAAGTAATATTGATGACAGTAAACTAGTGTCTGGTTATGTATTCACATTGAATGGTAGAGTGGTTAGTTAAAAAAGATCCAAACTGGAAACAATAGTTGATTCAACAATGAAGGTCGAGTACATTTGTAACGACCCACTTTTCCGTACAGTTTAAGCTGATAATAAACCACACATGTCCAACCCAAATTGAACAAAAAGGCGGATAGTTAGGGAAAAGATATAAGACAAGAAGAAACTAAACAACACAGAATCTTACAGCGGAACGAATGATCTATAATATATATAGCAAATGTTTACACTAAAACAAAACTGTAATATATGTATATACAAACATCAATCAGTATGCTAACATATTTCAGCCTAGACAGTTATAACAACCTGTCCTCACAATTGCTGATAAATACAACCATGAATGCAACGGAAAAATAACCATGTACGTGAATACGTCTCTGGGCCCCAACTTTCCTCCTAAAGCTCCAAACGTCCAGCTAAACATGGAAATACTCTCGGTCTGACCCGAGCATTATAGGAAAACAACGCCCGGGTTAGTCTGATAAAACAAGCGTGAGAAACACAATCAAATGGAATCATAAAGTTTAAATAAACCTTTTGAAAATAAAGGTATTTTGTAAGACCACGCCGCACATAAACACGGACGGGTTTTTACCTTACGATAACCAAAACCTTTATATCAAAAAATCCAGTGATATTATAATAATGTCTAAGGGTGAAAATAATAATAATCAAGTAGTTGTGATCCTCGTGAGTGTACATCACAACAATACTAGGTATATAATCGAAAATCGATAAGGCGCGTTCGCTAATTGTGTAGGATTTCCATGGAGGGGCCCCCAGTACTTCGAGGAACGGTCCTCCTGCAAATGGATCAGAGATATCCTTCCGAATCAGCATACATCCCTAGTGATGTACCATAGGAAAAACATAGTTGGTCTCGCTAAGACAGAGTGCATCGCCCCATGCATGCATAACAACTATAAGTGACATCTATAAGGAGCCGACTACACCCTATGGGTTTTCCAACCCTACGAGTCATGCCTCCTATCTCTGGTTTTAGTCATTTTCACTGATGAGGCTACGTCCGGCATTCCAGCTCACGCATCGCCATCCAAATAGATCATGGAATTCCACATGGATTCCAATACCACAATGGGTCTTAGAATCACACATGGATTCACATATCTCAATTAGATCTTGGAATCACACACGGGTTCCCATACCCCAATGGGTCTCGGAATCACGCATAGACCCCAACATCTTACTATATCATGAATCTCCTCCATAGAACTATATATGATATTTGGAGTGGTTACGGGTTTGAGTCATCTCTCACGAGTACACTCTTCCGTTTCCCGAGTGCTCCACAAAACCAAACGCCGATTTCCAAAATGCTCAATACCGGTTCTTTAGGAAATAATCAGACAATACATAAGAGCGGGGATCACCCCCTAACCGTTTAAGTGGACGGATCTCCTTATTATTTGTCTTAGAAGAACAAAACGAGTTTATACGTACAGTATAGCACCACCGATGGTAATTGTACCATATAATCCCTGTGTTTCCCCTAGATATTTCCAGAGTTAAATATCCTTCGGTGTTAAATAGGGAATATTTCCCTACCACCAAATTAAGAAGGATTACATATTTAGGCCAAGATTTGACAGTCGATTATTTAACTATCAAATGAATAAACATTCAAAACAAAGATTACTTTTCCCATGAAAATTACTAAGCCTCTTAAATTAATCTTTCATTAATTTAAAATCACATTTAAAATACTTGGAAATCAATTCCATATACTTATCTCAACATGATAAGTATATTCACAAACCATTATATTTTCGATACTTAGAAAATATAACCATATACTTATCTCAATGGTATAAGTATATACACAAACCATTTATCTTTCAAAACTTAGAAACTTGGAAACTTTTTCATATGCTTATACAATGATATAAGTAGATTCACCAAACACTTAGAAAGATTTTCTATTTTGAAATCATATTTAAATGATCAGACCCAAATGTCATTTAAAACGGAGAAACCCAAAACACTAATCCGTTCCATAAATCTCTTTTATTTTATAAATAAATATCTCCTTTATAAATTTTCAAATCTATTTATAAAATATTCTTTACGAATCCCAAAACCATTTATAAAACTTCTCCTCTCAGATCTTTAAAACTCACTTATAATCCTTTTATAGATATCCAGAACCATTTGTAAAACTCTTCCTATATTTAAACAAACTTATTTAATAAACTCCTTGAGTTATTAAGGTTCCCTTAATAACCCATATATTATTTGAAATAAAATTAAAAAAACTTTAAATAATAAGTTATTTTTTAAACATCCTTCTATTTTCTTCAAATTAGACCTCATTTAAAATACTATCTTTAAAATCTCATTAATGATATATTAAATAAATATTTAAACACTATTATTGTATTAATAAGTTAACTTCAAAACAATATTAATATAATAATTAATTAACTTTAAACGTTATTAAAGCAGTAATTAAATAACCTTAAACTAATATTAATATAAAAATTAATTATTCTTTAAATATAATTAAACAACTTAAATCAATATAATTAATTAACTTTAATTAAAAATTAAAGTATAGATAATCAGTTTTAAATAATTAATTAAAATATAATTAAAACATTTTTAAACCATAATTAAATAACTTTTAAATAGTAATTAAACATTCTTAAATAACATTAAGAAATAACTTTTAAGAATCATATTAATAAAATAATTAACTTTAAATCATTATTAAAAAATTATAAATTATTTTTGAAACATTATTATTAATAAGTTATTACCTTTTTAAATCTTATTACTAAATAATAATTATCTTTAAACTTTATAATAAAAATAATTATCTTTAAAATAACTTTGAACTCAATAGTTGGTTGTTCTAATTTGAAGGAGGCTTAACGATCACCATGGTACTTAAACAAGCTACCATATTATTCAATTTAACTTTTCAAGTTAATAACAAATATTTACATATTCTATGACTATGAAAATAAATCCAACACTTAACCATCATTGGTTAATATATCACATATTCCAAGTGGCAAATTAATTAACGACAAGTAATCAAATGTCCAAATCTTTAAAATATCAGAATGGGGATTTATTCTGCTAATAAAATGTCAAATTATTCTAATTAGCGAAACGGTGTTTTATTCCACTAAATAAATGTCCAATTGTCATATTCAATCCAGTTTAACTCAACAATAATTTATTTGGCCAAATAAACATCAATATTTACGGTATATAAATTTAAATGACGTTATTAATTAAACAACATAATTTAAATACAGTCCGTCTAAATATGTCATAAATTTTTACATGTCCAAAGCTATCAACAAGTTACACTAAAATGTAATACTCGTTCATATGAACCCAATGCAAAAATCCACATGTTAATCCGATTTAAAACGATATTCGAAGTTAATATGTTAATATATATATAATTAAAACAAACAATATATATTAAACACTCACCTAAATGCTAACGGGCCAAGCCCATCAAGACATGCCCAGACTAGCTCCAAATTCGAATAGAGCCTTCTACCTTCATCCCCTAAAATCAACTCTTCCACACAGTACATGCTTTTGTGCATGCGTGCACCACGCAGTGCACGCCTCGCCTCGTCGTCGATCACTCATCCAAGGTCGCCCACCTATAGCACTTCGCCTCCCTGACTTAATGGCACCACCGCCTCACCTTCCTGCCCCCTGCATCAAAACATGACCCGACCCCTCACATCTACCGGCGAAAAAAAGTCACGACACTTATCATCACCAAATTACACCAAAAGCTCCCCATTCGAAGCTCTCTCCTCCACAATCAAGACGCCATACTCCAATTTGGTCATCTTTGCCTAAATCAGAAGCTAACCCCAACCCTAATTTCCAACATCATCAAATATCGCCATGGAAAGCTGCTGAAACTTCCTTAAAAATACTACAACACCGTACGATCCCAACGGTACAAATGGCGATGATCAATTCGACTTGGATTGAGAGAAAACAATTTTTGAAGTTTTGAACATATTTTTCCTCCTTGCTGATTTATGGCGATAACTCGATCGATACTCAATGAAATCAAGCGCAATCAATTTAAAAAAAAACTAGATTCGACGACAAGCAACTTTGTAGTTGAGAATTTTGGCTAATTTCGAGTGGTTAAGGAGATACGGATTTTAGAATGAGGGAAATTCAATTTTTTTCCTTACTGGAAGCAAGGAATAAGGAAAACAAAATGGAGAAGAGGAAAATGGAGTGTGTATGCATATCTATGTACATGATCATCTTGACAAGGAGGCAAAATGGTTGCTGATGGAGGAAGACGAGGGTGGACAGTGGTGGCTGAGGAGATAAAATGGTTGCTGGAGGAAAAATGGTGCCTGCTGTGTACAATTGTTTACACTGTCAGGAAAAAGAAAGGCTGAGGAAAAAATAGCAGTGTACTTCATATATGTGTGTAAATTTTTAAATAACTCCGGTACTCTGCCATACCATATCGCATCCGTGTACAAGTCACAAATGACAGAAAACAAAAGATGATCACGTATAACGATTTTACACGATCATAAAGCAATAATAAAATAGACAAGTTACTAAATTCTGTGAAGTTTCAAAATACCAGCGTTTGCCGTAAAATACGTAAGACGGAAAATTTACTTATTTTCCAAGTTAAAAATTATGGAAAAATTCTAAAAATTAAATTAAAATACGTCATTGGAAATCAAGTCTCGGTTCGAAATAGATAATTTATCATAATTTAAATTCAAATTCGAATATTTAAATAAATTAAATATTCAAATTTGAAATCCCAAAATATGGGTTGTTACACGCTCCCCCCCTTAAAAAGAATTTCGTCCTCGACATTTCAGCACAAGAACACTCAATATCATTCATAATCCCACATGATGATCATAGATCATTCATATACAGAATTTGATTCGATTACTACTCGAATACATGACTCAACTTCCAAACCAGTATCGTTCACCCAATTTACTAGTGTGGACCCTGATCAGGCTCCTTGATTAGGAACTTCTGCTCTCCTTACATAACGTAGCCATGATAGAAAACCTTAGTTCCATATCAAAAACCCTCATCTAGTGCTCGCCATCAAAAATCGAGTAATAAATCCTTATTTGGAATGGTGCGAAACACCTCGAAGCCTTGTACTCGAATATTAGATCAAAACTATATGGAAAGAGAAATGATATATGTCCAACTTACGCACTTATTTAAATTGGTTTTTCCTAATACCAATTCTATTCTCATTAAAATATTTATGAAAAACATTTCATATTACTCCATTTAATTTGTAAAACTTATAAAATTCCCTATCATTCCCTAAGGGTATACAAAACTGTAATTCAAACTTTTATTTTGAATTCACTTAAGAATTTTAAACACCCGGGTTTTTATTTAAAATACTTTTTGAAACGATACTATATATTTAATCCACAAAAAAATATATATAGCTAGAGTAACCCCAAAATTATACCAAGGAACTGGGTACTACCAAACGGTATCATATATTTCCTTACTAGAAGGATAATACTCAAGAGAAACGTTTACCATCTGAACGCATCTCTTACCCATTTTAAGTTATATTCAAGCCACTCGAACTAGTTAACTAAAAATCACTTCTTTCTTTTCAAACCCCTTTTTGAAACAATATCATAAATATATTTCTAGCGAAATATTTCAACAAAATATCCAATTCCAATTTGCTTTGGATTCGCTTAGATTCGAACTCGTTCCGACCGTACAATGACAAAGAGAATAATCTACGAAGTGCACAATACCGTTCGCCTAAGCAAACATCTGATCATCACTTAGAAGATTATTCTAATCACCACAAAACAAATCGAGATTATTCTTCGAACCAAAATCCAAAGGAATACACATTTCCTTTACATTATCTTTTTCAAAAGAATTTATACTTAAAATATATTTTTAAGTAAACTATATCCAAAACATTGATACACTAAACCCCTTTAAGAAAACTATTATTACCATTTCCAAAATCATTTATACTCTAAAACTATCTTAAATAAAACATTATTTCCTTTCTCCAAAATCATTTGAAATAATAATATACACATTTACTTTATAGTAAATCAAACCATACTTTTGAAATCAAATCAAAATTTGTTTTATCAAAACAATTTTATAGCGAGATTCTTACGGTAGCAATCCTCTACTTAGAAATGTTTTTATCCCAAGAACATTTTCAATTACCATTATTAACTATGAAAACCATTTTGCCAAAATCACCGGGATTTAAACTCTTGAATTCCTTTTATTTATACACACATTTTAAAAAAAATCAAATTTATAAAATATCCCCATTTAAAGGAAATCATTCTCAAATATTTATTTTGAAAATATTCTAGCTTCCTTATATAAATCATTTTTCAAGCATTTATTTCAGAAATATTTAAGTTTTCTTTATATAAACTTCTTTTACAAAATCCCAATTTAATACAACAAACTTTTATATTCAATCATTTCCAAAATATTTATTTCAAAATATTCCAATTTCCTTTTTATAAAACAACATTTATTAAAACCTGGTTTTATCAAATCAACTCTTATATAAAATCGTTTCTAAAATATTCATTCCAAATATTCACATTTTCTGTTAAATAAACAATCCTTAAAATTCCATACATTTAACCAAATATTATCAACGAACGCCTTATATTCAAATTGTGAAAATTAATTCACAAGGTATTCATTTTCAATGTTCCCAAAATTCCTATCTACCCAATCCAGATATTAAAAGAAAGATTCAAGATAGATTAATGGATAATGGTCAATGCTCAGAACTGGCGAGCATGGCTAATCAAATTCTAAATGATAATGATGGAATAATATCCTTCCTAACAACCAAGCACTACCAAGAATAACTTTACTTAATTTTTGAAAAATTATTCTTTTATATACATAAAATATATTCCTAGGTAAAATTATTTCACTTACCCAAATTTTAAATCAATATTGCATCAATTAGTCTTGTTCGAGTGTTTAGGAAATTCATATCGATAACGTTGGCCAAACGCATCGACCAAAATTCTTAAGCCACTCAACAGATCAAACAACACAATATAAAACCTTTTGTATATCACTAACAAATACGCACTCTTAAATACTCTCAAACTCGTCCTAGGGTCTCGCTTACCCTATCTCAAATGAGTCAACCCCACGAAAGCCGAGGTGTTCGCACAACCTAAGCAATGATACCAACTGTAACGATCCACTTTTCCGTATAGTTTATGTTGACAATAAACCGCACATGTCCAACCCAAATTAAAAGGAAAGGCGGATAGTTAGGGAAAAGAAAGAACAAAGAAGACAAGAAGACAAGAAGAAACTAAACAACACAGAATCTTACAGCGGAATGAATGATCTATAATATATATAGCAAATCTTTACACAAAAACAAAACTGTAATATATGTATATACAGGCATCAATCAGAGTATACTAACCTATTTCAGCCCGGATAGTTATAACAACCTGTCCTCACAATTGCTGATAAATACAACCATGAATGCAATGGAAAAATAACCGTGTACCTGAATACGTCTCCGGGCCCCATCTTTCCTCTTGAAGCTCCAAACGTCCAGCTAAACCTGGAAATATGCTCGGTCTGACCCAAGCATTATAGGAAAACAACGCCTGGGTCAATCTGGTAAAACCAGCATGAGAAACACAATCAAATGGATTCTTAAAGTTCAAATAAACCTTTTGAAAAAATAGGAATTTTGTAAGACCACGCCGCACATAAACACGGACGGGTTATTACATTACGATAACCAAAACCTTTATATCAGAAAATCCAGTGATATTATAATAATGTCTAAGGATGAAAATAATAATAATCAAGTAGATGTGATGCTTATGAGTGTACATCACAACAATACTAGGTATATAATCGAAAATCGATAAGGCGGTTCACATTTCCATAGAGGGGCCCTCAGTACTTTGAGGAACGGTCCTCCTGCACAAGGATCAGAGATATCCTTCCGAAGGAGCATACATCCCTAGTGATGTACTATAGGAAAAACATAGCAGGTCTAGCTAAGATCGAGTGCATCGCCACATGCATGCATAACAACTATAAGTGACATCTAGGAGGGGCCGACTACACCCTATGGGTTTGCCAACCCTACTGGCCATGCCTTTTATCTCTGGTTTTAGTCATTTCTGTTGATGAGGCTACGTCCAGCATTCCAACTCACGCACCGCCATCTAAATAGATCATGGAATTCCACATGGATTCCAATAGATTCCAATACCCCAATGGGTCTTGGAATCACACATAGATTCTCATATCTCAATTAGATCTTGGAATCACACACGGATTCCCATACCCCAACGTGTCTCGGAATCACACATGGACCCCAACATCTCACTATATCACGAATCTCCTCCATAGAACTGTATATGGTTTTTTGAGTGGTTACGGGTTCGAGTCATCTCTTACGAGTACACTCTTCCATTTCCCGGGTGCTCCACAAAACAAAACGCTGATTTCTAGAATGCTCAATACCGGTTCTTTAGGAAATAATCAAACAATACATAATAGCGGGGATCACCCCCCAACCGTTTAAGTGGACGGATCTCCTTATCATTCTCCTAAAACAACAAAACGAGTTTATACGTATAGTATAGCACCATCGATGGTAACTATACCATATAATCCCCGTGTTTCCCCTAGATATTTCCAGAGTTAAAATCCTTCAGTGTTAAGTAGGGAATATTTTCCTACCACCAAAATTAAGAAGGGTTCATTCTTAGGCAAAGATTTGACAGTCGGTTATTTAACTATCAAATGAACAAACATTCAAAACAAAGATTGCATTCCCCACGGAAATAACCAAGCCTCTTAAATTAATCTTTCCTTAATTTAAAATCACATTTAAAATACTTGGAAATCATTTCCATATACTTATCTCAACATGATATGTATATTCACAAACCATTATATTTTCGATACTTAGAAAATATAACCATATACTTATCTCAATAGTATAAGTATATTCATAAACCATGTAACATTCAAAACTTAGAAACTTGGAAACGTTTTCATATACTTATACAATGATATAAGTATATTCACCAAACACTTAGAAAGATTTTCTATTTTGAAATCATATTTAAAGGATCAAACCTAAATGTCATTTAAAATGGAGAAACCTAAAACACCAATTCGTTCCATAAATCTCTTTTATTTTATAAATAAATATCTCCTTTATAAATTTTCAAATCTATTATAAAATATTCTTTACGAATCTCAAAACCATTTATAAAACTTCTCCTCTCAGATCTTTAAAAATCACTTAAAATCCTTTTATAGATATCCAGAACCATTTCTAAAACTCTTCCTATATGTAAACAAACTTATTTAATCAACTCCTTTAGTCATTAAGGTTCCCTTAATAACCAATATATTCTTTAAAATAAATTTAAATAACTTTAAATAACAAGTTATTTTTTTAAGCATCCTTCTATTTCCTTCAAATTAGACCTCATTTAAAATACTATCTTTAAAATCTCACTAATAATACATTAAAAAATTTTTTAAACACTATTATTGTATTAATAAGTTAACTTTAGAACAATATTAATATAATAATTAATTAACTTTAAACATTATTAAAACAGTAATTAAATAACCTTAAACTAATATAAATATAAAAATTAATTATCCTTTAAATATAATTAAATAACTTAAATCAATATAATTAATTAACTTTAATTAAAAATTAAAGTATAGATAATCAGTTTTAAATAATTAATTAAAATATAATTAAAACATTTTTAAACCATAATTAAATAACTTTTAAATAGTAATTAAACATTCTTAAATAACATTAAGAAATAACTTTTAAGAATCATATTAATAAAATAATTAACTTTAAATCATTATTAAAAAATTATAAATTATTTTTGAAACATTATTATTAATAAGTTATTACCTTTTTAAATCTTATTACTAAATAATATTTATCTTTAAACTTTATAATAAAAATAATTATCTTTAAAATAACTTTGAACTCAATAGTTGGTTGTTCTAATTTGAAGGAGGCTTAACGATCACTATGGTACTTAAACAAGCTACCATATTATTCAATTTAACTTTTCAAGTTAATAACAAATATTTACATAATCTATGACTATGTAAATAAATCGAACACTTAACCATCATTGGTTAATATATCACATATTCCAAGTGGCATATTAATTAACGACATGTAATCAAATGTCCAAATCTTTAAAATAACAAAACGGGGATTTATTCTGCTAATAAAATGTCAAATTAATCTAATTAGCAGAATGGTGTTTCATTCCACTAAACAAATGTCCAATTATCATATTCAATCCATTTTAACTCAACAGTAATTTATTTGGCCAAATAAACATTAATATTTACGGCATATAAATTTAAATGACATTATTGATTAAAACAACATAATTAAAGTTCAATCCATCTAAATATGTCATAATTTTTTACATATCCAAAGCTATCAAAAAGTTACACTAAAATGTTGTACTCGTTCATACAAACCCATTGCAAATATCTTCGTGTTAATCTGATTTAAAACGAACGTGATATGAATTTTCGAAGTTAACATGTTAATATATATATAATTAAAACAAAAAATATATATTAAACACTCACCTAAATGCTAATGGGCCAAGCCCATCAAGACATGCCCAGACCCATTCCAAATTCGAACAGAGCCTTCATCCCCCAAAATCAACTCTTCCTCCCTGTACATGCTTTTGTGTGTAACGACCTGGAAATTTTAACGATTTTTAACATAATTAACTAAAAAATTTCTTGAAAATATATAATATGTTTTAGAAATGAAAATTTGATATTTGGAATGCGTCTATTTTAACATAGAAAATGTCAGATTTTCATCAGAAAATATGAGAGTTAGTTCCGTTGTGTAATTTTCAATTTAAATATCAGTTAATTTGATGAAAATAAAATATTTTTGAAACCTAAATACTTTTATATAATAAATTTGTGAACCATTTTCTGAGTGAGACGCTGCATTTCGTTTCGCCAAATTCTGAATGTTATAGCCCCGTTTATCTTACTTTGGGCGTTATAGCAGCATTTTGGCAGCAAATATCGACTTTTGATAGGATGATTGTATCGCTCATTTCTTCACCGTTCTGTTCGTTTTGTCATGCTGATCTGTAACGACCCGGAATTTTGGACCATTTGCATCCATTATAAGTGTATAGGTAGACACTCATGCCGGAATTGAATTGCTCAAAATACCGCGTTGTTAATTTAAATTTGGCAAAACTGAACATATACAGTAAATAAATAATCATAGATCACAAACACAGAGTAATAAATGCAGCGGAAATAAAAGAGATAGTAGTTCATGAAGCTACTATATAAATGTATAAGATACATCAGAGTTTACAACAGAAGAGTAATACGATACATCAGAGTTAAACCAGATACAACGGAAGAGTAACACGATACATCAGATACAAATCAGAATACATCACTAGAATTATCGAATACTGAAAGTAGAATAGATGGCTGGATCTTCAAGCAAAGCTCCAACTTCAAAGGTGAGTCTTGAATACTGGTACACTCAGTCTGACCCGAGCGTAAAGCAAAAACACAAGACACTCGAGTCTGGATTAACATTCTTATATTAATAAATCCAACTCAAGTGAAATAGCAATTGAAATACAAGTAACTCAAAGGATGTTTGGAATAACCATCCTTTAAGGATCCGTTAAACTATCTACTAGGTAGTAATATACGCTAAGTAGATAATGTCTATCAGTAATAAAAGATATCAAAATAGCGTTAAGTCATGGCCCATTCCACCCTTAACACATTTTTATTCCCAAAAGCATATACAAGACCGTAGTTTCCCCAAAACCGGAAGTCACCAGAGGGCAATCCATATACTAAAGGTACAAATCAAAATCGTAGTGGTCGCGTATAAATGGAATACAAGTATGACAAGGCACATGAGGCAATACCCAAGGTAGTGATACTACCGTTCGCCTGATCCGGACTGGTGAGAACGCAACGCCGCAGCGCCCGCAGCACCGTGAAACAACACTCCCAAAATCAAGGGTGCACCAATCGACAACAAGTATAAGTAGTTCGAAGAAGTGTGTCCACTTGAGGTAGCTAATCCTCCATTGGCCCGGCACAGCTCCTGTTTTAGTCATTTCCAATTTGACACAAGTGTCAAGGCTATCCATCATCGTTCACTTTCTTCAGTCAACACGAACACCATTCCAACCACTTCATTCTGGATCATCACTCCGCGTATAGTTATTAAAGTGGTTTTCGGTTTAGATAGAGAGTATATCCATAACCGAATTCCGGTCTCTTTAATAACTTCCGTAATTATTTCACCGATTGGTCGTTTATTTATTTCAAAACCAAATCAATTTCAATTTCAAATTCAATTCGTAAATCAACATTTCGTTTGTCTTTCAAAACCAATTTCCAATAATTTACGTTTCAAAACTTCCAAATTACCATTTCAAAACCTTATAATTCAATTTCAATCTTTATTTAAAACAATCCAAATATTGATTCAAGTTCGTACAAAAGTTTCATTTCGAAATCATTTAAATCAATTTAAATTCATTTATCAATTTCATTCGATGTTCGTTAAGTAAATTTTCATTTAAACAATTTCTGTTTAATTTCCAATTCATTAAATCCATTATTTAAATTCAACTTCCTTATTTCAAAACTTACAATTTGAATTAAATTAAATCCATCAAATCAAATCCTTTAATTTTCAAGTCTTACATTAATTTCAATAAATCACATTTTATTTCTTGTTAAAGAAATTCAATTTCACTTATTTACTTACTTAAATAATTTTCCAAAACTTAAATAAATAAAGAAACTCAATTTCAATTATTTACGAAGTAAAATTTACTTATTCAAAAGTTCAATTTCACTTATTAAAGAATTCAATTCAATTTAATCATTAAATAGTTCAATCTTATTTAATTATTAAATAATTCAAAACTTAATTATTAAATAATTTCAAAGTTAAAAATTTCAAACCTAATTATAATTTCAAACTTAATTATTAAATCATTTCAAAGTTTAATAATTTCAAACTAAATTATAATTTCCATCTTAATTATAATCTCAAACTTAATTATTAAATCATTTCAAAGTTTAATAATTTCAACCTTAATTCAATCATTTCTCAAATTTAAACAATATTCATTCATCAATTACATTGTTCATATTCTGTTTCAGATTATTAAATATTAACATTTTCCTTCCATTAAAATTCAAATTTCAACTTCATTTCAAAACCATATTATTTATTCAAATAAAATCTTCGTTTATTTTTAAATCAAATTTATTGACCAATCGGGTTTTATTTAAATTTTCTATCCTAGGTCAAAGTTCAATTTGGGTATTTATCATTTCAACCCGATTCCAATTCAATTCAAAATCAAGACATAGCAAAGGGAACTTGCAGTGTGATAACAGGGATGGTGTCAAAGTAAATAAACAAGCAATAACAATAATCAATATCAATTCAATAATCAATTTAGATAATCCCAAAATAACCGTATTAATTCGCATTGTTATTTGTACGAATTAATATAATTATTTTTAGAATCCACACTATCATTTCATGTAGATTAAAGATTATCACATCACGGTTCTTCACTTGTCAACTATTTACAATTTCATACATCATCAATTTAACAACATACATTCAGTGGTTCAAAATGTAATTAAACAAATCCTACGTGTCAATAAATTCAACAGTTAAGTGGTCATATTATACAAATGTCAGTTAATCCAATTTAACAATTAATTATCCTATATCAAGTTCAACTTCATACTATTTATCATTTTCACATTAACAATTTAACATCCAATATAAACATCAACAATTAATCAATTATCGGCCACACTGTATTATCATCGTATAAATAATTAACAGATAATGGTGTCAGATGTCACAGGTGAACTGATACAGGTAATAGCATATATAACAGTGTAATTAACTAACAGCAGCATATTTCAATTGTCGTTTCAATTGAAATCAAATTTAATAAATAAAAGAACGTTAATCGTGAGTGATTGCTCACCTTCCGAGGCCGAGAGATTCGACGATGAAATGAGATGAGTTACAAGTCCAAGCGTGAATTTCTAAGCAAAGCACGATGGATACGAGTTCGACGATTAGAGCTGATAAATGGAAATCGATGAGAATAATCAGAGTCGACTTGATGTATACATAAAATATATATTATTATTTTTTTCCAAAATATTTTTTTTTGTACATATAATTTAAATCAAAATTTATTTCAAACACATGAATAAAATTCCATATATTGAAATTGACCCACAAATACTTATATATAGACAAACATATAAATGTATGTATAAACTTACATGCTTATATTTTATATAACAGCAGCTCCCCGGTAAATTTTTAACAAACCCAACTTATGCAGACAGCTACCCAACCCTATATATAAAATATAACTTACTTATAAAATATATAAAATAAAACTACGTATATAGTACTAACAGTAGTATATATATAAACATCAATTCAGAATAGTACTGTATATTTTTATGTAGGCTGACACTACACAACTGCAACCACTACCTAAAAAATCTATGTATATTTTTAAACTGTCAAGGTATACAACCTATCAATATAGCAGACTAATATATAGATATATGGAAAAATATGTAGTACTTCATTATATGGTATAACTTATAAAATATATGCTATCAAACATGCATCTAACCCATGTGGAACACGTATACTCAGATATACTTATAAAAGACAACTGACAGACCAACCAACAAACCAATTAACACTTGTATATACTATACAGTAGGCAATATATAATTATGCATATAACACTACTAACAGGACTTGTAAAATGAAATATAACCAAGTACTGTACTTAAGACATGTATGTATATAGGAAGCCAACTAAGGTCTATTTGCATATATATAAACTACTATATAATTCACATATGTACGTACTATAACTTTGAGTCAATATATCTTATAAATCAATATATACATATTAACTTTATAACTATAATAATACCACTTACTATATATATAAGGACACTAAGAAAGTACATTTTAAATATATATCTATACCAAATCAAATGCATACATAAGATATACAATATATATAGAACAAATCTTAAGGTAAAAAAAACAACCTAAGGGAAATAAAGAATGAAGGCTCGGCAAAGAAGTAGGTGAACAGGGGAAGGCTGAAGTGAGGCACGCTCCAGTCTAAGGGAGACGGAGGCTCTGGCCGCACGTGGTAGGAGGTGGAAGTATGGGAGTGGCGTGGGATTTGTATGGTGTTGAAGGAAAGGCGGACGGCAGGTGGTGATGTGGGAGTGCTGTCAGGCGAGGGAGATGGATGGGCGCATGGAGTTGCGAGCACGTGGGCTGGGGCCGGGGTAGCTGACGTGGCAGAGGAGGTGGCCGTATCAGTTTAAGGTAGGTCGGGTTTGAGGTGGTGCAAGTGGATGCGAGCTGGAAAGAGAGAGGGTGGACTTGTCGGCAATTGTTGATGGCGTTGGGAGGGAGGACGAGGTGGCCGGTGGGGAAGATTTGAGGAAAGTATTCACGTATGGGTGGATGATGATGGAAAAGAATTTAAGGGGAAGGAAGAAAATGAGCTACAGGGGATTGAAAGGAAATTGAAAAAGGGAGAGAATTTGAACAGGTAGAGAAGCAAAATGAAGTACTAGTGAATATAAATTTTCAAAACTAAATATCAACGTAAGAATTGGAAAATGAAACAACAACAAAAAGGCATGCAAAGGTCACTGAATAAAAATGGTTGGTGACTACTTAAATTCACGGAAATGAATTGTAAATAGCTCTACAGTTTAACAGATGGAAAATGAATGGTCACAGTCCGAACAGGGTGCAAGTTGTAGAACGGATACGGTTACCGTTTACACGGATTCCGTTTCGTACCAAACTTTAAACACGGAAACGAATATACTGTGGAGATCAGCACGACGAGACGATCAAAACGGTATACAGATATTGGTGGTACGATCGAATTATAAAATTTCGAAATTTCTAATGGCGGAAAATGCAAGAAAAACGCAAGAAAATAAGACCGACGGAGTCAAAGATGTTCGAATTTGGAAAAACGACAAACTGACATCTTGCTCAGAAGATGGTTTAGAATTTTTCTATGTAGAAATATTTTGGTTTTGAAAACGTTTTATTTTCATCGCTTTTTAACTGATTAAATTGAAGTGAATTTACGCACGAAATAAACTTTTATATTTTCGGACTAAAATTTACCAGTTGCTATGTTTAACTAAACGCATTCCAAATTTTAATTTTTATTTCAAAATTTTATCGTTTAAAATTTCACAAAATTTCAACTAATTATGTTATTAAAACAGTTGAAATTTACGGATCGTTACATGATCTCCGCAGTATATTCATCTGTGCATTTCGGTGACCAGTAAGCGGAGGATTCGACGAAACAATTTGCTGTATCGGTACCGTACTTAGGGCTTTTTGGCTCTCTGTGTGTCTTTCCATTATCTATCGGCTGAAACAAACAGCCATTTGTATTTATTATTCCCAGAATTCAGCTTTTGACCTTTGCTTTTCCCACCATTAGTTTATATTATCTGGTTCGCTCATTTACTTCCTTCTCTCTGTCTCTTGCTGTTCGTTCTCTTCTCACTCAAAAAAGGTAGGATCTGCATATAACTTTTTTGAAGGATGTCACCTTTATTCCGCGTGACTGTACTCTTCCATCTTCCCCACCTATAACCGCATGCGACAACCCATCCATCTCGAACGCCGACCACCCCTTCCACCTTCAACCATGCTCGACTTTTGCCACTCGCCAGCAGCCCCTCCGACCTCCGTTCCACCCCAAACTCCAACAGCCGTGCTCGGCCACCCAGTCCCCTTCATGAAACTCCACCTCCAAATGACGTGGCAATAGTACATCTCCCTTTGCAACCTGACCCCGCATGTGCTCGCCTCTCCCTCCATCTCACCTTGCTTCTCACCTTCCTCTGACAACGGAGTGCCCAGCCGAAGCTATCCCCTCTCCGCTATCCAACTTTCCATCCCGTGCTTTGTAAAATGAAAAGCCAACGTTCATTTATATATTTGGTCTCCATGCATATTTTTTTCTGAAACCTTCCAGTTCATATTTTTGTTTGTAACCTGCTGTTCGTTCTCTCTCAATTGAATGCGTGACCATCCTCGTCTTCTTCTTTTGTTTTGAATATATATAGGTCAGTGTGTATAAACGACAGTGCATATATATATATATACACACACACACACATTTGATTCCCAGTTTATATATATCAAGTTATATATACATGAAATGTTTAAGGAATTTATTTTTAATTTATAATATGTTCAGTGTATTTATATTATGTGTTTAAAGTATTTCAATGTGAATGTTTAATGTATTTATATATTATTTCAATTTCAAAAAGTATTTATATAATATACTATATTAAATAATAATGTAATTTATACATATATAAGTAAGTTATCTTATTTATATATAATATGTTTAAAGAAGTTTATATATAGCTTTTGTACGAATTTTATTTATTTAAATTTATATTATTATTATTTTAAAATAGATTTTTGTAACAAATTTTATATAAATAGCATGTTTAAATATTTATTTGAATTTATGTTATAAATTTTGTAATAATTATATATATATATATATGATGTTTAGAATATAAATACTTGATCCATTGAATCTAAATTCATCTTGCCTTGTTTCTCCACTGTCCAGATTTACAGCAGTAGTTCTAGCTTTGTCGCTGTGTCGCTTGCATATCCGCGTCCGTTGATTCTCATTTTCCATTGTTCTTTAGCCTCGAAAGGTGAGCAATCACTCATGGTTAACATTGTTATATTTAGTAAATTTAATTCACATGAAATGACGATTGAAATATGTTGTCAACTTTGAATTGTTAAGTTATTTAATTGTTAAATATGATATGCCATTATCTGCAATTGTTTACCTATGACACTGCAATTGTTAAATATGTTGTTGATATGTTATATTATTATCATATTTGTTCTCACACTGCAAGTTTTCTGTTAGTTTAGAAATTCTCTATAGGTTGAAATGATACATACTCGAACGATTTTATAGATTAGGGAAAAATCGTTAATGGGTTGAAATGATAAACCCAAGCGATTTTCATTGATTTTAAATTTTGGGAATGCGGGTTGAAATGATATATACCCGTAAAATATTAATTTTAAAATGCGGGTTGAAATGATAAATATTCGTATCACTTGACCATAGGATAGAAAACTATATACGGACACCGTTGGTCTATTTTTGAAAATGATTTCTATGGTTTTGAAAGGAAATATATGGATTTTAATAAATATTGATTTTTAAAAAATATATATATTTTTTATTTTTATATTTATGTAAAATTTAGATTTTAAAAAATTATATATTTTAAATTTATAAGTTAGTTTTGAAATATAAATTTTAAGATTTTACTTATAATTTTATTATTTTCAAATATATGAAATAAGATTTAATATGAAATAAAATTTAATAATAAGATTTAATTTAATAAAATTTAAATTAATTAGTATATATATAATATGTTTAAGTATTTATATGAAATTACATTAATATTTTAAAAATAGATTTTGTAATAAATTTTATAAAGTATGGTTGGAAAGATAAATTGGAATTGATTTGAAATATTATTTGTTTAAGAATTGGATATAAATAAGAATGGATTTGAACTTATTGATTTTGAGATTTTAAGAATATGATTTCATAACTTTATAACCTTATTTTGAGTAAGGTGATTAAATGAATATATTCAAATTTAAATTGAAATTGAATATTTAAATTTGATTTAAGTTTGAATTTGAGATTTTATTTAAATGTTCAAAAAAGGTAATTAAGGGAATAATTCATAATTAAATAAATTAAAGTTAGATATTTAATATTTTAATTTTGATTTAAATTTGTAATTTGGGATTTTATTTAAATGATTATTTTCAAATTTAAATAAAGTTAAAGTTGAATTTTGAAATATAAATTAAATTTCTCAAATTGAGATATTGTAAATTGTTTAAATATTTGCCTTAAAACCTATTGAATTTGAAGGGTTAGTTCAACCCTGGATTTGAAATCGAAATAAATTGAAATGGTTTTAATGGGAATCTGAATTGATTTGTGAAATTGAAAGAAATAATTCTACCTTGAAACTATTTTCGATAGATATATATATTTTTTAATCTATAAACTATTTTTAATATATAAACTATTTTATTATATGACCTATTTTTTTAATATAAACTATTTTCAATTTGTAAACAATTTTAAATATATATATTTTAACCTAAAGTTGGAATTGTTATGATTTTGATTAATGGATTTAAATGCGAATATTTTGATATGATAGTTTAACCTATTTTGTGGTTATAAATTTTGAAGTAAATATGATTTAAAGTGATATGATTTCAAAAATGGAAGTGATTTCAAAAGTGAATATTGACTTCACAAGTTATATGGTTTTGAAATGAATATGATATTTTGATATAAAGTATGAACTGCTTAAAATGATACAAAAGTGATTTTATAAAATGACCACGGTGTGAAATAAGTATTTGGTTGTTAAAGAGACCGGGATCGGATATTGTCATACTCTCTGCCAATACCGAAAACCACTTTAACAACTGTGTACGTGGTGGAGATTCCAAAACGAAGTAGGATGGTTTGGCAATGATTCTGTATGAGGTATTAACGCAGCCGTTACTCCCGTGAGTCAGCTTAATGTGGCTAAAACAGGAGCCATGCCGGGCCAGGTGAGGTCACACCTCCGATCGGGAACATTTCTTCGATACCATTCTATTACTTTGTGATTTGATTGGGTGTACCTTTGATTTGGGAGTGTGTCTCGAGGTAGGCGGTAGTAGCTGTTATGCGTTACCACCAGTCCAGATCTGCAAAACGATAGAATCCTACCATGGGCATTGCCTCATGTGCCTTGTCACATGCCTTATCGCGCCTTCTACTAGTTTGGTTTGTGTCGTACCTATGGAGTTCTCTCTGATAGCCCACCAGTTTGGTGGAGTTTATAGTATTATATAGACTATGACATTATATAAAATGTGTTAAAGGGGATATGGGTAACGCCTTAATGCAATTTTAATAGTTTACTTTACTATAGACATTATTTATGTAGCATATTGTACTATGTATGTAGATAGTTTAATGGATCCTTAAAGGACGGGAATCCCATACATCATTTAAGTTATTTTGTATTTCAGTTGACATTCCACTTGAGTTAAATTTACTGGTATAAGAATGTTAATCCTGACTCGAGTGTTTTGTGTTTTGCTTTATGCTTGGGTCAGACCGAGTGTCACAGCATTTGAGACTCACCTTTGGAGATTGGAGCCTTGTTTGAAGATCTATCTATCCAGCTTTCAGTTATTTCAGTTTATTCTAGTCATTTATGTTCAGACTTGTCAGTTGCTTATGTATTAGAGATTTATTTGTATTTGAGATTTTGTTGTATTTTATTTCGGACTCTGATGTTTTATACTAGCTTCATGAACTACTATTCGTATATTCCACTACTTATTGTTGTAATACTCCTTGTCTGTGATTCTGTGATTGATTTATTTACTGTATATGTTGAGTTTTGCCAAATATAAATTAACAATTTGTTGTTTTGAGAAATTCAAGTCTGACATGTGTGGATGATTGTCGATTTGAATGGTTCGAAATACCAGGTCGTTACAGTTGGTATCAAAGCTCTGGTTTAGGCAAAACTTAACATATGGAGTAAAAACTCATTAGAGATAGGGTAGTAATATCCTAGAATGAGTAAAAATTAATTACAGAATCACTTTCGTTCGAGTTTGAATTTCTTCCTTTTGATTCGGATTTCCTTTGAATTTTGGAACTCCCCTTTTGTTCTGAAATCCATTCTTGACTTTTCTGTTCGTATTCTTTTGATACTGGAGCATCCTATAGCTTTAACCTCAACTGTCAACTTCATTTTTATGTGTGACTAAACCCATCGGCGGTCCCGCCAACCTTAGTGTGATTTGTAAAGGGGTGAAACTCCTTTACAACAGGCGTCGATCCACTGGAGATTTCTACATCCTTGGTTTTGATGCTGTTATCTTTTGCTAAGCCTGAACCATTCTCTAGTAAACGACCAGGGTATTCTCTTGTGATCGAATATCGATTGCATTAAGATTTTGCAGGCAGTCTTATCTTTTCGCTTGATGCTCCGCTTAGTGACCTTGACTCCACATTGATAGCCGGGGATTATCCTGATGTTTGGTGGAGTCACTCCTCCTCCTCCCAAGCAAAAAATTGAATTTCGCATCGATCCTATTCCTGGAGCTCGACCTGTCGTCACTCCTCCCAGATGAATAGTTTCCATAAATGGTTAGCCATACCCTTTGGATTAACCAATGCTCCTGCCCCCTTCGTCGATCTCTTGAGTCGCATTTTCCGCGATGTTCTTAACAAGTTTGGTATGGTTTTCTTTAATGATATTCTCATCTTTTCTAAGTCTCGGTTGACCAGGTTATGGTCACCCGTGATTTTTTTTTGAGTCTATCCATCTTTACTCCTATGTAATTAAATTATTCTATCTTCCTTTCGAGTCTATCCTATTAGTTAGAATTAGCTTGATCAGCGTCCCTCTAAATTTGGATCTCTATCCTTGTATAACATCCATTCTTGAATCATCTTGTGAGGGAGTGTAATTGTAATTAATATAAAATGTTTTATATTTTGTTGTTTGAGTTGTTAAGTTTGATTTTGGGTTTCGATAGATTCGTCTGGCCAATGCTATCGATAGGAATTCCCAAACACTTGAACAGAGCAAACTGACACAATTTTGTTTTCAAAACTGAAATAATTTTATGTATGGTTATGTTTTATATATAAAAGTATAGTTTTCTGAAATTGGATAGTTAAATGAATCGGTTGTTAGAAATGATAATACTAGATTATCGTTTGTCAATAATCATAAACCATTAACTATTGTTATATGTTATAAGAAGTTGAAATTTTAAAACATGGTTTATAAAACTGAATTATAAATGAAAATTTTAAACTTGGTCTATAAATTGGATATGAAAATGAAATAAATTTAAATAAGGATTTGAGAATTAAATTTCCAGTACTTTTCAAAATTTGGTTTTCAAAGTTTTGGAAAATATATTATTTGGAAGTATTTTCGAATGAAAATTGGTTTCAAGAATTTTAAAATTAGTAAGTCAGTACTCTCCTCTTTTGTCGCTAGAAAATAATTTCAGTGATGACTGCAACATCATTGACATTCATTTTCGAGTTTCAAATTGGAGAGAACACTTAGTAGATTTGCTACACTTTTGTTTTGGGAAATGGATTTGGTTTGAATTTCTTGAGAATGATTTGTTGTATAAAATATATATATTTATTTCAAAATGGTTGGAACTAAAACCGGAATTTAATTCTTAAGTTTATATTAAGTTAAAATGTTAATGAATTTTGTAATTGAAGGTTATACAAGAGAAAACTTAAGTAATAAAAATGTTCAAACTAAATTTTCCTTAATAGAAATGTTGTAAATAAAAGGTAAATTTGTATAGTGTTTAATTACACTGAGAAACATTAATATAACTTACCTAGAAAAAGTTAAGTGTTAATGAGAATATGTAATTGAATTATATACCATATAACATGTAGGTAATAAGATGTCCAAAAATGAAGTTTTGTTAAAGGATTTTTATAAATAAAGATTTAATGATAAATTGAATTGTTATAATAATTGTTTATGCACTTAATCTATATTATAAGACTGTTAAGTGAATAAATTGAATAATAAATGAGCTAAATAAAATATAATTTGATTTGAAAGAAAAATGAACTTAAGTTAAAAAGGAAAGTGAATTGGATGGAAATGTAAGTTAATTTAAAAGTGAGTTAATTAGAACAATAATAATAAATGGGTATTAAATAAGTAATGAGATGTATAATATTAACTCTTGAAATTGAAATTTATATGGTTTTATATTAATTGTAGTATCTGGTATTTTGTATTTTAAATCTATCTTTCCTTTCTGTTGCTTCTATTCTCCTATCTCGTTCCTTTTCGGGGACGAAAAGTTTTGAGTGGGGGAGAGTGTAACGATTCGGAAATTTTAACGATTTTTAAAACGTAATTAACTAAAAAATTTCTTGAAAATATATAATATGTTTTAGAAATGAAAATTTGATATTTGGAATGCGTTTATTTTAACGTAGCAAATGTCAGATTTTCATCAAAAAATATGAGAGTTAGTTCTGTTGTGTAATTTTCAATTTATAGATCAGTTAATTTGATGAAAATAAAATATTTTTGAAACCTGAATATTTTTATAAAATAAATTTGTAAACCATTTTCTGAGTGAGACGTCGCATTTCGTTTTGCCAAATTCTGACTGCTATAGCCCCGTTTATCTTACTTTCGGCGTTTTAGCAGTATTTTGGCAGCAAATATCGACTTTTGATAGGATGGTCGTATTGCTTATATCTGTGCACCATTCTATTCGTCTCATCGTGCTGATCTCCATAGTATATTCATCTGTACATTTCGATGAATGGTAAGCGGCGGATTTGATGAAACGATTTTCCATATCGGTACCTTACTTAGGCTTTTTGGCTCCCTGTGTGTCTTTCCATTATCTATCGGCTGAAACAAACAGCCATTTGCATTTATTATTCCCAGAATTCAGCTTTTTGACCTTTGCTTTTCCCATCGTTAGTTTATATTATCTGGTTCGCTCATTTACTTCCTTCTCTCTGTCTCTTGCTATTCGTTCTCTTCTCACTCAAAAAAAAGGTAGGATCTACATATAATTTTTTTGAAGGCTGTCACCTTTATTCCGCCTGACTGTACTCTTCCATCTTCCCCACCTATAACCACATGCGACAACCCATCCATCTCGAACGCCGACCACCCCTTCCACCTTCAACCGTGCTCGACTTTTGCCACTCGCCAGCAGCCTCTCGGACCTCGGTTCCACCCCAAACTCCAACAGCCGTGCTCGGCCTCTCAGTCCCCTTCATGAAACTCCACCTCCAAATGACATGGCAACAGTACATCTCCCTCTACAACCTGACCCCGCCTGTGCTCGCCTCTCCCTCCATCTCACCTTCCTCTGACCACGAAGTGCCCAGCCGAAGCCATCCCCTCTCCACCATCTAGCTTTCCTTCCCGTGCTTTGTAAAAAAGCCAAGTTCATTATATATTTGGTCTGCATGCATATTTGTTTCTGAAACCTTCCTGTTCATATTTTTGTTTGTAACCTGTTGTTCGTTCTATCTCAATTTCATGCGTAACCATCCTCGTCTTCTTCTTTTGTTTTGTATCTGTATATAGGTTAGTGTGTATATACGACAATGCATATATATATATATATATATCACTGTATATATATACATTTGATTCCCAATTTATATATATATATATATCAAGTTACATATACAAGAAATGTTTAAAGAATTTATTTTTAATTTATAATATTTTCAATGTATTTATATTATGTGTTTAAAGTATTTCAATGTGAAAGTTTAATGAATTTATATATTATTTCAATTTCAATAAGTATTTATATAATATACTATATTAAATAATAATATAATTTATACATATATAAGCAAGTTATCTTGTTTATATATAATATGTTTAAAGAAGTTTATATATAGCTTTTGTAAGAATTTTATTTATTTAAATTTATATTATTATTTTTTAAAATAGATTTTTTTAACAAATTTTATATAAATAGTATGTTTAAATATTTGTTTAAATTTATGTTATAAATTTTGTAATAATTCTATATATATATATATATATGATGTTTAGAATATATATACTTGATCCATCGAATCTAAATTCATCTTGCCTTGTTTCTTCACTGTCCAGATTTACAGTAGCAGTTCTAGCTTTGTCGTTGTGTCGCTTGCGTATCCGTGTGAGTATCCATGTCTGTTGATTCTCATTTTCCATTGTTCTCTAGCCTCGAAAGGTGAGCAATCGCTCACGACTAACATTCTTATATTTAGTAAATTTAATTCACATGAAATGACGATTGAAATATGTTGTTAAATTTGAATTGTTAAGTTATTTAATTGTTAAATATGATATGCCATTATCTGCAATTGCTTACCTATGACATATGACACTATAACCTGTTGTATATATTATATTTAATTTGTTACTACTGATATATGCATGTTGTTGAGATATTATATTATTATCATATTTTTTCTCACTCTGCAAGTCCCTTGTTAGTTTAGAAATTCCCTATGGGTTGAAATGATACATACCCATACGATTTTTATAAATTAGGGGGAAATTGTTATGGGTTGAAATGATAAACCCAAGCGATTTTCATTGATTTTGAATTTTGGAAATGCGGGTTGAAATGATATATACCCGTAAAATATTAAATTTAAATTGCGGATTGAAATGATAAATATCTGTATCACTTAACCATAGGATAGAAAACTATATACAGACACCGTTAGTCTATTTTTGAAAATGATTTCTGTGGTTTTAAAAGGAAACATATGGATTTTAATAAATATTGATTTTTAAAATATATTACATAAATTTTATTTTTATATATGTGTAAAGTTTAGATTTTTAAAAATTATATATTTTAAATTTATAAGTTAGTTTTGAAATATAAATTTTAAGATTTTACTTATAATTTTATTATTTTCAAATATATGAAATAAGATTTAATATAAAATAAAATTTAATAATAAGATTTAATTTAATTAGTATATATATAATATGTTTAAGTATTTATATGAAATTACATTAATATTTTAAAAATAGATTTTGTAATAAATTTAATACAGTATGGTTGGAAAGATAAATTGGAATTGATTTGAAATATTATTTGTTCAAGAATTGGATATAAATAAGAATGGAAATGAACTTATTGATTTTGAGATTTTAAGAATATGATTTCATAACTTTATAACCTTATTTTGAGTAAGGTGATTAAATGAATATTTTCAAATTTAAATTGAAATTGAATAATTAAATTTGATTTAAGTTTGAATTTGAGATTTTATTTAAATGTTCGTAAAAGGTGATTAAGTGAATATTTCAGAATTAATTAAATTGAAGTTAGATATTTAATATTTTAATTTTGATTTAAATTTGTAATCTAAGATTTTATTTAAATGATTATGAAAATGATAAAATGAATATTTTTGAATTTAAATAAAGTTAAAGTTGAATTTTGAAATATAAATTAAATTTATCAAATTGAGATATTGTAAATTGTTTGAATATTTTCCTTGAAACCTATTGAATTTGAAGGGTTAGTTCAACCCTCGATTTGAAATCGAAATAAATTGAAATGGTTTTAATGAGAATCTGAATTGGTTTGTGAAATTGGAAGAAATAATTATAACTTGAAACTATTTTCGATAAATAAATATATTTTAATCTATAACCTATTTTTAATATATAAACTATTTTAACATATAACCTATTTTTAAATATAAACTATTTTCAATTTGTAAACAATTTTAAATATATATATTTTAATCTAAAGTTGGAATTGTTATGATTTTGATTAATGGATTTAAATGCGAATATTTTGATATGATAGTTTAACCTATTTTATGATTATGATTTTTGAAGTAAATATGATTTAAAGTGATATGATTTCGAAAGTGGAAATGATTTTGAAAGTGAATATTGATTTCAAAAGTGATATGGTTTTGAAATGAATATGATATTTTGATACGAAGTATGAACTGTTTAAAATGATACAAAAGTGATTTTATAAAATGACCACGGTGTGAAATAAGCATTTGGTTGTTAAAGAGACCGGGATCAGATATTGTCATACTCTTTGCCAATACCAAAAACTACTTTAATAATTGTGTACGACGTGGAGATTCCAGAACGAAGTAGGATGGTTTGACGATGGTTCTGTATGAGGTATTAACGCAGCCCTGACTCCCGTGAGTCAGCTTGATTTGGCTAAAACAGGATCCATGCCGTGCCAAGTGAGGTCGCACCTCCGATCGGGCACATTTTTTCGATACCATTCTATTACTTTGTGATTTGATTGGGTGCACCTTTGATTTGGGAGTGTGTTTCGAGGTGGGCAGTAGTAGCTGCTATGCATTACCACCAGTCCAGATCCACAAAACGGAAGAATCCTACCGTGGGCATTGCCTCGCGTGCCTTGTCACATGCCTTATCGCGCCTTCTATGAGTTTGGTTTGTGTTGTACCTATGGAGTGCTCCCTGATAGCCCACCAGTTTGGTGGAGTTTACAGTATTGTATAGATTACGGCATTATATAAAATGTGTTAAGGGGGATATGAGTAACGCTTTAATGCTATTTTAATAGTTTACTTTACTATAGACATTATTTATGTAGCGTATTGTACTATGTATGTAGATAGTTTAACGGATCCTTAAGGACGGGAATCCCAAACATCCTTTAATTATTTTGTATTTCAGTTGACATTTCACTTGAGTTAAATTTACTGGTATAAGAATGTTAATCCTGACTCGAGTGTTTTGTGTTTTGCTTTATGCTTGGGTCAGACTGAGTGTCACAGCATTTGAGACTCACCTTTGGAGATTGGAGCCTTGTTTGAAGATCTATCTATCCAGCTTTCAGTTATTTCAGTTTACTCTAGTCTTTTGTGTTCAGACTTGTCGGTTGCTTATGTATTAGAGATTCATTTGTATTTGAGATTCTGTTGTATTTTATTTCAGACTCTGATGTTTTATAGTAGCTTCATGAACTACTATTTATCTATTCCGCTGCTTATTGTTGTAATACTCTGTGTCTGTGATTCTATGATTGATTTATTTAATGTATATGTTGAGTTTTTCCAAATATAAATTAACAATCTCTTGTTTTGAGCAATTCAAGTCTGATATGTGTGGATAATTGTCGATTTGAAAGGTTCGAAATACCAGGTCATTACATTGTGCACGCATGCACAGTGTATGCCTCGCCTTGCCGCTGATCACCCATCATAGGTTGCCGACCTATAGCACTTCGCCTCCCCGACTCAATGGTACCACCGCCTCGCCTTACAGCCCCCGGCATCAAACGCGACCCGATCCATCATAGCTATAGCCGACAAAAAGTCGGAACACTTATCATCACCAAATTCTAACAAAAACTCTTCATTCGAAGCTCTCTCCTCCACAATCAAGCCACCATACTCCAATTCGATCATTTCTTCCTGAATCAGAAGCTAACCCTAACCCTAATTTCCAACATCGTCAAACATCACCATGGAAAGCCACTGAAACTTTCTTAAAAATACTACAACACCATACAAACCCAACGGTACAAACGGCGATGATCAATTCAACTTGGATTGAGAGAAAACAAATTTTGAAGTTTTGAACATATTTTTCCTCCTTGCTAATTTATGGTGATAACTCGATCAATACTCAATGAAATCAAGCGCGATTAATTTTATAAAAAACTAGATTCGAGATAAGCAACTTTGAAGTGAGTGTTTTGGCTAATTTCATGTGGTTGAGGAGATACGGATTTTAGAATGAGGGAAAATCAAATTTTTTTCCTTCCTGGAAGCATGGAAGAAGGAAAACAAAATGGGGAAGAGGAAAATGGAGTGTGTATGCATATCTATATACATGATCATCTTGATAAGGAGGCAAAATGACTGTTGATGGAGGAAGACAAGGGTGGACAGTGGCGGTTGAGGAGACAAAATGGTTGCTGGGGGAAATGGTGGCTGTTGTGTACAATTGTTTACACTGATAGGAAAAAGAAAGGCCGAGGAAAAAAATAGTAGTGTACTTCATATATATATGTGTAAATTTTTAAATAATTATGGTACCCTGCCATATCGTATCGCGTCCGTGTACAAGCCGCAAATGATAGAAAACAAAAGACGATCGCATACAACGATGTTACACGATCACAAAGCAATAATAAAATAGACAAGTTACTAAACTCTGTGAAGTTTCAAAATGCCAGCGTTTGCCATAAAATACGTTAAATGGAAAATTTCCTTATTTTCCATGTTAAAAATTATGGAAAATTTCTAAAAATTAAATTAAAAATACGTCATTGGAAATAATGTCTCAGTTCAAAACAGATAATTTACCATAATTTAAACTCAAATCCGAATATTTAAATAAATTAAATATTCAAATTTGAAATCCCAAAATACAAGTTGTTGCAACATTGCCCAAAACGAAGAAGCTAAAAAAGCAGTAGGGATGTGCAAATTTATAATAAGCTATGGGTGATTCCAAATGTTGGAAATCCCATAACACTAAAGAAGTTATGATTAAAAGAGTGGACATTAAGGACAACATAGCAGATCCATTCACGAAAGAAGTGGCTCGATCGATTCTAAGCAAACTAATCGAAGCGATGGGATTGAGGTTCCATAATTTGCCCCAAGTGCAAGTGGGAGGTAGAGGGAATTAGGGGTATGCCATTTTAGAAATTTGTAAGCCATTAACACTATAATGAAATCTCATTCGAAATAAAAGGTGTTTGTTTCTATTATATACTTGTTATATTGTGATATAATAATTAAGTAATTAATTTAAGTATATTAAATAGAAGATCTTTAAATGATATGTTATATGGTCATAACAAGGATTTGTGATCATGATAAAATTGTCACGATATAAAATCACATATTATTTTTAAATATTCCTGGTCGAGATGTTTTGAGAAAAGATATCGATACATCCGTTGAGACTAGAGTACGTAACGCTCTGCTAATGCTGAGCAGTGTATTGCTAATAGCTATTGAGGTACCAAGGGGTTACACGCCCATAGTTATTGGATGACTAAGGAATGACTTACCCAAGAGTTTCCAATTGGTTAATAATAACTAGGTCAAATAGGAAATCTTGAAATGACGATGCTACATAGTTCACGTAACTTGAGAATCCATTAATCATCAAAATGGATACACCACTTTGATTATAGTTAAATCATGGTATGATGAGCGACTATAGTTAGGTCTAAGTTTTAGTAATTTTCTGAAGGATTTCAGGGAAGAAATATTTTCTAAAAGGAAAGAGCGCAATAACCCGTATTTTTTGGTTAAAACATTAAATAAGGATATTTTAGTAATTTTGGCAATATGGACAACATGGTAATTTCTCAAATAATTAGAATTAGAAATGGGACTTGCATCATTGCAACTATCCTATTTTTCTTATCTATGTCGTATGTTTGTTTGTCTGAACCGGAGTCTGGATGATGGAGATATCGTCGTTTTAGTGATTTGGGAATTTGAATTTTAAATAGGCTTGGTCCAACCTAAGATTGAACATACACTTCATTTTATTTAAATAGGCCATTCAAATTTTCAGATGAGAAACTTTTAAGTCTGTATGTTGTTTTCTTCTTCCTCTCATCTCTCAGAGAAACCAAAGCCCTAAATCTCCACTAAAATACACAAATTCATACTCAAATTGAAGGGCATGACATGGCAAAAATCTAATACTAATTTATGAATAGAATTCATAGATCTATATGCTAGTTCATTTCTAGACAATGAGCATTTGAGGAGCAAATTGGATTAAGGTGAGTGGTTATCGCCTAATTTACTATATAACTAGTTAATCTGACTTAGTTCAACAATAACCTATGGATTAGGATTTGATTTGGGTTAAATTAGTGATAACTACTGAGTTTAAATAGTAATTAAATTGACATATATTTGAAATTAAAATGTTAATTGATTTTATAATCAATAAAATTGATGATTTGTTGATAATGGCCAAACTAGTGAACAAATAATGGATTTTGTGGCAAGTGTTTATAAATTTCGGTTTGAATACATATATGAATGAACAAATTAATGGAAACCAAAGATAATGATGGTAAATTATATAATCAGAGAATAAAATTTGAAATTAATATAACTTATACATATTACACACACACACACACAATGACACAATGAAGAAAATGGTGGAATATGAGTATTTGAGATATATGTGTGTGTGTGTGTGTATAATACATAAAAAAACTATGATCAATCATACAAAAATGTTATAAAATGATTCTTGGAGTAAGATAATATATTTAAGAAAATAAATATGATTTTTAATATAAATTTTAATGATTTATATAAGTTACTTAGTAAAAGATGGAAAAACAATGTTTAAGTAAGAAAGTTTGTTTTTGTATTGAAATACACATACGAAATGTATATATAAAATTGTTTATAAAATCCCATATGGTATTTAAGGTTATATTATAATTTTATTTCTTATTCATATTGACTTTCAAGTGTATTTTGAAGTATATACTTGAAAAGGTATATTTATATTTTCTAAAAACTAGTTTTGTAAACACTGATTTTTAGAGAGATTTTGAAGTGATTTTAATGCAAAAAAATTAATGAATTTAAAGCATAATGATATAAAAAAATTTGAAAGAAAAAAAATCAAAAATCGGATCAAAAATGAGAAAGAAATCAAAGAAACAAAATTGAAGAAAAAATATATAAGTCGTTGGCTGTTTTAAAATTTTCACAGCCAACGGTCGACCTCTAGGAATCCCAACGGTCGACCTCTGGTTGTTCACAGAACTAGTATGAACCTGGACCCTATAGGTGCAAAAAGGGAAATTGACTTGCATTATGTTCTTCGACTCGTTTATGGGATCGGGTAGGACCTTCAGCATGATATGTATTGATGTTCGATGGATGCAAATGTATTGGTTTTTTATGAGTGACTTCTAGGCAATGTTTTGATGTGATATCCCAGCTTGATTGAATGAAATTATTGGATGTATATATAGTGATATATATAGGTAGGGCTGTCAATGGATACCCGAAAAATCCAAAATCCGTATCCAAAAACGGATAAATATCAATATCTGGAAAAATGGATGAGAATACGGATAAGAAGACATCCGCATCCAAAAATTATCTGTTCGGTTTTTGCTAAGATTATAATTTAAATTATGTGTATTTTAGTACAATGAAAGATATTTATTTATTGTTTTATTAAGTTAGTGGTTTATATTATATGCATTTAATGCATATTAAATGCTCAAAACTATTTACTATCATTGTATTTGTTTATTTTCAACACTTTTATAAACAATGAGATTGAAAAAAAATTATATTAAACTAAAATATTCTATTTATATTTCTTAATTTATTGGTCGTTAGCGGATAGGATAATTATCCAGTATCTGTCCGTATCCGCGGATGCGGATATCTGATATCCAAAAATGATTTAGGATGCGGATGCGGATATGGCACTATCCGCATCTGAAAGTATCCATTGACAGGCCTATATATAGGTATATACGTATGGATAGTTGATTGTTGTTGCTAGTTATTGTTTCACTATTGATTATTATATCCTCTAACGATTATCATGGTAACACGATCGTTGAGTGATCTGAGGATTTTTCTGTGGTGCGTGCTGTTGTATGAATATGGGTTCATAAGCCATATATGTGATAGAGATAAGGGTATGCCCTAGGGGCAATTACGTAATTTGATACATATATCAACCTGAAGTGACGAGGTTGCACAGTTCCCTCGACTTGAGAATACTGTGGAACTTCAATGTAGACACTCCACTTGATTATAGTTAAATCATGGCATGACGTCCATCGAACGACTATAGTTGGGTCTGGGTTGAACTATTCGAAGTGAAACACTATTCAATAAAGAATTCGTCTCCTTGGCTATATGAGGTTAGTATCACAGCCAACTATTGGCAACTCAAAGTCAAAGTCTCTAGCCAGAGCAATACGATTAATAATAACTGTTATTATTGAATCAAGGATTTTGTGTTTGGACCTATAAAGTTGAATGTGGACGATGTTAGAGTTTTGACCAAAACCAAATTCGATAAGTCCTACTATGATATAGTTTTAACGAAGAGAATTGGTACTGGTTAACACTTATAATAAGTAAAATTAGATTTTAACGAAAGATATGTAAGCGATAAATTAAGCCAAAATTTTACATCACCAGCTAAGGTGACGTGTTGACGTTAATATTCGAATTATCCAATATTAATCACCGATTGAATTTACACCTTTGAGTCGCACAACCGAAATTATGAATACTTTGAATGAACCATGCGATTTAATTAATTTAAAACCACTATATATTAATTAATATTTATGAAATATAAATTATTGAATTTTATTTAATTTGTTAAAATACCATGAGTATTTAATAATGTACGTATATAAAAGTTTTAAACATGTGTATCAATATATTAAGTCGGAAATTTAAATTAGATTTAAATATAATAATACTAAGCGAGTTTTTACATTAATTAATATTTGGGAATGTTTGAATACCATTAGTATTTAATGAAGTGTGTACATAAAAGTCATAAACACATGCAGCGATATACGAATTGGTAGAAGATTTAAATGAGACTAATGCTAAAGGGATTTTATAACCCACACCCTCACGTGATGGCCGACCAAAATAGGGAGAGGAGGAGTTTTCAATTTTTGAAATGAAGAGGCAAAGGAGAAATAAAAGGAAGAAAATGAACCACTATCTTAAATGATCTATTATTGCCTCTTTTATGTCATTCATTCATTTATATTTCTTTTCTTCTACTCCTATCATGTCATGGTAGAAAATTCATGAGGAATATGATAAAAAATTCAAAAATCAAATACTGAATAAAATCAAAACAATGCGTGGTTTTTATCTCTTGATCCTGGAAAGATCTAAAGATTGATACGCAAACTTCACATAAACAAGCATATTTGATATACTTGTGAACTAAAAGATTAAAAAAACCTTGGAAACATAATTGAATTAAATAAAGATAAAAAATTTGGATTGGATCTAAAATCCATTTAGGCTTCATAAACTTAACTAAGATCAAAATGGAATTTTTTTTTGAAACTCACCCATTTAACCCTCTTCCGGCTGGTACGGTTACAATAATGTATCAAAGCGAAGTTGGTTGAGGTGTTCACTTGGTACATTTGATGTCCCAAGTTCGTTCCTTGCAACTAACATAATAGAGGTTTCTCACATTATGATCTGTGATGAAGCATTTCCTCTTACACTACATGTCCTATAATGGTTGTGCTAGTCGAAAGGTTGTATGTAAAACTCACTCATATGATACCTAGTTGTGTTACCCTAAAGGAGTTTGGGTTAGAACAACAACGGTATCAAAGCCCAATAGTCTATGCATTCTAAAATTAGCAATGTTAGGGCTAACTGATTAAAGCCTACCCATTTAGTAGGGTGTCTAGAAAGGTGGTGTCGAAGGTTGGGTTTGGGTGTAAGTACTCTGCCCTAGCTTGCTACTGACCTGACCTGAAGGATGACGCAAGCCCAAAGGTTATCCCAAATATAAAGGTCCAAATTGATTTTGGACCTAGGCTAATTTTCAAATTTTGTTTGAAAATCTAAAACGTATATTTAATTTAAAAGTTAAGTTTAAAATACAAAAGAGAATTTTGTAGAACTTATAAAATGCATTCAAACTTTTCAAAATTATTTTGAGAAATTATATAATTAATTTTTAAATTTTAATTAATATGATTAATAAAATAAAATAAAATAAGTAATTAAAAGTTAACTAATTAAAACATATGTTGATCTATGTTTTTAACTATAACTGTTGTAGTTATCTATTTATCTTAAAATTATTTATGAAAAATTAAATTAAATTTTCAAATAAATTAAAATATTTAATTAAATAAAATTATTTAAAAGTTAATTAATTAAAATGCATACATATATTGATATGTACGCATAAACGAACTATAAATGTTATTGCTGATTAACTATCTTAAATTTTTTAAGATGAGTAATGTCAAATTTTATAAATTTTGAAACACCTCACACCCCTTAATATACCCAAAAGGACACATTAAAAGGCGTGGTGAATTGTAGGTATAACTGAAACTAACAGAGACTAAGATTCACAGGACAAAAGTAGGTCAAACAGCAGAAACTAAAATAATAACTTATTCAAAACAAAAACTTCATAATTGCTTCATAAACCAAATAAGTCAAATACCAAATACAACATACATATCTCAAAACCCAATATGTCTCATGAAATAAAAACTCGTAGTCTTAAAAAAAATCAGAGTGTAAATATCCCTCTCAAGTACCAGTACAAAGAAAGCAAAACAGAAATAAAAGTAGGGAAATACATAGCAGAATCTTCTCCAAGAAACCTCTGAGCAACTGCAATCTACTACCCTCTCCCTTGATTGCCTATGAGGGAAAAAGGGAAAATAGAGGTGTGGGTTCTATTTATAGGGGCAGAAGTGGATCTCAGACCGTTGGATTTGGGGATTGAATAGGATGCAACCACGTCATAGGCTGAATAGGGGTCATCAGATGCAGAAACGGAAGGACCAGATCGAGTTGAAGAATGCAATATACGTCACTAATGTTCGTTTGTTCGATAAAAAAACAAGGCGGGTCGACAGGGCGGCCGACCCGCCCTTGTGCCCAGGTCGACCGGCCGGTCGACCTGGCCTATATATATTATTATATTTTGCTTATTTTTTTTAATTCAGATCTCATTCATTTTAGCTCGGATTCTGATGTTCTATATATGGAAATTGACCAAAAAATTACCATGGACACAATGGTGCAACTCCCATGGCTCAATTCTGATAATTTCACAAAGTTATTTTATTATTTAATTAATTAACGAATTAATTATGATGGGTTAAATTTTGGGTTGTTACATTCTCCTCTCCTTAAGGGATTTCGTCCCCGAAATCTCTAAGGATAAAAGAATGTACTAAATGTTTTCATCCAATTCTATAACCAACTACTTAATCATTAACGATTCATCCATTGTCCTTAGGTTTTTCTAATGCAATTAATGATACTTATGCAATTAGTGTAGTGTAAATGTTCCTATCTAATGCAAAAGATTAGGGCGGTCCACTAATTCAGTTGACCTCCTTTTATGCAATCATGTTTGTGCCATGTATCCAAATGAATGCAAAATTTTCCTAATGATAACTGATAGTTCTATATGCATGCTACAATCATCATTCAAATGCAACAATCATGTGATAATCATCCATTTATAGCAACCATGAAAAATAGAATAAAAATGCACGCACATCCATATGCATATGCTCTAGTGTCCTAGTTAGGCCGATCCCTAAAGAATAATAGTGCCTAGTCTACCTATATGCGTCCATTAGCATCCACTAGCAAACACTTGCAGCCACTAGCATACATCATTCATAACATGTTCTAAGAACATGTTTACATCAAATCCTAGCATCCATAGGTTAAATCCTAATTTCTACCCTCCCAGAGGATAATAATGGAAAGAACCTATTCAAAACTAAAGATGGAAATAGGAAATTCTAAAAAATTACTATCGAAAAGATGAGGATAGGAAGTACGAATCTTCTCTTCAGCTTCCCAAGTGGCATCTGCAACATCATCTCCCCACTGCACCTTCACTAGCGGAACCTCCTTATTCCTTAGTCGCTTGATGTCTCTTCCAACAATCTTCGTGGGAATACGCCGAACATATGCTTCCCTTTCTACTTCCACCTCCTCTAACTGACTGGGCTCTACAACTTCCGCTGAGTCATGTAAACACTTTTGCAAGTGCGAAACATGGAAAACGTCGTGCACACCTGCGAGCCTCTCTGGTAGCTTCACTCAGTAAGCCATCTTCCCAACTCTCTCCATGATAGAGAATGGTCCAACAAATCTGATCTTACCACCTTCCTAAGCGGGGATACTTTGATAAAAACTAAGTCTCCAACCTCAAACTCAATGTCTCTCCTCCGCTTATCCGCATAAGACTTCTGCCTATCTTGGGCTATCTTCATCCTTCAAAGAATTAAATCCACTCTCTCCGATGTCTCCCTCACCATGTCAGGCCCAAGTAGCAACTTTTCCATAGACTCCACCCAACATAAAGGGGACTTGCAAGGTCTTCCATATAAAGCCTCAAATGGTGTCATTCCTATGCTCGCTTGGTAACTGTTATTATACACAAACTCAACCAATGGAAGATGCTCCTCCAAAGTTCCTCCAAAGTCCAAAATGCACATCCGTAGAAAATCCTCAAGCACTCTATTCACTTTCCATTTAGCCATCCGTTTGAGGGTGATAGGTCATACTCAATCTAAGTTGCATCCCTAGCACCTCCTGTAAGCTCCTCCAAAACTCACTAGTGAAAATGGGATCTCTATCACTCACTATACTAGAAGGGACTCCATGAAGTCGGACTATCTCTCGAACATAAAGGGATGCCAAATATGATGATGTATGTTTGCTCTTAACTGGGATGAAGTGGGAACTCTTGGTCAGTCGATCAACAATCACCCAAATGCTAGTATTCCCCTTCCTAGAACGGGGCAAACCATCTATAAAATCCATAGAAATGTTGTCCCACTTCCACTTTGGCACATATAAGGGCTGAAGTAGTCCACCGGGCTTCTACTGCTCTGCCTTTACCCTTTGGCATATGAGACACTTAGCTACGAACTCTGCCACGTCCTTATTCATGCCATTCCAATAGAATACCCTCTTCATATCCCGATACATTTTGTCACCACCCGGATGAATAGTCATACGGAAATGGTAGGCTTCCTCCAAAACCGCTCTCAACAAATCTCCAACGCATGGAACACAAAGCCTCCCATCTCTCCTAAGCCACCATTTGCTATCAATGGAATAACGTTGGAGATGTCTAGAGACCTCTCGTCGGCTAATCCTATCCATGATGTCCATGAGTTCCAAATCTCCTTGCTGCCTTGAGCCAATCTGATCCAAAAGGGTAGGCCTCACCTCTAATGTCGCCAACAATATGGGAGTAATGTCCGTAGAGGGATTAAAATCAAAAGTAGAAATAAACTCCAAGCTCCTCCACTCTACGAACAAAGGACTAAGGGTTGCTTTCTTCCTACTCAATGCATCCGCAACCACATTACCCTTTCCAGGGGTATAAGCAATCTCAAAATCGTACGAGGCTAAAAACTCCATCCATCTCTGTTGCCTCAAGTTCAAGTCCTTCTGCAAGAATATGTATTTCAATGATCTATGGTCGGTGAAAAGCTTAAACCTCTCTCCAAGCAAATAGTGCCTCCAAGACTTGAATGCAAAAACTATGGCAGCCAACTCCAAATCGTGGGTAGGGTAGGTTTTCTCATGTGTCCTCAACTGCCTACTACCATAACAAACCACCCTCCCTTCCTGCATTACCACCGCTCCTAGGCCCATCCCACATGCATCAGTGTATACGGTAAAAGGCTTAGCTCCATCGGGTAGTACTAACATTGGTGCACAAGTAAGGGCTCTCTTAAGCTTTGTGAAGGAATCCTCACAATCCACGTCCCACATGAAAGCTTTATTCTTCTTAGTAAGGCGCATGAGTGGTGCTGAAATCTTGGCAAAGTCTCTAATGAACTTCCTATAATAGCCAGCCAATCCTAGGAAGCTCCTAACCTCGGTGACATTCTTGGGGACCTTCCAATCTTGTACTGCAATAACCTTGGCAGGGTCAACAGCCAAACCTTCCTTCGAGACCACGTGCCCCAAGAAACGTACCTCCTCTCTCCAAAAGTGACACTTCAAAAACTTAGCTCTCAAATAATGACTACGAAGTGTGCGAAGAACTTCCTTTAAATGAACAACATGCTCCTCCATATTCTTGGAAAATACCAAGATGTCATCCACGAATACCACTACGAATTTATTTAAGACTTCTCTAAAGACACGGCTCATCAAATCAACAAAGTAGGTTGGGGCATTGGTTAGCCCAAAAGGCATAACCAACCACTCATAAAGTCCGTCTGGAGTCCTAAACGCAGTCTTATCTATGATGTCATCGGCGACCCTAAGCTGATGGAATCCCATGGCTAAATCAAGCTGAGAGAAAACCGAAGAGCCAACTAACTGGTCAAAAAGAACATTAATCCTAGGGAGTGAATATCGGTTCTTCTTGGTGAGCTTATTTAATTCTCTATAATCAACGCAAAGTCGAAGAGAACCATCCGCCTTAGTAGCGAAGACGATTGGTGCCCCCCATTCTGATATGGTCCTTCTTATAAAACCCTTCTCCAAAAGCTCACTGACTTGTTTGCTCAACTCTTTCCTCTCCCTAGGTGCCATGTGCCTCACAGGTAACGCCACTGGCTAAGCATTCTCGGTCAAATAAATTCTAAAGTCAATTTCTCTCTTAGGGGGCAGTCCCCTAACCTCCTCAAAGACGTCAGGAAAATCTCCGACGATAGGAACCAAATCAAACTCTGTTGAAGATGAATCGAGGGAATAGAGAAAGCTCAACATGACTAACCCTTGCAGGTCGCAAGATACCTCGAGAGTCCTACCAATATAAGTCTCTAATCTAACGAGTCTCCTCTCATAGTCTAAAATAGCTCCATATATGGATAGCCAATCCATACCCAAGATCATCCCATACCCCGAGAATCCCAAAACATAGGTGTCACAGTCAAATTCTACGCCTAGGATATAAATTTTCAAACCCCTACAAATCATAGACAAGTGTGCCGATCCACCTATGGGGTTTGAAACAACAATGGGGTCTACCACTAAAGAAATGTCTAAGTGCAAACAATCACAAGTGAACTAGAAATAAAAGAGTGTGATGCTCCAGAATCAAATAAAGTCTGAATGGGAAAATCAGATATAGAAATCAAACCTTCAACTGTGACTTTCCTACCTCTATCCGGAATGTTACTGGAAGGTGCCGCGTCTAACGCCTAAATCTGTGCGACTGGTGCACTCGCTCCCTGACCAGCTCTCTGGGGACAACTCCTACTCATATGACCGGGCTGCCCGCAATTGAAGCACTTTCCCTTCATCTTTTCCCTTTTGCAATCCTTGGCAATATGTCCCATAATTCCACAGCTATTGCACCTCAATCCTTCTTAATCTGCTTTTGAGGACCATCCCCTTTCTTCTTCTCTTTGTTGTTCCTCCACCATTTCTTCTTTGGACCTTCCGACTTAACAACTTCCTTAGACTCTCCTTCCTTAACTACATCAGACATAAGTGCTATCTCTACCAAAGACTCATAAGTAGCTCCCATCGGTACGTGAGTCAACAACAATCCATGAAGGGGCTGATTCAATACCTTCGTAAACTTCATAGCTTTCTTGTGTGGCGTATTCACCAACTCCACTCCAAACCGAGACAATTCATTAAATTGATTGATGTACTCCTTCACCGACAAACTTCCTTGCTTCAAATTAATAAACCGCTCTAACTGAACACTCTCCTCTGCTTGAGACAAAAAATTCCTATCAAATCGCTCCCAAAATCCATTCTAAGTCACCTCCCTTCCTTCTAACTCTATGACCTCCCACCAATACGAAGCCTCCTCTTTCAGCTGCCAAGATGCTAGTTGAACCCGCTGCTGGTCCTCCAATCCTAATAAGCCAAATATCCTCTCGGTGTCCCTAAGCCAAGCTCTTGCCTCCACAAAAGTCTCCTTGCCAGAAAAAGTCTTTCTGCCCAAACTCGCAAAATCCTTACAAAGCTTAGAGAAATTGATGGCGGCAGGTGGGTTGATGGGGTTCCCACCCGCTGGTGCAGGATTTGGTGTTGGCCCGTGCACCTCTAGAGTCGTGGCTTGTAAGTACCTACGAAACCAGGCTAGTACTGGAATACCATTGGGAAGGTTCGGGGCATCAGCCATTCTACGAAAAGAAAGAGATAGTTTAGGAAAGAGTCAAAGGGAGATTGAACTGGACTTATGAGGGGATTTTTATAAAAAAACTCTTTTATTCTTAAAAACATTTCTAAGAGTTCTTTTCTGAAAAGTACTTTTAAAAAAAAGTTATTTCGCAAAATACTTTATTTTTAAAATAAATTTTTAGGAATCATGTAACATTAGGCTCTGATGCCAAGTGAAACACCCAACACCCCTTAATATACCCTAAAGGACACATTAAAAGGCATAGTGCGTTGTAGGTATAACTAAAACTAATAGAGACTAAGATTCACAAGACAAATGTAGGTAAAAATAGCGGAAACTAAAATAATAACTTATTCAAAACAAAAACTTCATAATTGCTTCATAAACCAAATAAGTCAAATACCAAATACAACATACATGTCTCAAAACCCAATATGTCTCATGAAATAAAAACTTGTAGTCTCAACAAAAATCAGAGTGTAAATATCCCTCTCAAGTGCTAGTACAAAAAAAGAAAAACAGAAATAAAAGTAGGGAAATACATAGCAGAATCTTCTCCAAGAAACCTCCAAGCAACTGCAATCTACTGCCCTCTCCCTTGATTGCCTATGGGAGGGAAAATGGGGAAAATAGAGGAGTGGGTTGTATTTATAGGGGTAGAAGTGGATCTCAGACCGTTGGATTTGGGGATTGAATAGGATGCAACTACATCATAGGCTGAACAGGGGCCATCGGATGTAGAAACGGAAGGACCAGATCGAGTTGAAGAATGCAAAATACGTCACTAACATTCGAAGAACATTCGTTCGTTCGATAAAAAAATAAGGCGGGTCGACCGCCCTTGTACCCAGGTCGACCAATCGGTCGACTTGGCCTATATATATATATATTTGCTTATTTTGTTTAATTCATATCTCGTTCATTTTAGCACGGATTCTGATGTTCTATATATGGAAATTGACCAGAAAATTACCACGGACACAATGGTACAACTCCCATAGCTAAATTCTGATAATTTCACAAAGTTATTTTATTATTTAATTAATTAACGAATTAATTATCATGGGTTAATACAAAAGAATATTATATGAGTTAATTAAATTATAAAAAGTTATAAATAAATGAAACTTGTATAATATGAATGCATAATGTAGGTGGAACTAGAAAGAAACTCAAATTAGATTTAAGGAATAAATACATACATATAGTACGTATATCATAATTTTGATGTGTCCGACACTTGAATCGCAATGGTATTTCATAAAAAATACATTGTTTCCTAAATCGATATCACTCAAAATAGATATGTCAAAAATTATGAATCTCTAATGCACACACACACTACAACAAATTCATCTTATTGCAACTTTTGTTTTACAATGTTTGTATTTAAAACATTATAAAAAAACACCTTTTACAATGTTTTTTGGAAAAAAGTTGTAAAAAACATCTTTTTTACAACGTTGTTTCAGAAAACTTTGTAAAACCTGACATTTTTCAACGTTTCCTACAAAAATGTTGTAAAAACTTCTTTTTTACAACTTTTATTGCAAGCATTTTCGTCGTTACCTTTTAACAACAGTTTTAAAAAGTTGTAAAAACAATGTTTTCTACGACCACATATTAATTAACTACAACTTTTTTAAAAGTAATTTTACTCATTGGTTTGCATTAAATTTTTTGAATATTTTTAAATTGCTTAAAATATTTTAATAATTTATAATGTATAATTGATAACAAATATTTAAAACTTTCTTAAATAATTTATAAATGGTAGTTAATAATTTATAATTGAAAACTTTGATAGGCAATTATTTATAATTTATAACCATTGATTATTAATAAATAATTTATAATTACTAATTATTATCTACAATTAATAATTATTTTTATATTTAGTAATTTATTATAATTAATAATTAATAATTAGTAAACTATAGTTAAAATTTCTTAATAACATTAAAAATTAACGAATATAATTAATAATTAATAATAAATAATTACTATTGAACAATTAATATTCAATTATAGTTAAGAAGTAATATGTAATTATTAATAATTAATAAATAAGAAGTAATAATTAATAATTAATAATTATTATTAAATAATTAATAACTAATAAGTAATCTTTAATGATTAATAATTAATATTTATTACCTAATAATTAATATTTAATGATTAATAACTGCATTTGATCTTAGTCCGCGCATGTCCCAATTTAAGCAAATAATAATAATTAATAATTAATAATATGTACATAATAATTAGTATTTAATAATTAACATTAAATTAACAAGTAATAAGTAACAATTGATAATTAATGATTATTAAATAAGTAGCAATAGTTAATAATTAATAATTACTGTTAACTAATTTCTATTAAATAATTAATAATTAAGGAAAATATTCAAAATTTTAGAAAATTCAAAATGTTAAAAAAGTTCAAAATTTGAAAAATATAAATATAATGTTGCCAATCTCAATACTCGTCTGATTTTGCTCGATGATTATATTAACCTAAATGTCACAAAACTTCAAAACATAATTACATTGCAAATTTACTGCAACTTGTTTATGATACAAATTATTATTTTCATATGCCTCTAGAGATCTCCTTCTGTAAAGATACACCAAATTTCATTGGGCTCCAAGCCAAACTCTTGGCTCCAAAGCCAAAACTTTTGGCTCCAGCCCCCGAATTTTCATTTTCATGTATAACTTCCCTGACCGAAATTCACCCATTCTCAAATTTCATCAACATTCCTCACCGCCTCAAGTCTTCAACACCCTACTTCCACCCTAACTTAAGAAACTCCTCCCTCACAGCAATGATGCAACCTAGTTCATCAGAGCCCAACCTGCATAGCATTTCATCCACATGAAATTTCAGCCCAATCTCCAAACCTACACCAAAGTCGAATAGTCCTTCACCATCAAAGACGCGCAAACCACCAGCAAACCACATACCCAAATCCCAAACAAATATCGTCGAGCTTCCCTCCAGCAACTGTCACCGTGTAACCATAACCCCTACACCACCTCAGAAGGTGCATCTGGTGGAGGCGGCGCTGGGCTGCTTCAAGGATGAGATGCTTGACTTCTTAACTAAGAAGTGGAACAACAATTTTAGGGTAGGCAGTGATGCATAGCATCAGATGGTGCAAAATCAGATGGGGTGGGGGAGGAGGGCATGTTGCCAAGGATAAGGGTGGGTTGTGTTTGGGCGATGCAGTGGATGCTGGTAGAATATATCCTTATGCACATCGACATCTATTCTTAGTTCCTTTATTTTATTTTTCTATTCTCAGATACAGTTTTTCCAAAAATAATGTGTGTGTTTTGCTAGAAATCATAGTGTATATTTATGCAGATATTCCCTGATGAAATGCGTGTGTTTGTTGAGAAGAGGAGTATATTGTTTACATATTTGAAAGAAGAGCATCAAGGGAGCTACTAAATTCTTGCTTTCAGGGCTGAAAGATCTGCACTTGTAAGTTTTTTCTTTTATTACTACAACTAATTTTTTACTGTTTGAATGCATCTCTTTACATTAGTAGTTGATTCTCTCTGTTGATCATTGTAGTTATAATCATACTAGATTCTCGGTGTTATATCATATATACCTCACCCTTACTTTTGCATCACTGAAATCATGTTTTATATGATCCGAAATGACAAATGGCGATTGGGGCTTTAAGCCTTAGGCTACTTTGACATGTGCAATTTTATCCCATGTTAGTATGGATTATGTCATGTAGACCATTTATATGTATGTCTAGAGCTAATATGAAATGCTCTTTAACAACTAATTAGATTATAATTTCATGTGTGTACAATATTAGTCATTCTAGTTTGGGTGTCCTTTCAAGTTGAACCCATGTTTTCCAAGGAGGCTTTTTGTTCTGACCACACTAGTATACACTACCATTCAATTCAGCATGACTGTAAATTAAATCTTTCCTAATGTAAATTTGTGTACTTTGTGGATAATGAATACAGCTTTGTTGGAGAGAGCATGCATGATGACAACAACTGTGTGTTTGCATACTACAAAGAAGGTGCAAGTGACCCAACTTTCTTATATTTTGCCCATCGACTCAAAAAGGTCAAATGCAAGAAGCAGAAAAAGGACGATGAAGAATAAAACTCTTCAGTATTTTTTTCGGAGATTATGAAACTTTGAGTTGTATTTGTCTCTAGTCTTCGATAATCACCCATTGCATCTAAGGGAAATTTACAAGCATAGGCAGAATTTATTTAGAAATATAATGTCATCGTACAAGGTATGAATGTTAAAATTGTTAGTTACATTGGTTGAGAATTTATATAAATGCAAGGTTCTTTTGTTAGTGGTGGATGTGATATAATGTGAGAATTGTAACATTATTGTTTGAATATTATATGTAAACTGAATATTATTTTGTATGTAAAGTGTTATTGCTTGAATCGATGAATTTTATGTATTTCAATTTTTGAAATTTTAATTCTATAATAAAATTTAGGATAAAGTCGATAGTTGAAATGTCTATTTAATTTTTTTTAGAGTCGTATATATTCCACAACACTTAGAAAAGGTTGTAAAAATTATATTGCAACATTTTTAAAAAGTTGTAAATCGCATTTTGCAACATCTAAAAACAGTTGTAGTTTTACCTATTACAATGTTTTTTGCAACATTCAAAAAAACGTTGTAAAAGGCGCTGACTCTATTACAACTTTGTCAAATACTACGTTTGCAAAAAGGTTGTGAAATCCTTATTACAACGTTTTTTTGGTGTTGTAATAGGGTATATTTGTTGTAGTGGTAAGTTGTCTATCATTTATGTATTAATAGATTTCTTTCATACTCTTTAGTTGTTAAGCTTTCCTCAAGCTAGAGGTGTTATGTGTAGTAGTATTAATATATTGACTAGATGTGGTAAGATACATGCATGTATTTATTGAGCTGTCCTCAAGGTACATGCGTTATACATAGGCTATCGTGAAATAGTGGGTCGAGAGAATAATCTTGTAATAACCCTGTATTTTGTAATTATTTTAAATTGAATTTCCTGATTTAAAAACTTTATATTATTTATTAAATGAATAAATTTTGTTATTTTAAATATAAATTTTGATTTTTGTGTGAATTATAATTCCAAACATGAATAAATAGAGTATTTTCCAGAAATGTGAATTTTTGTCAATGTGGTCAAACTTTGACTTTTAATTTAAAATTTTAAAAGTTTGAATTTTTTAATTTTATCTTTTATTATGAAAGTAAATAAAATTTCAAGTATGCTGCTTTTCGTTTCGTTGAAATCTGATTAATATTGTGAAAGTTATGCTTTTTACACTATTGTATGTAAATTGTTTTATTTAACAAAATTGTTTATTTTAATTGATATAAATAATATTTTTGGTTGATATATCATGTTATAATTGTGTATATATGTGTAACATTACATGTTATGAATATATTTACAACATTTGTTCTGTTTGTTTCATTTAATTTGGATATATACTTTGTAAATTAAGTAACATACAAAGTTGTAAATAGCAATTAATTTATACGTTTCTATGACCATTTTCTTATTTATTTCTATAGTGTTTATATAAACGGTATGTATTTATTGAATTATTTCTTTGGTATATATTCTATTAAATAGATGGGAAACAAATCAAATTAAGATACGTTACCTATTTTTAATTAAAGGCATACGTTACGCTTTGATTTATTACCTCTTTATCTTTCCATCCATTGATTTCTAACATAACTTCTCCTTAATAGCCGTGAGTTTTATTTTGAAATTCACATGAGAAAACATCTCATTCTTTCATTTCTCATGCCTATCTTCAGATCTAGGAAAAAAGGTAATGGCTTCCTCTTTTTTTTCTACTTTTCTCTTCACTTTTCTATTGAATTTTCCATTGTTTTGCTTGATCTTCATGTGCTTTGCTCGGCCTAAACCCCTCACCACCTTCACCGACCACCACATCACCTCCTTCCCATCACCATACATGGCCTAACACCCTCCTCCTCTAACCAAATGGCCATGACCATTCCATGATGCAAACACCACTAAAAGTTGCAAAAACCCCTTGAAAACATGCATAGCCTAGCTAGTTTTCACCATACCCTTCATATGTTGCTTTGGCCACCCCCTTAGCCACCACCACCATTAAGTTCACCACCCTTGGCCTTCACTCCAGCCACCACCAGGTCTGTACATGCCAAGGCCGAGCCAATTCATGCATGGCCAAGCCTAAAAGTTGCACCAAAACTCCTCTTTTTGCCTTAACCTTTGATCTTCCTTCACTAGTAACTCCTACCCCTTCACTTTTACTTGTAACCGTGCCTATATGAGTCCAAACCAGATTCGTACTCTAGTCAAAACATCACCAAGGCCGAACCTATATAGCTTTGTGGCCGAGCAAATGTGATTTGTGGTCATGCAAAATCAATTGAAAACTTGGTGTTTTTTTTTGTAAACTCTATTTCCATTTTGTTCCAATAATTTTAGTATTGAATTTATATTTATATTTTGCTTTGTTTTGTTGTTGAATACAAGATTAACATCTTGGCTCTCTCTCCACTCAAATCAAAAGTCATGCTATCATGCTTTCTGGATTTTTCATTTGTGTGTGTTGTTTGCTAACTCCAGCGTAAAGAGGTGAGTTTTCACTCATGATATTTATACTTATATAATTAGTGAAGTGACAACAAGTGAATGTTTATAATTGTTATATCATGTTATACATGCCTGTGATGTTAATTATATGATGTTAAACCCTGGACTTATCATTTGTTATGTTTTATTCTGTTATACTGTGTATTTATTTCTGTTTCTCACACTACAAGTTCCCTGTAGAATAGAATCACTATGGGTTGAAATGATACATACCCGAACGGACTTTAGAATAGGAAAAATCATTATGGGCTAAAATGATAGGCCTGGGTGATTCATTTATTTGTATTTGTCTTAGGATTGCGGGTTTGAAATAATCAAAACCCGGAAACTTTACTGATTATGGATTTAAATGATATTTTCCGTATCACTTGATTTAGATGTGAAATATTATCCGGACCCGTGGTTGATTTCAAAATATGATTTCTTATAAATTTCATGTATTGTAAATAATAATAAAAAATATATATGAAATTTGACTTATATTGGATTTAAATGTTAAGCAGTGATTTTTCTAAAAGGTTGAATGGTATAAGTTAATAGATGGTTTAAGTTGTAGTGTGAAAGTTTGGTTTAACTTAATAATGGGAATATAAGTAAAAATGGAATTATAAGCTTAACTTGGTAATTAATATAATTGATGTATGAATTGGATAAATTTAAAGAAAAAGGAAATATCAAGTTATTTGTAAATTAAAGTAAAGCAACTTACAGTGGATTTTGACTTTATGTAAAGGAATTATAATTAAATTGGATATTCATTTAATAAAGATGTTAATTATTAAAACTATAGGTTAAATGATATCCAAACAATGAATTTTGAAAAGTAAAAATAAATTTGATAAGTTAAAGGTGAGAAAAATTGAATTGTTTTAAAATGTTAAATAAATGGATAGTTAAATGGAAATTTGGAATATAACTTAATTTAGAAATTGTGATTTGTTTTAAAATGGAAGTTTAAGTTAATTAAATAAAATGGAAATTAGGTTTTATTTGTGAAATGGTAAATTAAATTAAAGTGTTAAGTGAATGCAAAGAATAGGAAAATTGTACACTTGAAAGGATGTATTGAAATTTGATATTTATTTGTAAAATTTACTTTATAAAAATCATAAGTTAATGGGTATTTAAATAACCATTTTAAAGTGGAAAAATATGATTTTATAAAATTAAAATGGTTTAAAATTGAAGTTTAATTGTTTCTGAAATTTTAGTGTAAATCTGGAAATACTTTTTGTAGCACTTCAGAAATGCTATCGTTTCTGAAATAAAACTAAAATCTGAACTAAAGGCTATTGCAGCACTTTGTAAGTGCTGTAGTTGCAGAAGTGAACTAAAAGGCTAAAATCTAACTAAGGGCTATCACAGCACTTTGCAAGTGTTGTCTCTGCTGAATTAAACTAAAATCTTTAAATTGAACTCTGAACTATTACAGCAGTTTTGTAAATGCTGTCTTTTCTGAATTGAACTATTTTTCCACTAAAACTGAACTATTACAGCAGTTTATAAATCCTGTCTTTGCTGAATTGAATTGTTTTCAAATATAACTTACCACAACACTTTCAAAATGCTGTGAAAGCTGGAATTTTAATGTTTTAATGTATTTAAGTGAATAAATGAACTCAGAAAAGGCTAAATTCTTGGGAATTGAATATTTGATTTAAAGGTATAATGACTTTACTTTTAAATGGTTTAAATGAAGTATTTTAATTCGGAATTATAAACCATTTTGGAATGTTAACCGCGGGAACACTTCTCTGTATGCTATTTTATTTCCTTGTGATTTTATTTAGATGCACACCTTTGATTTGAGAGTGTGGCTAGAGGTGAGCGATTACTGCAGCTCTACTGCAACGACCTGGAAATTTCAACTGTTTTAATAACGTAATTAGTTGAAATTTTGTGAAATTTTAAACGATAAAATTTTGAAATAAAAATTTAATATTTGGAATGCGTTTAGTTAAACATAGCAACTGGTAAATTTTCGTCCGAAAATATGAAAGTTTATTTCGCGCGTAAATTTACTTCAATTTAATCAGTTAAAAAGCGATGAAATAAAATGTTTCCGAAACCTAAATATTTTACATAGAAAAATTCTAAACCATCTTCTAAGCAAGATGTCAGTTTGTCGTTTTTCCAAATTCGGACATCTTTGGCTCCGTCGATCTTATTTTTTAGCGTTTTTCTTGCATTTTTCGTAGTAGAAAAATTCGAATTTTTATAATTCAATCCTATCACTGATATCCGTATGCCATTTTGATCGCCTCGTCATGCTGATCTCTGCGGTATATTTATTTCTGGGTTTTGAAGCTCGGTTCATAGCCGAATCTACAGAAACAGTTACTGTATCGATACCGGTTCCAATATATATTGATGGTTCGTTGGTTTTCTTTCTGACCTTTCATTTTCTACCGATTGAAAACAAACCTTCATTTCTTTTATCACTTTTAGAAAATTAAAGTGGTGACAGTTGTTGTTTCATTATTTTCATCTTGTTGGTGACTGTTCATTATTTCATGAATATGGTTTATCTTCATTAGTCAATGACGTTTCACTTATTTACTTTTAGCATGCCTCATACTATCCAATTCTTTCCTCCCTTATTCTACAGCTGCCCATTTTAATGGCCGCTAGCCTTCCATTCAACACCTCTCCGACTTCTCCACCGTTAACCGACCCTCCACCACCTGACGAACTGACCCAAACTCCCTTGCCAACCAACCTGGGCCTCTGCCCTACCCGAACCAATTTTCCCCTCCACCGAACTCGCTTCCAACAACCTCGGCCATGGCCGCTACCTACTCACCACCTTGCCACCCACCTCCCTAGCATGCTCCGGCCATCAACCCAAGACTTCGCCCTACCCACTGACCTCACCTCCAACTTTCATTTTTCCGAGCCTGCCACCATCCCAATCCACCACGACAACCACCCCGCACGGCTCTCAAGCAACGCCTCCAAAGCCTCGCATCACCTCTGTGCTCCTCCGCCTCGTGTTGCCATAGCCTGCAGCTTCCCATCGGCCTCAACTCCACCGTGCATCGGGCTATGTAACGTCTCGGATTTTACCCGCTCGAAAATCGACATCCGTACTTCACATTGTACTAGAATGCCGCAGAATCGACCGTTCAAATCCGATTCGCCGGAGCTAAAACACAATTAAGTAAATAACACAGCGGAAAAGAAAAAGAATATAGATATAAAACATCTGATACAATATCCAGATACAACAATGATACAATGAATATCTATATACATCAGAGATATGATACAAGAAATAACAGCGGAAAAGAAAAGATAACATCAGCAGCGGAACAATATCAATAGAAATGATAACTCCAAAATGATCTTCAGACAAGAATGAATCCACAACTCCAAGATAAGCAACTCCGATGAATGAACTAGCTCCAGATAATCTACTAAACCTGAATATCTGAGAAACCCAACTCTAGACTGCTCGTGTGGAAAATTATGAGCACCCAGAGTTTAGGAAGGGAACAATAAACTCCGGATCAGTCATGGGACTGGTGTGAGCAAGAAAAACAGTTTATCTTTAAACAACAACAAAGGATTTTAACATTGAAATCCGTAATGCTTTTGGAAAATGAAACTACCATAAGACCTCCCGCCACACACACAATGCAAACGCAGAATTGGAGGAGATTTCTTCTTATGATAGTCAAAGATGCTTACTACGCAAATCATTGGATATTATCATTAGTGCATAGTGTAGAAAAACATTTCGAAAGTATAATATAAATCTTAGCCAGCATAGGCATTCCGCACTTATGCCTACTATAGCTACCATCCAAACAGTGGTGACCACCATAAGTGAATGATAGGTTCTACAACTAAAACCGTACAAGTCTCGTATTGTTTCTTTGGATTTCCAACAAATGGTCAGGCCAAGGAACTTCCTATCCACGATGGGTACGTCCCTAGAATAGACGACCCAAGAACCTAACCGGATCTCTGCCAACACAAGGCCGGGTTACCTCTGCAAAAATAGGTAACTACTGACACGCGTATGCCATCCCCCGATCGTAACCGATCTTCCCGAGGATCCCCGATTTCCAACAAACCACATATTAAAAATGCAGCAACCACATAGGTTAAGTATCTGGGCTCCATACCATGATACCACCTCTATCCAGAAGGAATGACATACACTAAGGGGCGCTACTCCCTAGAACCTTGCCGCATCCTTCCTGTTTCGACCATTTCCGGGGTGTGAGGCTCGACGAAGTCTCATCCACAAAGCTACGCTTTTCAAAAGCCATGCTTCGGGTCAAACAAATGATCAACCTATGATCACAAAGATATAAGATCAAACAAATGATCATATCATAAATGATCAAACACTGATCATCACATAGCAACACTCAGCATGCCACATTACCAAATTGGGATATATCGCTGATAAATTTCAACTACATAACCTCTGAGCTCGTACGTCTCAGAGAAGGGTGTTAAGCTAAGAGAATAAATTCTCCGCCACCAACAGAGATGTATTTGAAAGAAATCGGCTTTATATCTCAAAGTGTAATGTCAGACATGTATCCATACAAGTCTGTTCCGGGTTCGAACAGAACCGAAGGCACTTCTCACGAAGCCCTTGCAAATCCGGATAATTTCCAATCACGTCCGGACTTCCCGTCACTAAGGGTGATAAATCCTCTATATCGGGGATCAGCCGATGCAGAGTAACTCGACGGTAATCCTTCCATTTTCAAAAATATCTGGTCTTCAACACCGGTCTTCAAATGCTATCCATATACGACGTATCACATATTCGGAATGGGTTATACGACCCAAAGGTCCTTTCCCGGCTAACCCGAATAGTGAGCGAAATATTTAAAATCATATGGATATGGGATTTCAATTAAGTCACAACTTATTAATTCAACTTCTTTTTTTCAAATGGTTTAACAAATTTCCATTTTCAAATCTTTAGACAAAAAGATTCATTTTAAACAACCTCCAATGGTTTAAACAATTTCCACATTTAAATCTTTTAAATAAAAGATTCATTCATAGATTTTCTAAATCAATTTCCATTTCAGTTTAACTCGTTAAATCTTTAAATCAAAGATTTAACTTATAGCTTTCAAAACAATTTTATTTCGAATGGTTTAAACAAATCATCATTCTAAATCTGTTAAAATAAACCGATTTAATTCATAGCTTTCCAAAAAGAATTCATTTATAACTTGGAAAAACCATTTTTCAATTCAATCTTGAAATTCCTTTAAATTGGAATTTCATTTCTTATATATGTGAAAGCTTTTATCATTTGAAAACAAACAGTTTTCATTTCGGAAAATCTGATTCATTTATACGAGTTGGAATCCTTGGGTTAAATCCAAATTCTCAAAATTACATTTTTAAATGGTTTAGATTCATACAAACACATTTATATCATCTTTAATCCCTAGTTTCAAATCATGGGATTCAATTTCAAACTTGAATTCAAATTTAAATCAAATTATTTAAATTTTCAAAACTCGATTAAGTTGTTCAAAATAACTTTTATCTTTGAAATTCCATTTCAAAAGCTTTTCACTTTAAACCCAAATTTCCAATTTCAAAATCAATTGAAATTAAAATTTCAATTTCAAAATCATCAATTTTAAATTATCTGTGACTTAACCGATTTCCACGTGAAATCCATATTTGTGTGTGAAAAGGTGTAGTCCAGGGGTTTCACACAATAGTGCAACACAATGAATCATCACATATCAGAATACAGAAATATAGTTGATAAGCGATATAACTATATCGCTTATCTTTTACTCACAGATCACAGATATATATAAATTTCAGATAAATAAACTACAGTAAAGATTACACACAAATCAGAATATATCACAAAGCATCACAGATCAGGAAATATCAAACAATTCAATCATCCAATCAAATCCAAATATTCATAAGTAAGGTCAGTTAATTATCTGATTTATTCAAATTTGATTAATTACTTATGAATTCCAAATCCGGGTTAATTAATCGTTAATTAATCACAAACCAATATAATTAATTATCCTTTAAATCATTTATTAACTAACCATTAATAATTAATAAATTATTCTTAAATTAATTATCCTTAATTAATCACATTGATTAATTAGCCCTTAGTTTATTATCTTTCCTTAATCACCTTCATTAATTTATAATTCCTTAATTAATCTCAACATATCAAATTTAAAATAAACTTGTATTTATATTTCATACTTACTTAAATCATTTATTTCATTAAACCAAATTTAGAAATAAAATTTGAATATGATTTATTTTAACAAAATAACTTGAACATTTAATTTATACTACTTTTAAAATCTTTTGAAAAAAAAACATTTCAAACATATTGAGTCAAATTAAACAACTATTTACTTACAACTTGTTTGAATACTTAGAAACTTGTTCCAGCTTTAAATTTCAAACCTAAAATGTGATTTGCTTTAAAATTTTCAAAACCCAGGTTGCTTAAACAACAACCCGAGTACATCCCCACAAAACACGAAGCCTGTCCCGTGTTACTCGCGAGAAAACACGCGTACGTTCCTGCTTCGAGTCGCCTGGCAAACATCACGAGATTTTCCCCGAGTCGCTTCCTTTCTTCTCCAAACAAAATCTCGCCTGTACACGATCGTACACTGGTGCACGTGCACCGTCCATCCCAACAACTCCGACCATCATGCCGATCGCCGATCAGTCACACTCGACCCCGTCAACTCGTTCCTCAACCCAGATCGAACGAAACTCGTTCGAATCCAAATTCGAAATTCCAGCTCGAACTCCACTAACATGTCAACATCTCATTTCCCATCCTCCGACCATTTGAGGACCGCCACCACCGGCCATAGCCTCGACTAACTCCCCTCTACCGAACCCCAGATCATCGCGACACTCGATCGATCCTTGACGTTGAACGAGACGAGAAAACACAGCCCACTAAAATTAGGTCTACAGAAAAGAAAGCCTCGTCGCCGCCACCACCGTTGACTATCGACCACTGCCCCATTTTTCCTAGCTTCCCTGTTCACTCCTCTATCCCCAGACCAAGACTCGACGTCTCCGATCAACTCGACCACCCACGGCAACCCAAAATGCCCAAATCCGACCATCTCGAACTGCTACTCAACCACTCCACTAAAAATTGTGGTATTTGTTTTAAAAATCATATTTTTTGTATGTAAATTCATCTCACATACCTGAATTTATAAATCATAACCATTGATTTTTGGCCAACTTAAGTTTTCCACTGTGTTTTATAATTCCAGAAGCAATACTAAGTTGTTTCAACTTATAAATATTTTTAGCACTTAGCTTAAGACCAAACAAACAATATTTGTTTACATGCCATGTTCAAACAATTGCTAGATCATTTGATGGTGGTTTGTTTACATATCTACTAGAAAGAGAATAGCCTCAGGCAACAGGCTTAACAGAGTATCAGGTGTACATACAGATGTGCAATATATATATATATACAAACAGATATATTATCACAGGGAAAACATGCTCCTATATAACTTAAGTTATATTTTTAAATAAAAAGTTACTCACTTGCTTTGCAGGGAAGAACAGAGCACGGTTTCTTTGCAAACAGTTTTGAATTTGAAAAACTGGAAAGTGTTTTCACTTTAATCTTCAAATCATCTTGCTTCTGTTTGGTTGTATGCTTATTTAAGATTTAAATGGAAGTTGTATTGCAGTTTCTACTTGCTCGAATTGGAAATGAAAGGTGATAAGAGAAAAATAGCTTACAGGTTGAAGTATAAAACAGGTTACAGGATATAACATATTTTATACAAAATGGTGTACAAGTTTGTACAATTATCAGAGATAATTTTATTGTTGGTAGCTGAAATCACATTTTATACACTCGAACAGATTTTGCTTGCTGAAAGGAAATGAGAGCATTAAATGTTATTTGTACTTGATGTCCTCATTTTATACTTATCTTATATTTTTTCTTTCTATACTTGCCTGAGTCTTCATCTACAAGCCACAAGCCTATTTTATATTTTTCTTTGATTCATATTGCTCTTAAGTTTTGCAGGTATATATATCATATTCGAACATTGTTTTATCCTATGCAGATCTATATTTGAAGCTGGGAATCATTCTTATGAATCATATTTTCTTCTTTATATTTCGGCTGATATGAAAACATTTTGGTGGCTAAAGATACTTGCATTTATTTGTTTGTACCATCATGTTTATTTATTTGAATTTCTTTTCTTTATTGAATTTAAAACTCTACTTTATACTATAAACAATTTCTATTTTTACTCTACCATGTTAGATTTTAGTTAATATATTTATTATCTTATATTTAATTTATAATTTCAAATTATTATTAACCATCAATTCTAATAGTTAAATATTATTATCAATTATTTATTTTACACTTTAAACTCAAGTCAAATATATATATCTATATATACTTACAATATTTTAAATTGAAATGATTCATACAGAATATACTTGAATCCGGGGAAACTCGCTTCCATTTAAAATAGACTTTTACAAATTTTTTATTCAAAAATTCATTTAATTATCAATTTAAATAAAATTAAATTTCGGGGTCGTTACAGGCTACCTTTCACCGAGCTTCACAGCTCACCCGACGCCACACCGTTCGCCCTTCTTCCTTCTAGCCTAGCGCCCCGTCATCCCACGCAGTCTCTTCTCCCTTCTTCCTTCGGTTGCGTGTCTGTAAGGTATTGTAGATATAAATAATTTACATTATATTGTGTGCAGTGGGTAATAGTGTTAGTAAAATTGCTGTTTTATATTCTAGCATAGGATAGTTAACATATATATTTACAGTCTCCGTATGTGTTTTATAAACGTGTCTTCTTTTCAAATCTCTAGTTCTATATAATAGTGTTTGTTTCTTTGAAATTATAAGTAGAGTTTTAAATTTATAACCTATATAGTATAAAGTTTTATTTCTTCTTCTCTGTATGAGTTATAAAGTATGTCTATGTATGATTGTAAGTAGTTATGGATTAGACCCTGGTTTTTATAAATGGTTTATACTGTTATTATATTGGTTTATAAAGAATTTATATGTATGGTCTTTACCTGCGACTCTTATGTGCCTAAGCTATGTTGTATATATACTATGATTACAGTATTATATTTTGTACAGAGTGTATACATATAATTTATAATACAAGCTATATGATTTGGAGATACATAAGGGTATATTGATATATGTACGCATGTTATTAATGCTACAGTAGGGTATGGAACAAGGCACATATGATGTAATATATTGGGATATATGTTGTACAAGTGACAGTATGGGTTGCTGCATTCATAATATTTTAAAAAGAAGATATATTTGTACGTATATAATTCTGGTCATGTTGGATTTCGAAACCTGTTATTTATACATATAAAAATATATGTGCATTAAAGCAGAAATGTTTTGATTTTGGTAATATATGTATTAAGTGTTTGATTTTAAAAGTATGTTAATTTTACTGGTATTAAAGTAAATATATACACAGGGATATTATATGTATATATTGACTTTAAAGTGTATATTTGTTTAAATTGGTAATTTATATGTAAAATGTTTTTATATATGGATCTTAAAGTATAATCTGTTAGTTTATACAAGTTTAAAAAAAATCGACTTTAAGAATAATAATAATAATGGTTTATATATTTTCAATTTTATCGAGCTATTTTGGGTTATCCTCATCGATCCGATTCTGATTTGTTTCGTCAATTTCGATTTATCAGCTTTGATCATTAAACTTGTGCCGATCTTGCTTTGTTTGGATTCGCAATTCGATTTCAGTGTCCGTATCCGTGTGCGTATCCGTGTCAACTTCTGTACTCTCTAGCCTCGAAAGGTGAGCAATCACTCACGATTAATGTTCTTTTATTTATTAAATTTGATTTCAATTGAAACGACAATTGAAATATGCTGCTGTTAGATATTTACACTGTTATTACCTGTATCAGTTCACCTGTGACATCTGACACCATTATCTGTTATATATGCAATGATAATCCAGTTTGGTTGTTAAATGATTGATTGTTTGATGTTTACCATTGGACGTTAAAATTGTAATGTATAAAATGATAAATATTATGCAAATAAATTTGACGTAGGATAATTAAAATTTGAATCGACACATATGTTGAATTTGATTTAGTTGAATATGACCCCTTTTAATTGTTTAATCATTTGACACGTAGAAATAGTGTTAATTACACCTTGAACCATCAATTGTATGTTGTTTAAACTGATAATACATGAAATTGAAATTAGATGACAAGTGAAAACCGTAATGCAATAATCTTTAATCTACATGAAATGATAGTGTAGATTCTAGAAATAATTATATTATTTCGCACAAATAACAATGTGAATTAATATGGTTATTTCGGGATTATTTGAATTGATTATTGGATTGATATTGATTGTTGTTCTTGCTTGTTTATTTACTTTGACACCATCCCAGTTATCACACTGCAAGTTCCCTTTGCTATATTTTGATTTTGAATTGAATTGGAATCGGGTTGAAATGATAAATACCCAAATTGAACTTTGACCTAGGATAGAGAATTAAATAAAACCCGATTGATCAATAATTTGATTTAAAAATAAAATGAAGATTTTATTTGAATAAATAATATGTTTTTGAAATGAAGTTGAAAATTGAATTTTAATGAAATTTAAATGTGAATATTTAATAATCTGAAATGAAATATTAATAAAGAAATTGATGAAAGAATGTTATTTAATTTAAGAAAACGATTGAATTAAGTTTTGAAATCATTTAATAATTTAATGAGATTGAATTATTTAATAATTAAATTAAATTGAATCCTTTGATAATTAAAATTGAACTTTTAATTAGTGAAATTTAGTTCTTATTTAATTGAGCTTTGAAATTGTAACTAAGTAAATGAATATGTGAAATTGAATTTCTTTATCAAGAAATGCAAATGTGATTTTTGAAATTAATGTAAGACTTGAAATTTAAAGAATTTTGATTTGATGAATTTAATTTAATTCAATTTGTAAGTTTTGATATAATGAAGTTGAATTTAAATAATGGATTTAATGAATTGGAAATTTAATAGAAATTGTTTTGATTGGCAAATTTACTTGAAAAATATTGAATGAAATAGATAAAATGAATTTAAATTGATTTGAATGTTAAATTAAATATTTTAATAATTTTGAAATGAAACTGATATACAAACTTGAATCAATATTTGAATTGAAATTGAATTATAAGATTTGAAATGGTAATTTGAAAGTTTGAAATGTAAATTATGGAAATTGTTTTGGAAAGGCAAATGAAATGTTGGTTTTCAAATTCTAACTGAAATTGAAATTGATTTGGTTTTCGAAATATATAAATGACCAATCGGTGTAATAATTACGAAAGTTATTAAAGAGACCGGAATCGGTTATGGACATACTCTCTGTCTAAACCGAAACCACTTTAATAACTATACGCGGAGTGGTGATCCAGAATGAAGTGGTTGGAATGATGTACGTGTTGACTGAAGAAAGAGAACGATAATGGATAGCCTTGACACTTGTGTCAAATTGGAAATGACTAAAACAGGAGCCGTGCCGGGCCAATGGAGGTCAACTACCTCAAGCGAACACACTTCTTCGAACTACTCATTACTTGTTGTCGATTGGTGCACCCTTGATTTTGGGAGTGTTGTTTCGCGGTGTTGCGGTCGCTGCGGCGATGCATTCTCACCAGTCCGGATCAGGCAAACGGTAGTTTCACTACCTTGGGTATTGCCTCATGTGCCTTGTCATACTTGGATCCCTATATACGCGACCACTACGAATTTGTTTTGTGTTATACCTATGGAGTACTCCCTGATAGCCCACTAGTTTACGGTGGAGTTTACAGTGCTGTATAGACTATAACGCTTATATTAATGTGTTAAGGGGGATAATGGTAACGCCTTAACACTATTTTGATACCTTTATATTACTGATAGACATTATCTACTTATCGTACATTACTACCTAGTAGATAGTGTAACGGATCCTTAAAGGATGGTTATTCCAAACATCCTTTGAGTTACTTGTATTTCAATTGCTATTTCACTTGAGTTGGATTTATTGATATAAGAATGTTAATCCTGACTCGAGTGTTTTGTGTTTTGCTTTACGCTCGGGTCAGACTGAGTGTTCCAATATTCGAGACTCACCTTTGAAGTTGGAGCTTTGCTTGAAGATCCAGCCATCTATTCTGCTTTCAGTATTCGATGATTCCAGTGATGTATTCTGATTTGTATCTGATGTATCATATTACTCTTCCGTTGTATCTGGTTTAACTTTGATGTAACTTATATATTTATATAGTAGCTTCATGAACTACTATCTCTTTTATTTCCGCTGCATTTATTACTCTGTGTCTGTGATCTGTGATTATTTATTTACTGTATATGTTCAGTTTTGCCAAATTTAAATTAACAACGTGGTATTTTGAGCAATTCAATTCTGGCATGAGTGTCTACCTATACACTTATAATGGATGCGAATGGTCCAAAATATCAGGTCGTTACAGTTGGTATCAGAGCTTCGGTAGCTCTAGGCAAAACTTAACATATAGGGTAAATGTATTTACGGAATCACTCTCATTCGAGTTTCAATCTCTTCCTCTTGACCTGATTCCTTCGAATTTTGGAACGTTCCCTACGGTTCCAAAATTCATTCGTGTCCCTCACTATTCGTCTTCTTTCGATTCTGGAGCATCCCATAACTCCACTTCGAATGATCTTTATAATGAGTCGGCGATCTCGCCAATCTCAAATTTATTTGTAAAGGAATGAAACTCCTTTACAGTAGCGTCGATTTACCGGAGATTTCTGTATCCTCGGTTTACGATGCTATCTATCTCCTGCTATACCTGAATTCTATTTCTTGAGATCGAATGTCGATTTACCTCAGAATTCCACATCGATCTTATTCTTGAAGGCACGGTCGACCCGGTTATGGTTGCCTGCAATTTATATAAGATTATCTATTTCCTTATCCAGTTAAATAATCATCTTATCTTTCGTTCCAACTTATTCTCAAATCAAAATTTTCTTTGATTGAATTAATCAAATTTGAATCCCTATCCTTACTTTGAAATCCGTTACTGTATCGTTGAGCGAGGAAGTGTATTTGTAAATTAATATTTAAAATGTTTAAAATATATTGTGTTGTTTGAGTTGTTGATGTTGATTTGGGTTTCCGATCGATTCGTCTTATCAACGCTATCGATAGGATTTCCAAAACACTTGAGCAGAGCAAACTGACACAATATCGTTTTCAAATTTGGTAAATAAAATAAAGTTTGTATGATTATATTATATATATAAGTAAATTTTCTGATAATTGTTAAATGAATTGGTTAACTAAATGATGTTATTTGATTTTCATTTATTGTTTTGTAAACCATTGACTATTGCATATTATAAATAAATGAATTTATAAACTTGGTTATAAATTGATTGGAATTTGAAATGAATTTAATTCAGAAATTTGAGAATTTATTAGTTTCCGGTGATTTCGAAATTTGGTTTTTTAAAATCTTAAAGTATATATTATTGGAAGTATTTCCGAATAGAAATCGTTTTCAAAGAATTTTTAAAATGTTGAAATCAGTGCTCTTCTCTTTGTCGCTGGAAAATAATTTTGGTGATGGCGGCCGCATCATCGACATTCATTTTCGAGTTTCGAAGTGGAGATACTATTCTGCAGCTTTGCTATGGTTTTGTTTTGAAAAATATTTTGATTTGAATTTCTTTAGTATAATTTGATTTATATATATATAAGTATCTTATTTTAAAATTTAATTTGATTGATATAAATATATGATATATAACTCTAAATTGTTTAAAGTTAATCGGAAATCGAATTCTTAAATGTTGTTAAAGGATGATTTTAATTATAAATAAAACCAAAATTTGGAATAAATATTTAAACTTGAATAATTGAATTGGGAAAATTTTATTTGTATATTGTTCAACTGCATTCTAATACAACTTACCTAAATCATTCAGAAGTTGAATATGTAATTGGATAATATATAAGATAAATTGAATTTATAAATAAAATTTGACTGTTTATAATAAATGTTATACACTAAATTTTGATTATAAAGATGTTAATAGAGTTAGATAGGATAATAAGTAAACTCAGTTAATAATGAAATAAATTTGTTTTGAAAGAATTAATAAATTGTTTTGAAAGAATTAATAAATTTGTTTTGAAAGAATTAATAAATTGAAATTTGATCGACTTATGAAAATACCTTGAATTTAAAAGCAATTAGTGAATATAAATTAATTTAAATCGAAACTTTTATGTTTTAAATTAATTTATATGGGTTAAATATATGTGAGTAGATATATTAAGTAGAATAAATTTAACAGTAATTTGGAATAAAGAAGAATTTAAAATTGTTGAAGAAAATATGATTATAATAAAAGACTATTCAAATTTATGGTTTTAGAAATTGTAAATTGAAGAAAATGGGATAATAAGATAATGAATTTAGAAATAGTTGAGATTGATTTTAGTGAAATCAAATGGATTAAATCAATTATTGAATATCAATTAATTTAAATTTGAATTTATATGGTTTAAATTAATTGATATTTTGTATTTCAAATCTGTTTTTCTTTCTGGTTGTTTCTATTCTCCTACCTCGTTTCTTTTCAGGGACGAAAAGTTTTGAGTGGGGGAGAGTGTAACGACCCGGAAATTTCAACTGTTTTAATAACGTAATTAGTTGAAATTTTGTGAAATTTTAAATGATAAAATTTTGAAATAAAAATTTAATATTTGGAATGCGTTTAGTTAAACATAGCAACTAGTAAATTTTCGTCCGAAAATATGAAAGTTTATTTCGCGCGTAAATTTACTTCAATTTAATCAGTTAAAAAGCGATGATATAAAATGTTTCCGAAACCTAAATATTTTACATAGAAAAATTCTAAACCATCTTCTGAGCAAGATGTCAGTTTGTCATTTTTCCAAATTCGGACATCTTTGGCTCCGTCGATCTTATTTTTTAGCGTTTTTGCATTTTTCGTAGTAGAAAAATTCGAAATTTTATAATTCAATCCTATCACTGATATCCGTATGCCATTTTGATCGCCTCGTCACGCTGATCTCTGCGGTATATTTATTTCTGGGTTTTGAAGCTCGGTTCATAGCCGAATCTACAGAAACAGTTACTGTATCGATACCGGTTCCAATATATATATTGATGGTTCGTTGGTTTTCTTTCTGACCTTTCATTTTCTACCGATTGAAAACAAACCTTCATTTCTTTTATCACTTTTAGAAAATTAAAGTGGTGACAGTTGTTGTTTCATTATTTTCATCTTGTTGGTGACTGTTCATTATTTCATGAATATGGTTTATCTTCATTAGTCAATGACGTTTCACTTATTTACTTTTAGCATGCCTCATACTATCCAATTCTTTCCTCCCTTATTCTACAGCTGCCCATTTTAATGGCCGCTAGCCTTCCATTCAACACCTCTCCGACTTCTCCACCGTTAACCGACCCTCCACCACCTGACGAACTGACCCAAACTCCCTTGCCGACCAACTTGGGCCTCTACCCTACCCGAACCAATTTTCCCCTCCACCGAACCCGCTTCCAACAACCTCGGCCATGGCCGCTACCTACTCACCACCTTGCCACCCACCTCCCCAGCATGCTCCGGCCGTCAACCCAAGACTTCGCCCTACCCACTGACCTCACCTCCAACTTTCATTTTTCCGAGCCTGCCACCATCCCAATCCACCACGACAACCACCCCGCACGGCTCTCAAGCAACGCCTCCAAAGCCTCGCATCACCTCTGTGCTCCTCCGCCTCGTGTTGCCATAGCCTGCAGCTTCCCATCGGCCTCAACTCCACCGTGCATCGGGCTACCTTTCACCGAGCTTCACAGCTCACCCGACGCCACACCGTTCGCCCTTCTTCCTTCTAGCCTAGCGCCCCGTCATCCCACGCAGTCTCTTCTCCCTTCTTCCTTCGGTTGCGTGTCCGTAAGGTATTGTAGATATAAATAATTTACATTATATTGTGTGCAGTGGGTTATAGTGTTAGTAAAATTGCTGTTTTATATTCTAGCATAGGATAGTTAACATATATATTTACAGTCTCCGTATGTGTTTTATAAACGTGTCTTCTTTTCAAATCTCTAGTTCTATATAATAGTGTTTGTTTCTTTGAAATTATAAGTAGAGTTTTAATTTTATAACCTATATAGTATAAAGTTTTATTTCTTCTTCTCTGTATGAGTTATAAAGTATGTCTATGTATGATTGTAAGAAGTTATGGATTAGACCCTGGTTTTTATAAATGGTTTATACTGTTATTATATTGGTTTATAAAGAATTTATATGTATGGTCTTTACCTACGACTCTTATGTGCCTAAGCTATGTTGTATATATACTATGATTACAGTATTATATTTTGTACAGAGTGTATACATATAATTTATAATACAAGCTATATGATTTGGAGATACATAAGGGTATATTGATATATGTACGCATGTTATTAATGCTACAGTAGGGTATGGAACAAGGCACATATGATGTAATATATTGGGATATATGTTGTACAAGTGACAGTATGGGTTGCTGCATTCATAATATTTTAAAAAGAAGATATATTTGTACGTATATAATTCTGGTCATGTTGGATTTCGAAACCTGTTATTTATACATATAAAAATATATGTGCATTAAAGCAGAAATGTTTTGATTTTGGTAATATATGTATTAAGTGTTTGATTTTAAAAGTATGTTAATTTTACTGGTATTAAAGTAAATATATACACAGGGATATTATATGTATATATTGACTTTAAAGTGTATATTTGTTTAAATAGGTAATTTATATGTAAAATGTTTTTATATATGGATCTTAAAGTATAATCTGTTAGTTTATACAAGTTTAAAAAAAAATATCGACTTTAAGAATAATAATAATAATAATGGTTTATATATTTTCAATTTTATCGAGCTATTTTGGGTTATCCTCATCGATCCGATTCTGATTTGTTTCGTCAATTTCGATTTATCAGCTTTGATCATTAAACTTGTGCCGATCTTGCTTTGTTTGGATTCGCAATTCGATTTCAGTGTTCGTATCCGTGTGCGTATCTGTGTCACCTTCTGTACTCTCTAGCCTCGAAAGGTGAGCAATCACTCACGATTAATGTTCTTTTATTTATTAAATTTGATTTCAATTGAAACGACAATTGAAATATGCTGTTGTTAGATATTTACACTGTTATTACCTGTATCAGTTCACTTGTGACATCTGACACCATTATCTGTTATATATGCAATGATAATCCAGTTTGGTTGTTAAATGATTGATTGTTTGATGTTTACCATTGGACGTTAAAATTGTAATGTATAAAATGATAAATATTATGCAAATAAATTTGACGTAGGATAATTAAAATTTGAATCGACACATATGTTGAATTTGATTTAGTTGAATATGACCCCTTTTAATTGTTTAATCATTTGACACGTAGAAATAGTGTTAATTACACCTTGGACCATCAATTGTATGTTGTTTAAACTGATGATACATGAAATTGAAATTAGATGACAAGTGAAAACCGTAATGCAATAATCTTTAATCTACATGAAATGATAGTGTAGATTCTAGAAATAATTATATTATTTCGCACAAATAACAATGTGAATTAATATGGTTATTTCGGGATTATTTGAATTGATTATTGGATTGATATTGATTGTTGTTCTTGCTTGTTTATTTACTTTGACACCATCCTAGTTATCACACTGCAAGTTCCCTTTGCTATATTTTGATTTTGAATTGAATTGGAATCGGGTTGAAATGATAAATACCCAAATTGAACTTTGACCTAGGATAGAGAATTAAATAAAACCCGATTGGTCAATAATTTGATTTAAAAATAAAATGAAGATTTTATTTGAATAAATAATATGTTTTTGAAATGAAGTTGGAAATTGAAATTTAATGAAATTTAAATGTGAATATTTAATAATCTGAAATGAAATATTAATAAAGAAATTGATGAAAGAATGTTATTTAATTTAAGAAAACGATTGAATTAAGTTTTGAAATCATTTAATAATTTAATGAGATTGAATTATTTAATAATTAAATTAAATTGAATCCTTTGATAATTAAAATTGAACTTTTAATTAGTGAAATTTAGTTCTTATTTAATTGAGCTTTGAAATTGTAACTAAGTAAATGAATATGTGAAATTGAATTTCTTTATCAAGAAATGCAAATGTGATTTTTGAAATTAATGTAAGACTTGAAATTTAAAGAAATTTGATTTGATGAATTTAATTTAATTCAATTTGTAAGTTTTGATATAATGAAGTTGAATTTAAATAATGGATTTAATGAATTGGAAATTTAATAGAAATTGTTTTGATTGGCAAATTTACTTGACAAATATTGAATGAAATAGATAAATGAATTTAAATTGATTTGAATGTTAAATTAAATTAATTTAAATAATTTTGAAATGAAACTGATATAGGAACTTGAATCAATATTTGAATTGAAATTGAATTATAAGATTTGAAATGGTAATTTGAAAGTTTGAAATGTAAATTATGGAAATTGTTTTGGAAAGGCAAATGAAATGTTGGTTTTCAAATTCTAACTGAAATTGAAATTGATTTGGTTTTTGAAATATATAAATGACCAATCGGTGTAATAATTACGAAAGTTATTAAAGAGACCGGAATCGGTTATGGACATACTCTCTGTCTAAACCGAAACAACTTTAATAATTATACGCGGAGTGGTGATCCAGAATGAAGTGGTTGGAATGATGTACGTGTTGACTGAAGAAAGAGAACGATAATGGATAGCCTTGAGACTAGTGTCAAATTGGAAATGACTAAAACAGGAGCCGTGCCGGGCCAATGGAGGTCAACTACCTCAAGCGAACACACTTCTTCGAACTACTCATTACTTGTTGTCGATTGGTGCACCCTTTATTTTGGGAGTGTTGTTTCGCGGTGTTGCGGTCGCTGAGGCGACGCGTTCTCACTAGTCCGGATCAGGCAAACGGTAGTTTCACTACCTTGGGTATTGCCTCATGTGCCTTGTCATACTTGGATCCCTATATACGCGATCACTATGAATTTGTTTTGTGTTATACCTATGGAGTACTCCCTGATAGCCCACTAGTTTACGGTGGAGTTTACAGTGCTGTATAGACTATAACGCTTATATTAATGTGTTAAGGGGGATAATGGTAACGCCTTAACACTATTTTGATATCTTTATATTACTGATAGACAGTATCTACTTATCGTACATTACTACCTAGTAGATAGTTTAACGGATCCTTAAAGGATGGTTATTCCAAACATCCTTTGAGTTACTTGTATTTCAATTGCTATTTCACTTGAGTTGGATTTATTGATATAAGAATGTTAATCCTGACTCGAGTGTTTTGTGTTTTGCTTTACGCTTGGGTCAGACTGAGTGTTCCAGTATTCGAGACTCACCTTTGAAGTTGGAGCTTTGCTTGAAGATCCAGCCATCTATTCTGCTTTCAGTATTCGATGATTCCACTGATGTATTCTGATTTGTATCTGATGTATCATATTACTCTTCCGTTGTATCTGGTTTAACTCTGATGTAACTTATATATTTATATAGTAGCTTCATGAACTACTATCTCTTTTATTTCCGCTGCATTTATTACTCTGTGTCTGTGATCTGTGATTATTTATTTACTGTATATGTTCAGTTTTGCCAAATTTAAATTAACAACGTGGTATTTTGAGCAATTCAATTCCGGCATGAGTGTCTACCTATACACTTATAATGGATGCGAATGGTCCAAAATATCGGGTCGTTACATCTACGCTACCCTAGTCATATTAGCACTAGTATTTGCATTGTTTACTTTAATATGAACATTTTTCTGGTAGCGTTTATTTCTGCTTAATTGTTTAACGGATCCTTAAAGGATGGGCGATCCCAAGCATCCTTTGAGTTATTATGCATTGCTTTTACAGTTCACTTGAGTTGGTTTACATTATATAAGTATGTATGTCCTAACTCGAGTGTTTATGTTTTACTTTACGCTCGGGTCAGCCTGAGAATCACAGCTTTGGATTCACCTTATGGAGCTAGAGATCTGTTGGAGCTTATTTGTCTATCTGTTCATCGACTTCTATTCCAGTTATTTCCTATTCAGTATTGTCTCTGTATTATTATCTTATGTATCCTGACTTCTATTATATTTATTTTGATTATGATATTTTGTATATGTTTTGAGAGTTGTATATAGTAGCTTCATGAACTACTATGGTATTTTATTTCCACTGCGAGTTATTCTGATATTCTGTGTCTGTGATTCTGTATTTGATTTTATTTGCTCCAAATTTTCTTGACAATCCACTGTTTTGAAGTATTCAAGTCTGACATGTGTAGATTTATTGTCGATTTGAATGGTCCAAAATAGTGGGATGTTACAAATCTCTCTTGGTTTGTTGAGCTTTCCTCAAGGTCAAGATGAGATTAGGGCAAAGATCATGGATTAGGAGTCATATATGATACAATCGATAAGGTGTTATCCATCGCTTACGGGCCTATGATTTGTTGAGATTTCTTCAAGGTCAGGTCCCAAGATAAGCGAGTCCTAACACCCACTAAAGAAATCGAATGATTTCTATGTTTTTCTTAGGGTTTTGAGAAACATAAAAATCTAGTGGGAGCCTTATTAGAAAAATGAAATGGTAACATTTATTCTTTCAAATATGGAAGGAACATTTGTTATATAAAGTTTAAATAATCTGTATGAATAAATTTATGCACCTAATAAATATTGATAAAATGTTTATCAATTAAGATATACAAACAAACTAAACTAAAGGTTGACAAAAAATAAAATAAAATGTACTTACCTTGAATCTTTTGGCATGTCGTCACTTCAAGACCCATACAAGAGCCTAGCTATACACTACTAAACACAATCCTAACTCGGTCACTTAAGTATTTATTGCCCAAGACTTTGTGTTGTTTCCATGATTTTTGAACTCTTAAGCAATACAAGAACATAGATATTTGATCATATATAAATGTGATATGGTGAATGATTGCAGTTCGTAATATACGAAATTTGAATGAAATTAGTTCATTGGAAATAAGCAAATAAAGCATAATGTTAAATCATGTATTGTAACAACCCATACCTCAGTAGGCCCAAATATTCGCTAAATCAAAAACCTATGTCCACCAAAGTATGGACCGTTGGTATTGGTATCCTGTAAATAAACAAAAGTTTATTAGAGCACTATTGATTACACTCACAGCGAAATAGTAAAGTATAATAAAAAATATAATTGCTGATTAAGGCTAATACCTCTAGTATCTAGTATCTTTGTCAATGCTTTGCATGCATAAGAAATATGTCCTTCCACCATTCCCGCCTTATACCAGTACCTGTCCCTCTAAGTCTGTCCTATGAGTTTTAATAAGGAGGGGGTCAGAACAACGTTCTGGTGACTGGTAAATTAAATACTTTATGCATAACACTAGTTAATGCCAATTTCTTTGCATTGCATGTCATGTCTACTTTTTAAACTTAGTCATCTTGACTTTATATACGCGTATGATGCGCCCCACCTACTCGAGGTATACTATAACTACATGCATGTGTGTGTATGTGTATGTGTATGTGTATATATACGTACTACAGTCCCCCTTTAGACCAGGATACTTTCTCCGCTATTATCCGTAACTCTGCATCAGGTATCCACCATCCGTCTCTAGTCCGAGTTGTCCGCATACACCGAGGATCTTCCCGTTAGTACCTAATAACAGCATTACAATATTTAGTCGTATTCTACCACATCTTGAAGACTTATCTAGCTGCTTCGTATTGCAGACTCCGTTCCTCAGACTAATCATGGACTTAGCTCCATAGACTATTAAGGACTCGGTTACACAGACTATCCTATCAGCTTGAAAGACCTCAACTAAGGGTTATCTAGCCTTTCCTCCTAACATCAAACAAACTAAAAAACAACTGTGAGGCAGTGCATGTCCCGAACGTGATCTACACTAGTGGGAGGTATAGTCCATTTAGATGTAACCCTCGTCTTTCTCCTAACCGTCCTAGGACCGATGACACTCTTGACATATGCGTACAACCCTACTCCTTACATATATGGTACCTACTTTCCTGACATAGCGCCGAGCCTAGGTTCACTGTTCCATTTAGATTTCCTAATGCAATCAAGTAAATGTCCACTTGCTTACTTAACACATAACTCCTAAGTATTGAAGCAGAACCTACTTGGCCCTATGACACTTCAACCGAGGCGGACCCATACTTTGGTATATTCCCTCCACTTATACGCGAACGTATAATCTCACGAGTCCTACAATTTACATTAGTATGATGTACGCACAACCGTTGGTAGCCCTTTTCGGAGGGCGAACTTCTATTGTGCAATCCTACTGATCTCATATTCCAACCCATACTAATGACTAAGACATTTTTAATTAATCTAAGATATTGATTAGATCCAATAATTCGCACCCATTATAATAGCACTTGAGTTATATAAATTTTATTTAATTACTACGCCTCATATGTTCAACTGCTAATATTCAGTTATTTTTACATCACTTACTCCTTATTTCATTAACACCAGTTAATACCATTTACCGCCTACTTCTAATTTAATAGATTAAATATCCCTACCTTTTGGCTTCCACTTACTTCTATTAAGTATACTCTACTGTTCCCATTTTAACCATTAATGCCTTTCTTTGATTAGTATAACTTCTTATTTACTCATTTCGTCACTTTACTTACACTTCATTAGTCATTATTTTTTTTCTTACTTATCTTAAACTACATTTGTTAGATTTACAATTAAACTTTAGTTATTATCTCTACTTATTATACTTTTGGTTTATACTTGGGGATTTCTGCATTTCAATGCATTGGAAATACATCTTCCCAAATGGAAACGTTAACACTGTAATTTTCCACAAATTATCAAAAAGAGGAATTGTGTTATGTATGGAATTACAAGGAACTATCTATTCTATTATTATTGAAATAGACGGTACAAAATACGGTAAACATCCATATTTTGTGCATCTCTTTCTTTTGGCCATATTCTTTGTTATTTCAAACGGTACACTTTTATTTCATAATATAAAAGTGGATAATTTATAGAAATTTACATTGTAACACACTTTATTCCAATAAATTAAAATACTACTTAAATCATAATCCTTATGATAATAACTACCAATTCACGTTAACATATATTATTCAACTGACAAATCTAGAATTCTTATACAATATTATAAATTTAGAGACTACTTCCACCCTTTCTAGATTCAAGTATGATCAATATTTAATCAAATTTAATAGTTCACTAAATATGTAAGCATGATTCTTAAATTCATTTCATGTATATATTTAAGCATGCATACATTCAAGCATACAAGAAACAAATTTACAACAATATAAATCCAATATTATATAAAAATATATACTTTCTCACCTCTAAGATTTCCAAATCTCCAGATCTAAATCCATTCTTCTTATTTGACTCCCTTACCTTCTAGCAAAATATGTATTAATGGGTATACATATTTATTAGAATTATAGATCTGAGAAGATATTTATATTAACGTAGTCGTAAAGTTTTAGATTTAGAATTTATCTCTTCTTTGTAGAATTGATTCATCCCTTGTTCTTCTTCTCTTTTATTTTTCACTATTCTCCACATATACATATATAATATACTATTTTATAACTTCTATATTTCTTAGAATATGTGGAGAAAAGAAAATGGTAGAGTTTCGCTCTTTAATTTAGAAAAGTGGGGGTTATGTCTGAATTTATAGCAGCACAAATTAATTCCATTTGTTAGAATTTATTGTAGTAAATTTGAACTGTTCAGCCTAGGTTCAATGCGTAACCGCCAGTCAACGACTGGCCTACCACTTGAGGTCGACTAGGTACAATAAGCCTATCGATCGATCGATATTTATATAATTATATTATTTACATTGTTTTATTTCCTTCTACGACCGATCTAGTTTCATTTAATTTGAATTAACACCGATCTCCTTTGATTACTTCCTTTTAATCCCTGATTTGATTAGATTTAACATATCTAATTACTTAAATGATAAGATTTATATCTAATGTTTACATTAACGTAAGTTATTGATACTTATTTACTTCTATGCTCAATTTATTTACTTACACGCTTTCTTAATTAGATTTAATTTGATTGAGCATCCTTAATTAACATTTATATTTAACGTCCCATTTCAATACTGAGCTATTAACGTTTATTTCCTTAAATGCTTCTAAATTATTTCCGATCAAAAATTAAACTTCGAACATTGGTAACTTTTTCGTTTGAGCTCCAATCGCAAAACTTTATATATGAAAGTTCATCAGAAATCACCACAAACACAATGGTATATGTTTCGTAGTCATATTATGACATTTTAAAAAATTCCATTTTTGGGGATTAATAATTATTTATTTGCTCTTTTTAATTAATTTGTTTATTTTCATAGAGTGTTACATGTATTTAATATGATTAATTACAATAAGGATTTCCTTTTGAATGGTCGACCATTTGAAAAAGGAAAGCAAACATACAAGAGTCGATGTAACTTAGTCACAATTGGGATGAAGTGAGTGAACAGTCAACTCTGCTTCATGAAGTGATATCAGAAACAAGAATTGTATAAAATAGTAGTAGGTACTTAATACGGAAGGAGAAATGTTGTTTTTATTCCAATTTTTTTTACATTTAGAAAATAGTTTTCTATAAAAGTCATTTTCTATGAGTTTAAGATATTTATTCGAAAACTGTAATGACCCTACTTTTCGACCCTCGAATGTCAATATTAATACATCCACGGTATTCTTATTCCGAATATCCAAGCCCAGGATAGACAGAAAGTTAGGTTAAAATAAAAAATAAAAAAGAATAGAATGAAAAAGGAAGAACACAACATCAGAATCACACGGCAGAACAATAATATATAATTTCAAAATAACAGTACAAAGGGTTACTCTGTATACATGAATTTAAAAGTTATAAAACCCAAGTACTATCATCAACTTCGACAATTATAACTATCTGTCCTCATAGCGCTTACATATACATAGCTAAAACGGAACAATGGAAATAGAAATAGATAGATAATGGAAGCCTCCAGCTTGTCTTTTGAACTCTGAAGCATCCAAGTTAAAACCTGCCATACTTAGCCTACTCGAAAGAGTACACGAGGATTTTAGGGAAAACAAAAACTAAGCATCAGACATAAGTTCGGTATGAGAAAACCTAAGATACATGCAACATGTAACAATAATTATTGAGACCGTATGGATTCCCGCAACAGTTTCCCCCTCAAAAGAAACTAACCATTTATTAAGTTTGATATAATGATATGATAGATAATGTCCAGGGTGTAGGATATAATCATATCAAATAGCTGTAATGCTTACATTGGTCACACCACAACATATTTAGGTTACATTTAAAACCACTAACGTACATTTGCATAATGGATTTTCCATGGAGACACCTCCAATAAACTAAAGCGAATCTCCATGCACAAGGATCAGAAAACACATTCCAAGCATTGTATATCTCTAGATAAAATATATATACCATAAGGTAAACACAAGCGGTCCATGCTTGAACATAAACATGAACTACATAGAACCAAATATCATCAACTCCCGCAGGCCAACAATTAATAAGTGTCTCTAGATATGGAGTTGATAATACCCTGACACGGGTCAGCTAAACTCTAGGTTGTGCAACCTACTCTATCTTCAGCTATTTCCGATGTCGATGTTACGTTTGCCATCTTTCACATGAGTCTTCCCACTCAAACAAAACATGAATCCCCAAATGGATTCTCATATCTCGAATAGATCGCGAATCACTACATGGATTCGAGCATCTACAACAGATCTCAAATCTCCACATAGATTCCCTTTCTCAGCCGTTCCAAAATATAGAACTCGTATACTATTTTTGAAGTGGTATTCGGTAAGTAAAACACTTACCAATCCCAGACTCTTCAAAACCAACCGATGAATTTGCGGTTAACTCAATTCTACTTCTTTCAGAAGTAAGTGAAAGCTAGAGGCATTCCGTACCAATACTCCTCCATGGGGGTTCTCATTAGTATGAAACCCCGAAGTCTTTCGATTACTTCTTAAGTTAATATTAGGTCATGTTCGATAATCGACTAATTGATTATCTAGTCAAAACACTTGCTTATACAAATAAATATCTGTACGCTTAACTTGTTTTCAACATTCCAACTTAACTATTCCTCATCTAAGAGTGAAGCCAGGTAAGTTAGAGCCCTAGTTACATCAAAGCCTTACCTAGTCACTTCATTCTTGAATCTCACAAATAGATAAGTCTACGTCATCGGCTTTTAGTGTTAAGTATAGTATTAATGATTTCTATAAAAAAAAGTAAGAAATCAACATGATTAACACGTTTCCGACATTTTCCGACTTACTATTCCTAAACCAAGAGGGAAACTGGTAGATCAAAGCACTATTGCTCCATCCCTACTCGACATCAATCATAACTCTTAAAACAGATAAGCCTTACTTTGTCGGCATTTACTTTTAAGCATAGTTAATTACTTTTCAAACAAGTAATTAAACAATTAACCATTTAGCCACCAAAAAATTCTTAACCCCTTTTCTAAAACATTGTTATATACTTTTAAAATACTTGAAAATACTTATAACAAGTTTTAAAACATTTATCCAAAATATTACTTTAAAATAACAAGTTTGTAAAATCTATAAAACTTGAAAAAGAACATGTTTTATCATAAAAAAACTCTTCTTTAAAAATTCACAATTAATTTTTAAAAATTCATACAGACCTCAAACCATTATTAAAATACTCTAATAATAGTTAGTAAACACATGTAAAAAGAATGAAACAAAATACTTAAACTTAAATATTTTTTCAAACCTTTTAAGTCCAAAAATCAAGTATAAACGGAGTAGTTTTGCATAAGCGAAGTTTTGGTCATTTTCGAGATGTTACTTAACTTTTTACCATCCAATTTTTAATAGCAACAAAAATACATATAATACATTATAAATATGGTAATAAATCCATAAGTATCTCTATACAAAATTCCATAGACATTGTCAAAAACAAGGCAATTCACAACCGCATCTATAGCGACTATCGCTATAAGTGCACTTTCAAATTCGAGTTATATTCAAACATGTGTTCAACTACAACCTATGCTTTATTCCAAGACTTTTCTATATTTCATACAAGTCCATTCAAGTTTGTTCAAGTCTATTCAAGTCCATACATATTCCACTTGCTTTCGAAGCGAGAATCAAAATCAATGATTTCACATATGTCCATATTAATTTAACAACATTAATACAATCAAACATCATATATATATATATATATGTGTGTGTGTGTGTGTGTGATATTTTCCCATCAAAATAGTTAGTTAGCTCACCTTTTATCCAAAAAACAACTAGAATCCAAGAACCCAAGTCCAAACCCAAGCTAGCAACCTCCTTTCCTTCCCTTCCTTTCTTGCTTTTGCCTTGCTGTTAGCCTCCAATACTCCTATATTGCTCAAGGCCTTGGGGTAGGGGAAAAGGTATGCTTTAATTTTTTCACAATCTAACAAGGTAGATGGTTTTATTATATGGTGGTAAGGCTTCACTCCAAGTTTAAAGTGATTTGGATTTGATTTGCAATGCATTAGGAAATTATGAAGAGGAAGAAGAAGAAGACATGGATTTTTCAATGCAAAGCTTTGTGAATTTGTAAATGATAACTAAGGGTATGCTTATATAGGCTCTGTTTGGTGTTGTTTAAGCTTGCCTTCATCCCCCCCCCTTCATGCCATGGAAGAGTCACCTCCCATCACTTCTCCTTTAAGTCACTTCACCTTTATGCTAATTACCATTTTACTCCTCTCATGATAATATCTCTCATCCATATGGAAGCTTCTAGAACATTCCAAGCTTTATGAAGAGGTGTATTTGTTAATTAGTTGCTAAAGTATTAATTTGATCATTAGATAAGTGCATAAGAGTTCAAACAACTTATATCGGTCGAAAAGATGTTTAACGATAAACCAATTTTCGGTCACATTATCGATTTTTCTTTGAAGAAAATATTTTTGTAAATAAATTTCAAAAAAAAGTTTCTGATCATTAATTACTAAAATGATTTTTAACAAGGTTATAAAATCATATTTATAACACTTAATTATATTTCAAAATGTTTTCGATGTTCGAAGACGAAGTGTTCGAATTTCAAGGTCGCTACAAAAACTCTCGACTGTAAACTAGTTACAATAAATGTAATAAATAGCTCATAATAAGCTGTTGAATGGAGCTTCACATTTCATATGCTATTATAGTAGTGGTGGAAATAGTGGGAGCATGTTATATAATACTTATCAGTGAATGATCAAGACACGAAAAATTGTTTTTGTAAATATACCATATATTATTTATGAAATAATAACTAATTTCAATATTTATTGAATTAATTATTATTTCATAAATAATATTTGGCGTAAATATAGTTTTATTTTTTATGAATGTCTTGAATATTCATTATGAAATAAATCTATTAGAATAACAGTATTGGCTGCATTAGTTGTATAACAAGTATCTATAGTTTTTACAATTATTTTGGAATTAAGGACAAAGCACCCGTTTAGCGGGAGTGACATAACAGTTAGTGACTCTTCAGATTGATACATAAAGATGTATATAGTCGAAAGTCTAATGATACCAAAAGTAGTTCCATATACTTCATTTAATTGATAGGTGCACTAACATAAAATGAACACATGTAGTTGATACACAATTAATGTATTTATGATAAGTTCATTTGATATAAAATAAAAGTATAAAGTGTAACATGTAAAGAAAATAAGAGAGTTCGATTTGATCGAATGGGTGAGTATATAGTAAAACAGTTCCAAAAGTATATAAAAATGAATAAAGTTTCAATCTCAAAACTCACATCTCCCTACAATACATGATGATATATTGATAAGGAGTAACCAGACTTTGTTGAACAAAGTATGACTAATAATGAGTAAAGTTGAGTTAACTTCTTTCTGTAAGGTCAAGTACTTAATAGTAAGTACACAAGGTTAGTTTCAATTTCATGTAAAACAAAGTTTACAAAATCATACAAAATAAGAGTTAATGAAACAACCCCTACATAACTTAGGTCAAGGAGTTAATAGGTTGTGTGAGTCGAGAGGCTGCATGTAATATCTACCCGTGAGGGTTCTTGTTTGAACCACCTTAAAGCAGTTTAGGATCGATCAATGTTGATTGACCAATTTATATTGTGAACATAAGTTCGTAAACCTAACACCAAATCAGTTTTATACATATATAAGCAACTCATAAAATATTTATGAATACCTATTTTATTACATTGAGAAATAATGGTTGTTTCAAGAAACACTAGCTCCATGATGAAGGAACTTACTTTAGAAATTATTGATAGTAAAATGGATTTAGATACTATCCAAAGATAAAACTTATTACAAAGAATGGAATGAAATTAACCAAACCTAAATGGACATAACCAATTAGAATGCCTAATAAGATCTCTTGCATATTAAAGAGAAACTATGATTTCTTATGAATGACGAGAAAATAATTTCCTCAGTTGTCAATAAATCATTAAGAATATTGACTCTACCATATGGTATGATGCATGGATCCGAAATGGATTCCAAGTGCCTTATCAAAATTTAATTTTGATGGTTGTACCCGAAAGTATATGATCTATCGGCTGCTAAAGTGTTTTTGAGAAAAAGACCAATGCGGTCGGAATATAGTAAGCTACACTGAAAATATTAACAATATAAGTTTCAATTGATCCAAGTAAAACTTTTTATTGCGCTTTTTTGCGTTATAGATAGTCCAATATCTATTATATACAACGTTTACTAAAGCGCTAGTATAGGACTTTATAGCAGTTTTCCTACACTATGTAAGCAAAGATAACACATAATGTACTGCTATAAAAAACATACATTAGAGGATAAAAAGAGCTACTGAACATAAACTTTTTATAGCATCTTTTTTGTGCTATAAATGATCTAATATCTACTGTAACACATTGATGTATAGTGTTTATTAAACCGCTAATATAGGCTATTATAGCATTTTATGTGAGCCACCATAGATGTTTTTGTTGTATTGAGTATTTATGAAATACTAGAGATTTGTTTATAGAAACAACAAACTCCTTATGAAGGAGTGCGCGAACTCGAACTTCATAAGTGATATAGAGTATATTGTGTCAATCATAAGCTCTATTTAATCCTAAGCTAAGAGCTTTAAGTTGGAAATCTTCAAAACAATAATTAGTGGCTGATTCAACCAAAGGCTGAGTGCATGCACTTTATATAGCACTGCAATAAAAGATGTATAGATAAATGCACAAATATATAATTGATCTAGGGGTGATTGCAAATACTGAGAATCTAATGACACTGTTATATGATAGCAATATTGTGATATGGTCCGTATAAGAACCAAGAGCTTACTAGAAGTCGAGAGATATACTCCAAATCGTTCCACATGATAAAGGAATTTTATCGGTGACGGTGAGAGTTGATTGATAGAGTAGATATTTAAACAAAATAGCATATCCGTTCACTAAGGGAGTAACAGATTAGTTTTGAGAAAATCGATCGAAGAAGTTGGAATAAGATTCCATAATTAACCCCAAGTGCAAGTGGGAGGTTGATAAAGTTAGGGGTATTCCCTAAGGATAATTATGTAATTAGTTACATATATCTAACTCGATAACTAATCTTGTTCAAAATAAAAAGTGTTTTCTCTCTGTTATATACTTGTTATATTATGATATAGTTAATTAAGTAATTAATTAAAAGTACATTAAATAGAAAATTCTTTAATGATATGTTATGTGATAGTAATTACAATGTGTTGTGATTATAAGAATTTTATCACATCAAAAAAATAACATGTTGTTTTAAATATTCCTAGTCGAGATGCTTTATGAAAGAATATCGATACATTCATTGAGACTGGAGTACGTAACGCTCTCCAAATGTTGGGAAGTGTATCACTCATGTCTGTTGGGGACACCAAGGTGTTACATACTGATAGTTATTGGAAAATTATGGAATGACTCGCTCGAGAGTTCTTTGTTATTTAATATAACTATGGTCAAACGGACAATCTCGAAGTGATGATGTTACACAATTCCCTCGAAATGAGAATACAAAGGAATTTCAATATGGACACTCCACTTTGATTATAGTTAAATTGTGGCTTAGATTCCATCGCATGACTATAGTTGGATCTGATTTGAAGCATTGGAAGTGAAAAACTATTCAGTAGAGAATTCATCTCCTCGGTTATATGAGGTTAGTATCACGGTCAATTGTAGTCCACTCAAAGTCTAAGTCTCTGACCAAAGTAATATGATTAGTAATAATTATTATTATTGAACCAAGTATTTTTTTTGTTTAGATTTATAAAGTTGAACGTGGACGACATTGGAATTTTGACCAAAACCAAATACCATAAGACCTAATGTGATATAGTTTTGTTGAAGAGAATTGGTGTAAATAATCATTACTACCAGGTACCACTTATAACAAGTAAAATTGGATTTTTATTGAAAGATATGTAAGCGATAAATTTAGCCAAAATGTCGCACCACTAGCTAAGGTGACATGTGGACGTTAATATTCGAATCGATATTAATCGTTGACTGAATTTACGCATTTGAGTTGCACAACCGAAATGATGAATACTCTGGTTGAACCACGCGATTTAATTAATTTATAACCATTGTAATTATTTATATTAATTAATATTTATGACATATTAATTATTAAATTTTATAACTTTTTTTAATACCATTACTATTTAATAATATATGTATATACAAGTTATAAACGTGCGTATCAACATACGATGTCAGTAGAATATTTAAATTGGATTTAGATAGAAAAAATACTATGTGTGTTTTTAAATTAATTAATATTTGAAACATTAATTATATTAAATTTAATTTTGAATATCATTTAATAAAGTGCATATATAAAAGTTATAAATATGCGCAACGATATACAATATCGGTAAAACATTTAAATTTGATTAAAATGGGACTAATGCTAATGGGATTTTGGAACTTTTGAGGCCTACACCCCATGTTATAGCCGACCAGAATAGGGAGAGAAGGATTTTTCAGTTTTTGAAATGAAGAGGCAACAAGAAATAAAAGAAGAAAATGAATACCTGTCTTAAATGATCTTTTATTGCCTCCTTTATGTCACTCATTCATTCAGACTTCTTCTTCTATCATGTCATGGTCGAAATTTCATAGGGGAATATGATAAAAATTTCAAAATCGAATACCAATAAAATTAAAAACAACACATGGTTTTTATCTCTTGATCCCTACAAGATCCGGAGATTGATTCAACGGAGTCTAGGAGTTTTCGATTCATCATTCCAAGGTGTGATTTATAGGCAACGCCAAGTTAATTCTCAAAATAATTTATTTATATGTTTTATCATTCACATGCTTGGATTTTGTAAGATTCATCATGTGTTTAATTGATAATTTTGTATATAAGAATCGAAACCCTCTTCCATCTCAATTAAATATATGACTATTGTATTGTTTAAATTCAAACTGACATATGTTCTTCATCCCTTCATAATATATGTTCATCCCAAATTGATATATTTAGATACTTTGTCATCTTTGCTAATTTTTTATTATTCTATGTATTGTTTAGATCTGTTTGTTCTTATCACGAATTTACATATGCCTCATTTGTCAAATTTTTTTCTTTTTTTTGATAGTTTTGTAAAATTTCAAACTTGAAAGCTAACTTTGATTTAGATCTATTTTGTACTTCTATAAAATTTACATACTCAATTGTAAATGAATTGTATATGTCAGTTATTTATTATTCCTTAGTTTCTACATTTATATGGCTAATTTTTGGATACAATCATTTTGAATATTGTTCATTTAAGAAAGAAAATTTTCTTTTGTCTAAACTTTATGAATGGACTTTTGTGCAAATTTCTATCTACATTTCTAATTTTACTGTTTTATAAAAAATACTAAACTCTAGTTTCATTTCTAAACCATAAGTTTAATCCAAATTGTTAATTTTTATATCCAACTTATGTACATACACACACACACGTATGTAAGTATGTATGTATGTATATGTGTGTGTATATGTATGTATACATATATATATATGTCTGTATGTATGTATGTATATGTGTGTGTATATGTATGTACGTATGTATCATAAATTACAATGTTCAAAAATATATGTATTTCTAAATCTAAAATATTAAAGTGTGATTTTATATACAAGGAAATTTACATGCGTTGTTTCAATTCAAATTTATAGAATGGATCTTGTGTAATAATGTAATATTTAATATCAAACATTTATTTAATTGAAATCAATTCATTAATGTTAATTCTAGATTTCAAATTACATAAAGTTATCTAATATAATTTTAATACACATACATGTTTCTATTATATATATGTATGTATGTATGTATATGTATGTATTATCGGCAACAAAGGCATATGTAAATAGGAAATGGGTCTGTTGCGATGTAAATTTCATCACCTACATACATTCTCATTAACTATGTACACTTCTTATTTATAGCACGTGCACTTTGCATAAGCGAGTATATTTGGTATACTTGTGAAATAAAACATAAAAAGAACCTTTAAACATAATTGAATTAATTTAAGATTTTTTAAAATATTTAGATTTGATCTAAAATTCATTTAGGATTTGTAGACTTAATTAATGTCAAAATGGAATTTTTTTTGAAATTCACCCATTTATCCCGCTTTCAACTGGCATGGTTACAACGATATTGAACCATGTCCATTCGATGATTCAGCCATGTGTTAATACAATAGTGTAGGGTTAGCTTTGTATATGGATTAAACTATATCATTAACCATTATAACTGTACTAGACTAAGACCTTGTTTCACGAGTTAGCCATATTTGTTATACTATTTGAATAATTTGTTAGTTGTGGGTGAAAAAGGACTAAGGTATGACATTTACCATAGTTATCTTAATATTATTTGGAAATGATTAGAAATGTATTAAAGTAGATGTACATGACTCACCAGACTATTGTCTGATCCTCTTTATGTTTTCGCGGTTTTGTTTACCACTAGGTTGATGGATTCTAGTATATTATATCTAGTAACATCTAAAGGTACAGATGTCGATGGCGCTACTAGTGTATATAGCTTTGTGTATATATACTCAACTGGCATTGTATATATGTGTGTCTGGATTGTATTGGATATGTATATGGCTTATGCACATAGTTAGATCTAGTGGTCTGAATAAAGTGATACTTTGATTATATGGTATGTATGTTACCTTCTGTTGTAAGTTCAGAAAGAGACTGATAAAATATATTAATATTGTCTCTTGTTAACTCAACCTAATGATAGGTCATTTTTGTTTTTTTTTTGGGTTTACACATCGTGAGTTATGTTAAATCAGATGGTCAAAAATGGTGGGTTGTTACAAATGGATCGAGTGATATACTAGAGCACATATTTATTATATATTTTGATTCCCAAAACTATATAGTAGTGTATAAAATATAAGTTGCATTGCACACACAGAGTACCATTGATGCGGATTTCCTTTATAAGAGATTGATTATTTTTATTACAAACTTTAAGAATGAGCCGACATACAAGGAACACTGCTAGAAACTTTATCTCGAAAGTGGAGGAAGAGGAAGCGGGCTCAGGAGCAGCTAACCTCGATATGTAGACCGCATTTATTAAGATGATGAGGAACAAGCTATAGAATTCCCAAGGTGTTGCTCTATTTGTTGTTGGTGGTGGTGCTCAGGTGCAAGTGCCAAGGATCAATTTTTCCAATCTAAATATGGACTATGTGAGACTTGGGGAAAAACTGTTCCTCAGAACAGAATCGACTGTTGAAGTGCTTGTCTAGTTTACTACTTGCAAGAAAATCATTGAGGATACTGAGTTGGAGGATGCCATGAAAAATAACTTAGCTTCTCGATAACTCGGGGCAAAAACAATGAACTGGTAGAAAGCGGTGAAGGTAGCTACTCCCGAGGATCACTTTACTTGGGACCAACTTAAAACCAGATTCGAAGAGAAGTTTATATTGGATACCCAGAAAATAGTATTGTTTAAGATGGTTGTTCAGTTGAAATGGGAAGAGAAGACTGTTTTTGAGTATATGGCTGAGTTTGACATGTTTTCGAAGTACAATTTGTCCTTTATTGACACACCATTGAAGAAGAATGAGAAGTTCATAGTTGGTTTGAATGAGTATCTGGATGAGAGGATGGCTAGCCATATTGATGAGACCTTTGAGAAGGTCATAGAGAGGGCATTGAGGAAACAGAGCATGCACCCATAAACAAAAGATGAAGTTGTTGTTTCTAAAGAAAAGCCAAAGTCTCAAGTGAACAGGGGAGGCAAGAGAATGGAACAACAAAGGAAAGAAGCAGTCTTAAGATGAGGATGGCTAGAAGGAGGGCAAGTGAGAGCCAATGTTCTTTAATTGCAATAAGAGGGGTCATCTTAGCAAGAACTACAAGGACTCGAAGATTGGAGAGAAGAAGTTCTTCATCTACGATAAGGCTACACATTTGAAAAAGGACTATCCAGAGCTCTAGAGGAATAGGTAAGACGTATCTGCTTATGCATTGAGTGTCATTCTTACTTCGTCGATTGATCCATGGATGAAGAAGAAAGGGAAGGACGTTGCTATTTAAGGTATTCTTTCCACTTATGATATACTTATACGTGTTTTATTTGATATTAATAGATCAGACCTTCTATATCCACTGACCTAGTGGGTAGGTTTGGGTTGAGTCATGACTTAGTGGGCAGGCCTTTGGTTTTTTTGAGCTTGGTGGATGGTTCGACCAACCTAATTGTGATTTGTCGATACTTAATGTTGTTGAGTCATGGATGTTTGTTTGATGTGACTACATTGTTTGGGTTTTATGGCATCCGGAATAATTTAGGAATGGAGTGACCAAAGGAATATGTTGTGTTGAATTGAGTGATGTTGCAAATGAAGATTAGGACAGTAGGAGTGCGGAAGCTAGAGTTGGACTATACACCTTAGGATGCAGTTGTGGTTAGTTATGTGTATTCGCTTGAGATCCTACAGAAGGAGTCATCATTATTACCCATAGTAAGGGAATATTTAGAGGTGATCGGACTATCACCACATAGAGAAATTGGATTCCATGTCGACCTAGTGGCCAGTTGTTATAACTTTGAGGGGGATGATACTCGAAGGGAAACGAGGGCTGGATGTGCAAGTGAATGACCTATGGAAGAGAGGGTTCATTCGTAGGAGTATATCAGAGTGAGGAGTACTTATAGTATTTGCATAGTGGGCGGATGGTTGTTTGAAATGGTTTGGAGTGTCAAGAGCTAAGTGAGCTTATATCGAAGTCCATAAGTAATATTCTTATCTTATGGAAGAATAGAAGTACAAGATGCACTTGAGGATTATGCAAAAGGTATTGAGGAGACATACCAACTTAACGATAATGTTTTTAGTGTAGATACAATTTGATTATATTACTGATTATAATTTCCAATAGAGGAAAATTTTATAGCCAGAGGTGTTGGCAAGCTAAATGATTAGAGTTACTTTGATAGATTAGACCAGAGCTAGTCAGAGGTGAGAGGCTAAACTAGCAAGGATCACTAAAAAGATAGAGATTGGGGTAGAGTCTGAGGAGATGCGGCAGTCAGACTTGACCTAGAAGGCTGACTCTATAATAATGATGGTCTGGTTATACCTAACGTTAATGGACTTAAGAATAAGGTACTACTACCATTATTCGAGATTGATTAGACCTCCTAAATATGTATCGGAGGGGCATTTTATTGGTGAGGGATGGAGGTAGACATCAGGATTAAGGTATATGAGCTTCCAGTAGTGGAAGCTGAGCAGAGGAAGCCTAGTTGGTTCTTACAACCGTAAGGAATTCCTTAGTGAAAGTGGGAACAAATATAGATTGATTACTAAGGAATAGAGAAGGGTTTGGTAGCACCTGAGTCACATTCGATAGATTGACGAAGAGTGCCAAGTTTATACCCATGAGGTCGACTAGAACTACAATTAAATTGGAAGAGCTACATGTGAAGTGGATTGTGTGATCCTATGGTATGCCAAAGAGCATTGTAAGCGACAACGATCCATTATAAATGAGTGGATTTGGGAGGAGCTTATAAGATATGTTGGGAAAGATGGCACCAGATCAACTAGATGATATTGAGATTGAACCAAAAGCTTCGAGACTTCGAAGGCCTATTCGTATAGTTGGACATGATACAAAGTGGATTAGGAGAAAGACAGTGGAGTTGATGAATGTTCAATGGGGTAAAAGTGAGAGAAATTGCAATTGGGAGATTGAGGAGAGAGTGGGGACTGCTTATCCGAAGCTCTTTACCGAGTAAGATTTCCATTTTTCATTAGTTTTCACATTTGCTATCATATTTGATTTATGTATATTATAGTTTAGTGCTTTACATGCTAGGATAGGTGTATACTTTATTTCTTACATGTGTGTGCATATTTGATCTTTGATATGATTTCTTATGGTCATTAGGCATGCGAGGTAACTATATTGCTTGATTTTGTTTTGGTTGACGGGGTTTAGGGAGAAATTCCAAAAGGAGGGAGAGTGTAATGACCTGTATTCTACTATGAGGTATTGTATAATATTATTTCAAAATCCAAATTGGGTCATATGAGACTATAACTGTGGGGAATGTTGAATAGCGACATTTTTGACCCCTAGAAATTTTATTGGATGGTTATGACTCTCTAAATCTTGTAAGGCCTATAACATTTTATAAGAGCCTAATTAGGGTTTGAAACTACATCCAAATGAAAGATATGATGGTTTCCCATTATGTAGAGTGATCATAATAGATTTTTAAACTTACTGTTTAGGAGCTACGATTGTTTTAAGTTTGGATAGTCATTAGCAAATTGAGGGGTGATTAATGTGGCCCATTAACTAATTTAGAGACTAGGGTTAATAGCAATCTCCTCCAGCAGGCACCAATCAGAATTTCTCTTCTCTAAACATTCCCAAACCTCCATTAATCCAGATTTTACAAAAATCCATCATGTACTCTAATTAGCCAAACTAAGGGATTAGCAAGAGGATTAGGGAACAATTAGCGATCTGCTGATTTAGGGTGCATTTAGGTTCGTGGATTTATAGTTCATATCAGATTTTTCTTGGTATTCATGCTATTTTAGGTCAAGCTGAGTGGTTTATCCTTCTCACTTTACTATGCAAGTTAATATAGTTAAAAATGACGTTTTAAAATTGATTTCAACTATTAAAATGATTTCCAATACAAATCTAAACTTGATATCATCTTTAAAATGGATTTAAAAGGTTAAATATTGATTTCGATTCATTTTTGGATGTTTGACCAAACCAGTTGTCATTTTCTATTTTGGTAGATCTATGATGTTATAAATGCTTGGATATTATTTATGTTGCTTTGTAATGATATATGAATGTTGTGTGATGCTGGTATATATTTTTTTACTTGTATTTTGATTCATTTGGATGTTAAGAGTGAATGGTCATAATTTGAGTAAATCGAGGAGTTTAAGTGTTCAAAACATGACGCAATTGTTTTTTAGCATTCATGAGAGCTTAGGTATGTTGTGATTTTGGTCGCATGAGATTTAAGTTTGAAATGATGAAGTTTTGGGCATGTTGAAGAGTGCTCGGTGGTAGAGTGGTCGTTGGAGAGAAAGTATGGTCGGTGGTGATGTGCTTCGAGGCATCCAGGCGACGACTTCGGGATGCTTGATGATGGACTTCGGGGAAGCTAAGGGAAAACCTCTAGCTAAAAGTACCACCAAGTAATCAAGTTAGCACTGATTGGTTTAGGACTAGATGTTTTTCTCTTTGGGAATTTAGCGCAAAATGATAATGGTGTTTTGATGATAACAACCGTAAAACAATGCTACTAATATGTTTATTGAGTTATCTCAGGTCAAAACGATGATGGAAAAGATGTAAAATAAAATGGCTAAAAATATACAAAGCTAGGATTTCAACCCGGGTGGGCTGAGGGATGAACACATGCCTTTACCATTGAACCACATAAGCTTTTGGAAATTACAATGATTCAGTCGGTTGAAAGCCTTGTTCAGTCGACTGAACCCAGTCGACTAAATACGAACAACTTGTCTATTGTTTTTAGCTATGCTCTCGGACTCGAATTTTATTCTAAGCCAGTCGACAAAAGCCTTCTTTCAGTCGACTGACCTAGTATAAAATAGCTAGTTTTTTGAAGTAATATCTTCGTGTCTCTTCGCTCCAGAAGTTGCATTTCTCCGCTCCTCCAGCCACTTCTGTTCATCAATAGCAAAATTAAAAGGTTGCACCCCTACTTTATCATCCCTACAACATCTATATAAACCCCTAACCATCCCTGAATCATAAGACAATTCTATGCTTTGATTTCCACTCCTAAACTCGCAATTCCTAAAGCAATTCTTCAATTCCAAGAAATTCATTTCATTCAGAGATTTCGATTAGTTTTCTTCATCCCCATATCCCATACTCTAGGTGAATAAACTTCTTAGCCCCTACACCTTCACTCAATATCATTTGGTCTGGTTATATGTTTCATTGTACATCAAACTGACATTTTGTATAGTAAGATACGCTGTGTAAGAGAGTAACATTTTTGTTACACTGCTTGTAATTGTTATTGAAGTCCTGTTCGGCTGTTCAGGCAGAGTCTGTAAACCTATTCCTTTGGGTGAAGTGAGGGCGTTGATAGTAAAATAACGAAGGGGAGCTTCAAGAATGGATGTAGGACGGGAGGTTCGAACCAGTATAAAATCGACTGTGTGATCTACTATACTATTCCGATGCATTTACATTATTTACTCGGCCATTTTCGATCTTGTTTATGGTGACTAACAAGTGGTATCAGAGCCTGGAATTATATCAATCGTCACAACATCATAGAATAATGGCCAGAAAGAGAAGATCTAATTAGAGCTCAAAGACAGTCGAGCAAAAGCAAATTTCTGGAAGCGAGCAATGGTCTATAGAATCAAGGTACATGTGATGTGTGGCTAATCTCAGATCAAAATCGGTACGCTTAGATTCTATATATAGTGATATTTTACAAATGCATGAGAAGTTATTAAAAGATTTTAAAGCATCATAAAAGGTCAATTCTATTGCTTTAGCTAAATTAGATGATCTTAAGCGTAAAATTAGTATTTTAATGGAAGAAAATAAGTTTTTAGTAAAACAAACTAAAATTTTTGAAAATACATTGAAAGAACTTATTTCACAAAAAGATTTTCTATTAAAAGATAATGAGTGCTTAATCGATAAAAATATTGATCTTTTAAAGGAAATCGAAGTTTTGTAAAATAAAAATTAAATTTTGGAAAATTCTTTAAATGATTCTACTTCTAAACTTTTATCTCCTGAAAAAGAGAACAGGGCTTTAAATGATAAGAATCTAGAATTAATTAAAGAATGTGAATTTTTAAAAGATAATAATATTATGTTGTAAAAAGAAATTTGTGATTCTAAAGCTGTTTTTGATAAATTAAATGAGAAAATCACAAATTTTAATAGAGAAAAAGATTATTTATCTTCTTAACTACTAATAGCAAAGCTCACAATAATAGAACTGGATTAGACTATAAACGAGATAATTGTAGAAAAAGTACTAGGTATGCATTCCTGTATACACATTTTAATGCTAGTACTAAAATTAGAGATAGTTCTAAAACCAATCCATGTCATAATATTATTAAGCTTAGAAACGGAAAAAATCTTTAAATACTGAATCAATGACAATTAATGTTGATATATGGGTTCCTGCTAATCTAACTGATAATGATAGACAATCATACATTCGCAATTATTATGACACTGTGATTAATAGTGAAAATAATATTTTTAAGAGATAAACCACATCCAACTGGATATGATTTCCTAAGCCATAAACCTTATATCTGTTGTAAAATGAGTATCATTTTGCTTACATTTAAAATACCTATTGGATACTCATCGCTTTGCATTAATGTTAAAAATATTTATTTCTGACTTTTTATGATATTATCCATTTATTTTTAATTTTCTCATACTTTTTGTTAATTACAAAAGGGGGAGAAATAAAGAGCATATTGATAGGGGGAGTACATAGTTAAAAGTTAAAGAGAAACATTATACTTAGAGGGAGTTTTTATCATATAGTACGCCAATGCTCTTATCTCTTTTTGTCGACGATAAAGGGGGAGAAGAACGTGTGTTTTACATAGTTTATATTGGCATTTATATGAAATTGAGGGAAATAAACGTACAACATATATCTAGGGGGAGCTATTATTTTATATTAAAGTTATGTGGTTGTCATCATCAAAAGGGGGGAGAATGAAAGAACCATATATATATGGTGTTTTGATGATAACAACCATACAACAATGCTACTAATATGTTTATTGAGTTATTTCAGGTCAAAACAATGATGGAAAAGATGTAAAATAAATTTTCAAAGCTAGGATTTGAACCCGGTGGGCTGAGAAATGAGCACATGCCTTTACCATTAAACCACACAAGCTTTTGGAAATTACAATGATTCAGTCGATTGAAAACCTTGTTCAGTCGACTAAACCCAGTCGAGTGAATATGAAAAACTTGTCTATTGTTTTTGGCTATGCTTTCAGGCACAAATTTTACACTAAGCCAGTCGACTGAAGCCTTCTTTCAGTCCATTGACCTAGTATAAAACAAATAGTTTTTGAAGTAATATCTTCGTGTTTTTTCGCTCCAGAAGTTGCGTCTCTCCGCTCCTGTAGCCACTTCTCTTCATCAACGGTAAAATTGAAAGGTTGCACCCCTATTTTAGCATCCCTACAACATCTATATAAACCCCTAACCATCCCTGAATCATAAGATAATGTTTTGATTTCCACTCCTAAACTCTCAATTCCTAAAGCAATTCTTCGAGTTCCAAGAAATTCATCCGATTCAGAGATTTCGATTAATTTGCTTCATCTCCACATTCCATACTCTAGTCGAATAAACTCCTTATTCTCTACACTTCCACTCAATATCATTTGATTTGGTTATAGGAGTCATTGTACATCAAACTGACGTTCTGTATATAAAAATATGTTGTGTAAGAGAGCAAGGTTTTTGTACACTGCTTGTAATTATTGTTGAAGTCCTGTTCGGATGTTCAGGCAGAGTCTGTAAACCCATTCCTCCAGGTGAAATGAGGGTGTTGATAGTAAAATTGTTGAATCATAAGTTTTGATTCATGACAAAGAGCATTAAACAACTCAATGAATGAGACTATATGGACAAGCGACAAAAAGAGAAAGAAATATGCTGTTAAAACTACAAAGGAGACCAGACTTCAAAACTAAGTAAAGTATGTTTATTTGTTGAAGTTTTTTAGTCTTAGAATTGCTAAAATCTATCCTCAAGTAGTCCACACAAATCAAAGTTGTTTTAAACTTCAAATTCTTTAAATTATATGTGAACTGTGCACTGACAGCCAGGTCAGTCGATTGACCAAATATGACCAGTTGACTGAACCTGCTCAGTTGCATAGATACACTCTGTTTTTCACCAACTTTGAACATTTAGTTGACTGGTCATTTTGGGTCAGACGACTGAACTTTTCCAACAGCCATTTTTCTGAAAGACACTTCCATTTGCTAAGAGATATGATCCAATTTGAAGAGCTGTGCCTGCTTCCTTTGGTCAAAACTCTTCGTGAATGGTTGCAGCTGTTTATCCACTATATAAACACATAAGATTCAATTCACAAATCACCGAATTTCACCTTATTTTCTGATCATACTCTCTACTATCTCTGCATTCAAAAAAACAATCACAACTTACATATATTGCTTGAATCTCTGAATCAATTAACTTATTCTTCGATTCAAAGCAATATTCTCCTTTCTAAATCTTTACACACACATATATACTTGAGGAAAAGATTATAGGAAGGTTGTACTATCAAAGACAAATCAGTGTTATCAAGAACACAAAGAGTCAAAGCAATTTTATTGAAACTGTTGAAGTCCTGTTCGGTTGTTTAGGCGGGTAAAGTCCTCTTTCGGTTGTTAGAGGCGGAAAAATCCTGATCGGTTGCTCAGGTGTTGTATACCTATTCCTCCGGGTTAAGTGAGGGGTTATTGTGAGACATTCTAGTGGGAAGTCTGGGACTGTACGTAGAACGGGAAGTTCGAACCAGTATAAAAACTCCCGGTGTGCTTATTCTTATTTACTTTACTATTATTATCTGTTTTCGCATTTAGATTATAATACATTCCATATTACACGATCATAAGTGATATCTAGCCACATAGTATTAGTTATACGGCATAGTAGTCACCTTCAAAAATAATGAAGGGGAGCTTCGCGACTGAACGTAGGACAGGAGGTCCAAACCAGTATACAATCGACTGTGTGATCTACTATACTATTCCGCTGCATTTACATTATTTACTACTATCGACCATTTTTGATCCTGTTTATAGCGACTAACAAAGGCTGCTTAAGCAAAGGCTTAGGGCTAGGAGGAGGCACTGAGAGGTTTGACCTTGGTTTGCACTTAACCAATTTTGGGTAAGAACACAACCAAAGTGGTTATGACCGGCCATTCTGGAGTGATCAGATCGACCACTATTGGTGATGGCCAATCAAGGCCATTTTTAATATGGTTGAAGTGGGGACTTCAGGGAGCATGATGCAACTGTTTGTGTGTTCGTTTGATGCTTGGATTGGGCATTATGGCCTTGTAATAAGCGGTTTGGTAAGTGAAACAATGGTGCGATGCTTTAATTAGGTGATTGGACTTTGATGTGTGGACCCTACGACTTGTGATGTAAGTCTAGAGAAGTTCTGGGATTTGACGTATTGATGGTGTGAATCATTTTTGTAGGGTACTTTGGGTGAGAAGTGTGTGTGAACTTGGTGCAGGTCCGAGGAGGCATGTTCGAGGAGGTAAAACGATGTGGTGGGAGGTGGTCTGTTCCGATATTGAGTCATGTGCCGAAGGGATCATTGATAACTCTGGATGTGATGTGTGTTTCGTTGGGCAAGGATACATGAGAATGTTCACTTGTGTACCCTGAACCTTGGTGATCGCCTAGCCTGCTATGGTGATAGCAGTATCTTTGGGATAGGTATGTATCGGACACCAAATCCAACTGTGACATGGTGTGTAACCTACCTTAGTAATGGGTACAATAGACATACATCCAAGAGCCTTTTGGTGGTGATGCGAGACCCTGGTGATGATCGAGGTGAAGTAAGACCTTGGTGATGGTTGTGGTTGTGTGTTTGCTATGTGTTTGTTATGTCACTATGATTGGTGTGATTAATATGATATTTTGATGGATGTCTTCTGACATAGGTACTATTGAGCTATGTACCCTGACACCAATATTGTACTTAGTGTATTATACCCATATGATGATGACGATAGTGTAGCATACATGGTGTGTAACGATCCTGAAATTCAAACACTTCATCTTTGAATATTGAAACATTATGAAATATAATTAAGTGTTATAAATATGATTTTACAACCTTGTTAAACATCATTTAATCAATAAGTAACGATGAGAAACTTGCTTTTGAAATTTATTTATAAAATATATTTTTGGAAGAAAAATCAATAATGTGATCGAAAATCAGTTTATCGGTAAACAGCTTTTCAATCGATATAAATTGTTTGAACTCTTTTTCACTTAACTAATGATAAATGAAAACATTAGCAACTTATTAACACACACCTCTTCATAAATCTTGGAATGTTCTAGAAGCTTCTATTAGGATAAGAGATATTATCATGAGAGGGTTAAAATGGTAATTAGCATAAAGGAGAAGTGACTTAAAGGAGAAGTGATGGGAGGTGGCTCTTCCATGGCATGAAAGAGGGGTAAAGGCAAGCTTAAGCAACACCAAATGAAGCCTATACAAGTAGAGGCATACCCTTAGTTATCATTCACAAATTCATAAAGCTTTGAGTTGAAAAATCCATGTCTTCTTCTTCTTCATCTTCATAATTTCCTAAAGCAAAAATTTTTCAAAAAAATCCAAATCACTTCAAACTTGGAGTGAAGGCTTACCACCATATAAAAAACATTCTACTTAGTTAGATTGTGAAAATGTGAAGCATGCCTCTTCCCCTACCCTAAGGCCGTGAGCAATACAGGAGTATTTGGAGGCTAAAGGCAAGGCAATAACAAGAGAGGAAGGAAAGGAAAGGAGGTTGCTAGTTTGGGTTTGGACTTAGGTACTTGGATTCTAGTTGTTTTTTGGATAAAAGGTGAGCTAACCCACCATTTCAATTGGAAAATATCATATATATATATATATCTGATGTTTGACTGTATTAATGTTGTTAAATTAATATAGACATACGTGAAAACATTTATTTTGATTCTTGCTTTGAAAGCAAGTGACATATGTATGCATTTGAATGGACTTTTAAGACATATAACAAGATCTTGGAACAAAGCTCATAGGTTGTAGTTGAACATAGGTTTGAATATAACTTGGATTTGAAAGTGCACTTATAGCGATAGTCGTTATAGATGCAGTTGTGAATTGCCTTGTTTTTGGTGATTTCTATGGAATTTTGTAGAGAAATTCTTGGGGATTTCTCACCATATTTATAATGTTTTTTTTCTATTAAAATATTATATAGTAAAAATTTAAGTAACATCTCAAAAACGACCAAAACTTCATTTGTGCAAACTACCCCGTTTAGACTCGATTTTTGGACTTAAAAGGTTTGAAAAATATTTAAGTTTAAGTATTTTGTTTCATTCTTTTTACAAGTGTTTACTAACTATTGTTTGAGTATTTTAAAAGTGGTTTGAGATCTTTATGAATATTTAAGAATTAGTTGTGAATTTTTAAAGAAGAGGTATTTTGTTAAAAACATGTTCTTTCTAAGTTTTTAAGAATTTTTACAAACTTGTTATTTTAAAATAATATTTTGGAAAAATGTTTTAAAACCTATTATAAGTATTTTCAAGTATTTTAAAATTATATACAATTTTTTTCAACAAGGGGTTAAGAATTGCTTGGTGGTTAAATGGTTTTATTATGCGATTACTTGTTTGAAAGGTAATTAGTTGTGCTTAACACTAAAAGATAATGAAGTAAGCTTATCTATTTATGAGAGTTAAGATTGATGTCAAGTAGGGACGGAGCAATAGAGCTCTAACCTACCGATTTCCTTCTTGATCAAGGAATAATTAAGTCGGAAATTGTTGGAAATGTGTTAATCGTGTTGATTTCTTGCTTGTTTATGGAAATCATTAATACTATACTGAACACTAAAACCCGATGAGGTACGCTTATTTATTTGTGAGATTCAAGAATGAAGTGTATAGGCAAGGCTTGATGCAACCAGTGTTCAAACATACTTCACTCTTGGGCGAGGAATAGTTAAGTTGGAATGTCATAAACGAGTTAAGTATACGAATATTGATTTGTATAAACCAGTGTTTTGACTAAAGAATCGATTAGTCGATTATCGAACTTGACCTAATATCAACTTAAGAAGTAACATAAAGGCTTCGTGATTTCATACCAATGAGAACCCCTGTGGAGGAGTATTGGTACGAAACGCCTCTAGCTTTCACTTACTTCTGAAAGAATCGAAATTAAGTTAGCCGAAAATTCATCGAATGGTTTTGAAGAGTTCGAGATTAGTAAGTGTTTCACTTACCGAATACCACTTCAAAACTAGTATACGAGCTCTATGTTCTAGAAGCGGTTGAAAAGGGAAATCTGTATGGAGATTTGTGATCCGTTTGAGATATGGGAATCCATTTAGGGATTCATGTTTTGTTCGAGTACGAAGACGTGTGAAAGGTGTCGAACATAACCTCAATGTCTGAAATGGCTACAAATAAAGTAGGATGCACAACCTGGGGTTAGCGACCCATGTAAGGGTATTATCAAATCCATATCTAGATATACTTATTGGTTGTTGGTTGGTAGGAGTTGATGATATTTTGTTCACGTTGTTCATGTTAATGTTCGGACGTTGGTTTGCTTATGTTTACCTAAATGGTATATTTTATCTAGGGATATACAATGCTTGGAAGGTACTTTTTGACCCTTATGCAGGAGATTGGATTCGGTATCGACCGAAGAGATCTCTATGGAAAAATTCATTATACGAATATACCTTAGCGGTTTTAAATGTAACCTAAATATGTTGTGGTGTGACCAATGTAAGCATCATAGCTATTTGTTATGATTATATCCTACGAGGCTACGCCTTAGACAATTTCTATCATATCTGGTAGTGTTGGGCATGCGTGATAGGGGGTTCTCGCTTTGTGAACTGTGACGAATTTTAGACTCTTGCCCCTACATGCTCTTTTATAGGTTGGTGTGCAGTCAATAGGCTAGCCGTAGAATCAAGTATAAGGTACCATTTGTAGTCACAACTTAAAAAATGTGGGTCGTTACATTTGGTATCAGAGCATAAGGCTGAGTGAACAACTTGGCTTTGGTTGGGCATAGCTCATTAGAGATAGGGTAACCGACATCCTAGAATGAGTCATGTGTATTATATACGAGAGCTGTAACGACCCTGAATTTTGAACAATTTAAATTGAAAATATTTAATTAATTTTAAATATTTGAACGATGATTTGACTTGAATTTCAAATTATCAGAATGAATTGGCGATTAGATTTTTGAATTTAATCTATTGAAAGTTGAATAAATTTGAATCTTCAATTTTAAGTCGGTTAAAAATAATTTAAAGGCTTAGAAAATTCATATTGATAATACTGAAGATAATAGAAGCTTCAGAATTGAATTTGAAAGCGATTTGTTCAATTTTGAAATTGTATCGTTTGAAATCGAATTTAAAAATAGTCTTTCGAGGCACAGTCTCGAAATTTGACGAAACCAGTTTCATTGGGTCCGTAATATTGAATTATTACTGGATTTCAATTTTCGTATTTATCAGAATTGTTTTGTGAACGTACGACGTATAAATGCGTATAGAATTTAATCGAATTCGAATTGAATTTCTGTAACAACCTGGATTTTTGCCCGAATTTTAATCATCGATAAACGATTAAAGTTGGCAGATAATTTGTTGTTATTGTTGGAAAATTTTATAACGATAAAATCTTCGTAAACTAATGATTTAATATCGATTGTTGAAATTTGAATTGGAAATTGTAAATCGATTTAAATTCTTTTGTTAAACTTTAGTAATACGAAATGAATATATATGCATAGTTTAGATTTTAACAACAAAATTAAATAAAAACAAATCAGTTTTAAAAAGAAAAAAAAATAATAATAGATAAAGAAAGAAAAAAATTACCATACTTCTCGTACAACTCCCACACGCTTAACCCATGCCTAACCCACGTTTTCCAGCCATACCCCCCCCACGATATCTTCTCTCATAAATCACGAAAAACCCCTCAATCTCTCATTCATTCGTAAACCTAAAGCAAACGAGAATAAAAAAAATGGCGAGCAAATTTTAGGGCTTCGGCGATTTCGATTCTCTGGTGAATTTGGAGCTTCGGCTTCGATCGATTCTCTTCGTCCAAGTTAGGGCTTCATCTTTCCTCTTCGCTTGCGACAGCCCCGGTAAAAGGTGAGTAGCCCCCCTACTCACATCTAATTCCTACTTCAAGCGTATTAGTGTTCGAATTCTACAATTTTCGTTCGTATTGGATTGTTGGATTCGTCCCTTGTTTGTCGGCCATTGATTTGGATAGATATTCGAGTCGTTATCATTTGGGTTTGAATCCCTGTTTTTTTTTTTTCGTTCATGAATATATGTTGAAACCGTCGTCGATCTATTCATCTAGGTCGTATGATTTTGTATAGATGCTGGGTTTTGGAATTTGACTTAGTGATTCCTCGTTCACCATGGTTTTTGACTTAAATCAATTTCTTTGAACTGTTGACATTGATTTCTAAACAAATTCACTGCTCGGCCTTCTTTAAATTGAAACTGCAGTTTATCATTCTGTCACATGGCTTCGAATTTAATTTTCGTGAAAACTATTTTGGAAAATGTTTGTTTCGGCTTTGGCTTGAGATTTTATTGAACTATGGCATTAACTTGATAATGTCTTCAAGTTCATGATGGACGTACTTGAGTCTGCATCCTCGATCATGTATCTGTTGCATAGTCGACATATGTGGTATATGTAGTTGAAGTATTTGTTGTCTGGATTATTTCGAAACTGCTGCTAAATGCTTTTGGATGTTTGAACTTTTATGTGCACTTGAATAGGCATTGAAACCATGTGTATACATACATTCTTGTATGTATATATATGTCTTGTCCTTGTAGTCTTTATTCCACCTTGATCCAGTAGTTGCTGCCATAACTTGATGTTGATTTCTATTTGTTGACTTGCAGTTTGATTTGTTGTTCCTGATTTTGTAGATGCCTGTACGTATAAGTGCAGTGTATACATATACATGTGTGGATTAAAATGTAGGCATATACACTCTTGTATGTGTGTATGCATGCATGGTTGGATCTATACTTGTGTTTTATCTGCTGCATTGACTTGATATTATATATTCAATGTTGCAGATGCCCTTGATCACTTTGAAATTTGTTTTCATGGATTTGATATTATCACTCAATATTGCTGATGTTACATGATTTCTGGCCTTAAAATCATATGTATATATATGTATATATATATATATATGAGGTTCAGTAGTCTACCATTTTACTTTATTAGTTTTAATTGCAGTTGTACTTAGTGCACAGTTGTTATTGTGTTGGACTTTGAGCATTTCTGAGTTATTCCTTTTGGCTGTTGCACTTGAGTTTAGTTGCCTTTGTTTCCAATTTTGGGTATACATGACTACCCTTTTTAAACTGCCTGGCCTACCTGCCTGTGCCGTTGAGTTCTGGTCATGAAAGCATTATGCATTCTCTGTTACATACGTTGGGTTCGTAAAAAAAATGCCATTCCGGCTGTTGAAGTCCCATTTTTGCATTGAGGTTCCAATTAGTGATGGTTCCTGTAAGGTCGCAGTGCATTACATAGTTGCACACTGCTGTGTTTATTTACTTGGTTGTGTACTTGGGCTTTTAGCATTGAACTGTATGGATGCATTAGTTCATCTTTGTTGTATATATGCTTGCTGCTGGGTCATTTTTGTATGTTGTCACTGCAATATGAACTGTTGAGTTACTTGTGACAGTTTGGGCATTGCCTCCATGTATTTCATGTAGTCTAGGTTATATTAGTGTTGCCTCTGTTTATAACCATGTATATGCTCACTGCATCTTCGTTTACCTGTTGTATATGCAGTGTATTGATTGTCTGCATTGTGGTTGCAGTGTCGCATGCTCACGTCATGTGTTTTCACCTTAGTAGTCTGCATATATGAATTCACTGTAACGTGCTGCCTGGTTATGTTAACATGTGTGTATGTATATGAATACATCTTCCTAGTATTACACTTTGGTTGTTCTCCTGGAGTTGCATTCACTTCATGTTGTATTATTTTGGGTCTGGCATATGAACTGCTGCTATATCAATTCGAGTCTTGTCCAATATTGAAGTAGTCTTCATTGTTGCATGTATCACTCTTCATTCACTCCAGATGCTCTTCGCTGTGGTATATGTCTGCATCCATTACTTGAGTTGCCATTTCATATGCTTGCACTACTTGATGTTGTCTTTATCTATGTTGTTTTGTAGTAGCACTGTATGTCTGCAGTCTCTATTATGTCATCTGAATTGCTTTCGACTGCACTGTTGCATTGTGATTTCATGCCTGTAGTTGCATTCCAATTGTATTTGTGGTGCTCGTTTGTGGGCCTTTGTGCCTGCTGCACTTGCTTGACCAGTTTCATTCATCCTTGTTTATTTTTGTTGCCTTCACCCAAACTTAAATGTGGAGGCTGCATTTTCGTTGCAGTCCTACCCTTGTTTCTATGTGTGACTTTATATTCGGTGGTGGCGAGGCGGTGCACGCGTGCGTGCACTGCAGCCACCCAGACTCGACAGATTTGAATCGATTTTTCTTTGCTTCTGATACATTGATCTTTTATACCGTAGTGGCGAGGCCGTACACGCGTGCGTGTACGGCAGCCAATAACACTGTTTATCTCTGTTGATTATTTAAATCTGCTGATTTATTGTTTAACACTGTTAAGTGTTATATTTTCGTTATCCGATTTCTTTGTTTAAAGAGTTGGATAGACGAGAATTATTGTGACTGTCGTCTATTTAAATTATTACTGCCTCTATGCACTAATAAACTGGTTTGAATTAGACTGACCTGTGTATTATTTTCTTTTGAATATAATACTCGGGTCAGACCGAGTATTTCTACAGCTTGAAGATTTTCGAGCAGCGAAGTTAGAGAGAGAGTAAAGAACCATTTTTAGTTTCAGAAGAAAATTGTATTTTTAAGATATTCCGCTGTATCAGTATTAAATTGTATAAACTCTGATGTATATAAAAGGATTTATAGTAATGAAATAAAAGATTCATTTGTTTTAATTGATTGTTATTATCTGTGTTTCTGTGGCTGATTCTGTTTAAACCTTATAAACTAAATAACAATTCGTCTTTTTGAACGTTTCGAGTTGGTTTAATTACCGACTGGAGACGGTCAAAAAGGGGGAATGTTACAGGTGGTATCAGAGCTTTGGTTTACACAAAGCTTAGTTTATGATGTTTAATATGAATAGTTACTAGAAACACTTTAAAAAGAGAACGTTTTTCAAATTCAAAGAAATATAAAATTGTTTTGAAAATAAAGATTTTTAACTTAAGAAAAGTTAAATCGAATTGAATTAGTATTAATAAATATATGGATTTGAAATTTAACTAAAGGAAGTTAAATAAATTGAACTTGATTTGAAAAAATTATTGAAATGAAAAGTTAAACTTGAAAGATAAGTGATTATATAATATGAATCGGGAAGTTTAAATTATAAGTTGTATAACTTATAAAATGAGAAATTTAAATGAAACCAGTTGTTAAATGTTTGAATAGTTTTGTTAAGTAAAACAAAATCTGAATTTTGAATGTGATATGAATTTGACTTTAGTAAAGTTAAATAAAATAGAATTTCAAATAAATTCGAGACGAACTTAAGCTGTATAGTGAAAATAAATAAAGTGAAGATAAATGAAACATTGCTTAAGTAATATTGAATCAAATTGAATTTGATATCAAAATGAATTGATAAAGTGAAGAATGAATATGAATTTGAGTTATATAAAGGAAATTCAACTATAATTGTAAAAGTGAATTTGTGAATATAGTGAATATAAGAATTCAATCAGAATTGGAATATAAACCAATTGAAATTAAGTGTGTTAAACCAAATTGAATGTAAGCAAAGTAAATAAATTTGGTTAAATGTGCATTGGTTGCTAGTTGATTGTATAGAAATTCATTAAGTATTAATGAAATTGAATGAATGGAAATTGGAAGCTATGTAAATTGAATTCAAATTGAAAGATAAGTAAATTTAAAGAGAATCAAATTTGATTTGAATTGAAGCAAACTGACTTGAATATGAATTAGTGAATGTGAACTAATTGGATATGAATGAATGTTAGTAAAATCCAATGTGAATGAATCAAATGTGAAGAAAAAATTGGAAACCAAGTCGATGAATGATTTACTAATGGAAAACTGATAAATTTATGTAATAAATTAAATTGGAAATTTAGAATTATTATAAACGGCTTAAATTGAAGATTTGAAAAGTGTTAATAAAATATTGGAATTGTATAAGTGTAAAAAAGTGAAATATTTAATGGATTTCATAAGTGAATGGAAATTACAGAATTAAGAATGTGAAGTTATAAAATGAATCGGAGTTGCGAAATAAAAGAATTTATAAGTAATTTACTTGTAAATTAAAATTCTGATATAAAATTGAGTTATAAAGGAATGGTTAATAAAGCAATTTTTATAAATTGAAGTCTTTATAAATAGAAATGAAATTTATAAACGTTGTTTATAAATTCGAAACTGACTTATTTTGATAAGTAAAATTCTTATAGCTTGTTAAAAGATGTATATTCACGATTTTGGACAGTGAATATATTATTGAATGAAATGGACATATTGTTGGGAAAGTGATATTTTAAAACGAAGTAATTGTTTTAAAAGATGTTTTCAAAGCATTGAATATCGAAACCATAGATTTCAACATTTATTGTTGAAATAGACGTTTTCGAATATAAGGAAATGGTGGACTATAACACTGTTGTTATAGTAAATGATTTCCGAAAGGAAATGTTTTGTATAGTATTGGGATTTATACATCTATCTAAATTTTGAATCCCTATACTAGTGATTTTGAGTTGTCGTAACGATGTTTTACGTAACATTCGTTTTAACTCAAATAAAAATGTGGAAGAGAATGATTTCCTTAAATGATGAAATATATACTTAATTTTGATTAAAGTATATCGAATATTTTCAAATGTTGAAAATAAAATGAGATTTGTGAATTACTTATTTTTAAATAAGTATGGAAATGTTTTTCCAAAAATGAAATGTTGTGAATATATTCCGTAAGGGATAAATGATTTGAAATTCATTTTTTTTGAAGTCGAAGTTGAAAAGTTAAATGAGAAATTGAACAATTAGTTCAATTTGAAATTTTTCAAAAAGATTGAATCGTTAAGTTAAAATTGAGTTTAACTTCGACATCAAAGACAATATAAGTTGAGCTTTGAATTTCAGATGATGATTTGGATTGTATGTCTAACATTGTGAATTGATGACATAGCAATTGATCTCTGTTAAATATATATCTGTTGGTGGCGGAGAATTTATTCTCTTAGCTTAACACCCTTCTCTGAGACGTACGAGCTCAGAGGTTATATATCGATAGACATCAATTCTGTGTTGAGAATTGACGATGTAAGCGTGAAATCTAAATTGAATGTGAAAGTCGATAATAAATGGAATTTTGAACATGAATTAGGTTTGAGATAACCTTAAATTTCCAAATCGACTTAGAGGAAAATTTTGAAATCCTCTATTTTGTTATGAATATGGAATATGTAAGTTTTTAGAACTTATATATATGATGAATGCGGTAAATTTGAAACCGTTAGTTTAGAAAGACATTGTTATGGAAATCTTATGTATGTTTACATGGATATGATATGTACGAAATGTGAAATGAAAGTACTACATATATGATATTATGTTTTCTAAACTGAGGATGTGGAAAAGTACCTTCCATTTATTATTGGAGAAGGTATTGGAACTCTCGATGAGTGTCCATTTGAAATTCGTAGCTACGTAGAATTTTAGTCAGAGTGACTATTTGAATCGGAAATCCTTCGCGATAGTTCATCGCGATGAGATTAGATTTGATTGATGATGTTAGCGTAATTTGAGGGGCGAGATGCCCACAGTTACAAGCGATTCCACTGGGATAGTGGCGCAACCGCCGAGTAAACTGCAATCTAATGCCAGGCGAAATTTGAGGGGCGTGATGCCTACAGACACGAGCGATTCTACTGGGATAGTAGCATAACCGCCGTGTGTACTGCAATCTATGGCGACAACCATGGCGAAATTTAAGAGATGAGAAATCTACAGCCACAAGCGACTCTACTGGGATAGTAGCGTAACCGCCGGGTGGAACTGTGATCCATGGGGGAACGTGCTTTCCATATCCATTTTTAAAAAGAATTTTTAAAAGTATTTTCACTGGGAATTGAAGCAAGTATATTTAGTACTTGGAGATTTTTAGACCTGCGCCTGGCCAGCGTATGTCTAATGTCTGTGAGAACGAAGATGGACTTGTTAAATTTCGAGTTAGCAAGTATTTTCAAACTGTAAATAGTGAATCAATAATTTGAAATTAAAATTACAAAATTCTTACTTAATGAACTAAGGAAGAGGATCTTTGAAATGTTTTGAAAGTCCACAGCTTTGGAAGATATATATTGTATAAATCTCTAACGTGACGGATTTTAAAGTTTAAATCTGAGTTTATAAATCAAGAAAATGTTGATAAAAGACTTTTGCGTTTTGATTTTAGAAATCAATGATTGTAGAAATCAATGAACAAAAGAGAAAATAAACAAAACTAATGAGATTAAACAAATGGAATGAATCCTATATTCATTTATTTGTAATAAATATCGAGCTTAGTAAAAAATTGTGTAGAGTATAAATATCGATGAAATTTTAACAACCTTTCCTTTTCGAGGACGAAAAGTTTTTAAGGAGGGGAGTTTGTAACGACCCTGAATTTTGAACAATTTAAATTGAAAATATTTAATTAATTTTAAATATTTGAACGATGATTTGACTTGAATTTCAAATTATCAGAATGAATTGGCGATTAGATTTTTGAATTTAATCTATTGAAAGTTGAATAAATTTGAATCTTCAATTTTAAGTCGGTTAAAAATAATTTAAAGGCTTAGAAAATTCATATTGATAATACTGAAGATAATAGAAGCTTCAGAATTGAATTTGAAAGCGATTTGTTCAATTTTGAAATTGTATCGTTTGAAATCGAATTTAAAAATAGTCTTCCGAGGCACAGTCTCGAAATTTGACGAAACCAGTTTCATTGGGTCCGTAATATTGAATTATTACTGGATTTCAATTTTCGTATTTATCAGAATTGTTTTGTGAACGTACGACGTATAAATGCGTATAGAATTTAATCGAATTCGAATTGAATTTCTGTAACAACCTGGATTTTTGCCCGAATTTTAATCATCGATAAACGATTAAAGTTGGCAGATAATTTGTTGTTATTGTTGGAAAATTTTATAACGATAAAATCTTCGTAAACTAATGATTTAATATCGATTGTTGAAATTTGAATTGGAAATTGTAAATCGATTTAAATTCTTTTGTTAAACTTTAGTAATACGAAATGAATATATATGCATAGTTTAGATTTTAACAACAAAATTAAATAAAAACAAATCAGTTTTAAAAAGAAAAAAAAATAATAATAGATAAAGAAAGAAAAAAATTACCATACTTCTCGTACAACTCCCACACGCTTAACCCATGCCTAACCCACGTTTTCCAGCCATACCCCCCCCCACGATATCTTCTCTCATAAATCACGAAAAACCCCTCAATCTCTCATTCATTCGTAAACCTAAAGCAAACGAGAATAAAAAAAATGGCGAGCAAATTTTAGGGCTTCGGCGATTTCGATTCTCTGGTGAATTTGGAGCTTCGGCTTCGATCGATTCTCTTCGTCCAAGTTAGGGCTTCATCTTTCCTCTTCGCTTGCGACAGCCCCGGTAAAAGGTGAGTAGCCCCCCTACTCACATCTAATTCCTACTTCAAGTGTATTAGTGTTCGAATTCTACAATTTTCGTTCGTATTGGATTGTTGGATTCGTCCCTTGTTTGTCGGCCATTGATTTGGATAGATATTCGAGTCGTTATCATTTGGGTTTGAATCCCTGTTTTTTTTTTTTTTTCGTTCATGAATATATGTTGAAACCGTCGTCGACCTATTCATCTAGGTCGTATGATTTTGTATAGATGCTGGGTTTTGGAATTTGACTTAGTGATTCCTCGTTCACCATGGTTTTTGACTTAAATCAATTTCTTTGAACTGTTGACATTGATTTCTAAACAAATTCACTGCTCGGCCTTCTTTAAATTGAAACTGCAGTTTATCATTCTGTCACATGGCTTCGAATTTAATTTTCGTGAAAACTATTTTGGAAAATGTTTGTTTCGGCTTTGGCTTGAGATTTTATTGAACTATGGCATTAACTTGATAATGTCTTCAAGTTCATGATGGACGTACTTGAGTCTGCATCCTCGATCATGTATCTGTTGCATAGTCGACATATGTGGTATATGTAGTTGAAGTATTTGTTGTCTGGATTATTTCGAAACTGCTGCTAAATGCTTTTGGATGTTTGAACTTTTATGTGCACTTGAATAGGCATTGAAACCATGTGTATACATACATTCTTGTATGTATATATATGTCTTGTCCTTGTAGTCTTTATTCCACCTTGATCCAGTAGTTGCTGCCATAACTTGATGTTGATTTCTATTTGTTGACTTGCAGTTTGATTTGTTGTTCCTGATTTTGTAGATGCCTGTACGTATAAGTGCAGTGTATACATATACATGTGTGGATTAAAATGTAGGCATATACACTCTTGTATGTGTGTATGCATGCATGGTTGGATCTATACTTGTGTTTTATCTGCTGCATTGACTTGATATTATATATTCAATGTTGCAGATGCCCTTGATCACTTTGAAATTTGTTTTCATGGATTTGATATTATCACTCAATATTGCTGATGTTACATGATTTCTGGCCTTAAAATCATATGTATATATATGTATATATATATATATATATGAGGTTCAGTAGTCTACCATTTTACTTTATTAGTTTTAATTGCAGTTGTACTTAGTGCACAGTTGTTATTGTGTTGGACTTTGAGCATTTCTGAGTTATTCCTTTTGGCTGTTGCACTTGAGTTTAGTTGCCTTTGTTTCCAATTTTGGGTATACATGACTACCCTTTTTAAACTGCCTGGCCTACCTGCCTGTGCCGTTGAGTTCTGGTCATGAAAGCATTATGCATTCTCTGTTACATACGTTGGGTTCGTAAAAAAAATGCCATTCCGGCTGTTGAAGTCCCATTTTTGCATTGAGGTTCCAATTAGTGATGGTTCCTGTAAGGTCGCAGTGCATTACATAGTTGCACACTGCTGTGTTTATTTACTTGGTTGTGTACTTGGGCTTTTAGCATTGAACTGTATGGATGCATTAGTTCATCTTTGTTGTATATATGCTTGCTGCTGGGTCATTTTTGTATGTTGTCACTGCAATATGAACTGTTGAGTTACTTGTGACAGTTTGGGCATTGCCTCCATGTATTTCATGTAGTCTAGGTTATATTAGTGTTGCCTCTGTTTATAACCATGTATATGCTCACTGCATCTTCGTTTACCTGTTGTATATGCAGTGTATTGATTGTCTGCATTGTGGTTGCAGTGTCGCATGCTCACGTCATGTGTTTTCACCTTAGTAGTCTGCATATATGAATTCACTGTAACGTGCTGCCTGGTTATGTTAACATGTGTGTATGTATATGAATACATCTTCCTAGTATTACACTTTGGTTGTTCTCCTGGAGTTGCATTCACTTCATGTTGTATTATTTTGGGTCTGGCATATGAACTGCTGCTATATCAATTCGAGTCTTGTCCAATATTGAAGTAGTCTTCATTGTTGCATGTATCACTCTTCATTCACTCCAGATGCTCTTCGCTGTGGTATATGTCTGCATCCATTACTTGAGTTGCCATTTCATATGCTTGCACTACTTGATGTTGTCTTTATCTATGTTGTTTTGTAGTAGCACTGTATGTCTGCAGTCTCTATTATGTCATCTGAATTGCTTTCGACTGCACTGTTGCATTGTGATTTCATGCCTGTAGTTGCATTCCAATTGTATTTGTGGTGCTCGTTTGTGGGCCTTTGTGCCTGCTGCACTTGCTTGACCAGTTTCATTCATCCTTGTTTATTTTTGTTGCCTTCACCCAAACTTAAATGTGGAGGCTGCATTTTCGTTGCAGTCCTACCCTTGTTTCTATGTGTGACTTTATATTCGGTGGTGGCGAGGCGGTGCACGCGTGCGTGCACTGCAGCCACCCAGACTCGACAGATTTGAATCGATTTTTCTTTGCTTCTGATACATTGATCTTTTATACCGTAGTGGCGAGGCCGTACACGCGTGCGTGTACGGCAGCCAATAACACTGTTTATCTCTGTTGATGATTTAAATCTGCTGATTTATTGTTTAACACTGTTAAGTGTTATATTTTCGTTATCCGATTTCTTTGTTTAAAGAGTCGGATAGACGAGAATTATTGTGACTGTCGTCTATTTAAATTATTACTGCCTCTATGCACTAATAAACTGGTTTGAATTAGACTGACCTGTGTATTATTTTCTTTTGAATATAATACTCGGGTCAGACCGAGTATTTCTACAGCTTGAAGATTTTCGAGCAGCGAAGTTAGAGAGAGAGTAAAGAACCATTTTTAGTTTCAGAAGAAAATTGTATTTTTAAGATATTCCGCTGTATCAGTATTAAATTGTATAAACTCTGATGTATATAAAAGGATTTATAGTAATGAAATAAAAGATTCATTTGTTTTAATTGATTGTTATTATCTGTGTTTCTGTGGCTGATTCTGTTTAAACCTTATAAACTAAATAACAATTCGTCTTTTTGAATGTTTCGAGTTGGTTTAATTACCGACTGGAGACGGTCAAAAAGGGGGAATGTTACAAGAGCGTATTTGTACTTTCTATAAACTTATACCCCATTTTTCATCCTTTCTTAGGAATAATCTCTTTCTTTGAAATAACTCTAGCCTTTCATATCCTAAATATATTCTGCTATAGTCAGGTTGTGCATCATGAGTACTAGAGTTGTCAATGCTTTAGGAGGTAGAGGTGGGCAAGGTAGTACCGTCACAAATGGTAGAGATAGAGCACCAAGGAATGTTGCTCCAATTAGGGAACCAAGGGTGGATATTGTAGAGGAGGTCGTGCGGGTCAGGCCTTAGGTGAAGTTTGCTTCGTTGTGCCATGATTATGAGAGTCTAGGAGGTAAGAGGTTTGGAAGTACAAAGATGATAATAGAAGTCCAGACTTGGATCATATTATGTGATCGAATATTTGGGGATATGGAGCTAGATGATGCGATGAAGCGTCGATTGGCGTCGTGGCATCTGATGGATTGGTGGAGTTCTATCACTACTAATGTCCAAGAGAACGACTTCTCTTAGGCTCAATTTATGGAGGGATTCGACATGAAGTTTGTCTCGGAAGCTGGTAAGACTTTGTTGCTTAGGATGTTCCTTGACTTGAAGCAAGGGCCATGATAATAACGGAGTATGATAACCGATTCACTGCCTTATCTCGGTTCGGGCCTGGTTTAGAGATACGCCATTGAAGAAGAATGAGATGTTCATCGTAGGGATGCACCTAGAATTCAAGGTAATATGACAAATCACATCATGGGGTCTTATGTGACTTTGGTGAACATGGGGTTGAGGTCTGAGAGCTTAGCACTGAAGGCATCCATTGATGCACAAGCTGGGGACAACAAGCAGAAGTTTCAGCCTCCGAGAGATATTTCTAGGTTTATTTGTCATATGTGTGGAAAAAAATGAAACTTTGTTGCAAATTGTAGGTCGAGTAAGGGAGGACAAGTGGCAAAAGCACCGTCGGTAAAGGCACCAATTGTTAAGGTACAAAAGTTAGAGCCACAGACGTCCAAGGTCCAGTTTGCACCAAGGAGCTACTACAACTACCACCAGCCATGCCATTTTGCTAGGGAGTGTCTGATGCTCCAAAAGGGGGAACAACCTCGAGCTTTCGCACTAGCTTCTGCACCTTCCGTTTTTGCAGCTACAAAGGGGAAGCAAGTTCTGGAGGGTATTCTATCTATTGTTGACATTCTTGTTCGTGTCTTATTTGATAATGATGCTTCTCCTAGTTTCAATTCTCATATGCTTGTTGATAAATTGAAATTCAAGCCAGATATAGCTTTAGATTCTATTTATGTGTCGAACCTTGTTGGGGGCTCGGCCAATCTTAGTATGATCAGTTTAGGAGTTCAGATTTCTTTCTTCAATAACTTCTTCCTTTAGATATGTATGTTCTGGATTTTAGGGGATTTGATGTTTTGCTTGGGATGGATTGGCTATCTCGGAATCATGCTATCTCGGATTGTGCTAAATATACCATGTCAGCGATGAAGGAGGGGTGGAAGAAACTAGTAGTGCCTTGCAAGGAACCTATCTCCCTTATGAGTAGTTTTCTTTATTCTCTAGATGCGGTAGAGAAGGAGTTAGGTTTGATCATGGTTGTTCAAGAGTTTGAGGATGTCTTCGAAGAGGTGTCAGGTTCACCACCTCACCGAGAGATAGAATTTTGCATCGATCTAGTGAAAGAGGCAAAACCTATAGTGTTGCCCCTTCATAGACTTGCCCCGAAGGAGAGGTTAGAGCTAACAAATTAGGTTTGTGATTTGTTGTAGAAGGACTTGATCCGACGAATTCGTTCTAGTTAGGGAGCGACCGTCGTCTTTGCTACGAATACGAAGGCGGATGGTTCCTTAAGTCTATGTGTAGATTACCGTGAGCTCAACAAACGAACTGTTAAGAACAAGTTTCATTTACCTAGGATGGATGACTTATTCGATCAGCTTCATGGAGCTTGAGTGTTTTTTAGCTTGAACTTGCTCCAGGGTTCCATCAGTTGAGCATGGCAGAGGAGTGTGTACCTTTAACCGCTTTTAGATTCGACCAGTTTTATGAGTGGTTAGTTATGTCGTTCGGCCTAACAAATGCTCCAGCATATTTCATGGACCTAATCAATCGGGTTTTCCAAGTTGTGTTGAATAAGTTTATCCTTGTATTTATTGATGATATTCTAGTCTATTCCAAGACCGAGGAGGAACATTCGTGCCATCTAAGGATTGTTCTAGAAACACTAATAGAGCATGTATTGAAGCTAAGTCCTCAAAGTGTCATTTTTGGCATTTAGAAGTTAGGTTCTTAGGTCATGTTTTCGGCGGAGGGTATTTCTTTTGATCCCGCTAAGGCTGTGGCTATTTAGGACTGGAAGAGGCCAAAAAGTGCAACTGATATTAGGAGCTTTCTATATCCAGCATGTTATTTTAAGAGATTCATATAGGAATTTTCGAAGATTGCCTCTCGCTTAACGAATTTGATGAAGAAAAATGTCAAATTTGTATTGATTGATAAATGTGAGCAAGCATTCGTGGAGTTAAGGAAAAGTTTATTAATGCTCTTGTTCTTACTGTGCCAGATGGAGGTGAGGATTTGACTGTTTACACTAATGCATGTGGAACATGTCTAGATGATGTGTTGATGCAACATGGAAGGGATATTGCATATGCGAGTCGACAGCTAAAATCGCATGAAGCGAGGTATGCAACTCATGACTTGGAGTTGTTAGCGGTGGTATTTGTGTTAAAGATGTGGAGGCATCGGTTTTTAGGTGAAAGGTTCGAGTTATATGCAGACCATAAATTTTTGGAGTATCTTTTTATGCAAAAAGACATAAACATGAGGCAGAAAAGGTGGTTGGAGTTTCTTACGGCCCAAGATCTAGACACATTATACACACCAGGGAAAGCTAATGTCATAGCTGATGCGCTCAATAGGAGGTATGTAGTTATGGGAAATGTTGAGGTTCATCCGACTCTGATTAGAAGTGTCGAAGGAATCAACTTAGAGATCTTTATTTTGCTATGGTAGCTAAAAATGTAAGCGAGAACGAGGCACTGGATAGGTGGTCGGGATTCGAGGTGGATGGTCGTGGCATTTTGAGAATGAACGGTAAGTTATGTGTCCCAAATATTGATGAGATTAGGCAGGAATTTCTAAAAGAGAGTCATCATTCTAAGTTGACGATACATCCTGGGGTCACTAAGATGTATCAAGACATGAAGATGACGTTCTAGTGGGAGTGCATGAAGAGGAATGTTTCTATCTTTGTAAGTAGGTATGCTAACTGCTAACAAGTGAAAGGTAGTCACCAGAACACGGTTGTACTGCTTCAGCCACTCAAGATTCCTAAGTGGAAGTGAAAGCAGATTTCCATGGAATTCATAGAAAAACTGACTAGGTCAAGTAGGGGTAACGAAGGTGTGTGGGTTATTATGAATCGATTGACCAAGAGCGCGCACTTTTTATCTGTTAAGACTATGAGAACGACTTCTAGTTTGGATAAGTTATATGTTAAAGAAATCGTCAGATTGCATGGTGTTTCTTGTGATGAGTGATAGAGATCTGATATTCACAAGCCAATTTCGAAAGCGTTTTCATGAGGCCATAGGGATCGAGCTTAATTTGAGTACCACTTACGATCCGTAGACAGATGGGCAAATGGAAAGAGTGAATCGGGTATTGGAGGACATGCTTAGGGCATGCATTTTAGATTTTGGGGGTTCGTGGGAAGAACACTTACCACTTGTTGAGTTTTCATACAACAAAATTTATCAAACCAGTATCGGAATGGCGCCATTCGAAGCATTGTATGGAAGGCCTTGCAAATGTCCATCGTGTTGGGTAGAACCTGGAGATCGTCTTGTGCTTGGACCAGATATGATCTGAGAGGCATCAGATAAGGTTATAGGGATTCGAAAGTGAATCAAGGAAGCGCAAAATCGATCGAAGAGCTTTGCAGACAAGAGGCACAGAGACTTGGAGTTCTCAATTAAAGGCTTTGTGTTTGTAAAGGTTTCTCCGATGAGAAGTGTAATCCAGTTTATGAGTGTTGGGAAGTTCGATCCTCGATATATAGGACCATTCCTGATTTTGGAGAGGATTGGTCCACTCGCGTATAAAGTCGATTTACCAATCAAGCTATTAGGTGTGCATAATGTATTTCATGTTTCACATTTGTGTAACTTTGTGCATGATCCTTCGATGATAGTGGAAGCATCGCAGCAGGAGTACTTGGAGATTGAGCCAAATTTGACTGTATTGGCAGCCTATTCATATTGTTGATAGAGATATGAAGTGATTGAGGACTAAGGTTGTGAAGTTAGTCAAGGTAAAATGGAGCATGGATGCTCGGGATTGTAAGTGGGAAGCAGAGGATGGTTTAAGGGAGTCCTATCCGGATTTGTTCTTAGACTAGAGATTTCTTATCTTAGTATCGTACATCTTTTGTAGTGTACTCACCGCTTGAGGTGGAGTCACTTAGTATGCATTTGGGTTGCATTTTAGTTTGTATATAGTTTCAATAGTATGCTATATATATATACCTTCTTCTTCTATCTTTTTTTATTATCATTCTTATTTGAATTTCGAGGATGAAATGTTCTAAGTGGGGAAGAATATAGCGACCCTAAAATTCAAACACTTCGTCTTCGAATATCGAAACATTTTGAAATATAATTAAGTGTTATAAATATGGTTTTATAACCTTGTTAAACATTTAATCAATAAATAATTATGAGAAACTATTTCTGAAATTTGTTTACTAAAATATATTCTTTGAAGAAAAATCGATAATGTAACCGAAAATCGATTTACCGGTATACAATTTTACAATCGATATAAGTTGTTCGAACTCTTGTGCACTTGACTAATGATCAAATGAACACAATAGCAACTAATTTACACATACCTCTTCATAAAGCTTGGAATGTTCTAAAAGCTTCTATTAGGAAAAGATTTATTATCATAAGAGGGTAAAATGGTAATTTAGCATAAAGGAGAAGTGAATTAAAAGAGAAATGATAGGAGGTGACTCTTCCATGGTATGAAGGGGCTAAAGGCAAGCTTAAGCAACACCAAAAGGAGCCTATATAAGGAGGGACATACCCTTCGTTATCATTCACAAATTCACAAAGCTTTGAGTTGAAAAATCCATGTCTTCATCTTCTTCTTCATAATTTCCTAAAGAAAAATATTTGCAAATCAAATCCAAATCACTTTAAACTTGGAGTAAAGCACATCTCTTCCCCTACCCTAAGGCCGTGAGCAATATTGGAGTATTGCAGGCTAAAGGCAAGGCAAAAGCAAGAGAGGAAGGGAAGGAAAGGAGGTTGTAGCTTCGGTTTGGACTTGGATTCTAGTTTTTTATTGGATAAAAGGAGAGCTAACTCAGCATTTTGATTGGAAAATATCACATATATGATGATGTTTGATTGTATTAATGTTGTTAAATTAATATGGATATATATGAAAACATTGATTTTGATTCTTGCTTTGAAAGCAAGTGGCATATGTATGGATTTGAATGGACTTAAATGGACTTGTATGACATATAGAAAGGTCTTATAACATAGCATATAGTTTATAGTTGAGCATAGGTTTGAATATAACTCGGATTTGTAAGTGCACTTATAACGACAGTCGTTATAGATGCAGTTGTGAATTGCCTAGTTTTTGGTGATTTCTATAGAATTTCGTAGATAGATCCTTAGAGGTTTCTCGCCATATTTATAATGTTTTATATGTATGTTTGTTTCTATAAAATCTTGAATAATAAAAGTTAAGTGACATCTCGAAATCGACCAAAATTGTACTTGTGCAAAACTGCCCCGTTTAGACTCAATATTTGGACTTAAAAGGTTTGAAAAAATATTTAAGTTTAGGTATTTTATTTCATTCTTTGTATAAGTTTTTACTAACTATTATTTGAGTATTTTAAAAGTGGTTTGAGATCTTTATGAATATTGAAGAATTAGTTGTGAATTTTTAAAGAAGATGTATTTTGTAAAAAACATGTTCTTTTTAAGTTTTAAGAATTTTTACAAACTTATTATTTTAAAATAAAAATTTTGGTAAATGTTTTAAAACCTATTATAAGTATTTTCAAGTATTTAAAAGTATATACAAATGTTTTCAACAAAGGGTTAAGAATTGCTTAGTGGTTAAATGGTTTTATTATGCGGTTACTTGTTTGAAAGGTAATTAACTATGCTTAACACTAAAAGCCGACGAAGTAGGCTTACCTGTTTGTGAGAGTTAAGGTTGAAGTCGAGTAGGGATGGAGCAATAGAGCTCTAACCTACCGGTTTCTTACTTGATTGAGGAATAGTTAAGTCGGAAGATATCGGAAATGTGTTAATCGTATTGGTTTCTTACTTGTTTATGGGAATCATTAATACTATACTTAACACTAAAAGTAGACGAGGTAGACTTATCTATTTGTGATATTGAAGAATGAAGTGTCTAGGCAAGGCTTGATGCAACCAGTTGTAACGCCCCACCTCTATACCCACGCTAACCAAGAACACTATGATGTAGTGCTGTCAATTAGCACGGAGAATGAGGCTGTGGAGGAGCGACCATCCATGTAACTTCTTTGTGCGAGCACCGATATGTCAGATAGAATAAAATGCATATCTTTTAAGGAGGAAATCCGACATACTGATACAAACACAAAGCTATCACACGGTGGCTATATATAATCTTCGGAAACAAACATAGAAGTAATCATAACATAAATCAGTCACAGACATCCATATCACAAAGGCGGAAGAAGATATGAATAAATATATATAACACATGAAAGTGTACATCAGAGTAGTGGTCAGAAAGATCCACGATAATACAAAAGAATAGCATCATGTGCTATACAAAAGAATAAGTACACAACATAGAGTCTATATCTCAAAGGTGTACATCCAAAAACTACTAATCTATGTAGTTAGCCAAAGGTCAGAATAATCCTGAAGAGAAGTCAAGCAGAAGCACCTGTAACATCTCGGTCTGACCCGAGTATTATTTATAAGAAAATAATAAACAGATCAGTCTAGCTATAAATATCAGATGATATGGTATAAAGTAAAAGGCATGACATGAACATGTAATAACCATAACGACATACTACTATAAGTATGTAAATGATAATCAACAAAAGATTAATCAATATCACAAGAATCTTCTCAAAGATAAAATAGGGTATCATACCCTAAACTTGTATTCATAACAAGTCAATAACACATGAATTCACCAATGCACAAAAACTGATATCATATCAATGAAAATCATGAAAATTGGTGAAGCACAAAATTCCAGAAATCATCATCAGAAATCCAGAAAACACATAAAAAAGGGGGAGGCCTAACACATGAATGGGAGCATGAAAACTCACCTACGCGTAAACACATGAATGAGAAGCTATCTCATGGAAGCTATCCATTAAATTTCCACACAGAAATGGCCCAAAGACCGTAGGGCGCTACCCTACATATGTGATGGCGAAACATCACACAAACGAGGTATAGTCTCCCTCGTAGACAAAGAGACATCGCTCAATCGCTAGTCTAAATCACAAAAATGATCGTCATGATCATAAGGAAGTGTCAATCACACCAAGCTAGTAAATATATGAGTTTAGCTTCATGTCCCATAACCACTTGCTTAACTTAAATATTTACGAACAAGCTGTAAATCTTCACTAGGAAATTGTCACAAAAAGGGTTCAATCGAACAAGTCCAAGAGCTAACCGACGAAGTGAACGCAAGCATTTCATACCACTCGTTTTACTAAGTCGTTTAAGTCGATTTCTCATCCGAGTGAAGTAAAGGCTTGTATATACTAGTAGATTGGAAATCGGTTTAAGAAAACGAACTTTTGATATTTAAAATAGTGTTGAAATCGCTTTGATGAAAGAGTTTTGATATTTACTACTAGTATTGAAACCTTCATATATCTTTAAAGTGACAAGTCACAAAACGATTGTTGAAACAAATCGAATCACATCAATTCACGTTCAAAGACGTGAGTAAAGTCCAAAGAAATCAATCCCAAAACCATCAAAGTAGAAATTCTGATGAATGTTTTTCAGAGAAGATCGCCTACGCAGAGGTGTACGGGGTTCGACCTAAGTGGGATGCGCGACCTAAGAAGGTGAGCGACCTAAGTGATCGAGCGACTTAGTGGAGCTTAGGTCGGAGACGACTTACGAGGTAAACTAGGCCGACTTAGTAGACGAGCGACCTAAGGTAAATGGTCCAACGACCTAACTCGAACGACTTAAAGAGGGCTACGCGACCTAAAGACTTAGCAGGGTCGAGCGACTTACGAGCTACGACCTAAGGTGACGAGGGGCGTTAGGTCGGAGAAGACCTAACACTTGACTCGCGAACGACTTATGGAAAAGAAGTGGCAAACGACTTACGAGTTAACACATGAACGACTTAACTGGAGCTTAGGTCGGAGACGACCTACGAGATAAGCCAGTGCGAGCGACCTAACGTTTGCCTGGGGGATTATAGGTCGGAAACGACCTATGACTTAGCGCCGCGCGACCTAGTGATTCAGAGCGAATTCTTAAGGCTGGAACGACCTATCCCTGTGCGACTTTTCAACGCAGCGACCTAAAGTCTTAACTCGTGTACGACCTAGTGAAGGCCAGAACGACCTAGAGCCAGAAAATCATCAAAACACCAAAAATTGAAGTTTTTCGCCAATTCAATCCAAACCAAATGCAGATATTCATATAAATGCAATAGGGGATCATTCCCAACAGCCCAATGACATCTATAGGCAAGATGTGAGATCAAAAATCTCACCTTTACACCAAAAACCGATGAAGATGAAGCTTGAAACAAAGCAAGAACAGCCCCAAGCTTGAATCAATGTTCTTCACGTGAATTTGATGTTGAATCACGGATTTGAAATAGAATTTAAGTTTGGAGTTTTAATTTCCACTTCCCACCACCATTTTTGATAAAGATTGAAGTGTTTTGATGAAGTGATGATGAGGAGAGGGGGTTGGGACTGAGTTAACAAGTGCAGTCCAAACCAAAGCTCAAAGCAAAAAGTGACAAAATTTTCACTATCTCCAAACATATCGAAGTTTACACTCAAAAAGATCGCAAACGTCATTTTGAACTCAATGGAAGTGGTCTCGAGTCCTAATTTGACCGTATGCGAAAAGTGGCTTTTTGGACTAACATCCGACTAACGATAAAATATTTAAATAAAATATTTAAATATAAAATCGATAGATATGCGGGTTGTTACACCAGTACTCAAACTTACCTGGCTTCACTCTTAGGCGAGGAATAGTTAAGTTGAAATGTCAGAAACGAGTTAAGCGTACGATATTGATTTGTATAAACAAGTGGTTTGACTAGATAATCGATTAGTCGATTATCGAACTTGACCTAATATTAACTTAAGAAGTAATTGAAAGACTTCGTGATTTTGTACCAATGAGAACCCTCGGGGAGAAGTATTGGTACGAAATACCTCTAGCTTTCACTTACTTCTGAAAGAACCAGAATTGAGTTAGCCGGAAATTCATCGACTGGTTTTGAATAGTCTGGGATTGGTAAGTGTTTTACTTACCGAATGACACTTCAAAACTAGTATATGAGTTCTATGTTTTGGAAGCGGTTGAAAAAGGAAATCTATGTGGAGATTTGAGATCTATTCTAGATGCTCGAATCCATGTAGTGATTCGTGATCTATTTGAGGTACGGGAATCCATTTGGGGATTTATGTTTTGTTCAAGTGGTGAAGACTCATGTGAAAGATGTCAAACGTATCCTCGACATCAGAAATGGCTGAAAATAGAGTAGGATGTACAACCTGGGGTTAGTGACCCATGTCAGATATTACCAACTCCATATCTAGAGATACTTATCAATTTTTAGCCGACAGGAGTTGATGATGTTTGGTTCACGTTGTTCGTGTTTGTGTTTGGATGCTGGGCTGCTTGTGTTTACCTAAATGGTATATTTTATGTAGAGATATATGATGCTCGAAAGGTACTTTTTGACCCTTATGTAGGAGATTAGATTCAGCATCAACTGAAGAGATCTCCATGGAAAAATCCATTATGTGAATGTACCTTAACGGTTTAAATGTAACCTAAATATGTTATGGTGTGACCATTGTAAGCATTACAGCTATTTGATATAATTATATCCTACACCTTAGATGTTATCTATCATATCACTATATTAAACTTAATGAACAGTTGGTTTCATTTGAGGGGAAAGCTGTTACGGGAATCCGTACGGTCTTAATAGTTACTGTTACATGTATTCATGTATCTTGAGTTTTCTCATACCAGACTTATGTCTGACGCTTGGTTTTTGCTTAAATCCTCGCGTACTCCTTTGAGTAGGCTGAGTATGGTAGGTTTTACCTTGGACGCTTTAGAGTTTAGAAGACAAGTTGGAGGCTTCCATTATCTATCTATTTCTATTTCCGTTGTTTCGTTTTATCTATGTATATATCAACATTATGAGGACAGGTAATTATAACTGTCCAGGCTGATGATAATACCTTAGGTTTTGTAACCCTGAAATTCCTGTATTCAGATTAACCCTTTGTACTGTTCTTTTGATATTATATATTATCGTTTCGTTGTGAGAATCTGATGTTGTGTTCTTCCTTTCTTGTTCTATTTCTTCTTTTTCTTTTTACCCTAACTTTCCATCTTTCCAGCACTTGGGTTTTTGGCACATGAATACCGTGGATGTATTAGTGTTGACATTCAAGGGTCGAAAAGTTGGGTCGTTACATGGTGTTATGTGCTAGCTTGTTGGATGCAGGGACAAGGCAGCTATGGTTCTTCACACTCAATATCTATGTTTTACTATATCAACTTTATATTATTTTGAGATTGTCTATCGCTCACACTAGATTGTTGACTTACTCGAGGTTTTATGCTTTGCTTCTTATTATCTCGAGTAGTCTTTAATGAGAATGCTAGTTAACAGGTTCGAGATTAGCGCGTAGAGTTGTTCATTGGACAGGTAGGAGGCTAGTGCTTATCTATACTTATAATTTCGAGCTTATTACTCTTCAGCCATGTAGTACTATGAAGCTTTATCAATGCCTTATTTTATTTAGAGACGATACATCTGGGTTGGTTATTATTTGATGTATAAACTCTATGATATGTATATATATAACTATGTTGAATCTATTATACTCTGATTATGTGGTTCATTTTGTTTATTATTGTCTATCATGTTATATATCTTTGATTGATTGTTATATTTTATCCTTGTGTTGTGAGATGTACGATAGGTTCTGATTTGGATATTTTGTTCACTTTACATTGATGATCGTCCTTCATTAGTCGGGTATCATCGCATCATATTCTATAGGTTATATTGGGTACCAGGAGTGCAGGGCGCTCGTCACACCTTTTTATACTAAGAAAATATTCTAAGTGAAGAATCCTTAAAAAATTATTTTTCCAACTTACAAAGGATAAATTTTTTGACACATAACTCCTACTTTATATGCTACTCTTCGCATATCCTATAAATAAATTGATGCGTGAGCTATGTACTCTCAAAAATGCACTCAAAATAGGTTATCTTATACTTAAAAATATTCAAAGTAAAAAGATCATGAAAATGATTTTTATTCGCCTTGTGATGGTTGTGACCCTTGGCTCACAAGTTTGATTGATGAAATCAGCCCACATTAAGAAGCTTGTTTCATCAACTTTCTAATGATACCAAATTATATCCATTAGATCAATACTATAAGAGATATAAGATTTTGGAAATGGTACTTTGGAGCTCCAAAGGTGGTACATTTATAATTGTTAGTAAATTTTTATCATTCAGTATTCACTCTACCTAATGCCAGTTGTTGATTCGTCGTTAGCTTAGGATCTTAAATTTAGTTTTGGAGGAAAAACTTTCATAGAATATTATTTATATTAATTAATTTATTTACTTAATCAACTAATCATTAGTCGCATTTTTATATAAAAATCATATTTTCTTAGGGTTCGTATCAAAATAAATTAAGAAAATTCTATATAAATTCATAAAAATCCCATGATTTCTAAATCACCTGATTTGACAGAGTTATAGGTGCTCATAAGGGAAATCATGGAATTTTGATACATGATTGACACTCTTGATTCATCTCGTTTAAGATGATAATAGCCCATCTGGTTTTGTTTCCATCAATATGTTGTCATATCTTTATGTAATGAAGAAGTTTGTACATGTCAGTAGAAATTCTTAGGATAAAGTATTTTGTCAATCATAGTTACGAAGAAGTTTGTAAACATGAGTATTGAATCGAACGAATAGACACTTATCCTTAAATATCCTTGGTTATCAATGCTTTGAATATGGGACAGCCATGCAACGGGTATACTAGTGTACATAATCCTCTCCATATAATGAATAGTGAATTATTCATGCTCGTTGGGTACACTAAGAAGTTTTGATGTGTGTACATTATAGAATGTGCAGATTGACTCGGTGAAAGTCTTCAATAGTTTAATATGTCAAATTGTAGATTTCACGTGACAATGTGCAGTAATCTTTTGACTCGAGGGTATTGTAGAGCTTATGTGTGTAAACCATACTTTGATTATGGATAATCGTAGGACTATAGATTATCCTAAAAGCATAGTTGATTATGTGTTAAAACACAAGAAGTGAAACACTACCTAAGAAATGATTCTTCTCCTTCAATATAGAAGGTTAGTGTCACCATAATTAGAAGTTGATAAGGAGTCATGAAAACATAGGTCGTGGTAGTATAATAAACTAATAAATGTTATCAGATTGTACCAAATGACTTTGAAGGTGGAATTTCACAATTAACTATTGACATTATAGGACCGTTGACTGAGCTCTAGACATCCAAGTGATGTAATTTATCACGAAAAGACATAATAGACATAGTATATCTCAACTTATGAGCTTAGCTTCATGGTTATGAAGTAGGACTTAACTTAGATGATCTATAAGTATTTGACCATGCATCTATGGTTGAACTTTAGAAAAATGCAAGCTTTCATATTAAAATTGTTCGAATATTACTAAGCATGGAATATCACATCTAGAAGTCTCACAATTGTAACTCTCAATGATTGACTAAAACGAGCTTAATAAATTAATATATAAATGTTATATATTAATATTAGTAATTAATATAATTTTTATATTAACTTAGTATATTCAATGGCAGTATATATGACTAATATAATTTTTATATTAATTTTTCTATATTTTGCAGCTGAAATTATATAAAAATGTAATATATATAAATATATACACATACATAAATATATATATGTATGTATGTATGTATGTATATTTATATATATGGCTAAAGTTTATTTGTATATATTTTATATTGTGGTCAAAAAATATCTTTATATGTATACATTTAAATTTTGGTTGAAGTATGTATAGTAATCATACATAAAAAGGATGAAAATGACAGATATATATATAACGTTTAAAATTATTTCAAGTGATATTTTGGAGAACATACCTTTCATAGGAGTAAGTCTCGAGAGATATTTTGATAAAATATCTCAATTAGAAATGAGTCAATATGTGATATTTTATGCATCCATGGTTACAATGAATTCTTTAATATGGAATCATTTCTTCTTATAAGAAATTACTAAATAATAATAATAAAATCCATTTTTATTAAATATCAACTTTAATTATTGGCCTTGAAAACCAACAATTGAATTAGAGAAGGAATTCTTCGAGAGGCATCATTAACGGTTGGAGGTAATCATTCCAAACTTGATCATGCAAGTGATGGCTTATTTGATTTTTATCAAATATATCATAAGAAATGTTTTTCATACCTTTAGAATAGATTAAACTAAATATCTAATTTGATATGACATCCCATATTACTATGATTAAACAATACTATATGACATCAATGTTCACATTATCCATAGGTTAGCTGAATCCCTTTGTCCCACTAAGGTATGATATTATTTATATGCATTTATTAATAATGCTTGTGTATGTATAATATATAAACATAATATTGAAATATCATGTATTATCAAAAAGACAAAAACATAATATATAATTATATCGACCATAAAGTATTTATTATGAAATATAATTAAAATATAAACATATAATTTATTTCATTAATTTTGAACTAACTGGGTATTTTATGTGTGTTGTTTATATATATGTATTTATGATAATATTCTGAATAAATCAACTTGTCTATTTGTTTCAAGTTGAATATTTGATGTTTAAATTTAAACAAATTATAAATATTGTATTAATTAGATTACTTTATTAAATATAAATTTTTAATCAGCTTTATTCAAATTAAAATAATTAAAAAATGAATTCTAGAGCACGTACTTTCTTAATGTTTTAAATCAAAATAAATTAGGAAAATACTAGAAAAAATCATATGACTTATATATTACCTAATTAACATTATAATTTATTTTCAAGGATTCTAAGCATTTTAACGTGGGTTTAGGCTCTCTACTTAAACTATTTTTCACTTTAAAAATTCATTTAAGCACTTAAATGATAAACTATTAAAAACTCATCTCATCAACCATTATAAAAGGCCTTTAAGCATATCATAATGAAATTAAAAGCATTTAGAATCATATTGACATAATACTACTTGCCTAAACCTTTGGAAAACAAGACTAGACATTCTCTTTAAAGTGAGAAAAGATTGCTCCTTGATTCCTTTTGGGTAGAACAAGGACAGTATTTTCTCTTTTTTATTCTTCTAAGAGATTCCACTAGTGGTATCAAGAGTGAAGAAAACTATTTTAGTAGGGAAATTGATGGAACAAATGGTTATGTTTCTTCTTAAATGAGTTATGGGCTTCTATTTCCAATAATTACATGCGAAATCTGTAAAAACCCAATCGAACCGACCTGACAAAATATGATCCCGATTGGGTCTTATGTTGGGTTTAAGTGATGAAAAATACTACAAAGACCTGATCAAACTTGACCCGACTCGACTCGGCTCGACTCGAAATTTTAAACAAATAAAAATGTACATATTTATTAGTGTTAGTATGCAACTGGATCCATATCCAAACCGAATCGACTAGAATTAGATCTCGAGTCGATCTGGTTTTAGGTTTTAAAATGCATAGTTTGGATCCCACAAACCTATCTAAACCTAAGACCTAGTGAATTGGGTCTGATCTGACGTGTCTAATTGCCACCCTCATGGGTTTCTCATCCACCATAACATATTCATTTTAATTTCTCTGCTAAGACTAAACGTACTGTCTTAACCTGGTTATTATTTTACATACCACTTGTCAATTTATTTAGCTAATTACTAATTATTTTAATTAATTAATTACGTGTGTCCACTTAAATTAATTATTTTCCTTCAGGTTCTTCCTACACTTGATTGTTTAATTACTCATATATTAATTAGCACTTTCCACATTTGATTCGTTGTATAAATGATAGATGTTGATTAATTAACTCGTTAAGAGCCTCACTAAGGTTAATCACTAATTAGACATTTAGTTTGTATATACATCATCATTCAACCGAGACATCATCAAATATGAAAAAAAGTTCCAAAATTCACTTTCGCCTCATGTTAAAAACAAGTTTTACAAAAAATACCTATTAATATTTTCAGTGAAAATGTATGTTTTAAACTGTACATGTTTGCAGTTAATACTGCAAATATTTGCATTCTACACTGTAAATAATTGCAATTTTAATTGCATATTTTTGTAAAATGAAAATTTATAGTCCACAGCATAAGAATGCGCATTCTACACTTTAAATATTTACAGTCTTCACTGCTAATATTTATTTTACAAATATACGCATTTTAAACTGCACAAATTTGTAGTTTAAAATGCAAATTTCCCCCTAAAATTAATAGGGGTGTTTCGTGAAAAAAAAATTGAAAAAGAATAATCTAAGCATTAAGTTTAAAAATAACGGAAGGGTACTAATCCCCATACACACACACACAAACACACGTGTGTGTCTGTGTGTGTATGATCAATAGCCCCCTTTATTTAGCACCATTTTTTAGCCCCCGATACCAACTACAAGTTTTTATGTAAATATTTGTTATTTCTCTCTTCTGTCACATGGACCAAATATTTAAATATAAACTTATGTCTGATATCGGAATGCTACAAATGGTGTTAAATAAAGGGGGCTATTGATCCTAGCTCATATATACATAGACACGCAAATTGTTAAACATGTCCGGTATATTATGATCATCTTCATAAAAGGTGACTTCTACTCGTGGGCAACTTAAGCTTCATTTCTACTTGATAGAAGTAGGGTTGTCAACATCACCGTCATCACATTGATAGCTTCATTTCCATTTTCATTATCTTTTATGTGAAACGAAATAGAGGTTCATTCAAATTTAATCATCGGGCAAGCGATTAGTTCCCAACTTAAGCAGTCAGTAATAGGAATGAGTTTTGATCGAATACTTAACCGACCAATAATCTTAGTTTTCAATCTCACCATTCCAAAAATACATGGTTGTGGTTTGGACAATGGTCATCGATGTGAATATTTTCTTTGAATATTCCAAACTGGTTGTTTGTGCAACCTATATTCCAACATCTCATGCACAAATTCTTCTAAAAATAATCATCTTTGTTCTTGTCATGTAATGATTGGGGTCAATCTATAAAAAAAAAAAAACCATAAACGCTGATATTATTACAATTATCCAAATTTAATAAAAATATAACATACCCTATGTTGATCTCGCCATTAGATGTCGTTGTCAACTTCATTTTTGTTTCTAAACTTTTCTAATTTTTTGAACTTTTTACATTTAGTGTCATGCTTATATTCCTTTTTTTTGAAATGGTAAATAAGACCTAAGGCCGGTACAGATAAAAGTGGGTTATAATACCCACAACCGGGTTTATGTTGGTATAAACACTTAACACATTTTACTTTTACATCATTAAACCCTAGCCGCAAATTTTCCTATTCTCAACATGAGAGAAAATTCTTAAAAATGGCGATCTACTGTCGAGTTCCTCTTCCTCTAATTTACTTTTCTTCAAAGATAATGAACACCGTCACGGTGGTTTCCAGCTCTTTCTTTCTTCCTCCCTTCGATTACATGATGGCTCCTCCATTCTGTCTTATGCTTTTACTTCGTCCAAATCTGACAGCATGCAGTTTATTTGTAGCTACACTCACCCTTTTACCAAACAGATGAGTGATATATCTCATGATTGATGTTACTTTTGTAGTAGTTTCCATTTACTACCCGATTGTTAATTAGTTACCCTATTGTCGTAGAATTTTGATTAAAAACTGGTTGCGAGCTGATAGAGCAGTAATATCCTTCCAAATCAACTATGCTTAGTTCATTTATCTGCTTCTTAAACCATGTCTCGGCTTGAGTACTAACATTCCTTTTTGTGCAAAAGTTCCTTCTGGTTTGGGATTGAGTTCGACTGCCTTCATGCTCTGCATTGTCTAAGTTTGCTCTTGATTATGCTATTTTACCATGGGGTATATTTGATATATACTTCCCGCTCTATAAGTATGCTTCAATTCGCTCATCATAGCTGTCTATCTTCTATGAGTCCTGATTTATTATATTTGCGATTTATGAATGCTTATTTTTTTCTAGAAGATAATTTGAATTTCTTCTTCAATGACTATCCATAACTGCAGACTGTCCATTTCTTTTTGTTTATATAATCTTAAATTTCTTTCTTTTCAAATGTGAAAAATTATCATAGCTAGAGTTATGCGTGCTTTGTTGAATTCCTTGATTTAGCCTTGTAGTTTTGTTGAATGTATTAGATGCTTTCTCTGATATTCTGCACTGCTTTAACTTAGTTGAATTTTCTGCTTCATTTTTTGCAAAAGAGACACTTGATTTCCTCTTTTTTGTTCCATTTGTAACATCTATCTCTGATTGGAAGTCTGTTTATCAAAGCAAAATAAGCACAGTGTGACATTTTTGGACAATTTGCTTTATTCCGTATAAAAGTATGCCACTCTACTTAAATTTCATTTCCTTAAATATATTCCCATGTTTTTTGTATGAGAATTTGTCGTTTGAAGTAAGTTCCCAAAACCATGCATCATTTTGTAGACTTGAGTCAATTGATATTTTTCTGATAGCTACATTGAAGATTGAAGCTACTGGGTGTATAGTAGCATTCCAGCAATGATTTTGTATTTTGCTTTCAAATTTTTAATTTACTCCACCAAATACATAGATATTGTTCCAACCTAACAAGTTGACCAATGAATTTTCATTAATCCATGGGTCAAACCATAAGCTGGTTTGTTTTCCATCCTTGAATTTTCTTTCAATAAATTTTCTACCCATTCCTCTGCATTTAAGTATATTTTTCCATGCAAAAGAGTAATGATTTTCAACCGTGACGGTCCAAATTTTTGTTTTTTGAGATATTTTTCCTCTATCCATTTTACCCACGATGATTTTCCTTCCCGAAATTTAAAAAATAATAGATTACATACTTCACTTAAATCTTTGATGTTTTTTAATCCCAATCCTCCTGTTTTTTTGCCTGCATACTATTTCCCATGCAACTTTGTGTTGTTTTCCCCTCCAGATAAAGTTTGCGCACATTTTTCTATTTTATGAATTGCCTTTGTTGGAATGTTGTGAGATTGAATCCAATACATAATAATAGCAGTGATGATTGTGTGAGTTAGCTCTAATCTGCCTGCTAATGAGAACAATTTGTTAGACCATCCTTCTAATTTGCTCTATATTATGTCATATAGACTTGTGCAGTCTTTATCAATAATTTGATTCATGCTTAAAGGTAGCCCCAAATATTTTACTGACAAAGAACCCTCTTTGAATTTTAATATGCTCAGATTGTCATCCTTTCTTGAAAATGCTTTACTAAAGTATAATTTACATTAGAATTCATTATTTGGCAATCCAGCATAATATTCAATTTGTCAAAGATTCTAGCAGTGATATTTGCACTTTGTAAATCTGCATTTAAAAATATTAATAAGTCATCTGCATATAATAAATGTGTAATATATGGTTTAACACTATTAGTAGGTTTTGTATTTCCATGTATTTACTCTAATTCCATTAGAATTGAAGAAAAAACTCCATAGCAATTATGAATGAATGAGGAAAAAGTAGGTCTCCTTTTCCGCAAGTAGTGGCGCAGTGGTTGAGACACTTGCCTCCTATTAACGAGGTTGCGAGTTCGATACCCGTCTGCCCTACTCCTCTCAAGGCATGGAGGTGGATTCCCATAAAACCAATAAACATGATTGAGAAAATCATACCTCTGTGCTGGGGCTGGCTTAAATCCCTCCTAGGGTTGACGGACTCACTAGGTAGGGGCTCTTCCTTTTGGGGTTGAGTTTTTTTTAATTGTTAACAACAAATTAGATAAATCTACTTTTCTTTCAGGGGAGTTTAGTCATCTTACATTCCATGCTATTATTGACATATTATATAAAAAATAATATTAAAATTATAAGGATACTCGAAGGGTACAATGCACAGTTATAGTGAAGCGATGTATCTGCAATCCTCATCCATTAGCGCAATATTTCTTCCACTTCTTTTGCAGGATTTTTTGTCTTGTACTTTAAGTTGCTCTTCCCACTTTGCATTTCTGACTATATTTTTTTCTGAATTCACTATCTTTTGTTGCCTCTGGACTTTTGCTGAAAATTATGTCTTTTATATTTTTTAGTCTATTTTTTCCTTTTATTTTTCCTTGCAAAGGAAGAGGCAAACTGTTAGCTGACTTACTGCATTTTGAACTGCATGATTTGGTACTGTTTCTATTGAAATCTGTCCACACTCCTTTATGGGGGCAACACAGAGTTTGGTTCACACACTTTTAACAAAAGGAATCTCCTGTTGTTACATGCAACCAAACTCATATATACAACACTCAACCTCCATTATTTTTCACGGTGTGTGACTATCTTTTTCTAATGTGCGCTTATTACCCACACACAATGCGAGACACCCCAATAGTTTTCTTAGGTAAAGCTGCAGTAATTCTTAACTTTGCTACTTATGGAGTGGTTATTCCTCCGGTAGTTACACTTTCAGTATCTAAACTTACCTCGGTGTCTTTGTTTGTGTTAATGTCTATATTCGTGTTTTCTGTTTTTATTTACATACTTGTTGCTTGCTCATTTTCACTGCCCCTATTTTCTGAAATCAAATTAGTGTCCTTTATGATCAAGGATTGATCATTCATCGCACTTTTATTATTTTCCTGCATAATGGGTTCTTGTTGGCTGACATTTTTATCTCGATATTGATTTTGAGTTTGTTGAGACTGATTTTGGTTCACTGTTGCGCTAATACTTTCTTTGTCATTACTTGTAACTTTCGCTGTTGGAGTGTCTACATTTGCCATGCATTCTAAAACTATGTTTTCAAATCTTCCATTTTTATCAATGGACGTGCTTTCAGTATTTCATTTTGTTTATCAAGATGGGAGTTTGCATCAGTACCATTCTTTTCCTTCCATACTTTCTTGGATTGAAAATTTTCAATAGAATTCCCAAAACATGTACAAGTCTTACATCTTAGAGGAATCCATTCGTATTTAATTTTTTGCATCAAATTTTCTCCATCGTACATTGAGATGTAAGCTTCCCCTTGCAATTCTGCATCTGCTTTAATTTCTACGAATATTCTTGCATAGCATAGTTTGGTTTCATTTGCAGGTGGTTTGTTAAGTTTTAAAGGTATACCCACTACATTTGCAATAGCACTAAATGCTTCTTTGTCATATAATTTCAAATTAAGTTCAGACAATCTGATCCAAATTGGCATTATCGTGAGCAAATCTGTCAAAAATAAATTTTTTACTCCATTTTTTCAAGATTATAAGCTTTTCATGTATGAAGTATGGTCCTTTATTAATTGCTTTACCATAATCAACTGCATTTGAAAACTTTATAATAAAGAACCCATTATTTCTTGTGAAAAATTCAAATTTACCAATTGGATTCCATGTTCTTGTAACGAAAGCTTTAAAGTGATGATAAAAGGATCGGCTACCAAACACATAAGCAATAACCGAATAGCTCCACTTGGCCTTGGTTCTCCAGCTAACTTCCTCCTTTGCAACTACCACCTTCCTCTTGTTGATGGTGATTGGATCGATGTAACTCAGATCCAAGTCAGAATTTAAGCCTCCTTTCTTGATCATATCTGCCCAAGATGAAGCTTTATGCATGTCATTCTTGGCCTGATATTAAGTATCTTGATTTGCTTGTGTGATTCTTAATGTATTACTTGCTACAATAGATTTGAATCTAGAATCATTCAGGCCATTCTTGTTTACATTCGGTTGGTATCTTGGCTTATGTTGGATAATAGGAGGGCGAGTAGGCCGGTAAGCATTCCTACGTCAATTTTGCACCAACAGAAACCCCTCATCATCAATGTTAAGTGGTTTCTTTTTAAGGTTCTGATGTGGAGGATTGTGATTTGGCGAAGGAGATGAGTCATTTGGAGAAGCTGAAGAAGAAGACCCCCTCAACTGATCTTGGCTTTCATCAACAGAAACTGAGTTGTTAACAATCTTCATGGTTGCAATTGTTGTTGCAAGAGGAATTTTTTATGCATACTTTATGCTTATATTCCTTATTTGATCATATTTCAACAAATATTTAGTAGCTAGCTTAATTTTCTCTACCACATATGCTCCGTATATGACTTTTTCAAGAAAGGAAAAATCTTCTCATTTCTTCTTATAATGCGGAATTTATAAAAGAAAATTTCAAGGCTTAAGGAACCCGTTTGATGTATTATAGATTACATCTAAAGTAAACCTTATGCACGAAGGAGAATTTTCATTTTGCACCATTGGAATTATATACTGCTGATCGTAGATGTAAATCTTATGTACGATGTTCTACTCAAGTATAAGACGTTTACAGTCAATTTATCTTTATATTTGAAGTGTTCAATAAAGGATTCCAATATTTTGATTATAGCTTTACATTTTTTTTTGAAGCTGTATTAAAGGATGGCTCAAACATTTCAATATGTTAGATTTTGGAATAAATTAAAATGGAATTAGGAAAAATGATAAACTTCGAAAAAAAATTAGACTGAAGAACATAAAGTTTTATTTTTAGGTTGAAGAACAAATGGTAGCTATAATTAGCATTATATTCAACTTTTACACTATACAAAATGCTAGTTATATCTAGCATTATATTCAGTTTTACACTATACAAAATGCTAGTTATAACTAGTATTGTCCTTCAACCTAAAATACAAACTTGTTGTCCTTCAGTCTAAATTTTTTTTAAGTTTATTTTTTTACGTATTTTCCTGTATTATAGGAATATCCCAAATTTACATCTAATTTTTTTGCTTTCCTACATCCGTGCAAAACAACTGTATTTTGCGCCGAGTCGTAAATTAAAAGAGCAAGAATAACCGTAAATGTGAAAACGTGTTGCTATGGACCACTAGGGGCCAAGCTTCTGCTATGATTACTTTCGAGCTTCGCTTGGACCACAGGTGACCAGCATTTATTTCTTTCCTAGTTTGGTCCCTCCCAAAATAATCGATAGTAAAACCGTAAGTCTTAAATCTGGCAACAACATATAACCAATTTAGTAAGGCAACAGTATAGCATAACTAGGCAAGACCGTAGAACAAAATTTACAGTAACAAGTACCTAAAAATACAAACTTGGTACCAGTCTCGATTTTCTTTTTCCCCCTGAATAATTCTGACAAAAGAATTGTTGTTCTATAAGAATACAAAACTTCAATGGATCAATAATTTACAAAGAATACAAAATTGACGGCTCTAACAAATTTCATACCAAGGCCCCCACAAACCTGAAAAAGCTCAAACTGTAGCAATCAAAGTGGGGCAGAAAACTAATAAACATTTACATGAACCCTCTCATAATTTGCGGTATAAACACACACAAATAACGGTTATGGTTTGCAGCGGAATGCATACAAATAAATGTCGTCTTCATCCGTCGTATAAGCTCTTTCCTTTCTGTGAATTTGTACACAATGGGATAAAGGTATTATCCCAGGCCAAAAGAATTTAATCAAAGTGCTCTCAGATATTAAATGAATGATGATGATGCATCGGCATACAATATCCACACTAGTTGGGTTAGCTCAGAATCTCACTTTTAGATTGACTATCTTGCTGGTAACAACTTCACAACCTCGGGTTTGTTTGATCGACACATGCAGTCAGGGCAAGGGTAGGTGTATATCGAATCATTAGGTCTTTTGACTTCGATTCCTTTAGCATCGCTATGTGATCGAATGCTTGCAAGTTGGCGCTTCAAAGCTTTCCACCTGTCCTCATTAACAATTGTCATGTAAATAAACATACCTGTAGTTTTATTATTTTAAAAAGCATCTTTCAAAACTAATAATACCCTCTTAAACAACTCTAAAAACCCTTTATACCACTGCTGTAAAACTTCAAGCAGAGCCTTAGTAAGCTTATAAAAATATAATTGATATAATTGTAATAATAGGCTACCACAAGTATTGCTAGTCATATGAAATTAATCCCAACTTGGACCGGTTATAAATAGGAATAGACTGCATGTTACAATAAGGCCGGACCTTAGGCTGGGAGAGAGTCCATAGCTCCACAATGTAATAATTGGTTACAATAAGGCCGGACCTTAGGCCGGACCTTATCATTTGACAGATAAGACTTGAGTCCATCAAAACAAGATGTTGCTCATAAATCAAACATTGATCGACACTTCTCTCCCATTTATTACCTCAAGTAGAAAACACTTGTCTTCTTGTTAATGAAACATTCTGCCTATTATTTCCTTTCTCTTAATTCCATTCTATTCGTGGTTTATTTTCGCATGATATTTTTGTTTTTCATTACTGAAGTTGAAATTGAGATTGAAAGTTCAAAAGCTTACTCAATATCACAATTAGCGATACTGGGATACATCCCCTCCACACTTTTAACTCTTTTTTTTTCCTTTTTTCTTTTTAAATTGAGTACTTTAGGTGATAGTTGTACTACAAGTCTCATGTAATATATATCGTACTACAAGTCAACATATGTCCAACAGTTCAAATCATCCCACGCATGATTCGAATCCATGATCGGATCAAAACCAGAGCACCTAACTAATGAGATAGTGGTGTTGAACAAATTTTTAACTTTGTATGTGTACATATAATGAATCTAGAATCTATTTTTAAGTTTATGTCAAGGTGATTTCAGTTTTCGTTTCCATTTCGTTCATCTAAAAGTTTCAAATTTGCGATCAATTTCTGAAATTCCGAAAATTCAAATTATTTTTCCATTTTGGTTTTTGTATTTTCTTCTTCTTAATAATACATTAATGCATGGCAGTATAGCTCATAATTGCATTGACGGAATTAAAATATGTAGTATGAGTAAAAAAATTGATTCAATTTTGACTTTTATTGTTTTTCATGTTATATCTGCTGAGAATTGGACCAGAATAAACGAAAGTATCACGATTTTTTTAAGAAAAAAACTATTTGATCATTTTTTTGGATCTTATTTGATTTGCTTTTTTTTATAATGTTTATTATATTATCCTTTACATCATCTGCAACTTTTTTTACTCTTTTTTCAGCACTGGAAGGGCGGATTCAGAGTTTAGACTGTATTCCATCCCAATTATCACCGGAATCGAATTCCACCGTAATTTTGAATTATGATTTCATGTGATAATGTTCGGTTTCATGTGATAATGTTTATCAATCTTTCTGTAAAATCTGAATGAACAAAATTATTTATAACGTTGATTCAATTTTTTATTTTTACTATTTAGAACTTAAACTCCGCCTGTGTAGTGTTCTATACAGCTTGTCCCAAACCAGAATAAAGGAAGAGGGTTGTGATAGGCTTGGCAGACCAACATAAAAACCATGGCCCCTTTTATGAAAATGGAACATTATTATATTTCGTGGGAGCGTAACCCTCTTAGCGACGCGCTATATCGAGGCTCGAGTATGATGATAAGTGAGCAAGGGCTGGGTCGCCACTCCTTTAGTAGCACGTCATACCGAGACTCAGGTATGGTGATAAATATGCAAGGGCTGGATCGTCACTCTCTTAGTGACGCGCTACATCGACGTCCCGATAAAGTGATAAATGAGCAAGAGTCTTCGCACTTTACTCGACGAGTGCGAGTAAGCTAGTCGATGAAAGTAGGATTCGGTTAAGTAGTTGGAATGTAGGATCCTTAACAGGAAAGCTCGGAGAGATAGTTGATACTATGACTAGGAGACGTGTAAATATCTTATGCGTTCAGGAGACCAAATGGATGGGCCAGAAGACGAAGGAGGTGAAGAACACAGGCTTCAAGTTATGGTACATGGAAAAAGAACGTAACAAGAACGAGATAGACATCTTAATTGACAAGAACCTTATAAACGGAGTGGTCGACGTTAGTTGACAAGGGGACATGATCATCCTAGTCAAGCTGGTAGTTGGTGATATGATTCTGAACGTCATTAGTGCCTATGCCCCACATGTAGGCCTAAGTGAAACTGTCAAGATGAATTTCTAGGAAGAGTTAGATGTCATGATTAGAGATGTGCCTAGTAGTGAGAAACTTTTCATAGGAGATTTCAACGGCCATGTAGATACAACTAGGTCTATCAACGGATGCTTTCGGATGTGGATAGAGTCATATCTGCATCCGCATCCGAAATCATTTTCGGATATCGGATATCCGCATCCGCGAATACGGACGAATATTGGATAATTATCATATTCGCTAACGACCGATAAATCAAGAATTATAAAAACAAAATTTTAGTTTAACATAAATATTTTTCAATCTCATCGATTATAAAAGTGTTTAAAATTAACAAATATGATGATTATAATAGTTTCGAGCAGTTAAAAAGCATTAAGTGCATATAATATAAACTACTAACTTAATAAACAAATATCTTTCACTGCACTAAAATACACATAATTTGAACTATAATATTGAAAAAAACTAAACGGATAATTTTCGGATGCGGATGTCTCCGCATCCGCATCCATTTTTTCAGATATCGGATATTTATCTGCTTTTCGGATGCGGATGCGGATGGATTTCAGATCGGATATCCATTGACAGCTCTAGATACAACTAGTGGGGGGTTTGAGAGAGTGCATTATGGTTTTGGATATGACGATAGGAACCAAGAAGGAGAAGAAATATTGAACTTCGTTATTGCTTATGACCTCATGATAGCTAATACTTTCTTTAGAACGGAACAATCGCATTTAGTTACTTTCAGTGGTGGTCATCACTTTAGCCAGATTGACTTTGTCCTTACTAGAAGAGATGACAAACAAGCTTGCGTGGATTGCAAAGTCATACCTAGAGAATGTGCCGTCTCACAACATCAGCTTTTGATATTCGAGTTTCGTCTTCACATACGTGTTCGACAGGATAAAGGAGCCAAGATTAGTCGGACGAAATGATGGAAGCTCAAAGATGACGTCTCACGGGTATTTACAGATAGAGTGATGAGAGAAGGGGCATGAAATATGGAAGGTGAAGCAAATGACATGTGGAATGAGATAACAACGCGCATTCGGAAAGTGGCTACTGAGGTGTTTGAGATAACGAATGGAAATAAACACGAACCTAAAGATTCGTGGTGGTGGAACAGTGATGTGCAAAAAGCTATTAAAAAGAAGAAGAAATGCTACAAGTGCTTACACCATCACAGGAGTGAGGACAACATGAAAAGGTACAAAGTGGTAAAGAAGAACGCAAAGAGAGCGGTGAGCGAAGCAAGGGGTCGGATGTATGAAGATCTATATCAAAAACTAAGTACGAAGGAGGGTGAAAAATAACATCTATATGATAGCTAAGTTCCACGAGAGGAAGACGAGAGACTTCGACCAAGTTAAATCCATCAAGGATGACAATAATAGACTTTTGGTGAAGGATGATGAGATAAATAATAGATGAAGAGATTACTTCAACAAGCTATTCAATGAAGAAGGTGATAGCACTATGATCGAGATAAACGACTCATTTGATGACACCAGTAGACATTTTGTTCGAAAAATTCAAGAGTCCGAGGTAAAGAATGAGCTAAAACGGATGAAAGCATGTAAGGCATTGGGGCCTGATGACATCCCCATTGAGGTGTGGAGATGCCTTGAAAATGCAGGGATAGCCTGGCTAACTGAGTAGTTGAGGTGTGGAGATGCCTTGAAGATGCAGGGATGGCATGGCTAACTGAGTTGTTGAGGTGTGGAGATGCCTTAAAGATGCAGGGATAGCCTGGCTAACTGAGTTGTTGAGGTGTGGAGATGCCTTGAAGATGCAGGGATAGCCTGGCTAACTGAGTAGTTGAGGTGTGGAGATGCCTTGAAGATGCAGGGATGGCCTGGCTAACTGAGTTGTTGAGGTGTGGAAATACCTTGAAGATGCAGGGATAGCCTGGCTAACTGAGTTGTTCAATAATATTTTCAAATCAAGCAAGATGCCAGATGAATGGAGGAGAAGCATATTAGTTTCAATTTTTAAGAATAAAGAAGATATTCAAAGTTGCATAAACTACAGAGAAATTAAGCTTATAAGCCATGCAATGAAGCTTTGGGAAAGAGTCATCGAACATCGATTAAGAAAGATGACAAACGTTTCAAAAAACCAATTTGGTTTCATACCTGGAAGGTCGACCACAGAGATGATTTTCTTGATAAGACAACTTATAGAGAGATTTAGAAAGCCAAATAAGGATCTACACATGGTATTTATCAATTCGGAGAAAGCTTATAACAAAGTACTGAGAAAGGTTATGTGATGAGCTCTGAAAAAGAAGAAAGTCCCAGCAAAGTACATCACCCTTATCAAGGATATGTACGATGATGTTGTGACTAGTGTCGAAGCATGCGAATGTGAAACCAGTGGCTTTTCCATTAACATGGGATTACATCAAGGGTCAGCTTTGAGCCCTTACATGTTTGCCTTAGTGATGGATGAGGTTACGAAGGGTATACGAGGTGAGATTCCTTGATGTATACTCTTTGCTGATGATGTGGTGCTAATTGACGGAAGTAGGATTGAGGTTGATAGACAACTGGAGCTGTGGAAACAGACTTTAGAATCAAAGGGTTTTAGGCTTAGCAGAACTAAAACAGAGTATATGAGGTGCAAGTTCAACGGTGTCAGATCAAAGGATGAAGATGTCACTCGACAAATAGTGCCCAAGAAGGAATCCTTTCAATATTTAGAATCAATGTTGCAGTATGATGGTGAGATTGATGAAGATGTTAGTTTTAGAATTCGAGCGGGATGGATGAAATGGCGACAAACGTCCGGTATTCTCTGTGACAGAAAGTCCCAGGAAGCTTAAAATAAAGTTCTACAGAACGGTAATCAGGCTTGCGATGTTGTATGATGCAGAATGTTGGCCTACTAAAAGCCAACACGTCCAGAAGATAAGTGTAGCAGAGATGCGTATGCTGCGATGGAGTTGCGGCCATACAAGAAAAGACCGAATTAGAAATGATGATATACGTGATAAACTTGGAGTAGCATCAATTGAAGAGAAAATGTTGTTGCGGTACGTTAAGAGCCCACCAAACAGCGATGAAGCTTCAACTGAATGACAATCTCAACAGCCAATGAACCAGACAGTGATTACTAGTGGCAGCTCAAGTGGTGTGTCTGGATGCATGGTCATCCCTTGAAGGCACCAAGGGACAATTTTTAGACTTTGCTTTGTTTATATTTTGTTAAAATATAGTTCGGAAGCGTATCTTGGTATGCCTACACATGTATAAAATCCAGTGACAGATCTCGCAGGCATGCTCTCGGTTGAAACTTAAGGCACATTTCAATATGAACCTTTAGATCTGATTTGATTTCTGCGCTTTTTGAACTTTATTTGAACTGCTTATTTATGAATTTTTTAAACCGATAGAACCGTGTCTTATGATTGATTCATGAACCGATTAAACCATGTCATATACAATATGAATTGATAATATTGTGCTCTGCTTAGTGGTACAATATCATAGAATTAGTTTATGAATTAATGGGCCTGATTTTGCCCTTTCCATGTAACTCCAGCGAGAGTGTCATGAACTTTAATCCGTGGACCTTCGATGGAACCGAATCATTGAGGAGGAAGAGTATAAGTCACGTTCACGGGCACAATGTTGGATCGCTCGCGGAAGTCAGAGCATGTCCTTCTCCTACCATGCATCCGGAGATAGATATGCATGCAAATTACCAAGAATGAAATGACCATAAGTCCTTTCCATTTATGAGTAACTTGATAGGGTCATCGAATGCCTCTCGGTCTTAAAGATGCAAGTTCCTTTTGTTGATGAGCGAATGGCTGGACTTGTCAGACGCTTTCTAACCTAGGAACCATGAATCCTTTTCACCGTCTCTGAAGTATAAACTAAAACAACTCTATTAAAGACTCTGAAGTATAAACTAAAACAACTCTGCACAGACATTGAAGTATAAACTCAAACAACTCTGCCAGAGATAGCCTACCGAACCGAGCACAACTACCCAACTGAGCACAACCTACTGAACCGAGCAAAGTATACATGGAACTGGCCTAACCCCTATATACATCTCCACTTCTATAAATACTCGAACTTGGAACAGTAATGTCGAACATGTTTGGAGCACTAGACTACCAAACCGGTCTAGCCGAACAGAATTGCTGGAGCATTTTTGGACATCAAAGAATCATCTAGACCTTATCTAATCACTTTCAACCACCAAATCCATCATCTAACATCAAGTTGTGGTGGATCAACCTCAAGATCCACGGCATCAGAGTTTTGCCAAACACAGATCTAGCAATCTAAAATTGTTGTAACCAATCCAGAGAGATCTAGCAAGCGTTGTAATAATTGTAAATCAGATAATCATAGTAAAATATATAAAGTGGACGTAGGTCAAAGGTTGCCGAAACACTATAAAACATTTGTCTTTAACTTTTCTACATTATTTATTGTTGTCTAGCATATCTGCATGTGATTTGTGATCAAAATAAAAGTAAGAACTTAACATATTTGAAGACCAAAGATCCCACCTCCTAAAAACCAGCACTAGGATCACGTTCGGAATACTAGGCTCTACTAGATCTCTATTCTTGATTGTTTGGTCGCTTTTGACGCAAATAACGTCTAACTTACATGTCATGCATAGTGCATGTGACTGTACTGGTTTATATAACTACAGCTCTATTAATACATTATAATCTTCTTTATATAAAACTAAAGAGAATTAGTTACGATTGAGAAGCTTGAAAGTTTCAAGATTTCGAATACGATACATAAATGGTTGTGAAGCATAAGAGATATGGCCAAATAAGACTTTAATAATGTATGGAGTGAGTGCTAAATAAACATTAAAAGGAATAATAATGGTTAAAAGGCTTAATCGAAAACAAATAACACCCCAAAAGTTCCATACTATATTTGAAATTGACAAAGACAAAATTGTAGTATCAAATCTTTTGACAATTCTTTTCAACAGAATATGTTCATAACATCAACCTAGTTTTGCAAAATCTAGCCTAAAATATATCATGTCATATGAGAATTGATGTACCATACTATAGACCAACAAGTTGACTTGTATAGCACAATTTGCGAATAAGACCAAATTGTAAAATTCCCTTGATCATAGTCCTAACTCTTTTACTGTTATTTTTCCTCTGTAAATTCCATCTTAGAGAAAATGATACATGGAAAAGCTAAAGAAAGGATGACTAAAATACTAAACAAACATGTGGATAGATCAAATAAAAGGATAGAACTAAGATACATCAAGTTGGCATATTTTCTCACAATATGAATTTGATATTAGATCCAAGAATCAATGCGCTTATAAGGCATCTGGCTAAAGGAATTCATAAAGTGATGTTAGAATGCATACCCTATTTTCCGATTGCCAAAGAGCACAGCCAATTTCCTTTTATCAGGCTTAATGGTTTTTGAATGCCCTCCATACAAATATCTCCTGTGTCCAATTAAAATTTGAGGAAAATTCCCACCTTGTGTAGTGACAAACACTTCGCTATGAAGACACACGGTATAATCAATAGCAGCCATTCTGGAAGAAAAATTCTGTAGGACTAAGAGTCGCTAGTTAATTCAAGTATTCAATGATACCAAAAATCACAATAAATTTGTAAGACCTTAAATGGGACTAGCTCTCCAGTTGATGCCAACATGTCTTTAGTTTGTAGCAGGGGAAACATTTCAAGAAGTGGGCGCATATACTTCTTAGCCTTGTAAATTTTTCCAGAAGCCAGATAAATTAATGTATTGTTATTGAAACCCATGCCTCGAAGCATCAAGCCAACCTGGTAAATTAATGTATTGTTATGATTAAGAAAATGTATATTACTCAAAATACTATAATGCAAATTTGAAACAAACTGAAGTGGAACAAATATGTGTCACTGTATCCAAACATAAACACCAAGTCATTAAATATTTCCACTAATTCCTATAGCTATTTAAATCATCATCGCCTCCAATATATCATTAATTCAAATGCATGATCTCTTCTTCTTCTTCTTTTTCTCAGATAACAGAACTATGGATAAGCAAAGTTAATATAGCATAACTTATTAAAGATTTTATTATTATTGGTATACCTCCAATGGTGTAAGGGGGCATTTCCCATTTAACCTAATAACACCTGGTTGTATGACACGCCCACGTTTAGTAAATTTCCCCCTCCAACCTTTTTCCCTTGCTTTATCCATATCTTGCTTCTCATCTTCTCCCCCGTCAAATATGCAACATGAGAATGCAACCATATCCTACAAATATGAAAGAATATTTTGATTCGCAGTGGTATTTCACTAATAACAATAATGAAATAGTTGGTAGGAATGGGCAAGGAAACCTCTTCAAAGCGGAGATGCACAGCAATATATTTCCCGTTATTATCTATGCTTCGTTCTTTCATTCGAGTAACAAGTTTTTCAGCCAAATCTGCTATAGGGTTAGAAAATCTCAAGGCCTGAAAATTAGCTAAGCATCTGAGCCTTTGTACAGGTGGAGGAGAATCAAATGACAACCGGTTTGCAAATGGAGAGATCCTTATAAACCTAATGGGTCATTGTAAAAGAAAATTACACATAATAACCTAGCATGTTATCAGTTTATCACTTACAGAAACGGGTTACCTAGCAATCAAACTAAATTGGATTCATTAGTCATAAGATTCATAACTTCCGAAAAACCAATTACTGTGAATGTTTCTATAGTATCATTATATATAACATAACTTCGTATATGTGCATTGAACATGAATCAAATTTAACATATAATTAATTTGTGTCGATAAAGATCTGACTGAGATGGTGCAAGCAGTTGTAAAAATAGATCACTACAAGCACGTAAAATAAAGAGGAACATGTGAGGAAGAATCATATTTAACTAACCTCTCTTCAATGAGCTTTGGAAGCACGTGTTCCTTGTAATACTGAATAGAAGCCCAAGCTTTTATTTTGAAGTTGAAAACATTACTCATATTGTGACCAAATCTTTCCAGTATGTACTCAGGTACCTTACTGACCACCCGAACGTCATTTTTTAGAGTAGAAATAAAGTGATCCTCATCATATATATCTTTAAATTTGCTATATAAATACAAAAAATGAATGTATCAGACAGTAACTAAAATACATACCACGTAATTATCTACAAAAAATGGCAAAAATAAATTCCCAGCTTTTAAGCTAATGCCAATAATGGAGAGGTGTAGAACATAGATACATACATATGTTTGTGCGCGTGTGTAGGGGAGGGATCTGCTACACCAATACGCTACACCTCTATGATTATTTGAGTAAGACAATCCGAAATGAATCCAAACTTTGGGGATATGTTGTTGTACAATTAAAGATCATCTTGACAAAAATTTGAATTGTTTGATAATTTCAACATTTTCAAAAATAATATTCAAAATTGAAAGGTGAACGTAAGGGCTAATATTTAACTTAAAGTTTTAAACACGTTATAAATTTCAAAGTGATCTCAAAATTTGTATAGATGACGTTTGTGATGTAGACTAAAAATCCCCAAAGTTTGGATTCATTATGCATGTATGTGTGTGTGTATTTATATATGCACACATACATACATACGTGTGTGTGTACATATACATATGTATGTATATATGTGTGTGTGTATGCGTGTATGTATGTGTGTGTATGCGTGTATCCAATGCTTCTTCGTTAAAGATTATCTCCATCTATCATTTTTTTTTCATTCAGTAAAATTTGTGAAATATGTGTTGAATATGCATAAAAAATAAGATAAGTAATGAATATGTATTTCTACTCTCAGTTTATAACGAAAAGAAATACATAGATAGATAGAGACCTTGGATCTTTCCATATACTGTGGTAGTGAAAGTTTGGAATGACGAGAGTGGCGTTTAGATAGCCAGCTACTGCAACAGCATTGCATATCTACAGATTGGGTAAAGATGCATAGGTGCAGGTTAGAAATTACGTGATAGAAAAATGGCACAAATGAAGTTAGTACTAAAAGACAAAAAAAAACAAAAAACAAAAAAAATCATAATCATAATAATACTAATAAATCAGGAAAAAAAAACAAGAAGAAGAAGTAGTTACCGAAGTTCGTTGTTGATTTAACCCACCGTTAGCTTCAACGTGTATGTAACCATTTGAATCAGGCAGATCTAAAAATCAATGGAAAAGGCAAGTAATAAATAAATAATCATGAAATAGAAGTAATGTTATTATCTAGCTGTTGAAGGATGGTCATGGGAATTAAACTTCAGAGGTTTAAATATATTAGCATTAAATTGTGTGTGAAGATTAACTGAAAGCCATAAAACACAAGTATTCTGTTGAAATTTGAACTTTTCAAGGAAAAAGAATAAAAGTAATTAACTCAAGTGAAATATGTAACATGTTGATAATCGAATTTTTCAAGGACGGGCTAAGAATAAAAGTAATGAAATTCGAGTGTGTAGTAGTTGTGTGTGAAGATTATCTTGAAGCTGTAGAACTCAAGTATTCAATTGAATTTGTATTTTCAAGGATGGAATAAGAATAAGAGTTCTCAGGTCCTAATTAAATATGCAACTTTTAGTATTACAAAAAAGTACATATATAATTAAAAACTTTCAGGATAATGAGACAGCTATTTATTTAATACAGATAAAAGTTGCAGTAAAACTTATGCTTCTTTCAGGATAATGAATAAAAAAGGCACTTTAATACCTTCCCAGAGGAAAAACATAAGTTAAAATGCAAGAAAAAAAAATTGAATAAAAGCCTGCAAAACAAGATGTTTGTGCATAACTAACTGAAAAATGAATGCTTCATGCAGCCTGATGTGCAAAATTATCCGACATTGGGGACTGGAGAGAAATTTACATGAAGGAATAAGAAAATATAAATCAAAGAAACGACGCGTGTTGAATATAACTGCAGGGGAACCACATGATTAAACACATGTCAATACATGCATCGTGAAAGAACATTACATGAGATAATTGCACAAGATTTTTTGATGTTTTTAAATTTATGGTCAGTTGCAAAGTAATTTACTTACTAATTTTTTGGGAGCAAACTGGTAGGTACCAACAATCATGTAGTGATATAACAACATTATTATATAGAAGCATTAATTATTCATCAAAAATAATCAATGATTGTAAATGTGAATTCATGATAGATTAACATGTGAGAACGCTCGAGTAACACGAGAAAATGGGGAAATGACAAAAAAAAAATGACGCTATAGATTTTTATTATTCTTCTTCTTTATTTTTATTTATTTTATTTTAGTTTGGTGAGAAGGCAATACTTAATATGACAAAGCATAGAAACATACTATTGTTTACACTCAAGTTGATGCACGGCTTCCACCCACCACCTTTATAAGCATGTCTCCATACAGTTGCTAGCTACAACAAAAACCAAAAGCTTAAAACACATTAAAAATTATTAGGTTTATCGGTGAAAAGTTTCTATGGCCAATACAATGCAGGTACCGTGATTGCTAAATTTGACTTTAAGCATATTAAACAACGCATATTTGACAATTTAACAGCATGTATGCGTGTTTGACTTATTATCATAAAAAAATGTAACCCTTGTAACCATTGTACTTGTAATTTTATGTTCCAACTCAAGTAACAAGATTAATTAAAACTTGTTATTCTGATACATACTTTGATCAACTAAACATGACCTGGAATTTACAAATATTAGTCTTCTCTTTCATTACTGGACCAAGTGTCAACATATATTCTCCAAAATGCTTTTATTACAAAGGATTATTGTTATGTTATGTTATGAAAAACGTCGCTTAACCGCTAAATGCATGTGCAATGCTTAATTTTTTGAAAAAGCAAAAGGACAACTTAACTGCGCTTAATTGACGCTTATCTGCGTTTTTCTTAAATTTAAGCGATGATTAAGCACCACTGAGCAAAAAATAAAAATAAATAAAATAAAAAGGAAAGAGAATATAGCAAAAAAAGAAAACCACATTCCCTAACAAAATTTCCTTATAAAAATATGGAATGATGGATGGTGAGTAGTTTTTTGCATAAAGATATTGTTATATTTATTTGACAAATGTGCACATTTTATCCTCAATTCGAGTACCCTTATTTATATTGAATAGTAAAAGTCAAATCCAGGTTTTGCAACCTTGAAGTTATAAGTTAACTTTAAAGTTAAATTATAATTCTTTGTGATCAATTTGTGCATACACAAATGATCCACTTTAGCTAATCTCTTTACCATAAATTTATATGTATGTATATATATATATATGAATAATGCACGCCAAAAAATTAAGCAACGATTAGGCGATGCTTAAGCAACATTATGCGAAGCGAGGCTTCTATCATCTTGCCTCACTTAACACTTAATATGACACGGGATCGTTGATCTCAGGAAAGCTGGTATTCAAAATCAGTCAAATAGTTCATAATACCAGGCATTTTGACATAAAATTTACTTTTTCGGTTTTTCCCCTATTCAGTGTTTCAAAAAGGTGCCTGACTATGATAAGTGGACATGGAGTTCATATTCTTTCTATGCAAAAAATAATATTCTATCAGTTCCAAGATTTTGAGAAACAGAAGTGCAATTTTTTCTAACATGCCATGTCTTCCATGTATTTCTATTTTTAACAAATAAAAGGATTGACTAGAATCTTTCCACATTAACAGTAATACGTGACAAATTGTGAAAACACCACACTGTTACTGCAGTGTATAAGCCGAGAAGAAGCATAAAATACTTGTCTTATTAGATATGCAACACAGAATACGCAGCAAAAGTGAATTTAACATTCTTTTATCAGGAGCTCTTGCCTGGAGTAATATACAACTGATATTGTTGACTTTTTAAGTTTTTAACGACAATCAATGCTAGAGCTGGCTTTACAGAAAGAGAGGCAGTATACACAATTGAAGCATCTTATACTTCTTAGTATATATTCACTTGATATGCGGATGTTTATGTAGTTGTAGAGATAGATTTCAAAATTTTATGAAATGGCATGAAGAAGGTAATAATACTATGTCCTACTTGCATAATATCACACCATATTTATTGTAGTACATTCATACACTCAAGAGTAGACATGCATCTAAATCATTCAGTTAATAAATGGGTCTACTGACACTAAAAGATATTAACCAGAGCTTGGTAATACAAGGTTCAAACTTTAAGTCGGTTAAGGAATAATGATCGAGGAATCTAATTATGAAAGTGAGAAGTGTAAAAAACAATGGTGTATTAAATAAGAGTTGTAAAGTTTTCAATATTGTCATGGGCAATGGTTTTTAGACTGTTCCTTCTAGCCAAGGAAGAGCTTAGGCTCATTTCATCGTTGACAAATTAACCAACTCAATAAGAAAAGCGCAAATGCTTTTAGGATCTTCATGTATAAGAACTAAGCAAGTTACAACTATTTTCAAGAGTGTGCACAACTATTAGGGAACAGCAATTCATTTTAATAGAGAGAGTCTACAATTATTTAAACTGTGTATAAATTTGAGGTGATACAATTGTGTACTTTGTTATTTTTTTATCTATTGGTTGCATATCTATCATTTTTATGAAATTTGATTACTTGCGGGATGAAAGGTATACCTTTTTACAATATAGAGTCTACTATATCCAACTTATATGTTATGTCAATATCAAGCAGTCGATTTTATATCAACCCCCTCTAAATTTTGTCCACTCTAAGCAGTAGGTATAAAAAATTTGGTTGCGGTAAATGAATGAAGCTATAAAGATAAATCTTCTTTCACTTCTAGGCATGATTTTCTGGCATTTAAAGTTGACCCAGACCATGTCCAACATCTCATCATTGTGTCTTGCTAGCCATGATTGCAGATTGATAAACGAGAATGAAAATTAAAAACTCCACCACCCTATTTGAGCTCTGGGGATAATCAGTTATCCGATATTCCTAAAGTAGGAAATTGCACTATACAACATATGGCCGAATATCAAAAACATGCATCACAAAAAATAACAACACTTCTTGAATTCAACATCAATCTGAACCCGCAGCTTCTCTTAGCAATCAAACCTACAATAGCTATGACCCTCTCGCTGTTGATAACTACCAAACAACAGCATTTGGTTTGTTATCTAATAAATGGCATCTGAAGCATACAATCTGCATTGTGGTACACAGGTACACATCCATATTCATATAACCATTCGAATCCCAGTATTTCTAAAAGTTAGTTAAACCCACTTTTCAGGTATAATCAAGCAAACGCCAAAATCACCAATGTTCAACTCAATACATCAGTAATGAACTAGTATCAAATTGTACTTAGGCTTTCATTCCACAACTGCAGCTTCTTAATGTACCAAATTCAGAAAGAAAAATCCGAAAAGACCACAAAAAATTAGATAATAGGTTTTCATTCCATAACACAGCCTCTTAATGTACAAAATCGAGAAACTTTTTTTGAGAAGTTCACAAAAAAATAGATAAACTAACCCCATCAGTTGAATTATCCGAATCCATGTCTTTTTTGACCCTTTCGTAAAGCTGTGGGCTCCTGTAAACCGATCCAATTACCTCCCGTCTAATAATCGCTGGCACGCTGTCAAGCGATACCGTCCCCATATAGATCAGCATTCCCGATACATAAATCAAAGGTGCGAACAAAAAAATCGCCTGGCGCCTAAGCAACAAAGAAAGCAAGGCCCATGCCATTCTCTGTATCATGCTTCTAGGGGCAATGGGGTAGCGTTCTTTGCTTGGTCGACGGAGGTGGCGTGGAGATCTTCTCGGAGACATCGGAGGCGAAGGCGTGGATGGACTGGAACCGCCGATGCTACCCAGGCGGCTGTACATTTTCAAAACGACGGGCCGACTCCAATTTTGTGTTGATTATTTCGCCTGATTTGGCATGAATTGATTGTACTAGATTAACGAACGGCGTCCCAAGTATTGATGCCTAATTTGTGTTTTTTGTCTGTTTCTTCGGTTAACGATTAATTTTTCAAATTTGATTGGATGCTTCGAATTTCGCGTTAGGGTGTAGGAGATGAGGAAGAAGATGAGGGGACCAAGACGGTAACGGGACCGCCGCACGTGATTTCTACGATGACTATTTGTAGTTTTTTCTTTGTCTTTTCATCGTAGTTTGGGTTTCAATGCGTTGTGTTGTCCAAGCATTCGATATAAATTCATGTATAGAAGCAGTTAGACTGAACTCGTGTCAGGCACATATGTCCAATTTTGAATATGTGAGTTTTCGAGAAGGCGTGTGCTTTTCAATGTGAAATCACTTATAAATTATTTTTTCTTTTTGCAACGGGGTCTAACCAAATCTTTTAGATCATAGTCAAAACTAAGTCCATTTAATAATTCCTTCAAATTTACTAACTTTGTATTATTCAACCACATTTCCATTTTTTATGTCGAAAATTATAATGGTGACAATAGCTTCAACTTAAAAAAATATTCCTTTGTTTTGGAGAATGAGGACAATATCATGTAATGCTTATTAAACCATGTTAAGTTAAAATGCGCTATCTTTGAAAATTAGCTCATGCTGCTAGAAAAGCAAACACTCATTTTGTTGTCTTTCATTTTCAAAAAAACTTTAAAAATTGGCATCACTCTTACCTAATATATTCTTATTAACATCACTTAACCAACCATTTGTGCAATTATCCACAATCGACCATCACATTATTATGCAATTTAACTTATACCAAGTACTTTCGAATGCACGTGATTTTTATAAATGTCTATGGATGATATATTTAACATTGTTGAATAATCAACATATCATTCGTATTTTTTTTTTTCTAAAAATGGACTTACTATCATATATAAAAGAGAGTATATTGTCATTTATGTTCTTTCCTCTTACTTAATCTCGGCTCATTTCCTAAGTGCTCCTCAATTCAATAATTAGTTTACATTTTTCCTCATCGGTTATATTTGTATCTCAATTACCCACTCATCCGGTTCAAACTTGATCGGATCTCAAACATCCTGACAACATGTTTTATTTATTACTTAGAGTTAGATAATTCGTTTCTGACTTCCACACATCTATTTCACCTAGAAATTCATGGTTTTCTCTATATTCTCAAGTCAAAGCACATGGATATAACTCTCCCATTACAAATTCGTTTGTTTTTGTATTGTATAACCATCAATTTCTTGTGGATGTCTCATTTCTTGGAAGTAGCAACCCTCTATGTTTTCCGCTTTGATTGCTCCTGCCTCAATCTTCTACCATTGAGAGGTAAATTTTATCCTAATCTTTCCGCTATAATATTTCCACCTAAATTGAATTCCTATGGTGATGGATTTGTTTGGCTATTGATATGTACGTGTTAAATTTCTTTCTTCCGATTTGGTTTTTCATCTTTTCAATTATTCTTTTTGAAGGCCAGTATACAAGATTTTCCATCTATAGTAATTTTTTTCCGTAGCTCTCATCCATACCTATCTTGAGAACAAGTGAGTTGAATCGTAACATTACAAGAAAGAAGCCCATTTTCGACGGCTTTAAACCGTTGACGGCCGTCGAAAGCCGATGGTAACCGTTGGAAAAAGTCGTTGGAAAGAAGGTCGCCATCAAACAGTGTTTCCAACGGCTTTCTAATGGCTTCGTCGCCTTCTTTGCGATGGCTCCCAACGGTCTTTCCGAGGTCATCGTGTACACATTAGAAGCCATGGTTTAACCACATTTATATCAGCAGCCGTCGGAAGTCGTTGGTATTTAGTCGTCGGAAGCCGTTAGTGGTCGTTGGTTTTAATTTACCAATTAGCCATCGGAAGCCGTTGGTTATCATTTACCAATCAACCGTCGGAAGTTGTTGGTCATACACATCCATGGAGGTAAATTGTAAGGTGTAATGATAATAGGCAAAGATGAATATTTAAAACCAAATTGAAAGAATGTTGAAAATTCATTCATACATAAACCAAGTCTAGCATTACCGCTCTCTGTTGCAAAAGCGAAATATGTCTTATTAAAATGCTTCTATGCTTCTCCATCAACTGGGTGTGTTAACGTACTTTCTTCTTGTGTTCTCATACTGTGACATCTCATATGAGGCGTGGTTACAGAAGTTGCATATAATCTTTGAAGCTTAGGAGTGATGGGTAAGTAATGCATACACTTGTATGGAACTTTATTTCCCTTCTTATTTCTTGGTTTATATCTTTCCTTGTTACATATTCTACTTTTCCTAACATCAATGTCATCTTTTCAAACAACATGCAACCACTTAAACATGTATCTTTTTTTGTTACGGCAAACCAAAAGTAGACATAAGTTTTTTCACATCATAATAATTTCCGCATATTAAATTATCAAGTGGCATATGCCGTTTTGCATCTTGTACAATAGCTGCAAATCTGGCTTCTGTGAAGTTGTATTTTGATTTCATCGCAATGTATTCTACAGTTACTGATAATTGGATGTCTCTTTTACAACCATCCCAAAGGGGTTTTTTAGCAATATCCAATAAATTAAAGATTTTCTTATATTTAGTTCTTATTCGACATTTAAATCGTCATCATCAACTTCAATCATAAGGAACATTGATCGTGTTGCATCTTCAACCATATCTTCTATGGAATTTGCCATAACAATGTCATTACTAACCTCATCCTCTGACTGTATAAGATTAGATGCTACAAGTTCTCCATGATGATCCCACACATAATAATCCAGCACGAAGCCATTTTGGCATAAATGAACTTTAACCGTATCCGGCATCCAATGCTTCAAGTGTTTGCACCTACTACACGATAATGAATTTCTTTGTCGTCTCCATTATTACCTAAAGCAAATTTAATAAATACGTGTACACCATTATAAAAATGTTTCTTTATTGAACCTCTTAATCCCTTTTGCTAATGCATCCAGTTCTTCTGATCAATAAAATAATTGACCATTTTTCCTATTTAAAAAAATATGATAGGAATTCAAAAAAGTATTGATCATTTTATGGATTGACATTTTATTTTTCAATTCATTTATACATTTTAATGTTTTATTAATTACATAGTATATTATTCTTTTTGATTTTTTATAAAATCTTGTGTATTTTCAATTTTAACAAATTATGAATATAATATTAAATTTCTAGTTTATTGTTGTCTACTTTGATGGTCAATCATCCTACTTTCCATTACAAACACAGTAATAATTACATTTCGTAATCATTTTATTTTAAATGATTTTACAAAATTTCGGCAGCACTTCCCCTTTGTTCCCTGTATCGTACACAAATGCGTGTACATAGGGAACAAAAAGGAAGTGCTATCGAAATTTTGTGAACTATTTAGGATGAAATGATTTACAAAATATAATTACTTTATTGTGTTTGTAACTTGTCCAATATAGGGACAAATCCGATAAATATTGTATCAGATGAATATTGATGTTTGTTTTGTGACAAAAACGAATATCTATATAACGATCATATACAATACTTGTCAAATGGGCCAAAAACTCTCTAAGGGATTTAAATTTGTTTATATATTACCGTTATACATTTTAATTTTTTATTAATTATATCACATATATTAGGAAATGTACAATAATTTGTTTATATTTTAATGTTTTATTAAATATATAATACATTATTATTTTTTACCTTTTTTAAAATCTTTGATGTTTTCAAATTTAACGAATTATGAATATAAATTATATTTAAAAAAATGAACCACATTATACACTAATTTACCGCATGCCACATGTGACGACCCACTTTTTTGACCCCTGAGAACGACACTTAATACATCCTCGGTATTAGTTTGTCATTGCCCAAGCATCCGAAAGATAACTTATCTTGGGATAAAAAAATTACAGAAAGATGAGAATAGAAATAACTCATAATGGAATGGTTACATATAATACAAAATGATGTAGTAAAAAGGTTACTCCTTATATGGAGCTATCAGAGTTAAACAAAAGTACTACATCTAATAGATTTGCAGCTATACATTCTGACTTTACATTTTTCAGATACCAAATATACCAACGTAATCATACAGCGGAAATAAATAACTAGATAACTAAGGAGCCGCCTGCTCGATCACCGTCTTCAAGGAGCTCTTAAGAAAATGTGCTATTCTCCGACTACCCAAATATAGTTGGGTACCTGAGAGTTTAGGGAAAATAGCAACTCGGATCAGACAAAATGTCTAGTATGAGTAAAATTATGAAACAAATGGGTGTATTTAATCAAAACATGTGGGACCACGCCGCGTCGCTAATGCGGAACGAGTTTTCTCCCACATAAACAACAACCAAACATAACAAAAATTGAAATGAACAATAGGGAACAAATCCAAACATAGATGATGGGTACTATTAGTATAACATTCAGACTTGATGTAACGACCCGCCATTTTGGACCATTCGTATCCATTATAAGTGTATAGATAGACACTCATGCCGGAGTTGAATTGCTCAAAATACCGCGTTGTTAATTTAAATTTGGCAAAACTGAACATATACAGTAAATAAAATATCACAGATCACAGACACAGAGTAATAAGTGCAGCGGAAATAAAAGAGATAGTAGTTCATGAAGCTACTATATAAATATATAAGTTACATCAGAGTTAAACCAGATACAACAGAAGAGTAATATGATACATCAGATACAAAGCAGAATACATCACTGGAATCATCGAATATCTGAAAGCTGGATAGATAGCTGGATCTCCAAGCGAAGCTCCAACTCCAAAGGTGAGTCTCGAAAGCTGAACCACTTAGTCTGACCCGAGCGTAAAGCAAAACACAAGACACTCGAGTCAGGATTAACATTCTTATATTAATAAATCCAACTCAAGTGAAATAGCAATTGAAACACAAGTAACTCAAAGGATGTTTGGAATAACCATCCTTTAAGGATCCGTTAAACTATCTACTATGTAGTAGTGTACGATAAGTAGATAATGTCTATCAGTAATAATAAGATATCAAAATAGCATTAAGTCATGGCCCATTCCACCCTTAACACATTTTTATTCCCAAAAGCATATACAAGACCGTAGTTTCCCCAAAACCGGAAGTCACCAGAGGGCAATCCATATACTAAAGGTACAAATCAAAATCGTAGTGGTCGCGCATAAATGGAATACAAGTATGACAAGGCACATGAGGCAATACCCAAGGTAGTGATACTACCGTTCGCCTGATCCGGACTGGTGAGAACGCAACGCCGCAGCGCCCGCAACACCGTGAAACAACACTCCCAAAATCAAGGGTGCACCAATCGACAACAAGTAATAAGTAGTTCGAAGAAGTGTGCCCACTTGAGGTAGCTAATCCTCCATTGGCCCGGCACAGCTCCTGTTTTAGTCATTTCCAATTTGACACAAGTGTCAAGGCTATTCATCATCGTTCTCTTTCTTCAGTCATCACGTACATCATTCCAACTACTTCATTCTGGATCAACACTCCGCGAATGTTAGTTATTAAAGTGGTTTTCGGTATCGACAGAGAGTATGTCCATATCCGATCCCGGTCTCTTTAATAACTTCCGTAATTATTACACCGATTGGTCGTTTATATATTTCAAAAACCAAATCAAATTCAATTTCAATTTCAATTCGTAAACCAACCTTTCATTTCTCTTTCTAAATCAATTTCCAATATTTACGTTTCAAACTTCCACATTCATAATTTCAAAATCTTATAATTCAATTTCAATTTCTATTTAAAACAATTCAAATATTGATTCAAGTTCATATAAGTTTCATTTCGAAATCATTTAAATTAATTTAATTTAACATTCAAATCAATTTAACTTCATTTATCAATTGCATTCAAAATTCATTAAGTAAATTTTGCCATCCAAAACAATTTCTATTAAATTTCCAATTCATTAAATCAATTTCTTAAGTTCAACATCATTAAATCAAAACTTACAAATTGAATTAAATTAAATTCGTCAAATCAATTCTTTCAATTACAAGTCTTACATTAATTCCAAAAATATCACATTTTCATTTCTTGTTAAAGAAATTCAATTTCACTTATTTACTTACTTAAATAATTTTCCAAAACTTAATTAATAAAGAAAACTCAATTTCAATTATTTACGAAGTAAATTCACTTATTCAAAGGTTCAATTTTACTTATTAAAGAATTCAATTCAATTTGATCATTAAATCATTCAATCTTATTTAATTATTAAATAATTTAAAACTTAATTATTAAATAATTTCAAAGTTTAATAATTGCAAACTTAATTATAATTTCAAACTTGATTATTAAATCATTTCAAAGTTTAATAATTTCAAACTTAATTATAATTTCAAACTTAATTATTAAATCATTTCAAAGTTTAATAATTTCAAACTTAATTATAATTTCAAACTTAATTATTAAATCATTTCAAAGTTAATTCAATCATTTCTCAAATTTAACAACGTTCTTTCATCAATTACATTTGTTAATATTTTGCTTCAGATTATTAAATATTAACATTTTCCTTTCATTAAAAATTCAAATTTCAACTTCATTTCAAAACCATATTATTTATTCAAATAAAATCTTCATTTTATTTTAAATCAAATTATTGACCAATCGGGTTTTATTTAATTTTCTTTCCTAGGTCAAAGTTCAATTTGGGTATTTATCATTTCAACCCGATTCCAATTCAATTCAAAATCAAAACATACAAAAGGGAACTTGCAGTGTGATAACTGGGATGGTGTCAAAGTAAATAAACAAGCAATAACAACAAACAATAACAATCCAATAATCAATTCAAATAATCCCGAAATAACCGTATTAATTCGCATTATTATTTGTACGAATTAATATAATTATTTCTAGAATCTACACTATCATTTCATGTAGATTAAAGATTATTACATTACGGTTCTTCACTTGTCATCTATTTACAATTTCATACATCATCAATTTAACAACATACATTCAGTGGTTCAAAATGTAATTAAACAAATCCACGTGTCAATAAATTAAACAGTTAAAGGGGTCATATTATACAAATGTCATTTAATCAAATTTAACACAAATATCAAACCTAACTATCCTACGTCAATTTCAATTTCAAATTATTTATCACTTACATCATTAACAATTTAACGTCCAATATAAACATCAAACAATCAATCATTTAATAACCAAACCGGATTATCATTGCATATATAACAGATAATGGTGTCAGATGTCACAGGTGAACTGATACAGGTAATAACGGTGTAAATATCAAACAGTAGCATATTTCAATTGTCGTTTCAATTGAAATCAAATTTAATAAATAAAAGAACGTTAATCGTGAGTGAGTGCTCACCTTTCGAGGTTAGATACGATTTGACAAGGAAATGAGCTACGAATTCCAAAGCAACTTTAGATAAACACGAATAAGTACAGATCGGCAACGAAATAGCGGAACGAGATTGAAACAACTGTCACAAATCTGAACAGCGATGAACAAAACAATTAATAGCTAGAGGTTGATGGAACAATATACATAATATAGTTAAAAATTAATATTTAATTTAAACCCGTATAAATCAAATTTAAAAATATCAATATGCATTTCAATTCCAAAACAACACTTTAGCAAAATTTGTAAAACAACAAAAATCAAGCAGAAGTCTTTGAAAGGAATGACTGCAAATGGAATTCAATGAAACAAGGGGAAACAGAGCAATACATGTCGATTATTTTTAAAATATATATACTTTATAACACATTCTACGAACTATATTAGCATAAAATATATTATAAAATACCGTATAACATATATATACGCGACTGTAAACATACATACAACAATCTTATATACGTGCAAACCTATTCAGTATACAACCCATAGTTTATATAACCAACAAATTTTAATTAACATTTTTTTTTAGAAACTGCACAAGTACTTTCCTGACATACTTTCTGAAAGCAAACCACGCATGCCAAACTTTTATACTTTTATATGAAATCATATATATAACATTCTATAACTAAATATACATATTATAACCTATGTAAATTAAATCAATATATAAACAATATATAAAACTGAACTATTTTTCAAACATACATGAACAAACAGACTTAAAGACATATATATTGTACTATATATACATGAGCAAACACATGCTGTTATGGTTTTGATAGCAGGTTGTAATCATAATATAGTATAACAGGTTAGCACCTATCAAAGTTAAACCCCATTTCAACTATACTTTTAAATTTAAACAATACATTATATATTTTTAAAACTATACATATCTTTTATTCAAACCCAGCACAGAACGTTTTATACAAATATATAACTAAGCTTATACCATCTCAAAACAAGTGTATAAATATATACCAAACTTACAAAATAAAATATATGTGACAGATCAACATTATTATAACTTATACCTATTATATATACGACCGCAAGCAACGCTGTTTGGAGCGGCTGTCGGGAAATAGGTGAGGGGATTGGATCGGTGAGCTTGGGTCGCTGGCAGGTCACGTCCGCAGGGGAGATGGTGGGCGAGGGGTGAGGTGAGCTAGTGGGCTGATGGGTTGGGTGGATGTGACGGTGACTGGGTGCTCGGAGTTGGAAGGGGGAGGCGGTTGCTCTGCTGTTCCGTGGGCTGCAAGACGTGATTCGGCGAGGTGGAGGGCGGAGTTGTACGGCAGTGGTGGAAGGCTGGCGATCCGGAAGTGGAGGGGAGGTGGTGCTCGGGTTGAGTGGGAGTTTGGTGGTGGAATGGTGAAGTGGTGGGTTATGTCGAAGGCTTGAAGAATGAGAAGAGAGAGGGTAGGGGCTGCCGAAGGGAACATGGAGATGGTGGTCAGCTACCTCGTGACCGTGGCGGAGGGTGATGGTAGGCGGGGTGTGGCTAGGCGAAGGGTAGAGTTGAATGAAGGTCTGAAACATCACGTGAGGGAAATACATGAAATGGTGGGGAAGTACAGGAGATGGGAGATAAAAGAAAATGGAAGGAGATATGAATGGACAGAGAAGGATGCATGAATGTTAATATAGATTGATACCCTACGAATAGCAAAAGTCATATTATTATTTCTTGAAATAATAAAAGTCACTGCCTATTTGTTTTTTTTTTCCAGCATGGTGGAAACTGACTGAATAGACATAGGAAACCCAAAAGGTTTTATAACCGAAACCGTTACGAAATCGTTTTCGTGAATTTTGCCGCGTACCGGACTTAAAAACGCAGAAATAAATATACCGTAGAGATCAGCACGACGAGACGATCAAAACGGTATACAGATTTCAGTGGTATGGTTGAATTATAAAAATTCGAATTTTCTACTGGCGGAAAATGCGAGAAAAACGCTGAAAAATAAGATCGACGGAGCCAAAGATGTCCGAATTTGGAAAAACGACAAACTGACATTTTGCTCAGAAGATGGTTTAGAATTTTTCTATGTAAAAATATTTAGGTTCCGAAAACATTTTATTTTCATTACTTTTTAACTGATTAAATTAAAGTAAATTTACGCGCGAAATAAACTTTCATATTTTCGGACGAAAATTTACCAGTTGCTATGTTTAACTAGACGCATTCCAAATATCAAATTTATATTTCAAAATTTTATCGTTTAAAATTTCGCAAAATTTCAATTAATTACGTTATTAAAAGCCGGTTAAATTTACGGGTTGTTACACTTGAAAGAACGAAAATAGTCTAAATAAAAATCCAAACTGGATAGAATGGATAAAACAAGATAACAGCCCAAACTCGATAGAATAGACTAAACAAGGTAACTATCCGAACTCAATAAAATGGACAAAACCAATAATTGAACACCGCGAAGAATGGTTGAATCTTCCCGTTGTAATTAAAGAAAACAGATTCAAAGGTTCGAATCAAATAATGAAAGGAAATTTTCCAACAAATGACCAGGAGAGTGCTCCCTCTTACCGAAAGTATACCTCTAGAAATATACTTGAGAACTCCGATGGCTCTCGGACATGTCCAAGCCGGACCCCACCAACGGTTACCAAGAATCCGAGTATTTCACATCTCAATGCACAAAAACCGATTCCAATCCAGAGTGGATGTGAAAATAGCCTAATGGGAGCAACCTCACATAGCTTGGCTTCCACTCGCTCTTTGGGTTTAGTCATCTGACAATGGATAATAAAGCTCAAGTGAGAAACACATCATCTAAGAATGACGAAATACAAAGAAGGCTGAGGTAGCCGATAGTTGGGAAACCAACTATCGAGGATATAAAATGATCATATATAGAAGTTAAGTCTTGTGTACTTATCACCACTCATCGAATTCCAATTTGTACTATTTCTTGGTTAACAATAATACCGGACAAGTCAAGATTGTGTTACCTCAAAGTCATGTCTTACGATTATTCTTAACTTTCGAAATAGCGATGAGTCTACCTCTTCGACGTTTAGTGCTAAGTATACAAATAAATCGTTCCCGTATAAGTGAATCGCTTTATGGAAATTAATTCATTTCCATAAACGAATCAAACTTTTTCTTTTAAAAACCTGAATTTGTGCTTGGCCTCACATTACAAGTATTAGCTTTAAAACACTTTGTTAAAAGAGTCCACTAACTTTAAAACATCAAGCTAAAAAGGATTTAATAACTTAAAACATCCTTATTGCATTGATTAATTAACTTTAAACTTCATCACACAATTTGATTTTTGAACTTCAAATGTCTTTAAATAATAAAAAGGGTAAACCACTTTTAAACCTTATTAATTCAAGTAATTAGTAAAATATTATTAATTAAATTAATGATTAATTAATTATCATTATTTAAATAAATAACAAAGTCAAAACATCCTTGTTACTTTGATGAATTCACTTTGAAACTTCATAAATTAAGTTGATTAATTAACTCTAATAACATTTAATTAAAAAGGGTAAATCACCTTTAAAACAGCATTAATTCAATTAATTAATAAATTCAAATATAATGAATTAAATTGAATAAATAATTGATTAATTCTCATTATTTAAAAATGATTTATTAATTATAAACATCAATAAAGGAAAGATTAATTAGAATTAAAACAAGTTGATAAATTTTAAAAATCATTTATTAAAAAGATTTATTAATTTAAAAACATCATTAGCAAATTGATTAATTAGCTTTAATCCATCATTATTGAATGATTAATTATCCTTAAACATCATTAAATAAAATGATTGATTAAATGTAAACATCATTAAATAAAATGATTAATTAATTTAAACAATCATTAACCAAGTAATTAGTTAAATTTAAAACGCATCATTAACTAAGTAACTAGTTAACCTTAATCCTTATTAATTAAGTAATTAATTAAATTAAATAATCAATATTAAAATGGGTAATTACTTTTGCAAATATTGTTAATCAAAATCTTGCTTAACTTGTAAAACAATTCCAAGCACGAAGATGAAACCAAACAGTTTCGATAAAAGGCAATTTTTCAAAAGTGTTGATATAGTGACTATCGCTATACGGGCAGTTTAGCAAACAAACTTATGACATTAGCCATAAAACCAAACATCACATACCAATGGTTTAAGTATAATACAAGGTAAATAATGATGATACAACATGTAATAAGTATTTACTAAAAATTATATTAACTTTAACTACCAACTTTTCATATAGCTAACCACATGCTTACTAACTTTCAAATGCGACAACTTTTCAAAGTATGAAACAAACAAACAACCAAACCATCACTTCACATATACAACAAACATTAATAGGCTATTAACATTAACATAGCATAAGCTTGGTTTAAGAAGGTGTAGTTTTACTCACAGAAAGCTATCGAAAACATCTCTAACTTAGGGTATGACCTAGCACTTCCATTCCTAAGTAAAAGATGGAGTCTTGGACCCTTAATACACTAGGTAGGCTCGGCCTTTAAAGAAGAAGGAAGTGAAACTTTATTTGGTAAGGTGGAGTGACTTTGGATAATCATCAAACTCTCAAAAATAAACCTGAAAATAGGTCATTTTCCAACTAGTTTTTCGACTATTTATTCTCGGATTTTGAAAAGGTGGTAAGAGGAAAGTTTTAGAAAATTCTTTTCTCTACAATTTCAAAAAATGAATTACTCAATTTTGATTAGTCTTAAAGAAGATATGGTCAAAAGAAGAAGTACCATCTTTGGACTTGAAATTCTGGGTCTGAAAATGCTCTGTAAAGAAATGTGATTTGGACATGGTCAAGCTCAAAATTAGAAGAAGTGGTACAGATAAAAGTTGCAGCCATTGGAATTTGCTACGCTTTGAAAAAAAGAAATGCTTTATTTGATTAAGCTATGAGAAAGATACGGCAGAAGTAAAAGAGGTGAAACTGAAGAAGTGAAAGGGGTATTTATAAGGAAGAGAATAAAGTGAATTACCTAGTTGCCAAAATGTTTCTAATGATGTGGCATTTTCTATTTTATTTTTAAATTCTTTTAAACTTATTTATACTTAAGTGTATTTATATACTTATATACTAACATTTGCTAACTTACTTATGTTTGTATGTGTATATTTATACAAAAGAGTTTACAATATTCCGACAACTTTTAGCTGACAAAAAGTTGAAAATTCGAAAAATGAATTCTGATCACATTTTCGATTTTTCTTCGAACTAAATATTTTTGTAAACTATTTTTGAAAAATATTTTATCTTCAATATTTATTATTTAAAAGAGTTATTATTTTAATTATAAAACTTATTATTTGAATATTTAACATTAATTAAATATTCGGAAATTAATGGGGTGAAATTCCGGGTCGTTACACCACACTCTAGCAAACTAGGTTTTATGTATAACTAAGGGTATAAACTAATAAATAATTATGTAAATAAGTTATTTTTATCGACATTTTGGATAACACGTATACTAAATCATGCGCATATACACTAATTAACTTAATTTAGCCTTAATTATATTTTAATTTTCGAATTAAATATTAATGACCGTAATTAGCATATCTCAATCAACCACTATACAATTCTATAATAATCAATGGGGTATTATAAACAAATGCAATCAGAAATTAACACTAATTTAGCAAATTAAACTTAATTAGGTTTAGAAAAAACCTGATTTGAGCTGAACTAATTGCGCAGGCGGATGGAGATATGAAGATGGCGAAGTTTCCGATGGTTGGGGACGCATTAGAGCAGCCGACGACGGAGATTGGCAAACTTTGGGGGGAAAAGTTAGGATTTGGAAGCTTTAGGGGAGAATGAATGTTTCTATCTCGACCAAACATGTTGTATAATTGCGTTATCTGATAGCCGCCAATGGCTAGTATTAATGACGGCTTCCGACGGCTATTATATACTATTTATTAAAATTTCACACTTTCTAAAATAAATTTAATATAAATTAGTTTGTTAGAAAATTTTAATTTGTAGAAAAAATTGAATAGTTTATATCAGTTATCAACGAATTGAAATAAATATTAATGATTACCGCTTCTAGCCTTTTCAAATTAATTTAAAAAATTAAACTATAATTACACAATGTTTACGTAATAGTTTTATGATAAACTGAAAGTTGCAGAAAATAACTGTCTATGTTTGATTTTCAATAAAGTTAATTATCGAATATAATTATACAACGAAAAAGACTATCAACAACACTAATTCAATTAATCAGAAACTTTCATAAATTTGGATAATTGAACAAAAATATCTTTACAAATTCTTAGGATTTGAATTATTATATTTAAACAAATTTCAATCTTATATAACTAATATATTATAATAAAGTAATATGTTTAAATAAATAAAATGAAAGGCCGTCGGCAGCCCTCGGAAACAAAATGACGGAGCCATCGGCGGCCGTCGAAATGCTCCGCTGCAAATTGTTGTTTTTCTTGTAGCGTAAAACCGACCTTGAGCTTTTGTTTTTTATCGCTTCGATGAAGGAACTGATAAAGTTAAGAATGTGCCTGAGGGAGAATTATGTAAATAGTTATATAACAACTCTATAAATAATCTTGTTCGAAATAAAGTATGCTTTTGGTTTTATTTTCTTTTGTATGTGTTTTAATATAAAGAATAAATAATAAAATAAGTACATTAAACGTATATATGTAGAAAATCAATGAGAGAAGTATTTTATCGATTGCAATTATAAATGTGTTTGTAATCATGAGTATTGAATCGATATTTGAATACTTACTTCTCAAATGTTCCTATATTGATATATCGAGAAAAGGATGTCGGTACGTTCTTGAGACTAATGTACTTAGCGCTCTTCATATGATGAATGGTGAATTACTCATGACTGTCGAGACACCGGGGGTTACGTACTTATAGTTGTTTGGAATAATCACAAAGCGGCATAATATGAACACATTGAAGTATACTATCGTGGAACTCCTTAGTATGTTAAGGATGATCGATTGTACATTCATGAAGAAACCTAATATAATGCTTACTGTTATGGGTGTTTCTTCCTCGAAAAGTTTAAAGAAGAAAAAACGTAGGTCAAAGGGTTGCAAGGGTAAAGCAAGTGCTAGTCATGAGGTGGATGTCACTTTTTCTCAAAGAATGGACATTGGAAGAAGAATTATTTGGAATGTCTAAAGACGCTCAAGTGGAAGTAATTCGATTCCGCTCCTTAAGGTATTTTTCTTATAAAAATTGTTTATCTATAAGTGTTTCCCATTGGATTTTAGACAATGGATCTGAAACTTATATATGTAATTCATTATATGGACTTAGGAGAAAGAGGCATATGGCGAGAGGAAGCAAGAAATTCAAAGTTGCAAATGGAGCTACTGTATTCGCCGTAGTAGTAGGAGATTACCTCGTGAACACTACTAATGGGCATGATATAATTTTATATAATTGTTATTAATATCAAACTTTAAGTGGAATAATTTATGTTTTCCGTTTGACGGAGAATGGATAGTCTAATCTATGATGACGGTATTATGAATATTTGTTATTGTAATAAAACGATTTGTATTGGTATTTATGTACTTAATAATAATTGTGTATTTGGTGTTGAAAATATAATGTGCTTAAAATAAATAATATTTACGTTTAGCATTATAGGCTAGGCCATATAAGTAAGAAACAATTAAACGAGTTAAGAAACTAAAGGTTTCTATCATCATTTGATACTTATACATCATGTTTTAAAGGCAAAATGGCCAATCACCCATCCAACGAGAGCAACGAAAAGTTGATGAACTCTTAAGACTAGTACATACTGATGCATATGGTCCTATGCCTACAACTGCCAAAGGTAGAACCTCTTACTTCGTTGTGTTCATTGATGATTTATTCAGATATAGATATGTGTATCTTACGGAAACACTGATCAGAGATTTATGATAAATTCACAAAATACAAGAAAGAAGTATGAAACCAAATGGATAGAAAAACTAAAAATACTTCGATCTGATCGAGTTGGTGAGTACCTTGAATATAAGCTTCAATGGTACATAAAAAAGAATGGTATCTATCTCAAATTACTCCTCCCTACACTCCTTAACACAATGGTGCTTCTGAAAGTAGGAATCAAACTATGTTAGACATGGTTCGACCGATGATGAGTACCACTGAGTTGCCTCTTTTCTTTTTGGGATATGCACTTGCATGCTGAATAATGTGAAGGAACCAGGTCGGTCTACAACAGGTGAATTGGGTGAATTTAAAAAATATCTTATTTGATCATTATAGACCTATAAACTCTAATGGTTTACACTAGATCAAATCTAGTAATTAAATGAAATCATATTTTATTTAAACTTATGTTACATTTATCAATTAAGCATATTAATTAATTCAATTAATGTTTGTTTGGATGTATCATATATGCATTCAATGATACAATAGCATAATAGTATATAAATATATGTATAACTATATATACAAACACATATAGATATGGTATCTATATTTATTGCATATACATTGTACTTACATATGCATAGGACAATTTCATATGAATAAATATAATATAAATGCTTAAGTATATACAACTGTTGAATGTACTATGATATGTGTATATGGTTTGTATATAAATATGATAGAATTATGGGTACGCCCTAGGGGCAATAATGTAATTTATTACATATATCTAACTTGATAATCAATCTTGTTCATAATAAAAGTATTTGATTTCTAATATATACTTTGTTATATAATGTTAAGTGATTAATTTAAGGTATATTAATTAGAAAATCCTTAAATAATATGTTATGTGCCAGTAGCTACAAAATGTTGTAATCATGAGAAATTTATTACATTGTATAGTAACATATTGTTTTAGATATTCATGGTCAAGATGTTTCAAAAAAGGATATCGATATATCCTTTGAAGACAGAGTACGTAATGCTCTCCAAATCTTAGGCAGTGTATTACTCATGGCTATTGAGGTTACCAAAGGGTTACATACTGGTGGTTATTGGATAACTATGGAATGACTCGCCCGAGAGTTTCCTATTGGTTAATAACAACTAGATCAAACAGGAAATCTCGCGATGTCACACGGTTCTTTCAACTTAGGGAATACTGTTGAACTTTAATGTAGAAACTCTACTTTTATTATAATTAAATCGTGGCATAGTATCCATCAAACAACTATAGTTGGGTATGAGTTGAAACTTTGAAAGTGAAACACTATTCGATGGAGAATATGTCTCCTTAGTTGTATGAGGTTAGATCGCAATCAACTATAGTTAACTCAAAGTCAAAATCTTTGCCTAGAGTAGTATGATTAATAGTAAATATTATTATTGAACCAAGGACTTTGTTTATGGACTAAGAGTTGTTGTGGACAATATTGGAATTTTGACCAAAACCAAATTCCATAAGTCCTAAAGTGACATAATGTTGACGAAAATAATCAGTGTAAATAATCGTTACTAAAAGGTACCGCTTGAATTTGTAAAATTAGATTTTTACCGTTGAGATTTGTAAGCGATGAATTAAGTCAAACTGTCACACCATTGGCTATGGTGACGTGTGAATATTAGTATTTAAATTTTTAAATATTAATTGATGGTTAAATTCACACCTATGAGTCGTACAACCGAATCCATTCAGTCTTCAAAACATCGCTTGATTTAATTGATTTATAATAGTTATAAATTAATTAAATTAATTAATATTTGTAAAATATTAATTATTATTGTATTTATTGTATAGGGTGTGTTTAGTAAAATGAAGTCATTTGTAGAATTGTTTGGATGCTATAAGCAATTTATTTGGTGCATATATGAAAGTTGTATGAGTGTGTATCGACATATGATATCGATAAGAATTTAAATTAGATTTGAACGATACGATCTGCTGATAGGTTTGGAGGGCTTTAGGTCCATTTAGGGTCCTTGATATGGGCGGCCAAATAAAGGAGGAGAGAGAGAGTCGAATGTGGATTTGGTATGAGAGATTTTTTGTGCTAAATATGTTGGTCAACTGGTACGGACTCCGGTACTCTTTCCCTGCCCGAAGGAAACTAATGCTTTAGTTTTTAGCTTAATCTTTTTCTCTTCCCTCTCTTAAGCTCCCTCATTCCCACTTACCTTCATGCTCCTTTTAACTCCATCCAACAAAATATAATTAATTTAGGTTTTGTACATATTGCTCAATTTTCTCGCAAGTAAAAGGTAAGTTGGCCATCGCATAAAGGCCCTGCCTATTCCAGATCAATTTGCATAAGATTAAAGCCATCAAAGACAAGTTGGCTTGCAATTCTAAGCCCAACCTAAATCCATGACAGCTAGCACTCCGTAGACCGACCAAGTTCAAGCTGGTCCACTTTTAACCTAGCTCAATCCCAGCCAATCCAATAAGCAAGCCACATATTGGTTGACTTCGACTTCTAAGCGTGGACCAGCCTAGCTCAAGATGACAATATAGCCAACTCGTTTGACTTGACCCGGCTCAAAAGTGACCGGCCTATGGCCTGGCACTATCTCATCCTGCCTATGTTCGGCCACCTACATCTTATCTCGTCACCACATGATCGACTCGGCTCATTCCCTTAAGCTCTTTCCTTACCATCTTCGGCCTTGCTCTCAGCAATATTGACAATAAGAAACCGACCATCACTATGCATAAGAAGCTTCTCTCCAACCTTGGTACCTAAAAAGTGTGCTAGATGTCAAAAAGTATAATTCATCTACTGCTATAGCCTGTCTGCTAAAAACGTGCCTACTTCTATAGCATGTCGTCTTTCTTATCACAAAGCATGCGCCCATTATGACATCACCGATGGCATGCATATCAGCTGCATATTCTAACTATCTTCTTATATGCAATACAATCTCAGCCATTCATTGATCTACTTCAACTGCTATCTCAATCTGAGCTCCCTTCACCTCGAACTCAATAAAGCTGTTGCTATCACCGAAATTCTGCACCATTTGTGCATTGAAAAGACGGACGTAGCAGAGTAATATTCCCACTCATAAGTCTCAAAGCGGAAGATCAGTGCAAGTCCTACCATGACGAAAAGCTCTTCAACCCCATGAGCGGCGAAATATCTGAACTTCACTGGTCGCCGGTGAAAGAAATCAAAGTTCGTCGTTTCAAGATAGGTGGCGATCTTGCACTCGCTCCAGTCGAGCCAAGCGGCTTCTTGCGGAGTGAGGCCGGGATGACGAGAGGAAGAGCCGCTGATGCGTGGCGGTGCTATGGGCTGGGAGCCGATTAGAAAATGGTAGAAAATGATTAAGATCCAGAGTGGTGGTGGGGCAAGATCTGACGCGTAAAAATTTTGGCGCCAGTTGGTCGAGGAATGGAGGAGAGAGGCCTTGGTTATGCGGAGGAAGGGGGAGGTGGAATAGGGCTTGGCTAAAAAGATTGAAGAGGAGGAAGAGAGTGAGGGGGTGTTGTGGCAACCGAAGGTTTGGCATGACTTATAGTAGCGTTCCAAGTTCGGGTTCGGCCCGAATCCACCTTGCGGTCGACTGCTATTAGGTCAACTGGTCGACCGCTACGGTCGACCACTTGGTTAACCACTAGCCCAGATTGGGCATGGCCTGAACCTGGACCCAATAGGGCCGGTTAAATTAATTATATTCTAATGGCCGTTCTACACACTATCTTCAGCTTAACCCATCCAAAAAAATTCTGCCTTCCATAAAACAGTATCCACCTTACCGTGTAGAACCTTCTTTGGCAAGATTGCAATAGCCTCAGCAAAATTATTGCGACCAACAACACTTTTAAAAACCCAAAAATATCACAGCTGCTATTTCATGCCTACTTCGCACGGAAATATTTCTTCCAATAGCCGGGGGGTTTAACAACACGTCAAACTACATACCCCAATAAAATTGAATGTCATTCCTATTTTGTCCATACCTTAAAGAGAGAAAATATAAACCCTTGGTTTCATAAACCGGAAAATCACCGAGCTAAGTATATGCTCCTTTGTACTTGTTTCTACATAATAGAAACCATTTCATACCAAAAATTCCCTTAAAAGTCAAATTTATATATATATATATATACATATATATATATATATATAAATACTTCAGGGTTTCCAAAAACCTTTTTTTTAAAACATAAATTTCCCAGGTTGGAAAACTATTTTCTTGCCAAAAATCAATATGAAGCCTTTACTGATATATATACATATAAATATTTAAGGATTTAAAGAACTAACCTTTTATAAACCAAATATTTCTTAACACAACCAATCTAGTGGTATACGCGTTCTTTGAAAATTAAAATTTCAAAACATTCCCTAAACAAAATTTCCAAAATCAATTTTTGGAAAAAGAAATCCTTTAAAACCCCTTTCCTAAAAAATCTAAGGCATTTCCAAAATATACTTTATAAAAATTCTCTCATGATTTTTAGACCATGGAATTGACATTAATTGTTTGAATAGAAATCCGGTTTGCCATCCAAGAGGTGATCAATGAATACGCCCTAGCAAAAACTTGCTTCCGGATAATTGCGACATACAGACTCTAATTTCCCATCCATCTGGAATAATTGTATGTCTCCGACTGGAACTCAAAATCCAAAATCATAGGGTAACTAGAATTTCAACCATCAAGTCGAACACCTCCAGTCTTCGAGAATCAACCATATGTCCTACTCATGCTCTTCATCAATAACGCTTTACAAATCGCTAGTGCTCCAGCGAGTACTTCAAAGTTGACGTGAAAATCTTAGCTCTAAGATATTTCCAACTCATAGTTGCTTTGCCATTCCTTCGGAGTGGAACTACAACTACTTCTATAGTCGGAACTCTTAGAACCTAGCATAAAAATATAATATTACTAGATAAGAAAGTACGAATGCGTTCTCTCAATTTATCATAATTCCTCTAATCTACTAATCTAGTTCTCTGATACCAAATGCAACAACCCGCACCTTAATGGGCCCAAATTTTGACAAAAATCGAAACTCACCTCCATCAAAGCACAGATCGTTGGATTTTGTACCTGCAAACAAGCATGAGCATTATCAAAGATTGACAAAAATCTAAACTCACAGTGGAACAATAATAGGATAAGAATACTGACTTTGGCTACTACCTTGGAACTAATGGTATTCCTTGGATAGCAGATTGTCACATCAACATCGAGCATGAGAGAAAGAAGGCTCTCCACCAACAAAGCACATCCAGCTTCAGTGACTTGTTCCTATAAATTCTATCATATGAGCTGTAATGAGGAGGGAGGTCAGAACATTGTTCTGGTGACTAGAAAAATATAAACTGTCCATAACATAAGCTTATACTGATAGGTTTCCATTTAATTGTTATGTCCATCAAGGTTAGCAATTCTAATCTAACCTTGCATTGCACACACGATTATATACTTACCCCTTCCCAAGGTACGAAATAATAATGAAGCCATATCAACCACCCAATATTTCCAAACCCATTAGCCACTTAGTACTTCTAAATATGAAGCGAGGTTCTATCATTTGCAACCTTAATTGAGGTAGACCCCATCATTTAAGACCGATTCCCAAGGTGGTTTCCTATCAATGCTGTCAATAGTTGATGGGTCTTAGCTACAAGACCTTTAACCCTACTTAAGGCTCCTGACATTTAATATCCAACTATTACTGCATCTATCGTCGATAAAATTGTAGTCGAGTAATAAACAGTACCCAAGCCACTCAATACCCTTTTATTAGAAAATAGGTAGACTTTGGTCATTTAAGATCTTAACTAAGGAAGACTCCATCATTTAAGACATATCCCCAAGGTGTGATCCTAAATGGTACTATTAGTATTATGGCTTTAGCAATGTAAGAGACTGTGCCCAAGCCACTTAATACTTCCCGGTGGAAAATAGGCAGACCCCGTCATTTAAGACCTACTTCCAGAAGCGTGCACCTCAATGGTAATATTTAGATGTCATTGCTTGGAAATTTCATTGGGCTACATAATACTTCTTTTATAAAAAGGAGGAGAACTTTATAGTCACTTAAGACCCCAAACCTAAAGCAAACCCTTCCCGAGATATCCACTATCACTCTTTAATTATAAATATGGCATCTCATTAGGTTAACTCTTTTGGTAGGGAGGCGGACCCTTCAGCCACTTAAGACCTCAACACTGAAGTAAACCCTTTTTGGAGACATCATTATTTATTTATTTGGAATCTCACTAGGTTACTTAATACTTCCATTTAGGAGAGAGGCGGACCCTTCAGCCACTTAAGACCTCAAACCAGAAGCGAACCCCTATGGAGATATCCCTCATCGCTCCTAATTCAAAATTTGGACCATTTAATACTTTCCAATTAAGAATGCAAGCCCAATCTCTCACGTCGTCACAGGTCCTTGGATTAGTGATATCTCACAGTATTAGTAAGTACATCCAACTGTTGGTAGCCTCAAAGTGAAGGGAAGTCTTCTGTCGGGTGACTTTACTGGCCTCGCATCACCAACCTATTAAGTCCAATTAACCATCCTAAGTCTTTATTTATATTATCTTAGGTAGACGTTGTACTTAGCTTACTAATTCCTTTTTTTATTTAAGGCAATAAGATTTAGCTAAATATTTGTCTACCCATAAATCCCCGTTTAATGATCATAAATCTCAATTTGTCCATGAAATCCTAACGGGCATTTCCTAAGACATTTATATATGATTACTAATTTCAAATTAGTAACTTTTTATATCTCTTCCATTTTTATCAGTCTCATTAATCCATTTACTCTATCAATTTTTTGCAACTCCTATATTTATTACCATTTATCGGAGTTACAACCTTTCAGATTCTTTTCCCATTAGTTAATTATCCTAAACGTGAATATTACGGGCAAGCGTCGTTATTAGCTTTTTATTTAATTATTACAAGCGTAGTAATTATGTATAAATATTTACTTTCATCAGATATGTTCTAGTTATATATCTTCACTAGAATATACTTTTCCATGTTAAATTGTTGGAATCATATCTAAAAAAGTTATCTGCTATAATTTCCATAAATTAGTTCAGAACAAAAGATTTAACTTTAAAACATAAAAGATTACATCGTTTGAAATTACAAGGAATAATCATTTCTTTTTATTACTAAAATGGACAATATAAACTACAATGTATTCATACTTTACACATCTCTTTCTCTTCTTATTTGCATCTATTCCTTGTTAGATCAAACGTTGTATTTTTCTAAAAGGGAAAGAAATCAAACTAATTTACAAATATTAAGCGGATCTAAATTCAAAAATTCCAAATATTGAAAATTTTATATTCTAACAAGATTAGGGTAATAATCCAAATTTATAAAATTATTATACAACTTATTTCTGATCTGGAATAAATTTCATTCAAATTAATGTTCTAAATTCATACTTTTGGAACTGATTTCTAGATCAGGTTGTAAACAATGCTAAATCAATTCATAAACGAGAATATATAGGTGATATTTATTATATTCAGATCATATTCAATCTGTTTCTTACAACTCATATAAAATTATCCGAATGGGTATAAAAATCAAATAAATACCAAGAGGATAATTTTCATATTATAACAATCTATAAATTTCCCACTCACCTTTTAAAAGCGATCCAAATCTCCAGATCTGAAGTCGAACCTTTGATTCATCTCCAAATCCTTTTTAATCCAAGAGATATGTATAAAATGGTATATACATACATTAGAATTATAGATCTGAGAAGAGATTTTGGGACTGGGAGAGAAACTAGATACAAATATACATAAATATAAATTACCTCAAATACGCATATGGTTGATTCTCTTATCTTCTTCTTTTTATTGATTTCTACTCTTCTTCAATTTGTATGAATGCAGAAAGAAATATCTCATCTTTATAATTTAGAAAGTGATAGAGTTGGGGGTATGCACTAGGAGCAATTATGTAATTTGTTACATATATCTAACTCATTGACCAATCTTGTTCGAAATAAAAGGTATTTTCTTTCTGTTATATACTTGATATAATGTGGTTATATTTATTAATCAATTTAATTAAAAGTATATTTAATAGAAAATCCATAAATGGTATGTTTTGTGATAGTAGTCACAAAGTGTTGTAACCGTGAGTAATTTATCACAATGAAACAAATATACCATTTTAAATATTACTGGTCAAGATGTATCGAGACTGGATATCGATACATCTGTTGAGACTAGAGTGTGTAACGCTCTCCAAATGTTAGGCAGTGTATTACTCATGACTGCTAGGGACACCAAGGGGTTACGTACTGATAGTTATTGGATAACTATGGAATGACTCACTCGAAAGTTTTATATTGGTTAATATAACTAAGGTCAAGCAGAGAATATCGATGCGACTAATTTACACGGTTCTCTCGACTTGAGAATACAGTTGATCTTTAATGTGGAAGCTCCGCTTTGATTTTAGTTAAATGATGGTATGACGTCCATCGAACGACTATAGTTGGGTTGAGTGGAAGCACTAGAAGTGAAATACTATTCAAGAGATGATTCGTCTCCTTGGTTATATAAGTTTAGCATCACGGTCAACTGAAGTCAAAGTCTTTGGCCAAAGCATTTTGGTTAATATAATTGTTATTGTTGAACCAAGGACTTTGTGGTTGGACTATAAAGTTGAATGTGGATGATATTGGAATTTTGATCGTTGCCAAATTCCATAAGCCTAATGTAAGATAGTTTTGACGAAGAGAATTGGTGTAAATAATTATCACTATCGGGTATCGCTTATAATAAGTAAAATTGGATTTTACCAAAAGACGTGTAAGCGATAAATTCGGCCAAAATATCACACCACCTGCTAAGTGACGTGTGATATGTCATTTTCTATATATAGATAGCGATTTTGCAATGTTTGATGGAAATTTAATTTAACTTTCTTAATTTGTATGATGTATTACTGTCTTGCTTAATTAAAAAATTGTTTATGAAGATTGAATTATTTGTTGAATGATATGATTGAGTTTTCATTTGATATAAAAAAATTAAATTTCTTTATGTTTTAAAACAATATTTAAGTGTAGATCTATATTTTTAAACATTCTAATTAAAGTGTAATTCTTCAGATCTAAATGTTTACATATTCGAATTGATTAACTGCTTTTCTTTACTTGTTAAATTGAAACTAAATCTATATTTTAAAATACAATATTTTATTTTAGTTCTATGTTTTAACATTTAATTTAAATTCCATTTCTTTAAATTTGGAAATTTACATTTTCATGTTGATTGATTGAATTATATTTAAAGTTAAAATGAAATTTATATGGAACCAATATAATGTTTTAATTGTAGATCTATGTTTTAATTTTTCATAACAAAGAGTAATTTTAGTCTTGAATGTTAATATACGTATGTATGTATGTATGTATGTATGTATGTATGCATATATTACTTGCACTTTTTATTGCATTAGATATTTACATACGAATAAAAGAAATTTTAACAACAAATCAAAGTTTTGAAATTGACTGTAATAACTATCTAACTTATATTATTAGAAAGCTTTGATTCTATTTCATATATACATATTTGGATCTACTTGTATGTGTTCATATAAATTTATTTCTCTTTACATATATTGTCATTGTATGAAGTCATTTCTCCTTTTTAATTAAGACAATAATGTATACATACAATTCATTGTTTACCTTCTATATTCTTACATTATGGTACATATTGATTGTCATTAATATGTTGCATCAATTAAGTTTACTAAAAGGAAAAACGTATTAATCACCCTTGTCATTCCATATTTATTTCCATTTCAATTCATATGTAATAGCCATTCAAATTGTTCTTGTTTATTTTATGTATACATATCAATCACCATTGATTATGCGCACTCCGTATATGTTGCACTTGCATAATATTTACTGTGGATATATTTACAATTCATGTCATATTTAGATTAGTCATTAATATTATTTTATTAATCAATTATTTAATTTCATTAAGAGAAGGAAATGAAAAGTATCATTTTCTAACTAAATTTATGATCCCTCATTCATTGAATAATTTAAGAGAAAGGAAATGAAAAGTTTCCTTCTCTAAATAAATTTATACCCTCTCATTAATTGAATAAGTTAAGAGAAAGGAAATGAAATATTTCCTTCTCTGAATGAATTTGAAAAGTGAACATTACACGGTATATAAGAGTATATTTGATCTGCTCTAACTTACATACACATTAAATTAAAGTGAAACTATATTTATAAAGTTAAATAAAATATTGATTTTATTTAAAAGAGACATAGAAAAGTTCTAAGTTTATTTAGACTTCATAGGCCCATTAAATTAGTCATGTTAGGGCTTGCCCAATTCCAACAATGGTATCAGAACCCAATAGCCTATGCGGTTTAAATTAGTCATGTTAGGGCTAACTAATTAAGCATGCGCACTTAGTACGATATCTAGAAAGGTGATGTCTAGGATTGGAATTGAGTAATCAAGTACCATGTCCTACCTGATTATCTGCTTGGCCTGAAAGGTGAAGTGAGCCCAAAGGTTGCCCCTGATAAAAAATGCCCTATTTGAATTGGGCCTTGGGATAATTTTCAAAATAGTTTTGAAAATTAAGACAAGATTTTAAATTTAAATTTAAAATAAAAACATGTTTATTATAATTGGTTATAATATGACATAAATTTTCAAAATGTTTGAAATTATTTAAATATTAATTTTGAAATTTAAAAATTATTAATAAAATTAATAAAATAAATTAATTAATTGAGTTTATTAATTAATACTTATATGCATGTATTATATATGTTGATATATGCTATGTTATTTTAAAGTGTTTAAGATAACATAAGTATACGTGTATGTATATGAGATAAATTTTCAAAACTAATATAATTTAATTAAAATCGTTTAATTAAATAAATTAAAGGTCAATTAATTAAATAAAAATACGCATATATACGATATATGTGTTATATTTTAAAGGTTATAGTATACGCTATAAAGGTTATAGTAGATATGTCCAATATAAATGTTGTATTAGAATACTAATATAAAATTAACTAAGGAGTGAATTAATTTAAATTAATTAAATAAGATATAATTAAATAAAATATTATACATAAGACAATCATATAAGTAATATGGAATATAAAAGTTATATACCAATAAAACTTATATGATATGAATGAATAAACTAAAGGCAGAACATTAAAGAAACCCAAATGGACTTAAGGAGTAAATACGTACGTAAATATATGTATATCGTGATTTCTGATGTATTTGACACTTGAATTATGAGGGTATTTCACAAGAAATATATTATCCTATAAGACGATATCACTCAACATAATATATTGAAGATTATGAACCTTTAATATAATGTTGTCATCTACCATATATATTTTAATAAATTACTTGCATACTCCTTAGTTATTGAGCAAACTTAAGCTAGGTATGTTATGTGTAGTATTATTAATATATTGAATAGACGAGGTAAGATAACTATATGTATTTGTTGAGCAAACTCAAGGTACATATACTATACTTAGGCCATCATGATATGGTAGGTATGAGTGAATAATCTCTTACGATTTGTTGAGCAAACTCAAGGTTGAAATAAGATTAGGACAAGGAAACATGGGTTAGGAGTTGTATATGATACGACCGACAAAGAGTTATCCATCATTCGTGGGGCTATGATTTGTTGAGCAAACTCAAGGTCAGAATACTAAGACAAACGAGTTCTAACACCCACTAGTGAAGTCGAAAGACTTCTATGTTTCATCTTAGGGTTTGGAGAAACATAAAAGATTAGTGGGAGCCTTATTAGAAAAATGAAATGGTAACATTTAACCTTTCAATTATTGTAAGAACATATGCTAAATAATGTTATAATTATCTACAATCATAAATTTGTGCATTCAATAAGATTGGTAAAATATTTATCAATTAAGATATACAAATGAATTGAAGATTGACAAATAGAAATATAACATATACTTACCAATAATAGATTATTGCATGTTAACATTTCAACACCCATGCAAGTGCCTGATTTACAACTACTAAATACATTCGTAGTTTGGTCACTTATGCATATATTTGTTCGAGACCATGTATTGCATTCTATGAGTTTCGAACTCTAAAAGCAATACAATGTTGGATCTTAAGTTTTGATTGCTGACAAGAATTTCAAGTGACACAACAATTCATGAATCTGCGACAGCTATGAAGACCGGACTCAACGACTCGATGTATGGTTCATATATACTATATATTTAATCTAGAGTCAAGTACTATATATATTAGAGTCAAGTCTAGTTGCTTTGTTAAAATCTGTCCTCAAGAATCATCACTCCTTCTCATATATTCACATGCATAACATTCGTTTTAAAAATTACCATTTTTTAACTTACTTGCATTCAGGCTTCAGGAAATACACAGTTCAGTCGACTGAACTGATGCCCTCAGTTGACTGAACCTGTGCATAATTTTTTTTTAAATTTACACAGACTAGTCGACTGATGGCATCATTCAGTCGACTGAACCTGTGCATTTTCAAATGCATGTGCACATTTTGAATTCAACCGACTGAAGCCACTAAGTCAGTCGACTGAACACTGTATAATTGTCATATTCTTGAAAAGACACTTCCTTTCTGAAAAGATTTCTTTCTCGCCAAGGGTTGCAGCCATTGCTATTCGTAGAGCTCTCTTCACCAGCAGTTGCAATTCCTTATCTGCTATAAATATACTTGAGTTTCATTGATCGAATAACTTAATTTACTTCTCTCTCTTGATATAACATGAATTATATTCTTCGAATCTACTGCTTATTTGATTTCATATTTTAATTGCTTACGATCTCCCTTCCATATCTTACAAGCAATTCTAAACTTCCTATTACTCATACACGCACAATCATAGACATCTTTCTTGAGGAAAATATTATAGGAAGGGTGTACTACAAATGACAAATTTGTGTTATTAGAACACACAAGGTTAAGACAATCTACTTTGTAATCAAGTTCTATTCAGTTGTCTAGGCAGTAGAAGTCATGTTCTGTTGCTCAGACGGAGTCTGTAAACCTGTTCCTCCGGATGAAGTAAGGGTGTTGATAGTGAAATTCCTAAGAGTTGCTTAGGGACTGGACGTAGGAGAGGTGCTCCGAACCAGTATAAAACCGACTGTGTTATCTACTATTTTATTTCCGCTGCATTTACATTGCTTACAATTGTTGGCCATCTTTGATCCTATGCATAGCGGCTAACATACAAGACAATGGATATTTGATCCATATACAATTGCATATAAATGTTATATGGTGAACGGTCAAAATTTTTAATGCACTATATTTCGATGAGATTAGTTTATCCGAAAAACCAAATAAACCATAGCGCTAGATAGAGTATTCAATCCGATTAATCACAAAAGGATCATATCGTGTTAAATGTAACACTTGACCAAAACTACAATATAAATCTAAGAACTCGATCGCTGAAATATCAGTTTGATCAGTTTACGTAAAGCGAAACATAACTAATATCCTTAAAAGCTAAGGATGATTGAATGTGCTTTTGTAAAGAGTTCGTTATGATATTGTAGTACGTGTTTTATTTTGAATGGTTTGACCATTTAAAAATAATAGAGGATGTACATTTAGGATGAAGGAAGTGAATAGTCATGTTTGCTTCATAAAGAAACAACGGAAATGAGAATTGTAACGACCCGTAAATTTCAACTGTTTTAATAACGTAATTAGTTGAAATTTTGTGAAATTTTAAACGATAAAATTTTGAAATAAAATTTAATATTTGGAATACGTCTAGTTAAACATAGCAACTGGTAAATTTTCGTCCGAAAATACGAAAGTTTATTTCGCGCGTAAATTCACTTCAATTTAATCAGTTAAAAAGCGATGAAAATATAATGTTTTCGAAACCTAAATATTTTTACATAGAAAAATTCTAAAGCATCTTCTGAGCAAGATTTCAGTTTGTCGTTTTTCCAAATTCGGACATCTTTGACTCCGTCGATCTTATTCTTTTACGTTTTTCTTGCATTTTCCGTTGTACAAAATTTCGAATTTTTAATAATTCAATCGAATCACTAATATCTTTATACCGTTTTGATCGTCTCGGCATGCTGATCTCTACGGTATATTCGAATGTCAAATTCGGAAGCCGGAGTACATTGCACTTTGTGAAACGTCTTTCGTATCGGTACACGTTCGTGCCTTCTGAGTTGTTGTGCCTGTTCAAATTTTCCTCCATTTAATTCCAACGGTCATTTGCATTTACTTCTCTGAATTTATGAGCGAAACTTTCTCCATCCCCAATAACTAATATCTCTTGGTACGTTTATTTTGCTCTGGTTCCAATTACATTCGGTTCGTTTGAATAACTTTTCATTTATTCCCTCTGTCATTTTTGCACTGCCTTCCACTTTCCTCCTTCATTCTTCCTCTCGGTTTCAACTCTCCACCCTACCATATGACAGCCATACTCTCCTCTCTCCATGGCCGACCAAACCTCTTACCTCATCCCCTCCTAGCGGCGACCGCCATCTTCTAAGCACAACAACACCTCATCGCCGGCAACTTTCCCTTCCCTCTCTCTGACCACTGTGACATCTATAGCCACCGAACACTACAAGACTTGAAGCCTCTTCCTCCAGGTTAGCCAATCCGCCCCTCTTCCTCTTGACCACCCACCTTGCTCACTCTCCACCACCCACTCTCCTCCGCATGGTCACCGTTTACCCACCTGAACCGCCACCTGAAACGACACCCTCCTCAACTGCCGAAGCCACCTCAAACTTGATCGATTCTCCACCAAAACTCTCACTCTCACGGCAGCGATTAACTGTTATTACTTTGAGACAATGGACAAGTTCATCGACGTTTGTCGCTTCTTCTGCGTGGATATAAAATTCTCTGGTGGTAATAGTATTTCCTGGTCTTTCTTTGTTAGTAATTTTATGTTTGAGGGTTAAATTTTAGTTTGCAAAATTAGTTTCATTAATATGAAATTATAATTAGTGCATCAAAAAATCTTAACCGCTTTTATGTTTAAACTTCAATCGAATTTCTTATGTGAGTTACAACCCTTAACCACTTTGCTTCTTTCGCTGACGCATAGATTTCTTTGATTTTGCTATGCATCATTTTTTAAATTGGTTCTATTTCATTTTAAGTGTAAAAAACATCTTTTACACATTAATTTAAGGACCATGGGATTTGGTTGTTTATAAACTTTATTTACAATGTTATGCACGTAATATTGTTTTGTTAATTATGAAAGACGCCTTTCACTATGTTTCCAAATTAACGTAATTAAATTTCCAATTTAAAATAACCATGTCTAAAGGAATCTTTTGTTCGTTGCAGTTTCACCACCCAAGTTGACAGCATCGCTTTGTATATAGTTTATTGTGTAGCCTAACTCTACATATATTAGTTTCTAAATGCCATGTGCATGCTTTTCAACTAAATGCACTATACTGACGTGTCCATGTTAATAAAAAAAAATGAAGATCACATTATATCTATAGTATTTGGTAATATATTGGATATAGATTGTTACTGCATTGAACACCTGTAAGCTGTACTACGTATATAGTATAATAAGTATGTGATATTGATTTTATATTTATTTAAAAGCTGAGCATAGTCTGTTTGGGTTTTTTGCATAGTTATATATTTATAATTTGCTTGTATATAAAACCAAACTAAGTTATTTCAGTTTTATAATACTTATAATAGGAGTACTTATATTAGCATACATATAATATAACAGTTTAAGAAGTGATTTCATGTTCTGAAATTTATAATACAACACATATTTTTTAATATGTGTTAATCTCAGTAAAGGTCTTGAAGTGTATTTGGAAGTTGATTTTTTTTACAGTGTATAATCTTAGCTTATGTTTACTTTCTCTGTATTTTAGCAACTACTGTGTCAGTGACATATATTTTACAGTTTTGGATTTTTATAGTTTACTTGTACATGATAACGTAGTTATATGTATAAATTTTAAATATTAGTTGCGTAGTGTCATATATACTCGTTTCAACGGTTATATTGACTTAACTCTAGTATGCATACAATGTTACAACTAAGGTCTGCATATAACATTTTTCTTAAAAAAAAAATCAATATTGTTATAACTATATGGGTTGTATAATTATATACATGTTATACATTAGTGTATCCATAAGTATATATAAATATTATCGTGGGTATTGTTTTAAAATTTAGAAATATTTTCCGTTTCTATCAATCCGATCTAATCCATTTTTGTCAATCTCTATTTTTATCAGCTTGTCCGTCGAATTCGTGCCAATCGGCATTGATCGTTGAATTCGTGCCGATTTTGTTTTGCTTGGATTCGTAATTCAAATTGAGCGTCCATATCAGTGCGCGTATCCGTGTCATCTTCTGTATTCTCTAGCCACGAAAGGTGAGCAATCACTCACGATTAATGTTCTTTTATTTATTAAATTTGATTTCAATTGAAACGACAATTGAAATATTGCTGCCGTTAGTTATTTATACTGTTATATATGCTATTACCTGTATCAGTTCACCTGTGACATCTAACACTATTATCTGTTAATTTTTTTTATGCGATGATAATACAGTTTGACTGATAATTTATTGATTGTTGATGTTTATATTGAACGTTAATTTGTTAATGTTAAAATGATAAATAGTATGCAATTGAACTTGATATGGGATAGTTAAATGTTAAATTTGATTAAAATGACATTTGTATAACATGACCCCTTTTACTGTTAAATTTATTGACTCGTAGGATTGTTTAATTACACATTGAACCACTGAATGTATGTTGTTAAATTGATGATGTATGAAATTGTAAATAGATGACAAGTGAAAAACCGTAATGTAATAATCTTTAATCTACATGAAATGATAGTGTAGATTCTAGAAATAATTATATTAATTCATACGAATAACAATGCGAATTAATACGGTTATTTCAGGATTATTTGAATTGATTATTGGATTGTGATTGTTTGTTGTTATTGCTTGTTTATTTACTTTGACATCATCCCATTTATCACACTGCAAGTTCCCTTTGCTATGCTATGATTTTGAATTGAATTGGAATCGGGTTGAAATGATAAATACCCAAATTGAACTTTGACCTAGGATAGAGAATTAAATAAAACCCGATTGGTCAATAATTTGATTTAAAAATAAACGATGATTTTATTTGAATAAATAATATGGTTTTGAAATGAAGTTGAAATTTGAATTTTAACGAAAGGAAAATGTTAATATTTAAAAATCTGAAACAAAATATTAACAATGTAATTGATGAAAGAATGTTGTTTAATTTGAGAAATGATATAATTAAGTTTGAAATTATTAAACTTTGAAATTATGTAATAATTAAGGTTTGAATTATTTAATAATTACATAAGATTGGATCATTTAATGATCAAATTGAATTGAATTCTTTAATAAGAGAAATTGAACTTTTGAATAAGTGAATTTACTTCGTAAATAATTGAAATTGAGTTTTCTTTATTAATTAAGTTTTGGAAAATCATTTAAGTAAGTTAATAAGTGAAATTGAATTTCTTTATCAAGAAATAAAATGTGATTTATTGAAATTAATGTAAGACTTGAAATTTAAAGAATTTGTTTTGATGAATTTAATTTAATTCAAATTGTAAGTTTTGAAATAAGGAAGTTGAATTTAAATAATGGATTTAATGAATTGGAAATTTAATAGAAATTGTTTTGAATGGAAAATTTACTTAATGAATATTGAATGAAATCGATAAATGAATTTAAATTGGATTTGAATGTTAAATTAAATTAATTTAAATGTTTTCGAAATGATACTTATATACGAACTTGAATCAATATTTGAATGGTTTTAAATAAAGATTGAAATTGAATTATAAGATTTTGAAATGATAATTTGGAAGTTTTGAAACATAAATTATGGAAATTGATTTAGAAAGGCAAATGAAATGTTGGTTTATGAATTGAAATTGAAATTGATTTGGTTTTGAAGTATATAAACGACCAATCGGTGTAATAATTACGGAAGTTATTAAAGAGACCGGGATCGGATATAGACATACTCTCTGTCTAAACCGAAACTAGTTTAATAACTATACGCGGAGTGTGATCCAGAATGAAGTGGTTGGAATGATGTACGTGATGACTGAAGAAAGAGAACGATAATGGATAGCCTTGACACTTGTGTCAAATTGGAAATGACTAAAACAGGAGCCGTGCTGGGCCAATGGAGGTCAGCTACCTCAAGTGAACACACTTCTTCGAACTACTCATTACTTGTTGTCGATTGGTGCACCCTTGATTTTGGGAGTGTTGTTTCACGGTGTTGCGGGCGCTGCGGCGTTGCGTTCTCACCAGTTCGGATCAGGCAAACAGTAGTATCACTACCTTGGGTATTGCCTCATGTGCCTTGTCATACTTGTATCCCTTTATTCGCGACCACTACGAATTTGTTTTGTACCTTTAGTATATGGATTGCCCTCTGGTGACTTCCGGTTTTGGGGAAACTACGGTCTTGTATATGCTCTTGGGAATAAAAATGTGTTAAGGGTGGAATGGGCCATGACTTAACACTATTTTGATATCTTTATATTACTGATAGACATTATCTACTTATCGTACACTACTACCTAGTAGATAGTTTAACGGATCCTTAAAGGATGGTTATTCCAAACATCCTTTGAGTTACTTGTATTTCAATTGCTATTTCACTTGAGTTGGATTTATTAATATAAGAATGTTAATCCTGACTCGAGTGTTTTGTGTTTTGCTTCACGCTCGGGTCAGACTGAGTTTGCCAGTATTCGAGACTCACTTTTGAAGTTGGAGCTTTGCTTGAAGATCCAGCCATCTATTCTGCTTTCAGTATTCGATGATTCCAGTGATGTATTCTGATTGTACCTGATGTATCAGATTACTCTTCTGTTGTAAAACTCTGATGTATCTTATATATTCATATAGTAGCTTCATGAACTACTATCTCTTTTATTTCCGCTGCATTTATTACTCTGTGTCTGTGATCTGTGATTATTTATTTACTGTATATGTTCGGTTTTGCCAAATTTAAATTAACAACGCGGTATTTTGAGCAATTCAATTCCGGCATGAGTGTCTACCTATACACTTATAATGGATGCAAATGGTCCAAAATATCGGGTCGTTACAAGAATTGTAATGATAGTGATTGATAATGTGATTTCTATTTCGAAATATATTTTTGTATAGAAAATTGTTTTCAATGAGATTTATTTCTTTGAGCTCAAGATAATTAATCAAAGAACTTTCCACTGTAAATTAGGTACACTATACGAAATAAACAAACTATATTAAGTGAATGATAGATCTCCAAGTTTAGTATGCTATTATAGTAATGGCGTAAATAGTGGGAGCATGCCATATAACACTTATTGATTACATCATATTGTGAAAATTATTTTCATAAAATGTACCGAACATTATTTATGAAATAATGACTATTTTTCGGTATCGACTGAGAAATTAACGTAGCTATATTTCATTATGAATATTATGAATATTCGTTATGAAATAAAACTATAATGTGATATTTGTTTTCATAACATAAGTGATGCATTGACAATACAGAAGTATCTAAAATTATTTATAATTACTTTGGAATTATAGACTAAGTCGTAGTTTTGAGAAATAATTTTTATTATATGATTACGAATCATATGACACTGGTTAATTATATCTCAAACAATTGAAGAGCTATGCACCCAATTAGTGAGAGCATCATAAGAGTTGATGAACTCTTCGAATTGATACATATAGATGTATGCAATTGTAAGTCTATTAATACTAAAATGGTCTCATGTACTTCGTCATATTCACCGATGAGTTATCACTGACATGGACATGTGTATTTAATACACATGTAGTATGTCTATAGTAAACTCATAGAGTATAAAATAGAAGTAAATAAAATAACATGCAATAGAAATGATTCGATTTGATCGAATGAGTGAGTATATCGGTAAAAGTTCCGAACATACCTAAAAATGAATAAAGATTCAATCTCAAAAGTTACTCCTCCATGTGATACATAATGATGCATCGATAAGGAGTAATCGAACTTTCTCGGACCATGTACGATTAACTGTGAGTGAAGTTGAGTTAGTTTCTTTCTATAAGGTTATGTACTTAAGAGTAGATGCAAGGTTAATATTATTTCATCTAAATAACAGTTTACAAAATCACACAAGATGAGGGTTATAAGAAACCCCAACATATTCTAGGCCAAGGAGTTGGCGGGTTTGCGAGTTGAAAGATTGCACGTAATAATTGTTCATAAGGGATCTTGAATGAATCTCCCCAAAAGAATTTTTAGAAGACTGTCATTGGATGACATATTTATGATTTGAACATAAGTTTAGTAAACTAAAACCAAATCAGTTTTATAAATAAAGAAATTCATAAAACGTTTATGAATACTTATTCTGTTGCACCGAGAAACAATTGTTGTTTCAAAAATACCAACTTCATTGTGAAGAAATTTCTTTAAGGAATTATTAGTAGTAAATAGAATTAGATACGATCCATAGATAGAACTGATTAGATGAGATGAAATGAAAATTAACTAACCAAAACAAACACAACGCATTAGAGTGTCTAATAATTATTCTCGCACACTGAAGAGAAACTATGAGTTTCTTGTCAATGTCAATAATATATAAACCTCGATTGTTTAAACCATTAAGAATGTTGACTCTATGATATGGTATGATGTGCAAATCAGAAAGAATTCCAACTACGCTATCAACATATGATTTTGGTGGTCGTAACCAAAGGGATGTGATCCATCTGTCGTGATTGTGTCTTTATGAGTAAGATTAATGCAGTCGGAATTAAGTGAGCAATGTTGATAAGAATAATATTGCAAATTTTAACTGTTGAAATTAGCGTAATAGATTCGGTATTCAAAGTTCTCAAGTTAATTCGGATTTACTCACAAAATTACCACTTGATATGACTTTATGTTTGGCACGTATGTTTTGAAACAGAAAATTCTAAATAATGATTTAGAATAAACTATTTACACATAATAACCATGTCTCGAAGTCTGTGGGAGCGATGTTGGGTTTGTGAGTCTATGGATATGATCCAAGAAATGATAGAAAGTATCATTTTATAAGCATCAAAATTGAATAAATATTTCGACAAAAATATCAAATAGTTTGATTATCAATCAAAATGCAGAGGAAGCATGTGTTCATAAGAAAGAACGTTAAAAGGTACATTGATATTTCTAAAGTATAAGTAAACAACACGTTGTTGATTTTAAACGATTTGTGTTAAAATCGACCTTTGTTATTTTAATGCTCAATTTTAGATTGTAAATGATGTCTTTTATAGTGAGTATTAAAGATATTGGAAATGTCCTAAATCGATATACAAAGCCACTTTATTAAATTGTTTTATATGGAACCCAAATGCTCAATTTTAGGCATTTCCACATGTTTTAAATTGAACCCAAATGCTTTCGAAAGGTTTGAAGTTTATAAAGGTGTTTATGCTTTTGAAAGGTTTTAAATGAAGGTTTCGAAGGGGTGGTTTCCCATTGTTTTCAAAAGGTTTGGAACGAGAGGTTTTCCAATGTTTTCGAAAGGCAAAGTTTAAGTGTTGAAAGATAGGATGTCCAAGGTTTTATAGCTTTCGAAGGAAAGCTTTTTCAAGTGTTTTCGTAAGGAAGATTGAATGGTTTCAAAATGAATGTTTTGGCCTTTCGGCCTAGCTTATAAAGAAGGGTTTTACTTGGTTTCGAAAGGTATACTTTCAATGGATTCGAAAGAGGTACTTTTACAGGTTTAAATGTTTTCATCAACAAAGATTTGAGTAAAGTATATATATATATATATATATATATATATATAACAAGGCAAGGTGATTTTGAGTAAATCATAGAGTATATATCTTCCTTGTTTAACTTTGATTTAAAGGTTTTAAATCAATATGAGATGAAAAGGTTTTCAAGGAAAATTTTGGGAAGATTACCCTAAGTAAAATGACTCAGGTATTAGAATACCAGATGGGACTGGTATAGGGCCGTGCCCTATACATTAGCTATTAGCACCAGCTAATTTAGTCCAAAATTCCAGTGTGTAGGGCTTTGTCACAGGTAAGACTAAAATTATGTTTACACACAGAAGGGAATATACATTTGTATACAAATAGGTTATTGGTGAGCCTACAAAACCATTGGGATCAGGTGACCCTGGGAGAAGATAAGTTAGGGACAGACCGTCCAGAAGAGCAGTTTCTAATAGATAAGTTAGGGACGAACCGTCCAGAAGAGGAGTATCTAATAGGTGTTAGATTATTTTATTTATGTTGTCTGGTAGGCCTGAGTCAGCCAAAGGTTAGTAGTTAGCCAAACAAAACTATATTGTTCGAACATATAGTTCATTTGTTACATGATATGTATGTTTACATGATAATGCTTTATAGTTTTTAACCAGTTTTGGTTGTAGGAAATGATTTGCAAAAGATATGTTTTAAAAAGATATTAGTGAGGGGAAACCCGTTTCGCTAAGCGGCGTGGTCTCACTTAATATCAAATAACCGAGATGTATAGTATTATTCACACCAGGCTTTATGTCTGACTCGAAGTTATGTTTTTCCCTTTAAACTCTTGGGTGCTCAAAATAGATTTGAGTAGACTGAGGGTTGAGGTTTACAGGTTTTTAGTAGGTTGACGAATAAAGCTCCGTAGACGAGCAGGTGGCTGACGGATAGCTATTTAGGAGTTGCTGTTTTATTTTGTTTGATTCTGCTGTGTTGTATTATGTCAGTTATGACTATATAGTATCTGATCAATCAAAGGGGGCATCTTCATATGTCGCTCTTGGCGTATTTATGTAATAATTATATTTGATCTGGACTTGGGAAACGATAAACATATTTTGTGAAATGTAATCAGAAAAGTTGTTTTTGTGAAATCTGTGATTTTGTTTCATATTCATGTGCTTCTGATATTATGAATACCATTAACATTATCGTATTTGGTCATCAGAAGTTAATACCTTTGTTTGCAGTTTGTATGTGTTTGACTTTGTAGGATTCAGAAGTTAACATTACCGTGTTGGGAATGATAGTAGAGTGGAAAGGCTTGGAAGCGTTGTCGACTTGGAGAGTGCAGTGGAGATCTGAAGTTGGGTCTAGTGGAGGGTCTGCTATGTTGTCTTGTTTAGAAGTTCGATCGGTGATGATCGAAAAGATTTCTTCTAAACATGAGGAGGATCCAGTGTTAGTTGATTGGACTAAGAAGTTAAAGGATAGAACGGAGAGCGATGACCTGAAGGACTACAGTCTTGACCAGAATGGGTGGTTGAGAAAGAAAGGAAGATTATGTGTTCCAAATGCGGGAGACATAAGGAAGGAAGTTTTGGAGGAATGTCATCGTTCGAAGTTCACTATTCATCCGGGAGGAACTAAGATGTATCAAGATATGAAGTGGAGTTTCTTCTAGGAAGGTATGAAAAGGGATGTTGGCTTATGGGTGAAGTAGTGTCTGATCTGCAAACAGGTAAAGACCGAACATCAGAAGCCAAGTAGGTTCTACAGCCATTAGATATTCCAGTATGGAAGTGGGATTCTATTTTTATGGATTTCATAGATGGGTTACCAAGGTCAAACAGAGGAAATGAAAGTATATGGGTTATAGTGGACAGATTAACCAAGAGTGCCCATTTCATTCCAGTTAAGTCAACTAGGACGGCACATGTTTTGGCTAAGTTGTTTATGAAGAATATAGTTAGACTTCATGGAATTCCTAGTAGTATAGAAAGTGATAGAGATTCCTTGTTCACCAGCGAGTTCTGGAAGAGTCTACAGGATATTTTAGGAACCAAGCTCAAGATGAGTACCGCTTACCATCCACAAACCGATGGGCAAACAGAAAGGGTTAACAAAGTCTTGAAGGATTTGTTAAGAGCTTGTATGTTAGATTTTAGGGGATCATGGGAAGACCATTCACACTCAGTCGAGTTCACCGGTTTGTTGGTTAGAGACCGGGGATAGGTTGGTTCTTTGTCTAGATTTGGTTAGAGAAGCTGCAGAAAAGATTGAGTTGATTCGGACTAGGATGAAGGAAGCTCAATCTAGGTAGAAGAGTGTGACGACCCGAAATTTTGGATATTTGAAATGGAAATATTTAATTGATTTTAAATATTCAAAAGGGTAATTTAAACTTGAATTTCAAATATAACTATTTTTTGGGTAATTAAATTATTGTATTAAATAATTTGAAGTTGGGTAAAATGTTGAATCTGGAGTTTTAAGCTTGTAAAAAATAATTTGAAGGCTTGGAAAATTCATATTAATAATACTGAAGGTGATAGAACTTTTAAAAGTGGTTTGTTTGGTTTTTAAAATATATTGTTTAAAATGATATTTAAAAATAGCCTTCCGAGGCATAGTCTCGGATTTCGACGAAACCAGTTCTATTGGATCCGTAATATTGTATTATTATCGGATTTCAATTTTCGTAGTGATTGAAGTTGTTGTGTGAGCATACGATATATAAACGCGCTGAAATCTTATATCGAAATTTAATATAATAACTGGGTCCAAAAAGCTATCTTCTCCATTTCCATTGCGTTCGTAATAGGGGTATAACATTATGGACGCCGAGCGGCACACCTCGATGGGAGTTCGAAAATTTTAGTGCATAAATCGAGTTATTTGAAAATTTATATATATATATATATATATATATATATATATATTATCCAGTCAACATCCAGCCTCCCAAATCTTTTCAAAAGGAAAAAATCTCGTACCCTTTCTCTTCTCTAAGAAGCTAAATCGAACCAAAATATCTAAGAAAATAGAGATTAAAATTCGATACTTCTGTTATAAATCGCGAACTACCGTCCCATTTCTCTTCTTCATTCAAATCTCCTTCCTTCCCATTTTTCCAGTTCAAGATAAATCGTACCTTCCCTTTTCTATTTGAACGAAATCGTTCGCAAGCTAAAAAAAATAAAAATCGGCAAAGCCAATCTCACGATTTGAATCTCGTGTTCAAATAGGCCGGGGATCCATCGCGAGTCAGTCGCGACAACGTGAGCGAGTGGGTGGGTGGCTAGGCAAATCCAATCGAGTGTCGATCGATATCATCTCCGATTCAATAGCTTTGGGGTGTCGTTCGATCGATAGCAGTGGAAGTGGCGGCAGTCGCGACGTGGAATTGGTGAAGTTGGCGATTGCCTCGTGTGCGTGAAGTAAAGGGCTTGTGGGCATTGGAGGTTTCGGTAGTAGGATTTGGATGCGCGAATTCGCGATTCGCGATCGGCAGCTAGGGTTCGTGATGCTCGTGGTGGCAACGAGATACATGTGATCGTGGAAGGCAGGTCTCGCATGTACGATGTCTGAAGGGTATATTGATTTTATCTTTAATTTGATTCAGTATTTATCTGTTAGGAAATAATTTTTTTTGTGAAGTCGAAAATGGGAAAGAAATTTTACAGTAAGATTTAAGAAAGGGATTTACTATTTTATAAATATATATGTATATTAAAGGAGAAGTTTTTACAGTAAAAGGATTTGGGTCTGTGAAGCAGTTTTTGAAACTTTAAGTTAATATAGGTAAGTGAAACGATAAATATATGTATATATATGTACATACACATAAGATTTTGGGAAGTTTAAGAATTTATAAAACTTAGTTTTTATGAACCTATACAAAATATTTTCATAAGCGTATAGGTAGCTTCAAAAGAAAATATATATTCATATACCTATTTTAATCTTCTAGTTTATTGTAAATAATGGATTTAGTGTAAAGATGGTTTAACTAATTTATCTAATTATTTTAGTAACTGAAGAATCTTTAAAGGAATTAGTTTAAACTAATTATTAGTTTAATTAAATAAATAAATTGTTTGACTAATTCAAATATTAATAAACTGTATAAAATGTTTATACAAGGTCAAGATCTAAAAGGGAAGCAAGCCCATTTGGAATGGATTGCAAACAGCAAAATAGAAGGTGAGTTAATCTCACTCATCTGGGTTATTTAAATTTAAATGGTTAAATTTAAATATTTGGTTGAATGATTGAATTGATTGGATGTGGTATATATTATATAGTAGTATATAGTATATATTGGAGTGATTGATTTCCCGCATTATATAGCGGATGAGACCCTATGCACCGCATAATAGCGGATGAAATTATATTAATCCCATATACCGCGATATTCCACCTCGAAGTGGAATTGGTATTGTGCTAACGTCTGTGGATGCAGGGAACAGGTTGGAGGGATCCAACTGGATTCCTTAAAATATTTAGATTTGTTTGAATATTCTGTGAATGATTATTTGATATCCTGTGATAGATTTTATTGATATTTGGGATATTGGATGTTATGGTTTGATTGAATACATTCGGTATACTTAGTTATCAAATATATAGAATTTGATTTTTGGAAAAAGAAAATATAATAGAGAATTTAAATAAATTAAAGAATGAATTGGGAAAGGATAAGGTGATTTTTAAACTCTAGTAAATAAATCTCGAGTATGGAAAAGAAAGTTTGAATAAAGGGGGAAATAATGAATCTTAAAACTTAAGTGATGTTATTTAAAAGAATAAAGAATTTATTTTAATTCAAGGTTTAAATTTAATTAAAAGGAAAAAGAAAGAATTTGGGAAATCTGGAATTTGTATTTTCAGTTTAAAGATTTTAAATCATAATAAAGAAATAAAATTTGAAAGTTAATGGATTTTGAAATAAATGATGTAAGTAAGGAAATTTATTTCAAAGGGAAGTAAATTGGAAATCAATTGTAAATTGATTTAAGTGTTTGGATTTGGAATTTAAAAGAGAAGTGAGATTTTGGAATTTATAAACTGGGTTTATAAAATGAAGTAAAATATCAGTGGATATTTGGAAATATAAATTCAAGGTGGGAATTTATAAAGGAATGTGAATTGGTTTTAAAAAGGGAAAAATAAATAGTGATTTATTTTTAAAGGATGTGGAAGAGAAGCATATTTCCCCGAATAGCCAAGTACGTTTCCAAAGCAAAGTTTTAAGTATAAGTTAAGGGTTTTAAAGTGTTTCAAAGAATGTTTTAAAGAATTTATTATTTTTCAAACGATGAAATTTTGAAGTAAATATTTCTCAAATTTATTATAATAGTAATTATTTAAAGGTGACTTGAAATTTTGTTTAAAGGGATAAAAATTTAGTTTTATACTTTATAAAGTAGCTTCATTTTAAATATTCTTAAAGTATATATTTTGGAATAAGTATTAAAGTAGTTTTTAACTTAAATGTCTTAAAGGATATTTTATAATAAAGAGTTTTAAATTATTTTAAAAATCCAATGTTTTGGTGCTTGGTGTTTTCAGTGGAAACATATATTTGGGAATTTATTCCATGAGTAGAGTATGGTTTGGAAACTGTTTTCAAAAGGGTTGAAAATGGGAAATTTATCGTGCAAAGACATTTTGAGGAAAATAAATAATTTGGAAATTATTTATTGTTTGATGGATGTTTGTGAATGTAAATTGATAGTTAAATAACCAACTATCAATATTGGCCAATGCGCTGATTGTTTCGAAGAGACCGGGATCGGGATTAATTTCTCGAAAACCACTTCGATCCGGTTTGTACGTTTCATGGGGAAACGAGTTTGGAATCAAAGATGGAGCAGTGAAGTGCAAGGGCTAGTCGTTACTAATCCTGAGGGTGATTCCAAAATGGATGTAGTAGGAATAGTGCCTTCGGTTCCGTTCGAACCCGGGACGAACTTGTATGGATGAATGCTTTCGGAACATCGTCAGGTGGGCGATGGGCATTCTAAGGGATATGTTTTATAAAGGTAACGCTTAGCCTCAAGCCTCATCAACCGGGAATGACTGAAAATCAGGGGTTATGCAGCAAGGCTATGTGGGTAGCGCCCATTAGGGTGAGGTCATCCCTGTCTAGATGTCCCTTTTTATTTCGGCTGTGTGGCGGTTGGTCGCGCCAACCGCGGGGTGATCTTACTCGGAATCACCCTTAGGTATTTCCGGTCTTGTGTTGCAGGGGATCGGGCGTGGTCCTCGGTACACTGATCTAGACCAGGTACTGTGACAGGTGGTACCCCAGTGCCTAGTCATTGTATGGAATCCAATTTCCAGTAAGCGCCTGTACGGTTTTGATTGTGGCCAACTATTGCTGAAACGTGAGATGCAAGCATTTCAGCTAGATTCTATTTTACTTTCAATAGACACTATTATAATATCAGAGGATTTTGATAAAAAGTGTTTTAGTTATCGTAAGGTAAAAACCCGCCATGTTTATTTGTGGCGTGGTCTTATGAGATGCTTTTGATTTCAAAGGGTTTGGAAAACTTTAATAATCCAATTGAGTGTATTTTCTCACGCTGGTATTCCAGACTGACTCGGGTGTTATTTAACTAAAATGCTCGGGTCAGACCGAGTATTATAGATACATGATAAGATGCTGTGGAGCTTAGGAGGCGAGCTGGATGGCGAGACGTATCACACGTATATGATGTATATTCCGCTGTGTTGTGTATATTGTGTATTATGTGTGGGACAAGTTATTATAACTGTCCTGAATCATGATGTTGATTGTATTATACTATGATTCTGTACTCTGATGATGTAATGTATAAACAGATATATTTTCTTTTGTGTAAAGATAAGTTATTATCTATTTTATTTTATTCCGCTGCGATGGTTAGATTATGATGTTATTTTGTTTCTTCTTCTTCTACCTCCTTCTTCTTTAACCCTGATGGTTCGATTTTTCGGGTATGAAAAATCGGGCAATCACACAGAGTTATGCAGATAGAAGACAAAAAGGCTTAGAGTTCTCTGTTGGAGATCATGTTTTTATTAAGGTGTCACCGATGAAGCTGTGATTCGATTCTGGAAATCAGGGAAGTTGGCATCGAGATTCGTAGGACCATTTCCTATTGTAGAGAGGATTGAGAAACTCGCATATAGAGTGACCGAATAGTTTGGTAGGAGTCTACGATGTTTTTCATGTTTCTCATCTAAGGAAGCATATTGTGAACCAGAGACTCCTATTACACCGACAATGTTAGATGACTTAGTAGTGGAGCCGGATATGACTATAGTTTGAAAGCCTATTCGTATAGTTGCGGGAGATGAGAAGAGGCTAAGGAACAAGATAGTCTGATTTGTTAAAGTCCAATGGAGCAATGATGAGAGAGACTGTACTTGGGAAACCGAGAGCAGGATTCGAGATACTTATCTTGACTTGTTTCGTGGTATGTTTTACCTTTTTGATTTATTTTGATGAGTGCCTTATCGTAATTTCAAGGACGAAATTCTTTAGAGAGGGGAGATTGTAACACCCCATATTTTTTAGTAACATTATTTAGGATATTTAATTAGCTAAATAAAATAAAATAATGTGATGATTAGGGGATTGAGATATGTGATTAATAGAGGTAGTCGTACCATGTTAATTAGTAAATTAAAATGAGCTAATATTAATTAAAAAAAACAAGGGTAATAGGCAAGGGCAAAGTTGGGAAAAGAGCATTCTTATACCATAAACCCTTAGCCGTGTATGTTCTACACGTTCATTTGCAAAATTAAAAACAAATACAGGCCGACCACCATTAGCAAGAACAAGAGGAAGAAAGAGCTAAAGGAAGAAGATTGATCAACTTAATCCATTCAAATCTTAAACTCCATAATCTCAAAGCTAAGGTGAATAATGACTACATCTCATTTTTCTAATTGTTTTCAGTTTTAAGATGAATCCAAAGTATTTTGCATGGTTATGCCATATTTTTGAATGATTAATTGTTTACATATGCTTGTTGATGATTTATGCTTAATCATATAGGTTTTATGATATGTTTTAATGTCAAAACCCTATTTACTGACATCCAAATGCCTTACGATTTTAGATTTAGATCGGAAATGATATTTTAGAGATGGGTTTCAATTTGCATAATTTTCTAAATTAATGTTTATTTTATATTAATTTTCTAGTGAAGAAAACGATTATTTGGGTTTAAAATTATTTACGGTTAAATAATATATGATTCGGGTCTGAAATTAATATATGTTAGAAAACTGTGAGAAATGCGGATTACGGATCCTAAGGCTAGAATTAACACTAGAGGGGGGTGAATGGTGTTTTAAGGAATTACTAATTCTTTTTGAGTTTATATTAATTTGAACACAAATGTATGCAATATTCAGAGACAGATATGATCACAGAATCAAACACAGATGCAGATATAACGTAAAAGCAATAAAGGAAAGAACACACCGGATTTTATACTGGTTCGGAGTTACCCTACATCCAGTCCCGCAACACAAGTACGGATTTCCTTTCAAAATCAATTTTTACAATCACACCCTCGATTTCAAGGCCACGAGGTACACCGCTCCAGATTCACAATCCTCTGGGTAGAGATACTTGATTTTATGGGCAACAAGTTCACCCGATTGATTTTCCAGGCTACAATCACACCTTTTCTCACTCGATTGAATACAAAGAAGTCTATAACTCTGAATAGCATTGGGATCTTGTTGAGATAGTGATAGAGAATCAAACCAGAGATGATCTAGTTAGATTCAATGGTGATTTCGGTAGAGTAATGGTAAAAATGTATATAAAGAAATGTGGAAGAAGAAGAGGAGTGAAATCAGATAAAATATGATTGTAAATTCGTTTAAAACAGCCCCTATTTATAGTAGAACAACAACCATGTCCATTCGTGAAAGGATATGACGAATAGACACTTCCTTTGAAATTCAAACTTTTGAAATAAACTGTCACCTTGTCGACAAGGGGTCCTTGGGGTTGTCGACAAGCCTAAGTTATTTTTGGTAATTTGTTTTTCTTTGAAAATAACTTCTATCTTGTATTAAAACTATTTTAAACTTTATAAATATACTTAACTATAGTTAAAATACATAAATAAGTATAGAGAATAATATTTTGGTATATATAAAATTTTACTATAATTTTATATTTAAATCTAAGTATAAATATTAAAAGTTAAATATATTATAATTAAAAGATAGTTTAAAACCAAGGATAATTTGATATTGAAAATAAAGATTATTTTGAGGCTAAAAGTGTAACGACCCGTATTTTACGGATCGAAACATCGTGAAATAATTAACAATTGGTTGCATTGTTGATAAGTCGTTCAGGATTTTTCTAAGTCCTAAGTCGGTTTGGACGAGTTAAGGGATAAGTCTGGGTCGAGTTGCCGACTTAAGGAATTAACCGAGTTAAGGGAGTGTGGTTGACCGACTTAAGAGGTTTAGGCGACCTAAGGAAGAGTAGTAGGCGACCTAAGTATTCTAGGTAGAGTTAGGTCGGCAACGACCTAAGGAAACTGTTGTGAGCGACCTAAGTGTATGGGTGAGTTAGGTGTTAGGTCGGCAGTTCGAGTTAGCGACCTATGATAGTCAGGTCGGAGTTTACGACTTAGGTAGGGTAGCGACTTAAAATGTAGACGACTTAAGAAAGCCAGCGACTTATAGAATGTGGCGACTTAGTATCTTGGTATGACCTATAGGTTAGCGACTTAAGGAGTATACGACTAAGGGAAGTTAAGTGGTAAGTCGTAGACGACTTATAAGGGCAGCGACCTAAGGAAGCTAGGGGATAAGCAATGAGCGACCTATAGTAGTACGCGACCTAAGGGTTAGCGAGTTAACAACCCAGTATGTTGCGACCTAGTGGATAGCTTGTTAGCATAGTTAGGTCGTTAGGCGACCTAAGGAGTTAGGTCGCATAAGTTGTTAGGTCGCATGGGTTGGTAGGTCGCGTGAGTTGTTAGGTCGCTAGGATAGTTTAAGTGTTAGGTCGCGTGGGTCTAAGTGTTAGGTCGTAACACTGGTAAGTCCCTGGGTTGGTAGGTCGCGTGAGTTGTTAGGTCGCTGGGTTTTGTTAAGTGTTAGGTCGCATGTTGTTTTAGGTCGACATGTGTTAGGTCGTAGCACTGTTAGGTCGCACCTATGGGTAAGTCGCTAAGTCATAGGTCGGAGGAGCTTAAGTCGCGACATTGTTAGGACGTAAGGGTATGGCCTGTTAGATCGGAGATGGTTATGTCGCGCAGAGTGAAGTTCTGGTAGGTCGTGAGTTGTTAAGTCGTTAGACTTAGGTCGGAGGGGAATCTTAGGTCGTAGGTCGGGGACGACCTAATACCGAGTTACGACTTAAGAGAATTTCTGCCTATAAATAGAGGGGGTTGGCTTCATTTTTGGGATCCGGATTTTGAAGCGACGAAGTGCTGCCATTTTGAGAGCTCGACTTCTACACTTCTTCACTTCTTTTCTCCACTCTAATCTAGTGCTTCCTTTCATCCAAATCGAAGATCAAGATTGAAGATCCAAGAGCTAAAGTTGAAGATCTTCATCCATTGAAGTGAAATCTCTTCGTTTGAAGCGGATTCGTGATAGATCAAGCTTGATCCTTCGCTGTCCAGATCTGAAGCGTGTTGATTTGAGGTTGTTTAGGTGATTTGGTGAGTGGTGATTATCTCTCACACGGATCCAAAGGAGTAGATCGGATTGTTGGCTTGATTTGGTGTCAAAATAGTGATTTCTATGCATTTTTGTAAACCTAAGTGTAGATCCATGTAGATCCATTGTTCATGATGATGTTACATCCATTTTTATCATATGTTAACCTATGCAAGTTCATTCATCAAGTTTGTAGAGATATTGTTCATGTTTTCATGCTTGTTAGATTTTCAACTCTTTAATTACGAAATTGCCATTATAGTGATAATTGTCTACATAGATCATATTCGAATGTTTGATTGCTTGGATTAATGTTTGACTTGATTGATTGTTATGAATTAGATGATTGATGATTTGATTTAGACCGAAGATGATTCAACAGCTAAGAGGAAGGCTCTTGAATTGAGAAAGTTGCTCGTGGCATATGTAGCGGGATGATGAAGCTCTTATGCATGGATTTGATGATGTAATGTTGAGATGAGGCTTTGCGAGGATGTGATGAAGCGAAGCATCATGTGATGAAGACTTGGTCTAATCCAGACGGGATCATTCCAAGCATGTTGGTAACTCAGCCATATGATTCGAGTTAGTCTTGGTCTAATCCAGACGGGATCATTCCAAGCGGGTTGATAACTCGGTGATATGGTTCGAGTTTGAGGATAATGGATGCTCGAGAGGCGCTTGGGCTAGTATGGAAATAGTCGTCGAGGAGGATGACTAGAAGGCTGAGATCTCATCGTTGTTGAAGGTTCTAGCATGCTCTAAGCAAGAGTACATGGGGACGCCCAAAAGACTAACTGTTGATGGTCGAGTACTCTGGGTAGTTGCGAAAATCCTTGGCACGGGCTGCGACGACGTGCGGGAGTTATGTCTAGAACCGGGGTTACCATTAGCCCTTGACTGACGGATGAAAGAAGGAGCTGTTCATTCAACTAACGGTGATATCGAAGCAAGGATAACAGTGATAGCCAGAGTCATGGATGTTTGGTTGTATCGTCATTCGGTCTTAAGAGCGGTATTTCCTGAGTGCTTATCTGACCTTGGTATAGACCTTGGGATTTGTACTTAGGAAACATCGCCCTTGACTCGAGTGATAATTGCTTTACTTTAGATTGTATGCTTTGCTATGCTTGCTTCTTCTTAGTGTGTGTCTGGGGGCTATCACTGTAGAAAGAGGTGGAGTGGGAGGGTTGTATTCCTATTCCTTTTCCTTTATGCTCTTTTGGTATGTTGCTAGTTAATTTACCGCTCACTAAGACTGTTGTCTGACTCAAGGCTTTATGTTTTAATTCTTATTGCCTTGGGCTGTTCGTCCATTTTTGGGACGGGCAGACTAGGTAGCAGGTGACAGGTGCTGTTCTCTTCTCACGATGCTGATATCGAAGACGAGTTGGAGGGTTGCATATTATCTTCTTATTATATGTACTGGATGTTCCGCTGTTTTGTATTCTCTGAGTGTTATGTAGTGAGGTTTGATGTATTGGCTATTTGGATGCTTGTATTCAACTATTATGAAGTTTTTATATGATGGCATTTTATTCTAAAAAGCTTCACTATATATATGTTCTATTGTATTTTGTCCATGCGCTGTGAGTAATACGATAGATCCTGTTATTTTGATCAACCCTGACAATCGTCCATGGTTGCCTGGCACACTTTACAGTGCATTTTTCTCTAGATTCAGTGCAGGGGTCATGAGCGGTCGTCACATTTGGTATCAGAGCTTTGGTTAATCGATTTTACCCAATGCTCGCTGACATAACTACGTATGAGAGACGTAATTGTATTTTGATGGATGATTACTATATATAATATAGTAGCTTAGTAGAGTTTGAGTCCTTTATGCAGTTGTTTCTCTCGGTATGCTAATCATTCCTTTTTGTAGATATTGAGAATGAGTCGAAGAGGGAGACCAGCTGCTAGGGAAGGCCGTGCTACTGAAGGGGCTGCTGATTATGTTGCTATGTTCGAAACCATGATGACTTCGATCAGGAGAAGGATGTCAGCCCCGGGGCCATCAGTAGATGTTGGAGATCAAGTTCAGGCTCCAAGATTGATGGATCACTTGGACGATTCATTTAGGAAGCTTGTGGAGAAAGCTCTCAGACTCGAGAATCTATTTCCTAAGGAAGGGTCTGTTGTTGATGTGTCCAGGGAAGAGTCTAAACCCCAGCAGGGTGGAAACAAGAAAAGGAAGCAGCAGCAGAAAAAGGGGAAGGGTGGCCATAAGAAGCAGAAGGGCGAAGTGACCTGCTACAATTGTCAGCAGAAGGGCCATTTCTCCAAATATTGCAAGAATCCAAAGGTGCCGATGAAGTGTCACAACTGTGACAAGCCGGGGCACATCAAGAAGTATTGTCCAGAACCGTAGAAGGACATGCAGATCGTGCAGGCTTATGCTTGGGGAGCTGTTCCGTCGTCTTCAAAAGCTCCTACCGCTGAAGAGAAGGGAAAGAGTGTGGTGGTTCAAGGTACTCTTTTCCTATGTGGTGTTCTAGTTAGAGTTCTGTTTGATACTGGAGCGTCGCATTCGTTTGTTAATAGTGAACTTGTAGGCCAGTTGGGTTTGGAACCGGATATTGTTGATAGGCCATTGGTTGTGACTAATCCAGTTGGGGGTTCGTCTTATTTGTGTTTGTTATGCCGTGGTCTAATTGTATCGAGTCATGGTTACTCTTTTGCTTGTGATTGTTTTGTTCTGAACTTTGCGGGGTTCGGAATTATTTTGGGTATGGACTGGCTTAGGAAGTATGCGGCTAAGGTTGATTGTGAGAGGCTGGAAGTGACAGTCGGGAATGTGGAAGGGCGAAAGGTTGTGATACGATGTAAGCATGAAGAAGGCGTCTTCATGAGCTTCATGTATTCGCTGGTTGTTCCACGGGATGGACTGTCATCGGTGCCAATCGCTAATGGATTCGAGGATGTCTTTGACGAAGCCAAAGGGTTGCCGCCGCATTGAGAGATCGAGTTTCGTATAGATCTAGTTGAAGGAGCCAGACCTGTTGTGATGCCTCTTAGGCGGGTGGCGCCTAGGGAACAACAGGAGTTGAGGGTGCAAGTTGATGATCTTTTGCAGAAAGGATTCATTTGGCGTTGTGTGTCCGAGTGGGGTGCACCAGTTGTGTTTGCAACCAAGTGTTCAATTGGGATGCTAAGTGTGAGCAAGCTTTCGGAATCCTGAAAGAGAGATTGACGAGTGCTCCTGTTTTGACTATTCCAAGTGGGAATGATGAGATGGTGGTTTACACCGACGCATGTGGTACTGGACTTGGAGCAGTGCTGATGCAGAGAGAGAAAGTTGTTGCGTATGCCAGTCGACAACTGAAGCCGCATGAAAGGAATTACCCGACTCATGATTTGGAGTTAGCGGCGATTGTTTTTGCTCTGAAGATGTGGAGACATTATCTATTGGGAATTCGATTCGAGTTGTTTACAGATCAGAAGTCGTTAAAGTATCTTTTCTCCCAAAAGGATTTGAATCTTCGGCAGCAACGTTGGCTAGAGTTTTTGGCATCATATGATTTTGGTATAGCATATACTCCGGGAAAAGGTAACGCAGTGGTAGATGCGTTAAGTCGAAGACATGCAGGATTAGGAGCCATGTTTTCAGAATGGAAGAGTCTCGAGTATTTAGCTGGATTTGACTTCAGGCCTAGATGCGAATTGGAACCTGAGATGTTGGCAAACTTATCGATAAGACCTTCTCTTGTGGAAAGGATTGGCGAGAGCCAAAAGCGAGACGATAAGCTTGTCAGGATCATCCGTGATTTGGAATCTGGATTGGATCCAGAAAAGGATAAGGGATTCGAGGTCGATCGAGACGGTTGGCTTCGGAAGCAAGAACGACTAGTTGTTCCCAATATAGATGAATTGAGGAGTGAGGTTCTGAAGGAAGGTCATCACTCGAAGTTGACAATTCATCCAGGTGGAAATAAGATGTATCGGGATATGAAGAGAACCTACTACTGGGAAGGTATGAAGAAGGATGTTGGAAATTTTATTTCCAAGTGTATGAACTGCCAGTTGGTAAAGCCGAACAGAAGAAGCCAAGTGGATTGCTTCAGCCATTAGAAGTTCCTACATGGAAGTGGGAACAAGTGTCGATGGATTTTATTGATGGATTGCCCAGAACCAGAACGGGAAATGAAGGAATTTGGGTCATCATTGATCGTCTGACTAAGAGTGCGAGATTCACTCCTGTTCGATCAACTAGGACTGCATCAAAGTTGGCTGAGTTGTATGTTAAGTGGATAGTTCGATTCCATGGTATTCCGAAGAGTATAGTGAGCGATCGAGACCCATTGTTCACTAGTGGATTTTGGAAGAGCTTCCAGGAAGTTTTGGGAACCGAGTTGTGTTTGAGTATAGCTTATCACCCTCAAACAGATGGTCAGACCGAGAGAGTCAACCGAGTTTTGGAAGATCTTCTTAGAGCAGGTGTTTTGGACTTCGAAGGATCATGGGAAGTTCACCTTCATTTGGTGGAGTTTTCATACAACAACAGTTACCAGTCAAGTATGGGTATGGCACCGTATGAGGCATTGTATGGAAGACCGTGTAACTCTCCGACATGTTGGTTGGAAACTGGAGAAAAGCCATTACTTGGGCCAGAGATGATTCGACGGACTTCAGATTGTATAGAGATCATTCGGCAACGAATGAAGGCAGCCCAAGACCGTCAGAAAAGCTATGCCGATAAGCGTCGTAAGGATTTGGAATTTGACGTAGGCGATATGGTTTTTGTGAAGGTTTCTCCTCTGAAGAATGTTATTCGATTCGGGAAGAAAGGAAAATTGACTCCGAGATTTGTTGGACCATTCCCGATTATCGAGCAAATTGGAAAGCTCGCCTATAGATTAGAGTTACCGGAGAAGATGTCGGGTGTGCACAATGTTTTTCACGTATCATATCTACGAAAGTATGTGCACTACTCGAGTACGGTGGTTCCTGCTGATAGCTGCGAAGATTTTGAAGTTGATCCAGTTGGTAGAAGATCTCGTAAGCCGCTTCGTGTTGTTGAAACCGACACGAAACAGCTTAGGAGGAAGGTAGTTAAGTTGCTCAAGATACAATGGAGTGATGATGATAACGACTGTACGTGGGAGGTGGAAGAGAGGATGAAGGCAGCTCATCCTGAACTCTTCAAGGTATGGCCCTAAGGTGTCGTCTCATCTCGCGATATTGTAACTTGTTCTAAGTCTTAGAATTCTGTACGCTAAGTTAGAATTGGATGCATGTTTTGTTGATTGCTATGGATGGTAGGCGTACAGAATAGTCTTTGATTGCTTTGTTTGCTTGGAATTTCGGGGGCGAAATTCCTAAGGGGGAGAGAATGTAACGACCCGTATTTTACGGATCGAAACATCGTGAAATAATTAATAATTGGTTGCATTGTTGATAAGTCGTTCAGGATTTTTCTAAGTCCTAAGTCGGTTTGGACGAGTTAAGGGATAAGTCTGGGTCGAGTTGCCGACTTAAGGAATTAACCGAGTTAAGGGAGTGTGGTTGACCGACTTAAGAGGTTTAGGCGACCTAAGGAAGAGTAGTAGGCGACCTAAGTATTCTGGGTAGAGTTAGGTCGGCAACGACCTAAGGAAACTGTTGTGAGCGACCTAAGTGTATGGGTGAGTTAGGTGTTAGGTCGGCAGTTCGAGTTAGCGACCTATGATAGTCAGGTCGGAGTTTACGACTTAGGTAGGGTAGCGACTTAAAATGTAGACGACTTAAGAAAGCCAGCGACTTATAGAATGTGGCGACTTAGTATCTTGGTATGACCTATAGGTTAGCGACTTAAGGAGTATACGACTTAGGGAAGTTAAGTGGTAAGTCGTAGACGACTTATAAGGGCAGCGACCTAAGGAAGCTAGGGGATAAGCAAGGAGCGACCTATAGTAGTACGCGACCTAAGGGTTAGCGAGTTAACAACCCAGTATGTTGCGACCTAGTGGATAGCTTGTTAGCATAGTTAGGTCGTTAGGCGACCTAAGGAGTTAGGTCGCATAAGTTGTTAGGTCGCATGGGTTGGTAGGTCGCGTGAGTTGTTAGGTCGCTAGGATAGTTTAAGTGTTAGGTCGCGTGGGTCTAAGTGTTAGGTCGTAACACTGGTAAGTCCCTGGGTTGGTAGGTCGCGTGAGTTGTTAGGTCGCTGGGTTTTGTTAAGTGTTAGGTCGCATGTTGTTTTAGGTCGACATGTGTTAGGTCGTAGCACTGTTAGGTCGACCCTATGGGTAAGTCGCTAAGTCATAGGTCGGAGGAGCTTAAGTCGCGACATTGTTAGGACGTAAGGGTATGGCCTGTTAGATCGGAGATGGTTATGTCGCGCAGAGTGAAGTTCTGGTAGGTCGTGAGTTGTTAAGTCGTTAGACTTAGGTCGGAGGGGAATCTTAGGTCGTAGGTCGGGGACGACCTAATACCGAGTTACGACTTAAGAGAATTTTTGCCTATAAATAGAGGGGGTTGGCTTCATTTTTGGGATCCGGATTTTGAAGCGACGAAGTGCTGCCATTTTGAGAGCTCGACTTCTACACTTCTTCACTTCTTTTCTCCACTCTAATCTAGTGCTTCCTTTCATCCAAATCGAAGATCAAGATTGAAGATCCAAGAGCTAAAGTTGAAGATCTTCATCCATTAAAGTGAAATCTCTTCGTTTGAAGCGGATTCGTGATAGATCAAGCTTGATCCTTCGCTGTCCAGATCTTAAGCGTGTTGATTTGAGGTTGTTTAGGTGATTTGGTGAGTGGTGATTATCTCTCACACGGATCCAAAGGAGTAGATCGGATTGTTGGCTTGATTTGGTGTCAAAATAGTGATTTCTATGCATTTTTGTAAACCTAAGTGTAGATCCATGTAGATCCATTGTTCATGATGATGTTACATCCATTTTATCATATGTTAACCTATGCAAGTTCATTCATCAAGTTTGTAGAGATATTGTTCATGTTTTCATGCTTGTTAGATTTTCAACTCTTTAATTACGAAATTGCCATTATAGTGATAATTGTCTACATAGATCATATTCGAATGTTTGATTGCTTGGATTAATGTTTGACTTGATTGATTGTTATGAATTAGATGATTGATGATTTGATTTAGACCGAAGATGATTCAACAGCTAAGAGGAAGGCTCTTGAATTGAGAAAGTTGCTCGTGGCATATGTAGCGGGATGATGAAGCTCTTATGCATGGATTTGATGATGTAATGTTGAGATGAGGCTTTGCGAGGATGTGATGAAGCGAAGCATCATGTGATGAAGACTTGGTCTAATCCAGACGGGATCATTCCAAGCATGTTGGTAACTCAGCCATATGATTCGAGTTAGTCTTGGTCTAATCCAGACGGGATCATTCCAAGCGGGTTGATAACTCGGTGATATGGTTCGAGTTTGAGGATAATGGATGCTCGAGAGGCGCTTGGGCTAGTATGGAAATAGTCGTCGAGGAGGATGACTAGAAGGCTGAGATCTCATCGTTGTTGAAGGTTCTAGCATGCTCTAAGCAAGAGTACATGGGGACGCCCAAAAGACTAACTGTTGATGGTCGAGTACTCTGGGTAGTTGCGAAAATCCTTGGCACGGGCTGCGACGACGTGCGGGAGTTATGTCTAGAACCGGGGTTACCATTAGCCCTTGACTGATGGATGAAAGAAGGAGCCGTTCATTCAACTAACGGTGATATCGAAGCAAGGATAACAGTGATAGCCAGAGTCATGGATGTTTGGTTGTATCGTCATTCGGTCTTAAGAGCGGTATTTCCTGAGTGCTTATCTGACCTTGGTATAGACCTTGGGATTTGTACTTAGGAAACATCGCCCTTGACTCGAGTGATAATTGCTTTACTTTAGATTGTATGCTTTGCTATGCTTGCTTCTTTTTAGTGTGTGTCTGGGGGCTATCACTGTAGAAAGAGGTGGAGTGGGAGGGTTGTATTCCTATTCCTTTTCCTTTATGCTCTTTTGGTATGTTGCTAGTTAATTTACCGCTCACTAAGACTGTTGTCTGACTCAAGGCTTTATGTTTTAATTCTTATTGCCTTGGGCTGTTCGTCCATTTTTGGGATGGGCAGACTAGGTAGCAGGTGACAGGTGCTGTTCTCTTCTCACGATGCTGATATCGAAGACGAGCTGGAGGGTTGCATATTATCTTCTTATTATATGTACTGGATGTTCCGCTGTTTTGTATTCTCTGAGTGTTATGTAGTGAGGTTTGATGTATTGGCTATTTGGATGCTTGTATTCAACTATTATGAAGTTTTTATATGATGGCATTTTATTCTGAAAAGCTTCACTATATATATGTTCTATTGTATTTTGTCCATGCGCTGTGAGTAATACGATAGATCCTGTTATTTTGATCAACCCTGACAATCGTCCATGGTTGCCTAGCACACTTTACAGCGCATTTTTCTCTAGATTCGGTGCAGGGGTCATGAGCGGTCGTCACAAAAAGTATTTTAAAACCAGTATAGATGTTTTTGATTTAAAAAGGAAGATTTTGAAATCATTTTGAAAATAAGATAATTTTGTAAAACATTTGAATAAAAGTTAGTGGATACAAAACAATGTTCCACTAGATTTTTCGTAGGTTCCATCCTACTTAGGGTTCCATCCCTTTAACGGGCTCGAAGTGGATTCCATTCCACAAATAAAATGGATTTTAAGATGTCAGTGCTTTTCTAGGATTTTTAACAAAATTCCTAACTGAATTACTATCTTGAAGTCTTGAACTCTTGATAATCTTGATACTCATGAGTCTTGAATCTTGATATCTTCGATCTTGAGTTCATTAGTTCTTGAATCTCTATACTGTACAGTCTTCATTCTTTGGTACCTGTATATATATCCTGCATATACATATATATCTAAACAATAATGTTAGTATTTATATTTTATAATCTTATTCTAAGGTTGTTGTCATCAAAACCAACTTCTCAGGGACTAACAATCTCCCCCTTTTTGATGATGACAACCTTTGTTTATAAAATATTACTTCTATCCTAATAACTCCCCCTAAAACTAATAACTCCCCCTTAATCTATGCCTAACTATCCTATTTTATACTTCTCCCCCTTAATCTATACCTAACTATCCTATTTTATACTTCTCCCCCTTTGTCATCAACAAAAACTAACTCCAAACTATATAACTCCCCCTTATTTTTGTACTAAAGTACCTGCATTAATAAAATATATAATGGAGTATATAATAGATAGATTAAGAGATAATTATATTGATAGACATGATAACTAATCAAAGATCATATAAATATCAATGTGTATTTATACATATTATGTTTTGCACACCAATTATCAGTCCACACTAAACCAAACCAAATCAAATCAATTCAAGCAATCAATTCAAATCAAACAAAGCAATCAAATAAAATCAAACATTACGAGGAACTTCCACCCATCCTTCTTCTCCAAATATAGGGTCTGCTTTAATGGCATCCCAATTTTCATTTTCATTGGTGAGAGAGACTGGAGGATGTGCTTCATTATCATCTTTGTGTAGGGAGGAAATCATCCATCGAATCACATCGAAATGTTTTTCTTGCTCCTTGATCATTTGCATTTGACTCAACTCTAAGTGTCGCTGATTACGGAGAATGAAAGAAAGAATATTCTTGAAAGAATTAAGGGTTTCTTCAAGATTCTCGGTCAAACTATGAATTGGATCGGCCATATTTGAGTTTGTGAGAAGAAATATAGATAGAGTAGATAAGAAATGATTTTGGGTGATGAATTCTGGAAGAAATATGTATTTATAGGTGTAGAAATTCATTTGAAATGAATAGACACAAGGTAGTTATTCAAATTTCAAATTTAAAATGAAAAGTCATTTCTGACCAGTACTTGTCGATAGGGTCTCTGGGGGTTGTTGACAGGGGTCAGTTAATTTTGATGACTCATTTTGATTTTGTGAATAATTGTGTATATATATTTATATAATATACTAACATTTATTCTGGAGATAAGATAAGCTAGATAATAGAAAATTAATTCAATTTCATTTCATAATAGAACGATACAATGATTAAACATTAAGAACTACATGAACATTCAAATCAAAACAAACTAAAACCAATACAACATGACATGAAAAGGTAGAACTAGTTAGAGGATGACGAAGATGAAGATAATCCAAGCTTCTTGCTGACTTTGGAGAAAAACTTGTTCATCCTGGATGACATTTTATCCAATTTCTTGCTAACGGACCGTTTAAGAGTCAGTTGATTCTCAACAATGGTCTTTTGATTTTTGAGTAAGGTTTTGTTAGTTGGATTAGAGGGATAATCAATACTTTCCAAGGATGTTTCACCTTCTTCTTCTTCTTCTATTTCCATTTCATCCCCTTCTTCTTCTTCTTCTTCTTCTTCCTCCTCTTCCATCTCCTTATGAGCCAAACGCTCTTCCTTTTCGGCAAGAGTCTCATACGGTTGAAAAACATATGGAATTTTCATAAGAGAAATGTTTAAGTGATTAAAAACTTTTCTTGAAACAAATTCTTCTCCTTTGAAATCCACTCCAAAATAATTAATAATCCGAGTGAGATAGATTCCATGATACAAAGTATTTTCACCCACTTTAAAAATTTTGGGACGAAGTTCATCCAAAATAACTCGCGCCCAATTAATATCATAATTTCCAAAAATAGCAAAAAGTGCTTTGCAAACTTTTGAAGTTGGGTCGTTAAAACTCCCCGATCTTGGGGTCAAAGAATGTTGTAAAAGAAGATTAACAATTCTTGCTTTTGGTCGAAAGTTTCGATTTATGAATTCAAAGTTATCATCTCCTTCGAAAATGTGATGAAATATCTCATGATCATTTTCATCGATATTAAAACTAGAAAGATCCATTCCCGTGCTCTTGCAATTGAGAATGGTACCCAAAACATCACAATTTAAAATGATTCTATTGCCTTTGACACTACTCCAAATTTCATCATCATTTCCATTATAAAATCCACGGTTGAGATTTTCATAGAAAATTTTAACAAGATTTGGATAACAAACAAAGTCATTTTGTGAAGTATCAACAAGACTAAGAACTTGGTTGTTTGCAAAAAGAGAATCGATTTCATAAGTAGAGAAATCTTGAAATAAAGCAAACTTTCTGGGATGGACTTTTCCATAGTTAGCATAGTTGATATATGCTTTTATAGCCTCCGGATTATTGAAAAGTTGCTCTTTTATATTTCTGGAAAGTCTCATTGTGGAAGGGTTGCTTGAAGAAGCCATTAGAGTAGAGAGTAGAGAGCTTGATATTTTGAAATAAGAGTTTGAATTTGAAAATGAAAGTGAAAAGTTGTGATAAGAGATAATAAATAAATAGATTCTCAAGGGACAGGTTCTCTGGTCAAAAGGTGACTTTTCAGAGACTTGAATGAAGTGAAAAGATGGAGGGAAATTCAAACATTTGAATTCAAATTTGAATTTCAAATTTCTGTACCCTTGTCGATAACGTGGGGGGGGGGGCTAGTCGACAGGTGTCTCTGAATTTTCATGATGTATTTCTCTTAAGTATTCTAATATATGTATATATTTATTATTTTTAATGTCTATATAATATCTGGAATATTACTAGAATTATAGTATATTCCATAAAATATTATGATACTATTTAAAAATAAAAATAAAATAATAGTAAAAATAAAATAAAATAATAATAAAAATTTTAAAATTCAAACGACACACCAATTCAAAATCAACCAATCAAACATCCAATCCTAAGCATGCAATTTCAACCAATGTATTGTAAACGTGTACCTTTTTCTGAGTCCGTTTCTCTGAATTCGTCGGAGTCATGAACTGCCGTGAAACACATATTTGAACTATCTTTCTTCTGATCATCATCGCTTGAGGACGAGTCTGAGTCATCTAGAGTAGCGGTAAATGCACGTTTTCGTTTCTTTGCGGAATCATTGTTTATAGGAAGATTTTGCTTATCTGGATGCAGACAGTCTCTTTTGATATGGCCTGGTTCGTCACAGTTGAAACATTTGATATAGTTTGGCACTACATTCTGATTACTAGAGTTCTTATAGTTGTTTCTCTTGAGATTATTCATCTTTCTGTATTTCATGAATTTCCGAAAGTTCTTGGTCATAAAGGCTATCTCTTCATCATTATCGCTGTTTTAGTCTGATCCATCGGTCAATGCATTGAATGCAATTGATTTCTTTCCAGATGCTTTGCTTTCTCTTCTCCCAAGCATTTGGACTTCAAACGACGTTAGATTTACAATTAATTCTTCTATCTTTAAGGTACTGATGTCATTTGCCTCTTCGATCGCAAGTGTCTTTTGATCCCATTCCGGAGTAAGAGAATTTAAGATTTTCTGACTTGATCTTCTTTCGAAAATACCTTTCCCAAGGATATTAAAGAATGCACAATATCCTGAAATCTACTATACATATCTGGAATAGACTCATTAGGATTCATTTTAAATAATTGAAACTGATTTGTGAGCATGGAAATTTTGGTCTGTTTAACTTTGCTTGTTCCTTCGTGAGTAACTTGCAAAGTTTTCCAGATTTCATATGCAGACTTACAAACTAACACTCTATTAAATTCATTCCTATCAAGTGAACAAAACAGAATATTCATAGATTTAGAGTTATTCTGTGTGACGGTCTTTTGCTCAGCAGTCCACTGTACAAAACCAGTTGTGGGTTCAAAATATTCAATCTGTGTGATATTCCAAGTGTCTAGTCCTACAGATTGTAAATATATTTTCATCCTACATGCCCAATATGCATAGTTATTGCCATTAAAAAGTGGTGGTCTGACAGTAGACTGACCTTCTACAAATGAACTAGTGACAGAGGTAATAGAACCAGTGTTGGTAGTAGTAACAGTACCAGTGTTGGTAGCCATTTTGAAATTTTCAAAATTCAGATTATGAAACTTTGAAAACCTTGCTCTAATACTAAATGTGTGAAATGCGGATTACGGATCTTAAGGCTAGTATTAACATTAGAGGGGGGTGAATAGTGTTTTAAAGAATTACTAATTCTTTTTGAGTTTATATTAATTTGAACACAAATGTATGCAATATTCAGACACAAATTTGATCACAGAATCAAACACAGATGCAGATATAACGTAAAAGCAATAAAGGAAAGAACACACCGGATTTTATACTAGTTCAGAGTTACCCTACATCTAGTCCCGCAACAAAAGTACGGATTTCCTTTCAAAATCAATTCTTACAATTACACCCTCGATTTCAAGGCCATGAGGTACACCGCTCCAGATTCACAATCCTCTGGGTAGAGATACTTGATTTTACGGGCAACAAGTTCACCCGATTGATTTTCCAGGCTACAATCACACCTTTTCTCACTCGATTGAATACAAAGAAGTCTATAACTCTGAATAGCACTGGGATCTTGTTGAGATAGTGATAGAGAATCAAACCAGAGATGATCTAGTTAGATTCAATGGTGATTTCGGTAGAGTAATGGTAAAAATGTATATAAAGAAATGTGGAAGAAGAAGAGGAGTGAAATCAGAGAAAATATGATTGTAAATTCGTTTAAAACAGCCCCTATTTATAGTAGAACAACAGCCATGTCCATTCGTGAAAGGATATGACGAATAGACACTTCCTTTGAAATTCAAACTTTTGAAATAAACTGTCACCTTATCGACAAGGGGTCCTTGGGGTTGTCGACAAGCCTAAGTTATTTTTGGTAATTTGTTTTTCTTTGAAAATAACTTCTATCTTGTATTAAAACTATTTTAAACTTTATAAATATACTTAACTATAGTTAAAATACATAAATAAGTATAGAGAATAATATTTTGGTATATATAAAATTTTACTATAATTTTATATTTAAATCTAAGTATAAATATTAAAAGTTAAATATATTATAATTAAAAGATAGTTTAAAACCAAGGATAATTTGATATTGAAAATAAAGATTATTTTGAGGCTAAAAGTATTTTAAAACCAGGATAGATGTTTTTGATTTAAAAAGGAAGATTTTGAAATCATTTTGAAAATAAGATATAATTTTGTAAAACATTTGAATAAAAGTTAGTGGATACAAAACAATGTTCCACTAGATTTTTCGTAGGTTTCATCCTACTTAGGGTTCCATCCCTTTAACGGGCTCGAAGTGGATTCCATTCCACGAATAAAATGGATTTTAAGATGTCAGTGCTTTTCTAGGAGTTTTAACAAAATTCCTAACTGAATTACTTATCTTGAAATCTTGAACTCTTGATAATCTTGATACTCATGAGTCTTGAATCTTGATATCTTCGATCTTGAGTTCATCAGTTCTTGAATCTCTATACTGTACAGTCTTCATTCTTTGGTACCTGTATATATATCCTGCATATACATATATATCTAAACAATAATGTTAGTATTTATATTTTATAATCTTATTCTAAGGTTGTTGTCATCAAAACCAACTTCTCAGGGACTAACAAAAACATATTAAAAATGATTTTCTGGAATTTTTGTAGAATTTTCCTAAGTGTTTTGATGAATATAAAAAATTATTTAAGGTATGAGACTTAAATGTTTTATATATTTACAAAAGGAGAAGGGGTATTTTGTAAATAAATTAAACTATTTATTTCTGAAATATTGGCAACACTTTTAGAAAAGAAAATTAGCAACCAATAATATTTTGATAAACAAGGCAGGTTGGTTGAAAAGAACTTCCTTTTAAAGTAAAAATATGTTTTTACATGCTTTTAGCATGTTTCGCCACTTTTGGCACAAGGGTTCCAACCAAGTACTACCGCCTCCATTGCCATCGAAACCAATGCACTAGTATCAATAAATTGGTACAGAGTGAATTGGACTAGAGCAAAAGGTACTAGGTTGAGACCATAGGTTCCGATGGGGTCGAAGCATGTCTTTGTTTTAAATTGAAAATGCGCCTGCTTTGCTTTCGAAGGATATGCTTTCAACTTGGTTGGCTTTCGGCTGAGTCAAATGTTTTAAAGGAAAGGTTTTGAATAGGGTTGCTCCTTTGTTTTAAGTAAATGCTTTCGAATGGGGTCGAAACCTCTAGCTGCCGCTTTTCTACCTCTTGAAGTCAATGGTTTTGGAAGGTATACTTTGTTTTAAAACACAATCCATTTCTCCAATGCTTTCGGAAGGTTGGTTTCAACACCATCACTTCTTTACTTAGGAATAGCTTTTGAAAGAGTGCTTTCGACTTAAATGTTTTATGACTCTTTTGCTCTGTTGAAGGTAGAACCCAAACGGTTTCGGAAGAGATGATTTTTAATGGTTTCGAAAGGTGTTTCCACATGTTTTAAATGAACCCAAATGCTTTTGAATGGTTTGAAGTTTATAAAGGTGTTTATGCTTTCGAAAGGTTTTAAATGAAGGTTTTGAAGGGGTGGTTCCCCAATGGTTTCGAAAGGTTTAAAACGAGAGGTTTTCCAATATTTTCAAAAGGCAAAGTTTAAATGTATAAAGATAGGATGTCCAAGGTTTTATAGCTTTCGAAGGAAAGCTTTTTCAAGTGTTTTCGAAAGGAAGATTGAATGGTTTCAAAATGAATGTTTTGACCTTTCGTCCTAGCTTATAAAAAAGGGTTTTACTTGGTTTCGAAAGGTATACTTTCAATGGATTCGAAAGGGGTACTTACAAAGGTTTAAATGTTTTCATCAATAAAGATTTGAGTAAAGTATATATATAACAAGGCAAGGTGATTTTGAGTAAAGCATAGAGTATATATCTTCCTTGTTTAAGTTTGATTTAAAGGTTTTAAATCAATATGAGATGAAAAGGTTTTCAAGGAAAATTTTGGGAAGATTACCCTAAGTAAAATGACTCAGATTTAGAATACCAGATGGGACTGGTATAGGGTCGTGTCCTATACATTAGCTATTAGCACCAGCTAATTAAGTCCAAAATTACAATGTGTAGGGTTTTGTCACAGGCAAGACTAATATTATGATTACACACAGAAGGGAATATACATTTGTATACAAATAGGTTATTGGTGAGCCCACAAAACCATTAGGATCAGCTGACCCTTGGAGAAGATAGGTTAGGGAAAGACCGTCCAGAAGAGGAGTATCTAACAGATAAGTTAGGGACAGGCTGTTCAGAAGAGGAATATCTAACAAGTGTTAGATTATTTTATTTATGTTGTCTGGTAGGCCCAAGTCACCCAAAGGTTAGTAGTTAGCCAAACAGAACTATATTGTTCAAACAGATAGTTCATTTATTACCTGATATGTATGTTTACATGATAATGCTTTACAATTTTTAACCAGTTTTGGTTGTAGGAAATGATTTGCAAAAGATATATTTTAAAAAGATATTAGTGAGGGAAAACCCGTTCTGCTAAGCGGCGTGGTCTCACTTAATATCAAATAACCGAGATGTATAGTATTGTTCACATCAAGCTTTATGTCTAACTCGAAGTTTATGTTTTTCCACTTAAACTCTCGGGTGCTCAAAATTTATTTGAGTAGACCGAGGGTTGAGGTTTACAGGTTTTTAGTAGGTTGACGAATAAAGCTTCCGGAGACGAGCAGGTGGCTGACGGATAGCTATTTAGGAGTTGCTATTTTATTTTGTTTGATTCCGCTGTGTTGTATTATGTCAGTTATGACTATATAGTACTCTGATCAATCAAGGGGGCATCTTCATATGTCGCTCTTGGTGTATTTATGTAATAATTATATTTGATCTGAACTTGGGAAACGGTAAACAGATTTTGTGAAATGTAATCAAAAAAGTTGTTTTTGTGAAATCTGTGATTTTGTTTCATATTTATGTGCTTCTGATATTATGGATACCATTAACATTACTGTATTTGGTCATCAGAAGTTAATACTATGGATGACTGCAGCATCTGTAGCGCTTAGCTTCGGGCCTCCAGATAGGGGATGTTACATATGACTACTTTCTCCTACTAACCCATAGGACCCTAACAAAGGATATGTGTACCATTAAAACTTTTTATTATTTTGCAGGTATCCAAAAACAAAAATAAGGAGAAATGGATACTCGATAGTGGATCTTACAAACATATGACGGGAAATGCACACATGCTATCAAACATCACTTACATGGACGGTGGCACGGTCACATTTGGGGATAATTCCAAAGAATATGTTATCGGAATTGGAAACGTCATCAATGTCGGTACATCTACTTCTCCTATTATTTCAAATGTTTTGTTAGTTAAAAATTTAAAACACAATTTACTTAGTGTAAGCCAATTACGCGATTAGGGATTTAGAATCGATTTTGGAAAGGATAAATGCAATATCTTTGATCAATATAAAAATTTAATTTTTGAAGGAACAAGAAATCGAAATATTTATATTCGAAACATGAATATTAATCACAATAATATTTATGTTTAACCACAAATCATGATGATCCGTGGATATGGCATAAAAGATTTTGTCATATAAATTTCAAATATATAATTAAATTAGCTAAAAACAATTTGGTACGAGGATTACGCAAAATAAATTTCAAAGTTAAAAATCTATGCGATGCATGTCAACTTGGAAAATTAAAGAAAAGCTTATTTAAATCTAAAACGGAAATCTCTACTAAACAACCTCTTGAATTACTTCATTTGGACTTATTTAGTCCAACTCAAGTACGTTCGATAAATCATAATAAATATGTCTTGTAATTGTGGATGATTTTTCAAGATATACTTGGACACTATTTTTAAAACATAAAAGTGATACATTCGAAATGTTTAAAATTTTTGCTAAACGAATTAAGACTTTAATGGATTTAAAAATAAAAAGTATAAGAAGTGATCACGGTGGACAATTTGAAAATGAATTATTTACTAATTTTTGTAATAAGAAGGAAATTACTCATAATTTTTCATTACCACGAACACCACAACAAAACGGAGTAGTCAAAAGAAAAAATCGCACCTTGCAAGAATGTGCTCGAACTCTCCTAAACGGCAGTGGCTTACCAAAGAATTTTTAGGCCGAAGCAGTTGCTACTACTTGTTACGTATTAAATAAAGTAACTCTTAGACCTATGACTAAAAATACATGTTATGAAATGTTCTACAAAAAGAAACCAAAAGTATCATATTTTCGAATATTTGGATCAAAATGCTTTATTCTAACTACAAAAGATAATCTTTCTAAAGTCGATTCAAAAGCCGATGAAGGAATTTTTGTTGGTTATTCTAATCAAAGTAAAGCTTACAGAATTTTTAACAAACAAACAAATGTTATAGAAGAAAGTCTTCATGTCTCGTTTGATGAAAACTTCAAAAATATAAATAAAGACGACGAAGAAAATTTTAACTCTAATCAATATAGAATCATTGAAAATAATAATAATCAAAATAATATGATTGAAAATAATAATAATAATCAAACTAACAATGGGTTGACATCACCTCCCCGCATTTTAAATGATCTCCCAATTGATAACATAATTGAAAATCTAGATAATAGAGTTCGACTAGAAGACAAATAAATCAAATGAGTAATGTAGCGTTTATATCTAATTTTGAACCGAAAAATTATAAGGAAGCATCAAATGATGATTTTTGGATTTTAGCTATGCAAGAAGAACTTAATCAATTTGAACGTAATAATGTGTAGAAATTAGTACCAAGGCCAACCAATCAATCAGTAATTGGAACAAAATGGGTTTTTAAAAACAAAGCTGACGAAAACGGAAATATTATACGTAATAAAGCTAGATTAGTGGCATAGGGATATAATCAAGAAGAGGGCATTGATTATGAAGAGACTTTTGCACCTGTCGCACGTCTTTAAGCCATAAGAATGTTACTTGCTTTTGCGTGTCATCATAACTTCAAGCTTTTTCAAATGGATGTTAAAAGTGCTTTCTTAAACGGTTTTATAAAAGAAAATATTTATGTGGAATAACCACCACTATTTGTTCAAGAAAAATATCCGGATCATGTTTTTAAACTTAAAAGGGCATTATATGGTTTAAAACAATCACCTCGAGCTTGGTATGATCAATTAAAATCACATTTAGTTAATTCCGGTTTTCAAATTGGTAAAATAGATACAACATTACTGTAACGGTCCAGAATTTTACCGCCTTGATTTGTGAATATTTAATAAATTTTAGATATTCAAATAATAGGTTTTATGAATTAAAAATAATATGAATCCTTTAAATAATAACAAATGATGGTAAAATAGATTTGTAACGACCTAGGATTTTGCCACTTCGAAATAGGCTATTTAAATATATTTTATATAATCAATAAATGGATTTTTATTAGAAAATAAACCTATTTTAATTATTTAATAAGGATGGTAAAATAGTTTTTAAAATTTGTTTACCAATATAGATAGTTCAAATAAAAATAGAAAATGTGACCGAAGAACGTTTTTCGAATTTTCGACTTTTCAGCACCGAAAAGTTATCGGAAAACGTTATGCACATATATTTATGTCATAGGATAATAATAAGATTTTATTAAGGTTTAAATAAGTGTTAGGTTAAGATAATAGTGATGTGACTAATTATGAAATAAAGTTTAAAAGAAACATTATATATAAAGTAAGTTATCATGTTTAGCCATATCTTAAGTCACCACTCAAGTACACAATATGGCCTTCCTTGATTTAGGGGTATGGGAGGTGTGACGAACGTGTTTACATGGTCGGGAGGACGGACACATGGCACAATTTGAGTGGAGGGCAAGTCCTTTAGGGTCATTTAGGTAATTTTACATTTCTATGCCTACATATACCACCACCACTTCATATTTCTCACTTTATATTCTCATTTTGTAACAACCCGCATATTTATCGATTTTATATTTAAATATTTTATTTAAATATTTTATCGTTAGTCGGATGTTAGTCCAAAAAGCTACTTTTTGCATACGGTCAAATTAGGACTCGAGACCACTTCCATTGAGTTCAAAATGACGTTTGCGATCTTTTTGAGTGTAAACCTCAATATGTGTAACGACCCGTATTTTTACGGATCGAAAAGTTCGTAAAAATCTGGAATTCTTAGCGTTGTTAAGTCGTTTTAGATTTTGGGCAGAATTTTGTTCAAGTCCTAAGTCTTGACCGACTTAAGGGATAGGAGCGAGTTAGTAGTTAGGTCGTATTGGTTTAGGTCGTTGATGAGTTAGGGACGACCTATAGTATTTGACCGACCTAAGGAAGTTAGGTCGGCAACGACCTAAGGAACTGGTGAGTAGCGACCTAAGGGTTAGTATCCTACAGTAGTTAGCGACCTAGTGGTTAGCGTAGTTGGGTCGTAGACGACCTAAGAGTTAGGTCGTGAGTTCTGTATTGAGTTAGGTCGTAGGCGACCTAAGATAGTTAGGTCGCGTGTTTGCTAAGTCATAGGTCGCGTGTTGTTTTAGGTCGTGTGAAGGCTTAAGGTGTTAGGTCGCTGGGTGTTAGGTCGTGAGCGACCTAGGAGTCGAATGTGTGTTAAGTCGCAGAAGCGTTAGGTCGCGAAGAGGTAGTCTGAGTTAGGTCGCTAAGCGCAGATTTGTTAGGTCGTAGGTCGCGGATGCACGTTCGTTAGGTCGTAAGTCGTATGAAGGCGTTGATCTGCTAAGTGCTAGGTCGTAGGTCGTAGAAGCTTTGGTTGTTAAGTCATATGGGTTTTTAGGTCGGCAAAGCGTTAGGTCGTAGTGTTTTGATAGGTCGTAAGTCGTGTTGGTCTATAGGTCGTGGACGACCTAAAAGTGGACGACCTAAGGGGGTTTTCAGCCTATAAATACTCGTCCATTTTTTCACTTTTTGGGATCCGGATTTCGAAGCGACGAAGTGCTGCCATTTTGAGAGCTTGACTTCTACACTTCTTCACTTCTTTTCTCCACTCTAATCTAGTGATTCCTTCCATCCAATTCGAAGATCAAATCGAAGATCCAAGAGCTTAGATTGAAGATCTTCATCCTTCGAAGAGAGATTTCATTGTTTGAAGCGGATTAGTGATAGATCAAATTAGATCCTTCGCTGTCCAGATCTGAAGTGGGTTTCTTTTGAGGTGTTTAGGTGATTTGGTGAGTGGTGATTATCTCTCACACGGATCCAAAGGTGTATATCGGATTGTTGACTTGATTTTGGTGTAAAGTAGTGATTTTCATGCATCTTTGTAAACTTAAGTATAGATCCATATAGATCCATTGTTTATGATGATTTGACAACCATTTTACTAAGTGTTAACCTATGCAAGTTCATTCATCAAGATTATAGAGACATTGCTCATGATTTCATGCTTGTTAGACTTTCGACTCTTTATTTACGAAATTGCCATTATTGTAATATTGTCTATCTAGATCATATTTGAATGCTTGATTGCTTGGATTAATGTTTGAATTGATTGATTGCTATGAATTAGATGATTGATGATTTGATTTAGACCGAAGATGATTCAAAAGCTAAGGGAAAGGCTCTTGAATTGGAAAAGCTGCTCGTGGCATATGTAGCGGATGATGAAGCTCATATGGATAGATTTGATGATGATGTTGAGATGGAGCTTTGCTATGATGATGATGAGGCGAAGCATGATATGAGATAGTCTTGGTCTAATCCAGACGGGATCATTCCAAGCATGTTGATAACTCGGTGATATGGTTCGAGTTGAGGATAATGGTTGGCTCGAGAGGCGCTTGAGCTAGTATGAAAATAGTCGTCGAGGAGGATGACTAGAAGGCTGAGATCTCATCGTTGTTGAAGCTTCTAGCATGCTCAAAGCAAGAGTACGTTGGGCAGATTCGATAGTCCCTGAAGGCTAATGATTGATAGTCAAGTACTCTGGGTAGATTCGATAGTCCTAGGCACGGGTCACGATGACGTGCAGAGTTATGTCTAGAACCGGGGTTTCCATTAGCCCTTGACGGACGGCTGAAAGAATGTGCCGGTCATTCAATTAACGATGATATCAAGGCAATGATAACAGTGATAGCCAGAGTCATGGATGTTTGGTTGTATCGTCATTCGGTCTCAAGAGCGGTATTTTCTGGGTGCTCATCTGATCTTGGTTTAGGTCTTGGGGGTTAGTACTTGGAAAACATCGCCCTTGACTCGAGTGATAATTGCTTTACCTTAAATTGTGTGCTTTGCTATGTTTGCTTCTACTTAGTGTGTGTCTGGGGGCTATCACTGTAGAAAGAGGTGGAGTGGGAGGGTTGTATTCCTATTCCTTTTCCTTTATGCTCTTTTGGTATGTTGCTAGTTGATTTACCGCTCACTAAGACTGTTGTCTGACTCAAGGCTTTATGTTTTAATTCTTATTGCCTTGGGCTCTTCGTCCATTTTTGGGACGGGCAGACTAGGTAGCAGGTGACAGGTGCTGTTCTCTTCTCACGATGCTGATATCGAAGACGAGCTGGAGGGTTGCATATTATCTTCTTATTATATGTACTGGATGTTCCGCTGTTTTGTATTCTCTGAGTGTTATGTAGTGAGGTTTGATGTATTGGCTATTTGGATGCTTGTATTCAACTATTATGAAGTTTTTATATGATGGCATTTTATTCTGAAAAGCTTCACTATATATATGTTCTATTGTATTTTGTCCATGCGTTGTGAGTAATACGATAGATTCTGCTGTTTTAATTTACCCTGACAATCGTCCATGGTCGCCTGGCACACTTTACAGTGCACTTTCTCTAGGTTCAGTGCAGGGGTCATGGGCGGTCGTCACATTTGGTATCAGAGCTTTGGTTAATCGATTTTATCCAACGCTCGCTGACGTAACTACGTATGAGAGACGTAATTGTATTTTGATGGATGATTACTATATATAATATAGTAGCTTAGTAGAGTTTGAGTCCTTTATGCAGTTGTTTCTCTAGATGTGCTAATCATTCCTTTTTTATAGATATTAAGGATGAGTCGAAGAGGGAGACCAGCTGCTAGGGAAGGCCGTGCTGCTGAGGGAACTGCAGATTATGCAGCTATGTTCGAAGCTATGATGACTTCGATCATGAGAAGGATACCAGTTCCGGGAACAGTAGTTGATGTTGGAGTTCAAGTTCAAACTCCAAAGCCGGTGGATTTTGCTAAGTTGTGTAAGGACTATACTGCTCTTGGAGGGAAAGTTTTCTTGGGAACAGAATCAACCATTGAAGTCCAGAGGTGGATAGATGCTTGTAGAAGGATTTTTGGTGATTTGGGAATTGAGGATGCAACTAAGAGGAAGTTAGCATCAAGACAGCTTCAAGGGAGAGCTTCTGATTGGTGGAACTCTATTACCATCAATACTCCGGAGGAAGAGATTACTTGGGAGCAATTCCAAGTTAGATTTGAAGCTAAGTTCATTTCTACGGCTCAGAAGTCTGTTCTATTCAAGAAGTTCGTGGAGCTCAAGCAGGGAGGAAGACCAGTTCTTGAGTATGTTTCTGAGTTTGAAGCTTTGTCCAAGTATGCCCGATCGTATATTGAATCTGCATATCAGAAGAATGAGAAGTTTGTGACAGGCTTGGACAGTTATCTTGGGAGGCAGTTGGTGGATCATCTGGATGATTCATTTGAGAAGCTTGTGGAGAAAGCTCTCTGGCATGAGAGTCTGTTTCCTAAGGAAGGATCTGTTGTTGCTATGACCAGGGGAGAGTCTAAACCACAGCAGGGTGGAAACAAGAAGAGGAAGCAGCAGAAGCAAAAGGGTAAGGATGGCCAGAAGAAGCCGAAAGGCGAGGTGACTTGCTACAATTGTCAGCAAAAAGGCCATTTCTCTAGGGATTGCAAGAATCAGAAAGTACCGATGAAGTGTCACAACTGTGACAAGCCGGGGCATATCAGGAAGAATTGTCCAGAACCGAGAAGGGACAAGCAGATTGTGCAAGCTTATGCTTTGGGAGCTGTTCCATCATCTTCGAAAGCTCCTACCGCTGAAGAGAAAGAAAAGAGTGTGGTGGTTCAAGGTACTCTTTCCATATGTGGTGTTCCAGTTAGAGTTCTGTTTGATACTGGGGCGTCGCATTCTTTTGTTTGTAGTGAACTTGTGAGCCAGTTGGGTTTAGAACCGGATATTGTTGATAGGCCATTGGTTGTGACTAATCCTGTTGGGGGTTCGTCTTGTTTGTGTATGTTATGCCATGGTCTGATTGTATCGAGTCATGATTGCTCTTTTGTTTATGATTGCTTTGTTCTGAACTTTGCGGGGTTCGGAATTATTTTTGGTATGGACTGGCTTAGGAAGTATGCAGCAAAGGTTGATTGTGAAAGGTTGGAGGTGACAGTCGAGAATGTGGAGGGGCGAAAGATTGTGATACGATGTAAGCATGAAGAAGGCGTCTTCATGAGCTTCATGTATTCGCTGATTGTTCCACGGGATGGACTGTCATCGTTGCCAATCGCGAATGGATTCGAGGATGTCTTTGACGAGGTCAAAGGATTACCGCCGCATAGAGAGATCGAGTTTCGTATAGATCTAGTTGAAGGAGCCAGACCTGTTGTGATGCCTCTTAGGCGGATGGCGCCTAGGGAACAACAAGAGTTGAAGGTGCAGGTTGATGACCTTTTACAGAAAGGATTCATTCGGCGTAGTGTGTCCGAATGGGGTGCACCAGTTGTGTTCGCAACCAAGGCAGATGGGTCATTGAGATTGTGTGTGGATTATCGTGAGCTGAATAAAGTGACTAAGAAGAACAAGTATCCATTGCCGAGAATAGATGACTTGTTTGATCAGCTTCACGAAGCTAAGGTGTTTTCTCAGATGGATTTGGCAACGGGATTTCACCAGTTGAGAGTGGCTAAGGATAGTGTGCCGAAGACTGCTTTTCGAACACCATCTGGTTTCTTTGGGTGGCTGGTAATGCCGTTTGGGTTGACTAACGCGCCAGCATATTTTGTGGATCTTATGAATAGAGTGTTCAGAGATCAGTTGAACAAGTTTGTACTTGTGTTCGTGGATGATATTCTGATTTATTCCAGAACTGAAGAAGAGCATAAGACACACTTGCGTATTGTTTTGGAAATCTTGCGGAAACATCAGCTGAAGGCTAAGTTTTCGAAGTGTCACTTCTGGAAGAGTGAAGTGAGGTTCTTAGGCCATGTTATCTCTGGGAATGGAATAGCGGTTGATCCCGCTAAGGTGGCAGCAATCCAGGATTGGGTTAGACCTAAGAATGCATCTGATGTGAGAAGTTTTCATGGATTGGCAGGATATTATCGTCGGTTTATTAAAGACTTCTCCAAGGTGGCTGCACCGTTAACAAGATTGACGAAAAAGAACCAAGTGTTCAAGTGGGAAGATAAGTGTGAGCAAGCTTTCAGAATCCTGAAAGAAAGATTGATGAGTGCTCCTGTTTTGACTATTCCTAGTGGGAATGATGAGATGGTGGTTTACACCGACGCATGTGGTACTGGACTTGGAGCAGTGCTGATGCAGAGGGATAAAGTTGTTGCGTATGCCAGTCGACAACTGAAGCCGCATGAGAGGAATTACCCGACTCATGATTTGGAGTTAGCGGCGATTGTTTTTGCTCTAAAGACGTGGAGACATTATCTACTGGGAGTTCGATTCGAGTTGTTTACAGATCATAAGTCGTTGAAGTATCTTTTCTCCCAAAAGGATTTGAATCTTCGGCAGCAGCGATGGCTAGAGTTTTTGGCATCATATGATTTTGGTATAGCTTATACTCCGGGAAAAGGTAACGCAGTGGCAGATGCGTTAAGTCGAAGACATGCAGGATTGGGAGCCATGTTTTCAGAATGGAAGAATCTTGAGTATTTAGCTGAATTTGACTTCAGGCCTAGATGTGGATTGGAACCTGAGATGTTGGCAAACTTATCGATAAGACCGACTCTTGTGGAAAGGATTGGCGAGAGCCAAAAGCGTGACGATAAGATTGTCAAGATTATCCGTGATGTGGAATCTGGAATGGACCCAGAAAAGGATAAAGGATTCGAGGTCGATCGAGAGGGTTGGCTTCGGAAGCAAGGACGACTAGTTGTTCCCGATATAGATGAATTGAGGAGTGAAGTTATGAAGGAAAGTCATCACTCGAAGCTGACAATTCATCCAGGTGGAAATAAGATGTATCGGGATATGAAGAGAACCTACTACTGGGAAGGTATGAAGAAGGATGTTGGAAATTTTATTTCCAAGTGCATGAACTACCAGTTGGTAAAAGCCGAACAGAAGAAGCCAAGTGGATTGCTTCAGCCATTAGAAGTTCCTACATGGAAGTGGGAGCAAGTGTCGATGGATTTTATTGATGGGTTACCTAGAACAAGAGCGGGAAATGAAGGGATTTGGGTCATCGTGGATCGTCTAACTAAGAGTGCAAGATTCATTCCTGTTCGATCGACTAGGACTGCATCAAAGTTGGCCGAGTTGTATGTGAAGTGGATAGTTCGATTCCATGGTATTCCGAAGAGTATAGTGAGCGATCGAGACCCATTGTTCACTAGTGGATTTTGGAAGAGCTTCCAGGAAGTTTTGGGAACCGAGTTGTGTTTGAGTACAGCTTATCACCCTCAAACAAATGGTCAGACGGAGAGAGTCAACCGAGTTTTGGAAGATCTCCTCAGAGCTTGTGTTTTTGATTTCGGAGGATCATGGGAAGATCACCTTCATTTGGTGGAGTTTTCATACAACAACAGTTACCAGTCAAGCATTGGTATGGCACCGTATGAGGCATTGTATGGAAGACCGTGTAACTCTCCTACATGTTGGTTAGAGACAGGAGAAAAGCTGATACTTGGGCCAGAGATGATTCGACAGACTTCGGACTGTATAGAGATCATTCGACAACGAATGAAGGCAGCCCAAGATCGTCAGAAAAGTTATGCCGATAAGCGTCGTAAGGATTTGGAATTCGACGTTGGTAATATGGTTTTTGTAAAGATTTCTCCTCTGAAGAATGTTATTCGATTTGGAAAGAAAGGGAAGTTGACTCCGAGATTTGTTGGACCATTCCCGATCATCGAGCGAATTGGAAAGCTCGCCTACAGATTGGAGTTACCAGAGAAGATGTCGAGTGTGCACAATGTTTTTCATATATCCTATCTACGGAAGTATGTGCACGACTCGAATGTAGTGGTTTCTGCTGATAGCTGTGAAGATTTTGAAGTTGATCCAGTCGATAAGAGACCTCGTAAGCCGCTTCGTGTTGTGGAAACCGACACGAAACAGCTTAGGAGGAAGGTAGTTAAGTTGCTCAAGATACAATGGAGTGATGATGATAAAAATTTTCAATTTGATTTGGATAGAAAGGAACGATCCATTTTTTTTTTCAAGATTTTCCTAAAATATTGACTTGTTATCTTTCATAAAATAAAGAAGCATGGCTCGGCTAGGTGGGATAGCCGAGCCAGAACAGAAAAAAACAATAGATATAAAGAAAAAAATCTTAACTAAGTGGGGTCATAAAAAGAACAGGTTCCAAATCGCGATCGATTCCTTTTTCAAATCCTGCTGAAGTTGTTTCTAGATCGCTTTCTTCCCTTTCTGAGGTTTCTTTCAGTTTCTTAGTACCAATAGGCGATGGCATTCTGCCTAAATAGTAGACACAGGTGATTGGTTGAAGGGTCTGAAAGAAAATGTAGTTCTGGGGGGAATTATCCCTATCGGTACCGGATTTAAAAAATTAGTGCACCGTTCAAGGCAAGACAAAAACATTCATTTTGAAATAAAAAAGAAAAATGTATTCAAGTTGGAAATGAGAGATATTTTGTTACACCATCGAGAATTTTTTTGTTCAAGCTTCAAAGAAAGCATCTCTTTTATAATTCCAAAAATACAGATCTCCAGTCGAGGAGTAAAAGAATTTAGTCCAAAATACAAAATGAAAGTGGATCGGTTTTTTTTTATTCCTGAAGAGATCTTCTTATCTTGATATCCATCAAGATAATTGGGAATTGGGAAAACTTAAAGAAGAGAAAACTTATTTTTGGTTTGAAAAACCTATTGTAACTTTTCTTTTCGATTATAAACGTTGGGGCGGTTCCATCGTTTATAATCGAAAAGAAAAGTTACAATAGGTTTTTCAAACCAAAAATAAGTTTTCTCTTCTTTAAGTTTTCCCAATTCCCAATAAATTTTTATTTCTTAATTCTATCTTTCTCTAAAAACCTTCGAAGAAGACAATAAACTCATTCTTACGTTTCCATATTAAAGTGAAGTGAGGTGGAAGAGAGGATGAAGGCAGCTCATCCTGAACTCTTCAAGGTATGGCCCTAAGGTGTCGTGTCATCTCACGATATTGTAACTTGTTCCGGTTTTAGAGTTCTGCATGCTAGGCTAGAATTGGACGCATGGTTTGTTGATTGCTATGGATGGTAGGCGTGCAGAATAGTCTTTGATTGCTCTTGTTTATTTGGAATTTTGGGGACGAAATTCCTAAGGGGGAGAGAATGTAACGACCCGTATTTTTACGGATCGAAAAGTTCGTAAAAATCTAGAATTCTTAGCGTTGTTAAGTCGTTTCAGATTTTGGGCAGAATTTTGTTCAAGTCCTAAGTCGTGACCGACTTAAGGGATAGGAGCGACTTAGTAGTTAGGTCGTATTGGTTTAGGTCGTTGATGAGTTAGGGACGACCTATAGTATTTGACCGACCTAAGGAAGTTAGGTCGGCAACGACCTAAGGAACTGGTGAGTAGCGACCTAAGGGTTAGTATCCTACAGTAGTTAGCGACCTAGTGGTTAGCGTAGTTGGGTCGTAGACGACCTAAGAGTTAGGTCGTGAGTTCTGTATTGAGTTAGGTCGTAGGCGACCTAAGATAGTTAGGTCGCGTGTTTGCTAAGTCATAGGTCGCGTGTTGTTTTAGGTCGCGTGAAGGCATAAGGTGTTAGGTCGCTAGGTGTTAGGTCGTGAGCGACCTAGGAGTCGAATGTGTGTTAAGTCGCAGAAGCGTTAGGTCGCGAAGAGGTAGTCTGAGTTAGGTCACTAAGCGCAGATTTGTTAGGTCGTAGGTCGCGGATGCACGTTCGTTAGGTCGTAAGTCGTATGAAGGCGCTGATCTGCTAAGTGCTAGGTCGTAGGTCGTAGAAGCTTTGGTTGTTAAGTCGTATGGGTTTTTAGGTCGGCAAAGCGTTAGGTCGTAGTGTTTTGATAGGTCGTAAGTCGTGTTGGTCTATAGGTCGTGGACGACCTAAAAGTGGACGACCTAAGGGGGTTTTCAGCCTATAAATACTCGTCCATTTTCTCACTTTTTGGGATCCGGATTTCGAAGCGACGAAGTGCTGCCATTTTGAGAGCTCGACTTCTACACTTCTTCACTTCTTTTCTCCACTCTAATCTAGTGATTCCTTCCATCCAATTCGAAGATCAAATCGAAGATCCAAGAGCTTAGATTGAAGATCTTCATCCTTCGAAGAGGGATTTCATTGTTTGAAGCGGATTAGTGATAGATCAAGTTAGATCCTTCGCTGTCCAGATCTGAAGTGGGTTTCTTTTGAGGTGTTTAGGTGATTTGGTGAGTGGTGATTATCTCTCACACGGATCCAAAGGTGTATATCGGATTGTTGACTTGATTTTGGTGTAAAGTAGTGATTTTCATGCGTCTTTGTAAACTTAAGTATAGATCTATATAGATCCATTGTTTATGATGATTTGACAACCATTTTACTAAGTGTTAACCTATGCAAGTTCATTCATCAAGATTATAGAGACATTGCTCATGATTTCATGCTTGTTAGACTTTCGACTCTTTATTTACGAAATTGCCATTATTGTAATATTGTCTATCTAGATCATATTTGAATGCTTGATTGCTTGGATTAATGTTTGACTTGATTGATTGCTATGAATTAGATGATTGATGATTTGATTTAGACCGAAGATGATTCAAAAGCTAAGGGAAAGGCTCTTGAATTGGAAAAGCTGCTCGTGGCATATGTAGCGGATGATGAAGCTCATATGGATAGATTTGATGATGATGTTGAGATGGAGCTTTGCTATGATGATGATGAGGCGAAGCATGATATGAGATAGTCTTGGTCTAATCCAGACGGGATCATTCCAAGCATGTTGATAACTCGGTGATATGGTTCGAGTTGAGGATAATGGTTGGCTCGAGAGGCGCTTGAGCTAGTATGAAAATAGTCGTCGAGGAGGATGACTAGAAGGCTGAGATCTCATCGTTGTTGAAGCTTCTAGCATGCTCAAAGCAAGAGTACGTTGGGAAGATTCGATAGTCCCTGAAGGCTAATGATTGATAGTCAAGTACTCTGGGCAGATTCGATAGTCCTAGGCACGGTTCACGATGACGTGTAGAGTTATGTCTAGAACCGGGGTTTCCATTAGCCCTTGACGAACGGCTGAAAGAATGTGCCGGTCATTCAATTAACGATGATATCAAGGCAATGATAACAGTGATAGTCAGAGTCATGGATGTTTGGTTGTATCGTCATTCGGTCTCAAGAGCGGTATTTTCTGAGTGCTCATCTGATCTTGGTTTAGGCCTTGGGGGTTTGTACTTGGAAAACATCGCCCTTGACTCGAGTGATAATTGCTTTACCTTAAATTGTGTGCTTTGCTATGTTTGCTTCTACTTAGTGTGTGTCTGGGGGCTATCACTGTAGAAAGAGGTGGAGTGGGAGGGTTGTATTCCTATTCCTTTTTCCTTTATGCTCTTTTGGTATGTTGTTAGTTAATTTACTGCTCACTAAGACTGTTGTCTGACTCAAGACTTTATGTTTAACTGTTATTGCCTTGGGCTGTTCGTCCATTTTGGGACGGGCAGACTAGGTAGCAGGTGACAGGTGATGTTCTTGCTTTCCACGATGCTGATGTCGAAGACGAGCTGGAGGCTTGCATATTACCTTCTTACTATATGTACTGGATGTTCCGCTGCTTTGTATAATTCTCTGAGTGATATGTAGTGAGGCTTGATGTATTGACTATTCAGATGTTTGTATTCAACTATTATGAAGTTCTATATGATGACATTTTATTCTGTAAAGCATCACTATATATATACTCTATTGTATTTTGTCCATGCGCTGTGAGTAATACGATAGATTCTGCTGTTTTAATTTACCCTGACAATCGTCCATGGTCGCCTGGCACACTTTACAGCGCACTTTCTCTAGGTTCAGTGCAGGGGTCATGGGCGGTCGTCACAATTTGTTTGGAGTTAGTGGAATTTTCGCTACTTTTTCCCGCTTGTGGCTTTGGTTTGGACTGCACCCTTGACTAACTCAGTCCAACCCCCTTCTCATCATAACTTCATCTCTTCACTAAAACATTCAAGCTTCTTCAACAATGGTGGAGGGAATGGGAAATTAAAACTCCAAAGCTTTTATCTTCATTGCTAATCCAACATCTACTCCGAATTCAAGTGAAGACATTGATTCAAGCTTGTTCTTGCTCTTGTTTTGCTTCAAGCTTCATCTTCATTAGTTTTTGGTGCAATGGTGAGATTTTTAATTTCACATCTTGCCTATAACTGTCATTGGGTTGTTGGAAATGATTCCCCATCACTTTAGCATGCATATTCGCATTTGGTTTGGATTGGATTGGCGAAAAACTCCAAATTTTAGTGTTTTGGTGAATTTCCTGGAGTTAGGTCATTCTGCCTCGGAACTGACCCGTTCGCACTTAGGTCGTTGGCAGTTAGGTCGTAGGTCGTTTGGCCTTAAGTCGTTTGCAGTTAGGTCGTTCGACCTTATATGCTCACATAAGCTCGTTCGGAGTTAGGTCGTTTGTCTTTAGGTCGCGAGCTTTAGGTCGCGTGTCTTTAGGTCGCGAGCTTTAGGTCGTGTGTCTTTAGGTCGCGAGTTTTAGGTCGCGTGGCTTTAGGTCGCTCGCCTTTAGGTCGTTTGACCTGTTTCGCCTTTAGGTCGTTTGACCTGTTTTGCTTTAGGTCGTAGGTCGCTCGGCATTGCCTTAGGTCGTAGGTCGCTCGGCATTGCTTTAGGTCGTAGGTCGCGAGTCCTTAGGTCGCGAGTTTTAGGTCGCGAGTCCTTAGGTCGCGAGTTTTAGGTCGCGAGTCCTTAGGTCGCGAGTTTTAGGTCGCGAGTCTCTTTTCCTTAGGTCGTTAGACCTTATTTTCCTTAGGTCGCTAGGCCTTGCTTCACTTAGGTCGTTGGACCTTATATCCATTAGGTCGCTGGACCTCATATCCCTTAGGTCGCTCGACCTGTCTTCCACTTAGGTCGTAGGTCGCATGACCCATTAGGTCGCATGGCCCCTTAGGCCGTTTGGCTTCTCGAGGCCGCTTGTCTTCACTAGGTCGAACCCCATAGCGGGGGTGTTTCCCCCGCACCCCCACCTAGGGGGTTGCCACCCCCCTGGACCCCCTTCCGTAGGGGATCTTATCTGAAAAACATTCAATAGAACTTCCACTTAGATGTATTTTGAGCTGATTTCCTTGCATTTTATTCACGTCTTCGTATGTGAATTTCTGTGATTGATTGTTCTACAATCATTTTTGTGTTTTATCACTTTAAAAATATGAAGGTTTCAATACTAGTAGTAAATATCAAAACCCTTTTACCAAAACATTTTCAACTCTATTTTTAATACCAAACTCATTTATAAAACCGTTTTCCAATCTATTAGTATATACAAGCCTTTACTTCACTCGGATGAGAAATAGAATTAAACGACTTAGTAAAACGAGTGGTATGAAACGCTTGCGTTCACTTCGTCGGTTAGCTCTTGGACTTGTTCGTTTGAACCCTTTTGTGACAATTTCCTAGTGAAGATCTACAGTTTGTTCGTAAATATTTAAGTTAAGCTAGTGGTTATGGGACATGAAGCTAAACTCATATATTTACTGGCTTAGTGTAATTGACACTTCCTAATGATCATGACAATCATTTTTGTGATTTAGACTAGCGATTGAGCGATGTCTCTTTGTCTGCGAGGGAGACTAGACCCCGCTTTTGTGATGTTTCGCCATCACACATATGGGGTAGCACCCCATGGTCTTCGAGCCATTTCTGTGTGGAATCCCCATGGTCTTCGGGCCATTTCTGTGTGGAAATTTAATGGATAGCTTCCATGAGATAGCTTCTCGTTTATGTGTTTCACGCGTTGGTGAGTTTGCATACTCCCGTTCATGTGTTAGGCCTTTTCCCCCCTTTTTATGTGATTTCTGGATTTCTGGTGTTGATTTCTGGAATTTGTGCTTCACCACTTTTCATGATTTTCAATGATATGATATCAGTTTTTGTGCATTGGTGAACTAATGTGTTATTGACTTGTTATGAATACAAGTTTAGGGTATGAAACCCTATTCTATCTTTGAGAAGATTCTTATGATATTGATTGATCTTTTATTGATTATCATTTACATACTTATAGTAGTATGCCGTTATGATTGTTACATGTTTATGCCATATTATTTATCCTATACCTTATTATATGATATTTATAGCTAGACTGATCCGTTTATTATTTTCTTATAAATAATACTCGGGTCAGACCGAGATGTTACAGGTGCTTCTGCTTGACTTCTCTTCAGGATTATTCTGACTTTTGGCTAACTACATAGATTAGTAGTTTTTGGATGTACACATTTTACATATAGACTTTATGTTGTGTACTTATTCTTTTGTATAGCACGTGTTGCTATTCTTTTGTATTATCGTGGATCTTTTTGACCACTACTCTGATGTACACTTTCATGTGTTATATACATATTCATATCTTCTTCCGCCTTTGTGATATGGATGTCTGTGACTGATTTATGTTACGTTTATTTCTATGTTTGTTTCCGAAGATTATTTATAGCCACTATGTGATAGCTTTGGGTTTGTTTCGGTATGTCGGACTTCCTCCTTAAACGAAGTTCATTCTATTCTATCTGACATATCGGAGCTCGCTCAAAGAAGTTACATGGATGGTCGCTCCTCAATAGCCTTATTCTCCGTGCTAGTTGACAGCCTTACACCGTAGTGTTCTTGGCTAGCGTGGGTATAGAGGTGGGGCGTCACACATTTCTTCATTCCATTTCTAAACTTCCTAACACTCTTTATGTATACTCTTACTTCCATGGCTATTAAAACTATTTTCCTAAGTTAAAAAGCTTGCTTGCATGCTTCAAAACCATATCTAAACCCCTTACTTCACTCCAAACATCACTCCTCTTCAAAACAAACCCCAACATCCCTTGTTTGCACTTAGGCCGAGCCTTGTTCTAGCCAAGGCCAAGCCCAAACACATGCATGGTCGAGCCCATTTAGCCTTTCAAGGGTCCACATCTTCACTTTGTTGAGCTAGGAGCAAGTGAGCTAGGTCGAGAGCAAGTTTAGTTTGATTTAGTGAAAGTTTGGTGAGTAAAGTTAACTCTTTTTAAACAATTATTTAACTTTATTAAAGTTAGCAAATTTATGATGTATTTTGGTGTACGAATGTTATATATGATGTGTGCTTGATTATGTGATGATTGGTGATAATTGTGTACGCCGAAGTTTGAGTAGGCAAGAAAGTCTTTATCTTGTATTTTGGGAAAAAGCTAGTTAGCGATTGTGAAAAAATATTATTGCTAATGTTAGCATTATGATGTATGTTGTGGTAAGGCATTTGAAATGATTTGTGCGTTGCATGTGGGTTCATGACATGAAGTTAGCGATTCGCTAATCAAAAGCGACTTAGAAATCCCTCTTTTTGTCGAAAAGTTGTTTTTGTTTCAAAGCGAGATGTTTTTAAGTTTAAATCTTTAATTTTGGTTTCAAAAGTTTATTTTCATGTTTTAAAGAAGACAAGAGTTCAAAGTTGAAGTTTTTAAAACTTAGAAAAATCAAAATTTCAAGTTTTGAAATTACGTGTCCGTATAGCGATAGTCGCTATACGCACAGTTCGAAAAACCTAACTATTTTTCCAATCTAAACTTATTTTAACCTAGAAATCTTTTGGAAAATGTTTTCTAACTTTAATTTAGTAATTAGGGAACAATTATTTAATTAATTATTTAATGACTATTTTTACCTAATTAATTAATTAATGTAATTAGTACTTAATCATTTGTTAATAATGGTTTTTAAACTTAAATGTTAATCAATTAAGTTAATCATGATTCGTTACTTAATTAAGGTTAATTATTATTTAATTATTAATTAAGGATTAATTAATTATTATTTAATTATTTATTTAAGATAATTATTAATTAATTATTAGTTTAGAAAGGGGTTTAATTTAATCAGTCTTTGATTAAAGATAATTATGTTTTAATAAGGTTTAATTACTTTTGATTAGAATTTAATTACATTTAACAAGGATTTGATTCTCATTTACAAGGGTTTTAATTTATTTTAAAAACGCTTTGAGTTTAATTAATCTGTTTTGTTTTAAAATGTTTTCTCTTTAAATTGTTTTAAATCAAAGGATTTCTATGTCGCTTACCATTAAGTAACCCCATATGATTAGGAAAACCAAATGACATCTATTAGTAGAACAAAACACCATTCTTCTATTATAATTAACTTGGACATTTACTTAAGTTGATTGATTGTTATGTGTTGATCCCTTATATAGCTGTTGTTATGTGATGCCATATTAAACTGGATAAGTAAAACCAAATTAATAGCACCATTTTGGTCGCTAAGCCTCCGTTTGATTTTGTAAAGATAAATATTTCATTTTCTTTCTGAAATGGTTGCAAAGTTATTGCATTTTGAAGAAGATATTTAAAAGAAATGATTTGTCAAATGGTTTACTAAAGATGTTTCTAACTAATGGGAATAGTTTTCCATGTTATAAAAGGAAGTTTTTATTAAGAGTTTTATAAATGAATTTGGAAATTTATAAGGTAATTTGGGTAAATGGGTTTGAGTTTTTAAATAAAGAAGATTTCATAAATAAGGGAGATTTATAAAATGGATTTGCTTACTAAAGGAAGCTAATTTGATTTAAGGTTATTTAGGAAGTTATCTTGAACATGGAGGTTCATAAATAAGTTTATAAATGATTTTAGGTATTTATAAAAGAAGTTTTAAAAAATGACTTGGATATTCATAACGGGAGTTTATAAACAGATTTAGATATTTATAAGAAATTTATATAAAAAGTTTGGATATTTATGATAGCAATTATTATACATGATTTGAATATTTATAAAAGGGTTTATAAATGAATTTGGGAGTTTGAAAAGTATTTTGAAATGGATTTGGATTTCAAGTAAAAGAGATTTCATGAATGAAATAGATTTGATTAAAAAAGATTTATCGAAAGAAGTATAAAAAGAATTGAGATCTGGGTTTCTCTACACCGACCTTTTAAAAATGGTGGTATGGAACATATGTTCCACACTTAACACCGAGGGATAGTGTTTAGGGTTGTCCTTACCTTCAATTTAAAGAACATTTGTTTTATCCTTTTTAACATAATTTGGAAGTAAGAAGTTATTCAAAAATGTTTTGTGTATATACTTATGTCTTAGAGATAGGTAGATGAATGTTTTAGACAAGCGTTTCTGAAAAGAGATTTATTAAATAAAGATTTGTTTTGAGGCTTAGTAGTTGCTATAGATGAATAAATCTCAAATGGAATTGGTTGTTGTTTGTTATTTGATAGTTAACATTCGACTATCAAATCTGGACCTGTTTTGACTCAGGAGATATGTCTGGTATACTCGAGTTCTTCGGTGAGGACTCGATTGCTTAGTGTATACTTCCAAAAGAACCAGAATTGAGTTAGCCGGAAGTTATCACTTAGTTTTGGAGACACCGTTCCTTGGATTTATCCGAACCACTCCAAACTAATAACGAACGATGTTAAATCATATAGAAGTACGCTATGGAGTTATACTATTCTTCCTGAAGGTGATTTTAAAAGGAAGATAGTAATGTAGAATGTTTGTTCGATCCCAGAACAACTTACATAGATGAATGTTGGCATTGTATCTTTGCTTGGAGGGTAGTGTTAGCATTCTTAGATGGTCTGCTAAGAGGAAGAAGGTAAAGAAGTGGCCTCATGAGCCTCACAAATTGAGAAATGGCAAAAACAAGGTATGCTACGGAGCTATGTGGTCAGCTACCATTAAGAGCCTCCAACCCATTCTAGATTATCCATATTTGAATTGTTTTACGCATAAACACCATGGTAGTATGAGGCCTCGTCGTCAAAAAGGGATGGGGTAATCCGCCTCGTCATGTTAAAGGGGCAGCCGACTCTATGTAGCAGTGGTACAAGAAGTTCTTGTCAGACTCTGGTGCATTTTCTAGGGGTGTACCATCGGAAGGTAGTCCCCTACCTTGCCATAGTATGGAACCCAATCTCCCATATGTGCCTTTACGGTTTTGATTATAGAGCCTAGTATGCTGGAATTTAATATTGTAACAATTTCAGCTATTTTGATATTTTTTTTGAAACCATAGACATTATTATAGTATCACTGGATTTATATATACAATGTTTTGGTTATTATAAGATAAAAACCCGTCCGTGTTTATGTGCGGCGTGGTCTTACGAGATTCCTTTGATTTAAAGGTTTTTATAAAGTTAAAGACTTATGCTTTACTCACACCAGACCCATGTCTAACCCGCAGTTTATTTTCTTTTCTTAAACTCTTGGGTGCTCAAATTTGAATGGGCATCCAAGTAGATCAGGTTTTTCCACAGATTCATTTGGAGGAGCTTGGAGCAAGTGGCTTCATCGATAGCCAGATATTACTTTGTTTTCCGATGTATTATAGGTATATGGTATCCGTTAGGTAGGGACATGCTGTTATAACCGTCCTAGGGTAGAATTTGTATTAGTATGACTCTGATGTAACATTATTGAAATGACTTTGCAATATATTATGTTGAGTAATATAAATTGTTCCGTTGTGTTGTAAGATTCCGTGTTGTTTAGTTTCTTCTCTTCTATCTTTTCTTTCTTTCACCCCTAATGATCCATCTTTCGGATGACTAAATGATCGGCTCACTAATACCGAGGATGTATTAAGTGTCATCTTTGGTAGTAAGAAAGGCGGATCGTTACATTTGGTATCTGAGCCAGGTTGAGCGAACACCTAGGCTTTGGTGGGGCAAACTCATTATATCTAGGTTCAGTAGTGCCCTAGAATGAGATTGAGTGTAATATATATATATACACACACTTAAGTGCGTACTTGTTAGTGAATACATTTTTTTATATTGTGTTGTTTGACCCGTTAAGTGGCTTAGGAATTCTGGCCGATACGCCTGATCAACGTTATCGATAGGGATTTCATAAACACTTGAACAAGTTAAATTGACATAATATTGTTTCGAGCTAGCTGCACAAAGGAGACGCTGGCGAAATTTTTCGAAAATTTAGAAAGTTAGAAAATTTTAAGAAAATTTGGATAATTTAAATTTGATTTTAAATTAAACTTTGAAATGGTTGAATAAGTGATATTGGTTGGAACTTATGGATAAGTTGGAAAGTTAGAAAGAGGGTTAGTGTGTCTTAATAAAAGATTATTTTGGAAGGTTGTTTGAAACTATTTGGATTTGAGAAAATAGTTAACGGGGATTGAATCATTCTTCCTAACTAGTAATTTCGGGGATGAAATTCTTTTAAGGGGGGAGGAATGGGACGACCCGGAATTTTGGATATTTGAAATTGAAATATTTAATTGATTTTAAATATTTAAAAGTTAATTTTTGACTTGAATTTCAAATATCACTATTTAATGGGTAATTTAATTATTAAATTAAATGATTTGAAGTTGGGTAAAATATTGAATCTGGGTTTTAAGCTTGTTAAAAATATTCAAAGGCTTATAAAATTTGTATTAACAATGATGAAGGTAATAGAACTTTTAAAATTGAATTTAAATGTGTTTTGTTCAGTTTTGAAAATATATCGTTTAAATTGATATTTAAAAATAGCATTCCGAGGCACAGTCTCGGAATTCGACGAAACCGGTTCCATTGGATCCGTAATGGTTTATTATTATCGGATTTCAATTTTCGTAGTGATTGGAGTTGTTGTGTGAGCGTACGACATATAAATGCGTTGAAATTTATATCGAATTCAATATAATAACTGGACCAAAAAGCTATCTTCTTCATAAGATCGAATTAGGACTCGAAACCTTTTCCATTGTGTTTGAAATAGGGGTATAACATTATAAACGCCTAGCGACATGCCTCGATAGGAATTCAAAATTTTAAGTTGCATTTATCGAGACAATTTGAATTTAAACTAATATAAAAAAATATATTTGACCAGTCAAACCTCAGCGGACTAATTTCACATCAGCCCTTTTTGATTTCATTTCTAGGCCACTGTAGCTAGACAATTTCGACACGCCAACATCAGATATTGTTCCCTATTCTCACCTTAAACACGCTACCTCCTGTTATGGAACTTACGTCTTCTTCTCCTTTTAAAACATTACAGCTGAACCAAAAGAAGTGTAAAAAAAATCAAATTTGAATTCCGAGAGAAATAAGAAAATGGCTGAGTTTCTCTTCATTTACAAAAATCGAAATCGAAAATCAAATTTCTGCTTCAGAAAAACAATTTTTAATCGTGAGCTTTGTTCGCGAGGGTCGAGCAGTTGATCTGGGCAGCTCGAGTCATGGCAACGCGAGTACGATTTGGGCAGCGGCGAAGTGAAGTGTCGAGCAGTCGCGATTTTGGGATTTCAGCATCTTCGACAAGGAGGAGGGGCCCAGGCTTGAGTGCACGCGAGGGATTCACGATCGTACCGAAAGGGGGAGGGCGACCAGGAGTTGCAGCAGTCTCGAGATTCGTGCTCCATGATGGCGATTTCGATGGTCGTGGCGTGGGGCATCGAAGCACTGAAGGTTGGGGCTCGCATCGATTTGGGCTATTAGGTATATCATCTGCAATTTTTATTTTTGAGTATATTTATGTATATATACAGAGAATATATATATTTATATGCTGTTGAAAGAAAAATAATAATAAGTGTAACTCAAAGTTTGATTTTTAACAGTAAGACATATAAAGAAATTTTGTTTTAATAAATATACACACATATATATTTGCGTAGGAAGACATGAATTTATGAAGGAAAGATTTTGGAAATATATAAATGGGAATTTAAAATGTTGGAAGTTTGTATATAAAATTTGATAGATTGTTTTTTTATATAGTGAAGCTTCAGAGAAAACTAAATATACAAATATACATATTTTCATTCACTCAGTTTAATTTTAAATAATGGGGATTAATTTGTTTATTTAATTATTTTAGTTACTGAAGATTATTTAAAAGAAAATTAGTTTAAAACCAAATCATTAAGTTTAAATTGAATTATTGGTTAATTTAATTTATTTAGTGGCAAATTATTTGTAGATTATTTAAGATATTAATAAATCATATAATGTTGTTCAAGGTCTAAAAACTGTTAAGAAACAAGACGCGATGGAAATGGATTGCAAACAAAATCAAAGGTGAGTTAATCTCACTCATCTAGGTTGTTATTTAAATTTAAATAGTTAAATTTAAATTTTGGTTGGTTGATTGAATTGATTGGATGTGGTATATTATATAGTAGTATATAGTATATATTGGAGTGATTGATTTCTCGCATTATATAGCGGATGAGACCCTATGCGCCACATAATAGCGGATGATATTTTATAATCCCATATACCGTGATATTCCACCTCGAAGTGGAATTGGTATTGTGCTAACATCTGTGGATGCAGGGAAACAGGTTCGAGGGATCCAACTGGATTCCTCAAAATTATTTAGATTGTTCTAATAATTCTGTGATGAATTATATTGATAATTGGAATATTGGATGTTGTGGTTTGATTGAATATACCTTTCGGTATACTGAGTTATCAAAATATATAAAATTGGATTTTTTAAAAAGAAAATATATGAGAGAATGTTTAAGTAAAGTAATTATAGAAAATTTAAATAAATTAAAGAATGAATTGGGGAAGGATAAAGTGATTTTAAATTCCAATAAATAAATTCTGAGTATGGGAAAGGGAATTTTAAATAAACAGAGAAATATTAAATTTTAAACTTAAGTGATATTATATCAAGAAATAAAGAATTTATTTTTAAATTCAAGGTTTGAATTTATTTAAAAGGATAAAGAAGGAATTTGGGAAATCTGAAATTGGTATTTTCAGTTAAAAAGATTTTAACCATAATGAAGAAACAAAATATGAAGTTAACGGATTTGAATAAATTGAGTAAGTAAAGGAGTTTATTTCAAAATGGAGTAATTTGGAAATCAATTTGAGATTTGATTTAAGTGTTTAAAATTGGAATTTTAATAGGGAAATGAGACTATGAAATTTATAAACTGGGTTTATAAAGGTGAATATATAAGTGGATATTTGGAAGAATAAATTCACGGTGGGAATTTATTAAAGGAATGTGTAAATTAGTTTTAAAAATAAATAGTGATTTATTTTTAAAGATGTGAAAGAGAAGCGTATTTCCTGGGATAGCCAAGTACGTTTTCAAAGCAATTTTTTAAGTATAAGTTAAAAGTTTTAAAGTTGTTTTGAAGGTATGTTTTAGAAAATTTATTATTTTTAAATGTTTAAGTTTAAAGTAAGTATTATTTTCAAATTTATTTTAGTAGTAATTATTTAGAGGTGACTTGGTATTATGTTTTGAAAAGATGAAAATTTAGTTTTATAAAGTAGCTTTATTTAAAATATTCTTAAAGTATAAATTTTTGAATAAAGTATTAAAGTAGTTTTTGATTTAAAGTATATTTTATAATAAAGTGTTTCTAAATTATTTTTAAAATCTAAAGTGTTTGTACTTGGTGATTTCGGTGGAAATAGAAAATATTTGGGAATTTTACTCCGTGAGAGAAAGGTGGTTTTTGAAACCGTTTTCAAAAGGGTTGAAAATGGAAATATATCCTGCAAAGATATTTGTGAGGTAAATAAATAATTTGGAAAATTATTTATTGTTTGATGGATGTTTGTGAATGTTAATTGATAGTTAAATAACCGACTATCAATATTGGCCAATGCGCCGATCGTTTCAAAGAGACCGGGATCAGGATTTATTTTCCGAAAACCACTTCGATCCGGTTTGTACGTTTTCGTAGGGAAAACAAGTTTGGAATCGAAGATGGAGCAGTGAAGTGCAAGGGCTAATCGCTACTAATCCTGAGGTGATTCCAAATGGATGTAGTAGGAGTAGTGCCTTCAGTTCCATTCAAACCCGGAATGGACTTGTATGGATGAATGCTTTCGGACATCGTCAGGTGGACGGTGGGCATTCTAAGAGATGTGTTCTAAAAAGGTAATGCTTAGCCTCGAGCCTCATCAACCGGGAATGACTGAAAATCAGGGGTTATGCAGCAAGGCTAAGTGGGTAGCGCCCATTAGGGTGAGGTCATCCCTGTCTAGATGTCCCTTCTTATTTCGGCTTAGTGGTGCGGTTGCTGATCCCAACCGTGGGGTGATCTTACTCGGAATTATCCAGTAAGGGGTAGTTCCGGTCTTGTGTTGCAGGGGATCGAGCGTGGTCCTCGGTACGCTGATCTAGACTAGGTACTATGTCAGGTGGTACCCTAGTGCCTAGTCATTAGTTGGAAATCCATTCTCCCTACGTGCCTTTACGGTTTTGTTTGTATACCTATTAGCTGGAATTTAATAGATGTAACAATTTTAGCTATTTGAATAAGTATTTGTATATAGACACTATTATAATATCAGAGGATTTTGATAAAAAGTGTTTTGGCTATCGTAAGGTAAAAACCCGACATGTTTATTTGTGGCGTGGTCTTACGAGATGCTTTTGATTTCAAAGGGTTTTGTGAACTTTAATAATCCAATTGAGTGTGATTTCTCACGCTGGTTTTCCAGGCTGACTCAGGTGTTATTTTATTATAATGCTCGGGTCAGACCGAGTATTATAGATACAAGAAAGGATGCTATGGAGCTCAGGAGGCGAGCTGGAAGGTGAGACGTATCACTCGTACTTGGTATATATTCCGTTGTATTGTGTACTGTGTATTCTATTGTGGGTCAAGTTAATATAACTGACCAGTATTTGATTCTGATTGTATTGTACTTTGATGATGTATTCTGATGATGTATGTATAACAGATATAGATTCTTTTGTGTAAAGATCAGTTATTATCTATTATATTTTATTCCGCTGCGTATGTGAGATTCTGATGTTGTTATGTTGTTTTCTATCTTCTTCTTCTACCTCTTCTTCTCTAACCCTAATGGTTCGTATTTCTGTTCACTTTGAGTCGATATGATGGGGAATAGTGTCGATTCAAGGGGTACGGGTTTGCGGGTTGTCACAGTAGATTTCCTTTTTCCATCATGGGTTGGGTAGATAAAATTTGTATGAACATTGAATCAAACATCTTATGAATTAACTTTCGTAATTTGACTATAAGGCCTTCGACGATATGTAGGGTTAAAAATTTCATTTTAATAAAGGTGTTTATTAAAAGGAAATCTTGAGATAGTTTTATAAGATGAATTAAAAGAGATGATTTTACAAATCGGAACAATTAAATGTGTTCTAAAAATTAAAAAGCTTTTGAGAATGTTAAATTTCGGTGGCTTTGGTAAATTCCAAATGATTTTGAAAAATAGTAGTAATCTTTCTTAAGGATTAAGATATAGATATTTTAAAATAAAATTTGAGAGTAAGGTTTTATTTGGACAGTACGTGAATAAGTTTTGATCTGTTTTGTGACGATCAGAATAATCTTCTAAGTGACAATCGAATGTTTGCTTAGGTAGATATGATGGTGCACTTAGTATATTATCCTTTTTGTCATTGTACAATCGGGACGAGTTCAAATCCGAATGAATTCAAAGCAAGTGGTTAATTTTGTTAAAAACTATTTGTCTATAAATAGTATTATTTCGAGAAGAAATTTGAAAAAAAATAAGAGAAATATTTTTATTAACTTGTTCGAGTGTCTCGGAAATGACTAAAAATGGGTAAGAGATGTGTTCGGATGGCAAACACTTCTCTAGAGTATTGCCCTTCTTAGTAAAGTGGTATATGGTACTATTTGGTAGCACCCAGTTCTTTGACATCATTTTGGAGTTACTCGGGCTATATGGTTTTCAAAAGGTTTTTGAAATAAAACCCTGCTATTGTTTTCTTGGATCCCTTAAAAGGAAAAGTTTTCAAAATAAAAAGATATTTTGATTAAAAAGGTGGATTATTAAATAAAGTTTGATTAGGTTAAATTTAATAAGGAGGTTTAAAGAAATTATTTATTTAAACTGTGTCTTTTGACTTTAACATCTAGGTTGTGAAGAATTATTTGATGTTATTAGGCCGGCTAATAGACATTTTACCTTAGTAGTGTCTAAGAAAAAGTAGAATCTAGGATGGCATTTGGATACCAGCATCCTACTTTTCTTTACTACTTACCAGGCAAATTACGGTAAAGAGGTTGATTTGGTCGACTTTGTTTCAAGACATAGGTTGTATGAAGATCATTTCTCCTTTTTACATAGTTCACGATCCTAGATTCGAGTATATGACTGAAGGTGTTTTACATCATTCCGAATAAGGATTTATCACCCGATTTTTGATGGCAAGCGTTTGTGAGGGTTCTTATGTGGAACCAAAGTTGTCTATCATAGTTTATGGCGATGCAAGGAGAATAAACGTTTCTAACTTAAGAGGCCTGATCAAAGTTCGCACTAGGAAGTCGGATGAGCGATACTAGTTCGGAAGGGAAGTTAAGTGTTTGAGTGAACGATCAAAATCAAATTTTACATAGGAATGATCTATGTACATCATACAGATTGATATATAGTTTAAGGGTTTCTAGAAATTAAGGTTGTGGTACAATTTCAGGGACGAAATTCTTTTAAGTGGGGAAGAGTGTAATGACCCAGAATTTTACCGCCTTGATTTGTGAATATTTAATAAATTTTAGATATTCAAATAATAGGTTTTATAAATTAAAAATAATATGAATCCTTTAAGTAATAACAAATGATGGTAAAATAGATTTGTAATGACCCAGGTTTTATAAATTAAGAACGTTTTTCGAATTTTTGACTTTTCAGCACCGAAAAGTTATCGAAAAACGTTATGCACATCGTGTAACATATGCACACACATATATTCATGTCATAGGATAATAATAAGATTTTATTAAGGTCTAAATAAGTGTTAGGTTAAGATAATAGTGATGTGACTAATTATGAAATAAAGTTTAAAAGAAAAATTATAAAGTAAGTTATCATGTTTAGCCATACCTTAAGTCACCACTCAAGTACACAACATGGCCTTCCTTGATTTAGGGGTATGGGAAGGGTGATGAACGTGTTTACATGGTGGGGAGGACAGACACATGGCACAATTTGAGTAGAGGGCAAGTCCTTTAGGGTCATTTAGGTAATTTTACATTTCTATGCCTACATATACCACCACCACTTCATATTTCTCACTTTATATTCTCATTTCTTCATTCCATTTCTAAACTTCCTAACACTCTTTATGTATACTCTTACTTCCATGGCTATTAAAACTATTTTCCTAAGTTAAAAAGCTTGCTTCCATGCTTCAAAACCATATCTAAACCCATTACTTCACTCCAAACATCACTCCTCTTCAAAACAAACCCCAACATCCCTTGTTTGCACTTAGGCCGAGCCTTGTTCTAGCCATGGCCAAGCCCAAACACATGCATGGTCGAGCCCATTTAGCCTTCCAAGGGTCCACATCTTCACTTTGTTGAGCTAGGAGCAAGTGAGCTAGGTCGAGAGCAAGTTTAGTTTGATTTAGTGAAAGTTTGGTGAGTAAAGTTAACTCTTTTTAAACAATTAGTTAACTTTATTAAAGTTAGCAAATTTATGATGTATTTTGGTGTATGAATGTTATATATGATGTGTGCTTGATTATGTGATGATTTGGTGATAATTGTGTGTAACGACCCGTAAATTTCAACTGTTTTAATAACGTAATTAGTTGAAATTTTGTAAAATTTTAAACAATAAAATTTTGAAATAAAAATTTAATATTTGGAATACGTCTAGTTAAACATAGCAACTGGTAAATTTTCGTCCGAAAATATGAAAGTTTATTTCGCGCGTAAATTTACTTCAATTTAATCAGTTAAAAAGCGATGAAAATAAAATGTTTTCGGAACTTAAATATTTTTACATAGAAAAATTCTAAACCATCTTCTGAGCAAGATGTCAGTTTGTTATTTTTCCAAATTCGGACATTTTTGGCTCCGTCGATCTTATTTTTCAGCGTTTTCTTGCATTTTCCGCCAGTGGGAAAATTCGAATTTTTTTTAAATTCAAATCATACCACTGATATCCGTATACCGTTTTGATCGTCTCGTAGTACTGATCTCTATGGTATATTCATATGCATGTTTCGGCGTTCGGTAAACGACGAAACCTGTAAAGCGACTTCCGTATCGGTACCCGTTTTGAACTCTTTGTTTTCTTTGTCCTTTCATTTGCCCACCGGGAGAAAGCTGACAACCACTAGCAATTAATGTTTCTTGAATTCAACATTTTGGCTTTTCTATTCCCACTACAAATTAAATTTTTGGCCCGTTCATTTCCTTCACTTCGTTCTTACCATTGCTTTTGAAAATAATCATAACTAGGCTTGTTACATTCTGAAAGACTATCTGTCCCTTAACCTTCTCAGCCTCTTCCTTTTTCCACTGTTTCGCCAGTGCTTCCATTTGGATAAAAGGAACAAATTTATAAATCAAAGTTGCTTTTTCATTTCAAAACCTGTACACATTTTCTTCTCTCCACCAAACCTCTGCATCTCATTTATTTTCCAGGCCAACACGTCTTTCCTTCCTCCAACTTCGGCCAACCCAGCGATCGATCTCCGCCTCTCGCCACCTTAGACTCGCCCGTGACCACTCTCGCCTCTAGCTGTGCTCCTCCCGATAAAATAAAGGTTTATCTATTTTAAGATTATGCAAGCCTGTCATAAGAACTGATTCATATATATATATATATTTTGTTCATTACTGTATATATACATTTAACTTCGTACTAATGAATATATATTTTTATGTAAACATGATTTATGAAAGCATAGGATTTGTTGTTATATATATGTTCAGACTTTAAGTAATATATAAACCATATATTATTATTATTTTCTTCTTAATATGATTTAAAATCGTATGCATGCTTTGACTGACATATAGGTTATACGCATATGTACATCGGGTCTGTTAGTTTGCATATTTTCTTGAAGCATGTACGTGTTGTTGATGTTTGCATACGGGTATATATATATATATATATATATATACGTTTTAAGTATTGTATGTAGCCATATATAGTCTGCATATGTGGTTTGATTTGCTATATGTATTTGGTTGCATGTGTATAGTTACATATATTTAAATATAAATGGGTCTGCATATGTTGTTGTGAATTTCGAGTCTGCATACTTGGTTCATTAGCTTATATAAATAAATATATGTTCTTTGTATGCATAATGTTTGTGAATATAATATTGATGCTGTGAAAAAAGAATAAAAGGTTCATGTTTACGGACGTGTTATGTAAGTATATATATTATAAAGGAGCAGAGTCTGCATATTATATGCATTAGTCTTGGTTCATTTGTTCCATTTTTGCGTACATATATACATATATTATATAAAGGCAACTTTCGTGTTCTGGGATAGCACTCATATCAGTTACTTATTGCATTAGTTATATAGAATACTTGATGTTATATACATATTTTTTCTAGTTGAATATGGTCAGTTTATATGTTTTGATAAATTGTGTTTTAAATTATATTTTTGTTGGATTTAAACGTTATAAGTTGTATAGATTGGTTATGCTGTTAAGTTGTTCTTACTTATAACCGTAGTATATATATTAGTTTACAGATAATGTCATAGTTTTAAGTAATAATTTAACGTATCGTATTGTTAGTATAATACATATGTTATAAATTTATGTATTATTGTTTAAATAATGAGTGGGAAATACCTATATATATCTCAATGTTTAAATATGTATTTTGATCTAAACATTCATTTTGGAAAGGAGTAATAAGATAATAATAGAATATTCGTTTCAATTATATCAAGCTATTCTAATCCGTTCTCATCGATTCCCTTTATCAGCCTTTGTTCGCCGTGCCTGCTTTCTCCGTCAAATCGTGTCCGTCTAGCTTGTTTTGAATTGGTGCTTGGATTTCGTAACTCGATTTCGTCGCCTATACTCTAGCCTCAAAAGGTGAGCAACCACTCACGATTAACGTTCTTTTATTTATTAAATTTGATTTCAATTGAAACGACAATTGAAATATGCTGTTGTTTGTTAATTACACTGTTATATATGCTATTACCTGTATCAGTTCACCTATGACATCTGACACCATTATCTGTTAATTATTTATGCAATGATAATACTGTTTGGCTGATAATTGATTGATTGTTGATGTTTATATTGGACGTTAAACTGTAGTGTTAAATGATAAATAGTATGCCAAATTGAAATGGATATAGGATAGTTAACGATTTTAAAACTGATTTATATGTTAAATTTGATTAGTTGAATATGACCCCTTTTAATTGTTAAATTAATTGACATGTAGAATAGTGATAATTACATTTTGAACCATCGACGTATATTGGATTAATTGTTGTAGGGTAAAAATTGAAATTGAATGACAAGTGAAAACCGTAATGTAATAATCTTTAATCTGCATGAAATGATAGTGTAGATTCTAGGAATAATTATATTAATTCGTACAAATAACAATGCGAATTAATACAGTTATTTCGGGATTATTTGAATTGATTATTGGATTGTTATTGTTTGTTGATATTGCTTGTTTATTTACTTTGACACCATCCCAGTTATCACACTGCAAGTTCCCTTTGTTATGCTTTGATTTTTTTAATTGAATTGGAATCGGGTTGAAATGATAAATACCCAAATTGAACTTTGACCTAGGATAGGAAATTAAATAAAACCCGATTGGTCAATAATTTGATTTTAAAATAAAATAAAGATTTTATTTGAATAAATAACATGGTTTTGAAATTTGAATTTTAATGAAAGAAAAATGTTAATATTTAATAATCTGAAACACAATATTAACGATGTAATTGATGAAAGAATGCTGTTTAATTTGAGAAATGATATAATTAAGTTTGAAATTATTAAACTTTGAAATGATTTAATAATTAAGTTTGAAATTATAATTAAGTTTGAAATTATTAAACTTTGAAATTATTTAATAATTAAGTTTTGAATTATTTAATAATTAAATAAGATTGAATTATTTAATGATTAAATTGAATTGGATTCTTTAATAAGAGAAATTGAACTTTTGAATAAGTGAATTTACTTCGTGAATAATTGAAATTGAGTTTTCTTTATTAATTAAGTTTTAGAAAATTATTTAAGTAAATAAATAAGTGAAATTGAATTTCTTTAACAAGAAATGAAAATGTGATATTTTTGTAATTAATGTAAGACTTGAAATTTAAAGAATTTGATTTGATGAATTTAATTTAATTTATTTCGTAAGTTTTGATATAATGAAGTTGAATTTAAATAATGGATTTAATGAATTGGAAATTTAATAGAATTGTTTTGAATGATAAATCTACTTAACGAATATTGAATAAAATCGATAAATGAAGTTAAACTGATTTGAATGATAAATTGAATAAATTTAAATGATTTCGGAATGAAACTTATATACGAACTTGAATCAATATTTGAATTGTTTTAAATAAAATTTGAAATTGTATTATAAGATTTTGAAATGGTAATTTGGAAGTTTTGAAACGTAAATTATGGAAATTGGTTTAGAAAGACAAACGAAATGTTGATTTACGAATTCTAATTGAATTGAAATTGATTTGGTTTTGAAATATATTAAATGACCAATCGGTGTAATAATTACGGAAGTTATTAAAGAGACCGGAATCGGTTATGGACATACTCTCTGTCTAAACCGAAACCACTTTAATAACTATACGTGGAGTGATGATCCAGAATGAAGCGGTTGGAATGATGTACGTGATGACTGAAGAAAGAGAACGATAATGGATAGCCTTGACACTTGTGTCAAATTGGAAATGACTAAAACAGGAGCCGTGCCGGGCCAATGGAGGTCAGCTACCTCAAGTGGACACACTTCTTCGAACTACTCATTACTTGTTGTCGATTGGTGCACCCTTGATTTTGGGAGTGTTGTTTCAAGGTGTTGCGGTCGCTGCGGCAATGCGTTCTCACCAGTCCGGATCAGGCAAACGGTAGTATCACTACCTTGGGTATTGCCTCATGTGCCTTGTCATACTTGTATTCCCTATTCGCGACCACTACGAATCTGTTTTGTACCTTTAGTATATGGATTGCCCTCTGGTGACTTCCTGTTTTGGGGAAACTACGGTCTTGTATATGCTTTTGGGAATAAAAATGTGTTAAGGGTGGAATGGGCCATGACTTAACACTATTTTGATATCTTATATTACTGATAGACATATTCTACTTATCGTACACTACCACATAGTAGATAGTTTAACGGATCCTTAAAGGATGGTTATTCCAAACATCCTTTGAGTTACTTGTATTTCAATTGCTATTTCACTTGAGTTGGATTTATTAATATAAGAATGTTAATCCTGACTCGAGTGTCTTGTGTTTTTGCTTTACGCTCGGGTCAGACTGAGTGTACCAGTATTCGAGACTCACCTTTGGAGTTGGAGCTTTGCTTGAAGATCCAGCCATCTATTCTGCTTTCAGTATTCGATGATTCCAGTGATGTATTCTGATTTGTATCTGATGTATCGTATTACTCTTCCGTTGTATCTGGTTTAACTCTGATGTATCGTATTACTCTTCTGTTGTAAACTCTGATGTATCTTATACATTTATATAGTAGCTTCATGAACTACTATCTCTTTTATTTCCGCTGCACTTATTACTCTGTGTCTGTGATCTGTGATTATTTATTTACTGTATATGTTCAGTTTTGCCAAATTTAAATTAACAACGCGGTATTTTGAGCAATTCAATTCCGGCATGAGTGTCTACCTATACACTTATAATGGATGCGAATGGTCCAAAATATCGGGTCGTTACAGTTGGTATTAGAGCTTTGGTAGCTCTAGGCAAACTTAGCATATAAGGTAAATGTATTTACAGAATCACTCTCATTCGAGTTTCAATCTTTTCCTTTGACTCAATTCCTTTGAATTTTGGAACGTTCCCCTCGGTTCCGAAATTCATTCGTGTCCTTCACTATTCGTCTTCTTTCAATTCTGGAGCACCCCATAACTCCATTTTGAATGATATCTATAATAGATCGGCGGTCTTGCCAATCTTCGAATGATTCGTAAAGGAGTGAAACTCCTTTACAATAGGCATTGATTTACCGGAGATTTCTGTATCCTCGGTTTACGATGCTAATCTATCTCCTGCTATACCTGAATTCTATTTCTTGAGATCGAATGTAGAATTTACCTCGGAGTTCTGCATCGATCTTATTCTTGAAGTCACAGTCGACCCGGTTAAGGTTGCCCGCGATTTATATAAACTTATCCATCTTTCTATTTCGTTATTTCATCATCTTATTTCGTTTCAAACTTATCTTCGAATCAGATTTCTCTTTGATTTGAGTCCATCAAATTTGAAACCCTATCCTTATTTGAAAATTCATTCCTGTATCGTCGAACAAAGAAATGTATTTGTAAACTAATATATAAATGTTTTAATATATACTGTGCTGTTTGAGTTGTTAATGTTGATTTGGGTTTCCGATCGATTCGTTTGATCAACACTATCGATAGGATTTCCAAAACACTTGAATAGAGCAAACTGACACAATAGTATTTTCAAATTTGGAAAATAAAATAAAGTTTGTATGATTTTTCTTTATATATAAGTTTTATGGAATTAAATTATTAATGAATTTGTTGTCTGAAATAATAATATTTGATTTTCATTTATTGTTTTGTAAACCATTGACTATTGCATAATATAAAAAAATGAATTTATAAACTTGGTCATAAATTGATTGGAATTTGAAATGAATTTAATTCAGAAATTTGAGAATTTATTAGTTTCCGGTGATTTCGAACTTTGGGTTTTAAAATTTTAAAGTATATATTATTGAAAGTATTTTCGAATAGAAATCGTTTCAAAGGATTTTTAAAATGTTGAAATCAGTGCTCTTCTCTTTGTCGCTGGAAAATAATTTCGGTGATGGCGGTCGCATCATCGACATTTATTTTCGAGTTTCGAAGTGGAGAAACCATTCTGAAGCTTTGCTATGGTTTTGTTTGGGAAATATTTTAATTTGAATTTCTTAAGTATGACTTGATTTAATATATATAGTATATACATAATTATCTCTAAAGGTTTGAAATTAAACGAAAATTTAATTCTTAAAAATCATGTTAAAAGATGTTTTCAATTATAAATAAAGCTAAATTTTGAATAAGTATTTAAACTTGAGATAATTGAATGTGAAAATTTTATTTGTATAGTACTAAATTGCATTTCAATACAACTTACCTAAATTATTCAAAAGTTAAAATGTAATTGGATAATGTACAATAAAAAAAAATTGTCTTTATAAATAAAATTTGAGTGTTTATAATAAATGTTATACACTAAATTTTGATTATAAGGATGTTAATAGAGTTAGATAGGATAATAAGTAAACTCAGTTAATAATGTAATAAATTTGTTTTGAAAGAATTAATAAATTGAAATTTGATCAACTTATGAAAATACCTTGAATTTAAAAGAAATTAGTAAATATAAATTAATTTAAATCGAAACTTTTATGGTTTAAATTGATTTATATAGGTTAAATATATGTGAGTAGATATATTAAGTAGAATAAATTTAACAATAATTTGGAATAAAGAAGAATTTAAATTGCTGAAAAAATATGATTATAATAAAAGACTATTCAAATTTATGGTTTTAGAAATTGTAAATTGAAGATAATTAGATAATAAGATAATGAATTTAGAAATAGTTGAGATTGATTTTAGTGAAATGAAATGGATTAAATCAATTATTGAATATCAATTAATTTAAATTTGAATTTATATGGTTTAAATAAATTGTTGTATTTCAAATCTGTTTTTCTTTCTGGTTGTTTCTATTCTCCTACTTCGTTCCTTTTCGGGGACGAAAAGTTTTGAGTGGGGGAGAGTGTAACGACCCGTAAATTTCAACTGTTTTAATAACGTAATTAGTTGAAATTTTGTAAAATTTTAAACGATAAAATTTTGAAATAAAAATTTAATATTTGGAATACGTCTAGTTAAACATAGCAACTGGTAAATTTTCGTCCGAAAATATGAAAGTTTATTTCGCGCGTAAATTTACTTCAATTTAATCAGTTAAAAAGCGATGAAAATAAAATGTTTTCGGAACTTAAATATTTTTACATAGAAAAATTCTAAACCATCTTCTGAGCAAGATGTCAGTTTGTCATTTTTCCAAATTCGGACATTTTTGGCTCCGTCGATCTTATTTTTCAGCGTTTTCTTGCATTTTCCGCCAGTGGGAAAATTCGAATTTTTTTTAATTCAAATCATACCACCGATATCCGTATACCGTTTTGATCGTCTCGTCGTGCTGATCTCTATGGTATATTCATATGCGTGTTTCGGCGTCCAGTAAACGACGAAACCTGTAAAGCGACTTCCGTATCGGTACCCGTTTTGAACTCTTTGTTTTCTTTGTCCTTTCATTTGCCCACCGGGAGAAAGCTGACAGCCACTAGCAATTAATGTTTCTTGAATTCAACATTTTGGCTTTTCTATTCCCACTGCAAATTAAATTTTTGGCCCGTTCATTTCCTTCACTTCGTTCTTACCGTTGCTTTTGAAAATAATCATAACTAGGCTTGTTACATTCTGAAAGACTATCTGTCCCTTAACCTTCTCAGCCTCTTCCTTTTTCCACTGTTTCGCCAGTGCTTCCATTTGGATAAAAGGAACAAATTTATAAATCAAAGTTGCTTTTTCATTTCAAAACCTGTACACATTTTCTTCTCTCCACCAAACCTCTGCATCTCATTTATTTTCCAGGCCAACACGTCTTTCCTTCCTCCAACTCCGGCCAGCCCAGCGATCGATCTCCGCCTCTCGCCACCTTAGAATCGCCCGTGACCACTCTCGCCTCTAGCTGTGCTCCTCCCGATAAAATAAAGGTTTATCTATTTTAAGATTATGCAAGCCTGTCATAAGAACTGATTCATATATATATATTTTGTTCGTTACTGTATATATACATTTAACTTCGTACTAATGAATATATATTTTTATGTAAACAGGATTTATGAAAGCATAGGATTTGTTGTTATATATATGTTCAGACTTTAAGTAATATATAAACCGTATATTATTATTATTTTCTTCTTAATATGATTTAAAATCGTATGCATGCTTTGACTGACATATAGGTTATACGCATATGTACATCGGGTCTGTTAGTTTGCATATTTTCTTGAAGCCTGTACGTGTTGTTGATGTTTGCATACGGGTATATATATATATGTTTTAAGTATTGTATGTAGCCATATATAGTCTGCATATGTGGTTTGATTTGCTATATGTATTTGGTTGCATGTGTATAGTTACATATATTTAAATATAAATGGGTCTGCATATGTTGTCGTGAATTTCGAGTTTGCATACTTGGTTCATTAGCTTATATAAATAAATATATGTTCTTTGTATGCATAATGTTTGTGAATATAATATTGATGCTGTGAAAAAAGAATAAATGGTTCATGTTTACGGACGTGTTATGTAAGTATATATATTATAAAGGAGCAGAGTCTGCATATTATATGCATTAGTCTTGGTTCATTTGTTCCATTTTTGCGTACATATATACATATATTATATAAAGGCAATTTTCGTGTTCTGGGATAGCACCCATATCAGTTACTTATTGCATTAGTTATATAGAATACTTGATGTTATATACATATTTTTTCTAGTTGAATATGGTCAGTTTATATGTTTTGATAAATTATGTTTTAAATTATATTTTTGTTGGATTTAAACGTTATAAGTTGTATAGATTGGTTATGCTGTTAAGTTGTTCTTACTTATAACCGTAGTATATATATTAGTTTACAGATAATGTCATAGTTTTAAGTAATAATTTAACGTATCGTATTGTTAGTATAATACATATGTTATAATTTATGTATTATTGTTTAAATAATGAGTGGGAAATACCTATATATATCTCAATGTTTAAATATGTATTTTGATCTAAACATTCATTTTGGAAAGGAGTAATAAGATAATAATAGAATATTCGTTTCAATTATATCAAGCTATTCTAATCCGTTCTCATCGATTCCCTTTATCAGCCTTTGTTCGCCGTGCCTGCTTTCTCCATCAAATCGTGTCCGTCTAGCTTGTTTTGAATTGGTGCTTGGATTTCGTAACTCGATTTCGTCGCCTATACTCTAGCCTCGAAAGGTGAGCAACCACTCACGATAACGTTATTTTATTTATTAAATTTGATTTCAATTGAAACGACAATTGAAATATGCTGTTGTTTGTTAATTACATTGTTATATATGCTATTACCTGTATCAGTTCACCTATGACATCTGACACCATTATCTGTTAATTATTTATGCAATGATAATACTGTTTGGCTGATAATTGATTGATTGTTGATGTTTATATTGGACGTTAAACTGTAGTGTTAAATGATAAATAGTATGCCAAATTGAAATGGATATAGGATAGTTAACGATTTTAAAACTGATTTATATGTTAAATTTGATTAGTTGAATATGACCCCTTTTAATTGTTAAATTAATTGACATGTAGAATAGTGATAATTACATTTTGAACCATCGACGTATATTGGATTAATTGTTGTAAGGTAAAAATTGAAATTGAATGACAAGTAAAAACCGCAATGTAATAATCTTTAATTTGCATGAAATGATAGTGTAGATTCTAGGAATAATTATATTAATTCGTACAAATAACAATGCGAATTAATACAGTTATTTCGGGATTATTTGAATTGATTATTGGATTGTTATTGTTTGTTGATATTGCTTGTTTATTTACTTTGACACCATCCCAGTTATCACACTGCAAGTTCCCTTTGTTATGCTTTGATTTTTTTAATTGAATTGGAATCGGGTTGAAATGATAAATACCCATATTGAACTTTGACCTAGGATAGGAAATTAAATACCATACTTGATAAATACTCCTACATCATCTCCTTCTCCAACCATTATCGCTTCACCAACATACCATACTGGCTTCTCTCTGAAAGGAAAGAAATCTAAACATTTGATTAATCTGAAATCATCATCTCTTTCCTACAAAGTCGATGAGATACATCACTATCAACAAGAGATGATCGGCGTTCAACATGAAATGTATTACAAGCAACGTCGTTAAGGATCCCATTTAAATTTTATCGAGAAGTGTGTTCTCGCAATTTGTGGTCTATCACCAACCAAAGATTGCATACATCAAAAGTCTCCATGATTACGAGAAACTCCTACAAGAGCACACAACATTACTCTGAGAAACCTATGCAAACTAGGACCCTCAAATCAACCTTGGATTGACTCCCTAGCTCATCCAAGTTGGTCTCCTCTTAAGACATTACTTGATGATACGAAAGTTGAACCAAATTCATAGGATATTCAACAAAACAATTATTCCGATTTCTCTGACAAACACTAATTTTTTTGTTTTATATCGTATATTCATTTATTAATGGTTAATATGTATTCTGGTTAATCTATTTTAATAAATTATTTTCGTTAATATTGGAATTTTCCTATATATCAGAATATGCATATCACAGATGTCTGTGACTAGACCACAGACGCTTGTCAACAATTTCGGGAAAAGTTTCCTGTAGCCACAAACGTTTGTGGATACATCACATACGTCTGTGAGAACTCTCCATTTAAAACTCTTTCAGCCATAGACATCTGTTGATCCAACATAGATGTCTGTCCAACCTTTCGGCCTAAATATTACTGAAGCCACGGACGTTTGTGCCCTATTGACAAACGTCTGTCGCGACTCAGTCAGCAGCCTTTTATAAAGAAATTTACCCCTCTTTTCACCATTACCTTCATTCCAACTTCTGTATTCTAAAACCCTAGTTCTTAGAACTCCCAAATTTACAAATCAATGGCTCCCAAAAAGGTTTCCGTCTCCAAAAAGCCAAAACAAGGCCAAGCATCTTCCTCCGCTCAAGCACCGGTTACACAAGCTCATATTACCCAATGGCTTCGAAATAATCCCAACACAATTAGACGATTTGAGTCTCTTGCCTAAAATAATATTCACTTTGGACCTTTTTACCATCTTGCAAATGTTATGGAATATGAAATTCTTGAAATTACAACGGACGCCGGCTGCTGTAATTTGATTAGCTACGATGCTAATAAGGTAACCATTGACCTCTTGCTATTTATCTCTTCTACTCCAATCTATGTAGTTCAGAGATTGGGAGTCCTGAGAACGATGAGGGTTGGTTATGGTCTAGTGTGTATGGAAAAGTAGTTAAAATAGATGTATATACTCTTGGTCGAATTTTAGGATGTTGCTACGAGGGGATTGATTTGACCGATATACCGGATCATAGTCTATTACCTAGGGATGAAGTTACACATCAACTATGGGAGGATAATATGCCATAATGGAAATCTATCTATGTTCGACCTCGTACCAGACTTTTAAATCGTATGATAACTAATACCATTATTCCTCGCCTAGGTAGTCATGAACAAATTTATCCCAATGATCATAGAGCTTTATATGCCATATTTTCTCAACTATGGGCTAATTGGGAAAAATTTATTCATGACCAAATTAAAGGATTTTGGTCGCAGTATTGTCGTTCCATTGTTTATGCTCCTTATATCATGCGCATCCTGCAAAATCTTAACGTTCCTTCGTATGTATCACAATACGAAGAAATTCCCAAAAAAGATAGTGGTCCGCCATATTTGTTGCTAATGCATCTTCCAAAAATCCCTCCTCGTATTATCCCCTTTAGTCAATTTACTCAGCGGAAACAAGTAGAAGAACACCATGAGCCTCCTCCACCTAGCGCTCCTCGACAAAGCTACTCTTATACTTCCCAACAACCACCTTTATGTAGCCATCATGCTGAATATTATTCCGACTTCGAGGTACACAAACCTCGTCTTGAACCAATGCCGGACGAATCTATTTTTGATTTGGCCATCAAAAATCAAGGAATAATCACGACAAATCAACGAGCCTTAAATAGAAAGATGATTGGATTAGAATGTTTTTTCTCCACTAAGATGACAAAGATGGAGAAGACATTGGATAAAGTGGTCTCCACTTTAGGGAAAGTAACACGCAAGGTCCGTGGCCACTCTTCCTCACGGTCATCATCCTCACGGTAGGAACAAACACTGGTCTATCATGCGCAACCCTCTCCCATAGGTACATCACATGACAGAAGTGCTTGAGGGAAGACTCCTATTGACATACAACCTAAGGAAGAGGAAGAAGACAGTGATGAGATGTATATGTCCAACACTCCACATTTTCAACAACCATACATGGCATTTCAAGGTCTTTCTATTCAAGAGGATGAGGAGTACAATGACCATACGCAATGGCCAGGAACATATGAGGAGGATCCATCTTCCCACTAGGAATATTACGAGAATTACAGAGGATTATCTTATTCACACAATCTATATAACTAGACTTTATTTTCTGTTATTTTATAACTCCTATGCTTATTTGCCTTTACAACTTCTGTCTTTCATTTTGAGTTGAACATTACTATTTGATGATTACATGCTTTGGTTATTCAATATTTAATGACAACATTATATATCATATTTCGTTTCCCTCTATTTTGATAATGAAAAAGGGGGAGAAATCTATGCATATAGATAAGGGGAGAAGCAAATACATAGGGGGAAACAAAATATAGACAAACATAATAATATTTCTATTGTTGATATCTGATTATATGAATGTATAGTTGATTTGTGATTGTATAGCTGTCATCATCAAAAAGGGGAGATTGTTAGAACCTCCAACTTATGTTTCAATGATAACAACTATACAATCATATACATGTATAGACTTTATTAAAATTGTAGGTATATACTACAAGTAGACACTATAATCGAAGAAATTATCGAAGATATTAAGACTCAAAGAGAGACGAAGATTCATTGACCATACTAAGGTTAATCTATTGCAAAAGAGTCCTAGATAAAATATTGTTAAGGTCTCCTTAGGTATATATGCATACACAACCTTATATACATCATAAACAAGTAGAAAACTGCATTTTCACCTCACAGACGTCTGAGGTATACTCCCAGACGTCCATGAAATGTTTCGGCTTAAAAACTAAAATAGTCACAGACGTTTGTCATTATACCACATATGTCCGTCAAGGCAAAAAATGTCATATTTGAAAAGACACTTCTTTTTGAAACTAAAGGAAATCATCTTTCGTAAAGAGTTGCAGCCATTAAAACGAAAAGATTTCTTCAAAGAGTAATAACTCTTCATCTGCACCTCTCTAACTGTATAAATAACATCTTGATTGAGAAGTACTACAACTAACTTAAATTTCTTTGATTTATTCTATACTCTTTTGATTTCTAAGCATTCTCTTGCAAATACACTGTTTACATACTCTCAATCCATTATAACCTTTTGGTTAAATCACTTCCTATAACTCAAAGCAGTCATATTCATATACTCAAAGGAGATCATAGGAAGATTTGTACTGTAAGTCAAAAACTTTGTTATTGGAACACAAGATTGTCAAAGAAACTTTTGTATTAAGCCTATTCCTCCGGGCGAAGTGAGGGTTGTTTGTTTAAAGGAAATACCGAAGGGAAGCTTCGAGATTGGACGTTAAACAGGTGGTCCGAACCGGTATAAAAACTCTGGTTTGCACGCTTTTTATATTTTACTATTTATTATCTACTATTGCATTAATATATATACTTGCATATTATACACAAGTTAGATAGTATACGATCCATTAGACTTTCACCTACATCATCCATCACATGGGGAGGGGCGCTGCTGTGCGTTCTAGGGTGGGCTAGGAGGGGATGGCAAGGGGTAGTTTCGTCCATTCATGTTATGATATTTTGGTTTTCTAAAACCTATAAATACCCAACCCTTTCTTTACATTTTTCACACAATTTTCTTCATTTCCTTCTCCACATTATCAAGCTTATTACTGGCTTCTCATGTTAATAAAGTTATGGAGAAAAATATATCAAAAAGAAATTAAATAAGTATATATATATACAGTAGCAAAATATCTCAAAACAACTTCAAAACTCCTCCTTTACCTCTTTTATACCCATGGCCATCACTTTCCAAACCAAGGCCGAGCCCACCACAAAGTAAACCTAAGTCCATGAGCATCCAAGGCAGAGACCAAGCCCATTCAAGATCAAAGAGTTCGATTTCGTGAAGTTTGCTATAGCCAATTTTAAATTAGCTCGAAGGGAAATGAAGGTCAGAAACTCCTAAAATATAGCTATAATACTATTGGATGATATATATGTTTGAATATGATTGTTAATGATGGTTGTTAAATATGGTTGTTGAATATATATGCAAGTCACGTTAATACACGTCGATAAGCACAAAGGAAACCACTTTTCTTTATTGAATGAAATGATGTATATTGAATGTTTACACCTCTTAAAAGTGGTTTAATATGATCTAGAAATGTTTTATAAACATTTAAAAGTGCTTTGGCAAAGTTTAAATGAATATTGAAAATTGAGTTAAAAATAGGCGTGTCGCGTAACGGAAGTTCACGATTTCGCGCCGAAGAAGTCAAACGAATATATAGAATGGAATATAGCTCAGAATTCTTCAAGATAAGAATTTTTCGAATTATTATATCCATAGTTTTCCAACAAAGAAATAAAATCGAGATTTCGATAGGTAGATTTTGAAATATGAGTAAAATAAGTTTTTGGAAAAATCGCGATTTTGTAGTTCGGAATCCATAAAGGGATTTCTTTAAAAATGATATTTTAAAATTGTTTAAAAATATGAAGTAAATTCTAAAAACTTTGAAAATGTTTTAAAAGTGATTTGAGATATAAGAATTAATTTCCAAATGATATAAAAATCGTTTAGATTAATGTAGCTTAAAAAGTACCATTCTCAGCACTTTTCGCATCACTTTTCTATAACTTTTTAAATATGATTTTAAACTTAACAATTCTTTTCCAAATATTTTATAAATGTTTTCAAATGATTAATTAAGTGTTTTAATGATGACTTGGAAGTTTTATAATTTATTTAAAAATGTTTAAATAAATGATATAAAGAAAAGCTGTCAAAAATCAAGTGATTTAATCTTGGCTCTAAAAGCTAACAAGTAGACTGGAATTTTCTATTCGTGAGATCTAGGTGAGGTACTTAAACTAAGGAGATTTTTAGGAGCAACCAGTGCCCTAGATCACTTGGCCTTTTCTGGGAAAGGAATAAAAAAGGTTGAAATGTCGAAACGAGTTAAGTATAAAAGATAAAAATTTTCAAATTTAACAACTTGGATTTTATGAAGATAATCTTCTTATACTTGGTGTTAAAGCCCAAAGAGGGAACTCGTACTATTCATGGAATTTAAAAGGTGATTTCACCGTTATACTGCTTATACTACTTGTTGAATATGGGAATTGACATTAAGAAGAATTAGATGATTTCTATAGATTCTACTCATTGAATATTTACTGGTTTTGGATTAACATCCTAGATAACATGATTTCAACTCTATCAAAATTTGATTTTTGAATTAAGAAATCTTTGTTAAGATTTAAATGAAATGATTTGGAAATATTTCCTAGGTGAAAAATGAAATGATTTAGAATTATTCCAAGAATTAAAAAGGTTTTAAGTAATCAAAGGATTTGATAAGAGAGGTTTAATGATTCTATATATACTGGAAAGGAATGTTTTAAAAGATATATATTTCTCGAAGATATTTTTGATAAAAAGAAATTAATCAATCAGAGAATAATTTCCAATTCACCTAACATATTTTTGATAAAAAGATATATACTCCACCCTTCTGAGCACCTTTCTTAGGAAAGAACTTCCTCTTCTAATTCTGCCCAACCTGGACTTCTTTAGCCTTACTCTTCTCTACAGAATCAAGGATCTCCTCATGCCTTAAGACCATCTCCACTACAAAGTCAAAAGGATCTCTAATATGAGGTAATGTGGCCCTAGCTAACTCAGGCTTCAACCCTCTGATAAACTTCTCATTCCTCTTCATTACCGTATCCACTGAAGCATACCCATATCTGGCCAACTCCTCGAACTTCTTGGCATACTCCAAAATAAACATCTCTCCCTGCTCTAATTCAGCAAACATTGTGATTAGAGCTGACCGTGCCATTGCAGACATAAACCTCTCCTGGAACCTCCCCTTGAAATCTACCCATGACAAAGTTTCCTCGTCCACACCAGCCGTTACACTATTCCACCAAAACAAAGCGGCTCCCTGAAGATGTCTGGATGCCAACCTCCTCTTCTGCACATCATTGAGCCCCAAGTCTGCCAAATTCCTTTCGCGGTGCAACAACCAATTTTCCACTTCTATAGCATCCTCTGTCCCCAGAAAAGGCTTCCCTCCATGCTTAGCGTAATCTCCGCTCAGCTTAGCATAATGGTTAACTACCGGAACTTCTAGAACTTCTGCCCCTGTAGCATCTCCTCCTACCAATCCAGCTGCAACTCCAGCTTTCATCATATTCATACAAAACTGACACATAACTCCCATGTCCACTTGCGAGACTCCGACACCTACATTCTCTGCTTGTGCCTGACCTTGGGTTCTCCTTGTACTAGGTCTGGCATTCCCATCGGTGTCCTCCCCTCCTGGGTTAACTCTTCCTCTTCTACCTTCCATATATGTATTCAAACCTTATGAGATATAGAAAAATAACGTAACAAGGATAGGAGACTGAAGATAAAGCACATACTTATATATAGCAAATACAAGTACATTAACATAACGTTATACCATACCCCAATCTTACTCTAATTCCTTAGGATTATGTTTTAAAAATCATTTTTAGTTTAAAGTTTTTCATAAACCATGCTCTGATACCAAGTTGTATCATCCCGTATCTAGAGGCCAAAAGCTAAGCGCTACGGATGCTACAGTCATCCCTAGTATTAACTTCTGGTGACAAAATACGATAATGATAATGGTATCCATAATATCAGAAGCACTTGAATATGAAAAAAATCACAGATCTCCAAAAAACAACATTTTGCCGATTACATTTCAAATCAAATTCATATACAAGTTACATAATCCCATGTCGTTTCACAGGTAAAGATTAATTATAATCATTACAAAAATATGCCAAGAGCAACATATGACGATGCCCCCTTGGTTGATCAAAGCAATATAGTCATATCTGACTTAATATACACAGCAGAATCAAAAAAATGAAATTGCAAATCCTATTTAGCTATCCGTCAACCACCTGCTCGTCTTCGAAAGATTTATTCGCCAAAAGAATAAAACCTAAAAACCTTAACCCTCAGCTTACTCAAATCAATTTTGAGCACCCGAGAGTTTAAGGAGAAAACAAAAACTTCGAGTCAGACATAAAGCCTGGTGTAAATAATCATGTTACATCTCGGTTTACTGATATTAAGTGACACCATGCCGCTTAGTGGAACGGGTTTCCCCTCACTAATATCCTCTTTAAAACATATATTTTCCAAATCCTTTCCTGCAACCAAACTGGTTAATCAAACCGATTATATAAAAATAGCAATATCCTTTATGCTAATAAATGGACTATCTGTCCAAAAACAGGTAATAAGTACACTATCTGTCCACAACATAATAGCATGGTCCGTTATGCTACAAATGGACTATCTGTCCATACAACTGGGTTGACTGCCCGCAAACTGGACTAACTATCCGAATCAAATTGGACTAACTGTCGGAATTATTTTCTTAGGGTTAAGTACCCTATATCTTTTTCCTTGAAAACCTTTTTCAAAATGATTTAACCTTTTAAATCATACTTATACAAGGAAAATATATTCTTAGCTTTATTCTAAGCTATTTTCCATGATATATATATACTTTACTCAAAATAATGTTGATGAGATTTAATCTGGATTAACTACCCTTCCAAAACAAGTTAAAACGCCTTTTTAACTTGAAAATACTAATGCCATATTGCCTATTTATTACATTCGAAACCTTTGTTTAAAACCTTTAAACAACCCTTTCGAAACCCTTGAAGGTAACTCCTTCGAAACAATTGAAAGATCCTTTCAAAACCATTAAAAACCTTTCCAAAACATTGGAAAAAACTTTCCTTTCTTTTCACCAAAAGCTTCAAAACATTAGACATCCTCCTTTAAAACCTTTAAAATATTGCCTTTCGAAAACATAGGAAAAACCGTTCTTTTCAACCCTTTCGAAACTCTGGGGTACCACCCCTTTCGAAACCTTTGAAAAACATCTCGGTCGTAACCATCTGGATCTGCCTTCAAGTAGAGCAAAAGGATCAGAAACCCACTAAAGTCTAGAGCATCTATTTCGAAACTATTTAAAACTATCTCTTTCGAAACCATTTGGGTTTTATTTTAGTTATAGAAAAAGGGTCTTAAAAACATTTAAGTCGAAAGTATCTCCTTCGAAACCATTTCCTAAGTAAACAAGTGATGTCGAAACCATCCCTTTTGAAAGCATTGGAGAAGTGGCCATATTTTAAAAAAACAGAAACCCTTTCAAAACCATCTGGGTCGAAAGGTAAAAAGGCGGCAACAAAAAGGTTTCGACTTAGTTGAAAGCAATTATTTAAAAATAGTGGTGCAACCCAATCGAAACCATTTCTTTTAAAACCATTTAACCCAGTCGAAAGCAAGCATGCACATTTTTATTTAAAAACAAAATACAGCCTCAACCCCTTCGAAACCCCTGGTTTCGAATCCATACCTTCTGCTTACATCCAATTCACTACGTACCAGTTACCTGATAACATGTGCATTGGTTTCGACTGTGTCGAAAGCGAAGATGAGGAGGCGAAACCTAGTGCCGACGGTGTTGAAACGGTGAAAAACATATAGCAAATAGTTCTTTTCACCTAACCTGCTTCATGTGTCTAATTTTGATTGGTTGCCTCTTTCTTTACCAATAAAAAGTAGTGCAATTTTTCAAAAGTGCTGCCTACTTTCAGAATTAACAAATGTAAATTATTTTGCAAAAAGCCCATTCTCTCTTAATTATATAAAACATTTATGTCCCATACCTTAAATAATTTTATATAACCATTAAAACACTTTGTAAAAATCTACAAAAATTCCAGAAAATCTCTTTTAATATGTTTTTCAACATATAAAAATTTTAGTCCCAAATCTTTTATTATTTAATCGAAAGTAATTATTAACCCAAATTAACATTTTATTTACTAGAAAATTCATATAAATTCCACATAATTTCATAAAATTCCGAAAATTGACACTCATCTCCAAAATAATATTTATGATCTTCATAAAAATTCGCAAGGCATTTGGTTGTCAATTTATAGGGTTTTCACCTTAAAACATATTATAAATTCAATATGAACATACATAAATCATCAACATGTATATATAGTCATTCCATCATTAAAAAACATGGAAAATCATTGTAAAATATTCGGCATTCATCTAAAAACTGAAAATAAAATCAAAAATGAGATGTAAACATTATCCACCTTAGCCTTAGAGATTAATGAGATTGAGATGTGAATGGATTTGATTCGAATTAGCTTCTTCCTTAGCATTTCTCTATCTTCTACCCCTTGTTCTTGTTAATAGTAGCCGGCCTTGAGTTATAAAAATTTTCAAATGAAAAATGAACGTGTATGGATACACGACCTAAGGGTTTAGGATATAAGAATGGCCTCTTTCCTATTTTACCCCTCGTCTATTTCAATTTAAACTTCTTATTTTAATTCATTGTTTAAATGGCACGGCTACCCTTAATTAAAATCAAATCTTAATCCTCTAATCAGCACATTATTTTATTTTATTTAGCTAATTAAATATCGTAAATAGTGTTACCAAAAATCTGGGGTGTTACATTAAAGGTCTACTTTCTTGCTTTTGCGTGCATCTCTAGAATCTCAGCTTTCGTCCTAGTTGAAAGGGTTATATGGCTAGCCTTCCGCTGCCGTTGAAGATTGGGATTCCAACTTTCTTGCTTTACTCCTTTCGACTTCGTCGAATGGTGCTTTGGTTGATTACTTCTAACCTCGTCCGAAGGTTTTACTTGATAGCTTCCGACTTCATCGAAAGGTATTTAGATGCGCTTTCTGCTTAGCTGCTTATGTGCTATGTAACCTAGCACGAGTGTTGGCCTTCGGAGCTGTCGAAACATGTGCTTTATAGGTTTCGAATGAGTCAAAACACCATTAAGGAATTACTTGCAGGTGACACCATTCGAAAGCGATCTATCTGACTGATGCGGAACCTTATGCTTCAGGGGTAGTGGATGTGTAGTCTTTTCTCCATAGGTGAAGGTAGCCTTAACCAATTCAAAAGGCTAGCATATGCTTTCGAATGGGTCACCTTTTCTGAATGTTCTTCTAATGGAAGTAAATAAAGAAGAAACCAATCGTTACGAATGGTTTGGCGAAAAATGTTGAAAGTAAGTTATTCATTGCCTTTGGAAGGTAGCTTTCCACATCGTCGAAAGCTCTTTGCTTATCCAATACTCTATTGAAACTTCCTTTTGACCACTTCGAAAGGTGCTGCTGGCGCTATTATCTTCTTGTCGAAAGCTTTATCTAATGTTTAGATAGACCATCCTAATGCATCCTGATCTTCATCAATACTCTTGCTCCTTCTTTCATACTTTCATTCTTGAGAACATTTCATGGATAAAATTTGGCCCCCTAGTATGAAAGAAGCTTTTGTTCTTTAGGACAAAACTCCAAAGAACTTCTTTCTTTATTTCCTGTGAAGTAGTTAATAATTTCTATTAGGTCATAACCTTATTATGAGACCTTAATGGATAATTTTAAACTTATAAAGCAAATGTTCAAGATGTTATTTGGTAATATCTTTGGATAATGTATTTTGAATAATACGCAATCAAACCTCTTTTTGTTACTAATATTTGAAATGTGAAACAATATCACCTGGTCAGCAGGAATCGGCTCAAATAAAAGAACCTTTGAAGAAATCTATCAGACGCTCCATATTTTTTCCTCAATCATTAGATATGAGTTTTTCGCCTAAAATTGCCTCTCCATGTGCTTTTATTATAATTCTTTTCCACTCCTGCACTGTATGTTAGTAACTTTCATTTATTTACTCATAAGTTAATAGATTGTTTAGTTCCGATGCTGTTTTGTAATATGAAGATTAGAGATTTCTCTTTTCTTTTTATCCTAACCTTTGATGGAACCCCATCTGATATTGAGAAAATCTTGTATAGAATTCAAATTCGGAAATTTAATGAAAAGATCGCAAACCACCATAAAAATCCAACAAAGAAATTTATAACTCACAAAATCAGAAATCCAATCAAAAATCCAATAAGGAAATCTAGAATATGAAACCCACAGACCATCAAAAATCAATAAGGGAACTTCGAATCCACAAAATCGGAAATTCAATTAAGAGATCATCAAAAATCTAATGAGGAAATCAGAGATACGAAATCCATAAATCGCCATCAAAATTAACAAGGAAGTTTATAATTCACTAAATCGGAAAAACAATAAGAGACCATCAAAAATTCAATAAGGATCAGGAATATGAAATCCATAAATCATCATAGAAATCAATAAGGAAATTTAGAATTCACAAAATCAGGAGATTAATAAGGAATCATCAAAAATCCAATATGGAAATTAGGAATATGAAATCCATAAATCACCATAGAAATCAATAAGGAAATTTAGAATCCACAAAATCAGAAATTCAATTAAGAGATCATCAAAAATCCAATAAGGAAATTAGGAATATGAAATCCATAAATTATCATAAAAGTCAATGAGGAAATATAGAATTCATGAAACCCAATATGGAATCCTCATGAAAAGAAATAAGGAAACTGAAAGTTCACGAAATCGAGAATTCAACCAAAATCTTGCCAGGATCCCATCTGACGAATAGACTATTTAAAAATTAATTCAACATAAGCACAAAATTAGAATCTGTCTAGTAATGGTAAACTTAGTAAGTTTAAGTAAAAGAGTCCTAGGCCTATAAGTTAGTAGTATATTTTTTATATTGGGGCCGAGTAGTTCTGTAAATCTATGCAATCAAACGGTATAGTGGTTCCATATTATTGCTTGGCCCTTTAGTAGTGCAATGGCCCAAATAACTTATTGTTACATACATATACATATATAATGTATAGACTCTTCTATCTTAAGGGGTCACCTTATTTATGAGGATTCAGGAGTGGTTTACTCAATCTATTCTTCGAATGAAGTAACTTTTATCTTTATAGTACGAATTTGTTATCTATTCCACCCCCCTAGCTTTTGTATAGATATTTTCTTTCCACCTTATGTTAAAGATTTATGTATCCATTTTCTTGTCTTGTGTCTTCTTTTTGAATGCAAGTTTCTTAATTTCTTGATGTGAGAATCACCCTTCAGGTTTTGGACGTACTGAAATTTGCTATCTCATATTTGGTCCTTTCTGATTGTGATTTCAGATACTTTATCAGTTTCCGATGATGGCATTGGGCATCTTCATCCTTTTGTCTTTGTCTGTGCCCCTCTCTTGGGTTTCATCTTTGTCTTAGATGGTGGACAGATTTCCTTCCTCAACCCTTTGTTCTTTTAGGTTCTGACTTTTGATTTGAGTTGTAGACATCTTTGTCCCTCTTCATCTGTTTGGTGCCTCTTCCGGGCTTCCCTTGATTCTAAGGGATGTAGTGTATGTTAAGTTGACCTTCCTACAGAAGGTTGCTGATGGGTGCTTAACCTGACCCTACTCCTAAGAGGTGAATTGGATGTTAAGGGCTTTCTGTTTTTGTGGGTACCTGACCTGACCTTTCCTCTAAGAGGTGAACTAGACGTTAGAGGATTTTTCCCTCCCTCTAGGAGGTGCTATGGAAGATCATCATAGGTTTATGTCCCTCCCTCTAAGAGGTGCTACGGAAGAACGTCGTAGGCTTATGTCCCTCCCTCTAGGAGGTTCTACGGAATAGCATCATAGGCTTTAATATTTGTATATGAAAATCATTTTTAGCCAATTAAAATAGAGTCTCTTTTGAGAGAAGGAATTTTTGTAATCGAACCCTTCTAGTATATCGAGGGGTTATCTTTTGAAAAGGGGTTTGGATACATGAATCCTTATGATAAAAGAATCTTTTCTCAATGTCACCTTTTGAATGGGTTCTCTTGCTGTTCTTATAATAGAGACACAGATCTCAAATAGGAGACTAGGAAGTCATGATTCATGAACCAACAGTCTTTTAATCGAGAATAGGATTCTCTAATATGAGTTTTTGTCAATAAACTTTTGGTAACCTTAAAACTTTTTTTTGAAAAAGTATAAATAGGCTTCTCCCTACCAATGGTTTTAGGGACTTTGAAATATTGAGATTGCGTAGTTAGAAATCTTTTGTGTGCATTCATTAATGTTATATAATATCTTAGAAAGACTGCACAAATCATCTCTCGAAATAGATAGACATTTGTCTTCCCCAGGTTGCAGGGTAATTGAAAAACCTGTGAAGATATGTTTGAGAAATTTCTTTTAAAACAATTTGCCAAAAATAGAGTTGGTGTACATAGCCTTTCTCATAAATTGATGATGGATTTATAGCAATCTGATATCTTATGAGTGCAAGCCTTTGTATTGCGTTGATTGAAATACTGATAGTCATCTCGTATTTGGAATTTGAGCTGTCTTTTCCAGGTAGCTAGGAATTTGTTGTGCACCAAGAGTATGTTGAATGCTATGGACTGGTTTTGTTTTACCTGTAATAACACTCGAATTTTGAATCAGTACATGGCCAATTTTCAATACAAATCTAAGTACAAATCAAAGTAAAAAGATATGAAAAAAGAGAGTTCATAGTTGAACTAATGCTGCAAGTCTTCATGATTTGATAGGGGTCCACATTTTGAAATTGCCAAGCTGCTTTCTTCTTAGCTTGAATAAGATGTCCTTTTAAGTTTCTTTAACGAACTCTTTTAAGAATCCTGACTTAATCATGCCTTGAATTGCTTCTGCTAAAATGCGGCATTTGTCGGTTTCATGTTCATTTGTTTTATGGTAATCGCAGTAACTACCTCCTTTATTTGGCTCTGGAACGTTCCAGATCTTATAAGGAATAGAAAAATTTTCGTTGTCCTTCACCATGGCAAATATGTGGGAGAGGGGCTTGTTTAGGACTATATAATCGGATTCGGAAATCTCTTTTCGTCTTCCCCTCTGGTTTCCACTTTTCCTTGGTCTCTTGTCGCGATGCTTAGAATCGGATTTCTCTCCTTTACATTCTCGATGAAATTCTTTCATAGCATGATGCATTTTGTCCATTGGAATAAAATTTTCAGCTTGAAGAAAGAAATTTTGTAGATCTCTGCATTCATTAATATAAAGGTCTTTCCAGAAAGGGGTTGTTCGATCAACCCTGATCGAACTGCCACAAGCTTTTCTCTATCGGTTGTACTTTTTTCTTTTAATGCTTCGATGCTGAATCTATTCAAGCATTTGCCAAGCAGTTCTCCTAGTTTTTGTCTAGCCGTTGCTAACAAGCTAAAGTCTATAGTTGTATCATTGAGTATCGAAAATTGGGTCATGATGTCACAAGTAAATTGTTCCCAAGAACAGATGGTTTCCATTTGGTAATTCTTGTACCATTTGATAGTTGCTCCTTGAAAAGTAACAGGGAGAAGTTTGCAGCGATCTACCTTAGGAGCGTTATATAAGTTCATCCAGTTTTCAAAAGCTACAAAATGATCATCTGGATCAGTAGTCTCTTCATATATCAGTGGAGGAATTTGGATGTGAGGAGGGAGACTAGTTGCCATTATTTCTTCCGAAAAGGGAGTCTTTCGCAGGATAACATATTCCTCTGGGTTAGAAATTTCCTTTTCTTTAAGCATTTCCATCATTATTTGGTGTAGGATGTCTTCTTGGTCAACTTCATTTCTGTGGAAACTTTTGTTGTTTCTTTGGATTGGACTATTAGATTGCTCGAGGGACCCTTTTACTTGACTTTCTTGGTTTAACTCTTGATCCTTTACCTCGTTTGGAGGTTGCGCTTCATCCTCTACTTACATAATCCTTAATGATTCTTAAGATGGAGCTCTTTCAATAAATTCTTTCATTGCTATCACTCGTTGTTGTGGATTCTGGACCTTGATCACATTGTTTTCCAATCTTATTAGGGTTGAAGGTCGCGCAATTTCCATATTCTCTAAGTTAAAGTTTTGGACTATGTTATTTTCCAAAGTTGATAGTGAAGCAGCTTCTTTGCTTGGTTTGTTGTTATTATTTCTTTCTCTTACCATTTTCTTCTTTTGAATGATGGGCTTTATGTAATCAATTTGTGATGAAAGTTATCGAGAATCGAAGGTTTGGGCCCTCCTTCTAGCGCCAAAAATGTTTCAAGAAAACTTGTCAACACCTCAAAATGAAGCTTGAAGTAATAACGATTCCTTCAAAACATGCTTCCGAATCAATGAAGGAAGAAGACACACTTCAAGTTGGGAATGACGGTTGAAAACACCTCTTTAGCACCTTTCATCACAGTCGAAAGACTAACTTTACCTTCAAAAAAATCCTTTCGAACTGGTTGGTTTGTGACTCTGTCGGAACCTCCTTTCAACACTGCCAAGACGGTTTAAGTAGGGGACTTAATGGATCTGGAAATAGTTAAGCTGGAAGCGTATTGACTTGGTTGAAGGGGTTAGCACTTGTTATCTTATAGATCTGAGCTAAAACCCTTAGGAAATGTGTGAACTAGGGGTTTCGACCCAGTCAAAGGGGATCGTTTCGATTAATTTGACAGCTGATTGACATATTTGTGTAAAACAAGAAACTCGGTACTGCCATATAATCAAGATTATCATGATCTTACTTTTTATTGAACTCAGTTATACAGATTAATCAAATCCTTAATTTGATTTGGGAATTAGTGTAACGCCCCACTCCAAGACCCTCATTAGCAAAGAGAATCACGGAGGTGATTCCGTCTGCTAATGCGGAGAATAGAGTATAATAGGAGCGACCAAATGTAACTATGCTATAACTATCTACCGAATACGTCGAAAGGTGGAATTTTTTTTTTCAATCAGGTGGTTCGACATATTCGATAAATACTTATAACGAAATTACAAATGGCTAAAGATCTATCAGAACAAAGCATAATAACATAATGAAATAACATCACAGAACAGTATCACATAACAGCACAGAGTCTCAAAACAATACATCGTCAATACAGATCCAAATATATCATAAGGTGGGTACAAAGCCACCACTCACACAAGTGAGTCAAAAATATGTACATAAGAGACTGAATAATCAGAGTATCAAAATAGTGGACAAATATAAAGAGCTATATATCAGCAAAGCAGATAATGTCCAAGCGGAAGCACAGAAAGCTAAGTCCAGAGACCTAACCTGAAACAACTCGGTCTGACCCGAGCGAAAAACACTCGGGTCAGGCTAACTAAACAATCAGTTAATAAACTGAGATAAACATGATAGATAATGAGGCGATATATAACATAGTACTATAGACCACAAACTCTCACATAGAGAAGAAATAAACATCTAAGTAGAGATGTATAACAAGCCTTATATCATGGGCATAACATAGTCACAAATATCAAAACAAAACATCTAAGTAGAGATGTATAATAAGCCTCATATCATTGGCATAACGTAAGCACAAATGCCAAAAAACAAAAACATCTAAGTAGAGATGTATAATAAGCCTCATATCATCGGCATAACGTAAGCACAAATGCCAAAACAAAAACATCTAAGTAGAGATGTCAAAAAAACGATACATCTAAGTAGAGATGTATAACAGGCCATCTAAGTAGAGATGCCAAAAACGATACATCTATGTAGAGATGTATAACGGCCATCTAAGTAGAGATGCCAAAAACGATACATCTATGTAGAGATGTATAACGGCCATCTAAGTAGAGATGCCAAAAACGATACATCTATGTAGAGATGTATAACGACCATCTAAGTAGAGATGCCAAAACGATACCTCTAAGGGAGACAGTCTGAAGACACTATCCCAAAGGTAATACAAGGAGTGTGTCACGAACTTTTAGCAAGGAACCCGTAAAGTTTTAACGTGAGTCCCATACCCCACGTTCGCACTAAACGGTTTACTAACCAATCGTAAGCTTCCACACTGAAAACAGTACAAAGTTCACCTCATGTCATCGGTAAACTAGGCCGAAAGGCCAAAACGATCAATCGAATAGGTCGGGGATTAACCGGGAAGGAAATACACACGGTTTCATAGGCCGGAGTTTTTCCCAACCGTTTAAGCACCTTTCCACATTGCTCGAAGTGCTAAAGTATGAGTGTGGGATTTTATTATAGAAAATAATTACGGAAAACGGATTTATAATTGGTTTGAAATCACTTTAAAACGACCTTTGAAAACTCTCCTATTATGGAGTGATTAATTTAATAATTAAAAATAATATTATATAATAATTTCGAAAGCCATTTCGGAGCGAAAAATCCTTTTAAAACCTTTTTATAAGGCCCGTGTACGAAATCCAGAGACAAATCTCAAAGAAATCGATAAAACTATAAAATCACTGAAAATATTCCAAGTGTTGGAAAATAGTCCAAAACTGACGCGAACCCAAGTTCGGAAAATTATTCCGACCAGTAGACTGAATCCGAATGGCATGAAAATTTGTAGTAACGTAATCCGACATTCCTACTTCAGAACGCAAAAAGAATTACTCGATTCCGACTTGAAACCAAGTCGCAGCGACGCTCCAAAGTCGGACCCGGAAACGGTGTATACACTGTTTCAGGCTGAGATCCGGGTCCCTCTTCGACAGCAATTTCGAAGAGTCAAATGAACTCGGATACTAATCAAACTTTCTAGAGATAAAGTTCGGAACTCCAGCTTTCCAACGAGTCCGAAAACGTTGGATTCCGACCACGGATGTGACCGTGGCAGTGTCACAAATTTTCAATTTCAAAACTGGATACAGGGAGTAAGAAATCGATAAAACCAGAAAATCACTGGAAATATTCTAAGTGTTGGAAAATAGTCCAAAACTGACACGAACCCAAGTTCGGAAAATTATTCGGACCAGCAGACTGAATCCGAATGGCATGAAAATTGGTAGGAACGTAGTCCGACATTCCTACTTCAGAACGCAAAAAGAAATACTCGATTCCGACTTGAAACGAAGTCGCAGCGACGTTCCAAAGTCGGACTCAGAAAAATGAAATGCACTGTTTTGCACAGCGATCTGGGTTCAACTCTGACAGGAAATTCGAAGGGTCTAATGAACTCAGATGATGACCAAACTTTCCAAATATGGAGTTCGTAACTCCATCTTTTCAGAAAGTCCAAAATCGTTCAATTCTGACTAGCGGCTCAAAAGTTATGACCAAAATAGTTTCAGTTTCATCCACAGAGCTAATATGTGTATCGCTCTCGGGAAGATAGTAGAAAAATCAATTTTTGACCTAGTTAGCCTCAAAATTAAAGAAAAATCACTAAACCAAAATTGTAGCATATGTTTTAAGCTTTCCGGAACATCCAAAATTATCTAATTCGGATCAAAAACGAGAGAGATACATGCTAAACAATATCAGATTGAAACTCAAGATAACTTGTTAAAGACAGAATTGGTCTTCTGTTTTTGAACGCATTTCAGGTCATCTAAATGGCAAAATTACAGAAAACTCACTAAACAAAAATTGTAGCATATATTTTAAGCTTTCCGGAACATCCAAAATTATCTAATTTAGATCAAAAACAAGAGAGATACAGGCAAAACAATATCAGATTGAAACTCAAGATAACTTATTAAAGACAGAATTGGTCTTCTGTCTTTAAACGCATTTCAGGTCATCTAAATGGCAAAATTACAGAAAACTCACCGAACAAAAATTGTAGTATATGTTTTAAGCTTTTCTGAACATCCAAAATTATCTATTTTGGATCAAAAACGAGAGAGATACATGCAAAACAATATAAGATTGAAACTCAGGATAATTTGTTAAAGACAGAATTGGTCTTCTGTCTTTGAACGCATTTCAGGTCATCTAAATGGCAACATTACAGAAAACTCACTGAAGATAAAGTGTTCCTTATTGAATCTAGTTTGTAGCAAAAAAAATCTGACCAAAACCGGATGAGAAATGAAGAAGTTATGCTTGATTTCGTTTCAGCTACAATTCCAAAACGAAAATTACAGAAGCATCAAGTAAAAAAAGGATTTAGCTAGCAATTTTACCTCAACCAATGCAAGAAAAATATGCATAAACACTTGGCGTGCACTCCAAAAGCTAGAGAGAGGAGATCAAGAGGCTTCATAACAAAATAAACCAAAAACCATGTATTAAAAATTAATTTCAGAAATTAGAATGAAGATTAGAGAGTGATTAGAGAAGGATTGCTTTACCTTTTAGCTTGTATTAACCTAGATTAGCTATGTGGAGAGGAAAAATGGATCTTCTACCAAATGGAGGCCATTAATTAGGTTTTTAGGAGGTGTTTTAGGGTTTGAGGAAATTATGAAGAGGAGGGCTAGGGTTTAGGGTGGGTTTAAGATAATATATAGAGGTGGGTAATGGGTTTGGTTTCACTAATTGACCCAATAAGAGAAGTGACATCCTAATGTTCACTAAAACTATTTAATGCTTCATTAGCCAACTAAAACCCACCATTATAAAACCACCCGTTTTTTTTCAAATAACTTTATTTTATAGAAATTAGCCTATCCAAAAAACCATTTTTAGCTCCATTTAAATTAAAATCATAATTTTAATTTATTATTCGGTAATTGCAATCCCGGGTTGTTACAGACTCCCCCCCTTAAGAAAATTGCGTCCCCGCAATTCCTTAAATATGGAAGTCGTCTATAACCTCTAATCCACCGAAGAAACAACAGAAGATAAATATAGATGCTCACCCGTACCCAAAGATGAAAGAAAACCAGGATAAGTACGCTCGATAAATTCTCTGGTCTCCCAAGTGCAGTCCTTAGGATTGGGTGACCATTGAATTTTCACAAGCGGAACCTCTTTGTTTCGAAGGCGTCTGACCTCCGAATCAAGCACACGGAGTGGTTGTTGCTCCCAAGATAGATCGGTTGAGATCTCCAAATCTAGCACGATATGCGGCTCGATAATAGGATCAGGATCGTGCACACACTTGCGAAGCTGAGAGACATGAAACACATCATGTATTCCAGAGAAATGAGCAGGTAGAGCCACACGATAAGCAACAAGGCCAATGCGTTCCGTGATAGGAAATGGTCCGACATAGCGAGGAGCCCATTTCCCTGTAGAACTGAAACGCACAACCCCCTTCATAGAAGATATCCGAATCTAGACAAGATCACCAATAGAGAACTCAAGAGGCTTCCTACGGTTGTCCGCGTAGGATTTCTGGCGGTCCTGCGCCTCTTTCATTCTCTGACAGATAAGAGCAATCTTCTCAGAAGATTCCCGAACTGAATCTGAACCAAGAATGAGCTTCTCGCCAGATTCTAACCAACAAGCAGGAGAGCGACATGGCCTTCCATATAGAGCCTCGAAAGGTGCCATGCCAATACTAGACTGATAGCTGTTGTTGTAGGAGAACTCTACGAGAGGTAAGTGATCCTCCCAACTACCCCTGAAATCCAAAATACAACAGCGCAAAAGATCCACCAAAACACGATTCACCCTCTCAGTCTGACCATCAGTCTGAGGGTGATAAGCAATAGAGAGATTCAGCATTGTGCCCAAAGCTGACTGTAGGCACTTACAGAAGTGACTAGTGAAAATGGTGTCTCGATCACACACGATAGAGCTAAGAATGCCATGAAGTCGTACGATTTCCTTCACATAGAGCTTGGCCAACTGAGGTGCAGTCCGAGTGGACTTAATCGGAATAAAATGAGCCGATTTGGTCAAGCGATCAACAATAACCCAGATAGAAGTATGGCCCGACCTCGATCGAGGTAGACCGTCGATGAAATCCATAGATATCTGATCCCATTTCCACAATGGAATCTCAAGAGGCTGAAGAAGACCGGATGGACGCTGATGCTCGGCGTTGATCTGTTGACAAGTCATGCAACTGCTCACATAACTTGCAACATCTCTCTTCAAATCTTCCCAATAATATAACCGACACATATCGGCATACATCTTACTTGAACCGGGATAAATGGTGTACTTAGTGTGATGACACTCGTCCAGAATGTCACGCCTAAGCGATAGATCGGATGGTACCAATATACGGTTCTACCTACGAAGACACCGATGAGAATCAATAGAATAATTCAGCAAAGCCTCATCACTGGATCCCGACTCAAGAAGATGGATAAGATGCAACAAGTCTGGATCCTGCCGCTGAGCATGGGCAATGCCATCCAGTAAAATAGGTCGAGCTTCCAAACTGGAGAATCAGAAGACGGAGCTCGATCTCGAATATCGCACACAGAAAGACTCTCAAGAATATCCCACTCGGCTATCATCATAGAAACTACCGCCGAGTGCTTGCGACTGAGCGCATCTGCAACACGATTACCCTTGCCAGGGGTATACAGAATATCTAAATCATATGAGGCGAGAAACTCAAGCCATCGTTGCTGCCTCATATTGAGATCCCTCTGACTGAATAGATACTTCAGCGACTTATGATCGGTGTACAGAATGAAGCGTTCGCCTAATAGAAAGTGACGCCAAGTCTTCAAGGCAAAGATGATAGCTGCTAACTCAAGATCATGAGTAGGATAGCGAACCTTATTCGGATGCAGTTGCCTGGAAGCATAAGCAACTACCCGATCCTTCTGCATAAGCACTGCACCTAGCCCGCTACCACAAGCATCGGTGTATACAACAGGATTATGGTTACTCTCTGGAACCACTAGAATAGGAGCATGAGTGAGAAGTTCCTTCAGTCGCTGAAAGGAAGCTTCACACTTATCAGACCAAATAAAGCGAACACCCTTACGAGTCAGCGTCGTAAGGGGAAGTGCAACTCGAGAGAAATCTTTGATAAACCGATGGTAATAACCCGCCATACCAAGGAAACTGCGAATATCATGAACGTTCTCGGGCTGCTTCCAATTCTAAATAGCTTCGATCTTGGAAGGATCGACAGAAATCCCCTCAGATGATACAATATGGCCCAAGAACTTGACCTTGCTCTCCCAAAAATGGCACTTGGAGAGCTTGGCCTTAAGCTGATGCTGACGAAGAGTATCCAAGACGATCCGCAAATGATGAGCATGCTCTACCTCGGATCTAGAATAAATAAGAATATCGTCGATGAAAACCAGAACGAATCTATCGATGTATTCCCGGAATACTCGATTCATAATATCGACGAAGAAAGCCGGTGCGTTCGTCAAGCCGAATGGCATGACCAACCACTCAAAAGAACCATAACAAGTGCGGAAAGCGGTAAGAGGAATGTTATCTTCCGCAACTCGGAGCTGATGAAATCCGGCGCAAGGTCGAGCTGGGAAAAGACCTTCGCACCGCTCAACTGATCAAACATATCGTCTATCTGTGGCAATGGATAACGATTTCTGATGGTCAACTCATTAAGCTTGCGATAGTCAATGCAAAGCCTAAGAGAGCCATCGGGCTTCTTAACGAAGACCACAGCAGCACCCCATGGCAAAGAACTGGACCGAATGAACTGCTTCACCTCAAGCTCTAATAACTGCTTCCTGAGTTCCTCATTCTCTTTAGTATAGACATCCTCGTGGGAGGATGCCCAACTAGGTGGGAGCCTGGAATGAGATCGATGCGAAACTCAATGGCTCGCTTTGGCGGTAGGCCTGATACTGGCTTGAATATATCGGGGAAATCCCGAACAACAGGAATACGAGATATGTCCACATTCTCATCTCGTGAATCAAGAGCAAATAAAGTAATATCAGAAATCCCAACATCCTAAAGAGCAATAGCTAACGGAGCGGACGAGTTAGGATGACGAAGAAATAATATCCGCTCCGAACAAATGATTTTGGCGTCGTACTGAGCGAGCCAATCCATGCCAAGAATCATGTCAAAGCCCAAATACTCCATAACGTGCAGATTCGCACGAAAAGAAAATCCACAAAGATCGATATCTATATCCTCACAAAGCAAGCTAAGGGTCGTGGATCCGCCGATGGGATTCACAATCCTTAGTGAAGAAACCAAACAAGTAACATCCAAAGATAAAGTATCAACTAGTTCCTTTGATACGAATGAGTGAGAGGCACCCGTATCAAAGAGAACTCTATAAGATCTACCATGAAATAAAATAGAACCTTCGAGAACGGAAGGATGCGTACCTCGAGGCTGAGCTAAAGATGTAGGAGCCTTGGCAGCATTAAGCATGCCAGATCTAGGAGGTGCAGTGGGACAAGTGGAATTAAGATGACCCACCTTCTTACAATAGCGGCAGAAAAGAGGCTTGGGACACTCTTTAACCATATGATCGGTAGATCCACAGTTGAAACACTTCCGAATGGTAGGTGTTCCACTAAGCTGAGCAATAGACCGAGGCTGAGTCTGAGAAGTAGAACTGCCTGTCTTCTTCTTCTTATGCCAAGACTTGGACTTCTGAAATGGGACCCGCTTCTGATTGGGATTTTTGGAGCCCTCACCATCCCCATCACTGTCTCTCTCATGCTCAACCGCTTCAAGGTGAAGCGCTGCGTCAACTAGCTCATCAAAAGGGAGCTTAAGCTGGAGCATAAGCTGTTTCTTCAAATATTTCTTCAGGCCTTCTACAAACTTGAGATTATTCTTATAAGGAGAGCTAATGAACTCGAGGCCATACTTGGACAGGGCCTCGAAAGATGATGAATAGTCTGCAACAGAGGCCTTCCCTTGCTTAAGGTCAATAAAGAGGCATGCAAGTGTTATCTTCTCGGACTCGGGGACAAACTTGAGCAAGAAGCGCTCTTGGAACTGGTCCCAAGTGAGTGAGGCCTCATCGGTCTCGAATACAAGCAGCTCGTACCAATCCAAGGCACGACCCTCAAGATGGCTAGAAGCAACAAGAACTCTGTCGTGGTCGGGGATAGCCATGCGAGTAAAGTTACGCTCGCAAACTCTGATCCAAGCCTGGACCTTCATAATAGTCTCGGAGCCACTGAACGGCTTCCCTCCGAGATGAATAAAGTCGCTGCATAGACGCGCAAAAGCAGACTTGCGCGGTGCATCAGAAACTGGTGCAGGAGACTGAGAGTGCGACTGAGAGTTACGAACCAGCTCCATGATCTGGTCCGTGGTCATGTATACGTCCTCTGGGTGAGGGTTGCTGGACTGTCCAGCATCAGCAGAACGGAGGTTCCTACCTCTCCCAACCATACTGAAAGATAAGGTAAGATTTAGTTAAGCATGATTCAAAGATAGATAATTCATTAAGGAATATTATAGAATATAATAGATTCCTACACATATTCCTAACTTATTTATCTAAAGGTGGATATGTTCAATTTGGATCGTATTATAACGTATTGTACTACGTGTCTGTTCTGTGTTTGTTATGCTTAATTCTGAACCTCGCTCTAATACCAAGATGTAACACCCCACTCCAAGACCCTCATTAGTAAAGAGAATCATGGAGGTGATTCCGTCTGCTAATGCGGAGAATAGAGTATAATAGGAGCGACCAAATGTAACTATGCTATAACTATCTACCGAATACGTCGAAAGGTGGAAATTTTTTTTTCAATCAGGTGGTTCGACATATTCGATAAATACTTATAACGAAATTACAAATGGCTAAAGATCTATCAGAACAAAGCATAATAACATAATGAAATAGCATCACATAACAGTATCACATAACAACACAGAGTCTCAGAACAATACATCGTCAATACAGATCCAAATATATCATAAGGTGGGTACAAAGCCACCACTCACACAAGTGAGTCAAAAATATGTACATAAGAGACTGAATAATCAGAGTATCAAAATAGTGGACAAATATAAAGAGCTATCTATCAGCAAAGCAGATAATGTCCAAGCGGAAGCACAGAAAGCTAAGTCCACAGACCTAACCTGAAACAACTCGGTCTGACCCGAGCGAAAAACACTCGGGTCAGGCTAACTAAACAATCAGTTAATAAACTGAGATAAACATGATAAATAATGAGGCGATATATAACATAGTACTATAGACCACAAACTCTCACATAGAGAAGAAATAAACATCTAAGTAGAGATGTATAGCAAGCCTTGTATCATGGGCATAACATAGTCACAAATATCAAAACAAAACATCTAAGTAGAGATGTATAATAAGCCTCATATCATCGGCATAACGTAAGCACAAATGCCAAAAAACAAAAACATCTAAGTAGAGATGTATAATAAGCCTCATATCATCGGCATAACGTAAGCACAAATGCCAAAACAAAAACATCTAAGTAGAGATGTCAAAAAAACGATACATCTAAGTAGAGATGTATAACAGGCCATCTAAGTAGAGATGCCAAAAACGATACATCTATGTAGAGATGTATAACGACCATCTAAGTAGAGATGCCAAAAACGATACATCTATGTAGAGATGTATAACGGCCATCTAAGTAGAGATGCCAAAAACGATACATCTATGTAAAGATGTATAACAACCATCTAAGTAGAGATGCCAAAACGATACCTCTAAAGGAGACAGTTTGAAGACACTATCCCAAAGGTAATACAAGGAGTGTGTCACAAACTTTTAGCAAGGAACCCGTAAAGTGTTAACGTGAGTCCCATACCCCACGTTCGCACTAAACGGTTTACTAACCAATCGTAAGCTTCCACACTAAAAACAGTACAAAGTTCACCTCATGTCATCGGTAAACTAGGCCGAAAGGCCAAAACGATCAATCGAATAGGTCGGGGATTAACCGGAAAGGAAATACACACGGAAATCCAAGTGTTGGAAAATAGTCCAAAATTGACGCGAACCCAAGTTCGGAAAATTATTCGGACCAGCACACTGAATCCGAATGGCATGAAATTGGTAGGAACGTAATCCGACATTCCTACTTCAGAACGCAAAAAGAATTACTCGATTCCGACTTGAAACGAAGTCGCTGCGACGCTCCAAAGTCGGACCCGAAAACGGTGAATACACTGTTTCAGGCTGAGATCCGGGTCCCTCTTCGACAGCAATTTCGAAGAGTCAAATGAACTCGGATACTAATCAAACATTCTAGAGATGGAGTTCGAAACTCCAGCTTTCCAACGAGTCCAAAAACATTGGATTCCGACCACGGATGTGACCGTGGCAGTGTCACAAAGTTTTAGTTTCAAAACTGGAAACAGGGAGTAAGAAATCGATAAAACCAGAAAATCACTGGAAATATTAACTGTTGGAAAATAGTCCAAAACTGACGCGAACCCAAGTTCGGAAAATTATTCGGATCAGCAGACTGAATCCGAATGGCATGAAAATTGGTAGGAACGTAGTCCGACATTCCTACTTCAGAACGCAAAAAGAATTACTCGATTTCGACTTGAAACGAAGTCGCAGCGACGTTCCAAAGTCGGACTCAGAAACATGAAATGCACTGTTTTGCACAGCGATCTAGGTTCAACTCTGACAGGAAATTTGAAGGGTCTAATGAACTCAGATGATGACCAAACTTTCCAGATATGGAGTTCGTAACTCCATCTTTTTAGAAAGTCCGAAATCGTTCAATTCTGACTAGCGGCTCAAAAGTTATGACCAAAATAGTTTCAGTTTCATCCACAGAGCTAATATGTGTATCGCTCTCGGGAAGATAGTAGGAAAATCAATTTTTGACCTATTTAGCCTCAAAATTACAGAAAACTCACTGAACAAAAATTGTAGCATATGTTTTAAGCTTTCCGGAACATCCAAAATTATCCAATTCGGATCAAAAACGAGAGAGATACAGGTTAAACAATATCAGATTGAAACTCAAGATAACTTGTTAAAGACAGAATTGGTCTTCTGTCTTTGAACGCATTTCAGGTCATCTAAATGGCAAAGTTACAGAAAACGCACTGAACAAAAATTGTAGCATATGTTTTGTGCTTTTCGGAACATCCAAAATTATCTAATTTGGATCAAAAACGAGAGAGATACAGACAAAACAATATCAGATTGAAACTCAGGATAATTTGTTAAAGACAGAATTGGTCTTCTGTCTTTGAACGCATTTCAGGTCATCTAATGGCAAAATTACAGAAAACTCACTGAAGAGAAAGTGTTCCTTATTGAATCTAGTTTGTAGCAAAAAAACCTGACCAAAAACGGATGAGAAATGAAGAAGTTATGCCTGATTTCGTTTCAGCTATAATTCCAAAACGAAAATTACAGAAGCATCAAGTAAAAAAAGGATTTAGCTAGCAATTTTACCTCAACCAATGCAAGAAAAATATGCACAAACACTTGGCGTGTACTCCAAAAGCTAGAGAGAGGAGATCAAGAGGCTTCATAACAAAATAAACCAAAAACCATGTATTAAAAATTAATTTCAGAAATTAGTATGAAGATTAGAGAGTGATTAGAGAAGGATTGCTTTACCTTTTAGCTTGTATTAACCTAGATTAGCTATATGGAGAGGAAAAATGGATCTTCTACCAAATGGAGGCCATTAATTAGGTTTTTAGGAGGTGTTTTAGGGTTTGAGGAAATTATGAAGAGGACGGTTAGGGTTTAGGGTGGGTTTAAGATAATATATAGAGTTGGGTAATGGGTTTGGTTTCACTAATTGACCCAATAAGAGAAGTGACATCCTAATGTTCACTAAAACTATTTAATGCTTCATTAGCCAACTAAAACCCACCATTATAAAACCACCCGTTTTTTTCTTCAAATAACGTTATTTTAAAGAAATTAGCCTATCCAAAAAAATCCATTTTTAGCTCCATTTAAATTAAAATCATAATTTTAATTTATTATTCGGTAATTGCAATCCCGGGTTGTTACAATTAGGGTTTACAAGCTTTTAGAAAATACAAGTCGGAAGTGAAAGAAATTGGATCCCTTAAACCAAACCCCTATGATCTTATTTATAGGTGTGTGTTGGCACCTTTCGACCCAATGCTTTCGAAGTGGTTGAAAGGTCTACTTTCTTGCTTTCGCACGCATCTCTATAATCTCAGTTTTCGACCTAGTCGAAATGGTTATATGGCCAGCCTTCCATTGCCGTTGAAGATTGGGCTTCCTTCTTCTTGCTTTACTCCTTTCGACTTCGTCGGCAGGTGCTTTGCTTGATATCTTCTAACCTCGTCGAAAGGTTTTACTTGATAGCTTCCCACTTCATCGAAAGGTATTTAGATGCGCTTTCTGCTTAGCTGCTTATGTGCTATGTAACCTAGCATGAGTGTTGGCCTTTGGAGCCGTCGAAACATGTGCTTTATAGGTTTCGAATGAGTCGAAACACCATTAAGGAATTAGCTGCAAGTCACACCATTTGAAAGCGATCTATCTGGCTGATGCGGAACCTTATGCTTTGGTGGTAGTGGATGTGTAGTCTTTTCTCCATAGGTGAGGGTGGCCTTAACCAATTCGAAAGGATAGCATATGCTTTTGAATGGGTCGCCTTTGCTGAATGTTCTTCTGATGGAGGTAAATGAAGACAAAACCAATCGTTATGGATGATTTGGCGAAAAATGCTGAAAGTAAGTTATTCATTGCCTTCGAAAGGTAGCTTTCGATCTCGTCGAAAGCTCTTTGCTTATCCAATACTCTGTTGAAACTTCTTTTTGACCTCTTTAAAAGGTGTTGTTGGTGTTGTTATCTCCTTGTCGAAAGCTTTATCTAATGTTTAGATATACCATGTTAATGCCTCCTGATCTTCGTCAATACTCTTGCTCCTTTCATACTTTCATTCTTGAGAACATTTCATGGATAATATGTATCATCGGTACATTCCTCTATAGATGTACTGTACGAATGGTAGTCAATTTATCTGCCATTGTATGGAAATCCATTCTCCAATAAGTGCCTACAGACTTGACTGTAAACCTATTGTGCCATCAAATTTAACCAATGTAACAATTTCGGCTAAGATTCATAAGTTTATTTGAAAAGTATATTAAAAAAGAATGTCATTAAAAATAATATCAATTGATTTTGCATAGCAAATGTTTTGGTTATCATAAGGTAAAAACCTGTTCCGTGTTTATGTGCGGCGTGGTCTTATGAGATACCTTTGTTTTCAAAATACGTATCCTGAGTTTCTCACACCAGTCCCATGACTGACCTAGAGTTTATTTTCCTTTCCCTTAAACTCTGGGTGCCCTAATTTTCCCGGGAAGCCTAATAGTCGGGTTTAGTTAAAAGAAATCTGGATGGAGCTCGAAGCATGGAGTTAGAAGATTCTTTTGAAAGATTGTTATCCATTTCCACCACACTTGTGTACTATTGTATTCCGCATTTGTAGGGACAGATATTTATAACTGTCCATATTTAACTCTGATAAATGTATTTAAAATTTCCGTCGTAAAGGTTATATGTTGAAATAATATATGTTATTCCATTTGCGTGAGATTCTGTTCTGTCTTTATTTTCATTCTTACCCATGATAATCTGCCTCTCCGGCACTAGGATTTGTGTCACGTGAATACCGAGGACGTATTATTGTCGATTTTCGAGGATCGAGGAGGTGGGTCGTCTCAATTTAATTGTAGATCTTTTTTTAAAACATTCTAATTAAAGTGTAATTCTTCAGATCTGAATGTTTACATGTTCGAATTAATTAGATGCTTTCCTTTACTTTGTTAAATTGAAACTAAATCTATATATTTTAAAATACAATGTTTTATTTTAGTTCTACGTTTTTACATTTAATTTAAATTCTATTTCTTTAAATCTGGAAATTTAAATTTTCATGTTGATTGATTGAGTTATGTCTAAAGTTAAAAAAGAAATTTATATGGAATCAATATAATGTTTCAATTGTAGATCTATGTTTTAATCTTTCATAACAAAGAGTAATTTTAGTTTTGAATGTTAATATATGTATGTATGCATGTATTACTTGCACTTTTTATTGCATTAGATATTTACATATGAATAAAAGGAATTTTAATAACAAAGCAAAGTTTTGAAATTGACTATAATAACTATCTAATTTATATTATTAGAAAGCTTTGATTGAATTCCATATATACATATTTGGATCTACTTGTATGTATTCATAAAAAAATTATTTTTCTTTACATATATTGTTATAGTATGAAATCATTTCTCCTTTTTAATTATGACAATAATGTATACATACAATTCATTGTTTACCTTCTATATTCTTACATTATGGTACCTATTGATTGTCATTAATATTTTGCTTTAATTAAGTTTACTAAAAGGGAAACTGTATCAATCACCCTTGTCATCCCTTATTTATTTCCATTTCAATTCCTATGTAATAACCATTCAAATTGTTCTTCTTTAGTTTATGCATACATATCAATTACAACTGACTATGCACACTCCCTATATGTTGCACTTGCACAATAATTACTGTGGATATATTTACAATTCATGTCATATTTAGATTAGTCATTAATGTTATTTTATTAATCAATTGTTTAATTTAATTAAGAGAAGGAAATGAAAAGTTTCCTTCTCTAACTAAATTTATGTTCTCTCATTTATTGAATAATTTAAGAGAAATGAAATGAAAAGTTTTCTTCTCTAATTAAATTTATGCCCCTTATTAATTGAACAAGTTAAGAGAGGAAATGAAATATTTCCTTCTCTGAATAAATTTGAAAAGTGAGCGTTACACACAGATTTGTATATAACAATATATTTGATGTACTCTAACTTACAAACACGTTAAATTAAAATGAAACATTATTTATGAAGTTAAATAAAATATTGATTTTATTTAAAGAAACTTAGAAAAGTTCTAAGTATATTTAGACTTCATAGGCCCATTAAAGTACAAAATGGTAAATTTTTTGAAATTCACCCATTTCTTCCGCTGTGGACTAGCCCAGTTCCAACAGAAAAAAGTGAAAAAGAAAAAATGGTAGAACATTTCTAATGCCTCCATAAAAATATGAGAGGAGAAGGAAATGTTAGGCCTGAATTTATAGGCGCTAGAATCAACAAGAACCGTTAGATCAAGATGTATTAAATCCGAGCCGTTGCGGCCTAGGTTTATTAGAGCCGTCAGTCGCCACCGGTCGACCGCACTTGCGTGACTGGTCGACCGCCCTTGCGTGACTGGTCGACCGCTAGGGGTCGACCGTCCCCAATAACGGGTCAGCCTTTGGGCCCGGGCAATTAATATAAAAACATTAATTTCTTCTTATTTAATTATTTTCGTTCTGAATTCGTTTCTCGTCCGTAACTTATTCGTTTGGACTCCGATCGCAAAACTCCAAATATGAAAGTTGCTTAGAATTTTACTGCGAATGCAGTGGTGTAAGTTTTGTATTCAAATTCCATCATTTGCACAAATTTTATTTTTGAAGCCTAATTAATTAACCGACTAACTAATAAAATAACTAATGTCAAATTACGAGGTATTACATTTTTCCTCCCTTACATAGAATTTCATCATCGAAATTTCACCAATGACTAAGTCAAGATTTGGATTCCCAATTATCCTAAACTACACAACCCATAAGTGCACAACAAATTTTACAAACAAACGTGCATAAGTGCATAGTGTATAACTGTAGCACCATATAGAAAATATGTATGCAGAATGATTCTGTATCGGATCCTCATATACGAATGCATTTCTTTTGAAAATATTTTTGAAAACATGGTGCAACCAATCTACATATATATTGGCAGTTTTACATGTATGCAGCTTTTTGAAAAAAAAATCATTTCAATCAAAACCCCCATACTGCTACAAAGAGAAGTATGAAGCAACCAATTTTGCATCCACTTTGTATCAACCAATAATCTAACGCATCGAAAAATCGCTCCCTAAACTTTACTCCTACGCCGAAAAAAGGAATTTAGGCGAAGAATTTAACATTATTACCACACTATAATCTTTCTATTCCCATAGTACAGTGGAAATTTCTTCGCTGCCTTAGATTTACTCCAAATTTTCCATGTACAAAACGCATAAGAAGGCCTATTATCTGGCTCTAAAATGGAAATAAGTCCAAAAATTGACTTGCGCGTGTCATCGACAAGGTTTTGAAATAAAAATTCCAAGGCAAAAATAGGTTTTTTTTTCTTGTTATCACTTGCATTTATCGCATTGTCGACCCTAATGCACCACTAAATTCGCAAATTCTAGCTGTATTTGTCTTCCCTACGCCTAACATGTGGCCTTCAAAATCAAAGTTTTCATAAAAAATCTTTCTCACTTTTCAAATTTGTATGTCATTTGGAAAATAAAATCCCAAAATATTTAGACGCGCATTTTCCTTAAAACAAAATTTTGAACAAAAACTCTATAAATAATTTAAGAGTCAAAAATAACTAAAACACAAAACTTTTTTCTTCAAAAGAGAACTTTTCAAATCAGGGGGAAATTGTCAATATATTTCCCTTCTCAAAAATTTTGATAAATCAAACCACAATTTCAACATAGCCGAAAGTCAGTTATGCGTTAAACGCATAAACCAAATTCCAAAATTCTACAACTAACCTTTACCCAAAAATTTAACATTTTATTAAAAATGTCAACACATCTATTATACAAAAATTTTAGCTTTTAAGGAAAATGAGCGATGACTCGTGCTATCGAAACAACTTTATCATATCCTTTGCTAAAATTTTCAACTATTCTAAACTTCCAGTCTTATATTGCATTTATTATTAGTTAAGTGTCTTTATGAGATTCCCATATTTATAATGTTTCTCTACTATGCATATATAGGAGCGGTTCACATATCCAGAAACAATAACACAGAAAATGAATAGAGACTCAAAGTATCGTGCGTGCCTTTTATAAGAGATAACTAACAGTTTTACAACCCAACAACCCAAAAGGAAAAGTACAAATGCTGGAAATAAATGATACAATAATCCTAAATAAAAACACCGCCTAAGAACTGTGAGAAGGTCTCACTTCGCAGTTGGAGCTCAAGCCATTGCCGCGACCGCGGAATGGTCATAGCATGACGGCTATGCACCTAATCTCATGACCTTGGTACTGCTTCTCTGTCCTAATTTATCAGAACTCTACCTGAACATGATGGATAGCAGCAAGCTCATGACTCACGTATCCCTCAGCACCCTGCTCTATCCCCTACTGCTAGGGCTGCGGCTCTTGTGGTGGTACAGGTGGTGCGACAGGTGGTAAAGGAATATTCATCTCTTAATGGTGGCCCGGTCGATGGCGGAAGGGACCTTCCTCACTACTGGCTCTCCACTCAAATTTTGTAATGCCTAAACATTCGAGTGAGCAAGTGACAATATGGAAAGTGAGTCCTCGGGGTACCAACTCCCTGATCGACCATATGGAGCATCAAAACACGAGCCCAATTGACAGCTATGCCGCCATTTATAGCATAGGCGGCCTTCCACACTGAGGTGTAGATTTGGTCAAAGCTCCCGTCTTCGGAATGATGTTCTGCTGAATGATGCGCACGACGAGATAGGCCATTGGTTGCAAATTGTCGGTTCACTAATCACCAATATTCCTAGGAAAGATCCGCTATAGAATTTCAGGATCATTCATCTCAATGTCGTCAAAATCTACGCGTACTGCAAATATCTTCAAAATTCCAACGAGGTCATCATCTGACATCTCAATCCGAGCTCCCTTCACATCGGACTAAATGTAGTTATTTCCATTATCGAAATTCTACGCCATCTGTACATCGAAAAGACGGACGCAGCTTGGGTAATATTCCCGCTCATAAGTTTTAAAGTGAAGGATCGGTGCAAGTCCTGCCATGATTGAAAGTTCTTCAAGCCCAAGAGCGACGAAGTCTCTGATATTCACCGGTCGACCGTGAAGGAATTCAAAGTCGTACATTCCGAGATAGGCGACAATCTTTTGCTCGCTCTAGTTGAGTCAAGCGGCTTCTTACGGAGTGAGGCCGGGATGACGAGAGGAAGAGCCGCCGATGCATGGTGGTGTCATGGACTGGGAGGCGGTTGGAAAAAGGGAGAAAATGGTTTAGATCCGGAGTGGTGGTGGGGCAAGATCTGATGCGTAAGAATTTTGGCATCGGTTATTGGAGGAATGGAGGAGAGAGGCCTTGGTTAAGCAGAGGAAGGAGCAGGTGGAATTGGATTCGGCTAAAAAAAATTGAAGAGGAGGATGAGAGCGTGGGGGTGTTGTGGTGGCTTAAGATTTGGATGCGACTTATAGTCGCATTCCAAGTTCGTGTTCGGCCCGAATCCACCTTACGGTCGACTGCTATTAAGTCAACCGGTCAACCGCTAGCCAAGGTTTAGGCACAGCCTGAACCTAAACCCAATATGGCCGGTTAAATTAATTAATATTCTAATGACCATTCCGCACACTATCTTCAGCTTAACCCATCCAGAAAATTTTTGTCTTCCACACGAAGGTATCCACCTTACTGTGTAGACCCTTCCTTAGCAAGATTGCAATAGCCTCAGCAAAACTGTTGCGACCAACAATACTTCCGAAAACCCAAAAATATTCCAGCTGCTATTTCATGTCTACTTCGCATGAAAATATTTCTTCCAATAGTTGGTGGGTTTAACAACACTTCAAGCTACATACCCCAATAAAATTAAATGTCATTCCTATTTTGTCAACACCTTAATGAGAGAAGATATAAAAACCCTCGGTTTTATAAACCAAAAATTCACCGAGCTAAGTATATGCTCCTTTATACTTGTTTCTAAATAACAGAAACCATTTCATACCAAAACTTCCCTTAAAAGTCAAACATATATATATATATATATTAGTGTTTCCAAAAACCTTTTTTTTAAAACACAAATTTGCCAAATTGGAAAACTATTTTCTTACCAAAAATCAATATCAAGCCTTTACCAATATATATACAATATTTAAGGATTTAAAGAATTAATCTTTTATAAGCCAAAAATTTCTCAACATGACCAATCTAGTGGTATACGCATTTCTTTGAAAATTAAAAGTTCAAAACTTTCCCATAACAAAATTTCCAAAATCAAATTTTGGGAAATGAAATCCTTTGAAAATCCTTTTTCCAAAAATCTAAGGCATTTCCCAAAAATACTTTATAAAAATTCTCTCACAATTTTTAGACTAAGGAATTGACATTAATTGTTTAAATAAAAATCCAGTTTGCCATCCAAGAGGTGATCAATAAATATACCCTAGTGAAAACTTGCTTCCGAACAATTGCGATATACATACTCTAATTTTCCATCCATCTGGAATAATTGTGTGTCTCCGAATGGAACTCAAAATCCAAAATCACAAGGTAGCTAGAATCTCAACCATCAAGTCGAACACCTCCAGTCTCAAGGATTCAGCCATATGTCGTACTCATGCTCTTCATCAACAGCGCTTTACGCATCGCCAGCACTCCATGGGTACTTCAAAGTCAGCATGAAAATCTTAGCTCTAAGATATTTTCCACTCATGGTTACTTTGCCCATTCCTTCGGAGTGGAACTACAACTACTTCTATAGTCAGAACTCTTAGAATCTAGCGTAAAAATATAATATTACTAGATAGGAAAGTACGAATACGTTCTCTTAATTTATCCTCATCCCTCTGATCTACTAACCTAGTGCTCTGATACCAAATGCAACAACTTGCACCTTAACGGGCCTAAATTTCGACAAAAATCAAAACTCAAGTCCATTAAATGATTGATCGTTGGATTTCATACCTACAAATAAGCATGAGCATTATCAGATATTAACAAAAATCTAAACTCACAACGGAACAATAATAGGAAAAGAATACTGACTATGACTACTACTTTGGAACTAATGGTATTCCTTGGATAGTAGATTGTCACATCAGCATCGAGCATGAGAGAAAAAAGACTCTCCACCAACAAAGCACATCCAGCTCCAGTGACCTGTACCTCTAAATTCTATCCTATGAGTTGTAATGAGGAGGGGGAGGGGGGTTAGAACAACATTCTGGTGCTGGAAAAATATAAACTGTCCATAACATAAACTTATACCGATATGTTTCCATTTAATTGTTATGTCCATCAAGGTTAGCAATTCTAATCTAACCTTGAATTGCACACACGATTATATACTTACCCCTTCCTAAGGTACGAAATACTAATGAAACCATATCAACCACCCAATACTTCCAAACCCATTAGCCACTTAGTACTTCTAAATATGAAGCGGGCTACTATAATACTTTTAAAAGAGAAATAGGCAGACTCTGTCATTTACAACCTTAATTGAGGTAGACCCTGTCATTTAAGAAGGTGGTTTTCTATCAATGCTGTCAATAGTTGATGGATCTTAGCTACAAGAACTTTAACCACTATTTAAGGCTCCTGACATTTAATGTCCAACTAATATATCATCTATCGTCGGTAAAATCGTAGTTATGTAATAAATAGTACTCAAGCCACTTAATACCTTTTTATTAGAAAATAGGAAGACTCTGGTCATTAAGACCTTAACTAAGGCAGACACCATCATTTAAGACCTATCCCTAAGGCATGCTTCTAAATGGTACTATTATTATTACAGCTTTAGCAATGTAAGAGACTGTACTGAAGCCACTTAATACTTCCCAGTGGAAAATAGGCAGACCCCATCATTTAAGACCTACTTCTAGAAGCGTGCTCCTCAATGGTACAATCTAGCTGTCGTTGCTTAGAAATACTGTAACGACCTGCTTTTCCATACCATTCAAGCTGACCATAAACCACACAGGTCCAACCCGAATCGAACAGAAATATAGATAGTTATGGGGAAGAAAGAAGAAGAGAAGAAGAAGAGAAAAGAAACTAAAAGCAATACAGAATCTTACAATCGCAGCGGAACAACATATAATATAATATCAATGATTTTTACAAAGAGAACTTTTATATATATACATCCATCAAAGTACAACAATAATCACAATTATTAGGTTGGATAGTTATAACAACATGTCCTCACAATTGCTGATAATTTCAATAACAAAGCAGATGAATATAAACATATACGAGAATACGACTTGAAAACCTTTAACTTGTCTCCTGAGCTCTAATGCATCCAAAGCAATCTGTAAATATACTCGGTCTGACCTAAGCATTATAATAAAATAAGACCCGAGTCAGTCTGGAAAACCAACGTGAGAAAAACACAACCAATTGGATTTTAAAGTAATAAAAACCTTTGAAAACAAAGGTATCTCGTAAGACCATGCTGCATATAAACACGGACGGGTTTTTACCTTACGATAACCAAAACATTTCAGACGAAATCCTTTGATATTATGATAATGCCTAAAATACAAATACTTATTAATCATAGCCAAAATTGTTACATTATTGAATTCCAGCATACTAGATTCTACAATCAAAACCGAAGGCGCTTATTGGAGAGTGGATTCCAACTATGAAAGGGTAAGGGTCTACCTACCGAATCCGTACACCTCTAGATAAAATGTACGGGAGTTCGCAATCGCAACTACACCTCAGCTACTTAGGACTGGCCCTACCCCTTACTGGATAGCACCGAATATGATCACCCCGTGGTTGATAAAAAACCATCATGGGCCCTGAAGCATACATAGAGATATCAACACTAAATCTTGGAATGATCATAGCCTAATGGGAGCGACCCACATAGCCCTGTTGCATGTCCCCGCTTTAGTCATTTTCCCGGTTGATGAGGCTTGAGGCTACGATTACCTTTATTTAGCCCTTCCCACTTGGAATGCTAACACTATCCTCTAAGCAACAATGCAATGCCAATAGTCATCCATACAAGTTCTTTTTAGGACAGAACGAAACACTTGAGAGCTCCGTCTCTGAATTTCCATCATCTTCATGATGTCTTCACTTTGCAATGCTTAAGTTGGATCGAAGTTGTTTTTGGATAACATATCCGATCCCCGTCTCTTCGAAACAACATTCGACGATTTCCGGTAAACTCAATCTCGGTTCTTTAGGAAATAAACAAAAAAAAGATAAGAGCGAAGGTCACCTCCTAACCGTTAGTGGATGGATTTCCTTATCATTCGTCATAGAAGAACGAAACGAGATTTATACGCACAGTACAGCATCATCGGAGATGACTGTGCCATATAACCCACGTGTTTCTCCTAGATATTTCCAAAGTTACTTTTGGGTCCAAATTCGATAGTCAGTTATTTAACCATCGAATAAACAAACATTCAAATCATAGGGTTCATTTCCCATAGAATTCACTAGGCCTCATTTTAATTAAATTTCCATTATTTTAAAATCACATTTCAAATACTTGGAAATCACTTCCATATACTTATCTCAACAAGATAAGTATATTCTCCGACCACTATATTTTCGATACTTAGAAAATATAACCATATACTTATTTCAATCGTATAAGTATGTTCACAAACCATTTCACTTTCCAAAACTTGGAAATTTTTCCATATACTTATACAATGATATAATTCTATTCACCAAATACTTAGAAAGGTTTTTGAAAGTGTCATTAGGTAATATAAACATTCTTTATATATATTTATATACAAACTCTAGTTATAAAACTTTTCCCTTTTAAAGTCTTTAAACTCATTTATAAATTCCTTTATAAATATCCACAACCATTTATAAACATCTCCCATATTTAACAACTTATTTAATGGACTCTTTATGTCCCTCAAGTTCCATTGCTAACAAAAATAACTTAAAATAACTTAAAATAATAAGTTATTATTATTACAACTTGAAAATAACTTTAAATAACTTAAAATAATTTAAAATCTCACTAATAATGTATTAAATTAATTTCAAACACTATTATTATTACAAAAAGTTAAATTCCAAACAATATTAGGATAATAATTTATTAATTTTTAAACATTATTATAATGATAATTAACTAACTTTAAACTAATATTGATCTGATAATTAATACTTATAAATTAAATAACTTAAATCAATATAAATAAATAACTTTAATTAAAATTTAAAGAATAGATAATCACTTTAAATAAATAATAAAAATATTTTAAAACCATAACTAAATAACTTTAAAATAATAATTAAACATTCTTAAACAACCTTTAGGAAATAACCTTTAATAATCATATTGATAAAATAATTAACTTAGATCATTATTAAATCATTTATTAATTATTTTTAATGTATTATTATTATTAATAAGTTATTACCTTTTTAAAACTTATTGTCAAATAATATTTATCTTTAAATCTTATAATAAACATAATTACTCTTCAAACAACTTCCAAATAAATAATTAGCTTTTCAAATTTGAAGGAGGCTTAACGATCACCATGGTACTTAAACAAGCTACCATATTATTCAAGGTTAACTTTCCAAGTTAATAACTGATATTCACATAATCAACAATTATATAAATAATTTAACATTTAACCGTCATTGGTTACCATATCACTTCTTCAAAGTGGCATATCAATTAACGATATATAATCAAATGTCCAAAGTTGTAAGATAGCAGAACGGGGATTTATTCTGCTACAATGTCATTTAAAGGTAACCCTTGCATTTATTAAACAATGTCTATTTGGCCAAATAGATAACATCAAGAAGAATACTAACTACATTATAATTTAAACAACGTAATTATAGTAATCCAATTCAATATCAATTTATCACCACATATATATGATCCATCACTTAAAACAAGTTTGAATACAAATTTAAAACTCAATCGATCTAATAGTATTTCAAGATGCTATATCGCGATCCTAGATCATATTCAACCAATCTAATAGCATTTCAAGATGTTATATCATGACCCTAGATCAAATTCAACAACCAACAATTTCAACAATCCAAGCAGATATAAATAAATTTAATCTACACAATGTTATACTGGTAAATCATAAAGGTGAGTTTAACTCACATTTTTTCCAAATATCGCTTATGCGTTCAGTTTGGTCAATAGTCGAACAACATTCGACTATATCTCTAGATTCAGCTAGTTCCAAATGCAACTAATTCAACTCCATTGCGTAGAGGACGACAACATGATTCCAACGCGACTGATGGCATCTCAATCGGACCTCGTATGAAGAAGTTATTGATATTGTAAGATTTTTGAATTAAATAATATTAATTATTAACTAATCACAAACTTAATTACCAATTACCTAATCATCTCAAATAAACCTTCTCCTTCTTTCAAAATTCCGCCATTCCACTTTTCAAACTCCACCATAGCCGATACTCTCATCGACCCTCCCTAGCTCATCCCTCAACGAAAACATCTCAAACAAACTCCGACGAACTCCTCTTCCGATGAGCTTGCCATTGCCCCTGGTATCGTCGAACTCAGTCAACCCTTGAAAGAATGACCTAGAGCACCACCCACGCGAACTAGCAGATGTCGCGTTTCAATCCAGTGCATCGCCGCCTCCCATATTACTATCTTCGACTTGCCTCGCCATGAGAAGCACGACCCTGCCCTCGAAAATACCAAACTCCGCCTAAATCGCCTTCGAAATGAAACCCTAGTTGTGGTCGAATAGTCGCTTACACCCAAGACCAACCGAACTTAATACAACGAATACCAAAATGAAAATCAAGCCTAAACAATTCCAAAGATCCAATATTTTCATATTTTTTTTTCTGAGTATTCCAATATATATGAATTTTTATGATCGGCTCTTTCTTTTTGTTTTTGAGGATGTTTGGTTCGTTGTTCAGTAAGAAATTTAAATGACCAGGGTATGGGGAAGACAAGTTGTATTCTGAGTGTACTTTATGTTGGAGTTTGACTTATTTTTAAATTCAAATTCTGGTACTACACTGCCCAGTTTTCTGTCTACGTACCGATCCCAAATTGACAAAACAAAAATACGACCGCGTTAGAAAAACGACGCGATTCCCAAGAAAAAATAATATACACCGGTTATTGAATTTTGAAAAATCACAAAATCACTACTGTTTGCCAAAAAATCGTCAAACAATAACTTAAATATTTTTCCCAATTAAAAATCATGGAAAAATCAAATAAAATAAATTAATAATACGTCATCAGAAATAGAGTCTTAAAAATAAAAATATAATTTCTGAATATTTATCTGGATCATTTATTACTGTATATAACTTACAAATTGAATTTACTGATATTATTTAATAATTAAAAAGGAGTTAAATAAGTCCATTAAACCCATTAAATAAATATTCAATTAAAAATGCAGATATTTAAATCATTATTCAACTATTTATTCACAATTCAAATATTTTAAACAATCCTATAATTTAATTTGAGTTTTAAAGCTTTTAAATCAATATTTTAAGTAATTAAAATAAATTAAATATTCAAAATTAAGTGACCAAAATCCCGAGTTGTTACAAATACATAAAGCTACTTAAAACTTCTTTTATAGAAAAGAGGAGGACTTTATAGTCATTTAAGACCCCAAACCTTAAGTGAGCCCTTCCTGAGATATCCACTATCACTCTTGAATTATATATATGGTGTCTCATTTGGTTAATTCTTTCCGTAGGGAGGCAGACCCTTCAGCCACTTAAAACCTCAACACTGAAGGAAACCTTTTTTAGAGACATCATTATTTATTTATTTGGAATATCACTAGGTTACTTAATACTTCTATTTAGGAGAGAGGCGGACCCTTCGGCCACTTAAGACCTCAAACCAGAAGCAAACCCCTATGGAGATATCCCTCACCACTCTTAATTCCAAATTTGGACCATTTAATACTTTTCAATTAAGAAAGCAAGCTCATTCTCTTATGTCATCATGGGTCCTAGGATCAGTGATATCTCACATCGGTAGTAAGTACAACCGACTGCTAGTAGCCTTAAACTGAAGGGTAGTCTTCTGTCGAGTGACTCTACTGGCCTCGCACCACTAGCCTACTAAGCCCAATTAACCATACTAAGTCTTTATTTATATTATCTTAGGTAGACATTGTACTTAGCTTACCAATTCCCTTTTTTATTTAAGGCAATAAGATTTACCTTAAATATTTATCTACCCATAAATCCCTGTTTAATTCTCATAAATGTTAATTTTCCATGAAATCCTAACGGACATTTCCTAAGACATTCATGTATGATTACTAATTTCAAATTAGTAACCTTTTATATATATTCCATTTTTATCAGTCTCATTAATCCATTTACCATATCAATTTATTGCAACTCCCATATTTATTACGATTTATTGGAGTTACAACCTTTTAAATTCTTTTCCCATTAGTTAATTATACTGAACGCGAATATTACGTGCAAGCGTCATTATTAGCTTTTTATTTAATTATTATAAGTGCAGTAATTACGTATAAATATTTACTTTTATCAAATATATTCTAGTTATATATCTTCACTAGAATATACTTTTCGATGTTAAATTGTTGGAATCATACCTAAAAAGATTATCCGCTATAATTTCCATAAATTAGTCTAAATCAAAAGATTTAACTTTAAAAAATAAAAGATTACACCGTTTGAATTACAAGGAATAATCATTTCTTTTTATTGCTGAAGTAGACAGTGTAAACTACAATAATTCATACTTTACACATCTCTTTCTCTTCTTATTTGCATCTATTCCTTATTAGATCAAACACTGTATTTTTCTAAAAAGGAAAGAAACCAAACTAATTTACAAATATTAAATGGATCTAAATTCCAACAATCCAAATATTGAAAAGTTTATAGTCTAACAAGATTAGGGTAATAATCCAAATTTATAACATTATTATTCAACCTATTTTCAGATCTAGAATAAATTTCATTCAAATTATTATTCTAAATTCATCCTTTTGGGACTGATTTCCAAATCAGGTTGTAAACAATGCTAAATCAATTTAAAACGAGAATATGTAAGAGATATTCATTATATCTAGATCGTATTCAATTCGTTGTCTACAACTCATATACAATTATCAAATTAGGCATAAAAATCAAATAAACACCATTGGGATAATTTCCATACTATAACAATATATAAATTTGCCACTCACCTTTTAAAAGCGATCCAAATTTCCAGATTTGAGGTAGAAATTTTGATTCATCACCAAATCCTTTTTAATCCAAGAGATATGTATAAAAGAGTATATACATACATTAGAATTATAGATCTCAGAAGAGATTTGGGATTGGAAGAGAAACCAGATACAAATATAATATAAATATAAATTACCTCAAATACTCATATGGTTGATTCTCTTCTCTTTTTTATTATATATCTACTCTTCTCCGATTTATATGAATATAGATATGAATATCTTATCTTTATAATTTAGAAAGAAAGTGGAGAAAAAGAAATGGTAGAGCTTCGCAACTGCCTCCATAAAAATATGAGAAGAGAAGCGAGGGTTAGGCCTGAATATATAAGTGCTAGAATCAACCAGAACAGTTAGATCGAGATATGTTAAACCGGTAGTTGCAGCTTAGGTTTATTAGAGCCGCCAGGTCGCAACCGATCGAACGCCCTTGGGAGACCGGTCGACCGCTAGAGGTTGACCGTCCCCAATAACGGGTCGGCCTATGGGCTTGGGCAATTAATATAAAAACGCTAATTTCTTATTATTTAATTATTTTCGTTTTGAATTCATTTTTCGTCCATAACTTCTTCGTTTGGACTCCGATCGCAAAACTCCAAATATGAAAGTTGCTCAGAATTTCGCCATGAATGGAATGGTGTAAATTTCATGCCCAAATTCCATCATTTAAATAAATTTCATTTTCAGAGCCTAATTAACTAACTAATTAAATAGCTAATGCCAAATTACGGGGTGTTACAAATTGCATCTTATCTCATAGCAAAATTAACCTCTTAAGTTTAGTACCATTGTTGGCTTAAATGATAAATTTTTTATTATTCTTTTGTACTTTCTTGTAATTGTAAAAAAAATAAACGTGGTAAGAGATCTTCGAAGTGGACGTAGGAAAACTTATGTCGAACCATTCTATAGCTTCTATTATTTACTCTAATTGTTCATTTAGCCATCATTTTCCATTTTTGAACCCTGTGTTAGCAAGTAACCTATGCTAATACAAACATATTAGTCCAATTTTGAGGTTGGCTAAACTTTTAGACGAAAATTTGAAGTTAGAAGGAGAACCTTCCTCTAAAAGCTATCACATTTTTTCACTTTTCCTTCTCTACACACTCTTTTCACGTTTTACACCATATCAAATCCTAATGCTGAGAATGAATGTATCAACTCTAATGACCCTGAAACTAACGATAACACCATTGCCAGTGCTGCTAGTCCCATCCCTCGACTCGGTAATGACATGTGGTGAAGTTCGCTTCAAGGCTTAACCAATATGAGAACTATAGCGTACGAGGCGAACGATCCAAGGACAAGGTTAAACGATCAAACAACTATGAAATTCGGTCCTCGACCCCCTTCGATGGTTGATTTTAATTTTATCTAGTCTACCCTTCCAAGTGCTTACAATCTCGTTAATATCGCCCAAGAGAGGGTGGTGCATGAAACACCAACCGAGGTAGCTCCTGCTCAAAATAAAAGAGAGCATGTTGCAGGCTAAGTCATGTTATCGAGATCTACGCAGTATTGGCCATACACGGGGAACCAAGACATTGTCGTTCTCCTTTAATAGAATGACCATCAGCTTTTCAACACCTTCAAGCAGTAGATGGAGCTCGAAACTTAAGATTCAAGCATACGGCCATGCTCATGCCATCGGAAGAGAACAAAGGGCCCCTTCGGTACATTCCTGATCCTATAGGGGTGTGGCCAAGCCAAGATGAAGAAAGGAGCATGCCAGATATTCATGGTCACCCTTTATGCATAAGGAGAGGAGGTCCCTATCTCTAAGTCATTATCATCACCATTGCCTCCAATGTATCATCACCGTTAGTCTCCCACTCCATAGAAACATCGGCTAAGCCCAACACTGGTTGCAGAACAAACACACTTGCGGTAGGTATATGTTGACCTCTGAGAGGAAGTTAATCGTCTTTTCCAGTAACTCAATAGAGTGCAAGCTTGTAATGCTAGGGGCAAAGCACAATCCGATGATGATAATGAAGAGCTATTATCTAAGGAAATTTTGAATACATACATCCATTAGTGGTATGCCTTGCTGCCTACTAACAAATACGACGGGAGTGGTGACTTATCATATCACATCACTACCTTCAACTCCATCACCCAGGACAGCCAGCTTTCTGGCCCCGTAAAGTGTCTGTTATTCCCATCCACTCTTACAAATTGACCTCCCATTGGTTCTTATATCTGCAACCGGCCAGAATTCGTTCCTAGGGTCTAGCTTTGCACAAATTTTAAGCTTATGTTCTTTGCTTTCAAGACCCATGTTATGATGGCTAATGAGCTTGGTAACATTAGGTAAGGGATAATAAGAATCTTTGGTCGTATGTGAATTTCTTCAATAAGGAGTCCACTCGGGTTAAGGTGTCGACAAGAACAACATGGTTGTGGCCTTCTTCTCAGAGGTCAGATACAAGTCTAGGATGTGGAAGGAATTATAGAAGCAGTCAGTCATGTCCCTAACTAATTTCTATTAATAGGCGAAGGACATTATGAGGATAGAGGACGTTAATATTTTAGACAACAAGGATAAAGCTCGATGTTCAAACAAAGCCAGACCCAGCAAGACAACCGACCATCAAAGTAATGGTTGGAAAAACAATAATAAGAGGCGTGTAGAAGATGGCACCCGGTACAAGCCCATGTATGCTCACTATGCCACCTTGACTTGAGATATGGAATCTATATATCTTACAACCAGGGACTAGGTACTATTCCAGAGACCTTCTACCACTACAGCCGAGAGAAGGGAGGAACCTCTTCGCAATGAAAAATACTACAAGTTCCATCAAATCAATGGCCACTCCATAAACAAGTGATGTATACTAAAGGATGAGATAGAAAGGTTGATCTGAGAAGGAGCGCTCATAGAGTTCATTCGGTAGAAGATCGATAAAGGATGGCTCATAATAATATGCCAACTCAACCCTAGCAACCCAACAACAACCCAAGAAACCCAAAAACAATGTCACGACCATAACTAACATTCTAACTATCTGTGGAGGCCATATGTAGCAAGAAGCATCTTGGGAGTACAGTCTCGATACTAGAGAGAACTGGGTTTGACCGGTCAAGTTTATTCATTAGAACATCGAGCATCCAAAGCACTATGGCTAGAAGCGGATCAGACTATCACCTTCACTGTCGAAGACAAAGAAGCTACCTCCAACCTCTACCATGACCCCATGGTCATCACCCTTGCAATGGCCAACGTAAATGTACATCGAGCCTCTGTGGATGAGGGCAGCTCAATTAACGTTATGTTCAAGTATGTTTGAGGCACTCAAGCTTCCTGCCTCTAGCCTCACCCCTTGCGCCTTGCCCATCTACGACTTTGAGGGAGAGTTGCTAAAGGATTTCTTGAATCAATTCCATACAGCCATGACAGAAGTTACAGATCCCAAAGATGACATAGTGCTTATGGCATTGATTAGGAGGATTCATCTTGATACGGAGTTAGGGAAAAGTTGGAAAGGAAGCCCTTATCAACGATGGATGCTTTCTATAGAAAGGCTAATGAATATTTATGCTTGGAGGAAGCAAAGAAACGTCCATGGCAGACTAGTGCTGGAAATTTGAATGAAGTGATACAAAGCAATGTTGTCGTAATGTAATCCGGAGGAAGCCTGGAAGTGTGGATACGAATGTTGGTAATCAAAATAATAACGAAGACGAAATGATGATAGGGCTAAGAAGAAGAAGCCAGGTAATAGGAATTGTATTAGGACCCCTAAATAAAATAGCTATACTGAACTGAACAACTCGATAGAAAATATCTACCTGAGGACTTAAAACACTGAGCAGTCTAGAAAGCCGACTCCAGTAGAGTCGACTAAGAAGGAATAAAAGTCAGGAAAGTTTTGCAGATTCCATGAAACTCACGATCATAATACCAACAAGGGCAAACATCTTTAGGATATGAATGAGGAGTTGATTCGTAAGAAAATTTTACAGCAATATATGAAAGCCCCGTAGAATGGCGGGTAAGCAAACTCTAACGCCCCTGGGACGTCTTCCCAACGAGGGAAAGCTGAGCCTAGTGCTGATGCATTCAGGCGGCCATAAAAACGATTGGTGATTAATACTATCATCGTTGGGCCATACCCTGCTGATAAAAGTCTAGCGGAGATGGACAGATATGTTGATGCTGTTAAACATGTAGAGAGTGAAAGTTGCTGTGTTATTGAGGATGGAACCAAGGCAAAACAATGCAGAATGATGACTAACAACATGGTTTTTCGAAATAGAGATGCTGATGGAGTGAAAGCTCCAATGATTGACCTACTTATGATCACAGCCACGATTGGTCCTGCTATTGTTCGGTTGGTGCTGGTTAACTATGGAAGTTCGGTCAATATCTTGTTCAAGAGAGCTTACGATCAAATGATGATGGAGGTGAAGGATTTGAAACCTTATAAATCTCGAATACAGGCGTTCAACGGGATGGCTACTGAGGCCATAGGATTTGTTGAATTACCGGTGGTACTTGGCGAAGGCGACCGCAAGCGAGCGTGGGTAGTGCCTTTTTTGGTGTAGACATTTACTTAGCCTACAAAGCTTTTCTAGCCCAACCTGATTTGGCTAAGTTCAGAGCGGCAATTGCTCCATAGTGTTTAACATGAAGTTCCCTACAGAGAACAGAGTGGGAGTCGTGTAAGGAAATCAGGTGACTGGCTATGAATGCTACATCGCCGAGCTAAAGGAGGCAAGGTGAAGGGTGAAAGGAAAAAATATGGTGGGGAACCTTTATATTAAGGCTTTAGACGCATAACAACTACAGCCTAAGCCTCGGCTCGGGCAGCCCAGTCTATACCACGATGACATGGACCAACGTAAAGAGCTAGAAGGTGGAAGAGCAGCTCCCATCGAGTTGACGATCGCTATTCTGGTCAGCTGGGATGATCCGAACCGGGTTCTAAAGGTCGAATTGTAGCTCGATGCAAGAGTGATGAAGGAATTGGTTGGTTTTCTCACGACAAACCTAGATTTTTTGCCCGGAAACACTCGGATATGTGTGGGATCTCGTCGAAGATAGCAAGCCATGCAATACAAATCCTAAATATGTTCATGTAAAACAGAAATGTCGTGGCTTCAGTCCCGAGAGATCTGATGCACACAAAGAAGAGGTGGATAAGTTAAAAGGACAACGGTTTCATTCGCGATGCCTTATACCTGAGTGGATATCTAACCCAGTCCTGGTGAGGAAAGCGAACGGGAAATGGAGGACATGAATTGACTATTCTGATTTGAATATGGCATGCCAGAAAGACAGCTTTCCGCTCCCAAGGATCGATCAGTTTGTGGATTCGACAGCTGGACATGAGCTACTTTCATTCATGGATGTGTACTCGGGATACAACCAAATCTTGATGCACGTCCCCGACCAGGAACACACCAGCTTCATAACCGACCTTGGACTGTATTTCTACCTGGTTATGCCCTTTGGATTGAAGAACACGACCAGATTGGACGCTCGATGGAAGTCTACGTGGATGACATGCTGATGAAGTCATGGTGTTGAGGAAATCACGTTGACGATCTGGCATAGATGTTTACTGTTGTTCGAAAATACGAGATGAAGCTCAATCCCTTGAAATGCTCTTTCGGTGTTGCGTTAGGAAAATTTTTGGGCTTCATTGTGTACTCCCGTAGGTTTGATGCCAATCCAGAGAAGATCGAGGCACTGAGAAAAATCAAAGCCCCGAAGTCGATTAAGGAGGTCCAAAGCTTAAATGGGAAGGTTGCCGCCATTGGTCGGTTCATTTCTAGAGCCATAGATAAATGCATCCCTTTCTTTGAGGTGATTAAGAAGGGAAAAAGGAACTTCGAATGGAATCGCGAGTGTAATGACGCATTCCAAGCTCTGGTGGATCACTTGGAGAGACCCCCCATCCTTTCAAAGCCGGTGACTAACGAGGACTTGTTTATATACTTGGCAGTGTCGGTGCATGCTTTGAGCACCGCATTTGTACGTGAGGAATCTCGCATCCAATGACCGATCTATTACATCAGTTTGCGGTTGATAGGTGCAGAAAGAAACTATCCGAAGCTGAAAAAGCTCGCATACTGCCTTTTAATCAATTGAGAAAGCTCCACCGTTGTTTCTAAGCTTATCCGATCAAAGTTCTTATCGACTAGCCTTTACGACAATTCTTATAGCAACCTGAGACTTCTAGAAGGCTGGTGAAATGGAACATTGAATTGAACCGATACTACATAACTTATCACCCTCGAAGAGAAATCTAGGGTCAAGCCATGGTTGATTTCATACCAGAATTCACTGCACGAGATGATCCTCCAAAGAGCAGTGGTGAGAAAGAAACTGGATGGAAGATCTACATAGATGGTGCATCTAATGAACGCTTCCGGTGTTGGAGTTGTAGTTGTCGCTCCCAAAGAACACCCGATCTGTTAAGCATTGAAATTCGACTTTCTGGCAATAAACAATGAAGCTGAATATGAGGCCTTGATTGTAGGAATCAAGATCGCCAAGGAGCTGGGATTAAAGATTTTACACATTATCTGTGATTCCCAACTGGTGATTTGCCAAATTCGAAAAGTGTTTCAAGCAAAAGGATCGAGACTAGCTCCTTATCTAAACCGAGTCCTTGAGCTGCTCGCTAACGCTGAATATTACACAATCACTCCTATTCTTAGAGAGGAGAATGAGAATGCTGATTCACTGGCTAAACTGGCCATCTCTGGCTATGCACAACTCATGGGCTTGGTTCCGGTGGAAGTACTTTCGGCTCGAGCATGGAATAGATGGATGTCGATTAGATCTTGGACACCAACCCTGAAAGGGAGTCATGGATAACACTGATTCATGATTATTTAAAGAGAGGAATCCTTCTGGAGAGAAGTAATGAACAACGGAAGTTCCTTCGACAAGCTTTGAGATATGTCATGCAGGGAGGAGTGCTTTACAAGAAGGGGTTCACTACCCCATGCTCTGGTCTGTTGATCAAGATGAGGCCAAGCGAGTCCTAAGAGAAGTTCATGAAGAGGCGTGTGGAAACCACACCGAGGGGCAAACCCTAGCAAAGAAGATCCTCCGCTACAGATATTCCGGCTAACTGTCAACCGAGATGCAACTAATTACACCCAAAAGTGTGACAAGTGCCAAAGATTTGCTAAAATACCAAGAGCCCCGCTGAATTTGATTACTTAAATGGTCAATCCTTGGTCGTTTGCAGTCTGGAGGACTAATATCATCGGATGTGTTACTGATATCGAAAGGTGGCACGAAATATGCCATCGTTGTAGTTGGTTACTTCACCAAGTGGGCTGAGGCAAAGCCGTTGGCGATGATCAGTACAAAGAAAGTAATCAACTTTGTTGTTAGAAATATCATCTGTTTTTTGGAGTTCCACATGCAATTATTACATATAATGGGACCCGATTCGACCGTACCAAATTCAAAGACTTATGCCACCGGCATTGCATAGAAAAAAGATTTGTTGCGGTGGAACATTCTCAGGCGAATAGATGGGTTCAAGCTGCGAATAAGATTATCAAGTCCATTCTTAAGAAGCGGTTAGAAAAGGCCATGGGCAAGTGGGTTGATAAACTTCCATCAGTACTATGGGCTTATCAAACAACTCACAAGTCAACGACTGGCCACTCTCCATTTGCTCTAGCCTACGAGTCATAGGCTATAATTCTGGTTGAACTAGAAGTACCTTCTCATCGAGTGATTCACTATAATCCACAACCTAATGAGCAGCTAATGCTAGATTCTCTTGACATGATCGATAAAAAGAACGATGCAGCTGAATTGAGGGCAGCTGCACACCGACACAAAGTCGCACGATATTATAACACTAAGTCAGGAATTGGACCTTTGAAGTTGGAAACCTGGTTCTCAAACGAATCTTCCCTGGCCCTAGAAATTTTGGCCCGACCTAGGAAGGTCTTTACGCGATAGAGCAGAAGCTTGGAGATGGAACTTTCAAGCATGCGACGATAGACGGGATTTCTCTCTCGAGGGCGTGGAATAGTGAGCACTTACGACGCTACTTCACTTAGAAGTAAGTTCATAAATAATTGGCTAGAGCCGTGTAATAAAGCAGATTCTGTCATTTCCCATCTTTTATGGAATAAAATGTCTTTTCAAGACCAAGACTATGTCTTTCCATTACTTAAGAGTTGTGACTTGACCGAATCAAATGAATCTGCATGCGAATAATGCAAGTGTGTAGAATCCGAAGTTAGGTGCCAACCAGAACTTCTACAGTTCATGATCGAACCCTCGAAATTATTCTCGGTATCCAAAGATGAATACCAATTAACCCTTGTCCTTAGAGTGGGGGCAGGAGTATAAACTCAAAATGAACATGATACTACCGTTCACTCGCTCAACTCTTGTCCTCGGAATGGGGCATAAACTAAAGTGAATGTGACAAGACCGTCCAACTCTTAACACTTTGCCCGGAGTTGGTGAAACTGAAGGTCCATACCCGGCATAAGTCGGAATCCTTGCCTATGAACTTTGAATTGGTGCCTGGATATAGGTGCGATTGTAAATGTATATCCTAGATGAGGATGTGCGACCTACAATAAGTTAATTTAGATTAGTGCCCGGAGTTCGGCATAATCGAATATCATGATCCTGTAAAGGATAACGGAGCCTCTGTTCTTAGTGGTTAACTCGATCTAATGCCCTGAGTTTGGTTCTTCAATAATTACTTTACGTTGGCAAGAATGATGAAAGGCCAGTATATTACAAAACAGGCTAAAGGATTCAGTCCGATAATATAAACTAAAAGGAATAGATCGCAAGTACGTTGAATGAAAAGCGTATTTTAAGTACTTAGACAAATCCATACAAGGATATAAAAAATGAAAACCTTTGTTATTCACATGAAATATGGAAAGCTAAGCACAAGTGTTATTGACACTAAAAACAAAAAAGCAAAAGCGGGGGCCAAACCCGCACAAAGCCGGCTAAAAACCAAAATAGGTTGCAATTATTATTAAAAAGTAAGTCTATTTACACCAAATGAATCGGCGCTCACTTCTTCGGTTTCTTTCTCCTTTGTTTCCTCTTAGAGCTGAAGAAACATCACTCAAGCTTTCACCTTGTCTCTTCCCTCCTCTTCCTCCACTTCCTTTGCCTTTGGGTGAAGTGCTCTATGATGATCCAGCAGGAACGTTTTGAGCGCTACCAGGCATAGGAATATGGATATGAGCGAAAATAGTTTGATTTAGCAAGGCAGTGGATAGAGGAGGAGGAATAACTTCAAGTTTCTCCTGCTTGACCTTTATGACAAAGAGGATGTCTTTCTCAAGTTCCTACTTAAGCTCTTGCATAGTGGGACCCGACAGGGCTCAAAGACCCCAGTAATAACAACATCTTCATCAATCTGAGTTTCCTGAGTCCCACCAGCTCCTTCATCCAACAAGGCATTGATCATTTACTTGTCAAGGCCAGGAATATCTTCTACCGGGATGTTTGGAATCGTTATTGAAGTGGTAACGGTAACTGATTCTGTTATGGGTACTTGCAGTCCTGGCTAAGAGTCCTTGTCGGGAAATAGAGCAACATGAGGCTAATCTAAGGCTTGAGAAACAAAGAGAGAGAGATTTGCTTTGTTAATTAGCGACACGCCAACTTTGTGGAATATAGAAGAAGTCAATGAGATACCTTCTTCGCCTTAGAGCTTATTGTGGACTGGAGTGCCACCGGAATTCCCCTCAAGAATGGATAGAGAATGGTAGGCCTATGGATATCAGGCCTCTTGGGATCATACCCATGTGTCCGAGTAGCTTGGGACCCAAGCGTTTGGCTAGTAGTAGCGTCATGTGGCATCGATCCGGAGCCTTCGCCCAAGTCCTTATGCACTATCGAGGCCAGCTTCGGATAAAGAATATGCTGGCTGTCTTTTAGAATCCTAGCTCATCTCCAACCAAGATTTCTTTCTACAGTTGCTCCAAATCCACCTTGCCACCTTCGTGGAAAGCGTTTTCTTCTTTAATAATGCGCTCCTAGGCGAGGGCAAGGATTCTGGGATAATAATCTTTGAACCACTCCAGATTTTGGAATTTGAGTACGTTGGCATTGTACTGGTTCATCAGTGGTTCAAACTTGTCCATCACATGCTCTTCTTCTCGCTGTTTCATGGCCTCAACTTCTCTTTTGATGAGTGCGTCAACATCTTTCACACGCTCGAGCACTTTGTCTCTTTACTCCCTGGCATGGAGCAGCTCATCACAATAACCTTGAGCTTGTTGGAGCGTTTCTTCTTTCTCTTTTGTTCCATGCTTAAGCTTGGTCTTTAGCTCAGTCACATTTCATTTTGCGGAATCTCTCTCGATCACTAGATCATGGTTTCGGTGGAAGACTATCTCCATCTCATCCCGATGCTTTATTCTCTCATCCTCGAGCGCCTTCCTGGCGTTCTCGGCTTTCTTTTCGGTTCCAGCTTGAGATTTCCTCAAGTTTACGACCTCTGCATCGAAGGTAGCTATGATCCTTTATTGTCAGCTTCAATGAGTTTTTGGGTTTCGATCTCCAACTGCCTATCCTGGGATACTTTGGAAATTTTCACAGCTAACTTCGACCATTAGTTATACTAATTGTGAATGTCGATCACACAATCGATGGTTATCATTTGTACGTCGGTCGGGATTCTTTTCAAATTAGGCACAAACATAAGACCATCAAAGAAAATTTCTGGAAATTCTTTTTTTGTTTGCCCATTCGGGCATTGGCCACAAGCTATTCCTCCACAGTGATAGGTGGGACTATAGCAGTTTCTTTGTTTGACCTATGCTGGGAAGTTTCAGAGCCACTCTTGTGATGCCTACAGTCGTAGGACCGACTGGAATAAGATGGCACCGGAGGTTGCACGGGGATGGAAGACGAAGGAGGAGCATGAGAAGAGTCACCAGATGGGATGTCATTGTGACGATCAGGCTACCTATCTAGACCTCTAGGAGGAAGTGATTTAGACCTAGGGCGACGTTTGGAAGTAGTGTCATGTGATGAGCGATCTCTGTCATAACTGATTCTATCTCGATCTTCTCTGTCTCAGCCAGAACGATAACCTGACTCATAATCACGACCGCTTCCCTGGCAGTACGAGCTTGATCGAGGCCTTTGCGCCTGAGATGCTTTCTCCTCCAAAGATCGATAAGTGTATTTCCTTTTCTCTATAGATCCTGTAAGAGAAACAAGAGCAAGTTAGATCCAATAAGCAAGGACATATGTCAAGTGCGAGTGTTGTGAAGTGCATGTGCGTGTCCTAGTGTACCCTCGACAGACCGTGAGATGGAGCTTAACTCATGGGAGTAAGCTCTCCCATACTGATAGGGATGAAGTTTTTAACGACCTGATAGGGGAGTCGATGCCCTTGATACTAATATTACCTACATTGAAAGAACCGAACTCGATAGGAATTGGCCCTAAGCTGACAAAGGTGCCTTCCGAACAAAAAGATGGAGTTTTTTCCTGCATCTGTAACTAGTGGAGGCTGGATAGAAGTCTGTGCCTGGAGATTTTCATGATTAAGCTCTTCTCTGGGGCAGGCAATTGGTTGCCCCTAGATTGTTCAGGCTGAGACTCATGACCCGCATCGATGTTACCTTGGCCAGCCTTGCCACTTTCACCAATGATTTCTCATTCCTTCGTGTCTTTTGGTGCTTGTTCGATGTTTTCTTCAACTCTAACACCATGAATTGGGACTGAGCAAATATGGATTAGCCCCGCCTCCTTCAAGCATGTTGTTATCATTATCGTTGTCGTTGTCATCACTAGAAGCTATTTGGATGAAGCCAGTGCTATGGCCCTCTTCTAATAAGCCGTAGGCAAGAAGATTTTCGTTTGACATGAGAGTTCTGATATCTCTATCTCCCGCCGGGACCGCCATATGAGTGTTGATGGCATCTGAAAGTGACGAGTTACTAGGTCTCACTAGAATATCTGGATAGTAAAGTAAGGATTTGAGTTAAGTCTGCATACTATTAAACAAGTTTATATAATCCACATGGAGAGGAACTTATATCCGGACAGCCATCTACGTGCAAACCCGGGCGGAAAATGGACATAGAACCACTCGGTTTTGAAGTAGCTTAACTTGTTCCATGCCCTAGTAACCACTCTACAACCACCGATCAGTTCCAAGTAAATCAAGGATGGACTTTCCCTTTGGCTTTTGAAACTGCGTATGTTTGTGTGTGTGTCGAATCTCCTCATTGTTGGGTGCTTGATGTAAGTGTTCAACGAAAACCATATGTGTGCCGAAGAGAAAGGCATAGCTATTTTGGTGCAATTATGTTGGAGCAAGCCTCATAAAAATCAGAACTCGATGGATAAATTGGTTGAATGATGGGACGCAGCCCGCCAAGCACATGTACTTATTGCAGGCAATATAACCTTCTGGGGATTGTGAGCACTTTGATCATGAGACAGGACCAAGACATCATAGAATAGAATTCCATGCTTATTGCATATTCTTCGAAGAGATCCTTCGTCAATTTTATAAGTGACGGAATCAACGGGATCATTTAACATTACTGGATCCTTAAGAGTGTCAAGTGCAGGGTCTACAACTGGACCACCTACCAGCTCAACTAGATTTTCAGGAGCTTGTTGCTCGACTTCGGGATTCTCTATATTTTGTTGTTCAACTGCTATGATCTCTTGTTGCTGTTCTTGCTGGATTGGAGTTTGCTAGTATATGGAGTTGTAGCTGAGCTTGACTCTGCATTAGATTTGATATATCTCGAAGGTGATGTACCTGTGCTCTGAGCAGCAAGACGTTTGGAACGTCTTTGGTCCATTTCGATAAAAAAATCGATAGATAATTAACATCAGAAGATTAAGTGCAAACTGTCCCCCCATGTAGAAGTGGGTTCTGGTGTGGTGTCATGCAGTGTTGTGCAATTCAAGTTTTCGATATTATTTAACAGTTTATTTTAAATTTTGGATATCACTCAACGAGACCGTCCCGACAAGCTTTATGTTATTGGCCATGTTTTGGAAATGACTCGAGACGAAGGAGGAATTCAATACGAATCTATAAGGTGAAGTTTCATTGTAAACCTGGAATTAGCAAAAATTCACCTAAGTGTTAGAGTTTCACCATCCTCCTCCATCTTTACCGACCCCAAACCACGGCCATCACCACCTCCTTTTCCACATCCATGTCTGGTTCCATTTATTTACAAGTCCAACACCTACCTAATCAAGGGAAGAGATTCTGTTAAAGGCTTTAGACTAGGGCTTGTGTCGGTAATTAGGTCGATCAGGTTTCTAGAAATGGCCTGAAGGCACTCACGGCAGGGGCGGTCTCAGGTTAAGGTGAACAACGATGGTCCTAGCTAAGGCGATGGCAAGTCTTGGTTGGAAGCTTATTAATGGAAAGAGCTTGAACTTTTTAGGTCGGCGGCAATAAAGTGAAGGAAGAAGTGAAGTTGAGTGCGTTTTATAACCCAAACCTTAAGTTTCGGCCATGAAACTAGGAAAACTCTCCAAGTCCAAAGTTGGTACCAACCCCTATGCTATGGGTCCGTACCAAGTCCCAAAAAAACTAAACAACATTTGCATATACTTGTATATATGTGGGTATATGTTAGTGCTTATACAAGTGATCGACCATGTACTACACTCTTACCTACTCAAGAACGTGCACATGTACATGTGTATGTATATATATCAAGAACCCGACAACCAAAGTCAAGGAAAATCAAAATCAAACCTGAGTAGTCCGAGATGGGATCAGTTCAAAGTTGCCTAGCTTGGAATAACATATCAGGAGATCGTATTCCAGATTTATAATCCTAGATGTGGATAGAGCGCCACGACGGATGGCAATGGACATAACTATTCACAACAACTATTCACAAGAAGGGTAAAGACCATTTGGAACACAGAGTAGAGTCCTTCACGACTATTCGGACTTGTCCCAATTCAATGCAAATCACATTTGAAACGAGATGTACCTTCGTTATCTAGCATTTGGACCAAGAAATATTTGGGCAAAGTGGATGAACAAAACTTGGAATTCTTAAGGCAAGAAGCCCAGAGAGATAGCCCAAGAGTCCAGAAACCAAGCACAGACAAAGTTGCAAGATCAATACAAGACAAACCAAACCAAGTCAACAATGGGATCACCGTAGTTGAGGATCGGTACCGACCCAACTCCATGGGTCGGTATCGACTCCTGGTCCCACCTCAAGTGGACTCGATCTTCTGCCTATGCCTCCTACATGATGCCTTGAGCCTATTTCCAATGTTGGTTTGTTGGTTCAATTCAATTCTGTATCGATCTCCCCGAGCACTTGAAGCTGCAACTTTGTTCTTCCATAACTTCAACATTTGGACTAAAAAACAAGCTAAAATTGATGCAAACAACTATAGAATCATGAAGCTAACCACAATACGATCCAAGATGAAGAGCCGAAGATGACCATTTTGGCAAACTTGGGGATCAGTACCGACCCCTACCTATAGTTCGGTACTGATTCCTAACAACTGATGATGTGGCACCTGTTTTCTTATGAGAATTGGTCTAAATCGTGTGCAATGGCTAGGAGGTATTTTATGCAAGGAATTAGGCCCCCTACCTCTATAAATAGGAAGGTATGGCTCATTGTTTTGGATCTTTTTAGCTCTAGTTCTATTCTAAGCTAAATTCTTGTAATTTTGAGAAATTAAGTGTCGGAGTTGTACTGACCCTCTAAGAACTTCTGCCTCTAAGTTAGAAATAAGCAATAAAGATTAATTTGGACGTAGGCCTTGCTTTGCCAAGCCGCTATAAATTGTTGTGTGTTCTCTTTTCCTCGTTTTTCATTTAGTTTCTTCATATTTTATTCTCTCCTTAATTATTGGGTGTTTGTGCCATTTTTGGTTCAAACAAGTAGCAAGTAGCCCTTGCACTTCAAAGAACTCTGTCTTCGATCATCTTTAAGATATCTAAAATTCGAATGCTTATGCCAGTTCGAAGTGGTTTTTGCAACATATCCGATCCCGGTATCTCCAAACTGACAATCGATAGGTTCAAAACTGGCCAAGCTTTGATAGTTGGTTATTTAACTATCAAATAAACAAACAATCAAATCAAAGATTTAACCAAGCATGCATATTAAAATAAATCCTTTCATTCACTAAAATCTCCTTCCAAATATTCATATTAAAATATCTTATACAAAAGATATATTCACAAACCCTCTCTATTCTTTTAAATACTTGAAAAATATTCATATACATATCTCGACGGTATAAGTATATTCACAAACCATTTCACTTTCAATACTTCGAAAAAAAAATTATATACTTATCTCAACGGTATAAATATATTCACAAAACACTACATTTTCAATGCTAAGAAAACTTTTTATATACTTATCTTAACTATATAAGTATATTCACAAAATCCTAATAAAGATTTCACTTCCAAAACTATACTTATTTGGATTAAAACAAAAGTCATTTAGAAACATTGATAACAATAACCCAAAACACTTTTGGTGTAAGTAACATGGTCATATAGAAATTAGACCAAATATACTTACCACCACTTTTCGATTTCAAACTTGTACTATCCATCGATTAACAATGAAGTCAGACAAGGTAGAAAACTATACTTGCCTCGACATGCATTCCTAATTCTCACAAACAAAGACGAATTTCCATACATCGGAATTTGGTGTTAAGTATGAAAAGAATACTTTCCATACCACCATAAGTTAGAAAGATCGTTTATGGAAATCAAATCTCATTCCTTTTATAAAAACCCCTTTTTATAAATCTCTCTTATATTTTTAAAACTACTTTTATAAATCTCCAAATTTACTTATAAAACCAATCTCCTGATTTTAAGTCTCATATATTTATTACAAATCTTCAATTTTAAGATAGGATTAAATACTTTTCATAGAACGAACATTCCATATATCACTATAAATTCACAAATGTGTTTTATTATTCCAATTTCTTAAAATGATATCATTTCCCTTCTATAAAATATTATTTATAAATCTATTCTTTTATTTTAAAATACCATCTATAAATCACTGTTTCCATACAACATTTTATATAAAGCGTTTCATAGATATTCATTTCAAAAAATTTCTATCTTCTTTTAAAACAGAATCACTTCATGTAAAAGATAAATTCCCCTTTTTCTTGATAATAAACATTCATTATACTATTAACTTTTCTATAAAATGGATACTTCCTAAAATACTTTTAAAATATGTCCATATAAATTAGAAGAAACTAACAAAAAGGTTGGAGTAAAATAGAGGAGTTCAAAAACCATTTCTAAACAAAATACCACAGAAAATTCCAAAAGTCACGTTAATCATTCTCCGAATTAAAACCATTCGCAAATCAAAACAACAAACAATAGTATTTCAAAATATTATAATGAGGCCTAGAGCTACAATAGCACTTAAAAAGTGCTTTCATAGGTCTACATTAAAAGAATTCAATTTTTATGACATATCAAAGTCACATCCAATACTTTTGGCATTCAATAATTTATACACTAAGTGTATAAATGAAATTAAAATCAACTGTGGTGAGGAATCCAGATCCATTTACAAAATTTCATGTATTACCTATGTTGCATTTCGTATGTCATCCGCTTTCTAGAGCGGGAAATCAAGCTAATCAACCAAAGTAATAATTCAAACACACAACAATAATTTATAAAAACACATATATCATATAGAGTTCATCCAAAGGTGAGCTAACTCATAAAAATCCCAGATGACACTTAAGCATTCCTGTTCGATCAAAAATCGAACGACATCCGATATTAGCTCAGAATTCTACTTGCTCCAAACTTAACGAAATCAGCTCCAGCGCGTAGATAACTTTCCAATGAGCAAAATGCAAAATAATGCATCTTGATTAGACCTCGTATGTAGAAGTTACTGATTTTATAAGATTTAGGAATAAAATATAGTAATTAAATTAACTAATTTCTTCACTTAAACTAATTATACCTTCCCCTGATCCTTCTTCTCCCCCAAATTCCATCTCCCTTGAACACGCATGCACACCAACGTGCACGCACACCAATGACACAAAGCTACGCTCCACTAAATCGCGCCAAACCACTTTCAATGGACTTCCCTTCGTGCAAGCTCTCTTCTCGATCCAACCACCTCGCCTCTGATCATCCCCATCAAAATGTGACACCCAATCATGTACACGACAAGGCCTTCTATCGAACACCACACTACTTCAAATCGATCCTACCTATTCGCCTCTAAAATAGAAGCACAACCCCATAAATGCCTCAGCCTATCACCTCCTTAATTACCATCGAAGTCGACTCCGAGTTCGGCCATTAAAGATCAAAATCCACCAATGACCATTGCACCCATTAAGGCCTACATAGATTTGAAGCTTTCCTTCCTCGAACTCAATTGATCCAACTTCATAATTTTTTGAGAACCATAGCTCTTAATTTTGAATTTTGAAGGAGAAGGTTAGATTTTCGTTACTGGAAGAGAGGGGAAAATGAAAATTAAAGAGGGAAAAATAAAAATGAAGAATAGTCTAAGGGTGGGATTTACTTTATATTATAATTTCTTGTACTTTGCCACACAATATCACGTTCGTGTAGGAACCGCGAACGACATAAATAAAAATATGATCGTGCATAAAAATGTAACATGATCATAAAACAACAATAAAATATACTGGTTATCTATTCTGTAGAATTTCGAAAATACAATGTTTGCCATAAAATGCGTCAAATGATAATTTAAATATTTTTAAAGTATAAAATATGGAAAATTCCAGTAAATTCATTTAAAAATACATCATTAAAAATCAAATCGTTTTTTAACAATTGGTTTTCTTATCATTTATTACATTTGAATCAAATTCGAATAATTAAATATTCCCATTTGAAACAGTAGAAATTGTGGGTCGTTACAGTTTCACTCCTTCGAGTACATTCTCCAAAGTCCATACTTTGTTTTGGTACATGGAATCCATTTCGGTTTTCATAGTATCAATCCATAAGGCAGAATCTTTACTCTCCAAGGCTTATTGGTACATGAGAGGATCGTTGTCATGATGACGTAGTCCGCATTCTTACCATCAAGGAGAAACCTATAGTACCTCAATAGTTCTTGAGATTTCCTACTAGACCTTCTAATTTGTTGTGTATTTTCCATGAGTATTAAATCACTGTCTACATGCTCGGTTTCTATGAAAGTTGATTAGATCTCAACAAAACCTATCTTACTGCCTATAGTTAGCACCAAAATAGGTCACTAACAGCCAAACGCGGTTAAAAGCACCAATTCATAGTTACAGTTCACAGATAGTAAATATGAAGAGGAAATAAATATGAAGAGCAATCAAAATTAAAAAGAAAGCAGTAATAAGAGAAGATTTATAGTGGTTTGGCTAACTTCGGCATACGTCCACTCCAGAAATTTCCTTTTTATTGATTAGAGAATTGATTACAGTTACAATCCCAAGTTTTTAAAACAAAAAATTTCAGAGTAACTTGAATAGCCTTTGTAGAAGAAGTTATGGAAGAACAAAATGAGAATCCCTTTTCTGAAGCCCCACTTGCCGTATTTATAGGCAAAATCCAGGTTACTGGGCATCCTGGGCGATACGAGCCCACCAAACCATAGTCGAGTCCACACTATCGACCACTGATTTCCTGGAGTATAAAATATACTGAACCCAAGAGACCCAGGTAGTGACCCAAAGCAGCCTCCATTTTGATCCAAAGTAGATTACAATGTGACTCCAAGCAAAAACAAATCGACCCCTTGCTTTATGCCGACCTGATTTCCCCAAGACCGACCCAAAGTATTTCCATTTCCGACCCAAAGCAACCAAAAACATGTCGATCCCAACTCCTCATAGCCGACCCCAAGTGACCCGAGTCATGACCCGAAGCAAGTTGACCTGTGACTCGAAGCAAACTAGATGAAAACCCGAAGTAAACCTACAAGTGACTCGAAGCAAACTCCAACCAAACCGAAATGACCCGGTTTTTGTCGAAACTCATATTTCAAGTATCCCGCGCCTTTTGTCCATCAACTATGCCGAATCCAGGCTTCATAACCATGTTTATCATCCATGATTGATCGTTTATCCATCCAGTCGAGTCAAACCCATAGTATTCCAACCTCGATAACCATGCAGCCGATTGGGTTAAATCCGCATGTACGTAGCCTTACCAAAAGACAGGTTAACACTTTACCCCCCAAAACATAACTTGCGATAGGAAGGTGTGTTTTGTATTGCCATAAGTCCAAAATTCAAAGTCCATAATCCATTGATTGGCATATCCAACCTTGAATCCAGTCCATTGCCAAACTGATTCCTTGATCTCTCCAGATCATTAGCAAAATCCATGGCTGTTCTGAGTCAGTATCCAATTCTAAATTCATCCAAATCCATTAACATAATCCACGACCTCTCTGGATTGTTTTATCCAAGTCTGGAACCTCTCCGGGTTCTGTAATCCAAATCCGGGACCTCGCCGTGTCCAAATCCAAAGCCAGGACCTCGCCGGGTCCATATCCAAAACCCGGACCTCGCCGGGTCCTATAATCCATACCTTGGACCTCGCAGGGTCCATATCCAAAACCGGGACCTCGCTGGGTCCTATAATCCAAATCCGGGACCTTGCCGGTCCATATCCAAAACTAGGACCTCGTCGGGTCCTATAATCCATATCCGGGACCTCACCGGGTCCATATCCAAGATCGGGACGTCGCCCAGTCCTATAATCCATATTCAGAACCTCGCCGAGTCCATATTCAAAACCAAGACCTCGCCGGGTCCTATAATCCAAAGTCGGGACCTCGTCGGGTCCTATAATCCATATCCGGGACATCACCAGGTCCGTATCCAAAGTCGGGACCTCGCCGGGTCCTATAATCCAAAGCTGGGATCTCGTTGGGTCCTGTAACTCAAATCTGGGTTATTTTATCCTAGTCCGGCCTCGACTCTCCGGTCGAGGACTTATATTCTCTGGCCTCGACTCACCGGTCGAGGACTTGTATTCTTCGGCCTCGACTCACCGGTCAAGGACTTGTGTTCTCCGGCCTCGACTCGCTGGTCGAGGACTTTTTATCCTCCGGCCTCGACTCACCGGTCGAGGACTTTTTATTCTCCGGCCTCGACTCACCGTCGAGGACTTATATTTTCCAGGTTCTCAATGAGCATATTCCATACTCGATGACTTTTTTACCAAAAATCAGAGGAAAATCCAATCAAAATCCGATCCGAAATCCAGATCGAACCATAAAACCAGAAATCCATATCAAAAATCCAAACCAAAATCCAAGCCAAAAATCAAGCATCTAAACCAAAATCCAAACCAGAAAACCAACAAAACCAAGAGTTCAACCCAAACTCCAAAACCAAACCAGAAAAAGCAAATATCCAAATCAAAAAGAAAAGGCAGATTTCACAAACTAGAGCATCATGGTTTATCATCATCCCAGAGCGTGCCTAGAGGCTATCTTCGTCCCCGTACATGAGTAAGTGACTTAGTCGTCTGCCCAAAGTTTGCTACTTATTCCATACCATCCCGATTAGTTGTTGACATGTGCCTTTAAGCTGGGCTCGCTCCAGTTTGTGATGGGTGATGACTGCTCCTAATTCGTCATCGCTATCCAATTCCTAGAAAAGATGACAAGATCCATGCCCCCCAGTTCCATGGGGAGAGCAGTACTCATCCATGAGAATGATTAGCGTCGATCCATTTTCCTTGGTTGGGGGTTTGCCCCTAGTCGTTCCAATCTATGTCCAATCCAGTTAATTCCCATTCCAAGTCTTGGGTTCCAACTTCCAGCTATTCCAGCATCCATAGGTTGTTTCCGATCATCATTCCCATCCTGCCCCCAAGTCCATGAGGGAATCCTAAAACCTGCCCTTTTGGACGAGCGTCCATAAATAGTCTCCGATTATCATTTCCATCCTGCCCCCGAGTCCATGGGGGAATCCTAGATCGTCCTCTTCCAAGCGTGCATCTAAATTCTGAACCATGCCAGAATCCATAGCTCCATCCAACATCCTGCTTGCTTCTTCTTCCTTGGTTCTGCGCTCCAACTTGTCCAATCTGCCGGAGTAAGTTCTACATCATTTCCTCCTGCCTTTTCAGCATCTTTTCTTGCATAGCATCCATTATTGTTTTCATCTTGTCGCTTCTCTTTGTCTCCATGTTGATTTCCTAGCCATAGCTTCCAGAATCCGAGTTCCTAAGCTTCCAAAATCCAAGCTTTAGAATCCCTGAGTGCTAGCTTTCTCAATGAAAGCACCAAAATGTTAGCACCAAAATTGGTCACTAACACCCAAACGCCGTTGAAAGCACCAATTTACAGTTACGGTTCACAGATAGTAAATATGAAGAGGAAATAAATATGAAGAACAATCAAAATTAAAAAGAAAGCAATAATAAGACAGGATTTATAGTGGTTCGGCTAACTCCGGCCTACGTCCACTCCAGAAATTTCCTTTTTATTGATTAGAGAATTGGTTACATTTACAATCCCAAGTTTTTAAAACAAAAAATGGTATAGTAACTTGAATAGCCTTTGTAGAAGAAGTTATGGAAGAACAGAATGAGAATCCCTTTTCTGAGGCCCCGCCTGCCGTATTTATAGGCAAAATCTGGGTTACTAGGCTTCCTGGGCGATACGGGCCCACCAAAACCATAGTCAAGTCCATACTATCGACCACTGATTTCCTGGAGTATAAAATATACCGACCCCAAATGACCCAGGTAGTGACCCGAAGCAGCCTCCAATTTGACCCGAAGCAGATTGCAATGTGACTCCAAGCAAAAACATACCGACCCCTTGCTTTATGCCGACCTGATTCCCCAAGACCGACCCGAAGTATTTCCATTACCGACTCAAAGCAACCAAAAACATGTTGGTCCCAACTCCTCACAGCCGACCCTAAGTGACCTGAGTCATGACCCGAAGCAATTTGACCTACGACTCGAAGCAAACTTGAAAACCCGAAGTAAACCTACAAGTGACTCGAAGCAAACTCCAACCAACCCGAAATGACTCGATTTTTGTCGAAAATCCTATTTCAAGTATCTTGTGCCTTTTGTCCATCAAATATGCTGAATCTCGGCTTCATAACCATGTTTATCATCCGTGATTGATCGTTTATCCATTCAGTCGAGTCAAACCCATAGTATTCCAACCTCGACAACCGTGCAGTCGATTGGGTTTACGCTGCCTTGCCAAAAGGCGGGTTAACACCTATAATTTCTAAAGAGCGAAATTCCTTTTCCAAAAAGGTGGCATGTCTTAAAACAAAAACCTTTTGTTCCTTGATATGAAAGAATATGTATCAATGAGAATTCCTTGGATACCTTTTAAACTTACATAAAACCAACCTTGCCTCAAGCTTACTGGGTTCCATATTCTTTACCTAAGTCGGACCACCCCACAACTTAAGGTAATTCAAGTAGGGTTCTTCCCAGTCCATAACTTGTATGATGTCTTAGGCACAAATTTAGATGGTACATTGTTTAGCATATATGTCATGGTTTCTAGTGCATACCCTTAAAAGGAAAGAGATGACTCAATGTCACTCATCATCGATCGAACCATTTCTAACAAAGTTTGGTTTCTCCTTTCCTGAAACACTATTATGTTGAGGAGTATAAGGAGGAGTAATTTAAGAGATATTCTCATTCTCATATATGTACTCTTGAAGTTCATATCCAGTGTACTCACCGCCTCAATCATATCGAATTATTTTAGTTTTCTTATTAGTCTAGTTTTCTACTTCATTCTTTTATTCTATGAATTTATCGTAGACCATTGATTTTTGTTTCATGAGAAATGCATATCCATATTCAGATATATCATAAGTGAATATTTCAAAGTATGAGATTATACCTTTAGCAGTTGTGGACATTGGACCATATATATAAGTATGTATAGTTATAAGAGTTCATCAACTCTTTCAATGCTCTGACTGGATAGGTGCTTGGAAATTTTGCCTTTAAGGCAAGACATACAAGTATCAAATGATTCATAATCAGATGATAGTAGAAGCCCTTGGTTTTCTTAACTCGTTCAGTCGTTTCTTACTAATATGGCCCAGTCTACAATTTCAAAGGTAGGTATGATTTATTTTAGATGCATTATTATTTTCAACGGAAAACCCGGTCATTATTAATTATATAAATTCCATTATTCAAAGTAAGAAAACAAACTATTTTATTTCCATAATAAATATTCTCAATACTATCATTACAAACAAAATCATATCTGATTTTCATCAAACGGGAAGCAAAAATTATTCCACTAATAAAATTGGGTATGTAAAAGCAATTATAAAATATCAAATCGTGTCACTGTCAAACTTCACATGGTACTCGCCTATCGCTCTAGCAGCTATAGTAGCTCTATTTACAACTTGGAATTCTATGCTTCCTCTTGTCACATGCCTCTTTCTCCTAGTCCCTATAATGAATTACATATAAGCATTCTAGATCAAGTATATAAAACCCAATTAAAAACATATATAAAAAAATCTATAAGGAAAATACCTTAGGAGCAGACTTTGATTCCTTTCCCTTGAGCGTCTTCAAATAGCCTTGATAGTTCCTCTTCCAATGTCCCTTCTTCAAGTCAAAGTGAAAACCATCTTTTTCTTGCACCTTGGCTTTATCCTTGCCATCGTTCGACTTACACTTTCCCTTCTTTAGTAACCACAATAACATGCACTTCATTTGGTTCCTTCATGAACATACTTTCTGTCATTATTAACATATTGAGAAGGTCATTAGTAGTACACTTCATTGAGTTTATATTGAAATTAAATATGAATGGATCAAATTATGGAGTTAGCAAACCAAGAATCAAATCAATCTATAGTGTTTGAACCATTATTTTTATTATGTCAATGAAATATATATAATTCACAACATTTGCAAAATATTATTCAAGAAGATGACTTATATACGACAAGCAATGAAGAAGTAGAATAGGTTTAAGAGAATTTAAGAAAATACTGAAGTCATTGAGTCAGAATAATGCTTGAATCGATATTTAAAGGTATACAGAAGTGTATGTTTTTATATTGAGTCGATAGTCAAGTCTTAGAGTAAAAAATTATTAAACCACTCATATGATCTCCAAGACCATTTAAATCTTGTCACACACTCTAGATGCTTGAATAAAATTTATAAAATATTTCCATAATTTTTGGAGTGTTGAAAGATGAAGAAACAAGGAAGAAAAGGCACAAACATTCGAACAACAGCAACTGCCTTAAGCACTAGTATATTGACCCACCGTTGTACCGGTTAGGGTTCCACCGGTCGGTGACCATTAGGCGCAAAAGTTTGAGTTTATGAAGCCCTTTCAATTAACTCCCTTTGCTCGTTCTCTTCTTGAATTTCCATAACTGTCGTTAAAGGAACCGGCTAATCAGAAGCGAGTGAAATTGGTAGATTTCAAAAAATCCCTATTTTTGGATCTATTGGGCAAATGAAATCTTAAGTGTTTATTAGATATAGTCTAACATATATTTAAATAATATCTTATTTTATTTTATTTCTTTAAGTTATGTTTCATTTGATTTAAATGGAATATATAATAATGAGCATATCAAATACACTCATATGATTGTAGTGCAAGTGCAACATATAAACAATGTGCATAATAAATGTGTATGTTTATAAATGTTAGGATTTACACCGCAACAAACATATTTATCCTTTATATATGCATTTTTTTATCCATAGCTTATTTTAAATTATATATAAAATAAAAATTATATATATATATATATGTATGTGTGTGTATATACATATACGTATTAAAATTGATTTTGACTATTTTACATGTTTTGAAATCTAAAATTAACAATTTGAAGTCTACTTTTGATTTAAGGAGTTTAACATTAGATCTATAATTGAACACAGAAGTCTTTTATAAATTTTGAATTGAAATAACACACACACACACACACACATATTAACAAACTATATTTAAATTTAATATATATATATGTAAAACTTATAATTTTAAATGTTTTACAGTTTAAAATTAACAATTTGAAATTTAGTTTTGAATTAGGAAGGAGTTCAATACTGGATCTATATCCAAAAGTCCTTTCATAAATTTTGAATTAAAATAATACAAATAAATATATGTATATAACAACCAAAGGTATTTGATATTCAAAATATCATACATGCACACATGAAACTTATATTCAATTTCATAAGTTAATTTCAAATATTATGTATGTGTTTTACTTATATTTGTATATAAAATATGTTATAAAATATTTCAACTAATTAAAATTGGATCTAGATCTGAAATTTGTTTTCAATTAAACTTTAATTTCTAAAACAATACCAAACAAAAGATTGGACAAAACAAGCATATATAAATTCGTTGAATAAGATATAGGATCAAAACTAAATTAACAAGATGTAACATATAATCATAATGAGATGTAAAGATAGGTGATCTACACCATTCTAACATGATGTAGCAAATATTAAAAGAGATTGAAAATTACCTATTAATGAAGCCTAAAGGTCATATTATTTTAAATTACCTATTTCACCTCAACGATATAGTCTAACATAGTGTTTATTAGATATAGTCTAACATAGATTTAAATAATACCTTATTTTAATATATGCTAGACTATCGTTGCAATTACCTTTAAATAACATAGATTTAAATAATATCTATTGGGCATATGAAACCCTAGATCTGATTGAATCACCTCTAGAAATTGCAACGATATAAAGCACCACGTTTATATTTATTTTATTTTATGTATTTTGATTTTGTTTTAGGAAGTTTTATGACTTTGAGGCCATAATTTTCAACCAAAGGAGAGAAGAAGAGAGTGGGGGAAAATGAATTATGTGAAAAGAATATTGGATGAATGAAAGAAATTTTGTTTTAAAGGAATTTTGGGGATGGACTGGCCAAATAAGTATGTAGTTATGTGGTGGTGGATGGCGAGATGTTGTTGGTGATGATTAGGATAAATGGTGAGCATAGAATGGGTTGGCCTACCTTCCAGACGTTGAGGTGATGGTTAGCTTTTTATAGTCGCTCGAGATCTCGCACGATTAGTTGTCATTAATACCTACAGCTTGAGAGTACCTAGATATATTCGAGGAGGTGGCCGAATTACTGCCATATAGGAAGGTAGAATTCTATATTGCTTTAGTAAAGGATGATGGGCTAGTAGTTATGCCATTAGGGCATGAAAGACTAGAGACTAGAAGGAACTAGAGGTGCAAGTGGATGACGAGTTATGGAGAGGGTTCGTTCATAGGATTATATTGAGTGGGGATCGCTTATTGTATTCGACACTAACGCGGGTGGGTCTTTGAGACTTTGTGGGGGTTACCCAGAATTGAATGAGGTGACGAGGAAGGACAAGTATCTAATCCCATATATTGATGACTTATTCGATAAGCATCATGGTGTAATGGTGTTTTCATAGTTGCATTGGCTACGGTGTTTCATCAACAAATAGTAGAGAGGGAGGGTGTGTTGATTACTACTTTCAATACACGATCTGGATTTTATGAATGGTTGGTTATGCCGATCGGGCTAACTAATGTGCTAGCATATTTTCTTGACCTGATGGACCGTATTTTCGAAGATCAACTAAATAAGCTTATTCATGTATTCATTGATTTTATCCTTGTCTATTAATGGATGGAAGAGGAATACAAGATGCACTTAATGGTTTTGCTAGGGGTGTTGACAACGCACCAACATAAGGGGAAGTTTTGAAGTGTCACTTCTGGAGGAAGGAAATGCAATTCTTAGGTTATGTTTTTTTTGGATAGGGCATCATAGTGGGTCCTACCAAGGTAACACTAACCTAAGATTAGGGAATACCTAAGAATGCTATGGGTGTGAGGAAGTAAGGATGGTGGATTGTTTGTACTCAATATTAATGGATTAAGGAATTAACAAGAGCATCGGGATGTTCATTTTGAAGTGTATGGACTGTCAGTTAGTGAAAGGTGATCAGAATGAGCCAAGTGGTTTGCTACAACATCTTAAGATTCCCTGGTGGAAGTGGGACTAGGTGCTAATGGATTTTGTCATTGGATTGTTGAGGACTATAGGAGGGTGCAATAGCGTTTTGGCAATAGTCGAAAGATCGACGAAGAGTGTTTGATTCATACCCATGAAGTCCAATAGTAAGGCAACGAAGTTGGTTGAATTGTATATGAAATGGATTTTATGATTTGATGGTATGCCGAAGAGCATTTTAAGCGGTCGAGACCCATTATTCACGAGCGAATTTTGAAAGAGCTTACAGGAGATGTTAAGGAGACCATAAAGAAGACTGATATCATTCGGCAATGAATGAAAACTTCATAAGGTAGACATAAGATCTATGCTGATAAGAGACCCTGAGGTTTGAGGTTCTTTGTTGATAGTATGGTATTTGTCAAGGTTTCTCAGTCAAAGGATATAGTTTGGTTTGGTAATAAAAGGAAGTTAGCACCGAGATTTTTAAGTCCTTTTCAATATTAGAGAGGATAAGGAACCTAACATATAGAGTCGTCTTACCTAAGAAGATGGCAGGTGTGTGCAACATATTCCATGTCTCTTATCTTGAAAATTTTATGCATAACTTAGGCGTGACTATGATATTGAATCAACTTGATGATGTTGTAGTTGAACCTGAATCATCAAGACCTCAGAAGCCGATTCGTATAGCCAAGTGAAATACGAAGCAGATTATGAGGAACATAGTGCAGTTGTTAAAGGTCAGTGAGGTGAAAGCGAAGTTGATAATACTTAGGAGACCGATGAGAGCATGAGGAACATTTATCTGGATCTCTTTAGTTTGTCAGATTCCATATTGTTAGCTTTCACATTGGGTAGTTTGTCTTTTTAGGTTAGTACCTTGCATGTAGGGATTGTATAGGATTTATGGTTTGTTTATGTGTGCATGTTCTATGATACTATGCTTGTTTGATTGTTAGACACGCTTAGTATCTATATTGATTGATTTTGTTTCTTTAGTTGGGATTTCAGGGGAGAAATTCCTAAATGGAGGGAAATATAATGGCTTATAATTATATGCACTGAGGGACTGTAAAAATAATATTTTCAATATCAAATTGGTCCAAATTCAATATAACTTTGGAAAATGTTAAGTAGTGTTATTTTCTACCTATAGCATTTTTATTAGACAATTTTAACTCTGAAATTTTTGTAAGGCCTATTACTTTTGATAGAAACCAAAATTAGAGTCTCAAGCCAATTCCAAATGAAGGATATGATGGTTTCCCATTCCACAGAGTAGTCATAATAGATTTTTGTACTTATAGTTTAGGAAATATGTTTGGTTGAAGTTTGATAGCTTTTTGACTGATTAGTGGGTACTTAAAGGTGATTACCCATTAATCCATTTCAATATTAGGTTTGGGGTAGCCTCCAAAGCAGCCATTAATCATTATAAATACATATCTAAATATCTCATAACCCTTTTTAGCCTCCATTGACCTTCTACTATCTAAATTCCACCATTCTTTCAATAAAATTAGCACAAATCATTTTATTATGAGGGAAATGGACTAAATATTTGCAATGGCCTTATAGTATTAGAAAATTTGTGCCTAGGAAAGCATATAGCTACTATCCTAATCCAGACATATTCTTGTTTTGGTGGATATACGCTTAATTGGTGATTTTTATCAATTATACACCCTATGTGAGTAATTCTATTCTTTCACTTCACTATAATTATTGATATATGTGTTAAAAGTGTTTTAAAAATGTTTATAAACTAAAAAATGTGATTTTTCTAGTTTGGGTATTTGCTGTCAATTTTGAATTTGCCTCGATTTGCGTGTTTTTCATCATTCTGGATGATTAGTAAGTGATTTGTTATTTATAAACCTGCCATATATGTTTCTACATGTTTTGAATCCATTTTTAAAGTAAAAGTAGGTTTTGTCGCTGTTTTGAAATTAAAACTGAAATGAAAACGAATTTAAAGTGATTTGTAATGATTTAAATATGTTGTTTCGCTGTATAACTGTTTATATGAATGTTAGGTTAGATTATGAACATATCTTGGGATAAATTGTTGTGGTTTGATATATATTTACATGTTTGAATGATGGTTGAAGGTTGTTGGTGTATGTTTATATGTTGTTTTTGCATGTTTGAAAGCTTGAAAACGCTTATAGAAGTGAATTGGGGTAGGTTATCGATTCTATAGGCAAGGGATCTCCATGCAGGATAAGTAGCAATGTGCTCTCTGATTCGATGGATAGGAGATCCATAAACATAGTATCAAACTTCGATAAATCGACTCTAGTGTGTTTAGGATCATATTAATGCATAAGGGATGCACGCAGATCGAAGTAGTAAGTGTAGCGATGGAATCGGCGCAAAATCGAAGTGTTGGAAGTGCTACATGAGTTTGGTCTGGGCTTGGTAGTGTCTGGCAGTTAGCTTCGATTAGGCTGGAGCTTGCTTCGAGTGGGGGGTTTGGGGTGAAAGACCGAACATAAATTCTTGTTTGATAACTCTCCGAGTCTAGTAAAGGAAAAACAAAGGAAGACAAGGTTCTAAACCAGAGTATTTTCTTGGTGTGTTTGCTTTGGGTCTGTAGTGTGTTAAATACGAGGCCAGGCTGAGATAGTGGTGCTCTAAGGGAACTTCGAGTCTGGCATGGTGCTACTTCTAGGCAAACCGATAGGAAATTTGGAGATTTTTGGGAATTGGCTTAGAGTAAGAATGGACAACTCCAGGACAATTCAAGATGACATGGAGAATTAAGTAGCGACCAAGGAAGTGATATGGCATCGACGACTTGATGACGTAAGTGTAGTAGATCGAACGCTTCAAGCAGAAACTGTTAGTAGCATCCGGAAATAGTCCAAGGAGACAAGTTTTATGCGGAGTGAGCTTGTAGAGTAGAGCATACGGGGATTTCTATTAGGATCATCTAAGGAGACAAGTTCAATATGGAGTGAACTTGTAAATAGAACATACGGGGATTTCTACTATTGGGATGTATGCCAAAGGGACCATAGATAACTAAGAGGCCTTGAGTATGCTTAAGAAGAAAGGGTCGGTCAGGATGCTCATGATATAGGGAGATCTTTTTAACTCTTGACCTATAAGGGGTGGTCTATTTTTCTAGCCTTACAAAGTGGCACGGATTCGAGCATCGATGGGATCATGATGATAAGTAGTTGCCGATCAATACGGGGATCATATGAGTTATCTTATATCTAATGACATTTAAATTAAGAGATGTGAGGTTATTTGAAGGTTGATATGTTTGTTATGTTTACTACGTTTGATATGGATGCCACATGATGTAGGTATTAGTACATAGTATATCTAGGCACTCTATATCGTACTTTGAGAAGTGATACACCCATATGATCATGATAGTATATCAGTATATATCAATGTTATGTGCTAACTCTTTGGATAGAGGGACATACATGTCAGGTATGATTCTTCATACCTTATGCTCCTATTTTGTATATTGACTTTTATAGTACTTTGAGATTTAAGATCGCTCATACAAGACTGTTGTTTGACTCGAGGTTTTATGCTTTATTCTTATTATCTTGGGTACTCTTAAATGGGTAGATAAGAGCTAAAGGGTATGAGATATCACGTGGATCTGTATGAAGGACAAGCAAGTGGCTAGTGCTTCATATACTATATTTTGAAACTATAATGTTATTCCACTATGCATCACTGTAAAGCTATTATCAGTACTTATTTAGAAAGACGGTTTTTATTTAGAGTTTATTCGGTTTGATGTACAAACTCTATTTCCACTTTGTTTTGAATAACTATGATGGACTAATGTACTCTGGTTTATCTTAGTCCATTTCGTTATATCGCCGTGTTGTCTCGTAACTTATATATATATGTATATATATATATATTGATTATTATATTTTATCTATTGCGTGTGAGATATACAACAGGTTCTGTTTTTAGATTTCTTTATTTTACCTTAATTACCGCTCTACATTAGCTAATGTCGTTGCAGCGCACTATTTTTTTATTCGAGTATTAGAGGTGTAGGATGGTCATCACAAGAATGTTCTGCTTAAATATGATATTTGGTTATTATTGAAAAATTATTACCTGTAGATTTGAGAATATAAGGTGTTTATTTATAATATTGTGGAACTGTGTAATTAGAGTTGATACGAACATTCGACAATAGCAATATTTTAGTAGTTAAGAGGAATAAAACATTATTCTGCTAGGAGTAAGTCACACCCAATAGCTTTGTTAAAACACAGTTTAATTGTTAAAAATGTATTGTGAGCTTGAAATTGAGATTTCGGTATTTTAATGTGATATTTGGATTTCAAAAAATATGAAATATTATGAAGCCGGTTCTGATGAAATAAAAGTTGATTTAGTAAAATAAAGTGATTGTGGAAAATAAACCGAAGGAATTTTGATATTGTTTTCTATTACTGAAAATTTCCCAATTGAAAGAACTAAGATTATGATTTTGTACATTTCCCGGTTTGGAAAGTGTTTTGGTGCTTTCACCTTGTTAAAAGAGATAGCTACTATTTTGTGAACTATTTGGGTAATTTTCGTTTTCGATATACATCGTTTAAAGGTAATACCATGTGTGTGTAGAGCCTAGACCGTAGGGCTTGGAATAATGGATTCCTTCCATGGGTTTTGATTCAGATGATTTATTGTGATTAGCATTTTACAAATAAGGATATTTATTTTGTACTGGATTTGATGAAACCATATTGAATTGTGAAATCTAGTCGAGGTGATGGAATATTACGAAACTGGTTCTATTAAATGAAAGAGTAGCAATTTAAATAAATAAGGAGCAATGTTGTTTTACATAATTTTATGGAAAGATGTTTGAATAAATCAAATTTTGCAAATTGATTTGAGAAAAATATTGCAAAATTTGGTTTTATATAAATTGGGAAATATTATGATAATTTATTTGTGTATAAAGCTGGTTTTTTGACATTGTTTGTAAACCGGACCTTTGGTATATGATTTCTTAATATATGATATTTTCGTGATTGAAGTGATTTCATGAAAGTAACTTGGAAATCCATTTTAAAGTGATTTTTGGGGAATTATTTGGAGGAAAAAGAATTTGGAAATCTATTTTGAAATGGTTTTAATTACAGAGCTTATAAGGAATTATTTATGGGTGTAGACTATAGTCACTATAACAACCCTCACTTCCCCACACGAATCATACCGAAAAATATGAGCTATTGGGTCTTTAAAACATTACAGAGCATAATTATAGGGTACTAAGACATTCTATATTTTCAGATATCATGGTGGAAGGAATTAAATATAAATATGAAAAACAGACATTTCAGAAAAACATCTTTCAAAGATACTTGATTTACAAATGCACTGTTTTCAAGTTACAATATAGGATGACAACATTATATACAACAGAAAACTACAAGAAGAACAATTAATGATACGGGAAACTCTAACGTGAAGCTCCTTCCTCCACGTACTATGCCCAATTCAACTACTAACCTATCATTCTTTTGTGGGGGAAAAATTGAAAAGAAGGGGTAGGTCAGAAAAAAGTCTGGTGAATGAGTACAAGACTAAGAAGATGATTAAGTGCAACTGACTTTAAATCTGCTCTAAGTGATGTAGAGTGTAAAACAGTGTCCGTGAATTTCTAAGGTCCAATACCTAAGGATTCTTGTCTAGCAAAATAGGTCAAAACTACAAGTCGAATCTACACCAATGATTGGCCAAATCGGGAATTATTCTCCCACTACAACTACCATCACACTATGCCTGGAGAGGAGAACCTTGTAAAGAAAACTCGACTCAGCGTATGCACCCCTCGCCTCCCCAATCATAGTGGCAAATTGCTTCTTATTATACTAGCCAAGGTCCACCATATATGAACTCCCGTTAGTACCGGGCCCAACTTCCTATACTCGATAACTGTTCTTGATATCTACAGCCACTTATTGTACTGCGCCAGCGTCCGCTGGTATCACGTCCTAAAAATCCATGCCTAAGTCTCTACAGTACTTGGATCTCCCGTTAGTATCGAGCTCTCTTGGATAGTGTTTCCGCCAGTGTTGCGCCCATCCGTACATAACACTACTGAGCCTATTGCGAAACACATCGCCCAATCCAATACAATAATGCAGAATGCATCGCCTCAATCCAATTTCAATAATGCGAAAAACATCGCCATAACCTTCCCCTTAGAGAACCCAATTTCCCTATTCCCTCATGCATGTAACTTAGCCCAAATTACCTCAACAAATCAATTCACTAATTACATAATCTTCAACATAACTATATAACTTTGATCTATCAAATTTGGTCCTTAGGCCAAGGTTCAAATCACCAATTTTTAACTGCGATGGTCGACCGCTATGGGTTGACCTAGGCTATTGTAGGGTCGACCATGCAGTTGTTTATTTCAGGTTGTCGATTTTTAATTACCGGTCGATTATTTTAGTTAGCTTCCATATTTTGTTTACGTCTTTAATTCGAGGTTGTTATTCACTATAGTTAGCCTAATTTTTCAATTAACCCTAATCTACAATTTATAATTCTAAATCTCAAATTAAACTAGGGTTTAAATCAAGGGTTCTCAATTTAGCATGTCCAATTAAATAATTTCATAATCCAATTCCAATTTAAACGATAGGTTTTACAATTTAGCAAATTTAATTTCAGATTAACAAGTTAATTAGGAGTGTTTACAGATCTAGTCAACTTAAAACATATTAAAATCAATTGTATTAACCAAATTATTGAATTTGTACCCACTCATCTCTGCCCTAAGCTCTAGATCTAAAAACACTGGCTTCCAATCGATAGCACTCCTCCGGATCTCCTTAACCTCCTCTTCGATTGCTTGCTTCTCTCCTGAATTTTGCTCTAGATTTGATTAGGGTCTTGATTTGGGTTGATTTGATTTTAGGGTGTGAGAAACTAGGGTTTCAGTAGAAATTTGGTCAGAGTTTTGTTACTGATCATCTAACGAAAGCTTCAGGGTTTAGATTAGAGATTCATTTATAGTGTTAGGTTAGACACTAGGGTCATCAGATCAACTTAGCTGTCCATCTAAACCACTCATCATATACTTAACGTGCAAGCAATCATCTTGGTTATTGATTCATTCGTTCCAGCCACGATTAAACACCCGATTTAACAAGGTTCGGATCGACTGCCCCTAGGGTTGGGTCGACCATCTTCGGTTGACCTAGCCTATGTATGGGTCGACCTGGCCTTTTTTATTTTTGTTAGATATATATATATATATATATATATATATTAGTTTCCATCACTCGTTCTGTCGCTTGTAACTCTCTCATACTAACTCAGATTACGATAAGTTATATATGAAGATTGTCCGGAAAATCGCTACGGGCACCATGTTCTATAGCTAAATTCGGACATCTATGAAAATTTTGTTTCAAGCTCTTTATTTTATTTTATTTAAATTTTCTAATTCAATTCGATTAAATTTTTATTTAAATTCACTAAAATTTTCGAGGTGTTACATTCTCCCGTCCTAAAAAGGATTTCATCCCCGAAATCTCCAACGATGGAAAAATGTAACTCACATACAACAACCAATAACTACAACCATCTACTCATCCATAATCCACTAGCAGTCATGGTCCTTAAAATTTTATAATGTAGCATATAAATATGCAACGTGCAATGCATGTGAACCTATACTAATGCAAAATAGTAGGCAGTCTACTGATTCAGTCAACCTCCTATCATGCAAATGCTCATGCCATGCATCCAAATGTATGCAACATCCTAAATAAGTATACTTGCGATTCTATATATTTTCTCAACCATTACATCTATATGCAACATCCACATGCATAACATCCACTAGCATAACAATAATTAAACATCCATACGCATCCTATCTAATAGCTAGACAATAAATAAAAGATAATATGAATGTGTGTACTACCTAGAGGATATACTGTCCTATACGTATAAACAAATACAATCCAAACAATGCATCCAAATACATCCATTAGCATCCATCATCCATAACATGTCTTATTGACATGTTGCAACCATTCCTACCATCCAATGGTCTCTACCTCAACTAGAACCTAAATCCAAAAGTAACATATGCTTTCCTAACTAAAGATGGCTTGACTACAACAGCTACACCACATAGAAACTTCCATAAGTACCTAATAATGACTTTCCAATAATTAGGTCACATTCTACCTTTCCTTGGGAATTTTCTACTTCTCTGTTCGCTACCATGGACACGGCTCCACGGACTCTATATCGACTCAGCTCTATGGACTACCCCATTTATTTTCCATCAGTACTTGCTTCCTGCCTATCTGGTGCAGACCTTGCCCTTCTACCAATTGAAACTCGACTACACTAAACAACTTCCACCATTGGCATAATCTCCGATTCAATTATATGCATATCAGTAACCTTCAACGATCCTTGCTACTAACCCAAATGGTGTCATCTTGCTCCATGCTAAACAACTTGAGAATTAGTATGCTCTTGCTAACTGTAGCTCCATAAAACCTTCAATGCATAACATATTGTCTTAACTCTTTCAGTGGTGTGCCTAATCCCCTCCATGTCTAGATACCAAGTGAGATAACTCAGTTGTGGATTCTACTTCTTCATTCCATGGTAGTTCCCACTTAGCCCTTTGCTATAGTTCCACTTCCCTCAAGGTTGTCCAAATTGGTGATTTCCTAAATATCAAAAATAACACAACTTCTATCCAAATAAAGCTCAACTCAAGTCATTTCCCTTTACCTTTGGACTGTTTCCTAACTTTCAAAAGTCATGGTACCTAAGTATCAGGCTTATAGTCTACATGGCTCTATTCCAAGTTCTAAAAATGAAAGTTTGGTCTATCTTCCAATTTAACTTTAATAACAAAAATCCTCAAATTCATTAGAGTCATAATCTAAGATCATGCTAACCAAAATAATAACCACTTATCGCGTGCAGTTGCTATGCACACGACCTTGTACTGCATGTTAATCTTTCGTAAATTTTCTTAAGAAAATAATCTTCCTTCAATCCACACAATGATCAAGAAAATATTTTTTCTCATCATTCAAATCTTACCAAAAAGCATCCTGATCTTCTTTTATATGAAACATTGCCTTCGCATTCTCAACGTGTGCTTATAACAATACCTTTTTCTTCACTGGGACCCAAATTCTCGAATTTATTATCCATTGCAAAATATTGAGTAAATTCTTATCTAGGATATCCTTTTTTCATTTCGAATTTTCAACAATTTTATTTTTCTATTCCTTGGTGTCATCTCACAAATAGGAACCTTTACCAAACATAGCCTCTTATCACTCCATTCCAATCACTCTATGGTTAAGATGGCTAAATACGAAATGATCCCTTGCCATTTTAATCTAATTACCGTAATAACAAATACTTGGTTTATACTTAAGGATTATTGCATTTTAATGCATTGGAACCACCCTTTTTACCATAGAGGAAATGCGAACGTTGTAATTTGAATAAATTATCTAAAAAATGATTTGTGCTATGTTTGGAATTACAAGAAATTATCTCTTCTATTTATTATTGAAGCAAACAGTACAAAATACTGTAACCCTCTCTATTTTGTACATCTCTTTCATATGGGCATATTTCTTGTTATTCCAAACGATACACTTTTGTACAGTGTAACGACTCAGAATTTTAGTCATTTGATTTTAAATATTTAATTAACTTTAATTATTAAAATATTGGTTTAAAAAGGTAATATAGGGGTTATTTTAAAAGTTAATATCTGGAATTCAAAGATATGGATTGTTTAAAATATTGAGTTGAGAATTAATATTTGAATAGTGTTTCAATTAACAGGATTTACAATTGGATATAAATTTTAATTGATTAAATGGCCTTATTTAACTCCTTTTAATTTTGTAAATTATAAATGGTGAATTCATTTTGTAATTTATTTATAGTAATAAACAGTTCGAATAAATAATCAGAAAATTTATTATTAATATTTCGACTCAATTTCTATTGAAGTATTTTTAATTTATTTTATTTGAGTTTTCTAAAATCTTTAACTTGAAAAATGTTTAAATTATCATTTGATGATTTTTCAGCAAATAGTAGTGATTTTGTGATTTTACAAAACTTAATAACCAGTGTATATTATTATTATTTTGGGGTCGCGTCACTGTTCAGCACGAACATATTTTTTTTTTGTCATTCGGGGTTCATACGCAAACAGAAATCTGTGCGATGAGATATCGAAAAATTAAAAATGTATATAATAACTCAAGACGTTTTAGTACAAACAAGCATGCATTTTCTCTAATCCTTGTCTTCCCCGTACCTCTCTTAATTTTCTCATTCTTATCATAGAAAAAACGAAAGCAGCCACTCTTTAAAAATTTAAATCATAAAAATAGAAAACTATTATATTTGGTTTTGTTGAGGGTAGATGTAACATCCCGAAAATTTTCGACTTTCGAAAATTCGACATCGATACTCACTTTATCGACTGCCGAGCAACGAATGCCGGAAACTCGAAATGTTATGGTTTAAAAAGAAGAGGTAGAAGAAAAGATAGAAGAAAAAGAGAAGAAGGAGAAAGAAGAAAATAGAGAAGAGAACGAAAGAAGAACAACATCAGAAACATAAAACAATATCAGAATCTTACACATCGCAGCGGAACAATATATAATAAATAAACACTAGTCTTTTAAAACAAAGAGCTATATCAGTTTATACATACATCAATCATCAGAGTCAATATACAACAATGGACAGTTATATAAACTTGTCCTCATACAGAATACACAGCGGAATAAATAATATCAGATACAAATACTACGTCTCGCCATCCAGCTTGCTTCCAAAGCTCCAGAATATCCTGATAATCTAACTCTAGACTGCCCGTGTGGAAATTGATGGGCACCCAGAGTTTAGAAGGGAAACAATAAACTCCGAGTCAGTCATGGTGACTGGTGTGAGATCGTAAAACAGTTATTTTTCACAAAGAAAATAAAACAAATTCGCAATGCTTTTGGAAAATGAAACTACCATAAGACCTCCCGCCACACACACAATGCAAACGCAGAATTGGAGGAGATTTCTTCTTATGATAGTCAAAGATGCTTACTACGCAAAATCAAATCATTTTGATATTATTATTAGTGCATAGTGTAGAAATCATTTCGAAAGTACAATATAAATCTTAGCCAGCATAGGTACCATTATAGTATGCTTGCTATAGCTACCATATTAAATGGTAGGTTCTACAACTAAAACCGTACAAGGCTCGTATTGTTTCTTTGGATTTCCAACAAATGGTCAGGCTAAGGAACTTCCTTTTTCCACGATGGGTACGTCCCTGGAATAGACGACCCGAGAACCTAACGTTACAGTTAGATCTCTGCCAACACAAGGCCGGGTTACCTCTGCAAAAATAGGTAACTACTGACACGCGTATGCCATCCCCCGATCGTCACCGATCTTCCCGAGGATCCCCGATTCGCAACAAACCACATAATAATAATAATGCAGTAACCACAGAGGTTAAGTATCTGGGCTCCATACCATGATACCACCTTTATCCAGAAGGAATGACATACACTAAGGGGCGCTACTCCCTAGAACCTTGCTGCATCCTTCCTGTTTTGACCATTTCCGGGGTGTGAGGCTCGACGAAGTCTCGTCCACAAAGCTACGCTTCTCAAAAAGCCATGCTTCGGGTCAAACAAATGATCAACCTATGATCACAAAGATATAAGATCAAACAAATGATCATATCGCAAATGATCAAACACTGATCATTTCACAGCAACACTCAGTATGCCACGTTACCAAATTGGGATATATCGCTGATAAATTTCAACTACATAACCTTTGAGCTCGTACGTCTCAGAGAAGGGTGTTAAGCTAAGAGAATAAATTCTCTGCCACCAACAGAAATGTATTTGAAAGAAATCAGCTTTATATCTCAAATTGTAACGTCAGACACACAATCCATACAAGTCTGTTCCGGGATCGAACAGAACCAAAGGCACTTCTCACGAAGCCCTTGCATATCCGGATAATTTTCTAATCACGTCCGGACTTCCCGTCACTAAGGGTGATAAAACCTCTAAATCAGAGATCAGCCGATGTAGAGTAACTCGACGGTAATCCTTCCGTTTTCAAAAATATCCGGTCTTCAACACCGGTCTTCGAATGCAATTCATAACGACGTATCACATATTCGGAATGGGTTATACGACCCCATGGTCCTTTCCCGGCTAACCCGAATAGTGAGCGATTATTCAAAAATAAGTGTGGCATTCAAATTCATCCAATTCACAACAAATACCATTCAAGGTAATTATTGATAGTCGGTTATTTAACTATCAATAAAGATGCGCAACATCATCAGATTCCAAATAATTTTCCAAATTATTTAATTTCCAAAATATCTTTACTAGATATAAAATTTCCACACTTCAAAAATAAATCAACGTTTATTTTTAAACAACTTCCCTTTCTTTTATAAATTCCATAGTGAATTTATATTTTCAAAATATCTACTGATATACGATTTTCAAATCGATTTCAATATTCAATTTCAATTTATCTTTAAGAAGATAAATTCTCAAAAACATTTCATTTCATATTGGAAAAGCATTTCCATACTTATTTAATAATAAGTAATTCACAAATCATTTATTTTCAACATTTGAAAATATTCAATATACTTAAATCAAATTTAAGTATAAATTCATTCTTTAAGGAAATCATTTACTATAACAACATTTATTTGAGTCAAAACGAATGTTACGTAAAACATTGTTACGACGACTCAAAATCACTAGTATAGGGATTCGAAATTTAGATAGATATATATAAATCCCAATACTACATAAAACATTTTCTTTCGAAAATCATTTACTATAACAACAGTGTTATAGTCCATCATTTCCTTATTTCTCGAAAACGTCTATTTCAACAATAAAAATGTTGAAATCTATGTATTCGATATCATAATACATTTTAAAAACATCTTTAAAATGTTTAACTTCATTTTCAATGTCACTTTTCCAAAACTATCCATTTTACTTAACGATATATTCACTATCCAAAATTGTGAATATACTTCACTAATTACATTTCACTATTTCTACACATTTCATTTAAATAATAATTCGCTATCCAAAATCGCGAATATATCTCCTTTAACAACCTTCTATATTAAATTTATCAAATCCAATTGATTTCGAATTTATAAAACAACGTTTATAAATTCTATTTCTATTTTCTAACAACTTCAATTTAATAAATCTCCTTTATTAACAATTCGATTTATAAATCTTCTTTAATGACCTATTCAATTTATAACTCAATGTATATACCAAAGGTCCATCTTATAAGTTAATAACTTACAATTCATTTATTTTAAAAGAAATCGTTCTTTTAAACTTCACCAAATTTAAAACTTTCAGATTTCATTAACTTATGAAATCCCATTTATACTTCATTTTAACACTTATAGAAACTTGTCTTATAATTCCAATATTTCAAATTTATAAATATCCATTTTTGTACATCTTTTAAATAAACCGTTTATAATACTAGAAATCCCAATTTAACCCATTTCATAAATTTCTTAACTTTTATTTCAAAAATCACACTTTGATTTTATTTCACAAAAATCTTAACTTTTATAACTTTAAAATTTTAGACGTTTATTTATTTAAAATAAATCAATTCAACAATCCAATAAAACGTCTACTTTCAAAAATCACTTTAAAAACCCTTTTAAAGTAAAAGATGTTATTTTTTTTAAACTTCAAAACTGAATCCGATGATGCAACAGCACCAATTAGTCAATCACAACAACAAACATCATATATCAATATGATAACAGAATATACATCAATATCTGTAAATAAATAAATACTGGTGAGGAATCCAGTTGGATCCCTCCAACCTGTTTCCCTGCATCCACAGACGTTAGCACAATACCAATTCCACTTCGAGGTGGAATATCGCGGTATATGGGTTTTATAAAAATATCCGCTTACTAACGGCGCAATAGGGTCTCATCCGCTATACGAGGCGGGAAATCAATCAATCCAATATATACATATGCCAATATGTATATATTGCTATATATAGATATATCCTATTATATCTAATATCACATCCAATAGCAATCAAATCAATAACTGAAAATTCCACTTTTCAATTTTTGAGTGAGAAGATCTCACCTTTGCTTTATTTTGCCATCCATTTCCATCCAATTTGTTTTCTTGATTTAACCTTGTATAAATAAATTTATACAATTTATTAATTTTTGAATCAATTGTCAATAAATTATCATCTATTAATTTCTTTAAACCAATTATTTAATTTTCTTACCGAAAACTATATTTTAACTATTTCCCTTTTCCATAAATGTATTAACTTCAAATGGAGAGAAAATTCCTGTTTAAAACCCTATATAAAACTTTACTGAAATCATTTTATCCTCTGTTTTCCCATAAACGTCTACACAGGAGTGTTTATGTGTGTATATATATAAATATATATAAATTTATGTTAAATTCTAAATTGAATTTGATAAATTGTAATTACCTTACTGTATTTATTTGAACTCCTGCTCGAACCAAACCTCGACCACGCTACTGAACTCGGCCTCGTGCACGCGAACCCAATCGCGATTTTTGCCAGAGTCGCCATCGCGACTCCGTTCGTTCCTCACTGTCTCGTTGAACTCGCGGCAACGTGATATCCCAACGATCCTGTTGCCGAAGTCAGGTCGCGATCCCCCCCTACACGCCGCCTCGAGATGCTCTGCCCCTTTCACTGCTGCCTCGCGATCTTCCACAAACCACCATCGCGAAACCCACGTGCTCCCTCGCGCCTCTGCCTTCACGTCGAGATCCACTCGAGCTCCCCCAAATTGCCTCGACGAACTGCCCATCGTGAGATCCCTCCTCCATTAAATTAGCAGTGGAAGTAAAAAGAGACAGTAGCCGGTCTTCAAATCAGTAGTAGAAGGTATCGCGTAGGAGGAGGATGAGTTCGACGATGGCTGGGTTTGATTTCGAAATTGAAGAGGGGATTTTATTTTCTTCGGCCATTGTTTTGCTTTGATTTCGAACTGATAAAAGAGTGGAGGGGGGTATCTGAATTTGAAAGGGAATGGGTTGCGTGATTTTCTCGTTCGCGATGCTCGGCTGAAACAAAGGAGCGTAATTGAAGGCGTGTTTAAAGGAGAGAAACGTGCTGATGTTTGACAATTATTTAAATTTAAATTTAAATTGGATTTTCTTTAAAATTTCGATGCATTTACTCAACGTATGATCACGTATTAACTCCGAAAAATACGAAAATTGAAATCCGGTAATAACAAACTATTACGGACCCAATGAAACTGGTTTCGTCGAATTCCAAGACTGTGCCTCGGACGGCTATTTTTAAATATCGACTCAAACGATATGCATTTCAAAACTGATCAAATCACTTCCAAATTAATTTCTGAAGCTTCTATTATCTTCAGTATTATCAATATGAATTTTAAAAGCTTTCGAAATATTTTTCTTCAACTTAAAATTGAAGATTCGAATTTTTATTCAGTTTCAATAGATTAAATTATAAAATTTAATCGCCAAATTCCAAGTTATATTCGGGATTCAAATTAAATCATTGTTCAAATATTTAAAATTAATTAAATATTTTCACTTTAATTTGTTCAAAATTCTGGGTCGTTACAAACTTCCCTCCTTAAAAGAATTTCGTCCCGAAATTACAAGTTAGAAAAAAATGGTCCTTAACTCGTCTACTATTTTTCACAATCCAATAGTTTTATCAAATTTTCAAAAACCATCTTTCTACTAAAGATTCGTTATCATTTCAACTAAATTTCCAAACCTTCTATAGTTTTCAAACATCATTGTTTACTTCAAAATTCAAATTTTAAATTCAAATTTTAACTTTCAAAATTTCTCAAAATTTTTCTAACACCCTAAATTTCCAAAAAATTTCGCCAGCGTCTCCTTTGCGCGGCTAATACGACACGACTACAAAACGTCCCTACGGACTCTCATATTTCAAAAAGAAAAGAAAAAGCCAAGCGGCTAGACAAGAAATCAGCAAATCTCATATTGAAATTCAAATACTTACCTTTTGTCGAGCAATTCGAATTATCTTTGAAATCAAAATCCCAATTCATTTATACCTGTATATCCTACTAGCCATAATATCTAGTTACACATTCAAACTATTTTGCAAATTCTATTACAAAATTTCCAATATAAACTACTTATACATTTTTTTACTTCACTATTGAAGTTACATATCTATTTTCATTCAATTTTGCATTTCAAATTTCATTTGAATTCAATTTACACTTTCAATTCTATTTGGATTCAGTTTAACTTCTGAATATTGAATTTTATCAGCTTTCATTCATAACTGATTATTTTTAGATTAGTTTCAATTACTAATTCATTTCTAATTCTAATCCACTTACAAATTCAAATCTGTTTTCAACATTCAGTTTCAATTCCAGTTTTATTCTTATGTTCATTCCCAAAATTTGTTTTCAATTCACTATTTTGGTTTATAACCACTTATATTAGACTGGATTTCAAATTCCATATGAATTTTAATTTCTCTTTCGTTTATAATTATTCAATTCAATTCTATTGCTTACAATTTCGAAATGAATTTCAACTTTCAATTTCACTTTCATTTACTCAAATTTATTCACTTATACTTTCTTTAATTTAACTCCATTCTTTAAGTTAAATTTATTTTATCAAATTCAATTTGTATAGGTTATCAACTTACAATATTTCATAAATATTTTTATATATAGTATTCTAGAGTCTTTTCAACCTTTTCAAAACCATTTTTGAAAACAATTCAAATCATCCTTTGAATTTCCAAAACAAAACCCAAATTTTCCAAACAACTTTCATTTAAAACAATTTGGCAGCAATTCCTCTTTTGGAAACCCGAAAATGAATACCGGTGATGTCGCGATCATCATCGGAATTATTTTCCAGTGACCTAAAAGAGTTTAGAGCTTTCAACTCTCCAAAATACTTTTCAAACCTTTGAAATTCATTTTCAAATCAAAAAGAATTTAAACTTTCCAAATCTCCAGAATTTTCAAATTCTTTTCTAAACATTTCCAAAAACTTCTCTGGAACTCCGTTTCAAATTACAAATCACATTTATAATTTATATTCTCAAATTTCATTTGTATGTGAATTCATCTCTTTATCTTTCAATTCACATTTATAAATTTCATTCGTTAAATGGATTTATTTCCAAATCTTTGGTTATTATTTTAATTTCTCATTCCATTTCATATAACAATGATAATATTTCAATGTTATTATTTTATAACAACCAAACATCCATATACTATAATAATTTATAGAAAAATCATTTCTTTTATATACAAAAATAGTTTTTTTGGGCAAAAATTATTTCATTTACCCTATTTTAAATTCAATACTGTGTCGGTTTACCTTGTTTAAGAGTTTAGAAACCACTATCGATTACAGTTAGCTAGACTGCACCGACCAGAATCCATAAACAATCAACCGATAAGTCAACACAATACAAAACAATTTCATATTCACTAACAAATACGCACTCGTATCTATTATTACACTCAAACTCATTCTAGAGTACTACTGACTCTATCTCTAATGAGTAACACCCAACAGAGCAGGGTTGTCGCTTAACCATATGCTCTGATACCACGCTGTCACATACCGAAATTTTCGACTTTCGAAAATTCGACATCGATACTCACTTTATCGACTGCCGAGCAACGAATGCCGGAAACTCGAAATGTTATGGTTTAAAAAGAAGAGGTAGAAGAAAAGATAGAAGAAAAAGAGAAGAAGGAGAAAGAAGAAAATAGAGAAGAGAAAGACAGAAGAACAACATCAGAAACAGAAAACAATATCAGAATCTTACACATCGCAGCGGAACAATATATAATAAATAAACACTAGTCTTTTAAAACAAAGAGCTATATCAGTTTATACATACATCAATCATCAGAGTCAATATACAACAATGGACAGTTATATAAACTTGTCCTCATACAGAATACACAGCGGAATAAATAATATCAGATACAAATACTACGTCTCGCCATCCAGCTTGCTTCCAAAGCTCCAGAATATCCAGAATATCCTGATAATCTAACTCTAGACTGCCCGTGTGGAAATTGGTGGGCACCCAGAGTTTAGAAGGGAAACAATAAACTCCGAGTCAGTCATGGTGACTGGTGTGAGATCGTAAAACAGTTATTTTTCACAAAGAAAATAAAACAAATTCGCAATGCTTTTGGAAAATGAAACTACCATAAGACCTCCCGCCACACACACAATGCAAACGCAGAATTGGAGGAGATTTCTTCTTATGATAGTCAAAGATGCTTACTACGCAAAATCAAATCATTTTGATATTATTATTAGTGCATAGTGTAGAAATCATTTCGAAAGTACAATATAAATCTTAGCCAGCATAGGTACAATTATAGTATGCTTGCTATAGCTACCATATTAAATGGCAGGTTCTACAACTAAAACCGTACAAGGCTCGTATTGTTTCTTTGGATTTCCAACAAATGGTCAGGCTAAGGAACTTCCTTTTTCCACGATGGGTACGTCCCTGGAATAGACGACCCGAGAACCTAACGTTACGGTTAGATCTCTGCCAACACAAGGCCGGGTTACCTCTGCAAAAATAGGTAACTACTGACACGCGTATGCCATCCCCCGATCGTCACCGATCTTCCCGAGGATCCTCGATTCGCAACAAACCACATAATAATAATAATGCAGTAACCACAGAGGTTAAGTATCTGGGCTCCATACCATGATACCACCTTTATCCAGAAGGAATGACATACACTAAGGGGCGCTACTCCCTAGAACCTTGCTGCATCCTTCCTGTTTTGACCATTTCCGGGGTGTGAGGCTCGACGAAGTCTCGTCCACAAAGCTACGCTTCTCAAAAAGCCATGCTTCAGGTCAAACAAATGATCAACCTATGATCACAAAGATATAAGATCAAACAAATGATCATATCGCAAATGATCAAACACTGATCATTTCACAGCAACACTCAGTATGCCACGTTACCAAATTGGGATATATCGCTGATAAATTTCAACTACATAACCTCTGAGCTCGTACGTCTCAGAGAAGGGTGTTAAGCTAAGAGAATAAATTCTCCGCCACCAACAGAAATGTATTTGAAAGAAATCAGCTTTATATCTCAAATTGTAACGTCAGACACACAATCCATACAAGTCTGTTCCGGGATCGAACAGAACCAAAGGCACTTCTCACGAAGCCCTTGCATATCCGGATAATTTTCTAATCACGTCCGGACTTCCCGTCACTAAGGGTGATAAAACCTCTAAATCGGAGATCAGCCGATGTAGAGTAACTCGACGGTAATCCTTCCGTTTTCAAAAATATCCGGTCTTCAACACCGGTCTTCGAATGCAATTCATAACGACGTATCACATATTCGGAATGGGTTATACGACCCCATGGTCCTTTCCCGGCTAACCCGAATAGTGAGCGATTATTCAAAAATAAGTGTGGCATTCAAATTCATCCAATTCACAACAAATACCATTCAAGGTAATTATTGATAGTCGGTTATTTAACTATCAATAAAGATGCGCAACATCATCAGATTCCAAATAATTTTCCAAATTATTTAATTTCCAAAATATCTTTACTAGATATAAAATTTCCACACTTCAAAAATAAATCAACGTTTATTTTTAAACAACTTCCCTTTCTTTTATAAATTACATAGTGAATTTATATTTTCAAAATATCTACTGATATACGATTTTCAAATCGATTTCAATATTCAATTTCAATTTATCTTTAAGAAGATAAATTCTCAAAAACATTTCATTTCATATTGGAAAAGCATTTCCATACTTATTTAATAATAAGTAATTCACAAATCATTTATTTTCAACATTTGAAAATATTCAATATACTTAAATCAAATTTAAGTATAAATTCATTCTTTAAGGAAATCATTTACTATAACAACATTTATTTGAGTCAAAACGAATGTTACGTAAAACATCGTTACGACGACTCAAAATCACTAGTATAGGGATTCGAAATTTAGATAGATATATATAAATCCCAATACTACATAAAACATTTTCTTTCGAAAATCATTTACTATAACAACAGTGTTATAGTCCATCATTTCCTTATTTCTCGAAAACGTCTATTTCAACAATAAAAATGTTGAAATCTATGTATTCGATATCATAATACATTTTAAAAACATCTTTAAAATGTTTAACTTCATTTTCAATGTCACTTTTCCAAAACTATCCATTTTACTTAACGATATATTCACTATCCAAAATTGTGAATATACTTCACTAATTACATTTCACTATTTCTACACATTTCATTTAAATAATAATTCGCTATCCAAAATCGCGAATATATCTCCTTTAACAACCTTCTATATTAAATTTATCAAATCCAATTGATTTCGAATTTATAAAACAACGTTTATAAATTCTATTTCTATTTTCTAACAACTTCAATTTAATAAATCTCCTTTATTAACAATTCGATTTATAAATCTTCTTTAATGACCTATTCAATTTATAACTCAATGTATATACCAAAGGTCCATCTTATAAGTTAATAACTTACAATTCATTTATTTTAAAAGAAATCGTTCTTTTAAACTTCACCAAATTTAAAACTTTCAGATTTCATTAACTTATGAAATCCCATTTATACTTCATTTTAACACTTATAGAAACTTGTCTTATAATTCCAATATTTCAAATTTATAAATATCCATTTTTGTACATCTTTTAAATAAACCGTTTATAATACTAGAAATCCCAATTTAACCCATTTCATAAATTTCTTAACTTTTATTTCAAAAATCACACTTTGATTTTATTTCACAAAAATCTTAACTTTTATAACTTTAAAATTTTAGACGTTTATTTATTTAAAATAAATCAATTCAACAATCCAATAAAACGTCTACTTTCAAAAATCACTTTAAAAACCCTTTTAAAGTAAAAGATGTTATTTTTTTTAAACTTCAAAACTGAATCCGATGATGCAACAGCACCAATTAGTCAATCACAACAACAAACATCATATATCAATATGATAACAAAATATACATCAATATCTGTAAATAAATAAATACTGGTGAGGAATCCAGTTGGATCCCTCCAACCTGTTTCCCTGCATCCACAGACGTTGGCACAATACCAAATTCCACTTCGAGGTGGAATATCGCGGTATATGGGTTTTATAAAAATATCCGCTTACTAACGGCGCAATAGGGTCTCATCCGCTATACGAGGCGGGAAATCAATCAATCCAATATATACATATGCCAATATATATATATTGCTATATATATAGATATATCCTATTATATCTAATATCACATCCAATAGCAATCAAATCAATAACTGAAAATTCCACTTTTTAATTTTTGAGTGAGAAGATCTCACCTTTGCTTTATTTTGCCATCCATTTCCATCCAATTTGTTTTCTTGATTTAACCTTGTATAAATAAATTTATACAATTTATTAATTTTTGAATCAATTGTCAATAAATTATCATCTATTAATTTCTTTAAACCAATTATTTAATTTTCTTACCGAAAACTATATTTTAACTATTTCCCTTTTCCATAAATGTATTAACTTCAAATGGAGAGAAAATTCCTGTTTAAAACCCTATATAAAACTTTACTGAAATCATTTTATCCTCTGTTTTCCCATAAACGTCTACACAGGAGTGTTTATGTGTGTATATATATAGATATATATAAATTTATGTTAAATTCTGAATTGAATTTGATAAATTGTAATTACCTTACTGTATTTATTTGAACTCCTGCTCGAACCAAACCTCGACCACGCTACTGAACTCGGCCTCGTGCACGCGAACCCAATCGCGATTTTTGCCAGAGTCGCCATCGCGACTCCGTTCGTTCCTCACTGTCTCGTTGAACTCGCGGCAACGTGATATTCCAACGATCCTGTTGCCGAAGTCAGGTCGCGATCCCCCCCTACACGCCGCCTCGAGATGCTCTGCCCCTTTCACTGCTGCCTCGCGATCTTCCACAAACCACCATCGCGAAACCCACGTGTTCCCTCGTGCCTCTGCCTTCACGTCGAGATCCACTCGAGCTCCCCCAAATTGCCTCGACGAACTGCCCATCGTGAGATCCCTCCTCCATTAAATTAGCAGTCGAGGTAAAAAGAGACAGTAGTCGGTCTTCAAATCAGTAGTAGAAGGTATCGCGTAGGAGGAGGATGAGTTCGACGATGGCTGGGTTTGATTTCGAAATTGAAGAGGGGATTTTATTTTCTTCGGCCATTGTTTTGCTTTGATTTCGAACTGATAAAAGAGTGGAGGGGGGTATCTGAATTTGAAAGGGAATGGGTTGCGTGATTTTCTCGTTCGCGATGCTCGGCTGAAACAAAGGAGCGTAATTGAAGGCGTGTTTAAAGGAGAGAAACGTGCTGATGTTTGACAATTATTTAAATTTAAATTTAAATTGGATTTGTTTTAAAATTTCGATGCATTTACTCAACGTATGATCACGTATTAACTCCGAAAAATACGAAAATTGAAATCCGGTAATAACAAACTATTACGGACCCAATGAAACTGGTTTCGTCGAATTCCGAGACTGTGCCTCGGACGGCTATTTTTAAATATCGACTCAAACGATATGCATTTCAAAACTGATCAAATCACTTCCAAATTAATTTCTGAAGCTTCTATTATCTTCAGTATTATCAATATGAATTTTAAAAGCTTTCGAAATATTTTTCTTCAACTTAAAATTGAAGATTCGAATTTTTATTCAGTTTCAATAGATTAAATTATAAAATTTAATCGCCAAATTCCAAGTTATATTCGGGATTCAAATTAAATCATTGTTCAAATATTTAAAATTAATTAAATATTTTCACTTTAATTTGTTCAAAATTCTGGGTCGTTACAGTAGAGCTTCGTGTAGTTGAGCATATGGAGGCTGTGGTAGTAAATTTGAGGTCGATAGTTTGTATAGGATTTAGGGTTAAAGTTTTCTTGTGCTATGGTCAGCGGGAGGAGAATCGAAGGCTAGTTTTTGGTTTAGCGAAGGGAAGAGCATCTTTTGGCGAAGAATGGTGATGTGATGGGGGATGCAACCTTTTTGGTACCATCGAGCCATATCAGGTCGCATTCCGACCTATGGGTGCGGATGTGGCATGGATAAGTCGAGGAGTTCGGGCTTGTGAAGAGTTAAGCGATGGCGGAGTAGGATTATCGATTCTTGCACTAAGGAAGGAGGAATTGAGTGGTGAAGTTTGGCCATGGTTTGGCTTCAGAATTTTGGAGGGAGTTTAGGTGGTAGGGGAAGAAGGATTTTGAAATGGTATTAATATATAATTATGCAATTAATATTTAGTTAATTCTAATTTAATTTCAATAACTTATAAAAATTCATATCTTGTCCATACGAGCTCCAATCAAGATGAAACTTTTTGCATTGCGCTAGTAATGGCAAAAGCTTTGCAATAGTGTAGGTTTGGTTGAATTTGGAGCAAGTTGAAATTTGGGTTAAAATCAGACGTCGTTCGATTTTAGTTAAAACTGGAACGCTTTGGCGCCACTTGCAACTTCGGTGAGTTTAACTCACACTTTTGGTTAATCGGTAATGTTTTATAGTAGATAAAATTTAATGTTTGTGATTGGTTGAAATTATTGGCTGTTTGGTTAAATATTCGCTTTTATAAGCGATTGTCATTTAAAATTGAAATGCAAGAAAATTGTGTAGAAAATCCAAATTTCTTACCATTGTGATTTTAATTTTCAGTTATATATACCAGTTGACTCCATTTCAGTTATAACCCTATTATATATATTGTAAAGTTTATTGAACCTTGATTGTTTAACACTATTAGTTCTAACATTGTTATATGTTCAAACTTAACCCCTATAGTGATAAAAATCAATAACAATATTGGTTAAGTGCTTGGTGGCCATTGTCCTCAATTTAGTACTTTGGAATATTATTAATTGCCATTGGGCTTAATAATGGTTTTTCATTCAGAGAATGATTTTAAATATGACTTGTAGGTTTTCTAAAACATTTTATTTGAATTGGATTTTGAAATTTCTCGGTTCACTCCAACCTTTATTTGTCTTTTCTAATATATTTAAAAATGGTTTATAGTTGTTTATTCATTATTTAATAATGTTAAAATTGTTTAATTATTGTTTAAAAATGTTTAAAAATTGTTTATGATATTTAATATTGTTTTAAAAGTTATTTATCAAGATTTTAATATTGCTAAAAGTTATTATTTAAATTATTAATATTGTTTGAAGATAATAATTATTGCTTGTTAATAATGTTTTTGAAGTTAATAATTATTTGTTATAATAATGTTTGAGAGTAGATTATTATTGTTTATTTAATAACATTTTTAAATTGTTAGTTATTTTATTAATAATGTTTTTGAAGTTCATAATCATTTATTTATTTATATTGTTTTGTTGTTAATAATTATTTTATAAAAGAAAGTTGTAAATATAAGGAGTTCATAAAAAGGAATTTTTATAAAAGAGTTATTTGATAATAGAGATGTGATTTTCCAAAATGATTTGCAAAGTACTTATACTGTTATTAAAGTATATTGAAGTTTTGCTAAGTTTATAAAATGGAATGGTTTGTGAATATACTTATTCAGTTGAAACAAGTATATCGGTATTACCCAAGTATTGAAAAGTGCAGAGAAGGGTTTTGTGAAATATATCTTTGTAAAAAAGTATTTTAATACGTAGATTTACAAAGTAGTTTAAATTTATGAACATTTTATTTAAGAGGCTTAATAGTTGCTTTGTGCTTAACCAATATTAGTTTCCCTTAGGAAATTAAACCTCTGGTTGCATTGTTTGTTTATTTGATAGTTAAATAACCAACTATCAAACTTGGCTAGTTTTAAATTATCGTTGTTGGTTCGAAGAGACCGGGTTCGGATATCTTATTCGAAAACCACTTTGAACTGGCATTAGCATTTCGAGTTGGATTATTTGGAAGATAATTGAAGATGGGGCTCTTTAAAGTGCAAGGGCTACTTACTTCTAATCCTGAGGGTGATTCCAAAATGGATGTTGCGAAAGTAGTGCCTTCGGTTTCGTTCAGACACGGAACAAACTTGTATGGATGAATGATGACCTTGCATTTCTGCCTGGAGGGCAGTGTTAGCATTCCAAGTGGGATTGCTATATTAAAAAGGTAAAATATAGCCTCAAACCTCATCAACCGGGAATGACTAAAATCAGGGGAGATTCAGCAGGGCTAAGTGGGTCGCACCCATTAGGGTATTGTCATCACCTTTCTAGATATATTCATTTATGGATTTGGTTGTGCATGAGAGCTCTCGGAAAGGTTGCAAAAGCAATCGTGGTGATGAAATAGTTGGTACTATCCAGTAATGGGTAGGCCGGTCCTGTGTTGGCAAGGAGTCGATCTGTGGCTCCCGATACATTTTTCTAGAGGTGTACCATGGTAGGTGTTACCTCGATGTCTTGTCATTGTATGGAAATCCATTCTCCAATAAGCGCCATGCGGATTTGATTATAAACTTATTATGCTGGAATTTAATAATGTAACAATTTCGGCTATGATTAATATGTATTTGTATCCTTGACATTATTATAATATCACTGGATTTTTTACAGAAATGTTTTGGTTATCGTAAGGTAAAAACCTATCAGTGTTTATGTATGGCATGGTCTTACGAGATACATTTATTTTCAAAAGGTTTTTATAACATTAAAATTCTAATGAGTTGTGTTTTTGACGTTGGTTTACCAAACTGATCCGAGTGTTATTTTATTATAATGCTCGGGTCAGACCGAGCATATTTACGTATTCAATTTTGGATAGTTGGAGCTTTAGGAGATGAGCTGGTTGCCTCCAAGTCATATCATGTATATTCTATTTTCCGCTGCATTAGTTGTTTTATTTAAGAGTAACTGTGAGGACAGGTCGTTATAACTGTCCAGGCTATTGATTAATTGGTTGACTCTGATTGATATATGTATAATAAAGTTAAAATTTTCTTTTGCGAAGATCTGCTGTATATTATATATTACTCGTAACGATGTGAGATTCCGTTCTTTCTTTCCTTCTTTTTCCCTAACAATCTATCTTTTTGGCACTAGAAAGCTCAGCATGTGAATATCATGGATGTATTAGTGTCGACTTTTAAGGGTCGAAAAGGGCTGGTCGTTACAGTGTGGTATCAGAGCTTAGGCTAGGTGAACACCTAGTCTTTGGTGGGGTTAACTCATTTGAGATAGGGTAAGTAAGACACTAGGATGAGTTTGAGTGTATATTTATATATATGAGCGCACATTTATTAGTGGTATAAAAATGTTTTATATTATGTTGATTTATCGGTTGAGTAGTTATGAATTCTGGTCGATACAGAAGGAACAACTGTATCGATAGGGGTTTCTAAACACTTGAACAAGACAAATGGGCATGGTATTGTTTAAAAATGGGTAAATGGAAAAAATTTACCTAAATTATATTTTACATATAAAAGAATAATTTTTCAAAAATTAATACAGTTATATATGGTGTGTTTGGTTGTTAGGGAATGATGATATTCGATTATTATCACTTATTATTGGTTAATTGTGCTCAGATAGTTTATGGGCATTTTTTTAGTTAAATTAAATAAGAACACCGTGTGAATTCAGTTTGATAGTTCGACAATAAGGCGTTCGATGAATTGGTTGTGTTAGAAGTTAAAATTAAATTTTATTAAGATGTTCATTATAATCTTAACAAAGAGAAACCATGGTGAAAATGATCTTATATAAGAAGTGAAATTATATAAGTAGAATTTATAAATATAGTTTCTAAATAAGATTTAAAACTGATAATTTGAGTACTTAAATCCTAAAACCTTGAAATTATTTTTGAAAATGTCATGAGGAATTATAATAGTATTATTGGAGAGTATTTTGGAATAGAATTTTCTTAAACATGGTTTATAAATAAAAATGGATTTAAACTGAGAAATTTAGAACTCAAAGTTGGTGTTTGGAAATTATTTTCAAATTTTTGGGATAATAATAATGGTATTATTTTGAAAGTATTGATTAATAGAATGTTTTTAAAAGATTTTGAAGAGATAAGAAGCACTGAACTCACTTCGGTCGCTGGAAAATAATTCTGGTGATGACTGAAGCATCATCGGTGTTCATTTTCGAGATCCTAAAGTGGGGAATTGCTACCGTAATAAAAATTGGTTATTGAATTGTTTTGGGTATAAAAAATTTGTTTAAAATTCCTAAAGAATGATTTGATATACAAAAAGGAGTTATGTATATAATTATTACTTCAAATTGATTTAGAATAAAAACTACGGGTTTAAATTATGGAGTTCTCAGTTAAGTCATGTAATGGCTACATGTACCATATGCATTAGAGTAGTTTGGTTTTACATCTCATTTTGTTACGTTGTTTGGGAAATTTTCATTTATTAAAAATGAAATTGAATTCTGACGATTTTGGATGGTCGGGACTTCCAAATTTGATACAGAAATTTAAGCTAAGTGCTTTTTGAAATTATAAGAAAAATAAGTTTTTTTAACTTATAAATCTGAAGAGATAGAAATTTAAAAACAAGTTTTAAATTTGTTGAATATTCCGGTTAAGTAAAACAATTCTGAGTATTGAATATATGCTCTTAAGAAGTAAAAGAGTATTTTGCAAATATAAACTTGAGTTATAGAATGTTAATAGACTTAAGTAATATCTCTTAAGTGAAATAATGATTCCTTAAAAAGATAATAAAAATCTTGGGAAATGTTTTATTAATGAAGATAAATCTTTATAAAGTGTTTGTAGGCTTGGAGTAATATGTTAAAATGACTTAGAAAATGAATTCTAGTATTAATTAAAAATAAAAAATTAAGTTTAAAGTGGATAATAAACATAAACATGCTTTATAAAAAAATTATAATAAACTTAAGTATGGAGGAGCTTTAAGAGGAAGTTGTGACATTTGAAATGTATAAACTTGAATTTTAAAGGGATTGGTTTACATAAGTGGTGTTTTAAAAAAAATGTTTATAAACTTAAGTAAGGTTTTATGAAATAGTTCATAATAATTTTAGTATAGAAGGGAATATACTAAGAAATAATTGGTATAGTTAAGAAAAGTAAATTTAGAAGTTTAGCTATGAGATGAAATTTAACTTAAGTTAAATAAAGTTAAATAAAATGCTTTATGAAATGGTTTGTAAATGGATTTTAGCATTAAAGGAAATACTATTAAAAAATCTAGTGTGATTTAAAATTGAATGTGAATAAAAAGAATTTGGTATAATTTAGGAACCAATGGAATAAATACGTAAGTTGTACGTGGATCATTTTAATCGCATAACTGATTTGATCCAGATTCAAGCATATGATTTCAAGGTTATTTACACCGATCCGAACAAGGATTTTTCACTCGATTCTTGACGGTAAACACTTGATATAGATTTTGATTGGATTCTGAATTTATCTATCATTATATATAGCTATGTAAGGATAACAACAGTTTCTAATTAAGAAACAGGTCGGAGTCCACACATGAGTGGATGAGGGAACAATACTAGTTCGAAAATGAAATTGTGTGATTGAGCGAGTGATCAGATTTGATTCTTGCGTACGAATGATACATATGTATCTTACAAGGCTTGATTATAAAAATATGTTTTGACATTGTAAATTGTAAAATTATCTAGCTATGAACCATATGTTTGAATATTATGTGCAAGTAAGATGCAGGTTCATGAAAGCAAAGGCTAGTTGATGCTTTTGGTTTCATGAGTTGAGTTTGATTGCCCGACAAATAGGTACGTGTTTATATTGTTGTTTGGATTGATGATTTTATGCCCCAGATATGGAAGGCCACTTGACTTTTGTTTTCTTTTGTTGGATTGGGTCGGGGTGGCAATTCGTAGTTTTTCCGATCGAGCCGTGCAAAGAAGACGCTGCCGAATCTAGGACTTTGAAAATTTAACAACCTATTCCAATTAATTGATTTTGAAGAGTTAAAGGGATTGGAAGCATTTTCCTTACCTTGGCAATTTCGGGGACGAAATTCTTTTAAAGGGGGAATGTGACGACTCATAATTTTAGTCATTTGATTTTGAATATGCAATTAATTTTAATTATTAAAATATTGGTTTTAAAAGGTTTAATATAAAGGTTGTTTTAAAAGTTAATATCTTGAATTAAAATATAAGGATTGTTTAAAATATTGATTTGAGAATTAATATTTGAATAGGTTTCAATTAATGGGATTTACAATTGTATGTAAATTTTAATTGATTAAATGGTCTTATTTAACTCCTTTTAATTTTATAAATAATAAACGGTGAATTCATTTTGTAACTTATTTACAGTCATAAATAGTTCGAATAAATAATCAGAAAATTTATTGTTTATATTCGACTCAATTTCTATTGACATATTTTTAATTTATTTTATTTGATTTTCTAAAAAATTTAATTTGGAAAATATTTGAATTGTCATTTGAAGATTTTTCGGCAAACGCCAATGCTTTTGTGATTTTACAAAACTTAATAACTAGTGTATATTATTATTGTTTTGGGGTCACGTCGCTGTTTTGAGCACGAACATATTTTTATTTTGTCATTCGGGGTTCATACGCGAACAGAAATCTATGCGATGAGATAGCGAAAAATTAAAATATATATAATAACTCAGGACATTTTAGTACAAACAAGCACACATTTTCTCCGATCCTTGTCTTCCCTCGTACCTCCCTTATATTTTCTCATTCTGATCAAAGAAAAAAAGAAAGCAGCCACTCTTAAAAAATTCAAAACAATTCAAAATTAGATCATAAAAATAGAAAACTATGATATTTGGTTTTGTTGAGGGTAGAGCTTCGCGTAGTTGAGCACGGGAAGGTTGTGGCGGTAAATTTGGGGAGTTCGACAGTTTGTATGGGAACTAGGGTTAAGGTTTTCTTGTGCTATGCTCGTTGGGAGGAGAATCGAAGGCTACTTTTGGGTTTAGCGAACGGAAGAGCATCTTTTGGTGAAGAATGGTGATGTGCGGCTGCCATTTAGGGGATGCAACCTTTTTGGTACAGTCGAGCCACTATCATGTTGCATTCCAACCTATGGGTGCGGACGTGGCATGGATAAGTCGAGGAGGTCGGGCTCGCAAAGAGTTAAGCGATGGCGGAGTAGGATTGTCGATTCTTGCACTAGGGAAGGAGGAATTGGGTGGTGAAATTTGCCCATGGTTTAGCTTCAAAATTTTGGAGGGAGTTTAGGTGATAGGGGAAGAAGGATTTTGAAATGGTATTAATAGATAATTATGCAATTAATATTTAGTTAATTCTAATTTAATTTCAATAACTTATAAAATTCATATCTTGTCCATATGAGGTCCAATCGAGATGAAACTTTTTGCATTGCGCTCGTAATGGCGAAAGCTTTGCTATGGAGCTGGTTTGGTTGAATTTGGAGCAAGTAGAAATTTGGCCTAAAATCGGACGTTGTTCGATTTTAATTCAAATCGGAGCGCTTCGGCGCCAATTGGAAATTCGGTGAGTTTAACTAACCCTTTTGGTTAATCGGTAATGTTTTATAGTAGATAAAATTTACTGTTTGTGATTGGTTGAAACTATTGGCTATTTGGTTAAATATTCGCTTTTACAAGCGATTTTCATTTAAAATTGAAATGCAGGAAAATTATGTAGAGAAATTAGGATTTCTCACCATAGTAATTTTAATTTCCAGTTATATATACCTGTTGACTCTATTTAAGTTATAACCCTGTTATATAGATTGTTAATTTGTTGAATCTTGATTGTTTAGCACTGTTAGTTATGACATTGTTATATGTTCAAACATAACCCTTGTAGTGATAAAAATCAATAAAAATATTGGTTAAGTGCATGGTGGCTATTGGCCTAATAATTATCGTTGGGCTTAAAAATGATTTTTGATTTAGGGAATAATTTTAAATCTGAATTATGGGTTTTCAGGAACATTTTTGTTTAAATTAGATTTTGAAATTTCTCGATTCACTTCAACCTTTAGTTGTCTTTTCTAATATATTTAGAAATGGTTTGTAGTTGTTTACTTATTATTTAATAATATTAAAATTGTTTAATTATTGTTTAAAAATGTTTTAAAGTTGTTTATGATATTTAATATTGTTTAAAAGTTATTTATCAATATTTTAATATTGTTAAAATTTATCTATTTAAATAATTAATATTGCTTGAAGATAATAATTATTACTTATTAATAATATTTTTAAAGTTAATAATTATTTATTATAATAATGTTTGAGAGTTGATTAACATTTTTTATTTAATAATGTTTCTAAATTATTAGTTATTTTATTAATAATGTTTTTGAAGTTAATAATCATTTATTTATTTATACAGTTTCGTTGTTAATAATTATTATGGTATAATAATGTTTTGAAGTAAATAATTATTATTATTTATTTATGATGTTTAAAATTAATTAATTTATTAAATTAATTTTGTTTATAAATAATAAATTGGTTTATAAAAGGAATCTCAATTAATAAAGGAGATTTATTTTAGAGTTTATAAATGATATTTTATAAAAGAAGTTTTATAAAAGGATTTTAGAAATAATATAAAGATATTTATAAAAGGGTTTATTAAATAAATTTTGAGATTTACAGAAGAAAGCTATAATTATGTTTAGATATTTATAAAAGAGTTTTATAAAAGTATTTTACTTATGGCAAATTCTATTTCAACACGATTTTTTACTTTGTAGCCCCCTGAAATTTACTAAACCCCGTATACCCACAAAATGACTTAGTAGTCCCCCACTCTTTCCAAAATTACCCTTTCAGCTATCACGTAAAAAACCTAAACCTTTCCAAACGCGTATCTTCCTCCTAGAGCTACAGTTCGACGGCATCATCTTCCTCTTCCAGTGATTAAGATCGAGCGGCATCATCTTCTTCTTCCTCTTCCAGCATCTTCTTCCGCTTCCAGCGATCGAACCTTCAACCTCCATCGATGTAAGTATTTCGGCCTGTTCAATCGATTTACTAATGATTAGTAAGTAATGCAGTGATAATTGAAATGTTTAAGGGGTTTTAAATGGTACTGAATCGAGTTGCTACTGAGTTGATTATTGAATCGAGCATTGGATCGATTGATTTCTAAATCGAGCGTTTAATTGGTTTCAGCAAAAGAAGAATTTTTTTTTGGAAAAATTCCAAACCACGTAGGGAAACTGCGTGGAAAAAATTGTTTCCACGCAAGATCTCTACGTGGAAATAAATCGTACCACGCTTGGTTCTTGCGAGGTAAACTGAATTGTAAGTGTTGAGATCAGGTTACCACGCAGCAGAAATGCGTGGAAATATTAGTAACCACGTAAGGTCTTTGCGTGGTTATTATTGTTTCCACATAAATACTTTGCGTGGTTATTATTTTTTCCCCGCACAGTTCCTATGTGGTTTTTCTATTTTTCACGTAGTGACAGTGCGTGGCAGCCTGGAGCTTTTAAAAAAAATGAGATTTACCATTTCATTTACCATTCGCTTCTTGGCCTTTTAATTCATAACGAGTAATTTTTTTTGTCGTGCTTATTTACAGATGGGTCGAGTACGGATGACGGCTTCAAAAAGAAAACGAAGAACTGGGAAAGGAGCCGAAGGTACAAGTGCAGACAAGAACGATAATAGGGCTGAGGGTGACACAACCGAGTATGAGATTGATACAAGGCAAGGTGAAGAGCAGCAAGAAGAAGAAGATGTTGGAGATGAGGAACATGGAGATGGTTCGGATTCATCGGGAGAAGATGAAGATGAAGATGACACAGGGGCCGAGACAGAGACAGGTCAAGATGATGAGGAAGAAGCTGAAGATGAAGAAGCTGTAAACGAGAAAGGTGGTCCTAAAAGCACTGATGTGATTAGAGAGTTTGATACTCATGTTGCTTATTTGATATGGACTGAGCAGGTATGTGGCTATTATTTAAACGATCAATTTATTACTTCTTTTATTAAATGTAAATTTTATTTGTGTAGGAACGACCACTGCTCACTTGTTTCAACCATGCACAAAAGGTATCGGAGTGGAGGATTCCGGATAATGCTACTAGATTCAAAGCCATCATTGACTTGTCTGGCTTATCTTCTATTGTTAGCACTTTCTACAAGAGTGTTAACAGGAATCTGATATCAGCTTTCGTAGACCGATGGTATCCTGAGACTAATACCTTCCATTTACCATTCGGTGAGATGACTATTACTTTTGACGACGTAGCTTCTTTATTACACATACTAGTCGAAGGTAAACCTATACAGAGTAATTCATATGAAATGGAACAAGCGGTTAGTATTGTTTCTAAGTACCTTGGTCTTTCTAAAGCACAAGCTAGGTTGGAAATGAATGAGAGGGTTGGATATAAACTAAGTTTGTCTACGTTACATGGTATATTTGAAGATGTGAGCGATGAGTGGACTGATCGGGCAATTAGGCATGCCGCTCGTGCTTATCTTTTATTTTTGGTTGGCAACACACTGTTTGCTGACAAAAGCAAGTCTCATGTGCACATATCGCTACTGGATCCACTAAAAAATTTGGACATTGTCAACACTTACTCTTGGGGTTCAGCAACACTTGCTTTTCTCTACAGGCAGCTTGGATTAGCGACTCGTATGGGTGTGAACAGATTGCAGGATTTCTTTGTTTACTTGAGTCATGGATATTTGAGCACTTTCCATGCTTTCATCCTTCCACCAATCTGTACTACGAGAGTTTACCCCGTGCTGCTCGATGGAATCCATCTACAGATTGTGGTGCATCAGTAATCGATCTTCGTATATTCCTTGATACTATTCAAATTGAACAGGTTATTATCTTCATTCAGTACTTTTATAATAACAATAGGTATGATTAGATGCATGTCATGAGTAACAGTTTATTTACTAAAACTAATTTTGATGAATTACATAATTGAATAGGTTATTTTTGATCCTTACGTCTTTGCACGACACTATCATCCATTTCATGCTATATCTTGGTATAGTGGTTGCATTCTCTTCCTAAATGTCGTGGAGCCATATCATCCTGATAGAGTACTTAGACAGTTTGGTAGAGTTCAGAACATTCCCACGGCTCCTATTCCTCCCGTAGCAACAACTGCACGTCGAGGTTTGGAAACAAACCACGCACTGACAAGACGATGTTTGTAAACAAACCACGCACTGACAAGACGTGGTTAGTTAAGAAACCACGCAGATTTGTTTTGAAGAATTTTTTTTAGTTTCTATTTTTCAACGCGCACTGACAAGACGTGGTTTGTATACAGACCACGTTGAAGTACTTGGTGGATTATTCAATAACCACGTATAGCTTCAACGTGGTTTTCTTCTTTTCCTCGTGAATTTAGTACGTTGTTTATCTTCTAACCACGTTTTGTCCTTGCATTATTGTAACAGAAAGTCAAAAACAAATTACCAACCAAACATTCGATAACTTTCCAAACAAACTACATTCAATAACATTCCAAACAAAGTATATTCACTTAATTTTCAAACAACGTTTTGCAAACAAACTACAAACTACATTCACTAACTTTCCAAACAAAGTACATTCACTTCATTTCCAATTTGCAAATGCATTTCTTTCATCCCAAGCTTGTCTTCTATCGTTGTAAATATACTCCCTTTTACTGGCATCCGTATCACGAACTGTGTACCATTTTGAATAAATGGGAGGAACCGGGTGTTTGGGCTCTAGTTTTACCTACAAGACATGAGTCATGAGCCATGAGGTATGAAAATAAATGAAATTATTTTGAATTTTATTAATCTATAAGTTGTTTACCTGAACAAAATGATCTTGGTTAACGAAAGCTATTGCAATTTCCATACGCTGTACTGGTTGTGGCACTTTTCCTTTCAATGGAGGTATTGTCAATACAAGTCTTTCGCTAATGGTGAATACTACAACGTTATACCTAGTTGCAATAATATAACCAACATCGGGCATAGACATCCACTTTTCCACCGGCGCAAACCCTTCATCTTCATGCTTAAGGCTACTGAGAAGATTTGTACTTCTACCATTCTCTATGAAAACACGATCGTATAAACTCTGATTTTCATATAATTCTTCATATAACCCTCTCCTTATTTGGCTCCAACTTGATTCCCCCAAACCAAGCAAAGCAGCCACACATCGATACCCACAGTTACCGTCCGCTCTAACGTCTATAATATCAGTGACAAAAGCCTTCAACTCCAATGGTATCTGATGCACATAAGTTCTCATGCCTTCAGTTAGTTCTTCCAACTGAAAAAAAATGTTATCGTAACTAAGTACATAACTTATATTAAAATGCATGTTCAAATAAAATGTATTAAACATACCTTTTTCGGCTTACAAATAGGAAGTTTATCGATACGAGCCTTTTTTGAAGTACACGAACTTTGAGAATAAACACTTTCGACAAGCTCAAATGCCAAAGGAGTCCTTTTAGTTGAAGTATTAGCACGTTTTTTCCTCTCTCTACCACGTGTCTTTATTTTGCTTTTTGGAGATGCGAGAGAGGACGTACGTGGTTGAACAACTTCCAACATCTTCTTATAAATTTGCATTTGGTAAGGAGTTTCCATCTTTTTCACATCGTTTAATAGCAGTTCCATTTTTTCTACTATCCCCACATCGTTCTTTCCGCTTATTTCTACTAGATGAAGTCTTGTCCAATGAACATCAATCATGTCAAGCGATACTGCGGTACTAGGCCTAAGACGTGCTAACTCGTGCGCACAAGGCAATCCATGTGTTCTACGAACGACACATCCGCATAACAATTCTTCCTCGCCAACATCTTGTATTCTCTGTAATTCTAAATGTATCAAATCAAGTGCCTTGATAGAAATGAAGCCTCGTAAATTTTTGAACTCCCGTATATGAAATATGTGTTTTACTGTTGTTAAACTTTTCTCAAATGATGCTTTAAGTTCAGTAAACGAGAGTTCCAAGAGTGAATGCATCTTCGTCCAAGCTTGTTCGAAATTACATTGACAACTGGCTAAATGTTTTTTTAACTTTGAATGCGCGGACTCGGCCTTGCATATGACACATTCATACGAGTAATATAACAGTAATTACTATGTTGAATAAATATGAACATGATTATTAAACAAAATTACCGATTAGAAGTATAATTTCCAAAATGCTTGTAGTCATCTGTCCACGCTTGAACAAATCGGTCTTTGTATGTATCCAACCATGTCTCGTGAATATACTTCAACAGTGAAGTATGATTCCCATACTTTTCATGCAACACTTGTAGATTCTCATTGTAAGCGCTTAAATTTTTTGAACACACAAGTTCGTTCCAATCAAATAAAAATGACTTCTTCTCCTCAAGCTCCATTCCTTTCACTCTTTTTTGCATAAAAGTTAGAACATTGTTTTTAATGTGCCATGTGCATAACATATGTGCAGAATTTGGGAAAACAACACCAATAGCATTAACTAGTGTTGTTTCCCTATCAGAAACGAAGACTGATGGCAATTCCACTTCACAATCAATCAAAACAGATTTCAACCGTTCTAAGGCCCATGTATAATTTTCCTCGATTTCAGAAACTAAATACGCAATCGCAATACAAAATGTAAGATCTGTACAAGTAACACCAACAATCTCAAGCAAAGGCATTCTATACCTATTGGTTTTATATGTGTAATCTAGTATGATAACTCGAGGAAATGTACGTAAAAAATCCAAACTGGTAGGATGCGCCCAAAATATATCTTTAATAATATCTGTTCCATCTAATGTCTTACGGTGTCATTCAAAGTAATGAAACTCTGTCAATTTACTAAGCAAATATTGAACTTGTGAACGCCCTGTCCGCTCGATAGAATTTTGTGCTCGTATAACATTATAAATTGTTTTGATGGTGGTACGATTTGTAGGATCATTTCTTTTAATGGTGTGTAAAATTTCTTTTGCTTTTACCATGTTTCTGTGCATCTCAACAACTAATTTGGTCTCATCTTCATTTAGTCGACCAATATACGAATGGCCTTCCTCATTTTTTAACTCTGAATGATTGTGAACACCATTCACAACATGCAATCTCCAATCATCTAAAGTAGGGAGTTTCTCACCTTTAAGTCTAAACGGACAATTGCATTTTTTGTACCAGTCATTCGGAGGTTCTTCGAACTTATCTCTTTTCGCTTCTTATACACACCGCTTCGTTCACAAGCAAACATAATTCTTGGTTTTTTGCTTGAAGCACCAGTATCCGATTTCAATATTATGATAACGAAACCAAGTCGTTTTCCAGTATCACGAACCCAATCAATCAACTTTTGTCGAGAAGGAAATATCTGCATTAACAATGTTAAATAAAATGTAGGTAATATAGATTTAATCAAAAGAAATGCAAGTTAAACTTACGTCATAAGTCGTAAACTCGTTAGAATAATCAAGCACTATTTCTTCGCTTATTTCTTCATCACTGGAATATGGTATAATCTGCATAAACCAAGTGTCGAACGATGAAAAAGGAAAAGCAGAAAAAAAAATCAAACTACCACGCAATATAACTACGTGGTTATATAACTAAACACGAAGAAACAATGCGTGGAAACCGAACAAACCACGTAATTATTGTACGTGGAATTTAGATAAACCACGTATGGTCTCTCCGTGGTTATATATTGATCCTAGTACGGTTTCTACGTGAATTTGTTACATTCCACAAAGTCGAGTGTTTACGATTTGCTTTCAAAAAAATTGCTACCTTGTCAAAAAAAACCCAATTACCTGCTCTGATTGCGATAATGATTGATTATCTTCTTCAATCTCCATTCGCTAGTACTGAAAAATGAATAATTTTTTAATATTGATTTGTTAATTAGGGTTTTTGAATTAACTGGTTTGAACTGAGAAAGGTGACCGAGAGAAGAAAGAAAATAGCGTACGTAGTTGATTAAGGGTATTTTTGTCTTCTTAAATTTTTTTAAAATTAAGGGGGGCTACTAATCAATTTAGTGGGTTGCAATAGAATTTGCCTTTACTTATAAACAATATTTATAAAAGAAAGTTGGAAATATAAGAAGTTCATAAAAAGGGATTTTTATAAAAGAGTTATTTGATAATAGAGATTTGATTTTCCAAAATGATTTGCAACGTACTTATACTGTTATTTAAGTATATCAAAGATTTTATAAGTTTATAAAGTGGAATGGTTTTTGAATATACTTATTCGGTTGAAATAAGTATATCGGTATTTCCCAAGTATTGAAAAGTGCAAAGAAGAGTTTATGAAATATATCTTTGTAAAAGTATTTTAATACGCAGATTTACAAAGTAGTTTAAATTTATGAAGAGTTTATTTAAGAGGCTTAATAGTTGGTATGTGCTTAACCGGTGTTATTTTCCCTTAGGAAATTAAACCTTCGATTGCATTGCTTGTTTATTTGATAGTTAAATAACCGACTATCAAACTTGGCCACTTTTAAATAATCGTTGTTGGTTCGGAGAGACCGAGTTTGGATCTTATTCGAAAAACACTTTGAACCGGCATTAGCATTTCAAATTGGAATATTTGGAAGATATTTGAAGACTGAGCTCTTTAAAGTGCAAAGGCTACTTGCTTCTAATCCTGAGGGTGATTCCAAAATGGATGTAGTGGAAGTAGTGCCTTCGGTTTCGTTCAGACCCAGAACAAACTTGTATGGATGAATGCTGAAATTGCATTTCTGCTTGGAAGGCAGTGTTAGCATTCCAAGTTGGATTGCTATATTAAAAAGGTAAAACGTAGCCTCAAGCCTCATCAACTGGAAATGACTAAAATCAGGGGAGGTGCAGTAGGGCTAAGTGGGTCGCACCATTAGGGTATTATCGTCACCTTTCTAGATATATTCATTTATGGATTTGGTTGTGCATGAGAGCTCTCGAAAAGGTTGCAAAAGCAACTAGTGTGATGAAATATTTGGTACTATCCAGTAAGGGGTAGGCCAATCCTGTGTTGGAAGGAAGTCCATATGTGGCTTCTGGTACATTTTTCTAGAGGTGTACCATGGTAGGTGATTCCCCAGTGTCTTGTCGTTGTATGGAAATCTATTCTCCAATAAGCGCCGTGCGGATTTGATTGTAAACCTATTATGCTAGAATTTGATAATGTAACAATTTCGGCTATGCTTAATATGTATTTGTATACTAGACGTTATTATAATATCACTAGATTTTCTATAGAAATGTTTTGGTTATCGTAAGGTAAAAACCCGCCTGTGTTTATGTGCGGCGTAGTCTTACAAAATACCTTTATTTTCAAAAGATTTTTATAACATTAAAATTCAATTATGGTGTGTTTCTCACACTAGTTTACCAGATTAATTTGGGTATTATTTTATTATAAAGCTCGGGTCAGACCGAGCATATTTATAGATTTAGTTTAGGATACTTGGAGCTTCAGGAAACGAGCTGGATGCCTCCAAGTCATATTCACGTATATTCTATTTTTCGCTACATTAATTGTTTTATTTAACAGCAACTGTGAGGACAGGTTGTTATAAGTATCCAAGTTGTTGATTAATTGGTTGACTCTGATTGATATATGTATAATAAAGTCAAAATTTTCTTTTGCAAAGATCTGTTGTATATTATATGTTACTCGTAACGATGTTAGATTCCGTTCTGTCTTTCCTTCTTTTTCCCCAACAATCTGTCTTTCTGGCACCTGGAAGCTCATCATGTGAATACCGTGAATGTATTGTTGTTAACTTTTAAGGCTCAAAAAGGGAGGGTCGTTACATACTGGGACTGGATAATTTATCGAAATTTACATTGCCACACACTTCATTCCAATGAATTAAAATGCTACTTAATCTCGTTTCCATTTTATAACAACCTCCAATTTAGTATTTACTAATCCATATCAATTGTCCAAAAATTTATTGTGATGACTTATCCTACATCTTACTTGCTCAAGTCATGTAAGTCTACAAATCTGGAACTTATGATACAATTTCTTATATGAAGGTTCGCATTAATTTAGGGACGACTTTCCCTTTAATTTCTATATTCCAGAATATGTTATACTTAACCCTACCATTCAAAGATTCACATCTAGGCATCCATGGAACACAATTACTATAACATAGATTCAATAACATGTGTAAATACATATCTTGTCATTCGTGTTCACCTGGTATGTCCATAGCCTGTAGGGGACAACATAATACCTAGACTGCCCATGGCCAATGGGTATCCTATTCCAGATAAACGGTACCGATCAATATCATGCTGCTATAATGCTGAACCGATAATTACTTTCACATTTAGACTGCCTAATGTAATCAAGGAAAGCCGTATTTGTTACATAACACTCTTAATAAGGATTGAAGTAGACCCTATTGTCCCTTTTACACTTCAAATCGAAAGACTTCTTCCATTCGCAGTATTCTTGATACAACTCAAACATCTTGACTTATTCTTTTCTTATTCTGAAATAAGTTTACTCAAATCATACTTTTCAACCTTCCAAGTCAAGCATTACTTAAAAAGGTTACTAAGTTCTCATGTTACTTTTTATCTCCGTCTTAAGCATTTCAAAATTTTCAAACTCTGTTATCAATTTAATACTTGTAGGCTATGTAATCATATTCATCTAACTCCAATTTAACTCTTTTCTTTTAAGTTTAAGTGATAATTATAACACTTTTACTTTACTCTTTTTAATCAAAATATTTTTTATTTTAACATAGTTTATGCAAAACTAATAAGTCCTTAAAATTGTAAAGTCTACTTTTCATTTTTACTGTTTAAATCATAACTTTTGATTTTATAATTTCCAAAAATCTAGTAAATTGTCTAAAATTTTAAAATTCTTCATTCATTTAAAAAAATTATTTTACTAGGATCATGAAATTCTCTCAAATTATCAAAAATGATCAAACTTAACTTAACAAAAAGGTACATAAAAACACACCTTTCTAACATTGTAAATAAAAGATTTACACAAAAGCATATGTTTAAAGATAATGTAGCATTTTAAACTTATTATTATTACTTTATTATTATCATTATTATATTTTCAAAGTATGATAGAAACATTTATAAAATATAACCATTTCTTGGTCACAAAAGGGGTTAACTGCGACAATGTGCATAAAAGTCAAAACAAAAGTTCTAAAACAGTTACTGGAAAATAGCTCTTCATCGGTTTCTCTACTTCTTAAATAAATTCCATAGAGTTTGTCTAACTATTTATATAAAACCATAAATTAATTGTCTCTCTTCTCTTTTTTCGAAAATATTTTTAGAAAAAAATACAGTGTACATTGAAGATAAGTGTAACAAGGTGCCTAAAAGACAAAACAAAAGGGCTTTATAACAATTATTGAAAATTTGCTTTTTTCAAATTCTTTTAATCCCACTTTTAAACAAATTTTTATATAGTTTGTCTGATTATTTTATAGAAAATCAAAAACTAACGTATTATTATTTTTTTAAATATCAAACATCTATTGTTTCATATTTTTCAGAAAATATTTTCACTGTTTTATCACTTAAATTGGAATAGACAATAGCAACCTAATTACACTAGCCCATAAATTCCTAACAATGTTTTAAGTGCATAAAGTTTCTATCTTCCTTTTTCAAAAATGGTTGCCTCAAGTACATTCTTAAATTTAGTGTCTAACTTCAATATGAAAATGCTTCAGCCATATCGTTAAGTAAATATGAGCCCTTGCAACCATTACTAATATGGAAATAGGGTTTTCTACTTTAACTAGAGAAATTGGCCTCAAATTTGGAAAGTCCTCTTCTATATTCCCCCTTTCGCTTTTTTGGCATCTTATTCTTATTATATGGGTCTCTTATTACTAATCTTCTTTACGGGGTAAACCACAATAATCATAAAAAGTTTATATTCCACCTTAACTATTATAAATTTAACAGTCACCTGAACCCACAATCGTCAGCCTATATAAGGGATATGCCAACAACTATCTTATATGCTTACTTGCATAGGATGTTTTGTACTAATACACACACCAAAAAATCATAATTAGCTCTCCTAGTTAAATTTGGCTCATCCTATCTCCTAAAATATGTACATATTCTCACTATCTATGTTTGGGAATTATTTTCAACTTTCTCATAGATAGTATAGACACAAATAGAAGAAATTTCGATATATATATATATATAGAAAAAATCTTTGGAAGTCTCTTTGAAAACTTTTGTGTGTGTGTGTATATATTTACACATATATACATATACATATTTCCAAAACACATTTTTAAAGCTTTTTAGAAAACATTTTGAAAACGATATCTTGGAAAGCCATTTTTTCAAAAACTTTCCAACTATGTTCTCTTAATACGTGCTTAAATCCTAGGGAATCCGAAACCCAAGCTCTAGTACCAAATGTAACAACCCACACTTCCTGACATGAATCATGCCAAGAAATACGAGATGTTGGGTTTTTAAAACATTACAGAGCATAATTATAGGGTACTAAGACATCCTACACTTTCAGGTCTCACAGCAGAACGAATCAAAAAATAAATACAAAAAATAGACAATTCATAAAAACATCTTCCAAAAATACTTGATTTACAAATACACTATTTCCAAGTTACAATGTAAGTTGACAACATTATATCCAAGAAAAACTACAAGAAGAACAATAAATGATACGGGAAACTCTAACGTGAAACTCCTTCCTCCACGTACTATACCCAATTCAACTACTACCTTGTCATCATATGGTGGGGGAAAAATGGAAAGAACGAGATGTGTCAGACAAAAGTCAGATGAATGAATATAATACAAATAAGGTGAATAAGTGCAATTGACTTTGAATCTACTCTAAGTGATGTAGAATGTAAAATAGTGTCTGTCCTAAGGTCCAGTATCTAAGGATTATTGTCTAGTAAAATGTGTCAAAACTACAAGTTGAATCTATACCAATGATTGGCCAAATCAGGAATTAATCACCCGCTATAACTACCATCACACTATGCCCGGAGAGGAGAACCTCGTCATCCAAACCCGCATAGTGACTCATCATATGCACCCCTTGTTCACCTTCTTGATCGTAGTGGCAAATTTTCTCTTATTGTACTGCGTCGAGGTCCACTATATGTGAACTCCGGTTAGTACTAGGCCCAACTTCCTATACTCGGTATCAGTTCTCGATATCTATAGCCACTTATTATACTTCATCGATGTCCATCGATATCACGTCCCAAAAGTCCATGCGAAAGTCTGTGCAGTATCTGGATCTCCTGTTAGTACCGACTCTCTCAGATAGTGTTCTCGCCAGTGTTGCGCCCACCCACATGTAAGACTACTGAGCCTATTGCAAAATATATCACCCCAATCTGATACCAATAGTGCGGAATGCATCGCTTCAATCCAATTCCAATAATGCGAAATACACCACATCAATCCAATACTATTAATATGGAATACATCGCCCTAACCTTCCCCATGGAGAGCCAAATTTCGCTATTCAATTGCCCATGTTACTTAACCCAAATGACCTCAACAAATCAGTTCACTAATTACAGAATTTTCAACTAAATTATATAACTTTTATCTATCAAATTTTGGGCCTTAGGCCAATGTTCAAGTCATCAATTTTTAGTTACGACAATCGACCTAAGACAACCCCAAGTTAACCGCTATCGATCGACCTAGGCTATTCTAGGGTCGACCATGCGTGTTGTTTATTTCAGGTTGTCGATTTTTAATTGCCAGTTGATTATTTTAATTAGCATCCATAATTATTTTGTTTACGTCTTTAATTCGAGGTCGTTAATCTTTACAGTTAGCCCAACATTTCAATTAACCCTAATCTACAATTTTTAATTGTAAATCTCAAATTAAATTAGGGTTTAAATCAAGGTTCTCAATTTAGCACGTCAAATTTAACAATTTCATAATCCTATTCCAATTTAAATTATTGGTTTTACAATTTAGCTAATTTTCCAATTTAAATTATTGGTTTTACAATTTAGCTAATTCGATTTCAAATTAACAAGTTAATTAGGGGTGTTTACATATCTAATCAACTTTAAACTAATTAAAATCAATTGATTAACCAAATTACTGAATCTATTCCCACTCACCTCTGCCCTAAGCTTTAGATCTGAGAAAATTGGCTTTCTATCGACAACTCTCATCTAGATTTCCATAGCCTCCTCTTTAATTGCTTGCTTCTCTCCTTAATTTTGCTCTAGATTTGATTAGGGTCTTGATTTGGGTTGATTTTATTTTTAAGGTTTCAGTAGAAATTTGGGTTGAGTTTTGTTACTGATCGTCTAACGAAAGCTTCAGGGTTTAGATTAGAGAATTATCTATAGTGTTAGGTTAGAAACTAGGGCCATCAGATCAACTCAGCTATTCATCAAAGCCACTCATCGTATTCTTAACGTGCAAGCAATAATCTCGGCCATTGATTCATCCATTTCAGCCACGATTAAGCACCTGATTTAACAAGGTTCAGATCGACCGTCACCGGTTGACCTAGCCTATGTATGGGTAAACCTGGCATTTTTAATTTTTTTTCTTATTGTTATTTTCCATCTCTCATTTTGCAGGCCTGTCAGCGGATGCTTTCGGATAGCATCCTATTTTCGGATATCGGATATCCGCATCCGCGAATACGGATGGATATCGGATAATTATCCTATCCGCTAACGACCGATAAATCAAGAATTATAAAAAGAAATTTTTAGTTTAACATAAATATTTTTCAATCCCATCGATTATAAAATTGTTAAAAATTAACAAATATGATGAAAATAAATAGTTTCGAGCAGTTAAAAAGCATTAAGTGCATATAATATAAACTACTAACTTAATAAAATAATAAACAAATATCTTTCAATGCACTAAAATAATTTGAACTATAATCTTGACAAAAACCGAATGGATAATTTTCAAATGTGGATGTCTTCGTATCCACATCCGCATTCGCTTTTCGGATGCAGATGCGGACGGATTTCAAATTTTTCGGGTATCCATTGACAGCCCTATCGGTTTGTCGCTCGTAAGTCTCTCGTATTAACTCGGATTACAACAAGTTATATATTAAGATTGTCCAGAAAATCGCTACGGACACGATGGTGCAAGTTTCATAGCCAAATTCTTTGAAAATTTTATTTCAAGCTCTTATTTTTTTATTTAAATTTTATAAGATTCGATTAAATTTTCCCATTTAAATTCGGTAAAAAATTTAGGGTGTTACATTGATAAAGTTATGCTTATAACCGAGTAGAGTTATATAGTGTGTAGTGTATTTAAGGCTAACACACTCATTATTTTATATTTTTAGCAATGTTACACTCATAGCTTGTTTCTAGCCTGACTCGAGGTTTCCTATGTATTTAATAATCTCGAGTCAAACTAAGGCTGTTTTACATGTTGATATATGCTTATATGTGCTTTGTGGGTTATGATATGGAGATGGAGCCTATGATGATGACGGATACTCATATTACCTATATTGAGACAATTGTTTTTGATGGCATGTTTTCCTTGTATTGTATAACCACTTATTGGTAGGAGATGTATGTATGGGATATTGTTTCAGATTTTGAGATATGATATAATATCCATTATTTTCATTCATTCTGAATCATGTTAGGAGGGTTATTCTCAATTATGTCTCTAATTGTAGTATTCAATATGGGCAACTCATGTATGTAGCTTCGTGTTGAGACGAGATACATATAGGTTCGGATGTGATTGGTAAGGTAACATACCTTATGATGATCCAAAGTAGCATGTACGAGAGATCACTCCTTATGTGTCATTTGGTCCAAGCTATCGGGTGGTAAACTCCCATTGATAATTTGGTCACTGGAGTCGAGACGTTAAATTATCTAATTGGAACTGTATATTTTTTAAAAGTAGGTAGAATCATACTAATTAACTCTATTTTATTGACTCTGCCAATTTATGAGATATCTTACTATTCATTTACAAAATGGGTGATTGACAAAGTAGATCAAATAAGAAGAAATTTCCATTGGAATTGAGACAATTCTTGCAACAGTATAATCTACCTTGTTAACTGGGAAATGATTTGTAAATCCAAAGAAGAGGAGGGCTTTGGAATTATAAATCTGCATAATCTTAATGTGTCTTCATTAGGAAAATGCCTTTGGAAATTTATTAATCATTATGGAAGACTTACTTTGAAAGAAATGATACCAAACCGTGTTTTTGGTAGAACTTATAACCTTCACCATATCATCGTTTCCCCTAACAACATATCTATTTTCTAGAAATCCATTTTAAGAAACTAATATTTTCAACCTTGGAATTAGCAATATAGTTCATTCCTGAAATAACACATCTTTTTGGCATGATAACTGCATTTTAGCTATATCCTTTAAGGTAGACTACAGAGAACTATATGATATTAATAATTTTGAAAACACACTAATTTCGGAGGTTTATTAACCTTACAACGGATTTCCTCGAAACTTTAATTTTAACCGTGCTTTGAAAGGCATTACTTAACCCAATTTGTATTACTTTGTACTAAACTAGGATATTCTAACCACGATAACGAGAGCGATACTAAAATTTGGTGCTAGAGAATTAATAAAATATACCCCTCAAGTTCGGTGTATAAGTTTTTAAATTTCTTAAAAGCTAAACATAATATCTTTAAATTTATTTGGAAAATCAATGCTCAACCTAAAGAAAAACTACACATGTGGTTAATACTACACAAGAAATTAAACATACTTGAATCTCTAAACAAAAAGAGTTTGATTTTAGGAAAAAATGTGTTCTTTTGCAACTTAGACTTAGAAACCACAACATAAATATATGTAAGTTGTCCATTGACTAGTTCTATTCTAGTAAACACTCTTAATATTTTTGATTTTAACATGACATACCCTAATTTTAACTATGATTACTATTGGAATTAAATAAGAATTAAATATTCTAAAGGGTATATAATTTTACTTGACATAATCTTCACTATTACGCTACTACTCCTATATATATTCTAAATTCAGAATTTACGGTTTGAAAGAAACTAAAGAAAGTTCAACAATGCTACTACTTCTATGGATATTTTTTTCTACGCCGTTGTGCTTTTTAATTATAATTGGGTTGAAATTCTAGCTATAAATTTTCCAAAAACGTTCTTATTAAGGAATTTCTTAAAAAGCTAAAAAGTCTCAATAACAATTGAAGGTAAGAATTGTTTGTGATACTAATAGAAATAATATAGTATTAAGCAAAGACCTAATGAGTGCTTTTAATGAAGACAACCCACCGAACGCTTTTCTATTAATTGAAACCAAGTTTGATTTACTTTTCGGTGTCACTTACTTTTCACCTATTATATATGTATATGTTGTCCTGATTTATACACATATATAGGCTAGACTCATGTTTCTAAGAGCTTTCCAGTTTTAGGTGATGAGTGATTTGTACTGCTTATGCTTAGGAGCTTATTATAATGGTGTTTTGTTGTTTCTGTTTTCCTTTTTATGATACACCATGGAGTTTGCTTATCGGGCTACTTTCGGGCCCTTTGAGTGTTTCAGTTTTAGGTGATATGTGATTTGGACTACTTAGCTCAGGCGCTTAAGTGGGTGGATTATAGATGATATATTGTTATTTCTGGCTTCCTTCTAATGATGCACAACAGATTTTTTTGAGGAGTTTTCTTCTTTTACTACTATGTACATGGGGTATTTGCTACCAGCCAGACTTATTGGCAGCTCCTTTTTTAAGTATAGGATAAAATTATATGAGTGCTCTTATCCAAGAAAGGATCGCTCATTTTCCTCAAAAAAATAAAAGAAGATAAAACCACATGCTTACATCGTTTCAAACAAGATTCTTTCATAAGAGTTAAATTACATAATAAATTACGTAATCTCTCCTGGAGCGCACTCTTAACTCTATCAATTATCGGTTTACCTTCATACTAATTTCAATATGACTCTTTAATTTTAAGTGTTTATCATCATTTGAATTTATTAAAAAGGGCATTAACCTAACATGGGCCATTATCAATGAATTAAAAGCATATGTGGTCTTACTTATCTTAACCAACCCTTCTTGTATACTTATTTGATAACTAATATCAATATGGTACAATAAGTGCTTTAAATTACATACAAGGGCTGAAAACATAAAGTCGGTTATATAAATTATTATATCTTAGTCTAGGATTTTATTTGTATCTATTTCTAGTGCAAACTCATGCTATGCACATGGTGTTCACTACATTATTTTTTTAGCAATATAGTTTTAGATTTTTTAGTTATATGAAAATGAAAACTTATGTTTATGGACTGAACGTATTAGATTAGTTTTTTCCTGAATGCCATTGACAAATTTATTAATAAATTCCCTCAAGTAATTGCAAAGAATGCAAAATATAACAAACCATTTTTAGAGAATAATGAATTTGCATAGAAAGTACTACGCATAAGTTCAATATAGGTTCATCTATATAGAATATAAATACAAACATGTGCATATTTGATGTGATAATAATGTTCCATATAATATATAAGGAAATCATGCAAAGAGATAAATAATGTTTCAAAATTGGTTCAATAAATAATATTCCAACATATACGATAGTACATTATTTTACACTATCCAATACTAATTGAATTAGAAAAATATTTCACTACCTTGAAAAAATATATTTTTAATTCATATAACATGAGAAACATATGTGAATCATAAACATCGTAGGCAATCATTTGTGAATACTTAGGTAAATCAAACAATTCCATTAACTCTTAAGTGAGTGCGACATGTTAGAATTTCAATATACTTGATTAATCATGAAATCCTAGATCTGAATAAGTGATCCATAATGATTTAATTGAGAAGAAATTAGAGGAAGATAAATAAATTAACGAAAGCCATACCTGAATCTATAGTTGCTGATTGAAAGAGAAGAAGAATTGATTTGATCTTCCAAATTGACACAAACGCTAGATCTGAACTATTTCCATAGAAGAGATTAGGAGAATAACTATAGCTTATATAATTTGGGGACCATAACCCCTTATTTATAATGTTGGCATTTTCTAATTTGACCCTTCAAAAAACTAGAGTTGTCCTTAGTATCTACGCATTAATACCATGATAATTACATCTTTAAGCATTTTTAACTTTAATTCATAAGTTGATCACTTTAATTAGGGTGTACACCAAAATAGCACGATATATTTTATTTTACATATGTGGTCCACATGCTGAAATTTCCTAACAATATCCTCCTAGGCCATAAATGTAATAACCTTATAAATGAGTTTAACTTAATGAGCTCCAAAATTTGCTATTTATAACATAAGGTGTTTTCGAAACAAGCTCATCAACCATGCTGGCAAAGGATCAAAGCGGCTTTCATTACCTGTAGTGTAACTAAACCCATCAATGGTTACATATACCAACACATTCAAACGACATAGATCAATCATGAATGTGTAGCATGGAAATTACATGAGATGTGATATATACATGTCTATTTCCAACTGGTCCTATTTTAGTGAGATCAAAAAAATTTCAATATTTGACCTTCATGGAGTGCAAAGGAAACTTTATTACTTTATTTCTGATCAAAAAAATACTCAGTATATCTGTAACCGAAGTATAGAGAAATGTAACATATGGCTATGCAAATACAAACTCCTTCTGAACTAAAATATCATTACATAAAAGTTATACCAATTGAGCCACATGCTCATGAAAGACAATGGGTGATAATCCTTTTGTAAGCGGATACGCCATAATGGAGTTTGTCACAATATGCTTTATAAATTACAATTTATTTTGCACTCTCTCCTCATTGGAAAATAATATGTTATTTATTGTCACAATATTACTTTAATGGTCTTTCAATTTATTTTTTAATATTCCACAATTTTGTGATAATATTTTACAATTATTTTCCATCGTTGGATGCCCCATAACAAAAAATAAATATTAGTTCCATGGTAGAGGAGGTTATTAGCGTCTGTATGATAACTTTCCTTAAATAGCTCCACCCAAAATAAATAATAATATTATTACTTGACGTGAATCTTTTGTTGTCTTGCATCCAAAATATTTTGATTGAAATGCTTTATGAGCTCCAACCAATCCGATCTTTTATCAATGAGCATATAATCTTATTGTTCCTTAAAAATATATCGTAATCATTTTAGTTACTAACTAATGATGCACTTTCAATATCAGTAAGATATCTGCCAAATAATACATGCAATATCCATATATGTATATGTCATAGCATGCATTAGACTCTACATTGCAAATGCATGAGGAATCTTTTGCATTTCTTTAGCTTCAAGGATGTTCTTACATTACTATATAAGACAACATTTGTCTCTTTTGACAAAAGAGAATCAGTTGATTCGCACTTTGCATACCAAACCGTTTTAAGCACGAATATACCTTGCTCTTTTGTGATAATCAATATCACCTCATGAATAATAATGGTTTATTTGAATCCCTAATACAAAAGAGCAGTCCATAAGTAACTTTCTTAAGTTGTTTCATCAATTCTCCATTAAGAAACACTACTTTAATATTCTTTCGATATTGCTAAAAATTATAATCTATAATAAGCTCCAAAATGATTTAAAGAGTCTTTTGGTAAAATAAAAAAGGGTCTCTTTAAAAAAAAGAATATATCGTTTTCCTTTTGAGTATAGACTTCTTTTTGAAATGGGCTTATACCTTTCTACATTACCCACTTGATCCCTTTTGGTTTTGAATAGTTATTCATAACCAATGGTTTTGTTACCTTAAGGTAGGGGAAAGATCCCAAATTTTATCGTCATATATAGATTTACACTATATATTTATATCCTAAATCCACTGTTCCAAATCATCTTAGTAATCCATTATTTATCTTTGTGGAGAAATACTACATAGCCATCCGGAATAGTATTTTTCTCCTTTTTCAAGTGGATTTCCTTCGTGACCTTTCACCTTGAGGTTGTTGAGTTTGTTTTCTTGAGACATTAACCTTAACTTGAAGATAATTTTATTTAACATTGTCTTATTATGGTTCCTAATTAACTTCTTAGCCGTGAAAGAAAACAAATCATATACATTATCCGAAGAAATAACTGTAGTTGAATCAAAGATAATGATTCTCTTTAAGGACAATGATCCATAACTTATTTCTTCCCCCAAACTCAACATCCTCAAAAAATTGTTGCATTTTCTGTCGTAACTTTTTTTTGGTGTGGGTTTATAAAACTTATAACATTTAAGTCACTTAGAATATCAGTAAAGTATTTGCTATCTTTAATGCCTTAATCAAGAATTATTTTGTAAGATGGAATAAATAATTACATTAATCATCATACCCAAATTCAAGGCTTTATTATAAGAGGTATTTATCATGAATTTCAAGATATTAAATTCCAATAACGTATGAATTTATTGATTCTTATTATTTTTGAAGGAACAATAATAACCAAATTTGTTCATATCAAAATTAGAAACTGAAATCGTTTAAGTGATAGTATAACAAAAATATCAAACAAATCGACACAATATGCATAGTCTTTTAGACACGATATGTGTGATACCTAGTAAAATTCCTTTTATATGTCCATAGATTTCATAAAGGAAACAATTATAAATATACTCATATGTTATTTCTTTTGTTTATATCCTTAGCGGCTTTTTTATCCTTATTTATACATTTATTTACAATGTACGTTAAATGGGTACTTTCTACCTTATCATGCTTCAATCTCTCTTCTTCTTCTTCCCACAATATGAAATAAGCTCAATAAGAGATCATTTTTTTCTTTAAAAAAAGTGATTAATAATAATCTTAAAGTGTTTATATTATGAATAAAGAGAGTATAAGAAAAATCAACAATAACTTGAGTGTCTTTTACTTTTGAAACAATATCTTTGCATATAGTACTCATTTATGCTATCCTTACTTTGACTTTATGGAATCAAGCAATAAAAAAATGCTTATTCCCCTTATCATTTTTGGAAAAACGATTTTTAGTTTGTAAAGAACTCCTTTAAATTGATTATCCCTACGTATATCATACCCTTGAAAGCTTTTGAAATATTATACCTTAAAATCATTTGACTCTGCAATTTGAATTATCCTACCTCTCAATGTTCTTCATAACACTATATGAACGTTCAACTGTAATAGGGGCGATTGTGACCCTCCTAATTGCAAGTGCTAGATCCAAGAAGTCAAGAAAAAAACAACTGGTTCTCTTACTAATCCTTAGAGTTAGTCCCAAACAAGATGAGAACACAATTAAAATTGGCAGACACTTTAATCAAACTAGTTGAAAATTGAACAAAAAATAAAGATTGACCGTATATGCCCATATCCAAATATCAGACATAGTAAATTTAAATAATTGGTAAGTCACTTCTCAAGTACATAGAAATACATTAATATCAAGTCTTTGGACAATAATATTAATTGTAAATGGTACTCATATTATAATGATCAAACGCTGATAATAAATTCAAGTCAAATAATAATCTTTCTTTGGGTCGATTAGTTATTCATTTGTAAAACCTTATAATTGTCATATATTTATCATCATACATATGTAAGTGATTCGGTCAAATATTAGTCTTCCTTTGGGCCGGCTGACATCTATATGAATAAATACACACAAATATCAAACATTTTCATGAACAACTAAAATAAGAGAGGTCACTTTGGTGATATGTTATTTCAATTAGCTCACTTGGAATGTAGGAGATATACAATTAGTTTACAAAAATATGCCCAAAAATATATTTGAATTTATTTCTTAGTGTATGTACAGTATATTTTGAGTGCTATAAAACACTCCCAAAAATGTTTTAGGTTTATATCACACTTGGAAATCTCAAAATTATAATTGTGGCACAAAATGTTTTAATCATAGCTATTACAATCTTTTTCTTTAAGTATATGGTTATATTCATGACATTCCCTAAACAAACATGATACAATGCATCATAAATATATTACGTGGCAAATGTCACAGATGAACGCCAGAATTAAATGCCATATTAAGTTATATATAAATGATATAGTAAATGTCGAACTAAATAACATAAATGAATGTAGTAGCTATGATGTATTTCTGAACCATAATATAGCTATACATAATGCTATTGTATCACTTTATCTTTAGTTTATTATTTGAATACTTAATTAAGATCAGTAACCATGCTTTTTGGCAAAATACGAAAACTGCTGCTCCTTATATTTTATGATAACTGATGCACGAGAGAGAAACATACTTTCAACAAGCATGGGTCATACATATAAAATATCTTTATCTATCAAACATAAATGCATCAAATAATAAATCATATGCCTTTTCTTATTCCAAATACAAATATGATGCATTTATGATAATAAGTTAATTAATTTATCACATAACAACCACATTTAATGCATTTATGATAAAAATAAATTCAATTGACTGTTATGTGGTCTAACATGTAAATTAGTGTCATATTAAAATTTATGTTAATAATAAAATAAACTTAAACACCTTCAAGGAGCATACTTTATTTCTAATTAATCAAAATTTCTAAAATAACCCAAATTCCTTATATATATATATATATATCTAAATTACTTAATCAAAACTTAAGTAAGGTAAAATAATCTTTGAACTAGATTTATATTTCTTGCATAAATGGTTCTAAATTATATATATCTATCTATATCATTAATAAACATTAAAGAAAATAACTGTATATATCAGATCCAAAGTATCCTCTATTAAAATTCACAAATTATTTACAAAATATAAAGTGACAAACATTTGGATGCTTTAACCAACATAAGTTGTTTTCGAAATTTAGAGGCATTTAGACTATTTCCCAAAAAATTTAATGGTTTCAATATTCTATGATGTTTCATGAATAACATACAGATCATTTAGATCAATATTTCTATACCAAAACAGTTTCACAAATTAGCTTTTCAATTTACAATAACAAAAAAATGATACTAAACCAAATCCAAAAATATCACAAAAAAATCCTTGATACATAGATCAAGCAGGACTGGAACTTAAGTGAATTTAATAACTTCTAAGTTAAATTCAAAATATACTATTAATAAGAAACATAAAGATTTCCCAATTAAATAAATGATGGGTAGCACTGATACCACTTGTTATGATTTCAATATACTTTAAGATTGATTAATCATGAAACCCTAGATCTGAATATGTGACCCATATTGATTTGATCGAGAAGAAATTAGAGGAAGATAAATAAATTAGCGAAAGTCATACGTGAATCCATAGTTGTTGATTGAAAGAGAAGAAGAATTGTTTGAACTTCCAAATTAACACAAACCCTAGACCTGAATTATTTTCATAGAAGATATTAGGAGAATAACTAGAACTTATTTAATTTAGGGACCATGCTCCCTTACTTATAATGTTGCATTTTCTAAATTGGCGCTTCAATAAATTAGAGTTTCCCCGATATCTACACATTAATACCATGACAATTATATCTTTTAGCCTTTTTAAATTTAATTCATAATTTGATCGCTTTAAGTAGGCTTTACACCAAAATAGCACGACACATTTTATTTTACATATGGGGTTGTTGAAATTTCTAACACAACATATAATCCCCACACTCTAAGCAATTAACAAATTAATCTAATGTTGTATTAGGATCGTCCTTCCACTCTTCATTATCTCTAATGCCATGAATAGATAAGCTACTACTCAAGGACATCATAGCTTAATTTCCAGAACAACCATATAATTTTTTTCTTTACTTCAAATAATCATACCACCATAATAATTGAAAATTACAAAATTTAGCATACTCAAGGAAAAATAATATACAACCATGAGAAAAATTACCTATGGATACACATAAAATATATAGATGACTTAACATTGAAGGTAACTATAAAATCAAATGGCATAAGGAAACATATTCAACATAGCAAACTATTCAAATACCATCGAATTATATGCTACTATGAATGCTTGTAAAAATTGTGTATACATCTACCACTATCACAGTATCATACTTATAATCCTCTATGATCGTTATGCATGTAAGACAAAAATTATAATCGTGTTTAAAATATATTAAAAATATAATGTCTCCTTTCAAGTATAAACAGATATGTCAAAGTTATCATGCTATTTTAAAGCATAAGCAAGTATTACCCTAGTTCTAGTTTGGTAAGTTTTTTGGAGAAAAATATCTTTAAATATATTTCTTCTTAATCATTTTAGTTATTTATTTTCCTTGTTAAAGAAAATGAAATTATTTATTATAAATAGATAATGAGTTCCCATGTTACTATGTCTCTTTGGTACATATATTTCTTACATCGATGGAACATTTATTAATTTACATAAAACTAAATGTTACATGATCCCTCCTATGTTTATGCATCCAAAATGTTGCTGATAAAAGGAAACAAATAAAAAGAATTAATTGATCTCAAACTGATTATATAACTGATTAGCATTAAAGAGATTTAATGTGTATTAATTCTATCATTAAATTTGAATTAATGTTTATAGTTTGAATTCAAATTGATCAAAATTAAAAGCAATTGATTCATTTTATTTATTTCACTGTAACTGCATTTGATATGATCCTTCCAACTTAAGAATAGTTCATTTAGAACAATTATGAATAATTATGTCTCAAAGTTATAGTTATCTATAAACGTTTTCAAAATGTAAACAATTCAAGATAATGTAATAAAAAAATTCTTAAAAAAAGGTAAACAATTACCTCATTGTTCCAATGGACATTCCATAGTCCAGTAAATAATACAATATGAAAATATTAGAAGCCTGGATTGATTAAGAAGGACAACATCAAAATTTACAAAATTAGAAAGTTCAAGATAACTAAGACAACATAAAGCATTTGGAAATAAATAAGTTTTCAAAATACGTATTTAAAATTAAATTGTTAATGGTATTTTAAAATTATCTACTGGAGGAAGAAAAAAGAGTTGCTTATACATTTATACCTTTCTCCAAAATATAGCATGTAATATTTATTTGAATGTTATATTACGCTAGATATAATATTTTTCTTCCAACTTGCTTTTCTTACATGTTTATGTTAGAAAATGAAATAAAGATCAACTTGGCCTATGTTTGATTTTATTGAAACAATTAACTTTTTTTGTATCTATATATGTATTAATAAACTAGTAACTCTATGCAAAATAAATAAAGGAACCCAAATAGATAGTCTTACTAATAAAAACGAAAAATAGAAATGAAAATAAATACAAGGAAACAAATAGAAGCTTCTAAGGTTGTTATACTTGATTATAAAAGGAAATAAAGAAAACGAATTAATTAATTATACGCAAATTTTATAATTGATTGGCATTAAAGAGACTTAATATGTAATCGATTCTCTCTTTGAATTGAAGTATGGTTCGATTCCCAAATTACCGTAAATTTAATTTAATCTAAATTAAAAGAAAGTAATTATTTTATTTATTGCATGGTAATAATATTTGATATGATCATTCCTATTTAAAAATAGTTCACATGTAACAATTATGAACTAAATCTCTAATTAATAGTTACTTATATAAATTACCGAACCACATAAAATTCAAAACTAACTCATTATTACATAAGATCATCAAAACTTTGATGATAACTATGAATTTCTTTTTCCAATGAACATTACATAGTTATTAAATAACACAGTAAAAAAATATAAAAGTATATATTAATTAAGAAGAACAACGTTAGAAGTTATAGAAGAAAATAGAAAGTTTGGATTAACTAAGAGTGCATAAAACATTTAAGTAAATAAGGTTTCGAAACATATATTTAAAACTAAACTTTTAATATAAATTTAAATTTTTTCGCTGAAAGTAGAGTTGAAGTGATGCTTATACAATTATACTTCGCCCCATAATAATGTATTAATTCAATAAAATTACAATCATGTTAAAAAAATTGTGAGATAAATAAATAGTTATTTGGAAAGAATCTTTATATGTGAAATCGGAGATGTGGAAGTAAATAGTTACGAGAGGAGGGAGAAGAATTGAAGATGGAAAGAGTTGAGGAAATGAGATTTTTTTAAAGTGTATTGGATGTGCTAAGAAGAAGAAGAGAAATCGGCTGGATTAAATAAGAATAATGAATACAAGAAGTGGGTAGATGGAAATAGAATCTTGCAAGCAAATATATATGAAATAAAGAAGCAAAGATAGTGCTGTCAATGGGTACTCGAAAAATCTGATATCTGTCTGAATCCATATTCGTAAATATGAAAAATATCTATTATCCGAAAAGCGGATACGGATATCCGATATTCAAGAAGCTTTCCGGATATGGATATGGATATGGTTATTGTGGTATCCGTATCCGAAAAATATCCATTTGATTAACCGATGCATATATATATATATATATATATATATATTTATTTATTTATTTAATTAAAATCATATTTAACTAATATATGATTTTCCAACTATTTCCTAACCATATATTGGATGTTACTACGATATGGTTTTTTGCTCATTTTTAGTGAAAACAGACAGTTTTAATGTTTAATTTTTGAATATGTTAGGATACGCATACGGATATTTGTATAAAACAATGTTTTATCATCACATTTTTGATTCCTTGGTTTTTTTATGAACATTAGTAAAAAACTATTTTATATTGATCCAAACCTTTTCATTTATACTTTTAAATTTATTGATTATGGGCGGAGCGGATAAATATCTGATATCCTTCCGTATCCGAAAATTAAGCGGATATGGATATCCGATATCCAAAAATTAAGCGGATATGGATACAAATATGGCACTATCCGTATCTGAAATTATCCGTTGACAGTCCTAAGCAAAGATATGGATTCGTATTATTGTATGAAAATATTCACAACATTGGTAATTACTTGCTTTTTCGTAATTTGAGGATAAGCTTACTTTATTGAATTGTTGGGTAAGAATGGTCTAACGACACGTGCATTTAAAAATTTAATAAATAAATTTAAAGTGAATCTACCATTATTTGAACCCCACAATTATTTTGTAAATAAAGAAGTATCATCCTAATTTACAAACCTTTTAGTAGTTATGTCTTTTACTAATACAGATCTCCTATCCACTGAGTGCCACCAAAAATTTTAACTTTTGATTCTCAAGACCATAGTAAAAAATTGATCATCTTATCATTATGTGTTCTAAGATTTTCAAAATGTGAGTTAGATTGGAAAGTTCAAATTTTGAATTAAAATTGATTTAAATTGTAGTTTCTGGAATTCATATTATGTGTGCATACCTCTATGCATATTTTTTGTGCTCTAAATAGATTATAGATTGTGATTTAGCATTTAAAATCATTAATTTTCTTGTTATATTAATAATTTATATTTTAAAATTAGTTCTGACTCTTGAATTTATATATTTAAACCTAAAACTCGATTTCCTCCATTTTATCTTCATTTCTTATAGCTAATATCAAATTCTTAGTTCCAGCATAAATTAGTTTAACATAGTTACCCTTTACTCCAGTGTATGGAGTAATATTTCGTTGTTGCAGTCCTACCATTTCTAATGATGTATTTGCAGGCGTCATTCACAAAGCCACCTATATGCTCATCATGGTCCTAATCAATATTTTCATAGTCAATAACTCGTTGCATTGATAAAACAGCAAACTTAGTTGTCCTGTCTATTTAATTCCTTCCACTGCATCCACTTTTGAAAATGCCTAGCTACTATCTGCATTTTGTGTTCATCATTTAATCCACAACAAATTTTAAAATTTCAAAATAAACTACATGTTACTTACTAAAGTCCACTTGATCTTTAACACTAGTGAATACACCCTTCGATCTCCAATCAATGAAAGATGGAACCTTCTTATGTTGGCATGTATAAAATCATCCTCGTAATTTCAGCAACACGGTGGATTTTATCGAGGAGTAAAAAGATGAGGTTAATGTTTGATGTTGATACATGATGATGAAGGAGAAGCAAAGTTTTCGTGCAAAAAAGAAAATTCTCAGCAAGTTAGAAATATCCATAATTTGTTTATATGGAATATAATCTTCACGATAAAAGTTTTTATTTACTGTTATTAACAATTGATTTGTTTTAGTACTACTAAACTGATGCTATTATAAAATTTATATGGAGCATAATTGTTACCCGGTTGTTTGACCATGTAATAAGAGGCTCGGCACAAGGCCTCGTTCGGCATTGAAGGGTCGTACGGCATCTCACCTCGTTCGGCATGATAGGGTCGCTCGGCATGTTGCCTCGTTCGGCATAGAGGGGTCGTTCGGCATCTCACCTCGTTCAGGATGACAGGGTCGCTCGACATGTTGCCTCGTTCGGCATAGAGGGGTCGTTCGGCATCTCACCTCGTTCGGCATGACAGGATCACTCGGCATGTTGCCTCGTTCGGCATCTCACCTCACTCGGCATAGAAAGGTTGTTCGGCCTGGGTGTGTGGCTCGACATACGAATGCCGTTCGGCACTGAGGCCTCGCTCGACACACCTCCCCTCACTCGGCAATTGTCGTTCGGCATCTATGGCTCGGTGCGTAGAAGTTACTTACCACGAGCCAAGGTACGTTGTTTCTAGGCCCATGAGGGAAGTCCAACCCATCTTCGTCTATAAATAGAAGGGCAGGGGCACAGTGAAAGGGACCTTTTTTTCGAGAACACTGGGGAGACTCTGCCATTTTCAAGGCTCTTTCTTTTCTAGTTAAAACTTGTATTCAAGTCATTAGTGTACGAATTGTATCTGTATTCAACTACTTGTGAAAGCAATAATGATTAAAACTCAAAGTGGACGTAGGCAGCTATGCCGAACCACTATAAATCTGGTGTTCTTATTCTCTACAGTTAATTTAGCTTGCATCCCTCTATTTTAATTTATCTTCTTCATTAATCTCTCTACACAAAACTCTCTTTGGGTGTTAGTGACCAATTTTGGTGCTAACATTTTGGTGCTTTCACTGAGAACAGCATTCTCAGGTCATTAGGATCTACTTTGTAGCTACTGGATTGAAGAAATCCCCCGAAGGAGATCCAAGTCATTCACAAGAAGTCCGTTGATTCTACTCAGAGTTTCTACCAATAACTCGATAATGGGAAGACCTTGTACCAGATCAGCCTCTCATAACGCGGACGTCAACGAGACTGCCAGCGTCCAGCAAATAGGACCCAGTAATCAACAAGCTAATCTTGGCGCGGGAACTATGGCCGCCCAAAACCAGATGGAAGCTGTCACTAGTACAGAGTTCAACGAGCTAATGAGAGAACTCATGGAAAGCAGGAGACAACTTAGCAAACAGATCTAAGCCAAAGCCAACCTTATGACTCAGCTTACTCAACAACAGCATCAGAATGCTGGAGGAAGCCCCGCTCCTTATTCCTCATCCAACAACTCTGCTTCGTCTGATGAACCTCCCAGGCGTAGACGTCATAGAACAGAAACAACACAGACAGGTGCTGCTGATCGATCAACCAGGGATGGTCCGAGTTCTCTACCTGGAGCAATGGCTCCTCACTTACACCAAGAAAATCACACTCAAGCTGGAACGGGAAACTTAGGATCTGGAGTGCAAGTGGAAGATGGACAGCCGGCACACCAAGGTCTTAATGCTGCTGGTCTCCAGGATACACACTTGGTAGATCGCCAATGGAGAAGACACCGACCAGAACGATCTCACAGGACAGACACCAACCTGCCATCTTCCATACAAACCCCAGACCTATCAACTATGGTCAGACAGCTGATGAAAGAGAATCAAGGCTTATCAAATGATGATTGGGGGGTATCCAGGAGTCATACCCCGTTTACAGATGTTATCTTACAGGCCGAGTACCCCAAGAAGTTTAACATGCCGACTATTCCGACATATGAAGGAAAGACTGATCCCCGACAACATGTGATAAGGTATGAATGGATGATGGACTCGGCTAGAGCGAACGATGCAACCAAGTGTAGATGTTTCCCAATAACTTTATCTGGAGTCGCTACCATGTGGTTCACCTGACTTCCTCCGCGAACTATCTCCAGCTTTGATGAGTTAGCGACGAAATTTGTGGAACAATTCAGGATTCATGCCACTCGTCCCAAGGATGTGATGTCCTTGTCCAGTGTGATTCAGGCTCCAGGGGAGTCGTTGAAAGAGTACTTACAAAGATTTCATGTTGCCGCAACTGAAGTTAGTAACCCCAACGACCATGCTATTTTAATGGTCGTGATGCGAGGGGTAAATCCGGATTCAGAGTTTGGAGACTGGCTGGCGGGAAAGCCCCCGACTACGCTAGAACATTTTTATTCAAAAGCACACCAATTTATAAGAAGGGAGGAATCTAGGTGGACGAGGCGAGAGAATGCACCGGTACATGGCAAGGAGGCTGTGCAGAGTAGCATCGCTGTAAAAAAATCTGGTGACAACTCTGGAAAGGTACAAGTCAATGTTCAAAACAAGCCCGAACAATCTAAAGGATCTGGTGGGGGAATCCCGGAAAGAAAAGGGAAGCTGGAAAGTGGAAACCAAGGATCCAACTTACAACGAATACACTCCTCTGAATGCATCTTTGAAAAATATTTACCTGTCAACTTGTAATACTTTCCAATATCAAAAGCCACGCCCAAAAGAGTCTACTGAAGAGCAAAAGCGGACTGGGAAGTATTGCCGCTTCCATGAGACTTACGGGCACAATACCGAGGAGTGTAGGCACCTCCATGACGCTATAGAAAAGTTGATTAGACAGAAAAAGTTGCAGGAGTTTGTAAAGAATCCTTAAGAGGGTGAACAGGGAACGTCCAATCCCGGTCACACACCGGCGCCACGTCACCCTAAGGAGCCTGCTCGGACCATGGGCAGACGGTCATAAACACGATAGTAGGTGGACCTCACCTTGTAGATAAGAACTGGCAAGAAATGGAGTGGTATGCTAACTTCTTGAGGCATGCGGATTTTGAGTGTTGTTCGAATGTGGAGGATGGGACCCCCGCTTAACAACAACGCATGATGACGGACGATATAGTATTCACTATTCAGGAGCAGAGATGCTGATCAGGTAGAGGCTCCTACCGTTGACCCGATGGTCATATCTGCGACAATCAGGCCAGCATTTGTGAAAAGAATTCCGATTGATTGTGGAAGTTCTGTTAATATCATCTTCAAAAAAGCATATGACGAGATGAAGATGGAGACGAAAGATTTAAAACCATCTAAAGCTCGTATCCATGGCTTTAATGGTGCTGCAACCGATGCGGTGGGTTATGTTGAATTGCCAGTTGAACTAGGGCAAGCTGAACGTAGGAGGGTGCGAATCCTACCTTTCATAGTTTTGGATGTTGATTCTCCATACAATGTATTTCTGGGTCGATCGGCCTTGGCAGAATTCAGGGCAGCTTTGGCCTCGTGGTGTATAACTCTGAAATTTCCGACAGACAAAGGAGTTGGTTTTGTACATGGCGTTCAGGCGACTGGTCGTGCATGCTATGTGGCTGAGCTAAGAGAGGCCCAGCGAAGAGAGAAGGGAAAGGTTGTGGACAGCCCCATCCACAACCGAGTCATTGAAAATTGACAAGTAATGCCCGAGCCCTGGCTCGGGCAACATGATCGGATCAATAGAGACATAGATCCGAGAGATGATGATGAGGAACCCAGGGAAGAAAAAGCAGCGCCGGCTGAACTGACGATTGACATTTCAGTCAGCCGAGATGATCCGTCGCGAGTACTTAAGATTGGGTCACAACTCAGCCCATCGATGACCGAGGATCTCACTGATTTCCTCCGGGCGAATCTGGATGTTTCACTTGGACACATTCTGATATGTGTGGGATTTCTCCCACTATTTCGAGTCATATGTTTAACATAGGCCCGAAGTACGTTCCGGTAAAGCAGAAAAGAGAGGCATGGACCTGGAGAGGTCCGTGGCTCTCAAAGAGGAAGTGGACAAACTCAAAGCCAATGGGTTCGTCCGCGACGCCCTCTACCTAGAATGGGTCTCTAACCCTGTACTATTAAGAAAAGCGAATGGGAAATGGAGGATTTATGTTGATTACTCGGATTTAAACAAAGCATGCCCTAAGGATAGTTTCCCATTACCTAGAATTGATCAACTGGATGATTCAATGACAGGGCACGAGTTATTATCATTTATGGATGCGTACTCGGGATACAATCAAATCCCGATGCACATTCCAGATCAAGAACACACCAGTTTCATCATAGATGTTGGACTGTATTGTTATATAGTGATGCCTTTTGGGCTGAAAAACGCAGGGGCGACTTATCAGCGCTTGGTGAATCAGATGTTTAAAGACCAAATTGGTAGAACAATGGAAGTCTATGTGGATGACATGCTCGTGAAGTCACGACAGTCAAACGACCACATTCAAGACTTGGCAGAGATGTTTGATTTACTCAGGAACTATGGAATGAAAATCAACCCACTGAAGTGTTCCTTTGGTGTTGCATCGGGAAAGTTTTTGGGTTTCATTGTCAATGCAAGTGGAATCGAAGCTAACCCGGAGAAGATTCAACCTATCCGAAACATACAAGTACCCAGAACTATAAAGCAAGTACAAAGCTTGAATGGGAAAGTAGCCGCGTTGAGTTGATTCATATCCAGGGCCACAGATAAGTGTATTCCATTCTTCGATGTAATAAAGAAGGGAAAGAGAAATTTTGAATGGACGCCCGATTGCGAAGACGCATTCCAAGCTCTGGTAAGGCATTTGGAAAGTCCCCCGGTGCTGTCGAAGCCTGTAGACCATGAAGTATTGTATGTATACTTGGTTGTGTCCCAACACGCTATCAGTACAGCTTTGGTTCGCGAGGAGGACCGAGTTCAAAAGCCGGTGTACTATGTCAGTAAACATCTAACGGAGGCAGAAAGAAATTATCCCAAAATTGAGAAATTGGCCTACTGCTTGGTGATTGTATCACGCAAGCTACGTCCGTACTTCCAGGTACACTCGATCAATGTTTATACCGATCAACCCTTGCGACGGGTACTCCAACGACCAGAAACCTCTGGAAGGATGTTAAAATGGAATATCGAGTTGAGTCAGTTCGATATTACCTACCTGTCGTGAAGAGCCATACAAGGGCAAGCGCTAGTAGACTTCATTGCTGAATTCACCATGTCAGACAAATCAAACGATTATGATGTCATTCCGCCTATTCGATGGAAACTGTACACTAATGGAGCATCCAACAACCGTTTTTCTGGGGCTGGTATAATTCTTGTGACTCTCGAAAACCAATCAATTTGTTACGCTTTGAAACTCAATTTCCCAACCACAAACAACGAAGTTGAGTATGGAGCGTTGATTGCTGGATTGAAACTTATCAGGGAACTTGAAATAAGATTGATTGAAATCTTTTGCGACTCACAATTGGTAGTGTACCAAGTTCGTGGAGACTATCAAGCAAAGGGGCAGAGACTCGCCATATACCTTGCACGAGTTAAAGAACTGTTGGCGGACCTTCAATACTATGATATTTCCCATGTCCCACGCGAGAAAAACAAGGAGGCCGATTCATTGGCAAAGTTCGCAAGTACAGGCGATGCACAACAAATGGGCTTGGTTCCCGTCCAAGTTTTGCAATTTCCAAGTATAGACAAAATGGAGATAGATTTTGTTCTAGAAACAGAAATTGAAAAGGAGTCGTGGATGACCCCATTCAAACAATACATACTACACGGAACCTTGCCTGATAGGAAGAAAGAGAGACGGCAAGTCCTTCGTAAAGCTTCAAGATACATAATTCAAGATGGAATAATGTATCGGAGGGGGTTCTCGTTCCCCTACTTCGGTGCATCACCCATGATGAGGTAAAACGAGTTTTGATGGAAGTGCACGAAGGAGAGTGTAGCGACCATACTGGGGGGCAAACACTCGCAAAAAAGATCCTCTGCTATGGATATTATTGGCCAATTGTAAATCGGGACGCTGCAGACTATGCGAGAAACTGCGACAAATGTCAAAAGTTTGCGAAATTTCCAAGAGCTCCGCCAACGGAACTCGCGCAAATGGTTAGTCCTTGGCCATTTGCAATTTGGGGGATCGATATAATCGGTTCCTTACCTATTTCTAAAGGTGGTGCAAAATATGCAATTGTTGTAGTTGATTATTTTACCAAATGGGCGGAAGCCGAGCCTTTAGCCACAATCACCACCAAAAAGGTCATCAATTTCGTCGTACGAAACATTATATGTCGTTTTGGTCTCCCACGAACTATCATTACGGACAATGGAACTCAATTTGAAAGTAGGGAGTTCAAAGATTTTTGCTAAAAATATCACATTGATAAAAGATTTTCAGCGGTCGCTCACCCTAGAACAAATGGACAAGTGGAAGCCGTAAATAAAATAATCAAGTCGATATTAAAGAAACGTTTGGAAAAGGCTAGAGGCAAGTGGGTGAATGAGCTTCTGACACCGCTCTGGGCTTACAGAACCACCCACAAGTCCGCGACTGGCCATACTCCATTCACCTTGGCATACGGCGCTGAAGCTGTGATACCCGTCGAACTTGAAGTTCCTTCTCATCGGGTAACCTATTATGATCCCAAGATGAATCAGAATCTCTTATTGGAACCACTGGACTTTGTTGATGAAAACGCGAAGAAGCTGATTTGAGAGCAGCTGCACATAGGAACAGAATTGCTCGATATTATAATGAAAAAGTCCGACCAAGAAGTTTCGATGTGGGCGATCTTGTTTTATAGCAAGCTTTCCAGCCCCATCACATATGAATCCCACATGGGAAGGTCCATATGTCATCGAACGGAAGCTTGGAGAAGGAACTTTCAAGCTAGCGACCGTAGATGGCGCGACACTCCCCCGAGCATGGAATGGCGAACACCTGCGCCGTTATTACACTTAGCACAACTATTTCGCATTTTAGTTGTAATTATTTCCAATTTACGTTCCTTTCGTTGTTTTTAGTTGTCAGCGTGTAATAAGACAATTTAGTCTGATTTTATTTGTTATGATGAATAAAGGCTTGAAGCCATCTTTTCCATGAACTATTGCTGTTACTATATAGTGCACTTCAGTGACAAAGTTTAAGTTGCGTTATTCTGTCTGGCATATGAACGCGCATTCAAAACTGAAAAATCTCTAAGTCTCTAGAGTGCGGACTAGAGTACTCTGAGTCCCCAGAGTGCGGGCTAGAGTATAAATGACTAAAAAATCTCTAAGTCCCCAGAGTGCGGACTAGAGTACTCTGAGTCCACAGAGTGCGGACTAGAGTATAAACGACTGAAAAATCTCTAAGTCCCCAAAGTGCGAACTAGAGTATAAACGACTGAAAAATCTCTAAGTCCCCAGAGTGCGGACTAGAGTACTCTGAGTCCCCAGAGTGCAGACTGGAGTATAAATGACTGAAAAATCTCTAAGTCCCCAGAATGCGGACTAGAGTACTCTGAGTCCCCAGAGTGCGGACTAGAGTATAAACGAATGATAAATCTCTAAGTCCCCAGAGTGCAGACTAGAGTACTCTGAGTCCCCAAAGTGTGGACCAGAGTATAAACGACTGAAGAATCTCTAAGTCCCCAGAGTGCGGACTAGAGTGTAAACAAATTCGAAATCTCCAAAGTCCCCTGAGCGCGGACTAGAATGTTCTGTGTTCCCAGAGTACGGTCAGAGTATAAGCGATTCAAAAAATCTTCGAGTCATATGGAAGTGAACTAGGGCTTATATAACTCACAAGGTTTCAAATTTCGACTACAAGTTATACAGTAAGCTGAACAACAGAAGTCATTTGAAAGACAAAGAACGAAATTTTATTCATTAATTCAAAATGAAGTCCTACTACAACTTCTCCTAAACTCGGGGCAAAAAGTCTATCTACAACGGCTATGAAAATGAAAAAATAATTAATAATTACATAATCTAGGCTGATTCTCGTTGAACGAGCATGATATTTACTTCTTTGACTTCTTCTCCTTCTTCGATTTCTCAGACGACTCCTCCCCCATGCGTTTTCTCTTGGATGTTTTGCTCACCTGAGAAGGGGTGTCAGATGAAGGAGGAACTTCTAACGGCCTAGTCCCACTTGGAAGAATAATCTTCAAAGGCATGTTCAGTGGGTCGTCGAGTTCTACCACTTGAGGCTCGACCTTAATTTCGGCCTTCTTTCTCCCCTCTTCGGCGACCTGTTCCTACATGCTCAGCTTTGTAGTGTGTTTGGAGGTGCCAGTAATTTCAATCTCGTAATGTTCTTCAACAGGCGACGGATTGTCGGATTTGTCTTCATTAAGCGCCTCAATCACTTGAGCGTCAGGTCCGGGGGTCTCTTCTGCTTGTGTCATTTCTCCCATCTTCTCCTCCTTCTCCGTGGCGGCATCGCTCCTTGGAGTAGGTACGGGATCAGGAGGACCTACGCAGAATCGTAAGAAACAAATGTTAGAATACATTTATCACTCGCTGAAAGCGAGAACCCTTTGAACTCTGAAGGAAAAGTTATGTACCAGTATCTGGTTGACTCTCAACTGTTTGGGGAGTTTTGCCTTCTGGAATGGGAGACCGAACAGAAATACCGAGACCAGGATCTTCTGGGTTGTAACCGACGTGTTTTTCGAAGGGGACAAGTGGTAGGCGATCAGTCGATTGAATAGGGGGAGAAATTATAGGCTCGGCTCCGGATGGGCCGGCAATGTCATCTTTTCCTTTCGTTGAGGAGGAGTCTTTGCTGTAGAGATCCTTCGCTGCAGACAAGTCCGAAGGCTCGTTCCCCCGGAGGAATTCTTTCACTAAAGCTTCCTCATCGACTTCTTATGTTCCCAACCCAACCTTTCTGATCTTGATTAAAGTCTCCCATGCTTGGCCAGAGATTCGAGATAACCCTCGTTGAGAAATGTTAAGTCACGTTGCATGAGGACTCGAGCGTTGTACTCGGCTATAAGCGGATCAAATAAGCATTTGATCTCCTCCCTACCCGCTTCGGTGGCCACCTTGAGGCGAGAATCCATCTCCGTAAACGCTATCCTTTTGCCCTCTTCGTGGGCTTCGTCCTTCAGCGTCTCAGCCTTGGAGAGTTCTTTGTCAAGCTTTGTCTTCAAGAGTCGTGTAGCGATAATCTCGTCGCAGTAACGTTGCGACTCCTCTTGAGCAGCCACCTTTTCTTTTTTCTCTTTGAGAAATAGCTCCTCCAGCTCTTTGACTCATTGAGCGAGCACGTCTCTATCCTTTTGAACAGAATCTTTCTCTAAAGCTAAGGCCCCACAACGTTGAACCGCTTCGTTAATTTCTTTCTTATGTGTCGTCTCCAGGCCACTAACGGCCTTCGCTGTGTCTTTAGCATTCTTTTGAGCGGCTTCGAGTCGAGACTTGTATGAAGAGAGCTCTTCATCCTGAGCTTTAATGATGTCTTTGTCATAAATAGCCGCGAGCTTCAGACGGTTGATTTCATGTTGACGCTCAATAGAGACTTCCGAGACTTTTTCAACCAAATGGACGAATGCGTCATGTTGGACGTAGACGTCGTTGTTACATGCAATTTTGCTTTTCTTGACGTGTCCCGGAATGGGATGGATCGCAGGAAGGAACTTCGGACCATCAAAGCATATTTTAGGGAATGTAGCCTTGAGCTCGGCCAGCTTTTCCGATACCGACGGATCTTGTGCGGGAGTAGGAGGAGTTGGTTTTGAAATCACAGTTTTCTTGTGAGGCCTTGTGCTGGAAGAGCTTGAGTGTTGATTGTGGGGAGTATCGGACTGGGACCCTTTATGGCCAGATTTCTCCCTGCCTTGTTCCGGGTGAGAAGGAGAATTGTAATGAGATGAAGGCTGATGGTAAGTTTTCCTTCGGGATGACGAATCCCGGGAGCGGTAATCTTTGTTGTTGTCATCATCTCTATCCCAACATTTGCCGGAGCTCGAATCTCGTCCAGAATGATGGAAAATAGAGGAACCGTGGAGGCAGTCAAATCCGTGAGAATGCCCCATATCACCTGCACAAAAATTAAATGAAAGCGGGTTAGCCAGAATCACATAGTGACTACAGTTTGAGTGCAGGGTGAATTGTAAGTGTTATCGTGTGTGTCCTAGTGTTTCCCCCCAACGGACCAGTTTTTTTAGATTTACTGATTGGAGTTTTCTCTCCTTGATTTTGGACTTGAGCATCTCCATCGCCTTTCATGGGCGAGTGAAGCTTCAAGGCTTTTGGATCATCGAAGCCGTAATTAAGCAAATCGTCGGGAATAGTGAGGTCCGACAAGCCTTTCAATGAACTCACTAAGTGTTGAGGAGAGGGCAATCTTTCTACTGGAATGATTGTGACCTTAGAGGTTCCGCCTGCTGTCTTTTTCCTCAATTTGTAAGTCAATTTCTTCTTTCCCTTTGAAGGAGGAGGTGTTACTGTTGAGTCACAGATTCTATGAAGTTTTGATTTCTGACAAAGAAATAAAGGCGATCGACAAAACGAAGACATCATGGCTATAAAGAGGCACAAAAGAGCTACATATGGTACTCTAGATTATAGGTTGATTATTTGATGTTGTAATAGTGTTAAACTTGTTAAAATCTATCCTCAAATAATCATGCACCTCAATATAATTGATATATATATGTTTGAATGGCATTGCACATTCATTGTGCAATTTTACAGGGACCGGTCGACCGGTAATAAACCAGGCGGTCGACCGTTTCTGTGTAAAATACACAATGAACGTACACACATGCACATAACGTCTATATATTTGAACTCCTGTCTACCGGCCATTTTTGACCTGTCGACCGTTTTTAAACAGAGAGCAACCTTTCCCAAAAGACACTTCTTTCTCCAATGGTTGCATCTCTTACCTTTCATCAATGATCATATCTATTAATGGCTACTCTTTACAAAGAGTTACAACCATTTATTCTCTATATAAACACGTCTAAAATCATTGATTCAATATATAATTCTTGCTCTAATTTCTGATCTTACTTTCTAAATACTCTTGCATTCTGAAAGCTCTCAAATATTTCAATTGCTTATTGAATCATTCAAATTATCTCATATATTTTGAGTCAATAAGTAATATACTTCCTTCAATCTTCACAAACATCATTCACATATTTTGAGGATAAGATTATAGGAAGGGTGTACTACAAGTGACAAATCCGTGTTATCAAGAGCACAATTTGTCAACGGCAATTGTATTTGTTTTTGTTGAAGTCCTCGGTGTTGTAAGAGGCACGAAATCCCGTTCGGCTGTTCGGGTGTTGTAAACATGTTCCTCCGGGTGAAGCGAGGTAGTTGGTAGTGAAAATCCAGATAGAAGTCTGGGACTGGACGTAGGACGGTGCTCTGAACCAGTATAAAAATCTCTAGTGTGATTTTTCTATTTTACTGAATTTTCTATTATCTGTGATTAGTCATATATTTGTGTGTTATACATCATATTACACGATCCGTGTGTACTATATTAACACGTACACATTTTCAGTTACTTCAATGTCGTGAACCTCAACTACCAGCTCCTGAGTAGGACTAACATTTTTACCCGGAACTTCGGGCATTTTAGCTTCTCTAATCTCCCCGTCCTCAGGTGTGTCAGGGGCATCACATGCTGAAGGCCCAGCTTGCCTTTTGCATTTATCCAAGGTGGAACCGGTTATAGTGACGCCGTGAGGAAGACTTATTCGGCGACCTTCCGCCTGCAGGCCGAATTTCGACAGCATTTCATTAGAAATGATAGACCTGATATCCCGGTCTTCCGTGAGAGGAATGCGGAATATGGATCTTAAGGCTAGGAATAACACTATACGGGGGGTGAATAGTGTTTTTAAGAGAATACTAAATCTTTTTGGGTTGATGTTAATTTGAACACAAATGTATGCAATATTCAAACACAGAAATAATCACAGAAACAAACACAGATGCAGAAATAAAGTAAATGCAGTAAAGGAAATAACACACCGGATTTTATACTGGTTCGGAGTTACCCTACATCCAGTCCCACACAACTAAGTACGGATTTCCTTTCAAAAGCAATTCAACAATTACAACCCTCGGTTTCAAGGCTATAAGGTACACCCTCCAGAATCACAATCCTCTGGGTAGAGATACTTGATTTACGGGTGACAATTTCACCCAATTGATTTCCAAGGCTACAATCACACCTTTTCTCGCTAGATAGATTACAAAGAAGCCTATAACTCTGAATAGCACTTAGATCTTGTTGAGATAGTGATAGAGAATCAAACCAGAGATGATCTAGTTAGATTCAATGTTGATTTCGGCAGAGTAATGATAGGATTTTGAATAAGAAAATGTGGAAGAAGAAGAGGAGTGAAAAACCAGAAAAAATGATTAAAAATTCATTGAAACTAACCCCTATTTATAGAAGAACAACAGTCATGTCCATTCGTGAAGAGTTATGACGAATAGACACTTCTTTTGAAATTTAAATTTTGAACTCAACTGTCACCATGTCGACATCCCAAAGAAATTTTTGATGTTTTGATTTTCTTTGAAAATAACCTTTATCTTATATTAAAACTATTTTAAACTTTATAAATATACTTGATTATAGATAAAATACATAGATAAATATAGAGAATAATATATATAAAATTTTACTATAATTTTATATTTAAATCTGAATATAAATATATTATATTTAAAAGATAGTTTAAAATAAACAAAGTTTAAAAACAAGAATATTTAAGGCTAAAACATCGTTTTGAAAATCATTTGAAAAGATAATTTTTAAGGCTAAAACATTTTGAGATCAGTTTTGAAAATCATTCCGAAGTAGTTTTGAAAATCATTTTGAAGTAGTTTTGCAAGCTTCTTCCTGCAGAATATCTCATCATGTCAGGACTCGAGAACTTGTACAAAACCAGGATGTTCATGGGTTTGTAAGCCACTTGTCATAGGTTTGTAAGCTACTTGTCGTGGGTTTGTAAGCCACTAAAAAGGTAGAAATGGGTTCCATCCCAAAAGAAAAATGGAGTGAAGATTTCAGTGCTATTATGAAGTTTTAACAAAATTCTAGACTCGATACTTATCTTGAAATCTTGAACTCTTGATAATCTTGATACTCATGAGTCTTCAATCTTGATATATTGAATCTCTATACTGTACAGTCTTCATTCTTGGTACCTGCATGGTTAAATCCTGCATATACATATATATCTAAACTATATTGTTAGTATTTATATTTTATAATCTTATTCTAAGGTTGTTGTCTTCAAAACCATCATCTCACGGACTAACAATCTCCCTCTTTTTGATGATGACAATCTTTGTTTATAAAATATTACTTCTATCCTAATAACTCCCCCTAAATCTAATAACTCCCCCTTAATCTATGCCTAACTATCCTATTTTATATTTCTCCCCCTTTGTCATCAACAAAAACAAACTAACTTCAAACTATGTAACTCTTAGTCTAATATCCTATATGATGATAGTGTTATCATCAATTCAAACTTAGTCCTAAATTACAAACTCTCCTAACTAAGAATCTATATAATAATACTGTTAATAGAACATATATAAGAACACACATTTTTTATTAATTATATATTTGTTTATATTTACATTTTTTGTAGAGATCGAAACAAAACAAACAACAAATAGAAAAGGAAGAGAAGAAACTAATGTGTGTTTTTGAACATAGGAGATCTATGAACCGAACAATTTGGTAGTGGAAACAGAAATTTCCACGTTGTTCGACAAGATTTCCATCTTTATCAAAGCACACTTCGCCAACGCAAACGACTTTGTCATTGTCTTCCGCGTGCGCTTCTTCCATGGGGACTTCTTCTTCTTCTTCGCTGGCCTCTTGTACATGATCTTCTGATGAGTCCTCGTCAATCAAGATTGGGTTGGCATGATTATCCATTAGAAATTTTTGCAAATTCCTAAGGATTTTGCCTTGCCTCTCTTGTTCTTTGGCCATTCGAAGTTGCATCACTTGGATTTCAGTCATTAACTGAAGGGTATCTTTGAGAGAATCCTCTATTTTCGTTACACGAGCAAGCGTTGATTGTTGACATGGACCGGAAGTAGGCGATGGAAACAAAAAGGATGATTTTAAGTTTTCTTTGGAAGAGGATGCCATTGATAAATTGATCTCAGAAAATAGGACAGAGAGAAAACAGAGGGAATGAAGCAAAATTTCGAAATAAGAGAAATTCATAACCACTTATTTAAATTTTGGTGGGAAAAAAAATTTTAAAAATAAAAACGTTATATGTCGACATGGGTCTAGGGGGGATGTCGACATGGTCCTTGAAATTTTGCCTATTTATTTTGAATTAATTATACTTGTTATTTATATTTTATATTTCAGTTAATGAACAAATACCTAATTCTCTTCTTAATTTAGTAAATGTAGATCCATTTAAGGGTTTTGTTAAAATATCAGCAATTTGATTTTCAGAATTGATATAGTCGAGAGTTATTACTTCTCTACTTATATTATCTCTGAGAAAATGGTGTCTGATATCAATATGTTTAGTTCGAGCATGTTGAGTAGTATTTTTGGATAAATTTATTGCACTAGTATTATCACAATAAATTGGTGATTTTGAGATATTTAAACCAAAATCTTTTAAAGTTTGTTGCATATATATTACTTGAGAACAAGCCAAAGCAGCAGAAATATACTCTGCTTTAGTTGTTGATAGAGAAACTATGTTTTGCTTTTTACTAAACCAGGAAATCAGAGAATGCCCAAAAAAGTGACAAGTTCCACTTGTACTTTTTCGGTCTGATTTACAACCAGCATAATCAGCATCACAGTAAGATATTAAGTCAAACGAATCATTTTTAGGATAAAATAAGCCGTAATCAAAGGTGTGTTTAACATATCTTATAATACGCTTTACAGCTTTTAAGTGAGTTTCCTTAGGTTGGGATTGATACCTTGCACATAGACAGACACTATGCATGATATCAGGTCTACTCGTAGTGATATAGAGTAATGATCCAATCATTCCTCTATATAACTTTTGATCTACATCTTTTAAGAGATCTTCTTTACTAAGGTACTCATTGGTTGCCATGGGAGTGGGTTTTCCACTCGCAGTAGTCAAACCAAATTTATTAACTAGGTCTTTAGCATATTTTTCTTGACTAATAAAAATACCATTATCTAATTGTTTTATTTGTAATCCTAAAAAGAAGTTTAATTCACCCATATGACTCATCTCAAACTCTTTTGTCATTATTTCAGAAAATTCTTTATTCATTTCAAAATTAGTTGATCCAAAAATGATATCATCTACGTAGACTTGTACTAGTTGAATATCATTTTTATTTCTTTTAATAAAAAGAGTATTATCTACTTTACCTATTTCAAAATTAGATTGTAACAAGTAAGATCTTAGTCTATCATACCAGGGTCTAGGAGCTTACTTTAGGCCATATAGAGCTTTCTTAAGTTTGTAAACATGATTTGGAAATTTATCATTTTCAAAAAGTGGTGGTTGTTTAACAAATACTTCTTCTTTTACAAAACCATTTAAAATGCACTTTTAACATCCATTTGAAATAATTTGAAATTATTATGATTTGCGAAAGCAAGTAGAATCCTAATAGCTTCTAATCTTGCTACGGGGGCAAAGGTTTCATCAAAATTTATTCCTTCTTCTTGACAATAACCTTGAGCGACTAACCGGGCTTTATTTCTAACAACCTCTCCTTGTTCATTCATTTTATTTTTATAAACCCATTTAGTTTCAATTATTGTTTTATTTTCAGGTCTAGGAACAAGTTCCCAAACATCATTTCTAGTGAATTGATTTAATTCTTCTTGCATAGCCAAAATCCATGAATCATCAGTTGATGCTTCTTTTGGATTTTTGGGTACAATAGTTGATATAAAAACTACATTACTCATTTGACTTAGTTGGTTTCTAGTTTTAACAACAGATTGCATATCTCCAAGTATATTTTCTATAGGGTGATCTTTTAAAAGTCTAATCCTTTTATTAGGATGATTTAATTCATTATTAGTTTCAGTTGACTCCTGGTTTTGAGTAATTAAATCCTCTTCATCATTTATTTCATCAAATTTTTTGAAATTTTCATCAAATGAAACATGCATTGTTTCTTCGATGGTATTAGTTCTTAAATTAAATACTCTGTATGCTTTACTTCTATTAGAATATCCGATAAAGATACCTTTGTCGGATTTAGGATCAAACTTATCTAGGTTATGTTTTGTATTTAAAATAAAACATTTACTTCCAAAAATTCTAAAATAAGATACCTTAGGTTTCTTTGAGTAAATAAGTTCATAAGATGTCTTATCAGTTAAAGGTCTAATTAAAATTCTATTTAAAATGTAACAGGCGGTAGCAACTGCTTCTGCCCAAAAATACTTTGGTAAATTACTATCAGAAAGCATAGTTCTCGCACACTCTTGAATCGTCCTATTTTTACGTTCTACTACTCCGTTTTGTTGTGGAGTTCTTGGAAATGAAAAATTGTGAATTATTCCCTTTTTTATGCAGAATTCTTCAAACTTTTCATTTTCAAATTCACCACCGTGATCACTACGGATGGTTATAATTTTTTGAGAAAATTGATTTTGAACCCTTTTTGAAAAATTCTTAAAACATTCAAAAGTATCACTTTTATGTTTCAAAAATATTGTCCATGTAAATCTAGAATAATCATCTACAATTACAAAAACATATTTACTGTGATTTATTGACTGAATTTGAGATGGACCAAATAAATCAAGATGAAGTAATTCAATAGGTTTTGAAGTTGAAATCATATCTTTTAATTTAAAAGAACTTTTTCTAAGTTTTCCTAGTTGGCATGCATCACATAGACTATCTACTTTAAAATTCATTTTAGGGAGACCTCTTACTAGATCATGTTTTGATAGTCTAGATAGGAGTTTGAAATTCAAATACCCAAATCTCTTATGCCAAATCCAAGGGTTACTTGCATTTGCCAAAAGACACAAGTTATCATTTGAAATTTTCATACTAAGAATATAAATATTCTTTTTCCTAATTCCCTCAAATATTATGGTTGAATTATTATCTTCAATGTGACACTTATTTTTTTCAAATTTGATTTTATATCCTTTATCGCATAGTTGACTTATACTTAGCAAATTGTGTTTCAGATTCTTAACTAGCAAAACATTAGTAATAATAGGAGTTTCAGAGTTACCGACTTTGTCGATGCCGATCACATAACCTTTTGAATTGTCTCCAAAGTTAACCAGTCCTCCGTCTTTGTATATTATATCATTCAGCATATCTGGATTCCCAGTCATGTGTCTAGAACATCCACTATTGAGTATCAATTTGTTCTTTTTGATCCGAACAGTTTGTTTGTTCGGGATTGATTCATCAACTCCCATAAAGCATGATTCCTGCACATCAAACAATCTTAGTACACAACATGAATTTGAATATTGATTATATGCAGACTCAAGAGACAATGATGATCTGAATATTTCTAAACATGCATTAACAAATTTCTTAAACATAGCCATTTAAAAAAAATTCAAAAATCAGATTATGAAACTTTTGAAAACCTTGCTCTGATACCAAATGAGAGGAATGCAGAATATGGATCTTAAGGCTAGGAATAACACTAGAGGGGGGGGGTGAATAGTGTTTTTAAGAGATTACTAAATCTTTTTGGGTTGATGTTAATTTGAACAAAATGTATGCAATATTCAGACATAGAAATAATCACAGAAACAAACATAGATGGAGAAATAAAGTAAATGCAGTAAAGGAAAGAACACACCGGATTTTATACCGGTTCGGAGTTACCCTACATCCAGTCCCGCACAACTAAGTACGGATTTCCTTTCAAAAGCAATTCAACAATTACAACTCTCGGTTTCAAGGCTACGAGGTACACCCTCCAGAATCACAATCCTCTAGGTAGAGATACTTGATTTACGGGCGACAAGTTCACCCCATTGATTTCCAAGGCTACAATCACACCTTTTCTCGCTTGATTGATTTCCAAGGCTACAATCACACCTTTTCTCACTAGATAGATTACAAAGAAGCCTATAACTCTGAATAGCACTTAGATCTTGTTGAGATAGTGATAGAGAATCAAACCAGAGATGATCTAGTTAGATTCAATGTTGATTTCGGTAGAGTAATTATAGGATTTTGAATAAGAAAATGTGGAAGAAGAAGAGGAGTGAAAACCAGAAAAATTGATTAAAAATTCATTGAAACTAACCCCTATTATAGAAGAACAACAGTCATGTCCATTCGTGAAGAGTTATGATGAATAGACACTTCTTTTGAAATTTAAATTTTGAACTCAACTGTCACCATGTCGACATGGTCACCATAGGCATGTCGACATCCCAAAGCAATTTTTGATGTTTTGATTTTCTTTGAAAATAACCTTTATCTTATATTAAAACTATTTTAAACTTTATAAATATACTTGATTATAGATAAAATACATAGATAAATATAGAGAATAATATATATAAAATTTTACTATAATTTTATATTTAAATCTGAATATAAATATATTATATTTAAAAGATAGTTTAAAATAAACAAAGTTTAAAAACAAGAATATTTAAGGCTAAAACATCTTTTTGAAAATCATTTGAAAAGATAATTTTTAAGGCTAAAACATTTTGAAATCAGTTTTGAAAATCATTCCGAAGTAGTTCTGAAAATCATTTTGAAGTAGTTTTGCAAGCTTCTTCCTGCAGAATATCTCATCATGTTAGGACTCGAGAGCTTGTACAAAACCAGGATGTTCGTGGGTTTGTAAGCCACTTGTCGTAGGTTTGTAAGCTACTTGTCGTTGGTTTGTAAGCCACTAAAAAGGTAGAAATGGGTTCCATCCCAAAAGAAAAATGGAGTGAAGATTTCAGTGCTATTATGAAGTTTTAACAAAATTCTAGACTCGATACTTATCTTGAAATCTTGAACTCTTGATAACCTTGATACTCATGAGTCTTCAATCTTGATATCTTGAATCTCTATACTGTACATTCTTCATTCTTGGTACCTGCATGGTTAAATCCTACATATACATATATATATCTAAACTATATTGTTAGTATTTATATTTTATAATCTTATTCTAAGGTTGTTGTCATCAAAACCATCATCTCATGGACTAACATTCCACGGGGACAGCTTGGATAGCTTCAACGGCCTCAGAGTACCCGGAGCCTTCAGGACGTGGGCTGATACCTGTAAAAGCAGAGAAAGTATTAGAAATGGTGCAATTCCTGCTGAATGCAAGTATTGATCTAGAAAAGAGACTCACTCCCTTCCACCCATCTCCTTGCAAAGCCAGGGGGACAGCGCACGTAGAACCATTCTTGCTTATACTGGGCAAATTTGCTCCACGCCCCAGTCAGAATTTGACACTTGCTATGCAGCTCAAGAAATACAAAGGATGGGCTGTCGGATCATCTCTTGAAACGATAAATATAGCGGATATCGCCAGGAGTCGGGAGCCTAAAAAGGACGCTCGTGAAGAGAATGCACATGCCATATACGAACGCGTGACTGTTAGGATGTAACTGTGATGGAGCTATCTCAATATACTGTAACAAGTCGTGGAGGAAGGAATTGAATGGAGGCACGCTACCAACCCAGCACATAAATTTATTGCAGGCCGTATATCCGACTAGGGGCAAGTGAGGACGATCTTGTCCCGATGGAACCAACACATCGTCGAAAGGAATCCCGTGAATTGAGCATATGCGACGAAGAGCGCTTTTGTTAATTCTCGAAGCTTGAGAATCGACCGGGTTATCTAGAAAGATCGTTGCATCCAAGGCATCGGGAGCCAAGTCGACGAATGCGATCGGAGGACTCGGAATATCTTGTACAGGAGTAGTCGATGGGTTTGAAGTTCCAACTACTTCCTGTCGTGAAGTTTGCTCATGTCTTTCTGAGACTGTGGCGGAGCTGATTTCCTAGACATCTCTGATGAATGTTGGATCTTATGAAACACCTGTTTGAACTATACTTGAAAAACGATCGACATTAGACATAACAACAAAAATACTCGCCCCGTGTGGTATGTGAACTATTGCAGCCATTCAAGTATAAGTGCCAAAGAATTACAAGTCACAAAGTTGATGAAATAAAGTTAGGCTTTGAACTATCATCTTCGAAGACCGTTATCACTGACCGTCTACGAGAGCTTGTCGTAAGATGGTTTATGTTTTGAACTCAACATCGACACTGTACGTTGAAGGTTATTATCCATTTTAATCAAGTTAAATTCAGGTTTATAGTTGTCAAAACAAAGGAGTTATCAGTCTGGATTGTATGGTATGCTTAATTGCTTAAGTCCTTGTCCTTGTTCACTGTCATATGTTCGGGCATAAATAGTAAGTTAAGTCAATAATGTATTGTGTTCGACTAGTATTGTTGTTCTACACCACTCTCCTACCTTCCCTCTCCACCGTTCGGCATGCGGCAAGTCATGCCGAGCCGCATCGCATGGCATTTTGCCCTCAACTCCAACTTCCTTCCTACCCTCCATCTCTACCGCTCGGCACAGATGAGTCATTCGGCAAGTCATGTCGAGCCGCATCGCTCGGCACTTTACCCATCTCCTACTTTTCTCCTGCACTCCCTATTACCCTGTTCGGCATAAGGGAGTCATGTCGAGTCGTGGTCATACCGAGCCACATCGCCCGGCACGCTAAACCCAACTTCAACTTCACTCCTACACTCCCTCACATCGTTCGGCATGCGGAATTCATGCCGAGCCACAACCATACGTCCTCCTCCAACTCATTTATTCGAACAAACTAGATACCCTCCAAGGTGGCCAGACGATCACCACTCCAATTCGCACACCACCTTCGACCGACCATATCAACCCTCACCGATTCCTACTGGACCGACACCCTCTTCCATCCTCCTCTCCATTTAATCCTAAGGCTTGCTTAAACCTCGGATCCACCTTCCTTATCTACACGTATTCATGGGTTAGAGGAAGGTCATAAATTCAAGTCTTGTCCAAAATCCCTAATTGGAGAAAGTCGAGCAAGTGAAAGATTTGTACCTAGAAGAAGGGGTCGAAGTCTAGTGAGGTGCTCAATTTAGTAGTGGAATCCACTCAGATTTGTTGTTGAGGGTAGTCGAGGAGTAACGTGTAAGATTCGGGAGACTAAAGGAAGGTTGAGATGTTGGAAAAAGTCTGGAAAAAGATGAGTTCGTAAGGATGTTAGAGTGGAGGTAAAAGTAAAAGGGGGAAAGAAGAGAAGTATTGGGTTATATAGGAAAGAGGGAAGGCGAATAGACAGTGACCGGTAGAACCGGTCAAGGCACCTCCCTCGTTCGGCATCAATGTCGTTCGGCATCCATATGTCGTTCGGAATCAGTATGTTGTTCGGCATTCAATGCCTCATTCGTCATTCAGGAGGTCGAAAGAAAACGCTATCGAAAAACAGAACAAGGGCTTAAAAGAAAACACGGAGTACTCATGATCCAAAGTGTATCATGTTCATCCACATGATACACTTTGGGGGGCAAGTGTTACCCGGTTGTTTGACCATGTAACAAGAGGTTCGGCACAAGGCCTCGTTCGGCATTGAAGGGTCGTTCGGCATCTCACCTCGTTCGGCATGACAGGGTCGCTCGGCATGTTGCCTCGTTCGGCATCTCAACTCATTCGGCATGACAGGGTCGCTCAGCATGTTGCCTCGTTCAGCATAGAGGGGTCGTTCGGCATCTCACCTCGTTTGGCATGACAGGATCGCTCGGCATGTTGCCTCGTTCGGAATCTCACCTCGCTCGGCATAGAAAGGTTGTTCGGCCTGGGTGTGTGGCTCGGCATACGAATGCCATTCGGCACTGAGGCCTCGCTCGACACACTCCCCTCGCTCGGCAATTGCCGTTCGGCATCTATGGCTCGGTGCGCAGAAGTTACTTACCACGGGCCAAGGTACGTTGTTCCTAGGCCCATGAGGGTCCAACCCATCTTCGTCTATAAATAGAAGGGCAAGGGCACAGTGAAAGGGACCTTTTTTTCGAGAACACTGGGGAGACTCTGCCATTTTCAAGACTCTTTCTTTTCCAGTTAAAACTTATATTCAAGTCATTAGTGTACGGATTGTATCTGTATTCAACTACTTGTGAAAGCAATAAAGATTAAAACTCAAAGTGGACGTAGGCAGCTACGCCGAACCACTATAAATATGGTGTTCTTATTCTCTACAGTTAATTTAGCTTGCATCCCTCTGTTTTAATTTATCTTCTTCATTAATCTCTCTACACAAAACTCTCTTTGGGTGTTAGTGACCAATTTTGGTGCTAACAATAATCTTTACTGTGGGAAGTTTTTGTTTACTATCGTTAACGATAGATTTGTTATTTTAATACTACTAAATTAATATTATCGGTAAATTTGACATTACCATATATATAAAGACAGATAGTAATAAACATCAGTTTAACTTACCGTTTGTTACTGATTCGTTAATGGTACTAGTATGAGTTAGTGCAAAATATACAAATGTTTACTAAATAGCTATATTAAAATAATTTAAACATGACTGCAAATATTGTACAAATTATATTCATATATGTACATTTAACCTATGTTCGAAATCCTCATTTTGTTAACCATCTTTGTCAAAAGAACATCTAAAAATTACAATTTTAAGCCGGCCCGGGATGATTTAAAAAATTAACTATAACAAAAAATTTATTTCATTAAAAAGTTTCGAAAATGAAGTTATCAAACACGTACCTCATTATAAATTAAGTACACAGATACAATATCTAATTCATACAAAATCTAAACAAATTGAAATTGAATATGGTCTAACAAAATATCTTGTGCAAACTAACTTCTAGAATATACAAATATATTAAAATTATGTGAAAATTTTAATTCATAAATTTTATTAACATCCTACCTTTATTTGTGCTAACATCAAGATTTATTCCAATATGAAAAAAATTAGGGATCGATTATTCAACATCGAACATGTGATTTTAAGTTACACAATAATAAAATGGCACAAAGTATATATAAATGCATGTTGATAAATACATATTTATGTCACTCTAATTTAGTTCATGGTAAAAAATACATCCTACAACTACAATAATTGAATGCATATTGTGTATTTTATGGTGGAGATATGTTAGCATTTATAAAACTAAGTGCATGATATTTCCATAATAATAATGATAATCCCCCAGGAGAGGGAGAGGGTTCGAGCCCTGGCCCTGGCAACTTCACTTTAGTAGCCTATTATTCGCGAAGGAAAGCAATAATTCTTATCAAAAGGACCGAAATCCAAGGGACCGAAAAGTGCCATTGTAAGGGCTCAAACAGAAGGGGGCAGACCCTCCTAGATCCCAAACCTACGAAAGTAGATTTTAAAAAGATAACTATTTGATAATTGAAACAAAATTCATAAACATTGCATGCACAATGAACATGAATAAATTCAAATCACTAAAATTAATTATGTGTACAAACATCATTAAATCTTTAACCATGATTTGTTTTTTTACCAAATACTATTATAAAGATAACGATGGATATGAGATTACAATATCAATTTTTTGATATAGTGTTAGAAAGCAAATTTCCAATATACTAAAAACATTTTTTTAAGGGGCATTTCACTAGAAGGACAAACTTTGCAGTCCAATTAGTTTCTAGGACATGCATTCACAAAAATTAATTTCAATGCCAAAGTCAGCAGAATAATTACTAAGGACAAAGTCAGCGGTCCAATTACTTTCAAGGACATAATTTCATAGGTTTTTAGGCCTTAAAAACTAATTATTTTGCATTTTGTCCTTAAAAGTAATTATTTCAGTTGTGTGTCCTAGAAACTAATTGCACTTGCTAAAGAGACCCTTGTGGCTAATTTCCACATTGGTAAATTGGCATGCATGGGTAAATATTTATAAAGAATGAAAATAATGTTTTTACTAATCGTAACATGTTTCAACAAAATCAAAGCATAGAAAATTTCGAACATAAAAAGTCATTTGCTACTAAAATTGTTTGTAAAAAATTCCATTTTATAACATGATTTATTGCAATTTATCTAAATTGGAGTAAGACGGAAAACCCAAATTTCCATAGCCTCATTAACATCATTATTTTGAAGCAATCTATTTGAACAAGATAAGATAATCCAAAGTTTAGGCTATGAATCTAAAAAATGGATGTTAACTTGAATCCATTGCACCAGCATTATCCAAAAATCAACAATAAATTTATGCATATTGTAGATCATGACCACCTATCAATCCTTTTAACTTGATGTTTCACAAAGAGTAAATATGATATTCAGATAGGACACCCTAAACCAAAAATAAGGTCAAAGCCAATATAAAATAAATCAAGCATGAATTGCCTAAAAATAAAAATAATTTTTTTTAGTAGTTAAAAAATATGAACAACCATAAAAATGAGTAACCAAATCAATTGATATGTTATACATAAAAATAAAAATACACATAGATCATATAACATGATTAGGGATTTTCTTAGAACTCTTTGTTCTAGGAATGTTTTTAACAAATTTAAATTTAAAAAATAAAAAAGTAGTGGAGGTTGGGGTTTAAATAAGATTATGGTTTTGGATAGAGAGTAAATGGTGGCTAAGAACTAAGATAGAGTAGGTGGAATTTTCAGTAGCAAAGAAAGGACAAGCGATGACATAAAACAACATGGGTAGGAAGCAGTTGGAAAAAGGTCATAAGAAAGAAATCATTGGGTCAGTGTTCAAAATTGTAAATAAAAAGACAATGAAGAGGATACTTGTGGAAACATGAGTTATAATTTTGTATAATAATTAAGCATAATACATATTTTTCCTTTATAAATTTTATGTTTTTTTAATGATTTTCTCATAATCTTTCATTCCCCTAATCAATATTGATCTTCCCTTTAACTATTCCTTAAATTATAATACAATGAACGAAAACATTTAAAACTAAAAAATGTATCAATATCGTACCTTTAATGAAAATTAGAAAATGAACAAGTAATTGAGGAAGGCATTTGTCAATATTTGGATAAAGTTGATTTGGAAGCAAATTGGTGAAAAAAATAAATCAAGAGGAAATAAATTAAGAAGTTGGTCATGAGGATAATTATGGATGAATCTATAAGAAAGAGAAGAGAAGGAGATAATTCAATTACTCATAAAATAAATTTTAATTTTAGGAAGGGTTAGATGGCTATCGATTAAGTAATAGCAAAACAAAAGAGTTTCCTACTCTCTTATTATTTCTAGAATTTCCTCCTCTCTCCTTAATTCCGTCTAATAATTTTATTTTTAAATCTCTATGGTTTATCATTATTAATTACTACTAAGTTCTACTAATTATCTCCATTATCATTTTACATTTAAATACTTCAAAGTTTTATCATATTATATTACATTCAAGTCCGTATGTTCAAATTAATTAAGGGTAAGCGCCATTTGATAAGACGGCGCTAATGACATACAACACTTCCCAATTTGAGCTGAGCACTCCTTTGGTCGGGTCCATTGTGTTTCCAAACACCGGGGGTAGAAATAGATCGTAACAATGAATTGTCGGAGCTTCACCCTGCAATTGTAGTGCTTAGTTATCCTCTTATAAGCTTCAATGCGGAGTTCGGCCTTAATTCTTTGCTCTTCTAAGGTGTCGAGTCTGAGTTTGAATAGCTCGTCATTTTTTTCGGGCTCATAGGTAAGATGCTGATAAGAGGGGATGTCTACCTTGATGGGTAGCATTGCTTCGTACCCTTAAGAAAGCGAAAAAGGAGTATTTCTTGTTGAAGTGCGATAGGACTAGAGGACAAATGGAAGCTCATCGTCCTAATTTCCCTTAGCATTTATGAGGCTCTTCTTAAGTGTTGATTTTATGGTTTCGCTGATAGCCTCCACTTTCTCGTTTGCTTGAGAATGGGTAACATAGGAGAAGAATTTTCTGACCTCATTTCTTTCATAGAATTCTTAGAATAGGCCACTCTCAAACTGAGTACCGTTAGCGATGATGATCTTCTTTGGCAGGTTGAACCAATAGACGATGTTTTTGATGAGAAGTTAAGTACCTTAGACCCAGTGACCCTAGTGAGGGGCACGGCGTTAACCCATTTAGTGAAGTTGTTGATGGTGATTGTGACATGCTTGTACCCTCCTTTGGTATTTGGTAGCTTTCCAATCAAGTCAATTCCCCATGTATCAAACAACTAGAGAGAAGTAATTAGAGTGAGAAGGGAAGCAAGGCTTTAGGGATCTTTATGAACTGCTAACACTGAACATACTTCTTGACTGATCCATCAAACCCTTGATCATAGTAGGCTAGTAATAGCCTTTCACCGAGTAGGTTTTTATGCTTAGTTTTGCCCCTTGGCATTATTCCCATAAAATCCTTCATGTAGCCCTTTCAGAATTTGACCAGCTTCGTCTTTGTCACCCACTGTTGAAGTTGTGTGAGTACCCCCATTTGTACAGCTTCTCGTCAATGACTATGTAATGGGGAGCTTGGTTGAGGACATTGCGAGCTTCTTTGTGATCAGCCAGGAGCTCTTCATTTATCAAGTACTTGATCATGGGAGCCATCCAATTGTCCGTGGATGGCATCTCAATTTCCATAGATGTTGCCCTCAGCTTGTAGCATGGGGTGCTTCGAATTTCCAATGAAACCTAAGGAGTGGCTTCTTCTAGGTTGCTTGCCGCCTTGGCATATTCTCATTGGGTATCTACTCAAGATTAAATTCCAAGAAAGTGTTGATTATTTTCTTGGCTACTACAACATATAAGTTCAGTGTTTTGCCTTATCGATTGATGACTAGTGATGATTTGCTAAACACATGGATGGAATCCACGTGCAACTCCTTTACCACCCTGAGACCGGCCATAACAGCCTCGTATTCAGCTTGTTGTTGGTTTCCTTAAAAGTGAAGGGGACTAAAAATTAAAGCCCTCTCCTTTTGGGGGTGACAAAGACCATGTTGACCCTTGCCCCCTTTTTGTTCCATTCCCCATATAGGCACCAAGTATGTTGATCGGTAATGGCTTCTTCATTCCTGTCCGGGCTTGATCACTTTCCAATGAAATCAAACACAACTTGGCTCTTGATAGAAGCACAAGGATAGAAAGAGATATGATGTTGTCCATATTCAATGGACCACTTCAGGAGCTGCTACGTTGTGTCTGATCGGCTAAGAATTTTCTTTAATGCCTGGTTAGTCAGAAGTTTAATGGGATGAGCATGGAAGTAAGGTTGTAGTTTACGGGCCGCCAAAAGTTGGCATAAAGCTAACTTTTCCAAAAAAAATATCTTGTTTCTAGGTCTGACAACCTTCCACTGACGTAGTAGATCAACCGTTGAACCTTCTCATCTTCTCTAATCAATGTCGTGCTAATCGGGTGGTCCATCACCATCAAGCATGGATAAAAGTCTTACCTATCGACAGACTTGGACAATATCAGTAAGGTATCCAAGTGCTGCTTCATTTCTTTAAATGTCCTTTTTCACTCATTGTTCCAAGAAAACAACATTCCCTTCTTGATGAGTTCAAACAGGGGAAGACACCGGTCAGTAGCCTTGGACATAAACCAGCTCAAAGCAGCAACCATCCTGTTCGAGATTTGTACTTGCTTTACTATTCTAGGATTTGCATGTTCTGGCTAGCTTTGATCTTATCTGGCTAGCTTTGATCTTATTGGGGTTGGCTTCAATCCCCTTGGCGCTTACTATGTAAACAAGGAATTTTCCAAATTAGACAGCAAACGAGCACTTCTTTGGGTCCAGCTTAATGTTGTACCAGCATAGTAAATTGAAAGTCTCGGCCAGGTTCTGTATATGCCCCCGACCTTCTCAGACTTCACCCACATGTCATCCACATACACTTTCATCGATCAGTTGATTTGTTCTGGAAACATGTAGTTAATGAGCCATTGGTAGGTTGCACCTGCATTCTGTAGCCCAAATGTCTTGTTGCGATAGCAATACCTGCTGATATTGGTGATGAAGGAAGTGTGCTCTTGGTCTGGGCCGTACATGGCAATCTAATTGTACCCGAAATTAGCATCTGTGAAAGTAAGGAGCTCATGTGCACTAGTAGCATCTAATAGCCGATCGATGTAAGGGAAATGGAAAATTGTCTTTATGGTAGGATTTTGTCGGAGAAGTGAATGCAAATTCTCCAAGGCCCATTTGGCTTTCTAACCAGCTCCAGGTTGGCTATCCAAATTGCATATCCTACCTCCCAGATGAAGCCATTGTTTAATAGTTTATCCACCTCTTCCTTGAGAGCTCGATACCTTTCTGGGCTGAGATGCCTATGCTTTTGATGGACAAGAGTTGCATTTGGGTTGACGTTTAATGCATGGAAAATGATTCTTGGATCAGTATCGGTTATATTGGCATGCCCCCAAGCAAAGACTTCTTTGCTTTGTTTCAAGAATTTGACCAGTTTATCTTTAACCTTCGGGGTGAGCTTAGTCCCGATTTGCAAAACCTTGCTAGGGTCGACACCATTTATAGATATTAACTCAAAGGGGGTAGCCTGCCCTCCATTGGCATTTGATTCTTCAATGCGAGGATCGAGTGGGTCATCGTCGAGATCAAAGTTTATTTCCAAGTCGCATTGGTCTAGGGCGTAAATCATGCGCTCTATGACATCCTTGGCCAAGACAGACCTTTGTGCTCGAGTCGAGGGACTATGGTTGCCTATGACTCTAACAGATGAGTTTGTTGTTGTTGAGAGTGTTGGATTTGTCGTGTTGGATGTCCTCGCTTGCCAATGGGGTGCATGCTGCTTATCCCATGCTACAACGAGATCTTTAGTTCTTTGGGGACTGGCCAAGGAGATGGGATTCATGTCATTCAATTCTTCATAGTGCAGGCGGTCATAGCATGAAACATAGCACAAAGTGGCTCAATGGTTCTCTCGGGTGACCCATGGCGAGTTGATGTAGCTTCACTGGTTTGGGTAGTCCCAGCATGAACCGGTGTGCTTGTAGCTCAGAGTTACTCTTGGTTGACACACCATCAGGAACGATTTCTTTAAAGCTAGAAACGGTCCTGGCATGAGTAGGAGTGTTGACTAGCTTGAGCACTCTTCTGGGTGACTCGTCGTGATAGCCGTGACTTCACCAGGTAGGCCCTTGGTCTAAGAAAAAGCATTGAGGGGCTCGTGTGTGCTCGCAGGAGGAACTGTTGATGTTGCTACCTCTTCGGAGTTAGGAGTGGTCTTAGCATGAATCGAAGTGCTGACAGGCTCGACAGCTCTCTTAAGTGGCTCACCATGGAGCATTGTGAGCTCTAGTTGAAGCTTGAGGATACCCTTTTTTTCTTGTTTGAGGGATGTCCCATAAAACTACCTAGCTTTTTGTCACTCCAAATTTCACCAACCTTATTTTTGATGGGTAATTTCATGAAGAACCGGTTGTATGAGATGATTGTGTCTAGATCCACCAAGATAGGTTGACGTATCAGAAGGTTATAAGCAGATGGGTAATCATCTACTATAAAATTTACCTTTATCTTTATAGTGAGGGGTTCTTTGCCACAGGTTCTCATGAGGGAAGTGGTCCCTATTGAGGCAATGTTGACACCCCAAAGCCATAGATGGGCAAGGCGCAAGGGGTGAGGTTGAAGGTAGGAAGCTTGAGTGCCTCAAAGACGTGTTTAAACATGACGTTGATCGAGCTGCCCATATCCACAAAATCCTTATGCATATTTGATTTTTCCCATCCTTGCTAGTGAACGTGATAGGTCGATCTACTTCCAGCCTAGGTGCTTTGGATGCTTATGTTCAAGCAAATAAGTTTGGCCTACGACCCAATTCCCTTTGATACTAGAATTGTTCTCCCCAATGGTTTCTAGCTACATGGGGCTTCCCTAGATTTTCAGAATGTCGGTCATACTAGCAACATTGTTGTTGGGTTGCACGGTTGAGTTGGCTAGTTGTTGCAAATCATTCATTGATTGACATTGTGTGGAATGTGCTCCACAAGCACTCCTTCCTAAATCATCCTTTCAGTCTCATCTTTTAGTACATGACGCTCATTAGTAGAGTATCGTTGATTTGGTGGAACTCGCAATAATTTCCATTGCCGTGAGGATCCTCTGTAACGAACGGGATTTTCAACCCTCGAAAACCAACACTAATACGTCAACTGTATTGCATGCCGAGCATCCAAGTGCCAAAAAAACCGATTGTTAGGGGAAAAAGAAAATAAAGACAGAATAGAATCTCAGACGAACGGAATAATCATATATTATTAACCATAAATTCTTTTACAGTGGAAAATTTTGAATATAATATTAGAATCTAACCTAGATTAAGCCTGGACAGTTATAAATCCTCTGTCATTACAAATGCTGAAAACAACAAAACAAATATAGCGGAAAACAGAATATATTCATACGTTGATGACGATCTCCAGCTCTCCTTTGGAAACTCTAAGCGTTCTCAGCTAAACCTAAAACTACTCGGATCTGACCCGAGTATTAAAAATACCCGGATCAGGCTTGATAAACCAGCGTGAGTCACGATTTATAAATATATATGATGGTGCCATAGATCGACTTTGTTGTCGAATAAAACCCTTTTTGAAAAAGAAGAGTATCTCATAAGATCACGCCACACATAAACATGGATGGGATTTTACCTATGATAACCAAACACTTAATACTTAAACCATTTGATATTATTTCTAATGATGTTGCTTTGAAAATCCTTTCCAAGTAAATATATATAAACATAGCCGAAATTGTTACCATTATTAAATTCTAACAAGAGGTAGCTAAATGTTTGCAAGGCATTACAGCTATTTTGGGAATACAACCAAAACTGTAAATCTCGTAGTGGAATTTGACTTCCAACATGAAAGGGAACTAGTGGTCTTTTCCTTCCTTTGCGGATTTTCCACGTATAGCAATTATAGTACCCGATGGCTTTTCGTACAGGGACTCATACACCACTGTACATCTCGTATTGCTACACTACTACGTATCCGGTGACTTTTCATACAAGGACTCATACACCACTGTACCATAAAATATCGAGGGTACAGACACTACTGGCCTCTAGGCAACAAATGCCCTTTTTTCCATATTCGCAATAACCGATAGCCCAAAATATATGTCCTGCTGACCACATAATTACCCATGTCATTACCGAGATGTGAGGCTTGAGAGGCTACACTCATACTTTGTACAAAGCCACGCTTTGCTTTTCACAAAGCTATGCTTTGCCTTTCTCATAACAAGTTCCACTTTGAATGCCACATTGCCATTTCTAACAACACACTACTGATTTCCACAAATGTACAACCTTTGAGCTCATACTTCTCAGAGAGTGGTGTTAAATATAACGGAGTTACCTCCTACACCACCAAACAGATGTACGTTTATAGAGATCAATGTATGTGGTTTTAGAAATGCAATGTCAGACACTCATCCATACAAATTGTCCAGGAACAGGACAAAACGAAGGTGCTCTTCTATTACATCCTATCAAGAATTACCCCTAGGATTAGTTGCAAGTAGTCCTAGCATCGGAGATTTTCATAACAAGTACTACTGCCACCATATATATAATATGAAATCGCAGGCTAGTGGCAAGCAGCTCTTCATCATGAAGATCTCTATCTTCAAAATCATTGTCCTTAACATGTCTTCACTTCCGAAAGTATACATTGCTTCAAACTGGTTTTCAAATAGGAATCGCCCAAATCCGACTCAGGTTTCTCCGAACCAATCATCGATAAAAAGATGTCAAGTATATAGGTGATTATCAAACATCATCCAATTAATTAATCTTTCCATTCATTCAATTATCTTTTAGAGATATATTCTTTTCAGCTATTCCACTTATCTTCTCAAGAGTATATGGAATCTTTAAGCCTCGTTTATCAAATTCTCTGGTTAATTAAACCCTTTTAATCTTGGAATAATTTCCAAATCATTTTACCTTTTACTTAGGAAAACATTTCCAAATTATTTATTTAAATCTTAACAAAGATTTCTTATTTTTAAATCATAACTTTTAAACGGGTCAAAAACAATGTTATTTAAGACATCGTTTACTATAAATCCAAACCAATTAGTATTGAGCAGAAAAGGATCCATAGAAATTATACTAATTCTACTCGATATCAATTTCCGTATTAAACATTTACTATCCATCGAATAATGGTGAAATCACCTTTTAAATTCACACGAATACTACGGGTTCCCTCCTCGGAATTTAACATTGAGTATAAGAAGATTATTTCTATACAATCCAAGTTGTATGAAATTAAATTTGTAAATTTGAATCTTTTATACTTATCTCGTTTCCGACATTTCGACCCTATCAATTCCTCGCCCAGGAAAGCGGCCAGGTAAGCCAGGGCACTAGTTGCTCCTGAATATCTCCTTAGTTTAAGCACCTCACATCCGGATCTCACGAATAAAAAAATCCAGTCTAATCATCGGCTTTTAGAGCTAAGATTAAATCACTTATTTATAACAGCTTTTCTTCTAATTATTTATTTAAACTCTTTAAAGTAAATTATAAAACCTCCACATTATCTTTAAAATACTTAATTATTTTTTTGAAAACATTTATAAAAGATTTTGGAAAGAATACTTAAGTTTAAAGCCATAATTCAGAAGTCTGCAAAAAGTGCTGCGAATAGTGCTTTTAAGGCTTCTTTGATCAAAACAACTTTTCAATTATTTAGAAATTCATTTTTTGAACTCAAATCCTTTTTAAAACATTTTAAAATATATATACAATTTATTCCATATTTTTACAGAACTAAAAATATCCATTTTAAAGAATTTTCCTTTTTGATTTTCGAACTGCCAAACCGTGACTATTTTGGAAACTTGTTTTGCTCATATTTCAAAATCTACTAAATGAAATCTCGATCTTTTCCTTTTGTTTAAAAACTATGATTATAAGAGTTTGGAAGATTCTTATGTCGAATAATTCCAAGCTATATTTAACTCTACACATTTATTTAACTTTTTTGCCGTGAAATTACGAACTAATGTTTCTACGCGCCTATTTTGACTCAAATTTTATATCTTTTCCAAATCTTGTCGAAACAAGTTTTAATGTTTATAAAATATTTATAAACCATTTTCAAATCATTTTAGACTATTTTTGGATGATATTTTTCATATTAAAACTTATATTCACTTTTAAACCATTTCATAATATTATATTATTATAATATTCATTTTCAACCTTTTTAGATATTCAAAACCATTAAGAGGCTTACTGACTCATATACACTTATTAATATGGATTAAATTCCCATGAATTTACTATGGTTAATTAACTAATAATTTTTATTATGATTTATCATAATTTATCACAACCAAGTTATCAACCATATAACCAACTACATAATCAACCGAGTTATCAAACATTCGTATAAATCATCCAAGGTTTTAAATGGTCATATCATCATACTTGAAATGGTTATAAATGATTATTTAATAATTTTAAATGTTGTGTACTCACGATTTATATCCACTCCACCAAACTTTTCACGTAGCTTTTCAAATCGAACCGGCGGCACTTCCTCCTCTTTTCCTTACTCCGGAGCTCCTCAAACTTTCTCCTTCTTTGATACTCTCAACCTTGACTTTTGGAGTGGTGATACTTGGCCTTGGGTGGTGATGGAGGGTGGTCGTGAGTTGTAGAAGGGTGGAGGAGGTGATTGGCTAGTGTTTTGAGGTGATTCGAGCTTGTATATATGTGTATATAATTTTATTTCCTTTTGGAGATATTTTGGCATAAATTTGCCATGAGTTAGAAGCCATTAAAATAGCTTAGAATAAAGAAGAAGTAGTAGTAGAAAGTGTGAGGAAATGAGAGGGTATGGAGGTGTATTTATAGGAAAAAACTTGAAATATATCTTCTATCACATCTCCTACACCATGTGCCAACCCACTCCCCTCCTTTCCTATCATTTTTCACGTTGATCCCCCTCCCTCCATGTGCCTCCATCACTTCACTTCTCTTCCATGCCATGTGCATTGACCTTTGTATGCTTAAAGGTGACGTATAAGAGAAATACCATGATATCTGTTTCATTTGTATACATGTATGTATGTATGTTTATTTATATGTGTATGTGCATGTATGACATGCATATGCATGCATATATGTGTGCATATTTTTCTTATAAGGTTGTAAAGAATTAAAACAACCTTTATTCATTAAATCGTTAAGAATTCCGATCTCCGATCATATTTTTACTTCTTAGTTATCATACATATTTATAAACAAAATTTGAAAACTAATTTCTCATCATTATTAATTAATTAAAATGATCTCATTTGAATTATAAAACCATAAAAATCCATATTAAATAATTGTTTACAAAAAGTGCTATTATATCGATAAAGCGATATAATTTTTCCTTATGATTTCAAATCAAATATATATCTTTATAAACTATTATAAATAATTTATTATCACTATATAACTAATTAAAATGAATTATTATCATTTTAAAACAATTATTCAAATAATTATAACAATTATCAAATCATTAAATCTCAATTTAAATTCATAAATTAATTATTAAATATGATGACATTATTGATGATGTTATAAATTCATTTTATTTCCAAAAATGAATAAATAATTTTATTTCATATTCTTACATTTATGGATAAATAAGTGTATGTATGTAGTCTCGTGTGCGACTTCTGTTGATTATAGGGCTGTTTATCGATAAAACGATTTTCGATTATTTTATCGATATTTTTCGAAAGTATATAATTTTGTAAATACTTATTCAAAATAAATTTACCATTCTTATTTATTGTTCACAACATCATAATCTATGTTAAAAAATCTTATATTTGAATATTTTAAAAATAGGGGCATTTCACTAGAAGGACAAACTTTGCAGTCCAATTAGTTTCTAGGACACACATCCATAGAAATTAATTTCAACGCCAAAGTCAGCAGAATAATTACTTTTAAGGACAAAGTCAGTAATCCAATTACTTTCAAGGACACAATTTCATAGGTTTTTAGGCCTTAGAAACTAATTATTTTGCATTTTGTCCTTAAAAGTAATTATTTCAGTTGTGCGTCCTAGAAACTAATTGCACTAGCTAAAGAAGCCCTTGTGGCTAATTTCCACTTAAAAATAAATATAAGTTTTCAATGTGATCAATTTATGGGTCGATACATACTTCCCCCTTTAAAAGAATTTCGTCTCCGAAATTACACCAAAACAAAAACCCGGTAGTACTTACCCAAAACATTGTTTTATAAACTCAAATCCGTATGATATACACAAATAATCATTATGGAATATTTGATTCGATCTTTTATTCGAATTCACAACTTTTATTTCCGAACTAGTATTGGTCCCTCGATCCTCTAATGCGGACTTCGATCAGGCTCTTCGATCAAAAACCTTTGTTTTCCTTACATAGCTCTCAACTATGATAGAAAAAGTAATTACACAATCACAAATCCTCATCAATGTTCGTCGTCAAGAATCGAATGATAAATCCTTCTTCGGACCGGTATAAACACCTCAAAGTTCCGTACTCGAATCTTAGATCAAAATCTATGTGACGATATGATCTACGTACAACATACGTATTTATTAACCTTTCAAAATATATTTATGAAAACATTTCATAAAACTTAAACTTTGATTCAAACCTTTTTATAAAGACATTTATATATAAATTTATCTTCCAAAGAAACTCTTTTATAATATACTCCCTTTAACCGTTGATAAAAATTAACGATCACTAATTAATTTATTAATGATCCACGTTATCTTTTAAATTTAGACCGGTATTTATTATCTTTTAAGAAATCTTTATGGAAATATTTCATAAAATTTTAACTTAGATTTAAACACTTTTATAAAGCTATTTCTTTATAACATCCGTTTAAACTTTTTATTTCCAAATATCTTATTAAATTGATCTGATAGAAGAGAAACGCATAGAGAGAATAATCCAAAAGGCAATTCATTGATAAACATCATATTTATACACCCACTCCTAACCTTAGCCTTTATCACATACTTAAAGGATAATCTAGAGATTACAAAATCATTATATAGATACTAAGGTTTCTATACATACTATTCTTGGACACTTTCTGAGGTAGACAGCGCTTTATCCCTGGTACCTAAATCAACTGATCCTATCTTCTTCTTTGGATAGTACATCCAAAAATGTCCCCATTCATTACATGAACTACAAAACTATGTACTCGTACTAATTAAAGTAGCAACTATAGGGGGTGCCATCTGAAGGGTACCTCTCTTAGCCTTCTTTTCTCCTTTTTTAAAGGACATTCCTTGACTATATGTCCTAATTCTTTGCAGCGATAGCAACTCTTTTCCTTCCCTGATGGAATTCTTGGTTTCTTCTTTGTCCTAGGGCACTCATGTAGAAAATGTCCTAGCTCTTTACACTTAAAACAACATATATCATCTCGAACAGGTTTTTTTTTCTTCTATTTCTTTATTTTCCTATCCTCACACATAACTGCATAATGCCCTTCTTTTAAACACCTAAAGCAGTAGATGCCAACATAAGCTCCTAGTCTTAATTTTTTTCTGCTTCTCTTGTTGCACGTGCTCTTTGTGCTTGCTTTGGAGTCATCAAATACTCATCCCTGGGAATAAAAAAATACATCTTGCTCCTAAGTGATATACCAAAATATCATCAGAAGTTTTATACCATCTGTTTCTTGACTTAAAAATCTATTTTTCCAAATAACATGATTCAAACTTGTTCAAATTCGAACTTGCCTTAATCCTCTAATGAGAAAAAGAATAATTTACTAAGTGTACAATATCGTTTGCCCAAGCCAACATTTGATCGATACTTAGAAGATTATTCCAATCATCATCAATAGATTTAGACCATATTCATTTATCTTTTCAAAGGGAATACACCTTATAAATTTCCCAAATCAGCCAAATATCTATATTCTTTTGTATATAAAATATAATCCTTTTAAAACAGTGTATCGATTTTCCTTGTTTAAGTATTTAGGAATCCCTATCGATTATATGGAGCTCTTCATGCACCGACCAAAATTTATAAACCACTCAACATATTAATCATCACTAAACATTTTTATATTCAATAACAAATACACGCTCATATATATAATACTCTCAAACTCATTCTAGGGTCTTACTAACCCTATTTCTAATTAGTTACTCATTCTAGGGTATTACTAACCCTATCTATAATGAGTTTTACCCAACCAATGCTTAGCTGTTCGCTCAACCTAAGCTCTGATACCAAATGTAACGAACGGGATTTTCGACCCTCAAAAATCGACACTAATACATCCACTATATTGCATGCCGAGCATCCAAGTGTCGAAAAAGCTGATTTTTAGGGGAAAAAGAAACTAAAGACAGAATAGAATCTCACACGAATGGAATAATCATATATTATTAACCAAAAAATCTTTTACAATGGAAAATTTTAAATATAATATCAAAGTCTAACCTAGATTCAGCCTGGATAGTTATAAATCCTCTGTCCTTACAAATACTGAAAACAACAAAACAAATATAGCGGAAAATAGAATACGTTCATACGTTGATGAAGATCTCTAGCTCTCCTTTGGAAACTCTAAGCGTTCTCAGCTAAACCTGAAACTGCTCTGATCTAATCCGAGTATTAAAAATACCCGGATCGGACCTGATAAACTAGCGTGAGTCACAATTTATAAATATATATGATGGTGCCATAGATCGACTTTGTTGTCGAACAAAACCCTTTATGAAAAAGAAGAGTATCTCATAAGATCACATCGCACATAAACAGACGGGTTTTTACCTTATGATAACCAAAATACTTAATACTTAAAACCATTTGATATTATTTCAAATGACATTGCTTTGAAAATCCTTTCCAAGTAAATATATATAAACATAGCCGAAATTGTTACCATAATTAAATTCCAAGGGGTAGCTAAATGTTTGAAGGCATTACAGCTATTTTGGGAATACAACCAAAACCGTAAAGCTAGTATTGGAATTGGATTTCCAACAAGATAGGGACTAGTGGCTTTTTCCTTCCTTTACGGATTTTCCACATATAGTGATCATAGTACCCAGTGGCTTTTCGTACAGGGACTCATACACCACTATACATCTCGTATTGCTACACTACTACATATCCGATGGCTTTACGTACAAGGATGCATACACCACTAAACCATAAAATATCAAGGGTCCAGACACTACTGGTCTCTAGGAAATAGATGCCCTTTTTTGGTGTTCGCAGTAACCGATAGCCCGAAATATATGTCCTGCTGCCCATATAATTACCCGTATCATTACCGAGATGTGAGGCTTGAGAGGCTATGCTCATACTTTCTGCAAAGGCACGCTTTGCTTTTCACAAATCCACGCTTTGCCTTTCTCATAATAGGTTCTACTTTGAATGTCGCATTTCCATTTCTAACAACACACTATTGATTTCCACAAATATACAACCTCTGAGCTCGCACGTCTTAGAGAAGGGTGTTAAGTATAAGAGAGTTACCTCCTACACCACCAAATAGATGTATGTTTGTAGAGATCAATGTACGTGGTTTTAGAAATGCAATGTCAGACACTCATCCATACAAGTTGTCCGGGAATAGGACAAATCAAAGGTACTCTCCTATTACATCCTGTCGGGAATCACCCCTAGGATAAGTAGCGAGTAGTCCTTGCATCGAAGATTTTCATAACAGAGCACTACTGCCAACATATATATATATATACACACACATACATATATATAATATGGAATCGCGGGGCTAGTGGTAAGCAGCCCTTCATTATGAAGATCCCCTTCTTCAAAATCATTATCTTTAACACGTCTTCACTTCCAAATGTATACATTGGTTCGAAGTGGTTTTCGGATAGGAATCATCCAAATCTAACTCTAATTTCTCTGAACCAATCATCGATAAAAAGATGTCAAGTATATAGGTGATTATCAAACATCATCCAATTAATTAATCTTTCCATTCATTCAATTATCTTTTAGAGATATATTCTTTTTAACTATTCCATTTATCTTCTCAATGGTATATGGAATCATTAAGCCTCATTTATCAAATTCTCTGGTAAATTAAACCCTTTTAATCTTGGAATAATTTTCAAATCATTTTACCTTTTACTTAGGAAAACATTTCCAAATTATTTATTTAAATCTTAACAAAGATTTCTTATTTTCATATCATAACTTTTAAATGGGTCAAAAACAATGTTATTTAAGGCATCGTTTACTATAAACCCAAACCAATTAGTATTGAGTAGAAAAGGACCCGTAGAAATTATATTAATTCTACTCGATATCAATTTCTGTATTAAACCTTTATTATCCTTCGAATAACGGTGAAATCACTTTTTAAATTCACACGGATAGTACGTGTTTGCTCCTCGGTATTTAACACAAAGTATAAGAAGATTATTTTTATACAATCTAAGTTGTATGAAATTAAATTTGTAAATTTAAATCTTTTATACTTGTCTCTTTTCCGACATTTCGACCTCCTTGCCCAGGAAAAAGGCCAGGTGAGCCAGGGCTATGGTTGCTCCTGAACATCTCTTTAGTTTAAGCACCCCATATTCGGATCTCACGAATAGAAAAAACTAGTCTATACATCGGCTTTTAGAGCCAAGATCAAATCACTTATTTATAAAAGCTTTTCTTCTAATCATTTATTTAAACTCATTAAAGTAAATTATAAAACCTCAACATTATCTTTAAAATACTTAATTATTTATTTGAAAACATTTATAAAATATTTGAGAAAGAATACTTAAGTTTAAAGCCATATTTCAAAAGTTATTAAAAAAGTATTGTAAAAGTGCTCTAAATAGTGCTTTTAAGGCTTATTTGATCAAAATGACTTTTTGATTATTTAGAAATTCATTTTTTTTTAATCAGAACCTTTTTAAAACATTTTAAAATATTTATAGAATTTATTCTATATTTTTAAAGAATTAAAAATACTCATTTTAAAGAATTTTTCTTTTTGGTTTTCGAACTGCTAAATCACGACTATTTTGGAAACTTGTTTTGCTCATATTTCAAAATCTACTAAATGAAATTTCGATCATTTTCTTTTGTTTAAAAATTATAATTATAAGAGTTCAAAAAATTCTTATGTCGAAAATTTACGAGCTATATTTAACTCTACACATATATTTAACTTTTCTGACGCGAAATCGCGAATTGCCATTTCGCGACGCGCCTATTTTGACTCAAATTTTAAACCTTTTCCAAATCATGTCGAAATAAGTTTTAATGTTTATAAAATATTTATAAACATTTTTTAAATCATTTTAAACTATTTTTGGATGATATTTTTCATAATAAAACTTATATTCACATTAAAACCATTTCATAATATTATATTATTATAATATTCATTTTCAATCTCTTTAGATATTCAAAACCATTAAGAGGCTTACTAACTCATATACACTTACTAATATGGATTAAATTTCCATGAATTTACTATGGTTAATTAACTAACCATTTTTATTATGATTTCTCATAACTTATCGCAACCAAGTTATCAATCATATAACCAACCATATAATCAATCGTATAATCAGCCAAGTTATCAAACATTCGTATAAATCATCCAAGGTTTTAAATGGTTATATCATCATGCTTGAAATAGTTATAAATGATTATTTAATGATTTTAAATGTTGTGTACTCATGATTTATATCCACTCCACCAAAATCCCGTAGCTTTCTAAATCGAACCGACGGCACTTCCTCCTCTTTTCCTTACTCCGGAGCTCCTCAAACTTGCTCCTTCTTCTTTGATGCTCTCAGCCTTAACTTTTGGAGTGGTGGTGCTTGGCCTTGGGTGGTGATGGAGGGTGGCCGTGAGTTGTAGAAGGGTGGAGGAGGTGATTAGCTAGTGTTTTGAGGTGATTCGATCTTGTATATATGTGTATATAATTTTATTTATTTTTGGAGATATTTTGGCATAAATTTTCCATGAATTAGGAAGCCATTGAAATAGCTTAGAATGAAGAAGAAGTAGTAGTATAAAGTGTGGGGAAATGAGAGGGTATGGAGGTGTATTTAGAGGGCAAAAACTTGGAGGATATCTTCCATTACATCTCCTACACCATGTGCCAACCCACTCCCCTCTCTTCCCATTATTTTTCACGTTGATCCCCCTCCATGTGCCTCCATCACTTCATTTCTCTTCCATGCCATGTGCATTGACTTTAGTATGCTTAAAGGTGAAGTATAAGAGAAATATCATGATATATGTTTCATTTGTATACATGTATGTCTGTATGTTTATTTGTATGTGTACGTGCATGTATGACATGCATATATATGCATGTATGTGTGCATATTTATCTTATAAGGTTGCAACAACTTAAAACAACTTCTATTCGTTAAATCGTTACGAATTCTGATTCCGATATCCGGTCATATTTTTACTTCTTAGTTAACATACATATATTTATAAACAAAATTTGAAAACTAATTTCTCATCATTATTAATTAATTAAAATGATCTCGTTTGTATTATAAAACCATAAAAATCCACATTAAATAACTGCTTACAAAAAGTGATATTATATCGATAAAGCGATATCAATTTTCCTTATGATTTCAAATCAAATATTTATCTTTATAAAACTGTTTGCGCCAAAAAAGGTCACAAACCCCAAATATCGTGAAAGCACCAGTGTGTGAACACAAATCAGCAGTATATAATCACAGATATAAGTAATGTAGAGGATAAAATGAAGAATAATAAACTTAAAACGGAAAGAAGTAGACAGAGACACAGGATTTATAGTGGTTCGGCGATCTTGCCTACGTCCACTCTGAAGTTGATGATTTCAGTTGATGTTCACTTGATGATTTCAGTTGATTACAGCAGATTACAGTCAATAATGATGATTTACAGCAGTGAAAGTAGTTAGTAGCAGCAGCTATGGAGTTTAGATCTAGATCCGGCAGAGTCTAGGCGTTCGAGAATTCAAAGAAGAAGAAGCCCCTTTTCTGTATGCCCCAGGGCTCTATTTATAGGTGTAGGAGGATGATTTTTCGCTCAGATCTCGGGAGGCTCCTTTTGGAACGTGACCAGGCCCGCGCGCCCAAGCCCGCGAAGTTTCGGTCCGATCCGTGATCGATACGAACGGATTTCGTATCGATCAAGATTGCGTCCGATGGAGTCGAAATTTGGCGTGGACATTCCTTAGTATGCATGTAAGCTTCTGTGAAAATTTCATAGCATTAGGACTTGTAGATTAGGAGATATGATCGATACGAATTGGGATCTTCGGTTGGCTGTTTCGCTCGACTCCCTTATTTTGACTCGATCTTGTTCGACTCGGTCTTGTTCGACTCGATGGCTTTCACGCGCGTGCTAGTGACGTGGCGTGCGTTCTTCACATTGGTCCACATTTTTCGCCGAGTTGATAGAGTCGGTCTGGAGTCTTCGCCATGTTCGTATCGATGGTGTTGTCGTGTTCGTATCGATAAAAGATGCACAGTTCGCATCGATGAGGGCTTCTCAGTTCGTATCGATGGTCACGTTCTGTTCGTATCGATGAAGGTGGAGATGAGGTGATGGATACGAAGTAATGACTACTTGATGGATACGAACTAAGGAGCCTTGATGGATTCGAACAAATGCTTGCTGATGGATACGAACAAGGTCGATGCAAAGTAGACTCTAGCTGATCGATACGAAGTGCGCTGTCCCTTGATGGATTCGAAGTAGGCTATGGCTATCGATGCGAAGAGTCTGGTTCTGGATGGAGTCGAATAGGATCGATTCGAACAAGGCTCTATGATGGAGTCGAACAGGATCGATTCGAACAAGGCTCTATGACCAAGTCGAACAGGATCGATTCGAACAACATATTTTCCTTAACTTGTATCGATCATATCTCGGTCATACGAACTCCGATTGATCTGAAATTTGAAATGTCATCTTTCATTGCTTCGCTCGTCGTGTCTTGTCGATTGTAGCTTGATCCGGACTCGGACAAAATTCATCGATATCCATGGTGAACTTGTGCGTACTCGATATTCGGAATGAGCGATCCTTGGTTTCCAGTTAATCTTTTGGTATCACAGCCTTGCCAAAAGGCGGGATAACAAAAACTATTATAAATAATTTATTATCACTATATAGCTAATTAAAGTGAATTATTATCATTTTAAAACAATTATTTAAATCATTATAATAATTATTAAATCATTAAATTTAAATTCATAAACTAATTATTAAATATGATGACATTATTGATGATGTCATAAATACATTTTATTTTCAAAAATGAGTACATAATTTTATTTCATATTCTTATATATATAGATAAATAAGTATATGTATCTAGTCCCGTGCGTGACTTCTGTTGATTATAGAGTTGTTTACCGATAAAACGATTTTTGGTTATTTTATCGATATTTTTCCATAGTATATATTATTGTAAATACTTATTCAAAATACGTTTATCATTCTTACTTATTGTTCACAACATCATAATCTATGTTAAAAAAACTTGTATTTGAATATTTTAAAAATAAATGTAATTTATCAAAGTGATCAATTTACGGGTCGCTACATCCTCCCTTCCTACGCATCTTGTTGCGGGTGGGCTTTGGAACGGTACATGGTCCCTGGTTGTCAGATATATAGTTTCCATATCGTTAGTATACATGGACTTGTATCGGGTGTCGTCTTATGCATTCCTTTTGTTGTTATCCTTAGACCATTATTTCGACAGTCGGTAATTTCGTAAGGGCTAACTTTGTGAGAGCACCACGCCTCATCTTTGTTGTTTGAGAGATCAGCGTCTTCCATCCGCATGATGCCATTCGCCTACTGATAGAAGTTGGTTAGGGATGTGGCCAGCTACTCTGAAGCTCTTTCCACATCCTTGACTTGTACCTTAACCTCTAAGCAAAGGGTTGCAACCAGGTTGTTCTTGTTGACGCCCCTAACCTGATTGTACTCCTTGTTAAAATGATTTATATATGATTAAAGATTCTCGATCGGCTCCTTTTTGATGTTACCGTAAGCACTAGCCATCATGACTTGGGTCTTTGATGCAAAGAACTTAGTCTGGAAATCTGCATAAAAATAGGCTTAAGAGTGAATGCTATCTAGTTGCGGATGTAGGAACCAGCAGGAGGCTGGCCCTACGAGAGTGGAGCGAAACGGTAAAAAAAATTGCATGGCTAGAAAGCTGATCGGCTAGCGTGATGAAGTTAAAGGCGATGATATGGTCCAATGGGTTCATACTTCCGTCATATTTGTCGATGGCGACTACCTCCCCATGGATGTGTTTATTTAGAATTTCTTCAGAGAATGGCTCTGCATTCTCGTCGTCATAGAGTGCATCGCCTCCAGCATTACGGGCTTGCATTCTATTGAGTTATCGGTGAAGATGGGCCATCTCCTCTCAGAGGCCAGCTTTGGCCTGTTGCGGACGCGGTTGGCCTTCAATCGTGATGGGCTTAGCCGGTGTCTTTGAGGAGAGGGCAACCGGCGGCAATGATATAATGGACAGCGATAATGGTGACGATTAAATGGAGAGAGGGAACTCCTCTCTCTATACTCAAAAGGCGACCATGAATTCCTAGCACGTTTGTCCCTTGATCTAGGCCTGGCCACCTCCCTATGCCGGGATCAAAAGAGTGCCAAAAGGGACTTATGCTCTATGTTGATGGCATGAGCACCGCCACTAAGATAGTCAAATCTCAAGTCTCGAGCTCCATCATCTGCTCGAAGGCATTCAAAAGCCGATAGTCATTCAGCTGAATGGGAACGACGATTCTTTTCTCTATACATAGCCAACTTTGTTTCCATAACATCAATAACATGGCTTGGCTCACGTACAGCACGCATCCCCCTATTGTGAATAAGGATTTCCTCGGTCAAGGTTTCAAACATCAAAATCTCTTATATGGTATTAATAAGATGTAAGCGTTGGCGATAGTAAGCGAGGTAGGAGTTAGATTAGCAGCTCGAAGGGAAGGGCTGGAGGACTGAAGTTTACGATCATTTGAGTATCCAGCCTTATCCTTGACTCATTCATTTCGCGATCTAGAATTCCCACCTTTTCTAGGCCTTGAAGCACACTTCGCCACATGTCGTTACTAAGTCAAGGGATGGAACAAACGACGCTGGTGACGGTTTTATCGTTAGTGTCATGGTCATTGGAGTTGTTACCTTCGTTATCTCCATTAGGATTTATGGCGATAACTAGAACATATCTATTAGTAGAGAAAAAAATGAAGAAAAATGAGAGCTTTTCAGGCAAGGGCCTTCCTAGTACCAAAATGTTGACTAAAAATTTAGACAACCTTGGAATCATGTTAATGCTCTTGTATTAACGAAGATTACTTGCTAATGCTAGGCTTAAAAATTAAAAACGAGGAGTAAACAAGCAATTGAAATAAAATGGCACAAGATGTATAGTAGTTCGACTAAGCTTGCCTACGTCCACTGTGAAGATTTCTTACTATGTTGATCTCTTACAATTATAAGGAATTACGAGAGAATAATAAGAAATTAAGAGCACTTAAGATAAGAATTCCTATTTTCTCTGTGTTGAAAATATGATTCTAAACAAAAAAAATCAACCCTTATGAAGTTGCATAGCAAAGGGTTTTTATAGCAATTGAAGTTGGACTTTAAATGGCTGAGATTGCATGGATGAAAGGCAGAAAATACACCAGATCGTTGATCTTATCATTTAGGCTAATTGGAGGTAGCTGGAAATGTGGTATGATCGTATGACTAAGATGCATGTCAGCTGTCGTTTCGTACTAGCGACGTGCTTTGCATAGAGTAAGGTGGCATGACACAAGTAGTTGGTATGCACGTTGATGATTTTGTTAGTTGAAATGTGTCATGTAGTATACTTTTCCAGAAAATAAGGCTAAAAAGAAGCTTCTTTTGCACAATGACGGTCGCCAATTTGTAGCTAAAGCCTGTAGTGTAAAGACAAGGCTAAATAGGATGAGACAAGTCGTTCATATTGTGATGAGATGGGCTGAGATGAACCGAGCCTAGGCGGGCTGAGAAGAGGCCGAGCTAATGGCTGGTCTCTTTTGAGCCGAGCTTAGTCGAATGAGTTGGTTGCTAATGATGGTTTGAGTTGTGTCGGCCGGCATAGAAGAGCAGACGTATCTTTGACATCGCTTGATGTTGCTTTACGAGTTGGCTTGAGCCAGACCGAGCTAAGATGTGTTGGCCGACTAATCTTTATGAGAAAATTGAGCAACAAGGATGGATACAAAGTAACTTGATATAGCTAGTCATCCAATCATAGGGATTTCATTAGGATTAAAGTAGATTAAATTGCTTCTTGCTTAATGATGCACTACTTATGTTATATACATGAACTGCAACAAGCTTATGCACTCAAAACAAAATTGATTTAGATTTTAAAAGAATGTACAATAAATTGTGGAAACTAGGAACAAATATCTCTTTCTAAAACTTATTTGTTTTACGTCCCTCCCGTTTGGAAACTATTTTATACATCTATCTTTTTTATAATTCTTTCTTTTTTACATCTCTCGTTATCAAATTAAGAGTGACTGCTAAGGCATGTATTGCATGCAGTAATGAGTTATGAAAAATGATAATAAGGAACGTGTTGAGATTAGTAAAATTATTCAAATACCCCCATAAATTACACATATTTCTTAGAAAATAGGGATGTATTTTATAAAAAATTGATAGGAACCTAAAACTTAGTTTCTACGATTACAAGGATGTATATCGAAATTTTCCTTGAATATAACCACCAATCTTCACTTTAAAAAACCTTCTCCTGCACATCTATTCCTTCTTTGAGCTCCAAGTGTCGTAGTTCCAATATTTTAAATGAGAAAGCATGAAAAATCTAAATAACAGTCAAGTTAACAAGAAAAGTGTAGAATTGAGACAAAAATTATGACATAATTAAGAGCAAAACATGTACAGGCTAAGCAAGGAGCCTTTTATCTTCTTTTAGTCTTAAATTATGAAATTAATGCCTTTAATAGCGTGAATAATTTGATACTTTTATAGTAAGGAAATTTTGGCATACATTCCCGTGATCATAAAAACCAAGTTTTAGGTTCCTACCAATTTTTTTCTATAAAATACATCTCTGTTTTCAAAGAAATATGTGTAATTCAGGAGAGTGCTTGAGTAATTTTATTAATCTTAACATATATCATGTTATCATTTTTCATAACTCATAACAGCATGCAATACACGCCTTGTCAGTCACTTTTAATTTGGAAACGAGATATGTAAAAAAGAAAAAAATTATAAAAAAGAGGATGTAAAAAATGGTTTTCAAATGGAGGCGTAAAACAAATAAGTTTTAGAAAAAAGAGATTTGTCCCTAATTTCCATTATATTCAATTCTATGCTCATTTATATTTTATTGGCCTCAAACATATGTAACATTTATAGCCCGTCTTCTAGCCAGTTGACGATGTAAGTTATTTTTCAATCAACAATAAACTTTACGGTTTCAAAAAAAATTGCAAAATAATCTTACCTTTGAGAAACTATATTTACATTTATTCATTTAGCAAATATTTACAAAATTATGCATTCATTTTGCAAACATTTACGAAAATATCTTTATCGTTTCAAAAAATCACAAAAATATCCATTAATTGCATTTGCAAACATTTACAAAAATATCTTTATTGTTTCAGAAAATATGTTTGCATTTATTCATTTTGCAAGTATTTACAAAATTATGCATTCATTTTACAAACATTTACAAAACATATCTTTACTGTTTCAAAAATTATGTTTAACATCCATTGATTTTGCAAATATTTTGAGATTTATGCATTAGTTTTGCAAATATTTGAAAAACAAGTTTATTCTATCTTAAAATTCGTTTATTTTCATTCGTTTTATAAATATATGCAAAATATTATTGTTTACATTCGTTCATTTTGCAAATATTTGCAAAAAATATGCACTTTTTGAAAATATTTGTCAAAATATGCTTAGTTTTCTAGAATATATTTTGCTAATATTGTTTTTGACTTTTATAAATAATTTTTGCAAATATTGGCCTTTAGTTTTAAAATATTTTTGCAAACATTCGCACAAATAAAGCCTTTGATTTAAAAAAAATATGCACCATATTTGTTAAAATACTATTATTTTTGTACATAATTTTTTTATTTCCACTTGACTTCGCTTTATATTTCTTTTTGAGAAACCGCGTTTGGTGATAGTACTTTTGTAAGGTTTAGTTGTCAATCATCTAGAGAAATAACAAAAATGGACAGAAAAGAAGTTGATGATTTGAGTAAAATTTTAGTACGTTGCTAAGGACGCCGCACCTTGTGCTTTGGGCTACCATGTTCGACCATTAACAACTGAGCTTAACAGTAAAAAATATTAAAAAAATTAACTACAGTCAGCAGACAACCACCGATCAAACACTGCTGACCGTGGTTGTGCACGATAACCCCTAGCATCTAGTCCGGTGCCCTTAGCACTATACTAATTTTAAAAAAAGTGGGAACTTTGTATTAGTTTTATTGAAATGAATGCTATGTCGATTTTGATTTTGAAAGAAAATAAGGGTGCATGAAAAACTAGCAACCAAAAAAATCTCTGTGATGAACATCCTTTTTCTTGCTACCCAAAGGTAATAACTGTTCGTCCAAGCACTACTAAATCTAAGTATCTAATAGGTCAATGACTCAATTGACTTATCATGTGTTCTGAGCATAGACTGAATCAACTGTTTAGAGTATAAAGAGTAAAAAAATTGAGTAACTGTAACAATTTATAAATATGACACCCTCACAGAATGAGATATCTCTGTTGAAATTTACGTAATCAAGAAAACTTATACAATCACGACTCAAATTTTCAACCATCATCTCTTATCTCAACGTTTAAAGCCATTTCTGAATTAGAACTAATAAAAATCCACATCTCAATTTTATTTTAACTAGTTTTCTAGATTTTTAGAAAACAGATACTTTCAATTCATTTGAGCATTGAACCAAACACTTTCTTTTTCTCAAAATTAATTGAACCAAATATTGCTCAAGAAAATTTTAACACAAATACAAGCTGATGGTAAATAAATGTGAAAATTCAAAACTGTTTGCATGTTTAAACAAAAAGCAAATGCAACCAAAGTCTCACAACTGTTTTATTGGAAAAATAGAATATTCTTTTGAACCTACAAAAAAATATTTCATTCACAAATATACGTTTCTTTCAAAACAGAAAATCATGTTATTTTATAAGAGCTAATACATTGAATATTGGTAAAACAATTCTAAAAAAAATAAGTACTCTTTGGAAGTTACAGAATCCAACCTGCTAAAACTATGCAGCAATAACATTTTAAGCGCAATTTCTTCAAATCGGAGAAAGGCTAATAATATTTCACGCCCATCAAGCAGGCATAATATGACTGGAAATTATGTTACAACAGTCTGCTTAGAGACTTAATTAGCACCTTCAGATTCTGCCGTGCAGCTTCATCACCGGTAAAGTTTGAAATGTCTGAGCTAATACTCTGAAAATAATTAAATAAATTTAAGATACTGATATAGAAGAAGACTAGGATTTTGTAAGAATTTGGTATCAGGTAAATAAATTTCACCTCGATGTTCTTCAACGTAAAGATTAGGGTATAAATAGATCGCCGAATCAATTCAGTGTTCTCCGGTGTTAAAATTGAAGAATTCATCTTTCTGCAAAATAAGTATATAATCGTCAAAAGTTAAACCTTAATTTTTTTTCAAATTTAGTATCATAATCTTCGGACTTCTGAATAATCGGAATAGGAAAAATTCAATCCGAAATGGGATTAATATTATAAGAATTTTGATAACAATGTGCGTGCGCGCACCCCATCATACCCTACATTCTTCATTGCAAGAAATAGCACAGATGCATATTTCGTGTACACAGACCCTACATTCTTCATTTGTCCAGTTTAACATGGAGTATTAAATGACTCAACTCCTGAAAACCTCAATTAGATCAGGCAGATGCTTTGGAATGGAAAAATCGCAGATGTCTAAAATATATAATTTTGTTCAATAACTACACATCATAAGCACAAGTTGTAGAACAGAACAAAGACAGTGATTATAGGCAGTGGTGACCGGGATTTGTGTGGCAAGGTCACAATTTGAAAAACCATGGGGCTTTAGGGACGATCGATGATTGCATCATTGTTAATTTGACTAATTATAGCTTTCTCGGTGTATGCAACACAACTGTCATCCAACCATTCATCTTCCATACGATTTCGTAGATCGTTTTTCACTATATCCATAGTTGGAATGTACTCCCTCGGTTGCAGTAGAAACAAGATAAGTAATAAGGTTATGAGTTTGTAAACCAAATTATGTACGATATATTTTCTCATCGACCCCATCATCTCAACCAAATCACCAAAATACCTTTCACATCTTTAAATCTATCTTTAGATTTCATGTTTGTTTCATAAATCTCCATCTAATTACAAAGACCCATACGCTATGCTTTGAAGAAATCATTGGGATAAAATTAAGGTAAACAAACCAACTTTACTTTATTGAAAGTGTGCTGATATACAGATAAGTAATTACAAACTGACTTCATCGAATCGATTATAAAGTTCCACAATTTGTTTATCAAACTAATGTAGAACAAGTTGACTCGATAATGATGTAAAAAATTTATCATTAATCCTCTTCTTGGTCTTACTCAAAAGAAAATAATTATCATACATATTTGAAATAGGAATATTGTGTCTCATACAAAAAGATCCGACCTCGTTTAAAAGAGTACCTCATCAACTATTTCGCATTTTGTGTAAACGTTCTTTAGATACTTTTACCAACATCAAAGCATTTATGATATCCTAACATTTTCATTGTTGTGTTCTAGAAATATCCTTAGCAATTGCAAGTACATTATTCATCAAATGCAAAAAAAAATGATGAAATTATAATATTACAACATTTTTATCAAATTCAAAGTTCCTCATTTCTCTATCACTCGACATATCTTTTAATAGATCCGAAACATAACAACCAAATTAATTAGTGTATCATAATGTGAACCCCAATGTGTATTCCTCGATCGTTTCAAACTATGCTCTTGAGTTATCTCTAACCACTAGATAGTTCACTGCCTTCTAGTTGACTAAATATTCTATTCACTTCTTTTTTCTAAGAATATCTCGACGCTTGCATAATGCTTCAACAATGTTTACCAAATTATTAACTAAGTAAACACGGAAACGTCTATATCATTAGCAACACGAAAACTGCTAATTGGAATTGATGTGCAAAACTAGGGCTTTTATGGTATAGTAAACATCACCGATAAGGAAAAACTGTTACCGCACGAAAACTGCTAATTGGAGTTGATGTGCAAAACTAGGGCTTTATGGTAATAGTAAACATCACCGATAAGGAAAAACTGTTACCGCACGAAAACTGCTAATTGGAGTTGATGTGCAAAACTAGGGCTTTATGGTAATAGTAAACATCACCGATAAGGAAAAACTGTTACCGCACGAAAACTGCTAATTGGAGTTGATGTGCAAAACTAGGGCTTTTATGGTAATAGTAAACATCACCGATAAGGAAAAACTGTTATCGCACAAAAACTGCTAATTGGAGTTGATGTGCAAAACTAGGGCTTTTATGGTAATAGTAAACATCACCTATAAGGAAAAACTGTTACCGCACGAAAACTGCTAATTGAAGTTCATGTGCAAAACTGTTACCAACGATAAGAAAAAACTGTCACCGTGCTGATACTATTGATATGTCAAAAATGACTATCAATATTTTACTGTAACCATTGGTAGAATAGTCGTTGGTATACTTATAGACAAGTAAACCGTTGATTGGTAATGGTAAATTTACTAATACAAAAGGACGTTAACATATTAATGAATTAAAACTTCTTTAACGATTAAAAAAGTAAATAATATCAGATCCAATATTGCATACATCAACATTTGCATATATCAACATTCTAATATATTTTAGTAGACATGGAAAATTTTCAAGATTCATTACAAATTTTACTTGCAACAATATGAATATCTCAAATTTTAAATTTAGAAAAGCAAAAAAAAAAAAACATCATAATTAAAATTACAAACTTAAAATCCAATTGATCTTATAAAAAATCATTTTTAGAATTTGTAAAATAGTGACAAAATAATAATAATATAACCGGTAAAATTAACGTTACCCCCGGTTTTTATACAAAAATTACCATTAACACTTGTTTTTATTTAAAAAAAAAATCACCACTACATTTATCGCTAACAATTGTAGCTCAATATTAATTACAATTGTTACATAATGATATAGTAATGGTAAATTTACCGTTACCATCGTGAACATAGCAGAATTGTTCTCGTTTAGAGTAAGTGTTTTAAGACCATTGAACATACCATGAATATTACTTAAATCATCGTAAGCTTGACCACATAACTTTGTCATGCTCAATTTATGCTTGCTAAAAGTGATGTTTTGAAAGAAATTGATGTTGTGTGAGGAACTTGTACCATGCCCACAAAGCTTTCAATAACGCTTTCAGTTTCATCCACAAAATGCAAAACAATTGTCATTTGCTCTTTGATCGAAGTATCACGAGCTTCATCAATTAGTAATACAAACGGTCCCCTATCAAGATGTTTTAGGATAATAACTATAGTTTCCACAACATTACGAAATTAACAATATCTTTTTGAACATCAGGTAATGTCATTTTAAGATTTTTGAGGTGCATTTTCTAAAAAAACATTAATCGCATAATTTTCATTAGCTAGCCATTGCAGAAATTTCCCTTATTGATTCTTTAGATTCATCGTGGCCACAAAAAGGCAAATCTTTGTGTAAAAGATTCACCGTGACCAAGAAAATTACTATTGATTTCTATTCATTAAATTCTCAACCCTCATATATGTTGTATTATGAATATCTAAAATAACATAGTTTTGAAGTCTTTGATGGTTATCCCAATTCCTTAACCCACTCGGATAAATGTATCACTAGTATTTCTACTCATTGATTGGGGATGAAATAAGTAGCATGGTAAGCAATATACGACATTTTTTTCACACTATACTCCGATCAATTCCGTAAATACGCTCTTTGAACTGTCTTGATCATCTAGACCATCATCCGTAATTTAATGTCGAAAATCAGGATCAGACGGAAAAGATCAGATAAATCTACTTGGATACGGCTCCTAGTTACTGGGTTTGGAATAATTATGCTTTGAATATGGTTGCTTGTGATACCATTAGAAGGCATTGATGTTGCAGAAGATTCAACTTCATTTGAAATGTTTTCAAATAATCTTTTAAAAAATTCCTCAAAATTCAAAGTAAACAAATTTATTGATTAGCACTAATTCACTAAATTCATTAATTCATAAATTCATTAACCTAACTTCAATAAATTCAGAAATTCATTCATTCAGAAACTAACTTTATTAAACTAGTTTATTCAGAAATTAACAACATTAAACTCACTAAATTCAGAAATTAACCTCATTAAATAATTCATAAATTATAATATTCACTTCACTAAATTAACTTCACTGAATTCACTTCACTGAATTAACTTCACTGAATCCACTTCACTAAATCACTAAACTTCGTTAGAAATTAACTTCATTAAATTTAAGGATCGCTTCAGAAACAAAATTGAAGTTCAGAAGTTCAAGTGAAAATTCCAGGCCTCGTCAGAAGTTCAAGTGAAGTACAAAAGTGAGAAGTTAAATTTAACAATCGCCTCATCAAAATCCCAGGACTCGTCACAAAATTGATTTCGACTTTTTTTCTTTCGAAGTTCAAGTGAATTTTTTTTTTTAATTCATACATCCAGAAATCCAAAAGTAGATAACAAAATAAAAACTAGGGTTTTAGCCATGACCAGATGCAAGTGAAGAGAAGTGAGACGGCGATGAGAAGTGAAATGGAAACAAGCGGCTAGATGACGGCAGAGATGGTGGTTTTGATATTTTAGGGTTAAGAAGATATCATGATTATATATAAAAAAACTCCACATCCCGGGAGGCATGTAAATCCACCCTTGATTACAACTAGATCGATGAATTCATTTCTGAATGATTTGGATCAAAATGCAATGTAGCGCCCAGAAGTTTTTTTTTTTTGGCCCCTATAGCTCCCTATCCCTATCATCAGCAACATCAGATTTTGATGTGGTTGTCAGGAAATGATTCAAGAAAAATGCGTAACCCGTAGGAAAATACACTCACATTGACTAAATAATATTTTAATATTGCATACAGATATCAACATATTTTTTGAAACAAACATGAAAGCCATTTGAGAATCAAAAGTCTACACCTTGTCAGCTAGTAGGTGTATTTCGGCGGATGTGAAGTACATATTAGTTGACAAAGTACAATAGATAAGATACACTAGGTTATAAATACAACATCGGGACGAACCAGTGAGAACATTTAAAGGTGGTAGTTGTGATGCTCAAGAAAAAAGTTATTCTTATCAACAATCTACACATGGATTTGATATATATAAATATCCATCCTTTTTTCAACCTTTTGGAAAACAGAAGCATATACCATTGACTTGATCCATGTGACTAAAATAACTAAGTTAAGTACAATATCTGCGTATAATATTAAGAAAAATAATTAGGTATGTGGATAATATTAAAGTTGTTTTCTTTTCTTATTTGAGACTATGCTGCAAGATAGATCATTGACAGTATGGTGGAAATTAGTGTTTTCACGGACCGAACATTAAGGCCTATGGTAAATTACATGCTAGCAAAGGTCAAATTCCCAAGATCAAAGGCAAGACAATTTCTTCATTTTGGGTTGTGACATCACTGACATGTAAGCCATAACAGTATATGAACAAAATGTAAGGATGGTTTGTATAACACTGGTGATATGCAGTATGTTGCATGTTCAACCTTTCAAGGGAATATATTAATCTCCTAATCCATATTTTGCAAGTAATCACCTGGCAAGACTAAAGATTCGTTAGTGTCCTAAATATAAAACTACAACAAAGAAGCTCTTCCATTTCAAATGAAGAATATCATCTCTGATCATGTTTTTATAATTCTACTTGATAGTTTAAATTTACTAGCCTAGAATCGAGGTATATTCATCTTCATCAAAGTAAACCAGAAGAGTCTTCCATATGACTAAGATGTTTACGGTTTGGATTTTCGGACAAATCGACTAATAAACGATGTATAAATTTTGCCCAAAGAAGTTTGCAAAATGCATTGCCAATTTACAATATAAACCATGTTTATATAAATCTTGCTGCATAATCTATCTCCTTTTCTAACACAAAGGTACAAAGAAACAATCAAAAAATCTACCGTGATTTGGGGATGCAACTATTAAAATGGGTTGGAAAAGATATGATAATCGTTAAGTTGGATCGGAGCTAATGCCCAGTGCATTTATATGGGGATTGGCCCCCACAGGGACATGAAACAAATGGAATATGGTGCGAGGAAAACAAAATCACCCAAATTATACTTGCAATTTTAAGTATAAAATAAAAACATGAAAACGATGAAAAACTAAAATGAATCGAAATTTCACAAACTGATATAAGTATATTTATGATGCAAACGTCTACTTCAGTTATAAGTGCCTGTGTATACGCCCCCAATCTCCATTCTGGAAAGCCCAATCTACCAAAACACCAAAAATAGTTTAATATACTCCCCTTACCATCCTGTACACCTTAGATAAAAGGTGGAACCCAGTGCACGAGGCTCCCGCACGATAGCGGACTCTGAGGAGGTCGATAATGTACGCAGTCTTTCCCTCGCATTGCGAAGAGGCTATTTCCGGGCTCGAACCTGGGCGCCTAGATCACCATGCGGATGATCTAACCGTTGCGCCAAGGCTCCACCTCCATTATCTGAATTTGATCATGGAAATGGATTGAAATATTTGACCAATTGTTTTTTCTTTTCTTTTTTTTCTTTTAAGATTTAAATGTTACTCAGCTATATAAATTGCAAAGATATCAATAGCAGCCCAGTTAGGGAAAAAAATGAATGACTTGTAATTATTTGCAGAAGGTCATTTAAACAACTGTTACACTTCATGAAAACACTCAGGTCATAAGAATCAAGCAAACTATTCAAACACTCAGTTTTGTACAACCAACTGATTTGGGTTTTTAGAGTAAATTAATTCAATCTCATTTTATTATTTGGAGTTTTTGAAGTAGACACTGGGTGTTTGTATCAGCACTCTCCACTTATGTACCGTTTCTTACTGATGCAAGTCAACATCACAACCTACTCATTATCTAACATTTTTTTATCATCATACTCATATAAGAAGCGTCTCTATATGAGAAAGATGCATTACAAGTCAAATTCCCCAAGTCTAACCTTTATGTTATTCAAATTTACCCTGTCCAGTGTCTATTGATAATCATTTTTCATTGGTATGTACGGCTCCAAAGGAGATCAAAGAAGATAGTTAGGAAGGAAGGGGCGTTTTGTGCACGGACTAGTGCAAATCCATCTAAGAATTAATGTTACATACAATGTCTTTTTCTCAGATATTGTTACATTACCTCAAATCAGCAGTTACTTCAGCTAAGCTTTTAGTTAAGCTCTCGACATCTTTCAACAGTGCACTGTCTCGAACCTCAGCAAGCAAAGGTTGAATATCTTCTGCCATGCGTTCAATCTACACCACCAACAATATTTAGATGCATTTTCTGCCAACATAAGCATTATACCTCGAAAAAAGACCTATTTTTAGTTGACCGTCCTGAACTTCCAATCACCATTTTTATAACATAAGCCTTGAAACTATGAGAAACACCTCATCTTTTGTTATGACTTGCCCAACTAAAACTATGCACATGCAATGACGTATGTACCTCGGTAATTAATGGTGAGCGTTGTGGTAAAGGGAACTCCGAGTTCAATTTCAGTATAAGAAACACTAAGCATATGTATAATATCTTATATGGTTGCATGCAAATAGCTTAAAAGCAATGCAGCAGTGAGGGAAAATAAGTGCACCTTTGAAATCAAGGGTTGTGCTTCAAGAGCAATTGATGCAACCTTTTCAGCCAATGCATAACTCTTCTTCACGCCAATTTCTTCCATTTCTCTTGCAAGACGAGTGAATATTCCGACAAGCTCATCTAAACTTACACCTCGTTGTCCTTTCATCCTATCTCTGTCGCAAACAATAAGACCTTCTTTACCACAGTCAGGATCAAGTGGTCCCACGGAAGGCGTTGGAAGAGGATCTTTGGGAGTAATGTCTATTAATGTTTCCATCAGAAGACCAGATTGATTTACTTCAACAGAAGAATTTCGCGGTATTATAGTTTTATCATCATCAACCTGATATGTTTATTTTTTTGTTAGCACGAAGAACAGAAATAAGAAACCAACTAAATAAAACAACAATAAGCTCGCAATTTTTGGATTGGGAAAGCGAGGAGGAATACCCTTGAAATATGGTCTTAAGAACATATTACTTATGCAGTTATACTTAGAGCTTAGATCAGTATGCTTCATTTACAATCACAGGGCAAGTTAATTGTGAAGATCCTACTTTTTTGCATGGCTCTTACAGTTGTCAACCCTTGCAACAATATACAACTGCAGTTTTTAGTCTGTTCTGCTCCCTCTTTCTGTTGACTATATGGATGAATTACATGAAAGATTAATGAGTGCTATACATGTAAAAAAACAAAATTAACTGTTTTTTTTTGGGGATCTATATACAAGATTTCACAACAGCGCATCAATAAACATATATAGAGTATGGTAATCTCATGAAAAAAGAAAGTGTCAAGCATCAAGCAACTGCAAAGATGCTTTTGGTGCGATGATACAGGTAAGTTTACATATCAAATCAAACACCCAAAGAGAGAGGTCAGAACTTGCACAAATGATATCCACCAATTATGGAGATATGCAAATTGGGGTCTACTACAAAATAGATTCATAGGTAGAGCAAAATCCTATAAGGGTCCTCTTGTAGAAATGGGGGTAAAATAGAGTTCACAGTAAATGAAATTGCATAAATTGCACTGTAACTTTGGTGTGGAGATAGTTAAAAAAGTAACATCTAAATTTTCTACAGCAAATGTTAAAGAGTTTTCAAATATTCTACGTTTAAACCAGAATTAAAATAGCAACTAGATGTAAGAATAAATCTTCGCCGATTTTGGGCATATGCTAATGAAAAGAAAAGAAAAAAATCACCTCGACAACTGCATCAATGCTTTTCAAAGACGAATCAACCTTTATAACACTCCCAACTGTGACACCGCGTATTCTCACAGGTGTACCAACACAGATCCCACAAGCCTGCGTAAACTCAAAAATTGCTTGATATTTCTTAAACCTACTTCTCATATGAAACCCTCTCAACCAAACAAGGCTCAATGCAAGAATAGCTGCACCAGAAACAACAAAAAGACCAACACCTCCTTCCCATATACTTCTCTTACCGAAGCCAAAATCACTTAACGGCTGTAACGTTTGCTTCCATATAGTTTTGGGTACTTCAAGAACAACTGATATTGGGTTTCTCGCTTCAGGGGTTTTCCCTGATTCACCATTGTTGATTTTAGAACTTGAGCTTGCTATTACTTGGAATGGTTTTTTTAATGGCTTTGTGTGAAGATATGGTACTAATTTAGGAGAAGATGCTTGAATCCATGTGGTTGTTATCATCTTATTCTTGACCAAATTCTTTTCTTCACTAGATTCTGTATAAATTCAATCAAAAACTACATAAATTCACCAGAGTTAAAAAGTTAAATTTAGAAATAAATCTAAAAATGTAACTAGTAACATGTAATATAGAGACAGGCTGAATCATGAAATTGGACATAACACTAAGAGCATAAATGAACCACGGAATTGGGTGTAAGATAGTTGAAGGGGAAAATATGACAAGGAGGGTGCAATTAAAATCTTCTCTTGCATCCTTATCCCAAACTGGAATCGGACCAATCAAGGCACAACAGCTCAATGAAGTAAGAAGGTCGATAATTACCTGCTTTGTAGAGGTTATTTCTGTAGAATTTCATTTGGGTTTCTTTGTGAAATTCAAGGCCTCATCTCTTCCTCAAATATAACACTTCATCCAGCACGATAGGGAACGTTTTGTTATATGTTTCATTGTCAAAACTAAACTGGAAAATATTTCTTTCATCAAAAAACTGTTTTTTTAGCCTTTCTTTTGAAAGATGTCACTTTCTTTTGAGGTCAATTATGACTTTGGGTTGCTCGAGAAGATTGAACATTTTGCTGTCCTTTACCGCACAAAATAAATATAGATTAATACTAGACTATTTTTTTTCCTTTAATGTGCATAAAGAAAACAAAATGTTTTTGGAGTGCACGGTAGATTTAAAACAAAATGTAAACATGGTATATCTTCAACATGTAAATCAATTTCAACAGGAAAAAATTACTGCATTATATCATAACAATATTTTAGCATATCCAAATATTCATTTTCAGGATTATTGCTATTCTGCAACTTTTTTGTGACATTGTGGTTCAAGGATAAACTTCAACGAGCAAAACTTTTTTCCGCCAAAGAATCCATAAGAGAAATAGCCAATAAAATTAGATATGCAACCCAATACTTTCAGAGATCTATTCACATCACAATAAGATCTCATGGATACTAACTTATTTTGTTATTTCCATTGCAATATACTTTTCAATTGTCAAAGTTCATAAGGTCGTCGCCAATAAGCCATCAATTTCAGCCGAAACTTACAAAATGTTGATAACATCTCTCCAACAGTTTCATGCTCTCGTAAAATGAAGCTGTGTTCTTATTATCGTTCATTCTTTGTCGTATTACCTTTTGTACATGCATATACATAAGTTAACCTATTAAACTACAAACTGTATGTGTACTTAAACCTTCTCTTTTTTCTTTTTTTCCCTTTTCCTTTTTTCCTTTTTTTTAAAGGTCCAGAGAACAAAGTTTCGCTTGTAAACTCTAAGTAAGTGGGTGTACTTAACTTTGAGCACTTATATATTACTGAACTGAAGCATTGGAATTTCACTCCCTTTTATCAACTGAAAAATCACTAATATTCTACCAAATCTTTTGACTTTAACATCTTAAGTAAAATGGCTATTGAACAAAAAAAGAGGAAAAAAAATAGCAACTTCAATTCATATTAATGTCCAAAAAATAAAATAACGTCGTATCAAATAAAAATAAAACTACACATCACATTTTACAATACAGACTCTGGCCTTCTTCTTAGCTAATTAAATTTTGTTAAGTACGTTGTAGATGCATAAATCTCGATCAAGCATAGAACATACTCACTATTGTAGATCAGGCATTCTCAATCTCTCATCAACTCATAACCAATTTTCAAAATTAACCAGTAAACTGAAAATTAAAGAAGAATAAAAATGTTTCAAAAGCTCTTACCCTTCAAATCTGAATGATCGCGTCAAATGGTCGCTTTGGAGCAGCCGAGCAGCTCGTGCTGACAAAAGTGGTCGCGGCGCCAAGTGCCGAGGGGGGCAGTTGGCAGACACTAGTGGCTGGACAAGCGGTTTGGAAGGCTGAGAAGCAGCTCACCAGTGGTGATGGAGTGGTCTTGGAGGCAGGAGCAAGCAGATGAGGCCAGAATCCTGAAGAGGGAAAATTTAACCCACGAATTAATTTTAGAACCCTAATTTTTTATTTTTCAGTGTACAAATCACTGGACAGATCACTTTATTTGGTCTGCAACTTTTCTTCATTAATTGTTGGACCAAAGACATTCTATTTGTACGACCGAGTAACCAACACACCCTTGGCCTTCTATGAAGAAAATGTCGAGAGGTCGGAAGTTCAAATCTTACCGTAAAAAATAATTAACATTTATTTTCAAATGTAAATTTTAAAACATGAACAAGGCTACAAGTTCAAACATTATTCAAACAAAAAAAATTACATTTATATTTATTTACTTTTCAATTTATTTTTATCAAACTACCGGAAAATTTAAACTTAATAGTTTTATAAGGGGATTTATATGTAAACAAGAGGTCAGGAGTTGAAATCCTATTAAAAACAAAAATTAACATCTATATTTAAATGGAAATTCTGATACATAAACAAGATTACATGTTCAAAACCATATTTCAACAAAAAAAATTATATTTTTTTTTCTTTATGTTTTTCATTTATTTTTATCAAACTACATGGAATTTTAAATATAATAATTTTATAAGAGATTTTTATATGCATGTGCGTTGCACATGCCAAAAAATCTTGTCTTTATAATGACTTTTTTTTTAATTCCAAACATACCCCTATGGCGTTCTCTTTCCTTTTCGATTACTCGGCGGAATATCAATGTCTATTTGTAGCATGCACGATCATCTCCTTCACGATAATCCATCGAAAGAATCTCACTGTCAATTTGCAACCTCCACCACCCAACAGTGGCTGCTTGAAATAAAGAGTTATATAACCACCAAAGCTTTTTCACTTGTAAGTAAATACACAAATGCATGCATTTATACTAGTGTTAATAGAGAGAAAGGATTCTACTAGTACAATCGTATAACTGTGGGAAACGACGGTTGCATTACGTAATTTAAAAAAAAATTAATGCGATTTTAGTTAAACGTTAAATGATAATATATTGAAAATAATTTAGAGTTTAAGATATCTAAAGAGAAATTCGTGGAAAGAACGAAGTAAATAACATCGGAGAGGAGTGTGGAGACATATTGAAAACATTTCATTACTTTAAGCAAATAACATTGGAGAGATTTATGGAGACATATTAAAAACATTTCCTTATTTTTTTAACTTCACACAATTTAATTTTGTAAGCTTACAATAGATTAACGTCTGTCACGGTTAATTTGATAAAAGCTATAGAATCCTCTTGAATATTTTGACATTTGTAATATATATGTAATAGTGGAATCCACTCGTGCAATACTACCACTTAAAAATGAAAAAAAATATCATTTTTGGAGCATATAAAGGTGAAATAGGCAAGTTTGGTCCTAAGGGTTTTTGTACCTAGGACCAATTATAAATCTAGGCCCTTATACATGTACTAATGAGATTTAAAAAAAATCAAATTTTGGTTTCATCTCTTATTTTCAGAATTGATACTGTTACTCCAAAAAATCTACCTTTTGACTAAATCGAAAGGTCCTACGGTAAAGACTAAGGAAGAGAAGCTCCGACCAAACCTTTCGAAGGAGTCGAAAGAATACAGTCATCAGAGTTTAACATCCTCAAACCTTTCGAAGGGGTCGGAAAGTTCCATCTCACAGCAATTATGAAGTTCTTACCTTTCAAAGAAGATAAGGAAGTTAAAGCAATTGTTAACAACCCATGGTGACCTTTTCAAAAGCATGACAAAGCCTTTCAAACCGGTTAAGACTCATCGGGATACCTTTCAACAAAGTCGAAAGGTTCTATGAAGAAGGCAACACAGAGGTTAGCGAAGAATGGAAGACAACCTTCCGACAACATTGGAGGGAAGCACAGCTCTCGACAACGTTCAAGTGAAGAGCAACCTTTCGACAAGGTCGAAGGGTTCACAACAATTAAGTGAAGAGAAACCTTCCGACAAGATCGAAGGGTTCACAACAATTAAGTGAAGAGTAACCCTTCGACAAGGTCAAAAGGTTCACAATGATTAAGTGAAGAGTAACCCTTCGACAAGGTCGAAGGGTTCACAATAATCAAGTGAAGAGCAATCTTCCGACAAGGTCGAAGGATTCACAACAAAATACAGAAAGTAAACTCTTCGACAAAGTCGAAAGGTTCGTGAAGGCATAAAAAAAGCAGACATTTCGACAATATCGAAAGGTTCATAATGGCATATGAAGAGCAAACCTTTTAACAAAGTCGAAAGATTCACAGCTGCATATAAAAGGGAAACCTTCCGTCCCAGTCGAAAGCACGGAGTCGAAAGGGGGCCGCAGACATCTATAAATAAGACCCAAGGGGTCATGTTTTTGGGGGATCCGATTTCTCTAATTCTAATCTTGTATCTTCTCAATTAAAACATTGTAACCCTAATTAGGTGATGATTTGGGGATTTAATAAAATAGAGTTTTTCTTGGATAAAGAGGAAAGTCTTGAGCTTTGTTAATTACTTTGCTGTTTACTTAAATCTTTGTTGGATTAATTTCATTTTTCCAAGTTTAACTTCATCGAAAGGTTCTTATCGATAAAGTCAACAACACTTCTGGACTTTACATCTACTGCAACCTTCCGAAGCCATTAGCTCCGTGATCTAAACCTCACGGCGAGGTCGACAGTTCTATATGCATTAACAACTCTTGTCACCTTTCGAAGCTAAAGTAAGTAATCTAACTTTTTGACAAAGTCAAAACCTACTTCATATCAGAGGTCTAATCCTTCGACAAGGTCAAAATCTACTTTATGTATGTGGTCTAACCTTTCGACAAGGTCGAAAGCTACTTTGTATCCACCAAAGTATTTGATTTCCTTCTTAAACCCAAAGGAAGCCATCTCTTAAGCCTTCGACAAGATTGAAGCCTACCATTTAAGGCTTAACCTAGGGAATTTTCACCTAATCGAAAGAAAAACCTTTGTAAGAGACATCATACAAGCTCAACAAGACCAGAAGGTTAATCAATCCAAAGACTGAACCTTTCGACGAAGTCGAAAGGTCTTATCCAAAAATTATCAACAAGTAAAGCCAAATTTAATGGCAGTTCCTAAGGGAATCATGCCCACTATTCTTAAAAAAAAAGGATATCCACCTTTCTTAACATTACTGTGGGGTGTTGACAAGAATTTTTGTTAACATTTTTGGCGTTAGAAAACCTCCAATCCCTGAAAATTTTCATCTCAGATTAATTGTATAAGGTCAATCGTTTGAAAAAAGAAAAATTGTAAGAGCAAGGAGTAGTAACAACAATCCAAGCGAAGAGGCCGTTTCATAGTCAACTTTGAAAGATCACATGGTTCGATACTCTAACTTAAGGAATACGGGAATTGGGTAACTCTCAACCCTAACAAAATTGGAAAGAAATGTGATCAAGGTCCAGAATCAATGGCCGCAAATAGCAGCAATACAAGAATATCCTGAAAGAGCTCCATCTCGGGAGTCAATAAGAATTATGGAAATGGAGGATGAAGTGCGACTTCCAAATGAGGTAGAGGATCAAGAGTTGAACCGAGAAAGTCAAATAAAAAGGTCCCTAGAGCGATCGAATAGCCCAATCCAAGGAACAATGTGACGACCTGGGTTTTCGGACCAGTCAAAATCGCCGAAAGACCCGTCCGTTCTAAAACGACCAACTTAATACACAATATTTGATTAATATTCAACAATACTAAATGTATAGGATACAACTTTCAATTTTACAAGTTATCAAAGTAATCAATTTAATCTACTAGTGTGCTTTAATACAAACCCAAAATCAAATACTACAAACAAACTGTAAATCTACCGCTGTGCAACTCTGATGAGAAACAACAATATCATTACCTGCAAACTCAATAAACAATGTAAATGCGGAATAAAATAGTAAGCATGAAAGATACAACAATACATGATATATGACAAACAACAAACAGAAAATGTTAGGTTATTATTGGGGCTGCATCACTACCACTTGTGACTGCCTACGTACCCCTATCTAATTGGGTACCCAATTAGATACAGGATCAAGCCAACGTAGTTCTCCTACCGCAAATAGGACTCATAGAGCCTACGATGCAACAAACAATATGCAATTCCCAAAACTACCCACTTATGCTTAATCTTCAATTTTAGATTTTCAAATCTAATTACCTTTACAGAAATTATCTCTTGGACTTTATTCTCGAATTCTTATTTCAAAATATTTGAAATATATATCTTTTATATTCAAATTATACTTTACTTCGGGATCTTAAATCAAATCTCTTTTGAAAAGTTTATTTGGAAATCCCAAATACTGTAATAAAAACATATCAAACCATATGCAACCAGATCGGGAGGTTTCTCCCAATAACAAGGCAACTGGGTCCTAGCCTTCATACAATCAATAAATAAGTACATCCCTCTATTCCAAGAGCGGATGATACCAAAAACATGTGCCCACTTTTTAGTTACGGGTTACCCGAATCATCGGTAACATAACAAATCATTTTATATCCCGAAGCGATAAATCATTTCACACTAATATTCAAAAGTACTTTCAAATCTATAATAATTCTCATTTTCCAAATCTATTCAAAAATCATCTTAAAACCATCGGGTTTAGTCCCCGAAATTCTTTCCGTTTTATAAAACATTTTTATAAACCATTCTTATATAAACCACTTTTAATATAATATAACTTCAAAATATTCATTACCAAACATTTCTATTTCTTTTAAAGGGAAAACATTTCATAACATTACCATTTGAAAACCAATTTCAAAATAATTCATTTAATTGAAGTGAACCAAATAAACACCTTATAGTCAAATCATGAAATAAATCACAAGGTGTTATCCTACAATAATTTTCTACCCAGCCCATGCATATGGATAATTAATTTCTCATAAACTGGTTGAGAAAAGTCAACGATCAATAAATAATAATCAGTGCTCATAAACTGGTCGAGCGCAATTCAAACAACCAAACAATTAATTAACAAAATAAACACAACAATAAATGATAAATCAACGCTTCAATCTATCAAATATTTGTAACACTTTTTATTTTATCTTGGGTTAAAATGATTTGATATTTAGTTTGGAGCATCTGGGCTTTCCCTTCGACATGTTCCGTCCCTCGTCCAACTGTCCTTGGATCTCACAGACGAAACACGTGTACTAGTCGTTTTCGCATACCCCATTAAGTATTTAACTTCTAAATTTTAAAATAATTAATTAACCATCCAAATAGTCAAACAAGGAAATAAAACCATTTTTTAGCAAACAAAGTAAACAAGCATTCAACAAGGGTTTTCAAACAACACTTAACACTTAAAGTTCCTATAGCAATGATTTTAACAAACTTAAAGGAAGAAATAACTCACTAAACTATGAAAACAGGGAATATACTCACTAAACTATGAAATCAAGGAATATACTCAGTAAACTATGAAAACAGGGAATATACTCACTTCCTATTTGCTTTGATGGAGACTTGGAATGCTTCACCTCTAATAATGAATTTTAGTTCTTTTCTTTAGTTTGTGAATGAATTAAAATGAGATATGGACTTGGCTATTTATAGGTGAAGAGAAGGGTACTTTAGTCATTTCCTATAGCCTAACCAGATTCGACCAGATTTTGGTCCAATAGAAACTAGCCTTATGGCCTAATTTGATTCGACCACATTTTGGTCCAATAAAAAACACCTTGATGGCTTAATTTTATTCGACCACATTTTGGTCCAATAGAAATCCTCCTTATCAACTATGGCATAACATGATTCGACCAGATTTTGGTCCAATGGAAACCATCCACATGGCAGAACCTGATTCGACCAGATTTTGGTCCAATAACAACCATCTGCATGGCAAAACCTGATTCGACCAGATTTTGGTCCAATAGCAACCATCCGCATGGAATATAATAATCATTATGCTATTCTGTTTTTATTAGGCAAGTAATTATACTGTTCTGTTTTATTAGGCAGGGTTAATAATTCTCTCTTGTTTTATTAGGCAAGTAATTATACTATTCTGTTTTATTAGGCAGGGTTAATAATTCTAGATATAAAATCCATTATTTAATCATTTAGAAACATATTAACTATTCATGTTCAAAGTGATTAAATTATGGGTTGTTACATTTTAAATATTCAAATTTAATGACCCAAAAATACGGGTCGTTACAAACAACATGGGTAGTCATAGAAATGAAACTAACCAAGAGAACACCCAATACCAAATAATGATGGATACGCTTAGGGAAAGGAAATTTTTGATCCTGAAGAATATGTTATCCTGCAAAAGGCTCCCTTTTCCGAAGAAATAATGGCGACAAATCTCCCCCCATACATCCAAATTCCTTCACTAAAATATGGTGGAACAACTGATCCAGACCATCTTATCATCTTTGAAAATTGGATGAACTTATACAATGCTCCAGAGGCAGTTCGTTGTAAACTTTTTCCCATTACTTTCCAAGGAGCAGCTATTAAATGGTATAGGAGTTATCAAATGCAAAACCATATATTCTTGGAAACAATTTACTTACGACTTCGTGGCTCAATTTTCTATATTCAGAGATACAACTATGGACTTTAGCTTGTTAGCAACCATCAGACAAAAACCAGGGGAACTACTTGGCGAATATTTGAATAGATTCAGAGCAGAAACATTAAGAGTAGAAAGTACAACTGATAGAGAAAAGCTTATGGCAGTCCGATCAGGGCTAATTGAACAAAATCCATTTTGGAAAGACCTTTATATCAATGGGTGCAAAGATCTGCTACATTTCTTTCTTCGGGCTGAGAAGTTTATTCAATTGGATGAGATGCACCATGCTAAGAAAGAATTCCACCGAAGATCCAAAGAAGAGAAATCTGATTTTAAGCGTCTTGACAAGAGACCAAGGGAAAGTGAAAACCCGAAGGGAAGTCAAAGAAAGAATTCCAAAACAAATTACGCGGTCTTAAATAAGCCCCTCTCCTACATATTCTTCAAGATGAAAGGAAATGTGAATTTTACCGCGCCTCATAAGGTTCGGAGTGTCCCAGAGCCAAATAAAGGAGGAAGTTATTGCGAATACCATAAAGCAAATGGACATGAAACCGATAAATGTTGTGTCCTATCATAGAAAATACAAGGCATGATCAGGGCAAGGTTCTTGCAAGAATTCATCAAAGAAACCTGAAGGACATCTTGTTCGAGCTAAGAGGAAAGCAACTCAGCAAATTATAAATGCAAATCTCTATCAAGTCATGAGGACTCATGGCATTAGCTCAACTATGAACTTTCTCTTTCTCTTTTCATATCTTTTTAACTCAATTTATATTTTCATTCATACTTAGATGTACGTAGTGTGTTAACTATATATAGATTGAAAATCGAGTTCTATTGTAGGAAAAATAAAACCAGACAAAAGCATTCAACATACTCTTAGAGAACAACGCACTCCTGGCTACTTGAAAGAAAAAACAGCTCAGGTGCCGAATATGAGATAATTATCAATATTTCAATCATCACAGTACAAAGTCTACCCTCCAAGAAATAGCAGATCAGCGTCAAATCCAACATCAATTTAAGGGAAAGTCCATATATACTAACTCTATTTTTAGCAAATGATTTCTAAATAAATTTCTCAAACATATCTTCTTAAGTAAACTATTTTCAATTACCCCATGGTCTGGGAGAAAACAAATACCTATTTATCCTAAAAAGCTGGTTTATGTGACCTATTTGAGATATTATATAGCATTAGTGAATGCATACCAAAAATTTCAAACCGATCGATTTCAATATTTCAAAGTTTTCTAAGAATTATGAGCAGAGGAAAACCTATTCATGCTTTTTCAAGAAAGATTTTGAAATCGTCAAAAGTTTATTGAAACTAAGATTAGGGAGTCCTATTCTCAACTAAAAGACTATTGGTTCATGTATCATGACCTCCTAGTCTCCTATTTGAGATTCGTGTCTCTATTATGAGAATAGCAAGAAAGTTCTTGCAAAAGACCATATTGAGAAAAATTCTTTTATTAAAAGGATTTATGAGTCCAAACTATTTTTTCTAAAAGATAACCCCTTAGTATACTAAGAGAGGTTAACTATAAAATTCTTTCTCTCAAAGGAGACTCCGTTTTAATTGGCCAAAGAATTATTTTTATATATACCAATATAAACTACATGTACGTGCATCTAGTAGCTAGAATGAATATGTGTTGTAAGTGCAAAAGTTTTGGTAATCGCAACGCTTTTATTTCAAGTTGTTTTGTTGGTGGTGTCAGTGGCAAATTGATAATAAAATTCCGTTGATGGGTCATTGAGAAGGGATGGTGGTGGATGTTGTAAACTAATGGTGGGTTTCCGTTGATGGATAAGGGTATTTTTGGAATTTTCAAAAGACACTATGGAAATGCTAGTCATTGAATTCTCTTTATTAGTAGTAAAGACAAAGATAAAGATAGTAGAGATAGAGATAGAGATAGTATTTAATTGATGTAGTGAGATATAACATTTTCAAAGAGTAACTTTGGAACTAAGAAAACAGAAAAAATATTATAGGAAGGTGTATTTCTAAAGATACCGTTAGTAATCAATAAGGAATCGCTTATTGTTTCTAGAGAGATTAACTACTTATAACAATGAAGTAACTCCCCCCTATTAGATCAAAATTTTTAATATAGCAATGAAACTTTCAGTTTTTCCAAGTGTATTGCATTCATCTATGACAATGGACCACATGTGTATATATGACTTAGGCACATTGAAATATGTTATTTGTGATAATAATCCAACAACTTTGCAATTCAAATACTGAACTAACATTATGGTAATGTTGCAATTCAAAACTTTTATTTCTAATTTTTAGAAACCCCAAAAGGATGATATGGCAACTTATAGGTGCATATATGTCAACTTGGGATTTCTAACTGTATTGTTTGATTCGATTACTGCATGTATGGTATTAGGTTTTATATTGCAAGTAAGAAGCAATCGATTTTGGTTCAAAATAGTAAATGGTGATGTTTCTTAAATAGTTTGTCTTGGCACCAAACCAGTACAAACTGGGAACGATAGATTAGTATTTTGATAGCACGGTGGTTCTTGTTTTTTGCCTGGCTTTCTTCGAAATCCAACTGCTTATGCAACCATGAATCCATCATATAGAGCTAATTGTCATGTTCATGACCTTAAAAGGCGTATTTTGTGTATAGTCCTGCGCTGAAGCAAATAAAGCATAAAAAATGATTCTGGCAATAGGAAATTACTTAGGCTGTGCAAAGATTAATTTTAATTAGTCCCACATCACCAAAAGTATCTTAATTGTTAGTGTATATAAGCTGAGAGAGGAAATAGTAGGTTGTCCTGTTGTGCGGAGCCTATATAATTGCGATGTGGTAGGGATGGCAAGAGAAAAACTAAGTTGATAGCACAGTTGTTTGAAAAATGATATTCATGTTTTTAACCTTCAATGATGTAAAGGGCATTTTGGGAATTTCAAAAAGACACGATTGAAACTAATGGATTGAATTCTCATTATTAATAGTAGAGATATATAAATATTCAAGCCTACGATGCTATTCTGTAGCACCTCCTAGAGGGAGGGACATAAGCCCACGATGTTATTCCATGGCACCACTTAGAGGGAGGGACATAAGCCTATGACGATATTCCGCGGCATCTCCTAGAGGGAGAGATAGAACCCCTAACGTCAAAACCACCTCTTAGGGGATGGGTCAGGATAGTAACCATCGGCAACCTTCTGGAGAAAGGTCAGCACGACAAGCACGATATCCCTTTGAGATAAGGGAATCCCGGATGAGGCTCATCGAACAGAGGACTAAGATGTCCAAGCCCAGAGGAGGCTCATCAAATAGTGGACCAAGATCTCCAAGCCCAAGAAAAAGGCTCCAGACAAAAGAATAAAGACAAAGATGTTTACAACTCAAGGTGAAAGTTAAAACCCAAGAGAATAAAGGGTTAAAGAAAGGATTCTATCTATTAACTGGGATAAAGTTGAAATCCTAAAGAAGGATACATACGGAGACAACAAGATAAAAATGTCCAATACCACAATCAAGAACAGGAAAGAGTTTAACATCATATTCAAAAAAGATAAGATATGAATTAGCAAATCCTAAAACATCTATTGTTTGTAAAGGGATTAAAAGATCTGTATCCCAAAATAAAACATGAGATTGGAAAATGGAAAAGAAAGTCCATAATATAGTAACAAGAGTAAAGATCCATACCACGGCCAAAAGAATAGAATAAGCAACAGGTCACTGCTAATGATAGAAGAAACCACACATAAAGAATAGGTTGAGTAAACCACTACTGAATTCCCAAAAATAGAGTGATTCCTTAGAACAAGAGAAACTCCATGAGTATATGATGAACCAATATTCCAATTAATTACAGGGCTTTGTAGATGCGACCCAATTTCAATATAGCAAAAGCTTTACTAACCCATAGGTCTAGGAATTTGTTATCCAGATTTACTGAATTTACTATGGCCAAGTAAATTTGTTTATTTTCGCTATTGGATGAATTTCTAATGACCTATTTGTCAGATGAGATCCTGATGAGATTTTGGTTGAATTCTTGATTACGTGATTCCATTGATGAATTTTCATAATGACTTCTTATTGAGTTATTGATTTCGTGAATTTTTTATTTCCTCATTGGCCTTTATGACTATTCATGGATTTTACATGTTGCAATTTCCCTATTGAATTTTCTTGATGATTCCCAATTGATCACTTGTTTTATGAGTTCATGATTTCTGGTTCCCTTTGTTGAGTTTACATGATAATTTATGGATTTCCTGCTGGTTTACTGATTTTAAGTTAGGATGGACAGATCTCTAACCATATTTTTTGGATTCACGGGCTTTTGAGTTCCCTTTTTATAATAATCTCTTGGTTTGATGGAATTCGGGTTTCATTGTTGATTCTTTCGGCGATTGATAAATTCCACATTTCTGATTTCCTTATTTGGATTTTTGATGATCCTTTATTGAACTTTCAACTTGATGAATTCCGAAGTTACGTGTTGATTTTCATGACGGTTGGTGAATTTCTGCTTCCTATGTTAGGTGTTTGATAATCCCTTATGAGATTTCTGATTTAGTGAATTCCAAATTTCCTTGTGGGTTTTTATGATGATTTGTGAATTTTGTATGCTTGCTTTCTTCAATAAATTTAAGACAATCACTTATTGGATTTCTTGTATAATGAATTTTGAATTATCTTGATGACTTTTGTAATCGTTGATGAATTTTATGTTTCTTGTTTTCTTGTTTGGATTTTGGTGGCCAAATGCTCATTTTCTAATTTGATGAACTATTCAGTTCTTTATAAATTTTAATGAGGTTTTATGGTTTGTATATACCTGACTGCTTTATTAGATATTTGGATCTTTGGTTTTATGAATCCTGGATTTCCTTATTCATATTCATGATGATTCATGAATTTCGTATTCTTGCTTTCTGAATTGGAATTTCTGATGAACAATTGATGAATTTCTAGTTTTGAGAATTATATAGCTTCCTTGAGGATTTCAACGATGATTTATGGATTTCGTGTGCATAATTTCCTCATTTTGAATGCTCTCTTGTTGGTTTCCAGATTTTATGGATTTGGATTCCCTTGTGGATTTTGATGGTCATTCATGGATTTCATGTTTTTGATTTCCTCATGGGTCTCTTATTCGATTCCTAATTTCGAGAATCCTATATTTTACTATTGAATTTTATAGTAATTTATGATTTTTTCATTGAGTTCAAAATGAGGACTTAGTGCAAAATCTACGTATTACCAAGAGGCATTATCATTAAACTACTTGCTATACTTTCATTAAATGAGAACTACTAATCAATAGTATAAAAAGAAAGTAATATTAAGGGGACAAGGGAAGGTCATTGAAAACACAAAATCAATATCTACAGGTTGAAAGGGGCTCAACTCAAGGAGAGGACTGCCTAGAGTACATGGTTGATTTTCTCCAAAGGTTTATTTATTTGAGTCAACGTCTGCAAATCAGGTGATATAATTCCATGTTTTCAATAAAAGAAGTTTAATCATGTATATTTCAGAATACTTTATTCTAAAATGCCATTAACATCTTGAACATTGATTTCATAAGTTTAAGGTTACTCAATAAGGTCTCATAACAAGGTCACAATCTTAATAGAGGTTATTATTTATTTGGCAGAAAATGAAGAAAGAAAATTCATGGAGTTTTTGTCCTAAAGAACAAAAGATTTTTTCATATAAAGGGAGCAAAATGTTACTCCAAAAAAATCCACCTTTCGACTAAGTCGAAAGGTCCTACAGTAAAGACTAAGGAAGAAAAGCTCAGACCAAACCTTTCGAAGGAGTCAAAGGGATGCAGTCATCAGAGTTTAACATCCTCAAACCTTTCGAAGGGGTCAGAAAGTTCCATCTCACAACATCTATGAAGTTCTTACCTTTCGAAGAAGATGAGGAAGTCAAAGCAACTGTTAACAACCCCATGGTGACCTTTTCGAAAGCATGGCAAGCTTTTCGAACCGGTCAAGACTCATCAGGATACCTTTCGACAAAGTCAAAAGGTTCTATGAAGAAGGCAACACAAAGAGGTCAACAAAGAATGAAAAACAACCTTTCAACAACATTGGAGGGAAGCACAGCTCTCGACAACTTTCAAGTGAAGAGCAACCTTCCGACAAGGTCGAAGGGTTCACAACAATTAAATGAAGAGCAACCCTCCGACAAGGTCGAAGGGTTCACAACAATCAAGTGAAGAGCAACCTTTCGACAAGATCGATGGGTTTACAACAAAATATAGAAGGTAAATCCTTCGACAAAGTCGAAAGGTTCATGAAGGCATAAAGAAAAGCAGACCTTTCGACAATATCGAAAGGTCTATAATGGCATATGAGGAGCAAGCCTTTCGACAAAGTCAAAAGGTTCACAGCTGCATATAAAAAGGAAACCTTCCCTCCTAGTCGAAAGCATGAAGTCGAAAGGAGGGCCACCTACATCTATAAATAAGACCCAATGGGTCATGTTTTTGGAGGATCTGATTTCTCTAATTCTAATCTTATATCTTCTCAATCAAAATATTGTAACCCTAATTAGGTGATGATTTGGGGATTTAATAAAATAGAGTTTTTCTTGGATAAAGAGGGAAGTCTTAAGCTTTGTTAATTACTTTGCTGTTTACTTAAATCTTTGTTGGATTAATCTCATTTTTCTAGGTTTAACTTCATCGAAAGGTTCTTGTCGACAAAGTCGACAACACTTCTGGACTTTACATCTACCGCAACCTTCCAAAGCCATTAGCTCTGTGATCTAAACCTCTCGACAAGGTCGACAGTTCTATATGCACTAACAACTCCTGTCAGCTTTCGAAGCTATAAACTAAGTAATCTAACCTTTCGGCAAAGTCAAAACCTACTTCATATCAGAGGTCTAACCCTTTGACAAGGTCGAAATCTACTTTATGTATGTGGTCTAACCTTTCGACAAGGTTGAAAGCTATTCGTATCCACCAAAGTATTTGATTTCCTGCTTAAACCCAAAGGAAGCCATCTCTTAAGCCTTCGATAAGATTGAAGCCTACCATTTAAGGACTTAACCTAGAAAAATTTCACCTAATCGAAAGAAAAACCTTTGTAAGAGACATAATACAAGCTCAACAAGGTCAAATGGTTAATCAATCCAAAGACTGAACCTTTCGACGACGTCGAAAGGTCTAATCCAAGAATTATCAATAAGTAAAGCCAAATTTAAAGGCAGTTGCTAAGGGAATCACGTCCACTGTTCTTAAAAAAAAAAGGATACCCATCTTTCTTAACATTACTTTGGGGTGTTGACAAGAATTTTTGTTAACAGATATGTGAATAACTCTTCCCACGGACATGTTTTGAATTGCATTCTTACTTTTAATTTTGATAAAAGAATTCATTTTTTTCTTCAAAACTTTAATTTGAATAACAATCTCATGTTTTTATGATCAAAACATTTTTTTTCGAAAAGTTGCAAATATATGCATAGTTTTCTGCAATTATCCTGAAACTTGAAAATATGTTATTATTTCTATATAACATGTTTTTGGAAGCGGGTAGCTATGTATTTAAAAGAGGGTATTTTACAAATCTTCCCCAAAAAAACATCAAAAAAGTTTATGTATACTATCGATAATGAATAGGGCAACAAAAAACAACATTTTTTGTAATATAAGAATTTAAGTTATAGAGCAAAGTTACTTTTAATTAAGTAGAAACATTTTCTTGGTCTTCTGCCTTGTAAAGCTACTAATAATATATTCATATTCAAGTTTATCAATCATATCTTGTTCAATCGATGGTATCGCCAAACTATTTGATCTTTCTTGCAACATAGTAAACCAAGGATAAGATTTTATCGATTTTGGTTTTGAAAAATTTCTTTCGGCTGAGGCTAGTCTGTAACTTGCATGGTCAGAAAAATACCATAAGTGATCAAAGCATTCGGAAAAATTAACTCCCCCGAACATGAATTTATGAACTTAACAATTCAATTGATTTTGTCTTTCCTTTGGCAAAATAACTTTGGGTACTCTTAACTCTGTAAATAACCTTGTGATACCCCACCTCTATACTCACGCTAGCCAAGGACACTACGGGGTAATGCCATCGACTAGCACGAAGAATAAGGCTGTTGAGGAGCGACCATCTGTGTAATTGCTTTATGCGAGTACCGATATGTCAAAAATATAACTTACACTTCATTTCAAGAGGAAATCTGACATATCAAATACAAACTCAAAGCTACCACACAATGGCTAAGTGGATCTCGGAAACAAATATAGAAATAAACATAACACAAATCAGTCACAGACATTCATGTCACAAAGGCGGAATTAGATATGAATGTATGTCATAAAAGTGTACATCAAAATAGTGGTCATATAAGATCCACTACATCACAAGAGAATAGATACAAGTGCTAGACAAAAGAATAATTATACATCAAGGAGTCTATATCTCAAATGTATAATGACAAAAACTACTAATCTAAAGTAGTTAGCCAAAGGTCAGGTGATGGTTCCTGATAAGGAGTCAAGCAAGAGCACCTGAAACATCTCGGTCTAACCCGAGTATTATTTAAGAAGAAAATAATAAACGGATCAGTCTAGCTATAAATATTAGATAAAATGAGATATGATAAGAGATATGACCAAAAATGTATGATAACAAAGAAATGCCATACCGTGTCAAGTATACATCAAATAACAATCAAAAATCATACAATATCTCAAATCATCTCAAAACACCAAAAAGAATCACATTCTTTAAATTATTCACCAAAACACAAATATTGATACAGCTTATCAATTCAATCCACAAAAATTGGTGAAACACAAATTCTAGAAATCACAACGAGAAATCCAGAAATCACAAAAGGGGGAAGGCCTATCAGAAACGGGAGCATGAAAACTCACCAGCACGTGTATCACAATGAGCCAGAGCTCCTCCAAATAGGGTATGGTCCCCCATTGCGGACTTTGAGCCGAAGCTCCTCCAAATGGGCCGAAGCTCCTCCAAATAGGGTACAGTCCCCCATTGTGGACTTTGAGTCGAAACTCCTCCAAACAGGGTACAGTCCCCCATTGTAGACTTTAAGCCGAAGCTCCTCCAAATGAGTCAAAGCTCCGTAAATCGAGGTACAGTCCCCCACGTGGACAAAGAGACATCGCGAATCGCTAGTCTAAACCATAAAATGATCATCATCGATCATCAAGAAGTGTTGGTTACACTAAGCTAGGAAATAGATGAGTTTAGCTTCATGTCCCATAACCACTGGCTTAACTTAAATATTTACGAACAAATTGTAGATTTCCACTCGAAAATTGTCACAAGAGATTCAATCGAACAAGTCAAAGAATTAACCGACGAAGTAAACGCAAGCGTTTCATACCACTAGTTTTGCCAAGCCCTTTAATTAGATTTTCTCGTACGAATGAGGTAAAGGTTTGTATATACTAATAGATTAGAAAACGGTTTTATAAACGAGCTTTGTATTAAAAATAGAGTTGAAATAATCTTTGTAAAAGAGTTTGAATATTTACTACTAGTATAGAAACCTTTGTATTTAGAAGTGACAAATCACAAAAATGATTGTAGAAATAATCAATCATCAAAGATTCACATACGAATACGTGACTCAAATCCAAAAAAATCGATACCGAATCCATCAAAATGGATGTTCTCAAAAATCCCGAAAATAAGTCATCAAAGTCGATAATAAATGATAACAACAGATCGGATAATCACGAATCGATAAAAATTGGAACCTCAAGCAAAATAGGCAACATAGGTTGAAATAAGCAGGTCAGTCGACTAAACCAGGTGGTCAGTCGATTGACACAGGGACACGAATTTTGTGTCCCCAGGTTCAGTCGACTGACCCAGATGGTCCGTCGATTGATACAGACCCAGGCAAATTCCTGGGTCTGGTTCAGTCTACTGACCCACTGGTTCAGTCGACTGAACCTACTTCTAAGGCATTTCCTTCCTGCTGGTTCAGTCGACTGACCCACTGGTTCAGTCGACTGAACCTGCTTCTGAAGCACATTCAGCCTAGCCCCCTTGTGGGGGCAAAAGTCCTACAAATTGCGATCGGACGAGCAACGGGCGCTAGGGGTTTACGCCAATTGGCAACCCAGCCCTATAGGCTCTTCGATGCTTCACCAAAAACATGTTCAAACATCCATAAAAGGATTTTCACAAAATTGGACTTAAAAACCAAAAATTGGAATATTCCTCAAATCAATCTAAATCAAAATCAAATGAACATGTAAAGATGTTAGGAATTCATACCTAACAATCAAAGATAGTTATATACATAGATGTGAGATAAAAATCTCACCTCTAAACCCAAAAACAATGAATGAGAAGCTTAATCACAAAGGAAAGATCAACCACTCTTCACTTCAACCCAAGAAGCTTGAATCTAAGCTCAAAAGAAGAACATTTCCTAAGTTAGGTTTAGGAAATTTCTGAAATTGAAGAGAGAATGAGTTGGAGAAGATGAAGAAGATGCTTACCTAAGCTTCTCTTTGATTTTGGAGCTAAAACTTGGATTTGTAAAAGAAACTAGGATTTAGAATTTCTATTTCCTTTTCTCTTCCCCCATTTTTGCTAAAGCTTGAAGGTATTAGGAAATGAAAGTGAATGAAGAGAAGAGGGGGTGGAGCTAGGGTCTTATGTTAGGTTATTGGGCTGAAACCCAAACCTAAAGACCTAAGTGAAAAATAACAAAATTAACTTAACTCCAAACATATCGATGTTTATACTAAAAAAGGTCGCAAATGACATTTTGAACACAATGGAAGTGGTCTCGAGTCCTAATTCGACTGTTTGCAAAAAGTAGCTTTTCGGACTATAATCCGACTAACGATGCTATATTTAAATAAAATATTTAAATATACAATCGTAAAATATGTGGGTTGTTACAACTCCCCTCCTTAAAGAAATTGCGTCCTCGCAATACTTAAGAAGAAAATAAAGAGTAACAACCATAAAAGCATATCAACACAAAAGAAAATTTGAAATAAGAAGTTTACCATAAAGAGCACGAAAGAGTAAGTCCGGATGTGTTTGCTCAATGGATTCTCAAGATTCCCAAGAGCAATCCTTAGGATTTGAGGACCACTGAACTTTCACAAGAAGAACATCTTTATTTCGAAGGCGTTTAACCTCCGAAGTAATGATACGAATAGAATGTTGCTCATAAGTCAAATTTAGTGAAACTTCAATTTCTACAATTACACCGGACTCAAGAATAAAAATTGTGTTATCCCGCCTTTTGGCAAGGCCGTGACACCAAAAAGTTGACTGGAAAACTAAAGACAGTTCGTCGTAAAAGATCGTTATACACTGATTCGCCATGAATATCGATGAATTTTGCCCAAGTCCGGATTGAGCCACAATTGACAAGACATGATAAGCAAAGCCGTAGAAACCAGCGGTTCAAGTTTCAAGCCAATCTGAGTTCGTATGCTCAAGCTATGATCAATTCAAGATAGAGAAAATGACCTTACTTCGAATCCATCCTATGAATCCATCCTATGACCTTACTTCGAATCCATCCTATGACCTTGCTTCGAATCCATCCTATGACCTTACTTCGAATCCATCCTATGAATCCATCCTATGACCTTACTTCGAATCCATCCTATGAATCCATCCTATGAATCCATAGGCCGAGCCTTAGTTCGAATCCATAGAACGAGCCTTAGTTCGAATCCATAGGCCGAGCCTTAGTTCGAATCCATAGAACGAGCCTTAGTTCGAATCCATAGAACGAGCCTTAGTTCGAATCCATAGGCCGAGCCTTAGTTCGAATCCATAGGCCGAGCCTTAGTTCAAATCCATAGAACGAGCCTTAGTTCGAATCCATAGGCCGAGCCTTAGTTCGAATCCATAGAACGAGCCTTAGTTCGAATCCATAGGCCGAGCCTTAGTTCGAATCCATAGAACGAGCCTTAGTTCGAATCCATAGAACGAGCCTTAGTTCGAATCCATAGAACGAGCCTTAGTTCGAATCCATAGAACGAGCCTTAGTTCGAATCCATAGAACAAGCCTTAGTTCGAATCCATAGAACAAGCCTCAGTTCGAATCCATAGGCCAAACATATGGATTCGACCCTACCGATTCGATCGAATCCATATGACGAAGATCATCACTTGAATCGATCATAACTTGAGATCTACAAGTCCAAATGCTATGAAATTTTCACAGAAGCTTAAGCGCATGATGAAGAATGTTCACACCAAGTTTCATCTCAATCGGAGCAAATCTTGATCGATTCGAAGCAAGGGTCGAATCGATCCCAAAGTGGGCCCGGATTTCCTAAAAGCGGGTATGTGGGCCCCCTCACGTGCCAGAAGTGGTCTCCCCGGATTTTAGGCGAAATATCAGCCTCCTACACCTATAAATAGAGCCCCTGGTCATTCAGAAAAGGGGTCGGACAATTCTAAGAGCTAAAGAGCGCCCAGACTTTGCCAGATTTACTCAGAATTACCACTGCTTCCCTAGATTCAGATTCTAATCTTAAAATCAGTTGTATTACATCAGAAGAAATTGTAATCATCAAGCGAATATCAATAAAATCATCAATTTCAGAGTGGACGTAGGCAAGATCGCCGAACCACTATAAATCTCGTGTTTCTGTTCATTATTTCTGAATTATGATACTCTGTTTGCTTATATTTGAGATTTGTGTGTGAATATTGTTGATTTATATTCATACACTGGTGCTTTCACAACATTTGGGGTTTGTGACCAATTTGAATCCCTAGGTATTTCCGCAGTAAAGAGACGTGGAAAACGCCATAAATAGCAAAAGATTGAGCCGGTAATAAAAAGGCGATAAGTCACGGAACAAATACGTTCGGTGATGGGAAAGGGACCAACATATCGAGGTGCTAATTTTCCCGATCAACTGAAACACACAACACCCTTCATAGGTGAAACACAAATGAACACCAATAAAATCTGGACCAAAAACCAGCTTCTCACCGGCTTCAAGCCAACAAGAAGAAGATCAGCACGGCCTTCCGTAGAGTGCATCGAAAGGTGCCATACCAATACAAGATTGGAAGCTATTATAGGAAGAAAACTCAACAAGAGAAATATGATTTTCCCAACTTCCACCAAAATCAAGAATACATGCACGAAAGAGGCCTTCAAGAGTTTGATTCACACTCTTGGTTTGTCCATCGGACAAAGGATGATAAGCGGTGCTAAAATTAAGCTTTGTTCCCAAATCTTTTGAAGACCTTACCAAAATCTACTAGTAAAATAATGGATCATGATTGCTAAAAATAGAAGTAGGAACTCCATGCAATTTAATTTGACATAGAGTTTAGCCAAAAGAGGTACGGTCCAAAAAGAAAGGACGAGCCTCAAGGCTACACAAAACAAGAGATGAACATGAATTGGATTCACGATCTCGAATCTCGCAAGTGGATAAAGTCTCGAGATCATTCCATTCGGATATCATTATAGAAACAACTGCTTGTTGCTTTCGGCTAAGGGCATCGACAACACGATTACCCTTTTCCAGAGTATAAAGAATATCAAGATCATAAAATGCAAGGAACTCGAGCCAACGTTGTTGACGCAAATTAAGTTCCTTTTGAGAAAATAAATATTTCAAAGATTTATGATCGGAGTAGAGAACAAATTTCTCTCCCAAAAGATAATGAGCCAAATTATAAGAGCGAAAACAATAGCCGCGAGCTCTAGATCATGAGTGGCATATCTAGTCTCGACAAGCTTTAATTGTCAAGAAGCATATGATAAAACACATTCCCTTAGCAAGAGAATGGCACCCAAACCAATACGACTAGTATCGGTAAAAACAATAAAGTCTTGATTCCCTTTGGGAATCGCAAGAATAAAAATATCGGAAAAGAGTTCTTTTAAATGATCCTCTTTCTCGAAAAGCTAAGACTTTCAAAATTATAATTAACTTTATGTAATCATCTTTTTAGAAAAATTTACTTTTTACAAGTCAAGTTATTGTGTCTGACCGTCTCATCACAGCGTTTAGGAGATTCCTATCGATAACGTTGATCAAGCGCACCGACCAGAATTCTTAAAGCACTCAATGGGCAAAACAACACAAAATCATCTTCTATATGATAAACAAGTCTCTTAAAAAATTTACAAATATTCTTTGCTCGTTTTAAGAACAAAATCCAATCATACTGATATATATCTTATTAAAAAGATTTGCAAATTTTAAACTGTTGTTTTCATCCATAATTAATAAATACAAGGATAAACTCATCGAGATATTTGTAAAATACTCGATTCATAAGATAGATGAAATAAGGTAGAAGGTTCGTCAAACCGAATGACATAACGAACCACACAAGAGAATCATAATGAGTGCGAAATGCGGTAAGTGGAATGCTATCATCTGCAACTCGTAGCTGATGAAAACCGGTGGCAAGGTCGAGCTGAAAAGACCTTAAAGCCACATAAAAAATTGCTTAGGTGGTAATCCTAAGACAAGCTCAAATATACTGGAAAATTCACAAACTACTTGAATGAGAGAAATAATACTTTCCTCATCAAGTGGGTTTAAAGAATAAAATGATGCCACCAAATTGGAAATCAAAATCATTAAAAACAATAGAAATCTGCTTAACAGATTGAGGACGTCGAAGATAGATAGTCCGCTCGGGACATAGGATATGGGCTTCATATGATTAAGCCAATCCTTTCCCAAAAATAAATTCCGATGCCTAAGTAACGCATAACATGCGAATCAGCTCGAAAAGAATAATCACATAAAATAATCTCGACATTTTCACAAAGTAAATTGAGTGTTGCGGATCCATCAATCGAATTCGCAATTCTCAATGAAGTCATCATGCCCATAATATTAAAAGAGAAAGAATCAACAAGTTCTTTTGATATAAAATAATGAGATGAACCCAAATCAAAAAGAACTCGGATAAGATAATCACAAAACAAGTATCGTCAAGGATAGAATGATAATTACCTAGACCAAGGGAAGGGTTACTAGGAGCTTGCACGAACATTCAACTTTCCCTCTCTCCTACTCTGAAGTTTGGGACATGAAGATATATAATGATCCAAACTTTTGCAATAGCGGCAAGAAATAGGCCTAGGACACCTATTTATATAGTGGTCCTTAGAGCCACAATTGTAGCATTCTCCACGATTAGGAATTGGAGTCTTTGCTACCGAAGTTACTTGCTTCACTTTCTTGTTGGGATTAAGACTTTCGAACTTAGTAAAGGGATGCCTCTTCTTATTGATGTTGAGGTTTTGTTTGGCACACACAACTTCAACATCACTTTCTTTATCGGCCTCTTCAAGTCGAAGAGCGATATCTACAAGCTGATCGAAAGAAACTTCCAGTTTCAGAAGTAAAGGCTTTTTGAGGTTCTTATTCAACCCGTAGACGAACCTCTGATTTTTCTTCAACGGGGTATTAATATATTCGACCCCATATTTAGAAAGAGATTTAAAAGATGCGACGTAATCCGTCATAGAAGATTCACCTTGAACAAGGTCAATAAAGCGTCGGGCTAAAGTTACCTTTTCAGCCTCCGGCACAAACTTCAATTCGAATCTTTCCCGGAATTGCTCCCAAGTAAGATCCGCTGCGATAATTTTAGAAATCAAAAGCTCATACCAATCTAATGCTCTTTCTTGGAGCATGCTAGAAGCCACTTGGACTCGAAGTGAATCAATAAGATCCATGCGGGAAAAGATGCGATCGCATGATCTAAGCCAAGCTTGGATTTCTATAACGTTTCGGATCCCTTGAATGGCCTTCCACCCAAAGCGGTATAATCTCTGCACAAGTGTGCAAACCCGGATTTAGGGTGAGTTGGCGTTGGAACGGGTCCGGCAGCTTGGGCATTGTTCACAAGATCTAAAAGTTGTTGAGCTGACATAAATGCTCCATCCCGAGGAGTAGCACTAGATTGACCGGCGCTGGGACGGCCTGGTCTAACCATTTCTCTTCTTTAAGAAAGAAAGAAGAAGAAAAAGGTTATTCACAAAATGAATATCAAACAAACTTGATTGATAAAACAAGGCATCATAAAAAGAAATAGGATAGAACGGTACGAAGACTCGAATTAAATCCTATGGCACGATTCCTAAGAAAGACTTAGGACAATGATCCTTGCTAGATTATTCTACATTGTTCCGAAGTTTGGCTCTGATACCAAGCTGTGACGCCCCACCTCTATACTCACGCTAGCCAAAGACACTACGGGGTAATGCCGTCGACTAGCACGAAGAATAAGGCTGTTGAGGAGCGACCATCTGTGTAATTGCTTTGTGCGAGTACCGATATGTCAGAAAATATAACTTACACTTCATTTCAAGAGGAAATCCGACAAATCAAATACAAACTCAAAGCTACTAAACAGTGGCTAAGTGGACCTCGAAAACAAATATATAAATAAACATAACATAAATCAGTCACAGACATTCATGTCAAAGGCGGAATCAGATATGAATATATGTCATAAAAGTGTACATCAAAATAGTGGTCATATAAGATCCACTACATCACAAGAGAATAGATACAAGTGCTAGACAAAAGAATACTTATACATCAAGGAGTCTATATCTCAAATGTATAATAACAAAAACTACTAATCTAAAGTAGTTAGCCAAAGGTCAGGTGATGGTTCCTGATAAGAAGTCAAGCAAGAGCACCTGAAACATATCGGTCTGACCCGAGTATTATTTAAGAAGAAAATAATAAACGGATCAGTATAGCTATAAATATCAAATAAAATGAGATAGGATAAGAGATATGACCAAAATGTATGATAACAAAGAAATGTCATATTGTGTCAAGTATACATCAAATAACAATCAAAAATCATACAATATCTCAAATCATCTCAAAACACCAAAAAGAATGAAATTCTTTAAATTATTCACCAAAACACAAATATTGATAGAGCTTATCAATTCAATCCACAAAAATTGGTGAAACACAAATTCTAGAAATCACAACGAGAAATCCAGAAATCACAAAAGGGGGAAGGCCTATCACAAACGGGAGCTTGAAAACTCACCAACACGTGTATCACAAATGAGCCGGAGCTCCTCCAAACAGGGTACAGTCCCCCATTGCGGACTTTGAGCCGAAGCTCCTCCAAACAGGGTACAGTCCCCCATTGCGGACTTTGAGCCGAAGCTCCTCCAAACAGGGTATAGTCCCCCATTGCGGACTTTGAGCCGAAGCTCCTCCAAATCAGCCGAAGCTCCATAAATCGGGGTACAGTCCCCCACGTGGACAAAGAGACATCATGAATCGCTAGTCTAAACTTTAAAATGATCATCATCGATCATCAAGAAGTGTCGATTACACTAAGCTAGTAAATTGATGAGTTTAGCTTCATGTCCCATAACCATTGGCTTAACTTAAATATTTACGAACAAATTGTAGATTTCCACTCGAAAATTGTCACAAGAGTTTCAATCGAACAAGTCAAAGAATTAACCGACGAAGTAAACGCAAGCGTTTCATACCACTTGTTTTGCCAAGCCGTTTAATTAGATTTTCTCGTACGAATGAGGTAAAGGTTTGTATATACTAATAGATTAGAAAACGGTTTTATAAACGAGCTTTGTATTAAAAATAGAGTTGAAATCATCATTGTAAAAGAGTTTGAATATTTACTACTAGTATAGAAACCTTTGTATTTAGAAGTGACAAATCACAAAAATGATTGTAGAAACAATCAATCATCAAAAATTCACATACGAAGACGTGAATCAAATCCAAAGAAATCGATACCGAATCCATCAAAATGGATGTTCTCAAAAATCCTGAAAAGAAGTCATCAAAGTTGATAATAAATGATAACAACAGATCGGATAATCACAAATCGATAAAAATTGGAACCTCAAGCAAAATAGGCAACATAGGCTGAAATAAGTAAGTCAGTCGACTGAACCAGGTGGTCAGTCGACTGACACAGGGACACGAATTTTGTGTCCCCAGGTTCAGTCGACTGACCCAGATGGTCAGTCGACTGATACAGACCCAGGCAAATTCCTGGGTTCTGGTTCAGTCGACTGACCCACTGGTTCAGTTGATTGAACCTGCTTCTAAGGCATTTCCTGCCTGTTGGTTCAGTCGATTGACCCACTGGTTCAGTCGACTGAACCTGCTTCTGAAGCACATTTAGCCTAGCCCCTTATGGGGCAAAAGTCCTACAAATCGCGATCGGAAGAGCAACGGGCGCTAGGGATTTACGCCAATTGGCAACCCAGCCCTATAGGCTCTTCGATGCTTCACCAAAAACATGTTCAAACATCCATAAAAGGATTTTCACAAAATTGGACTTAAAAACCAAAAATTGGAATATTCCCCAAATCAAAATCAAATGAACATGTAAAGATGTTAGGAATTCATACCTAACAATCAAAGATAATTATAGACATAGATGTGAGATAAAAATCTCACCTTTAAACCCAAAAACAATGAATGCGAAGCTTAATCACAAAGGAAAGATCAACCACTCTTCACTTCAACCCAAGAAGCTTGAATCTAAGCTCAAAAGAAGAACATTTCCTAAGTTAGGTTTAGGAAATTTCTGAAATTGAAGAGAGAATGAGTTGGAGAAGATGAAGAGGATGCTTACCTAAGCTTCTCTTTGATTTTGGAGCTAAAACTTGGATTTGTAAAAGAAACTAGGGCTTAGGAATTTCTATTTCCTTTTCACTTCCCCCATTTTTGCTAAAGCTTGAAGGTATTAGGAAACAAAAGTGAATGAAGAGAAGAGGGGGTGGAGCTAGGGTCTTATGTTAGGTTATTGGGTTGAAACCCAAAGCCCTAAGTGAAAAATAGCAAAATTCACTCAACTCCAAACATATCGATGTTTATACTCAAAAAGGTCGCAAACGTCATTTTGAACTCAATGGAAGTGGTCTCGAGTCCTAATTCGACTATTTGTAAAAAGTAGCTTTTCGGACTATAATCCGACTAATGATGCTATATTTAAATAAAATATTTAAATATACAATCGTAAAATATGCGGGTTGTTACAAACCTTCTTCCATCAATATCAGAGTGCATGTCATTTTTCAACTATCTCACGGGTTTTAAACAATGATCTTTCATTCTCTCAAGAAATGAACTTTTAAGTCAAACATGAAGCCAAACTTATCATCATATTCTTTACATTGCTCAGGTCGAGTTTTCAACAAAACACGAGCTTTACCCATACTTTGCAAAAAGTAATCAATTTGAAAAGAATCTTCCAGTGTTTACATCATATCTTCAACACTTACATCTTTATCGAATTGTTTCTTTCTGCAAATACTTTTTTTTAAACATCTGGTTCAACATCCGACATTGCAGCCCTTTGGCATCTGTATACTCCATATTTTGGAGAGCCATAGTATGGGATTAACTAATAATAAGAATTCATTAAATAATAATTAAGTAGATTTAATTAAATGAATTAATCAAGGGAAATTTGATTATTTATGTGTGAGACACTTGAAAATATTAATTAAGTGAACCAAAGGTAATTAGTGAAATTAATGGGGCCATAAAGATTACACGAATAAAATGAAATTTTATAATGAAGGGGATTAAGGAATCACTAAGATTAGACAAGAAAATATTTTAGCCTAAACCCAAATTATTAACCTTATATCCCTAAACCACATCGTTCACTTCCACTTTCATATCATAAATAAAAATAAAAAGAAGCAAACCATGAATCCCAATTATCAATAGAGAGGAAGTGGGAAATTAAAACAAAGAGAAGATCAAAGTTTTCATTTCAAAGGAGAATGAATGATTCTTAATCCACTTTACAAACTTAAGTGAGTAATACTTACCCTATTACTTATCCCTATATGTTTGGATTAGTATTTAACTTGTTTTTGTTATTTTAAACGACGATGATCATGTTTTAATGATGATAGGATAATTCTATACATATTTGTGTATTAAGTGAATGTTTTTTGTTACTTTTAAGAGTAAAACATGAATTAATCTTCTCTAAATGGTTTGGAATTTTTATATGACATTTATAACATTAAAATAAACATGGATATTAATTTTCATACTTTTCGTGTAAGAATATAATTTATTATGAATTTTCTAAAAGGGAAATAAGCAGTTTAGGTTGCAAATTAATATTTACAAATATTAAATTAATATTTTGATCCAAATTTTATAATTAAGGTAAATTAAAGTGTTTTAGACCTTTATGAATTTTTGGGAATTTTCCATGATTTTCCAATTAATATGAATTAAATGGTTGGATAGAAAACGCCCTTGATTAATAAAATAATAAAAGTAAGAAATTAATTAAGCAGTAATTAAAAGAATGAATCATGTCTGTGTTAGATCAGGTGCACTCGCAGTAGAGTAAAAATGGTGAATTTTAAAAAATCTTTTATTAATTATCGTAAAATATTATTTTGTGTTTATGTAAATCAAATTTTATTTATGCTAAATCAAATTTAGTATTTATCTAATAAAAGTGTCTGTATAATTTATTTTTTAATTTAATTAAAATATTTATTTGTTTGCTATTGTTTAACATAATATTTATCGATAATTTTATTTGAATTAATATGTTAACTATTTTAATTTTATATTATAATGATTTGTGATATTCGTATTCATAATACGAACATCACAATAATATAAATATACATAAACTATCCTAGGGGTAATGGGAAAATTAACCGCTTTGTCCGACGGTCAATAAATGACAATATGTAACATATTATGTCAACATAATGTCACAAAGGGAATCATATTATGTTTATACTTAATACTAATACAAACCAATTCCTTTAGTCCAGTTAAAAGTTTTGTAAATAATATTTATTTTAATATATGTATGTGTGTGCATACAAACATATGTACATATAAATAAATTTACAACTTAAATAATACATATAAATCATAGACTATAATTTATTTGATATGAAATAGTTGCATTGAATTATATATATATATATATATATATATTGTATATATGTATGTGTGTGTGTAATTTATTTTCAATTTTAAGTATCAAACAATTTTAGAATTCAAAAGTTAAAAATATTTGACTTTTCAAAATTAATATCTATAACTAAATATATTTTTTATCACTAAAACCCGCCAGCAACATGGTATAAAGAATTACTTTTTAGGATAAATTTAATTCGGTTAAAATTAAATAAGGTTTAAACAAACCAAAACTTTGATTTTTAAATTAATTTGACTTTGTAATAAATAAATAAAAATTATTAAGATCCAAATATAAGAATTTTTAGTTTAAATATTCATATGGATATTTAAATGTATATACATATATGCATGGTGTTTGTATATGTAGATTATTAATTTATTTTTTTAAACCCAAAATAGTAAGAATTGTTATTTTTTAAATCAAAAACATTATTTTGTAAAATTGATTTTGTCTAAAATTATATAAATAAGTATACATGTATAACTTTTGGATATGGGTTTTTTATATAAATTTGCCAAAGATACATTTTAATAAATAAATATATATACACAGACATTTATATGTTAATAAAATTAATTATTATATATATACACGAATTTATATATATATATGAATTTATATATATACGAATATATATATATATATATTTATTTATTTATATTTATTTAATAATTATGGCCGAATACGTATATAGGTGAACAAGGTGATATTACATAGCATGCATACACACACACACACACACACACACACATATATATATATATAACTAATTTGGAAGAGATATCATTCACCATCGATGTCCTATCGAGTACCTAACACGTTGTTTGTTAAAGATTTACTCTTGGAGCTTCATGATCTCCTCCTGGATTTTAGTTTGCAAAGTTGAAAGCAAGACGTCACCAATGATAGAAATAGAGGCTAGAAAGTTCAGAAAAATGTATGGAAAAGGATGTAGAGGTTGGACTATTTATAGCCAAAGTTTAGCACTTATTTATCCTCCCTTTTTTGTTGCCTTTGAAGATTAAGCTTAGTCCCTCCGCCATTCAAAATTCACGGTCGGTACTATGCTTGACCAAGCATGGTAAACAAGCTCTTGACTTCCATTTGAAGTAGTTAATAAAATATTTAATTCAAGCTCCTTATTCAATCGATTTGAAGCACAGCTTTAATACATCGTTTTAATCGATTTTAAGCTTTAAATAAATAAATTAAAATTACCATAAATATGAATACAATATTTGTATTAATTAATTATTGCTAGCCAAAAAGTTGGTATAACACCCCTAAATGATTGAAAATGAATTAGTATGAAACAAAATAACTGTTATCCCGCCTTTTGGCAAAGCCGAGATACCCAAAAGATTAACTGAAAATCAATGATTATTAGTCATGAACATCGATTGTGCATCGCAGGTTCACCATGGATATCGATGAATTTTGTCCGAGTCCGGATCGGGCTACAATTGATAAGACATGTCAAGCAAGGCCAGATAAAACAACGTTCCAAATTTCGAGTCAATCCGAGTTTGTACGCCCAAGATATCATCGACGCAAGTGAAGGACATAGCCTTGAGTTCATCTCCTTATAGTTCGAATCCCCTAGGGTCGAATCCATCAAACTCAACTCCAACGAAGTTCCCCTGATGGCCTCGAATCCATGGAAGTGCTTCAGCCTTCGACTCCATCAAAACACCTTCAGCGTTCGAATCCATCTACCGCACAATGGTTCGCATCCATCCACGGTGCCATGGTTCGAATCCGTCCCATTATGCCACACGTTCGAATCCATCGAGGTATTCCTATCTTCAAATCCCTCAAGAAGAGGTCCTTCGAATCGATGAAGAGGACCATAGCTTCGACCCCCTGCCGCTATTGTCTTCGAATCCCAAAGGCAAAGGATGCTTCGTATCGATCAGTAGCAACCTTCCACAATCGATACGAAGGAGCACGAATTCAATCGATTCGAAGGGAGCGCGTCTTCGAATCGATAGTCTCGAATCCACCTAGTCCACACAGCTAAAACCCCGGGTACGACTCAGTAAAACTCGGAGGTAAAGGAGGGTTGACCCGAAGCATGCGCGCCACGCCATGGTCTTCACGCGCAGGAGGATCGATTCGAAGAAATCGATTCGAACCATATCGATTCGAACATAGCATTGCCACTAGAAATGCAATCTTGAATCGATCATAACTCAAGTTCTACAAGTCCAAATGCCATGAAATTTTCACAGAAGCTTAAGCACATGATGAAGAAAGTCCACACCAAATTTCAGCTCGATTGGATGATTTCTTGATCGATTCGAACCAAGGGTCGAATCGATCCCAAAGTGGGCCCGGATCTCCAGATTTCGGCCATGTGGGCCCCCTGACGTACAAGAACTGGTCTCCCCTCATTTTAGGTGAAATATCAGCCTCCTACACCTATAAATAGAGCCCCTAGTCATTAAGAAAGGGGGTCGGAGAATTCTAAGTACTGAAGAGCGCCCAGATTCTGCCAGATTTACTCCAGAACACCACCGCTACCTTAGATTGAGACTTAGAATATAATTTCAGTTGTACTACATTAGAAGAGATTGTAATCATCGAGTGAACATCAATAAAATCATCAACTTCAGAGTGGATGTAGGCAAGATCGCCGAACCACTATAAATCTCGTATTTCTGTTCATTATTTCTGAATTGTGATACTCTGTTTGCTCAGATTTGAGATTTGTGTGTGAATATTGTTGATTTATATTCATATACTGGTGCTTTCACAACATTCGGGGTTTGTGACCAATTTTGGCGCAAACACTTTGGTGCTTTCACTGAGAACTGAACTCAGGAGTCCTATCATTTGAAAGTTGAATCAGAAGGCTAAGAGATTCAGATCTGAAGAATCATGACAAGACAAACAAGTAAAAGGCAGAGGCCAGAGCGAAGTCAGCACGAAGGGAGTCAAGAGGCTTCCTCAGGAGCAAACCAAGCTTCAGTTTTCATCACTAGGGAAGAGATGGAGACAATGATGAAGAGACAAGAGGAAATGATCCAAAATTTGCTTCAACAGATCGGACAACTTGGAGCACAAAATCAAGGAGCAACCAGAATCCAGAACGGAGCAGGACCATCTAACGCAGCGCCGGAGCTGGGGGGCACACACTTAGGACATGTTGATCCGAACCTGGGAAGAGAGACAAGGACATCTGAGCAACCTGGCGGCGATAGAGGATGAATGCTCAGCCAGGGGGGCAGACACCCGAAAACTCACACGGACTCGGGTGGCAGATCGAAGGTAGTGAACAAGGACTACAGCTTGGAGATAATGATAGATTAGCGGAGATGGTCAGGCGAGCCATAAGAGGCGGATTAGTAAACAGAGATCTTGAAGACGTGAACAAGAGTCCCTTTTCTCCTGCGATTAGATTGGCTAGGAACCCACCAGAATTCAAACTGCCAACAGTAGAGAGGTATGATGGGAGGACGGACCCTGCGGTCCATCTAACGAGGTACATAAGGCACATGGAAGTGCTGGGGGCATCACAAGAAGTCATGGCCCGGTGCTTCCCATTGTATTTGACAGACATAGCAGCTTTATGGTTCAGACAGCTAGAGAGCGACTCCATTGGGACATGGACCGATTTGATTGAGAAATTTATGAGGCAATTCAGGGTTCATATTTCAAGACCCAAGAATGTGATGAGTTTGGCAACGCTAAAATAGAAAGCTGGGGAGTCTTTGAGGAATTTCCTGACGTGGTTCAATGCGGCAGCAACATCGGTGTATCGGCCAGATCCATCCATGGTTATGATGGCAGCTGTGTCCGGAATAGCTGACGGCACGGAATTCAAAAATTCATTAACCAAGGATCCACCTATGGATCTAGGAGAATTCTATCACGAGGCAGAAAAGTTTTTACGATTGGAAGACGCTAATGCTGAAAGAGAAGAAGGAGAGGGAATAGAAGTTTATGCACTTAAAGACAAAAAACCTTTTGAAAAGGATTTAGACCAGGATAAAGGAAAACGAAAGGCTAAAGAAAATGATGACAGGTCAAAGCGGCAACGGAGGGAGCCGCGATTTACCACCTATTCAGAACTCAACGAGGGTTTGGAGCGAATCTACCAAGACACCCGAGAGCAAGTTGCCTATCGTAGACCAATACGACGGGATCCAACTACCGACAAGAGAAAATCAGACAAATATTGCTTATTCCACGAGCTGAATGGGCATAGCACAAATGATTGTAGACATCTAAAGGATGAAGTAGAAGGGCATATCAGGAACGGCAGGCTACTTCAGTATGTGAGGAGGCGAACTCCAACGGTGGAACCAGAGCGACCACCATCTACATCAGTTAGGGGTGATCCTGAACCAGGACACCGTTTGGTTATCAATTGATTTGAATAAACGATGAACAAGTCGTAAACTTCTCACTAACAACATCAAACCATTTACACATGTATGAGATCGCGAACGATCCACAGGCATGCTCTGAATGATTGTTGATCGTCTCGTAGTGAGGATTTACACTTCGACATCCTTGCTTTGCTTTTGTTGCATGTTGATTTGAACATTTAGACTTTGTTTGTTTGAATATTTTTGTGAACGTTAATTTGATATTTTCAATTATGTAGAAGAAGTTACTTGCGTATGCTTTGGATCGCGAACGGTCCACAAGCACACCTTGTATGGCGACGAACTGCCACGATCGCTGATTCAGAAGTTCACCCGAACGTGAACCTGACATTGATAATACTAAGTCCCCCTCCCGGGCACACTCATTCGCCTCGAACGGCACCCGACCTCGAACGGTCACCATTAGCCTCGAACGGCACCCGACCGCGAACGGTCACACTTCATCTAGTATAACATTCGATCACGAACGATCACACTCTGCCTCGTACGACACTCGACCACGAACGGTCACAATTCACCTAATATGACATTCGATCGCGAACGATCACATTTTTGCCCCGTACGGCACGCGATCGCGAACGATCACATTCCTCTTTCCACGTCACCTGACTGCGAACGGTCATAGTTCGCCTAGAACAACACACGATCACGAACGGTCGCAACTCGTCTAGAACGACATCCGACCGCGGACGGTCCCATTTCTTTATTTGCCGCGAACGGCATCCGACCGCGAACGGTCCCATTTCTTTATTTGTCGCGAACGACGTCCGACCGCGAATGGTCCCATTTCTTTATTTGCCATGAACGACATCCGACCTCGAAAGGTCCCATATCGCCTTGAATGACATACGGTCGCGAACGATCGTCATTCATGGTCAAGAAAAACTATCAATTTCTTTGCAGGGCATCAACAGGATATGAACATCCAGCTTATGGCATTACAAAACACACCTTCCTATCGCAAGGCATGTTTTGGGGGGCAAATGTTATCCCGCCTTTTGGCAAAGCCGAGATACCCAAAAGATTAACTGAAAATCAATGATTATTAGTCATGAACATCGATTGTGCATCGCAGGTTCACCATGGATATCGATGAATTTTGTCCGAGTCCGGATCGGGCTACAATTGATAAGACATGTCAAGCAAGGCCAGATAAAACAACGTTCCAAATTTCGAGTCAATCCGAGTTTGTACGCCCAAGATATCATCGACGCAAGTAAAGGACATAGCCTTGAGTTCATCTCCCTATAGTTCGAATCCCCTAGGGTCGAATCCATCAAACTCAACTCCAACGAAGTTCCCCTGATGGCCTCGAATCCATGGAAGTGCTTCAGCCTTCGACTCCATCAAAACACCTTCAGCGTTCGAATCCATCTACCGCACAATGGTTCGCATCCATCCACGGTGCCATGGTTCGAATCCGTCCTATTATGCCACACGTTCGAATCCATCGAGGTATTCCTGTCTTTGAATCCCTCAAGAAGAGGTCCTTCGAATCGATGAAGAGGACCATAGCTTCGACCCCCTGCCGCTATTGTCTTCGAATCCCAAAGGCAAAGGATGCTTCGTATCGATCAGTAGCAACCTTCCACAATCGATACGAAGGAGCACGAATTCAATCGATTCGAAGGGAGCGCGTCTTCGAATCGATAGTCTCGAATCCACCTAGTCCACACAGCTAAAACCCCGGGTACGACTCAGTAAAACTCGGAGGTAAAGGAGGGTTGACCCGAAGCATGCGCGCCACGCCATGGTCTTCACGCGCAGGAGGATCGATTCGAAGCAATCGATTCGAACCATATCGATTCGAACAGAGCATTGCCACCAGAAATGCAATCTTGAATCGATCATAACTCAAGTTCTACAAGTCCAAATGCCATGAAATTTTCACAGAAGCTTAAGCACATGATGAAGAAAGTCCACACCAAATTTCAGCTCGATTGGATGATTTCTTGATCGATTCGAACCAAGGGTCGAATCGATCCCAAAGTGGGCCCGGATCTCCAGATTTCGGCCATGTGGGCCCCCTGACGTACAAGAACTGGTCTCCCCTCATTTTAGGCAAAATATCAGCCTCCTACACCTATAAATAGAGCCCCTAGTCATTAAGAAAGGGGGTCGGAGAATTCTAAGTACTGAAGAGCGCCCAGATTCTGCCAGATTTACTCCAGAACACCACCGCTACCTTAGATTGAGACTTAGAATATAATTTCAGTTGTACTACATTAGAAGAGATTGTAATCATCGAGTGAACATCAATAAAATCATCAACTTCAGAGTGGACGTAGGCAAGATCGCCGAACCACTATAAATCTCGTATTTCTGTTCATTATTTCTGAATTGTGATACTCTGTTTGCTCAGATTTGAGATTTGTGTGTGAATATTGTTGATTTATATTCATATACTGGTGCTTTCACAACATTCGGGGTTTGTGACCAATTTTGGCGCAAACAATAACAAGAGAAAGAGAGAATATATTAAAAATATATTGTGGTTTAGCTAATCTCTGACCTACTTCCACTTTATAGATTATCATCGATTACTTTTCATAGTCACAACCAAATTATATTTTACTTCCAAAATTATAATTGGTTGATTTCAATTTGGCGGTAGTTCCTTAGCAAAAGGATCAAAAGTTGAGTAGATTCGCCAAAAGCCCTTTTTATATGATGGAGTTTGCTATTTATAGATGAATTGATGTGTCAAAATCTGCAGATCTAGTTTTGAATCGCTCAAACAGTTAGATTCGAAAAGTTAGGAGGATAAATAGATCAAATAGGCTAAATTTGTAGATTTGATGGATTGTACTGATCCATTCATGGATCGATACCGATCCATTCATGGATGGTTTGGACCAAACCTTTAATTATTCCCCAAATTTGCCAAGGTTTTCATGCCTTTAGGGCCAAAATTGTAATTTTGATGGATCGGTCCCTCACCTACAAAACTTGTTTTTCCCTCCAAAATAACATATACATTCATAGTAGAAGTCATATAGGAGTAAAATTGGCAACTTGATGGATCAGTATTGATTTGGATCATACCGATATATGGTTTTGACCAAAATTACTCCTATCTTTCTTTGAATCTTCATAGTTGATCTTCTTCAAGCTCTTGACCCATTTTTTCATTATTTTGCAGTCCAATTTCATCAAAATATCGCTTCAATCAAATATTGGATAATACTTGCCCACCAAAATATGCTTCTATAAACATGAAGTGTGCTTTGAATTGAGATAAGCGTCTGAATTTTGATCTGCATAGATACTTCTGTTGCCCAAATCATTTCCATAGAATATCATCTTCACTGAGAATATCGGTAATTTGTTTCAAACAATAATCGAGCCACATCTTTTCAACAAATATAAACGTTGTAGTCTTCAGTCTAAAGTCTTCAGTCATCATTGAAAATCTCTGAAAGTTGCTCCAATCCACGATCAAGTATAATTACATATTCCTTTTTCCAAAAATATATATAAAGGAAATCCACCATTTAATGGATCAGTATCGATCTATATGGATCAATACCGATCCATTAGATTAGAGAAGTATAAATACTTTATACTTAGAAAATTTTCCATACTTCATTTACTTTAGCATTATCATTCTCTTGCTTCAAGAGAGAATTGTCTTCATCTTTTTTATCAACTATAGCTTTAACCCTGTAGCCGAAGTTCAAATCTCGATCAACCTTCAATTGTCGACCCATCAACTTGGACCTGACCTATTTGGCTTCGCTCTCAACCATTAATATATACTTCCCTACCGATTTAGGTAGGGTTTGCTGCCAACTAAGAATTGGACCACGATCTACTTAGTCCTGTCATCGCCGCTTTCCCTTCGACGCCACTGTTAACTATTGTAGATCCATCATGCCTATTTCGTTAATGTTGTCATTTACAAGGCCGATACTATCAGGGCTTAGCATAAGACTTTGGGCAGTAGTGGCGAGGAATATGAATGATTTCTTGAGCCTAAATGGTTAAGGGGCGGCATTGGTTGAAGCTCAGGATGATTTGCTAAATTGCTCCAAAGATTGTGCATTTCGAATTCCAATGAATTCATGTGTCCACATGTCCTAGGACATAAACCCTGTTGGTGCTTGAATTCATCCACCAAAGATTCTCTATCCTACAAAGATGGCATCATCTCTGCGGGATTCCCCAGTTGAGAGATAGAGTTTCCTTGGATTCCATCGGGTTCTGCTAATGTAAATCATATGTTAACAGGCAATATTCGACACACAGTTCAATCGCGTATCCAAGCTCATTTGCCAGCATGAGTCGGCTTTCTACACATAGTGCTTCCTTTACATTGTGCTAAGGATACAGGATACACACACACTTCATATGACCCAACACTACCCCCAATCAATGTAAAGAATGAAGGTATCAGACCAATCGGAAGTAGCTTAAACAGGTAGATTTCAAAAAAAATTCCTATTTTGTATATATTAGTCGTATAAAGTCTAAAGGTATATTGGATCCAATATAATAAAGTTTTAAAGAAAATATTATTTTATTTAAAATTGGTTAAAAAGAAGCTTCAATTTCAATTTAAATGTACATTGTACTAAAACTCAAAGTCATACTAAACAATAAATTTTATGAGTAAAATTCAAATCAACTAAAGCACGTTGATTAACGAATTTGTTATGTTAGTTTCAACAATTGACATTTATGATGTATTCTTATTGACGTTGCTTATATTCGAACTTCATCGATCTTCTTCTTAAAGGCATATGTGCAATCGATGGATTATATCCTTTTAGGTACCAATATCAAAAACATATTTTGCTAATGTACTTGGAATCCATTTCAAATTTGTCTATCGTGCCATATGGTAGAGTCAATACTCTTAATAGCCAACTTAAGACCGATGAAGTTTTTTTATCAACACCAATAAATTCATAATTTCTCTTTGATGTGCAAATTTATCATTAGCCATTCTAATGCATCGTTTCTATTTAGTTCGATTAATTTAATTCCATTCTTTATTGTCGGTTTTATCTTTAGATCGTAACCAAATACGTTTTATTACCAATAATTTTTAAAAGAAATTCCTTCATTATAAAGTTGATGTTTCTTAAAACAACAATTGTTTCTCAGCGCAATGGAATAGGTATTCATAAACATTTTATGAGTGCCTATATGTGTGTGTGTGTGTATAAAACTGATTTGGTTTTAAGTTTATGAACTTATGTTCATAACATTAATTGGTCCATCAACCTTGATCGGTCCCAAACTACTTTGGTGTGGTTCGCACAAGATCCCTCACGTGTAAATACTACATGCAACCTCTCTACTCAAACAACCTGTCAACTCCTTGACCTAGAATATGTAAAGATGTTTTCATCAACTCTTATCTTGTATGATTTTGTAAACTTTGTTTTAGATGAAATTGAAATTAACCTTATATGCTTACTTTTAAGTACTCGACCTTACAAAAAGAAGTTTTGAGATTGAATCTTTATTTATTTATAGGTTCTTTCGGAACCATTTTCCTATAAACTCACATATTCAACCATATTGAATTTTCTTATATTCTTTGCACGTTACATTTACACTTCTATTTTATGTTCAATGAACTTATCATAAGTACATTAGTTGTGACTTGTGCATCAAATACACGTGTTTAATTTATGTTAATTCATATATGAATTAAACAAAGTATGTGGAATTATTTTTGGTATCATTGGATTTTGTAACGACCCACTTTTCTATACATTCTAAGCTGACAAATAACCACACATGTCAATTCAAATTGAACAAAAAGGTGGATTGTTAGGGGTAAGAAGAAAAGATAGAAGATAAGAAGAAAACTAAACAATATAGAATCTCACAGCGAAACGAATAATCTATAATATATCACAAGCCTTTACACAAAACAAAAACTATATTTGTATATATATTCAAACATTAATCAAATTACAATGGTAAATATAACAATCTAGACAGTTATAATAACATGTCCTCATATATATAACGCACAGCGGAAATAACCAAGTACGTGAATACGTCTTTGTCATCCAACTCGTCTCCTGAGCTCCATAGCATCCTAACCTGAATCTGTAATACTCGGTCTGACCCGAGCATTATAATAAAATAACACCCGAGTCAATCTGGAAAACCAGCGTGAGAAAACACACTTAATTTGAATTTAATTATATTTCCAAAATCCTTTGAAAACAAAGGTATCTTGTAAGACCACGCCACACATAAACATGACGGGTTTTTACCTTACGATAACCAAAATCCTTTTATATCAAATCATCTGATATTATAATAGTGTCTACGGAAAATAAATAGAAAATAGCCGAAATGCTTGCATCTCACGTTTCAACATAGATGGTATACAATCAAAACCGTACAGGCTCGTAGTGGATATTGGATCCCATACATTGACTGGGCTATTGGGGTACCGCCTGTGACGCGCCACCTCTATACCCACGCTAACCAAGAACACTACGATGTAGTGCTGTCAATTAGCGTGGAGAATAAGGCTGTGGAGGAGCGACCATCCATGTAACTTCTTTGTGCGAGCACCGATATGTCAGATAGAATAGAATGCATATCTTTTAAGGAGGAAATCCGACATACCGATACAAACACAAAGCTATCACACGGTGGCTATATATAATCTTCGGAAACAAACATAGAAGTAATCATAACATAAATCAGTCACAGACATCCATATCACAAAGGCGGAAGAAGATATGAATAAATATATATAACACATGAAAGTGTACATCAGAGTAGTGGTCAGAAAGATCCACGATAATACAAAAGAATAGCATCACGTGCTATACAAAAGAATAAGTACACTACATAGAGTCTATATCTCAAATGTGTACAACCAAAAGCTACTAATCTAAGTAGTTAGCCAAAAGTCAGAATAATCCTGAAGGGAAGTCAAGCAGAAGCACCTGTAACATCTCGGTCTGACCCGAGTATTATTTATAAGAAAATAATAAACGGATCAGTCTAGCTATAATTATCAGATGATAAGGTATAGGATAAATAATATGGCATGAACATGTAACAACCATAACGGCATACTACTATAAGTATGTAAATGATAATCAACAAAAGATCAATCAATATCACAAGAATCTTCTCAAAGATAAAGTAGGGTATCATACCCTAAACTTGTATTCATAACAAGTCAATAACACATAAATTCACCAATGCATAAAAGCTGATATCATATCAATGAAAATCATGAAAATTGGTGAAGCATAAATTCCAAAAATCATCACAAGAAATCCAGAAAACACATAAAAAGGGGGGAGGCCTAACACATGAATGGGAGCATGAAAACTCACCTATGCATAAAACACATGACGAGAAGCTATCTCATGGAAGCTATCCATTAAATTTTCACACAGGAATGGCCCGAAGACCGTAGGGTGCTACCCTACATATGTGATGGCGATACATCACACAAACGGGGTATAGTCTCCCTCGTAGACAAAGAGACATCGCTCAATCGCTAGTCTAAATCACAAAAATGATCGTCATGATCATAAGGAAGTGTCAATCACACCAAGTTAGTAAATATATGAGTTTAGCTTCATGTCCCATAACCACTTGCTTAACTTAAATATTTACAAACAAACTGTAGATCTTCACTAGGAAATTGTCACAAAAAGGGTTCAATCGAACAAGTCCAAGAGCTAACCGACGAAGTGAACGCAAGCGTTTCATACCACTCGTTTTACTAAGTCGTTTAAGTCGATTTCTCATTCGAGTGAAGTAAAGGCTTGTATATACTAGTAGATTGGAAATCGGTTTGAGAAAACGAACATTTGATATTTAAAATACTGTTGAAATCGCTTTGATGAAAGAGTTTTGATATTTACTACTAGTATTGAAACCTTCATATATCTTTAAAGTGACAAGTCATAAAACGATTGCTGAAATAATCTATCACAAAAATTCACATTCGAAGACGTGAACAAAATCCAAGGAAATCAGCTCAAAATGCATCAAAGTGGAAGTTCTGTTGAATGCTTTTCAGATAAGATCGCTTACGAAGGGGTGTAAGGGGTTCGACCTGCCCGGTCAGGTCGCGGGGGTCTAGGGGGCAGCGCCCCGTCAAAACGGTACGACTTAGTGAAGCCAAGCTGGTCAAGCGACCTAAGGAAAAGTAGGTCATACGACCTAAGGGAAGACTGCCGTGCGACCTAGCAGAAGAACAAGTCGAACGACTTAGGGGAAACAGGTCAAACGACCTAAGTGCTAACTCATGAGCGACCTAACGAAGTGCGCGACCTAACAGTGTGGCGCGACCTAATAATGAGGCGCGACCTAAGGGAAACAAGGTCTTGCGCGACCTAACACCAAAGTTCCGAGCGACCTAACGATCTGAAGTGTCGAGCGACCTAAGGGTTAACTCGCGAGCGACCTAACTCATAGCCGAGCTAAACAGTGAAACGACAAAACAGGGCGAGGACCTAACAGAGGTACGCGACTTAAGGTGGTTCGCGACCTAAGGGTACACGACCTAACGTGGTTCGCGACCTAAAACTCACGACCTAAAACTCGCTACCTAAGGGCACGCGACCTAAAACTCAAGACCTAAGGAAACGCGACCTAAAACTCATGACCTAAGACTCGCGACTTAAAACTCACGACCTAAAGGCTCACGACCTAAAGACTCACGACCTAAGGCGAACGACCTAAGCAAGCAAGCCGAGCGACCTAAGGAAGTGTTCGACCTAAGGAAGTGTGCGACCTAAAAGTGGCGACCTATGGCCAGAACGAATTAAGGTCGAAAACGACCTAAGCTCTGTGTGACTTTTCAACAGCAAACGACCTAGCCCAGGCAGAACGACCTAAGTGCAGTTTTTCACCAAAAACACTAAAAATTGGAGTTTTTCGCCAATCCAATCCAAACCAAATGCGAATGTGCATGCTAAAGTGATAGGGAACCATTCCCAACAGTCCAATGACAATTATAGGCAAGATGTGAGATCAAAAATCTCACCTTTTCCACGAAATTGATGAAGATGAGACTTGAGAGCAAAGCAAGAACACCAACAAGCTTGAATCAATGTTCTTCACGTGAATTTGATGTTGAATCTCGGATTTGCAATAGAATTTAAGTTTGGAGTTTTAATTTCCACTTCCCACCACCATTTTTGATGAAGCTTGAATGTTATTTGATGAAGTGATAAAGAGAAGAGGGGGTTGGGCTGAGTTAGTGTGTGTTCAGCCCCAAACCAAAGTCCTAAGCCAAAAAGTGACGAAAATTTCACTATCTCCAAACATATCGAAGTTTACACTAAAAAAGATCGCAAACGTCATTTTGAACTCAATGGAAGTGGTCTCGAGTCCTAATTTGACCGTATGTAAAAGTAGCCTTTCCGACTAACATCCGACTAACGATAAAATATTTAAATAAAATATTTAAATATAAAATCGATAGATATGCGGGTTGTTACAGACTCCCCTCCTTAAAGAAATTGCGTCCTCGCAATATATACGGTGGAAATAAAAAGTAACAACCATAAAAGCATATTAACACAAAAGAAATTGGAATTAAAAAGTTTACCTCAAAGAGCATGAGAAAGTAATTCCGGATGTGTACGCTCGATGAATTCTCTAGTTTCCCAAGAGCAATCCTTAGGATTTGAGGACCATTGAACTTTAACAAGCGGAACATCTTTATTTCGAAGTCGTTTGATCTCCGAAGCAATAATTCGAACAGGATGCTGCTCATAAGTTAAATTAGGTGAAACTTCAATCTCTTCCACAACACCGGGCTCAAGAATGGAATCGGAATCCCGAAGGCACTTCCGTAATTGAGATACGTGGAACACGTCATGCATAGCAGAAAACTGAGCCGGTAATGAAAGGCGATAAGCCAAGGAACCAATACGTTCAGTGATAGGAAATGGCCCAATATATCGAGGCGCTAACTTTCCCGATCGACTGAAACGTACAACACCCTTCATTGGTGAAACACGAATAAATACAAGATCACCAACCAAAAATTCTAATCTCCTTCTTCGGTTATCGGCATAGGATTTTTGTCTACTCTGGGCTTCTTTCATCCTATGTCGAATAAGTTCAATCTTTTCTGTGGAATCCCGAATAAAGTCTGGACCTAAGACCAGCTTCTCACCGGCCTCAAGCCAACAAGAAGGAGATCGGCATGGCCTTCCATAGAGTGCCTCAAAAGGAGCCATACCAATGCTAGATTGGAAGCTGTTATTATAGGAAAATTCAACAAGTGAAATATGATCTTCCCAACTTCCACCAAAGTCAAGCACACAAGAACGAAGAAGATCTTCAAGTGTTTGATTCACACGCTCAGTTTGTCCATCGGACTGGGGGTGATAAGCGGTGCTAAAATTAAGCTTCGTTCCCAAATCTTTTTGAAGACTCTTCCAGAATCCACTAGTAAACAATGGATCTCGATCACTAACAATGGAAGAAGGAACTCCATGAAGTTTAACAATTTCTTTAACAAAGAGTTTGGCCAGAAGAGGAACGGTTCGGTTCGACCGAACTGGAATAAAATGGGCAGATTTAGTAAGTCTATCAACAATCACCCATAAGCTATTATGACCCGAACGAGAATGGGGAAGGCCATCAATAAAATCCATGGAAATTTGATCCCACTTCTATACTGGAATTTCCAATGGTTGCAATAACCTACCGGGCCTTTGATGTTCAGCCTTAACAAGTTGGCAAGTCATGCAACACTTAACAAAGTTAGCGATATCAGATTTCATTCCCTTCCAGTAATAAAGTCGCTTCATATCCGCGTACATTTTACTGCTACCGGGATGAATGGAATATTTGGAACGATGTGAATCTTCAAGAATATCTTTACGAAGATCACTAATATTTGGTACGATAAGTCTACCAAATTTTCGAATGCCGCCACGAGAATCGATATCAAAGTCTTTCAAACCTTCAATATCGGTTTTATCCTTAAGATTTTGGCCATGCAAAGCCAATTCAGGATCTAGCTGTAACGACCCGCTATTTTGGACCATTCAAATCGACAATAAATCCACACATGCCTGACTTGAATAATTCAAAATATCAGATTGTTAATTTAAATTTGGCAAAACTCAGCATATGCAGTAAATAAATCAATCACATAATCACAGACACAGAGTAATACAATAATACGCAGCGGAATAGATAAAATAGTAGTTCATGAAGCTACTATATAAACATCAGAGTTAGAAATAAAATACAATAGAATATCTCAAATGCAGTGAAGTCTCCAGTACAACAGATGACTTCTCTGAACAAATCAACTAGAAGAGCTGAAAGCTGTGGCGATAGTTGGATCTCCAAAGGAAGCTCCAAACTCCAAGGGTGAGTCTCAAATGCTGTATCACTCGGTCTGACCCGAGCGTAAAGCAAAACACAAAACACTCGAGTCAGGATTAACATTCTTATATCAATAAATCCAACTCAAGTGAAATATCAACTGAAATACAAGTAACTTAAAGGATGTTTGGGATAACCATCTTCTAAGGATCTTCAGAACTATCTACAAGGTGGAAATATACACTGTAACACCGTGGTCATTTCAATTTAATTTATACTTCAAACCCAAATATCATTTCATTTCAAATATATCTATTTTCCAAAATAGTATTCATAGGTTAAAATTTTTATGAAGTAAAGTATTTATAATTTCCTCAAGTTTCACATATCGGTTCAAATCAACTCAATTTCCAAATTTCAATTTAATTCAATCTAAATTTTCCATTTTAATTAAATTCAGTTTCTAAATAACAAATTCAAATTATATTGATTTCAAATACAGATCTAAATCACAAAATAAACCATTTAAATTCCAATATATTTCAAAGCTTTAATATGCAAAAATTTCAAAGTTAAATTTAACAGTTTCATATAGCTCTTGATTTAACTTCATTTACTATTTAATCAGGGAATATTCACTTAATAAATTCAATATCATTTAACTTGCCTTAAATCATATTTTTACTAAATATTTCCTTAAATTTATTTAAACAATAATATTTATTAAGTTACTTAAATCAAACTCAAATTATAAATCATACCTTAAATCTCAATTTCAATAAATTTCAAATCGATTTAATTAAATAAAATTCTTTATTGAATACAATTTCAACTAAATTCAAATTATCTTTCTAACCTTAACTTTTTCAAGTTATTACCAAAATCTAATTTGAAATATATTTTAAATACTCAACATATTATATGTATTTAAATCAATCATTCCCATTTATATATAATAATTTAAGGCTCAACATTTATTAAAACCATATATTTCTTTTCGAAACCATAGAATTCATTTTTAAAATATTTATATATATGGACCAACGGTGTCTGTATATATTTTTATCATATGGTTAAGTGATACGGATATTTATCATTTCAATCCGAAATTTAAATATATACGGGTAGATATCATTTCGACCCGTAATCCCAATTTCAATTCAAATGAAAATCGCTTGGGTTTATCATTTCAACCCATAACGATTTTCTCCTATTCTAAAGTCCGTTCGGGTATGTATCATTTCAACCCATAGTGAATTCTATACTAACAGGGAACTTGCAGAGTGATAACAGATAATATAAAATATAACAACAGGCATATATCATCAATATAAATAACAGATACTGGTGTCAGATGTCATAGGTGAACATATACAGATAATAGTAATAACATGCATGTAATACTAGGTACTGGTGTCAGATGTCACAGGTGAACAGATACAGATAATGGCATATATACAATTTAAATAACTACAGCAGTATATTCCAATTGTCGTTTCAATTGAAATCAAATTTAATAAATATAAGAACGTTAAATCGTGAGTGATTACTCACCTTTCGAGGCTAGAGAAGATAGACAATGGAATGAGTTTTGAATTCAAGCATGAATTTCATAGCAAAGCACGATGGACTGGTTTGATGATCAAAGCTGACAATAAGGTTAGACGAAATCAAATCAGGACGGATTGGTGAAGATAATTGGTATAAGTGAACCTATATATCTGCATATATATAAGTATATAACCAAATATAACTATTTATAAAATAATATTCCAATTTCTAACACTTATACATATACACATGTATTTCAAACTCATTGTTTTAAATTAAAACACAAAACAAAGTTTCTATATGCAAATTTAAAAACCAAGTCAATATCCAGTTTTGATTTTAAACAAAAAGTTTCAAAATATCAATATATATATATATATAGTTTTAAAAATTAAACACATATATAACTTGATATACAACAATTTATATAACACATAATTTCTTCTTTCAAACAACTTTGTATCACTACTAAAACACATCTTATTAACCTATCAAGCTTGTAATTTGAAATTTATATATACACATAACATCTTTATAAACAATATACAAACATTATATTTAAATCCACAGTAAGAAATATATCAAAATGAATACATATCTAAATCAAACAGAGAATATGCAAAGTCAATGTATATGCGGCTATAGACAACACGTGTAGACCAGGGAATATGTAAAGCAAGATCTATGCCTGTAGACACTATATAATATGCATCTGTGTACTATTTCCATGTAATCAACGACAAAGTATATGTAAACAGGCTAATATTCATACAACCTTATATATATACTTATATAACTAATATATAACTAATATTCAACAGATAAATCTTCATATAAACAGAGCTTAACAAAATCAGGTACAACCTAATATAGTATATGTATTACTACTACTATATGTTAATAAACGGAAGTTTGTGAGTTCACCTTATATACAGTTGCAAGAAAACATAGTATATGTTGAAATCGAGATATATACAAAGTATATCTATAAATTAATATTATATATACCGGGACCAACGCATATACAATAGGCAGACATATGATACAATATACTCAAAACCAAACTCAGGTGCCTTGTATGACTATAACTATATATATACACACAGGGAGATATAAACAAACATATAAACGTGTATACAAAACTTACACAAATCTCTGTATAAACAAATATATATAGTCAATATATAAACAAAATTCTTTAAACAAGGATTTGGAGGGCTCAAAGGCTTTCAGATTTAAAAATAAAAATAAAACTAAAAATATATGTGATAACAGCAAAGCATAAATATATATACATACACGGTAACATTAATCATACAACAACCACTTTATATATACAGAAAACTTATATACATTGAAAAGCAATAACAGATTTGACAATAAAAACTCATGTGTTTGAACACGTATACAAAACCTTAAAAAATATATACTTCAACTCTAACAAATTAACTGCTACTGATATACATATAATTAACAACGTATAAAACTTAGATATAAAGAGGTATATAAATGCATACTTACATCTATGCCATAGAGAGAGGTGATGGTTGTCGCTAACCCCGGAAGGAAGGGACACGGGTGGAATGGTGCAGTTGATGGCCGCAAGGCACGTGCTCAAGGCGAGTTAAAGGAGGAAGGTGAGCAGAAGCATGAGCTTGGTTTTCGTGAGAAAAGGTGAAGGCCGGTGGGTATGGGTTGTAGGCTGGAGGTGAAGGGGACTTAGATTTGATCGGTTTCTGGTGGCCGAGGCTAGAGAACGGAGGAGGTGGCGGGTTGTTGTGTTGTGGCGATTCACAGTGGAAGTGGAGATGTGGGTATTGGGTTGGGCGAAGAGGAAGAGTGAGTGCGTAGGAGAGGAGATAGAGAATGAAGAGGAAAAGAACGAATGCAAAAGAAATGATAACAAATGAAAGAGAAATGAAAATATACGTGCACCCAGAAGACGTTTGTCTTTTCAGATTTTTGACTTTTGAGTGTCAAAACTGTCGAATATAAAAGGACACAGGTTATATATGTGATTAACACAACAAGCTGAACCAGATGGAGGACACAGAATTGCAAATGGATCCAATTTGGTGAATCGTCACATTTTGCATTCTGTTGATTTCGTCGTGCACCGGACTCCGAAATACACCGATGAACACATCACAGTGATCAGGACGATGAGACGGAAAAGAGGAAACAGAAATATCTGTGTCAGGACCTTACTATCAAAAGTCCATACGGACCCTGATATACGTTGCTATTCCGTACGGAAAAATCCAAACGGAGGTAGAAACGTCCGAATTTCGCGAAACGAATTTCATAGTCTAATTCAGAGTGTTCTAAATAAATTTTCTCCTGTTGACATATTTTGGTTTCGGAAAACTTTTAAATTCACTGTTATTAACCGGTTTGATTTGAAATGAAATTTCACACGAAAATAAACTTCAATATTATTAGATGAAAATTTACCAGTTGCTATATTAAAATAGACGTATTCCAAATAATAAATTTTTAATTTCAAATTTTATTGTTTAAAATTTCACAAATTTCCAATTAAAAATACTTTTAAAACCATTAATTTTGCGGGTCGTTACACTCTCCCCCACTCAAAACTTTTCGTCCCCGAAAAGGAATGAGGTAGAAGAATAGAAACAACAAGACAGAAAAGATAGATTGAAAGTCAAGATTAAACAATTAATTTAAACTATATAAATTTTACTTAAAATTTGAAAACTTCATTTGTAATTCAATTATCCTATATACTTAAAACCTTTCAAAAATCCATTTGTAGAATTTCTTGCTTCCTTTATAAATACCATTTACATGTTTAAATGACACCTTTAAATGTATGAAACTATTTGAAAACTATTATTTACATCATTAGTTATATTTACACAGAAGCTATTTGAAAACATTAAATCCATAATTTATTAATTTATCTCAAAATTCCTTTCAACATTATTAATAAATCAATAATCATTTCTTTAAATATGTTGTATTTAATTAATAACCTCTAAAATATTTAACACTAAAATTTTCTATTACCATATAGTATATAAATAAACAATATAAAAAAATTATAGTCAACAAGGAAAAGGAGGATTTGGAAAACAGAATATAGGTGAATAAATAAAGCTGAGCAGATAAGGCAGATTCAAAGGAATAATATCGGGCATGAATAGTTAATTTAGAACCATAAGGGTTTTTGATTCCAAATATTGATACAAATTTCTTTGTTGGAAATACTTTTATAATAAAACACCTTTATAACGAAACAAATTTTCTTTCGAAAATACTTTTATAACTCGATGTTTCAACAAGTTTATCCTTGTTCCTGTAGACTCTGGTAGTGCGTTGATCAGGCGCAAAACTAGAATTCTCCAGGTACTTAGTAGACCTATTTCAACACCCAGTGAAAATACTGGAAAACTTTTAAAAACAGATATGGAAAGTACAATCCAATCAAAAACGAATCAAATCATGGATCGCAGATACACAATGGTTACGCCTGGGTCCCCAGGAAACATCCGTACCTTTTAAGCATTCACTGCCTTGCGAATTTCGCCATGCAACAAAACGGTGGACCGCAGGATACATAAAAATGGTTACGCCTGGATCCCCCAGGAAACATCCATACCCCTTAAGCAATCTCTGCCTTGCGGATTACGCCACTAACACGACCATAGATCGCAGATACACAATGGTTACGCCTGGATCCCCCAGGAAACATCCGTACCTTTTAAGCAATCACTGCCTTACGAATTACGCTATGCAGTCGAGTTCGTAAGACCATGGGTAACGCCATGGAATTCGAAGGACACTCGAGTATCATATCCGGAAAACCAAAATCAGAGAGAATAATATCGATAGAATGAATCCAAGATGTGGCCACAAATCGGATATCAAGCAGAAGGCACTTTCCATATCTTTACTTCGAAAATATGTATCATATATTACCTTTTCAAATCACTTTCAAATATCGTACTTATATAAAATCCATTATATATAAGATTTAATTTTCAAATCAAATACTTTCCAAAATCAATAGTATATCAAATCATACTTATATAGATTTCAATTATATAAGTTTTCACTTTCAAATTGAGTACCTTTCCAAATCTATAGTTTTCTCAAATTTCAATTTGTTTCAATATCAGTTCAATTCCAAAATCATATACAATTTCACCAAATTATTTCTTCTCAAATTAAATATCTTTAGTTTCAAAGTTTCCAAAATAATAGATTTAGAAAATAAATCCAATTTCCAAATCAATATAATTTAAGTCCACCAATTCATTTCTAAAATCAATGGTCTAAAAAAAAAAATCATCTTATACTTACATAAAGTCATCTTATATAGGAATCAAAATTTTCTAAAATAAATTTCGCTGTATGAAGAGCCATATGGGATTGAATATCTTTGCTTTTATGGGTTATATATCTTTGTAATTTAAATTGGAATTTTCTTTTAGTAAGCAGAGATATTCTAACTCGACAGCTTTCAATTTCAGCGTCAAAATATATCAATGATATTAGGATATAAGATGTACATACATCATCATTTCGCAGAATCACATTTGATCGCTCGCTCGATCACACAAGTTCGTTTTCGAACTAGTATTGTCCATTCGACTTCCCTAATGCGGATTTCGATATGGTTTCTCGACTAGAAGCTATCAGTCTCCTTGCATAGCCATATACTATGATAGAGAATTCTAGAATCAAGCCCAAAATCCATATCAAATATTCGTCGTCAAGAATCGAATGAAAAATCCTAACACGAAATGGTGTAATCCACCTCGAACTTGTGTACTCAAACCTGGATCAAATTAATTATGCGAATAAAACAACATACGTACAAATTATATATTTATTCCAACTTGTTAAATATATAGTTTCATAAAGATGTTACTAAATTAAAACATTCAACTATATTTTATTCAAAATATATTGAAGCCCAATTCTTTCAAAACATTTCAAATCTAAATTCCATATTTAGAAAAATTCAAAATAGCCTTATTCATTTACTTAGCAAAATAGTTTCAACTTATTTAAATCATATTACTTCATACTTAAACATTCGAAACAAATTTATATACTTTATCAAATAATTCATACCTTTCAAAATTTCTTAGCTTTGAAAAGTTAACCTTGATTTGGAAGTGCTCGAACCTTCAAAATAGTTGAAGAAATCATTTTCAAATTCAGGAGTTGGAAATCGGCAACAAATCAGTAAATCAATTTTAATAGATAGGGTTATATCAAATCCGAAACTCGAGGACTGAACACCGGCTTACTTCAAATCATTTCAAATATATATACATATATACTTTGAATATCAAATCTTACTTCGGAATTTGAAATCAAAATTGGTTTCGCAAAATCACTCGCATAGCAAAGCTATTGAAGTGGCCTATCCCCCACTCTGAAACTCGAAAATCAATGTCGATGATGCGTGCACTCATCACCGAAGTTATTTTCCAGCGACATAAGTGAGTTCTGGACTTCTATTTTCTCAAACTTCTTTTGAAATTTCTTCGAAATCATTCGAAACTCATTAAAATCATTTGAAACATTTCTTATTCGGAAAATACTTTTAAATCATACTATTATTATATATTTCAAAATCTTAAAACCAATTTCAAAGTACCGGAATTCAATTCTCGAATTTCAAATTTAAAATCCTTTAGTTATAAATCATTTTTATATAAAACAATTCCTTATATAACTTCAAAATTTCAAATCCTTTCAAAAAAAATTCAAATTCTTATTTTTTTAAAAGGTATATATAATCCTTATCGAAAACATTTTCACTTTTATATATAGAATATAATCATACTTTAAAAAAAAAATTTGATATATAAAACAATTTCCAAAATGCGAATAAACCCGATTTTTCAAAAAGGACGATTCAAGAATGGATTTCAAAACAAAGATAGAAATTCAAAGTAGAGGGACTCTAATCAATTAGGATTTCGATTCGAAGATAAGTTCGAACGAAAATGAGATAATTAATTTCAAAACAGAAGATGGATATACTTATACAAGTCGCGGGCGACCTTAACCGGGTCAGCCGTGACTTCAGGAACAAGATCGATGCAGAATTCCAAGAAAACCAACATTCGATCGCAAGAGATAGCGGCATCTAAACCAAAGATATAGACATCTCCGGTGAATCAATGCCAATTGTGAAGGAGTTTCACCCCTTCACAAATCATTCAAAGATTGGCGGGATCGCCTATTCTTATAGAGATCATTCGAAGTGGAGTTATGGGATACTCCTGAATCAAAAGAATACAAATAGGGAGAGACAAGAATGAATTTTGGAACTGCAGGGAACGTTCCGAAGTTCAAAGGAAATCGAGTCAAAAGGAAGAGATTAAACTCAAACGAAAGTGATTCTGTAAATAAATTTACAATATATGCTAAGTTTCGCCTAGAGCCAAAGCTCTGATACCAACTGTAACGACCCGCTATTTTGGACCATTCAAATCGACAATAAATCCACACATGCCTGACTTGAATAATTCAAAATATCAGATTGTTAATTTAAATTTGGCAAAACTCAGCATATGCAGTAAATAAATCAATCACATAATCACAGACACAGAGTAATACAATAATACGCAGCGGAATAGATAAAATAGTAGTTCATGAAGCTACTATATAAACATCAGAGTTAGAAATAAAATACAATAGAATATCTCAAATGCAGTGAAGTCTCCAGTACAACAGATGACTTCTCTGAACAAATCAACTAGAAGAGCTGAAAGCTGTGGCGATAGTTGGATCTCCAAAGGAAGCACCAAACTCCAAGGGTGAGTCTCAAATGCTGTATCACTCGGTCTGACCCGAGCGTAAAGCAAAACACAAAACACTCGAGTCAGGATTAACATTCTTATATCAATAAATCCAACTCAAGTGAAATATCAACTGAAATACAAGTAACTTAAAGGATGTTTGGGATAACCATCTTCTAAGGATCTTCAGAACTATCTACAAGGTGGAAATATACACTGTAACACCGTGGTCATTTCAATTTAATTTATACTTCAAACCCAAATATCATTTCATTTCAAATATATCTATTTTCCAAAATAGTATTCATAGGTTAAAATTTTTATGAAGTAAAGTATTTATAATTTCCTCAAGTTTCACATATCGGTTCAAATCAACTCAATTTCCAAATTTCAATTTAATTCAATCTAAATTTTCCATTTTAATTAAATTCAGTTTCTAAATAACAAATTCAAATTATATTGATTTCAAATACAGATCTAAATCACAAAATAAACCATTTAAATTCCAATATATTTCAAAGCTTTAATATGCAAAAATTTCAAAGTTAAATTTAACAGTTTCATATAGCTCTTGATTTAACTTCATTTACTATTTAATCAGGGAATATTCACTTAATAAATTCAATATCATTTAACTTGCCTTAAATCATATTTTTACTAAATATTTCCTTAAATTTATTTAAACAATAATATTTATTAAGTTACTTAAATCAAACTCAAATTATAAATCATACCTTAAATCTCAATTTCAATAAATTTCAAATCGATTTAATTAAATAAAATTCTTTATTGAATACAATTTCAACTAAATTCAAATTATCTTTCTAACCTTAACTTTTTCAAGTTATTACCAAAATCTAATTTGAAATATATTTTAAATACTCAACATATTATATGTATTTAAATCAATCATTCCCATTTATATATAATAATTTAAGGCTCAACATTTATTAAAACCATATATTTCTTTTCGAAACCATAGAATTCATTTTTAAAATATTTATATATATGGACCAACGGTGTCTGTATATATTTTTATCATATGGTTAAGTGATACGGATATTTATCATTTCAATCTGAAATTTAAATATATACGGGTAGATATCATTTCGACCCGTAATCCCAATTTCAATTCAAATGAAAATCGCTTGGGTTTATCATTTCAACCCATAACGATTTTCTCCTATTCTAAAGTCCGTTCGGGTATGTATCATTTCAACCCATAGTGAATTCTATACTAACAGGGAACTTGCAGAGTGATAACAGATAATATAAAATATAACAACAGGCATATATCATCAATATAAATAACAGATACTGGTGTCAGATGTCATAGGTGAACATATACAGATAATAGTAATAACATGCATGTAATACTAGGTACTGGTGTCAGATGTCACAGGTGAACAGATACAGATAATGGCATATATACAATTTAAATAACTACAGCAGTATATTCCAATTGTCGTTTCAATTGAAATCAAATTTAATAAATATAAGAACGTTAAATCGTGAGTGATTACTCACCTTTCGAGGCTAGAGAAGATAGACAATGGAATGAGTTTTGAATTCAAGCATGAATTTCATAGCAAAGCACGATGGACTGGTTTGATGATCAAAGCTGACAATAAGGTTAGACGAAATCAAATCAGGATGGATTGGTGAAGATAATTGGTATAAGTGAACCTATATATCTGCATATATATAAGTATATAACCAAATATAACTATTTATAAAATAATATTCCAATTTCTAACACTTATACATATACACATGTATTTCAAACTCATTGTTTTAAATTAAAACACAAAACAAAGTTTCTATATGCAAATTTAAAAACCAAGTCAATATCCAGTTTTGATTTTAAACAAAAAGTTTCAAAATATCAATATATATATATATAGTTTTAAAAATTAAACACATATATAACTTGATATACAACAATTTATATAACACATAATTTCTTCTTTCAAACAACTTTGTATCACTACTAAAACACATCTTATTAACCTATCAAGCTTGTAATTTGAAATTTATATATACACATAATATCTTTATAAACAATATACAAACATTATATTTAAATCCACAGTAAGAAATATATCAAAATGAATACATATCTAAATCAAACAGAGAATATGCAAAGTCAATGTATATGCGGCTATAGACAACACGTGTAGACCAGGGAATATGTAAAGCAAGATCTATGCCTGTAGACACTATATAATATGCGTCTGTGTACTATTTCCATGTAATCAACGACAAAGTATATGTAAACAGGCTAATATTCATACAACCTTATATATATACTTATATAACTAATATATAACTAATATTCAACAGATAAATCTTCATATAAACAGAGCTTAACAAAATCAGGTACAACCTAATATAGTATATGTATTACTACTACTATATGTTAATAAACGGAAGTTTGTGAGTTCACCTTATATACAGTTGCAAGAAAACATAGTATATGTTGAAATCGAGATATATACAAAGTATATCTATAAATTAATATTATATATACCGGGACCAACGCATATACAATAGGCAGACATATGATACAATATACTCAAAACCAAACTCAGGTGCCTTGTATGACTATAACTATATATATACACACGGGGAGATATAAACAAACATATAAACGTGTATACAAAACTTACACAAATCTCTGTATAAACAAATATATATAGTCAATATATAAACAAAAGTCTTTAAACAAGGATTTGGAGGGCTCAAAGGCTTTCAGATTTAAAAATAAAAATAAAACTAAAAATATATGTGATAACAGCAAAGCATAAATATATATACATACACGGTAACATTAATCATACAACAACCACTTTATATATACAGAAAACTTATATACATTGAAAAGCAATAACAGATTTGACAATAAAAACTCATGTGTTTGAACACGTATACAAAACCTTAAAAAATATATACTTCAACTCTAACAAATTAACTGCTACTGATATACATATAATTAACAACGTATAAAACTTAGATATAAAGAGGTATATAAATGCATACTTACATCTATGCCATAGAGAGAGGTGATGGTTGTCGCTAACCCCGGAAGGAAGGGACACGGGTGGAATGGTGCAGTTGATGGCCGCAAGGCACGTGCTCAAGGCGAGTTAAAGGAGGAAGGTGAGCAGAAGCATGAGCTTGGTTTTCGTGAGAAAAGGTGAAGGCCGGTGGGTATGGGTTGTAGGCTGGAGGTGAAGGGGACTTGGATTTGATCGGTTTCTGGTGGCCGAGGCTAGAGAACGGAGGAGGTGGCGGGTTGTTGTGTTGTGGCGATTCACAGTGGAAGTGGAGATGTGGGTATTGGGTTGGGCGAAGAGGAAGAGTGAGTGCGTAGGAGAGGAGATAGAGAATGAAGAGGAAAAGAACGAATGCAAAAGAAATGATAACAAATGAAAGAGAAATGAAAATATACGTGCACCCAGAAGACGTTTGTCTTTTCAGATTTTTGACTTTTGAGTGTCAAAACTGTCGAATATAAAAGGACACAGGTTATATATGTGATTAACACAACAAGCTGAACCAGATGGAGGACACAGAATTGCAAATGGATCCAATTTGGTGAATCGTCACATTTTGCATTCTGTTGATTTCGTCGTGCACCGGACTCTGAAATACACCGATGAACACATCACAGTGATCAGGACGATGAGGCGGAAAAGAGGAAACAGAAATATCTGTGTTAGGACCTTACTATCAAAAGTCCATACGGACCCTGATATACGTTGCTATTCCGTACGGAAAAATCCAAACGGAGGTAGAAACGTCCGAATTTCGCGAAACGAATTTCATAGTCTAATTCAGAGTGTTCTAAATAAATTTTCTCTTGTTGACATATTTTGGTTTCGGAAAACTTTTAAATTCACTGTTATTAACCGGTTTGATTTGAAATGAAATTTCACACGAAAATAAACTTCAATATTATTAGATGAAAATTTACCAGTTGCTATATTAAAATAGACGTATTCCAAATAATAAATTTTTAATTTCAAATTTTATTGTTTAAAATTTCACAAATTTCCAATTAAAAATACTTTTAAAACCATTAATTTTGCGGGTCGTTACACTCTCCCCCACTCAAAACTTTTCGTCCCCGAAAAGGAATGAGGTAGAAGAATAGAAACAACAAGACAGAAAAGATAGATTGAAAGTCAAGATTAAACAATTAATTTAAACTATATAAATTTTACTTAAAATTTGAAAACTTCATTTGTAATTCAATTATCCTATATACTTAAAACCTTTCAAAAATCCATTTGTAGAATTTCTTGCTTCCTTTATAAATACCATTTACATGTTTAAATGACACCTTTAAATGTATGAAACTATTTGAAAACTATTATTTACATCATTAGTTATATTTACACAGAAGCTATTTGAAAACATTAAATCCATAATTTATTAATTTATCTCAAAATTCCTTTCAACATTATTAATAAATCAATAATCATTTCTTTAAATATGTTGTATTTAATTAATAACCTCTAAAATATTTAACACTAAAATTTTCTATTACCATATAGTATATAAATAAACAATATAAAAAAATTATAGTCAACAAGGAAAAGGAGGATTTGGAAAACAGAATATAGGTGAATAAATAAAGCTGAGCAGATAAGGCAGATTCAAAGGAATAATATCGGGCATGAATAGTTAATTTAGAACCATAAGGGTTTTTGATTCCAAATATTGATACAAATTTCTTTGTTGGAAATACTTTTATAATAAAACACCTTTATAACGAAACAAATTTTCTTTCGAAAATACTTTTATAACTCGATGTTTCAACAAGTTTATCCTTGTTCCTGTAGACTCTGGTAGTGCGTTGATCAGGCGCAAAACTAGAATTCTCCAGGTACTTAGTAGACCTATTTCAACACCCAGTGAAAATACTGGAAAACTTTTAAAAACAGATATGGAAAGTACAATCCAATCAAAAACGAATCAAATCATGGATCGCAGATACACAATGGTTACGCCTGGGTCCCCAGGAAACATCCGTACCTTTTAAGCATTCACTGCCTTGCGAATTTCGCCATGCAACAAAACGGTGGACCGCAGGATACATAAAAATGGTTACGCCTGGATCCCCCAGGAAACATCCATACCCCTTAAGCAATCTCTGCCTTGCGGATTACGCCACTAACACGACCATAGATCGCAGATACACAATGGTTACGCCTGGATCCCCCAGGAAACATCCGTACCTTTTAAGCAATCACTGCCTTACGAATTACGCTATGCAGTCGAGTTCGTAAGACCATGGGTAACGCCATGGAATTCGAAGGACACTCGAGTATCATATCCGGAAAACCAAAATCAGAGAGAATAATATCGATAGAATGAATCCAAGATGTGGCCACAAATCGGATATCAAGCAGAAGGCACTTTCCATATCTTTACTTCGAAAATATGTATCATATATTACCTTTTCAAATCACTTTCAAATATCGTACTTATATAAAATCCATTATATATAAGATTTAATTTTCAAATCAAATACTTTCCAAAATCAATAGTATATCAAATCATACTTATATAGATTTCAATTATATAAGTTTTCACTTTCAAATTGAGTACCTTTCCAAATCTATAGTTTTCTCAAATTTCAATTTGTTTCAATATCAGTTCAATTCCAAAATCATATACAATTTCACCAAATTATTTCTTCTCAAATTAAATATCTTTAGTTTCAAAGTTTCCAAAATAATAGATTTAGAAAATAAATCCAATTTCCAAATCAATATAATTTAAGTCCACCAATTCATTTCTAAAATCAATGGTCTAAAAAAAAAATCATCTTATACTTACATAAAGTCATCTTATATAGGAATCAAAATTTTCTAAAATAAATTTCGCTGTATGAAGAGCCATATGGGATTGAATATCTTTGCTTTTATGGGTTATATATCTTTGTAATTTAAATTGGAATTTTCTTTTAGTAAGCAGAGATATTCTAACTCGACAGCTTTCAATTTCAGCGTCAAAATATATCAATGATATTAGGATATAAGATGTACATACATCATCATTTCGCAGAATCACATTTGATCGCTCGCTCGATCACACAAGTTCGTTTTCGAACTAGTATTGTCCATTCGACTTCCCTAATGCGGATTTCGATATGGTTTCTCGACTAGAAGCTATCAGTCTCCTTGCATAGCCATATACTATGATAGAGAATTCTAGAATCAAGCCCAAAATCCATATCAAATATTCGTCGTCAAGAATCGAATGAAAAATCCTAACACGAAATGGTGTAATCCACCTCGAACTTGTGTACTCAAACCTGGATCAAATTAATTATGCGAATAAAACAACATACGTACAAATTATATATTTATTCCAACTTGTTAAATATATAGTTTCATAAAGATGTTACTAAATTAAAACATTCAACTATATTTTATTCAAAATATATTGAAGCCCAATTCTTTCAAAACATTTCAAATCTAAATTCCATATTTAGAAAAATTCAAAATAGCCTTATTCATTTACTTAGCAAAATAGTTTCAACTTATTTAAATCATATTACTTCATACTTAAACATTCGAAACAAATTTATATACTTTATCAAATAATTCATACCTTTCAAAATTTCTTAGCTTTGAAAAGTTAACCTTGATTTGGAAGTGCTCGAACCTTCAAAATAGTTGAAGAAATCATTTTCAAATTCAGGAGTTGGAAATCGGCAACAAATCAGTAAATCAATTTTAATAGATAGGGTTATATCAAATCCGAAACTCGAGGACTGAACACCGGCTTACTTCAAATCATTTCAAATATATATACATATATACTTTGAATATCAAATCTTACTTCGGAATTTGAAATCAAAATTGGTTTCGCAAAATCACTCGCATAGCAAAGCTATTGAAGTGGCCTATCCCCCACTCTGAAACTCGAAAATCAATGTCGATGATGCGTGCACTCATCACCGAAGTTATTTTCCAGCGACATAAGTGAGTTCTGGACTTCTATTTTCTCAAACTTCTTTTGAAATTTCTTCGAAATCATTCGAAACTCATTAAAATCATTTGAAACATTTCTTATTCGGAAAATACTTTTAAATCATACTATTATTATATATTTCAAAATCTTAAAACCAATTTCAAAGTACCGGAGTTCAATTCTCGAATTTCAAATTTAAAATCCTTTAGTTATAAATCATTTTTATATAAAACAATTCCTTATATAACTTCAAAATTTCAAATCCTTTCAAAAAAAATTCAAATTCTTATTTTTTTAAAAGGTATATATAATCCTTATCGAAAACATTTTCACTTTTATATATAGAATATAATCATACTTTAAAAAAAAAAATTGATATATAAAACAATTTCCAAAATGCGAATAAACCCGATTTTTCAAAAAGGACGATTCAAGAATGGATTTCAAAACAAAGATAGAAATTCAAAGTAGAGGGACTCTAATCAATTAGGATTTCGATTCGAAGATAAGTTCGAACGAAAATGAGATAATTAATTTCAAAACAGAAGATGGATATACTTATACAAGTCGCGGGCGACCTTAACCGGGTCAGCCGTGACTTCAGGAACAAGATCGATGCAGAATTCCAAGAAAACCAACATTCGATCGCAAGAGATAGCGGCATCTAAACCAAAGATATAGACATCTCCGGTGAATCAATGCCAATTGTGAAGGAGTTTCACCCCTTCACAAATCATTCAAAGATTGGCGGGATCGCCTATTCTTATAGAGATCATTCGAAGTGGAGTTATGGGATACTCCTGAATCAAAAGAATACAAATAGGGAGAGACAAGAATGAATTTTGGAACTGCAGGGAACGTTCCGAAGTTCAAAGGAAATCGAGTCAAAAGGAAGAGATTAAACTCAAACGAAAGTGATTCTGTAAATAAATTTACAATATATGCTAAGTTTCGCCTAGAGCCAAAGCTCTGATACCAACTGTAACGACCCGCTATTTTGGACCATTCAAATCGACAATAAATCCACACATGCCTGACTTGAATAATTCAAAATATCAGATTGTTAATTTAAATTTGGCAAAACTCAGCATATGCAGTAAATAAATCAATCACATAATCACAGACACAGAGTAATACAATAATACGCAGCGGAATAGATAAAATAGTAGTTCATGAAGCTACTATATAAACATCAGAGTTAGAAATAAAATACAATAGAATATCTCAAATGCAGTGAAGTCTCCAGTACAACAGATGACTTCTTTGAACAAATCAACTAGAAGAGCTGAAAGCTGTGGCGATAGTTGGATCTCCAAAGGAAGCACCAAACTCCAAGGGTGAGTCTCAAATGCTGTATCACTCGGTCTGACCCGAGCGTAAAGCAAAACACAAAACACTCGAGTCAGGATTAACATTCTTATATCAATAAATCCAACTCAAGTGAAATATCAACTGAAATACAAGTAACTTAAAGGATGTTTGGGATAACCATCTTCTAAGGATCTTCAGAACTATCTACAAGGTGGAAATATACACTGTAACACCGTGGTCATTTCAATTTAATTTATACTTCAAACCCAAATATCATTTCATTTCAAATATATCTATTTTCCAAAATAGTATTCATAGGTTAAAATTTTTATGAAGTAAAGTATTTATAATTTCCTCAAGTTTCACATATCGGTTCAAATCAACTCAATTTCCAAATTTCAATTTAATTCAATCTAAATTTTCCATTTTAATTAAATTCAGTTTCTAAATAACAAATTCAAATTATATTGATTTCAAATACAGATCTAAATCACAAAATAAACCATTTAAATTCCAATATATTTCAAAGCTTTAATATGCAAAAATTTCAAAGTTAAATTTAACAGTTTCATATAGCTCTTGATTTAACTTCATTTACTATTTAATCAGGGAATATTCACTTAATAAATTCAATATCATTTAACTTGCCTTAAATCATATTTTTACTAAATATTTCCTTAAATTTATTTAAACAATAATATTTATTAAGTTACTTAAATCAAACTCAAATTATAAATCATACCTTAAATCTCAATTTCAATAAATTTCAAATCGATTTAACTAAATAAAATTCTTTATTGAATACAATTTCAACTAAATTCAAATTATCTTTCTAACCTTAACTTTTTCAAGTTATTACCAAAATCTAATTTGAAATATATTTTAAATACTCAACATATTATATGTATTTAAATCAATCATTCCCATTTATATATAATAATTTAAGGCTCAACATTTATTAAAACCATATATTTCTTTTCGAAACCATAGAATTCATTTTTAAAATATTTATATATATGGACCAACGGTGTCTGTATATATTTTTATCATATGGTTAAGTGATACGGATATTTATCATTTCAATCTGAAATTTAAATATATACGGGTAGATATCATTTCGACCCGTAATCCCAATTTCAATTCAAATGAAAATCGCTTGGGTTTATCATTTCAACCCATAACGATTTTCTCCTATTCTAAAGTCCGTTCGGGTATGTATCATTTCAACCCATAGTGAATTCTATACTAACAAGGAACTTGCAGAGTGATAACAGATAATATAAAATATAACAACAGGCATATATCATCAATATAAATAACAGATACTGGTGTCAGATGTCATAGGTGAACATATACAGATAATAGTAATAACATGCATGTAATACTAGGTACTGGTGTCAGATGTCACAGGTGAACAGATACAGATAATGGCATATATACAATTTAAATAACTACAGCAGTATATTCCAATTGTCGTTTCAATTGAAATCAAATTTAATAAATATAAGAACGTTAAATCGTGAGTGATTACTCACCTTTCGAGGCTAGAGAAGATAGACAATGGAATGAGTTTTGAATTCAAGCATGAATTTCATAGCAAAGCACGATGGACTGGTTTGATGATCAAAGCTGACAATAAGGTTAGACGAAATCAAATCAGGACGGATTGGTGAAGATAATTGGTATAAGTGAACCTATATATCTGCATATATATAAGTATATAACCAAATATAACTATTTATAAAATAATATTCCAATTTCTAACACTTATACGTATACACATGTATTTCAAACTCATTGTTTTAAATTAAAACACAAAACAAAGTTTCTATATGCAAATTTAAAAACCAAGTCAATATCCAGTTTTGATTTTAAACAAAAAGTTTCAAAATATCAATATATATATATATAGTTTTAAAAATTAAACACATATATAACTTGATATACAACAATTTATATAACACATAATTTCTTCTTTCAAACAACTTTGTATCACTACTAAAACACATCTTATTAACCTATCAAGCTTGTAATTTGAAATTTATATATACACATAATATCTTTATAAACAATATACAAACATTATATTTAAATCCACAGTAAGAAATATATCAAAATGAATACATATCTAAATCAAACAGAGAATATGCAAAGTCAATGTATATGCGGCTATAGACAACACGTGTAGACCAGGGAATATGTAAAGCAAGATCTATGCCTGTAGACACTATATAATATGCGTCTGTGTACTATTTCCATGTAATCAACGACAAAGTATATGTAAACAGGCTAATATTCATACAACCTTATATATATACTTATATAACTAATATATAACTAATATTCAACAGATAAATCTTCATATAAACAGAGCTTAACAAAATCAGGTACAACCTAATATAGTATATGTATTACTACTACTATATGTTAATAAACGGAAGTTTGTGAGTTCACCTTATATACAGTTGCAAGAAAACATAGTATATGTTGAAATCGAGATATATACAAAGTATATCTATAAATTAATATTATATATACCGGGACCAACGCATATACAATAGGCAGACATATGATACAATATACTCAAAACCAAACTCAGGTGCCTTGTATGACTATAACTATATATATACACACGGGGAGATATAAACAAACATATAAACGTGTATACAAAACTTACACAAATCTCTGTATAAACAAATATATATAGTCAATATATAAACAAAATTCTTTAAACAAGGATTTGGAGGGCTCAAAGGCTTTCAGATTTAAAAATAAAAATAAAACTAAAAATATATGTGATAACAGCAAAGCATAAATATATATACATACACGGTAACATTAATCATACAACAACCACTTTATATATACAGAAAACTTATATACATTGAAAAGCAATAACAGATTTGACAATAAAAACTCATGTGTTTGAACACGTATACAAAACCTTAAAAAATATATACTTCAACTCTAACAAATTAACTGCTACTGATATACATATAATTAACAACGTATAAAACTTAGATATAAAGAGGTATATAAATGCATACTTACATCTATGCCATAGAGAGAGGTGATGGTTGTCGCTAACCCCGGAAGGAAGGGACACGGGTGGAATGGTGCAGTTGATGGCCGCAAGGCACATGCTCAAGGCGAGTTAAAGGAGGAAGGTGAGCAGAAGCATGAGCTTGGTTTTCGTGAGAAAAGGTGAAGGCCGGTGGGTATGGGTTGTAGGCTGGAGGTGAAGGGGACTTGGATTTGATCGGTTTCTGGTGGCCGAGGCTAGAGAACGGAGGAGGTGGCGGGTTGTTGTGTTGTGGCGATTCACAGTGGAAGTGGAGATGTGGGTATTGGGTTGGGCGAAGAGGAAGAGTGAGTGCGTAGGAGAGGAGATAGAGAATGAAGAGGAAAAGAACGAATGCAAAAGAAATGATAACAAATGAAAGAGAAATGAAAATATACGTGCACCCAGAAGACGTTTGTCTTTTCAGATTTTTGACTTTTGAGTGTCAAAACTGTCGAATATAAAAGGACACAGGTTATATATGTGATTAACACAACAAGCTGAACCAGATGGAGGACACAGAATTGCAAATGGATCCAATTTGGTGAATCGTCACATTTTGCATTCTGTTGATTTCGTCGTGCTCCGGACTCCGAAATACACCGATGAACACATCACAGTGATCAGGACGATGAGACGGAAAAGAGGAAACAGAAATATCTGTGTCAGGACCTTACTATCAAAAGTCCATACGGACCCTGATATACGTTGCTATTCCGTACGGAAAAATCCAAACGGAGGTAGAAACGTCCGAATTTCGCGAAATGAATTTCATAGTCTAATTCAGAGTGTTCTAAATAAATTTTCTCCTGTTGACATATTTTGGTTTCGGAAAACTTTTAAATTCACTGTTATTAACCGGTTTGATTTGAAATGAAATTTCACACGAAAATAAACTTCAATATTATTAGATGAAAATTTACCAGTTGCTATATTAAAATAGACGTATTCCAAATAATAAATTTTTAATTTCAAATTTTATTGTTTAAAATTTCACAAATTTCCAATTAAAAATACTTTTAAAACCATTAATTTTGCGGGTCGTTACACTCTCCCCCACTCAAAACTTTTCGTCCCCGAAAAGGAATGAGGTAGAAGAATAGAAACAACAAGACAGAAAAGATAGATTGAAAGTCAAGATTAAACAATTAATTTAAACTATATAAATTTTACTTAAAATTTGAAAACTTCATTTGTAATTCAATTATCCTATATACTTAAAACCTTTCAAAAATCCATTTGTAGAATTTCTTGCTTCCTTTATAAATACCATTTACATGTTTAAATGACACCTTTAAATGTATGAAACTATTTGAAAACTATTATTTACATCATTAGTTATATTTACACAGAAGCTATTTGAAAACATTAAATCCATAATTTATTAATTTATCTCAAAATTCCTTTCAACATTATTAATAAATCAATAATCATTTCTTTAAATATGTTGTATTTAATTAATAACCTCTAAAATATTTAACACTAAAATTTTCTATTACCATATAGTATATAAATAAACAATATAAAAAAATTATAGTCAACAAGGAAAAGGAGGATTTGGAAAACAGAATATAGGTGAATAAATAAAGCTGAGCAGATAAGGCAGATTCAAAGGAATAATATCGGGCATGAATAGTTAATTTAGAACCATAAGGGTTTTTGATTCCAAATATTGATACAAATTTCTTTGTTGGAAATACTTTTATAATAAAACACCTTTATAACGAAACAAATTTTCTTTCGAAAATACTTTTATAACTCGATGTAACAACCATAACGGCATACTACTATAAGTATGTAAATGATAATCAACAAAAGATCAATCAATATCACAAGAATCTTCTCAAAGATAAAGTAGGGTATCATACCCTAAACTTGTATTCATAACAAGTCAATAACACATAAATTCACCAATGCATAAAAGCTGATATCATATCAATGAAAATCATGAAAATTGGTGAAGCATAAATTCCAGAAATCATCACAAGAAATCCAGAAAACACATAAAAAGGGGGGAGGCCTAACACATGAATGGGAGCATGAAAACTCACCTATGCGTAAAACACATGACGAGAAGCTATCTCATGGAAGCTATCCATTAAATTTTCACACAGGAATGGCCCGAAGACCGTAGGGTGCTACCCTACATATGTGATGGCGATACATCACACAAACGGGGTATAGTCTCCCTCGTAGACAAAGAGACATCGCTCAATCGCTAGTCTAAATCACAAAAATGATCGTCATGATCATAAGGAAGTGTCAATCACACCAAGTTAGTAAATATATGAGTTTAGCTTCATGTCCCATAACCACTTGCTTAACTTAAATATTTACAAACAAACTGTAGATCTTCACTAGGAAATTGTCACAAAAAGGGTTCAATCGAACAAGTCCAAGAGCTAACCGACGAAGTGAACGCAAGCGTTTCATACCACTCGTTTTACTAAGTCGTTTAAGTCGATTTCTCATTCGAGTGAAGTAAAGGCTTGTATATACTAGTAGATTGGAAATCGGTTTGAGAAAACGAACATTTGATATTTAAAATACTGTTGAAATCGCTTTGATGAAAGAGTTTTGATATTTACTACTAGTATTGAAACCTTCATATATCTTTAAAGTGACAAGTCATAAAACGATTGCTGAAATAATCTATCACAAAAATTCACATTCGAAGACGTGAACAAAATCCAAGGAAATCAGCTCAAAATGCATCAAAGTGGAAGTTCTGTTGAATGCTTTTCAGATAAGATCGCCTACGAAGGGGTGTAAGGGGTTCGACCTGCCCGGTCAGGTCGCGGGGGTCTAGGGGGTCTAGGGGGCAGCGCCCCGTCAAAACGGTACGACTTAGTGAAGCCAAGCTGGTCAAGCGACCTAAGGAAAAGTAGGTCATACGACCTAAGGGAAGACTGCCGTGCGACCTAGCAGAAGAACAAGTCGAACGACTTAGGGGAAACAGGTCAAACGACCTAAGTGCTAACTCATGAGCGACCTAACGAAGTGCGCGACCTAACAGTGTGGCGCGACCTAATAATGAGGCGCGACCTAAGGGAAACAAGGTCTTGCGCGACCTAACACCAAAGTTCCGAGCGACCTAACGATCTGAACTGTCGAGCGACCTAAGGGTTAACTCGCGAGCGACCTAACTCATAGCCGAGCTAAACAGTGAAACGACAAAACAGGGCGAGGACCTAACAGAGGTACGCGACTTAAGGTGGTTCGCGACCTAAGGGTACACGACCTAACGTGGTTCGCGACCTAAAACTCACGACCTAAAACTCGCGACCTAAGGGCACGCGACCTAAAACTCAAGACCTAAGAAAACGCGACCTAAAACTCACGACCTAAGACTCGCGACTTAAAACTCACGACCTAAAGGCTCACGACCTAAAGACTCACGACCTAAGGCGAACGACCTAAGCAAGCAAGCCGAGCGACCTAAGGAAGTGTTCGACCTAAGGAAGTGTGCGACCTAAAAGTGGCGACCTATGGCCAGAACGAATTAAGGTCGAAAACGACCTAAGCTCTGTGTGACTTTTCAACAGCAAACGACCTAGCCCAGGCAGAACGACCTAAGTGCAGTTTTTCACCAAAAACACTAAAAATTGGAGTTTTTCGCCAATCCAATCCAAACCAAATGCGAATGTGCATGCTAAAGTGATAGGGAACCATTCCCAACAGTCCAATGACAATTATAGGCAAGATGTGAGATCAAAAATCTCACCTTTTCCACGAAATTGATGAAGATGAGACTTGAGAGCAAAGCAAGAACACCAACAAGCTTGAATCAATGTTCTTCACGTGAATTTGATGTTGAATCTCGGATTTGCAATAGAATTTAAGTTTGGAGTTTTAATTTCCACTTCCCACCACCATTTTTGATGAAGCTTGAATGTTATTTGATGAAGTGATAAAGAGAAGAGGGGGTTGGGCTGAGTTAGTGTGTGTTCAGCCCCAAACCAAAGTCCTAAGCCAAAAAGTGACGAAAATTTCACTCTCTCCAAACATATCGAAGTTTACACTAAAAAAGATCGCAAACGTCATTTTGAACTCAATGGAAGTGGTCTCGAGTCCTAATTTGACCGTATGTAAAAGTAGCCTTTCCGACTAACATCCGACTAACGATAAAATATTTAAATAAAATATTTAAATATAAAATCGATAGATATGCGGGTTGTTACAGACTCCCCTCCTTAAAGAAATTGCGTCCTCGCAATATATACGGTGGAAATAAAAAGTAACAACCATAAAAGCATATTAACACAAAAGAAATTGGAATTAAAAAGTTTACCTCAAAGAGCATGAGAAAGTAATTCTGGATGTGTACGCTCGATGAATTCTCTAGTTTCCCAAGAGCAATCCTTAGGATTTGAGGACCATTGAACTTTAACAAGCGGAACATCTTTATTTCGAAGTCGTTTGATCTCCGAAGCAATAATTCGAACAGGATGCTGCTCATAAGTTAAATTAGGTGAAACTTCAATCTCTTCCACAACACCGGGCTCAAGAATGGAATCGGAATCCCGAAGGCACTTCCGTAATTGAGATACGTGGAACACGTCATGCATAGCAGAAAACTAAGCCGGTAATGAAAGGCGATAAGCCAAGGAACCAATACGTTCAGTGATAGGAAATGGCCCAATATATCGAGGCGCTAACTTTCCCGATCGACTGAAACGTACAACACCCTTCATTGGTGAAACACGAATAAATACAAGATCACCAACCAAAAATTCTAATCTCCTTCTTCGGTTATCGGCATAGGATTTTTGTCTACTCTGGGCTTCTTTCATCCTATGTCGAATAAGTTCAATCTTTTCTGTGGAATCCCGAATAAAGTCTGGACCTAAGACCAGCTTCTCACCGGCCTCAAGCCAACAAGAAGGAGATCGGCATGGCCTTCCATAGAGTGCCTCAAAAGGAGCCATACCAATGCTAGATTGGAAGCTGTTATTATAGGAAAATTCAACAAGTGAAATATGATCTTCCCAACTTCCACCAAAGTCAAGCACACAAGAACGAAGAAGATCTTCAAGTGTTTGATTCACACGCTCAGTTTGTCCATCGGACTGGGGGTGATAAGCGGTGCTAAAATTAAGCTTCGTTCCCAAATCTTTTTGAAGACTCTTCCAGAATCCACTAGTAAACAATGGATCTCGATCACTAACAATGGAAGAAGGAACTCCATGAAGTTTAACAATTTCTTTAACAAAGAGTTTGGCCAGAAGAGGAACGGTTCGGTTCGACCGAACTGGAATAAAATGGGCAGATTTAGTAAGTCTATCAACAATCACCCATAAGCTATTATGACCCGAACGAGAATGGGGAAGGCCATCAATAAAATCCATGGAAATTTGATCCCACTTCTATACTGGAATTTCCAATGGTTGCAATAACCCACCGGGCCTTTGATGTTCAGCCTTAACAAGTTGGCAAGTCATGCAACACTTAACAAAGTTAGCGATATCAGATTTCATTCCCTTCCAGTAATAAAGTCGCTTCATATCCGCGTACATTTTACTGCTACCGGGATGAATGGAATATTTGGAACGATGTGAATCTTCAAGAATATCTTTACGAAGATCACTAATATTTGGTACGATAAGTCTACCAAATTTTCGAATGCCGCCACGAGAATCGATATCAAAGTCTTTCAAACCTTCAATATCGGTTTTATCCTTAAGATTTTGGCCATGCAAAGCCAATTCAGGATCTAGCTGTTGAGCTTCAAGAATGCAGTCTAAAAGAGAAGGACGAGCCTCAAGGCTACATAAAACAAGAGATGAACATAAATCGGAAACACGATCTCGAATTTCACAAGTGGATAAAAGTTCGAGATCGTTCCATTCAGATACCATCATGGAAACAACCGCTTGTTGTTTGCGACTGAGTGCATCGGCAACTTGATTCCCTTTTTCGGAGTATAAAGAATGTCGAGATCATAAGAGGCAAGAAATTCGAGCCAACGCTGTTGACGCAAATTAAGTTCCTTTTGAGAAAATAAATATTTCAAAGACTTATGATCAGTATAAAGTATAAACTTTTCTCCCAAAAGATAATGTCGCCAAATTCGAAGGGCGAAAACGATAGCCGCGAGTTCTAAATCATGTGTGGCATATCTAGTCTCAGCCGGCTTCAATTGCCTAGAAGCATAAGCAATAACACGTTCTTTTTGCATAAGAACGGCACCCAAACCAACGCGACTGGCATCAGTATAAACGACAAAGTCTTGATTCCCTTCGGGAATAATAAGAATAGGAGCATCAGAAAGGAGTTCTTTTAATTTATGAAAAGAAGTTTCACATTTGTCCAACCAAATGTATTTAACACCTTTCTTTGTTAAGCCAGTAAGAGGAACGACAATCTTAGAAAAGTCTTTTATAAAACGACGGTAATAACCTGCCAATCCGAGAAAGCTACGGATTTCAGTCACGCTCTCCAGTCTCTTCCAATTTTGAATCGCTTCAATCTTTGAAGGATCCACGGATATTCCGGATTCGGAAATAATATGACCGAGAAACTTCACACTAGATTGCCAAAAATGGCATTTAGAAAATTTTGCTTTTAGTTGATTGCTCCTAAGAGTTTCCAATACAATTCAAAGATGCTTTTCGTGTTCCTCCTCGGTTTTAGAATACACAAGAATATCATCAATAAAGATGAGAACAAACCGATCGAGAAAATCTTTGAAAACTCTATTCATAAGGTCAACGAAATAAGCCGGAGCATTCGTTAAACCGAATGGCATAACTAGCCATTCATAAGATCCATAACGCGTACGGAACGAAGTCAAAGGAATACTATCCTCTGCAATACAAAGCTGATGGAATCCGGTAGCCAAGTCCAATTGTGAAAAGACTCTAGCACCACTAAGTTGATCAAACAGATCATCAATCCGAGGCAATGGATATTTATTCTTAATAGTAAGATCATTAAGCTTGCGGTAGTCGACGCAAAGCCTAAGTGTACCATCGGACTTACTTACGAAAATAGCTGAAGCTCCCCAAGGCGAGGAACTAGAGCGAATAAGTTGCTTCGTCTCCAACTCGGATAGTTGTTTGCGCATCTCTTCGTTCTCCTTATTGGACATGCGATAAGGAGGACGGGTAACAAGTTGAGCCCCAGGTATAAGATTAATTTTGAACTCAATTGCTCGCTTAGGTGGTAGTCCTAAAACGGGCTCAAAGATGTCGGAAAATTCACGAACGACGCGAATAAGAGAAATGAAATCCTCCTCGTCATCATTATCATCATTAAGAGGATTTAAAGAATATAAAGATGCAACCAAAGCGGAATCCGAATCTTTAAGAATAATAGAAATCGGGTTAACAGATTGCGGATGTCGGAGATAAATAGTCCGCTCAGGACATAGGATATGAGCTTCATAACGAGTAAGCCAATCCATACCCAAAATCATTCCAAAGCCTAAGTAACGCATGACATGCAAATCGGCTAGGAAAGAAAAATCACACAAAATAATCTCGACATCTTTACAAAGCAGACTAAGAGTTGCGGATCCACCTACTGGATTCGCAATTCTTAAAGAAGTCATTAAAGCAACAACACTTAAAGAAAAAGTATCGACAAGATTCATGCGAGAAAAGATTCGATCGCATGTTCTTAACCAAGCCTGGACCCCGATAATAGTTTCGGAACCTTTGAATGGTTTCCCACCCAAGTTGGTATAATCGTTGCACAAACGTGCAAATCCAGACTTTGGATGAGTAGGTTCCTGATTAGGACCTGCTGCTTGAGCATTCTTCAATAAATCAAGAAGCTGTTGAGCGGTCATAAAAACTCCATCCTGGGGAGTAACAGTAGATGGTCCAGCTCTGGGACGACCTAGTCTAGACATTCTCCTCTTTAAGAAAGAGAGAAGAAGAAAAAGGTTATTCACCAAATGAATATCAAGCAAATCTTGATAGATGAAACAAGGAATCATAAAGAGAACAGGATGAATCGGTTCAAAGACTCGATCGAAATCCTGAAACACAACTCCTAAGGTGGACTTAGGACGATGATCCTTGTTAAGTTTTTCTACATTGTTCCGAAGTTTGGCTCTGATACCAAGCTGTGACGCCCCACCTCTATACCTACGCTAACCAAGAACACTACGATGTAGTGCTGTCAATTAGCGCGGAGAATAAGGCTGTGGAGGAGCGACCATCCATGTAACTTCTTTGTGCGAGCACCGATATGTCAGATAGAATAGAATGCATATCTTTTAAGGAGGAAATACGACATACCGATACAAACACAAAGCTATCACACGGTGGCTATATATAATCTTCGGAAACAAACATAGAAGTAATCATAACATAAATCAGTCATAGACATCCATATCACAAAGGCGGAAGAAGATATGAATAAATATATATAACACATGAAAGTGTACATCATAGTAGTGGTCAGAAAGATCCACGATAATACAAAAGAATAGCATCACGTGCTATACAAAAGAATAAGTACACTACATAGAGTCTATATCTCAAATGTGTACAACCAAAAGCTACTAATCTAAGTAGTTATCCAAAAGTCAGAATAATCCTGAAGGGAAGTCAAGCAGAAGCACCTGTAACATCTCGGTCTGACCCGAGTATTATTTATAAGAAAATAATAAACGGACCAGTCTAGCTATAATTATCAGATGATAAGGTATAGGATAAATAATATGGCATGAACATGTAACAACCATAACGGCATACTACTATAAGTATGTAAATGATAATCAACAAAAGATCAATCAATATCACAAGAATCTTCTCAAAGATAAAGTAGGGTATCATACCCTAAACTTGTATTCATAACAAGTCAATAACACATAAATTCACCAATGCATAAAAGCTGATATCATATCAATGAAAATCATGAAAATTGGTGAAGCATAAATTCCAGAAATCATCACAAGAAATCCAGAAAACACATAAAAAGGGGGGAGGCCTAACACATGAATGGGAGCATGAAAACTCACCTACGCGTAAAACACATGACGAGAAGCTATCTCATGGAAGCTATCCATTAAATTTTCACACAGGAATGGCCCGAAGACCGTAGGGTGCTACCCTACATATGTGATGGCGAAACATCACACAAACGGGGTATAGTCTCCCTCGCAAACAAAGAGACATCGCTCAATCGCTAGTCTAAATCACAAAAATGATCGTCATGATCATAAGGAAGTGTCAATCACACCAAGCTAGTAAATATATGAGTTTAGCTTCATGTCCCATAACCACTTGCTTAACTTAAATATTTACGAACAAACTATAGATCTTCATTAGGAAATTGTCACAAAAAGGGTTCAATCGAACAAGTCCAAGAGCTAACCGACGAAGTGAACGCAAGCGTTTCATACCACTCGTTTTACTAAGTCGTTTAAGTCGATTTCTCATTCGAGTGAAGTAAAGGCTTGTATATACTAGTAGATTGGAAATCGGTTTGAGAAAACGAACTTTTGATATTTAAAATACTGTTGAAATCGCTTTGATGAAAGAGTTCTGATATTTACTACTAGTATTGAAACCTTCATATATCTTTAAAGTGACAAGTCATAAAACGATTGTTGAAACAATCTATCACAAAAATTCACATTCGAAGACGTGAACAAAATCCAAGGAAATCAGCTCAAAATGCATCAAAGTGGAAGTTCTGTTGAATGCTTTTCAGATAAGATCACCTACGAAGGGGTGTAAGGGGTTCGACCTGCCCGGTCAGGTCGCGGGGGTCTAGGGGGCAGCGCCCCGTCAAAACGGTACGACTTAGTGAAGCCAAGCTGGTCAAGCGACCTAAGGAAAAGTAGGTCATACGACCTAAGGGAAGACTGCCGTGCGACCTAGCAGAAGAACAAGTCGAACGACTTAGGGGAAACAGGTCAAACGACCTAAGTGCTAACTCATGAGCGACCTAACGAAGTGCGCGACCTAATAATGAGGCGCGACCTAAGGGAAACAAGGTCTTGCGACCTAACACCAAAGTTCCGAGCGACCTAACGATCTGAAGTGTCGAGCGACCTAAGGGTTAACTCGCGAGCGACCTAACTCATAGCCGAGCTAAACAGTGAAACGGCAAAACAGGGCGAGCGACCTAACAGAGGTACGCGACTTAAGGTGGTTCGCGACCTAAGGGTACACGACCTAACGTGGTTCGCGACCTAAGGGCACGCGACCTAAAACTCGCGACCTAAGGGCACGCGACCTAAAACTCACGACCTAAGGAAACACGACCTAAAACTCGCGACCTAAGACTCGCGACTTAAAACTCACGACCTAAAGGCTCACGACCTAAAGACTCACGACCTAAGGCGAACGACCTAAGCAAGCAAGCCGAGCGACCTAAGGAAGTGTTCGACCTAAGGAAGTGTGCGACCTAAAAGTGGCGACCTATGGCCAGAACGAATTAAGGTCGAAAACGACCTAAGCTCTATGTGACTTTTCAACAGCAAACGACCTAGCCCAGGCAGAACGACCTAAGTGCAGTTTTCACCAAAAACACTAAAAATTGGAGTTTTTCGCCAATCCAATCCAAACCAAATGTGAATGTGCATGCTAAAGTGATAGGGAACCATTCCCAACAGTCCAATGACAATTATAGGTAAGATGTGAGATCAAAAATCTCACCTTTTCCATGAAATTGATGAAGATGAGACTTGAGAGCAAAGCAAGAACACCAACAAGCTTGAATCAACGTTCTTTACGTGAATTTGATGTTGAATCTCGGATTTGCAATAGAATTTAAGTTTGGAGTTTTAATTTCCACTTCCCACCACCATTTTTGATGAAGCTTGAATGTTATTTGATGAAGTGATGAAGAGAAGAGGGGGTTGGGCTGAGTTAGTGTGTGTTCAGCCCCAAACCAAAGTCCTAAGCCAAAAAGTGACGAAAATTTCACTATCTCCAAACATATCGAAGTTTACACTCAAAAAGATCGCAAACGTCATTTTGAACTCAATGGAAGTGGTCTCGAGTCCTAATTTGACCGTATGCAAAAAGTAGCTTTTCGGACTAACATCCGACTAACGATAAAATATTTAAATAAAATATTTAAATATAAAATCGATAGATATGCGGGTTGTTACACCGCCCATCACAGTAACCTCTAGAAAAATGTACCGAGATCGTACCTAATGATCCTTGCCAACACAAGACCGGCCTACCCCTTACTGGATAGTACGAATATGTTATCACCCCGGGTGTTCCCACCCTTATCGAGCGCTCTCTTTTTCATGCACAACCATATCCATAATTTATAATATAATATTTCTGAGGGTTTCTAGAGAGGTGATAACATACCATACTTGGGTGCGACCCACTTAGCCCTACCACATCTCCTCTGTTTTAGTCATTCCCGGTTGATGAGGCTTGAGGCTACGTTTTAACTTTAGAATAGCATTCATACTTGGAATGATAACGTTGCCTTCTAGGCAACAATGCAATGATGGTATTCATCCATACAAGTTGTCCTGGGTCTGGACAAACCAATCTTCAAAACCATCATCTTCATTATATCCATAATATCACAATTCGTAACGCACAAATCGGATTGAAGTGGTTTTCGGATAATTAATACGATCTCAGTCTCTTCGAAACGATCAACGAATTTGGACAAATTGGATAGTCGGTTATTTAACTATCAAATAACACACATAAGCAGTCACCAGGCCCATATTATAAATTTTCCAAAATATTTATTTCAAATATCTTTACAAAGATATATATCCAAACCTCTTCCGGTATTTCATCCTTTGAAAAAAAATTCAAACACTTATCCATCACAGGATAATTTTTAAACAATTTCAACACGTAGAAATATTTCTGAACTCAATTTATAACACTTAGAAAAAATATTTCTATCTCATCCATTTCACTCTTAAAATACTTTCTAAAACCCTCTTTTCAACACTTAGGAGAATATTGATAGACAGATTCTCCAAGATCCTTTTAATAGCGAACTTAGAAAATAATTCATAACTTGTCTCACAGAACTCCGAAATTATTAATAATTTCCTTTTTACCATTTCCAAAAACCAATTATACTCATTTATAATTCCAACTAACAATTCGTAACTTCTTTAATGAATTCATATTCATTCCGATATCCTATATTTTCACATTTTAGAAAATTCCTTTTCTCTTCCAAAATCTCTTATAAGATTCCTCTATCAAAATCATATCCATTTAAATAACCCCATTTAAAGATGTCGAGAGGATTTATAAATAAATTCAATCATTTCAAAACTCTCTCTATATATAAAAGTATTTTTAAAAAGTAATAATTTATTTTTAAAACTTGTTTAAGAAATTATTTAAAATATCAAAGCACTTTTAAATAATATTGATAACTCATTCCCAATTCATCTTTAAATAAAACCAGCCCATTTACTAAAGCTTATCATAAAAACTTAAATTTTATTTCCAACTAATATTAAGTATTTGGATAACCAATTTTCCAAAATACTTTCAATTCTAAACAGTTTTTATACCACATAGTTTAATAAATAGAAATTCTATTCTAAAACAATTTAACTTCTCGATAAAAATCCATTTTTAAAATCCAATATAACCATTTAGAATTTAAAAATCCCTCTCTCGATTTATCACAAACCGGTTTCATTTCCAATTCCATAACTATTTACAAATTCCAAAATGGAATTTACTATTTCTTTCTAACCAATTTTCATATTTTACTTTAAATTCACATAGTGAATCTATTTTCCCAATTTACCAAATGATGATCACTTCCTTTTTATTTATAAACATCGTTTATAAACTTCATAATTCATTTCCAGTTGTATAACTGGTTCATATTACCAAAAATCCATTTTATAAATTGATCTCTAATTAAAACTCCATTTACAAATCTATTTCAGAAATAATCCAACCTATATTCCAAAACCAATCAAATCTCGATTTTTGTCTTCCATTTCATAATTCAAAGAATCTTATTTAAAATCCATTATTTAAAAATTTCTATTATAAAATTTTCAGTTGAAACCATTTTCAAAATAGCTAGATAAATATCCAAAATCCAATCATTTATTAATCCATTTCAGTTCCCTTCTAAATAATCTCAAAATCCACTAAAAATATTTCATTTCAAAAATCGCCCTTTAAATATTCTTTTAAAATCCAATAATATTGTTTATGGTATTTAAAATAACAAAATTTAGGCCAGTGCTATCATAACATTCAACAATTCCAATCACAACAAAATCTATATCAGATTATCCATTCACAACATATATCACTATATATGAAATTAAATCAACATTTTTAAGAAATCCAGTTGAATCCCTCCAACCTGTTTCCCTGCAACCACATATGCTAGATAACAATAAAATACCAATCTTGCTTCGAGGCGGGATATCACTGTAATATAGGGTCGTCCGCTATTATGCGGGGAGTATAGTATCTCATCCGCTCCAATCAGCGGGAAATATACACAAATACTAATATATATCCTAATATATATATAATATCATTCTAACTGATAATAATATATCAATCCAACCAATCACCTAATAATTATTTTTAATTAATATAAATAAATTACAGTAATCCAAATGAGTGAGATTTATTCACCTTGGGTTCCGATTTTCCAACGTTTTCAATTTTAAATTAAATCGAATGACGTTCGATTTAACCTAAAATTTTGACTTGCTCCAATCAATTTCAGCACGTAGTATTCGTGCTACGATTCCAGTGCCGCTTGTTTCGTCCAATTCCGACCTCGTATGAAATAGCTGTGTTATTTTAAAGATTTCATAAATTTTAAACATAAAATTTTTTTAAATTAAATTACCTTATACCCTAAAATCAAGCATGGCCGCACGTTCTATCTCATGAAATCAGGGCCGCAAAACGTATCTTCCTCACGCATCTTCCTTCTAGGTTATTCGCTACAAGGAACCCATCACCGATATTCAAACGCGACCGCCTTTCCTCCTTTGGCTATCTCCTCAATGATCAGCGACCATCAATTCAAAGCCCTCCATAACCTCCACCTTCAGCTAGAGCCATGATGAACTCGGCCCCTCCTGACGCGCGCAAACCCAGTTCGAACGGCCGAGAAAAACAAATCGATCTCGTCTCGATCATCACACTATTCTCTATCATGACCGTTGGATAGCAAGATCGTGTTGAGCTCTACAACTTTGCAGTAGAAAGTTTTTGATGAAAGCTTACGAATCGAAAGAATTTGAGGGGGAAATGGGACGATTTTCTGGCCATTTATTTGATTAGAGGCGGCTGCTCAATTTTGCTAGGGTTAGGTGACCGTTATATATACAGACACACACACACACACACACACATATATATATATATATATGTGTGTGTGTGTGTGTGTGTATTTTACTATTTAAAAACCCTGTTCACACTTGATTTTTCCGATCTCCAAATGAAGAGTGCCAATTGGCATTTATAATGTTTTACCCCTATTCCAAACTTAATGGAACATGTTTCGAAGCCTAATTCGATCATATGTGGAAGTTACGGCATTAAACGACTGATTTTAAATTAATTTCCTTAAATTAATCTCTACGCGTTTTCAGCTCCTACGAGCAAACGATAAATCTGATTGCTACGAAATTTGAAATTCGATAATAATACACTATTACGGATCCAAATGGAACAGGTTTCGTCGAATTCAGAGACTATGTCCCGGAAGGCTATTTTAACGCGTCGATTTAATCGAGCAATTTTAAAAATTGACTAAATTACTTGAAATTCGAATTTTAAAAACTTACCAACTCAATTATAATTCAAATATAATTTATATTCATATTAGAAACCATTTCGATTCATATAAAATCACAAATTTGATTATTCTCACTATTCCAAATATTAAATTACACCATTAAATTAATATATAAAATGCCAAATTTTGATTTATCGACTCTTAATTCCATCCAAAAGTCCAATATCATAACTCTAATTCAAATAGAGTTTAAATCAACTTTAGAAATTATTTTTATTCACATTTAATTCCAGATTCGCATTTTTACCCAATTTTAATATTAAATTTACTATTCACTAAATCTATTAAATCGCTATATTTGAAAATTTGACCCATTTCTCTAATTCAACCAAAATCTCCATATTCAAAATAAATTACTATTTCCAATTCAACATTTGAAATAAGTTAAACGTTTAAAATTAAACGACTAAAATCCCGGATCGTTACAGATTTTTTGACTACAAATATCTTTATGCATCAGTCTGAAGAGTACACTAACTCTTATGTCGCTCCCTCTAAATGGGTGCTTTGCCCTTAATTCCAAAGTAATTTTAACGAGTTATGGATACTTCGGTGTCATTTGGCCAATGTGAACAAATACCGTTATTATAATAGATTTATTTCATAACGAATATTCAAAACATTCATAACAAAATAAAACTATATTCACTTTCTGTCAATACTGAAATTAATTATCATTTCATAAATAACATCTGGAATATTTACGAAAATAATTTTTGGTATTTTAATGCATCTACCGATAAGTATTATATAACATGCTCCCACTATTTCCATAATTACTTTAATAGCGTATGAAATACGAAGCTCCATTCAACTACTTAGTATGAGTTATTTATTTCTTTTACTGTAAACAGTCCACAGTCAAGAATTTTCGATCAGATATCTTAAACTCGTAGAAATGACTTTTATAAAAAACAATTTTCTATATAAAAGACGCAACTGAAATAAAAGTTACATTTCTTGTTCCATATTAAGTACCTATTGGAATTTTATACACTTCTCGTTTTCGATATCACATCATGAAGTAGACTTAATTATTCACTCTCTTCATCACAATCGCATCTAAGTTACATCCACCCTTGTACATTCGCTTTCCTTTTCTACATGGTCGAACCATTCAAAAGGAAATTCTTATTGCAATCGATTATATAAATTACACGATTTTACTTTACGCTTTATTTGCTTATTTCCAATGAACTAATTTCATCGAAATTTCGTATATTATGAATTACGACCATTAATCATATTACATTTATATTTTATCGAATACAGACCAAATATTTATATTCTTGTATTGCCTAAGAGTTCAAAATTCATGGAAACAATACAAAGTTTTGGGCAAATAAACACTTAAGCGACCAAGTTACGAATGTGTCTAGGAGTGTATATTTATGCTCTTACATGGGTCTGTAAGCGACATCATACTAAAAAATTTAAGAGAAGTAGATTTTATATTTCTTTGTAAATCTTCAATTTTGTTCATTAGTATATTTTAACTAATTAATATTTTATCCATTTTATTAGTTGCATAAATTATTGATTTGGATTATTTTAACTTTGTATAGCATATGTTCTTACAATACTAGAAAGGTTAAATGTTACCATTTTATTTTGCTAATAAGGCTCCCACTAGATTTTTATGTTTCTCAAAATCTTAAGAATATCATAGAAATTCTAATTTCTCTAATGGGTGTTATAACTCACTTGCCTTGAAATTCTGAACTTAAGGAAAGCTCAACGAATCATAAGCCAACAAGTGATTGATAACACATTATCAGTTGTATCATATACATCTCCTAACCCATGGTCTTTGTCCTAATCTCATCTTGACCTTGAGGAAAGCTGAAAAGATCAAGAGAGATTATTCACTCATACTTATCATTCCACGACGACCTAAATTTAATGCACGTACTATGAGGAAAGCTCAATAAATGCATGCATGACCTCGTCTAGTCAATATATTAATAGTACTACACATAACATCTCTATCTTGAGGAAATCTCAACAGGTAAAGAGTATGCAAGTAATCTATTAACATATAAATGGTAGAGGACAAATTATATCTATTACGGATTCATAATCTTTAATGCATTTATTTTGAGTGATATCAATTTAGAAAATAATGTATTTTGAAATACCCTAGTGGTTATAGTGTCAGATACATCAAAAATCGCGGTATATGTACAATACATATGTATTTGTTCCTTAAATCTAATTTTGGGTTGCTTTCCAGTTCCACTTAATTGCATACATATATAGTTATATACGTATTAATTTACTTATAATTTTTATAATTTAATTTACTTATATAATATATACAGATATCTCATTAATTAAATCATATTTAATTAATTTAATTAATTCTAATTCTAATTTATTAATTAAATCATATTTAATTAGTTTAATTAATTATTTAATTAGCATTTTAATTAATTTAATTTAAATTTCAACCATTGAATTTTGAATTATTCGTCCTTAATAATTTAAAGATAAAGACAGACTATAACATTTATAGGAATTATATACATCGTTATACATGTATATAATTTATAGATTAACTTTTAATTAATTTAACCAATTAAAAATCAATTTTTTAATTAAAATAATGTTCATTAAATTCAAAATTTTATCTTCATTTACCTTAAACATTTTAAGGTAGATATCACATATCATTATACTTGTTTTAATTTAACTAATTAACTTTTAATCAATTATATATCTATTTATTTAATTAATCCAAATAATTAAACAATTAAGATAAATTTTTTGATATTAATATATTAACTTTCAAAACCAATTTTGAAAATTTTATAACGTTTATAACATGTCGTATTTAAACTTAACTTTTAAATTGAAAACATAAATTTTATTAAAATTATCGAAAAATATTACCCTAAGGCCTAAAATCGGTTTGGACCTTTACATTGGGGATAACCTTTGGGCTTATTTCATCCTTCAGGTCAGACCAATAGCCAAGTAGGGCAAAGTATTTAATTACCCAAACTCAATCCTTCGATGCTACCTTTCTAGACACCCTACTAAATGGGTAGGCTTAAATCATTTAGCCCTAACGTTTCTAATTTAGACTGCATTGTAGGCACACGTCCAATCGAAAGTGGGTTAAATAGGTAGATTTAAAAAATTCCTATTTTGTATCTATTGGGTTTATGAAGTCTAACAGTATATAATATCCAATCTAATAAAGTTTTTAAAAAGTCTTATTTTATTTAAAATTGGTTTAAAATAAGTTTAAATTTAAGTGAATATTGTAATGAGTGCATCATAGACACCCATATATGAAAGTGCAAATGCAATATGTAAGAAGTATGCATAGTTAATGTGAACGTGGTTAGTTGTTGGGATTTACACTACAATAACCACATTTCCACTTTATGTATGCCTTATTGTCTAAAACAATGTATATCTAAAAAACCAAAATAAGATTTATTTTATACACACACACATATGCATACGCAAACACACACATATATGTATACTTGCTTATATTGAGGTTGATATTGATTGTTTGACATGTTTTAAAGTTAAAACAAACAATTTAGAGTTAGTTTTGATTAAGGAATAGGTTAAAAATTGAAATTGCAATTTTACATAAAAGTCAATTTTATAAACCTTGAATTAAGAACATATACGTATACGTACACACACACACACACACACATATATATATATATACATATATGTACAATAATTGGATCAATGTTTTAAATTTTAAACAATATGTAATATATGTATTCAATTAGTTTGTAATTCAAAATATATATACCTATAACCAATAAAAATGACAAACTTAGAGCCAATTGTTATCTAAAGAAAGAAATCAAAAGTTTGAAGATTTTACAAAAAAGTCCACTTATAGATTTTAAATTAAACAAACTATTATTCTCATGTAAGTAATGGCCAAAATTGTTTGCAACATGTATCTTCAGTTCTCAAACTTATAACATTTCAGTTCTCAAACTTATAACATTAAATTTAAATCAATAAATCAAAGTTTTTTTAATAAAATTTTGTTTAAACAATAATTTTAAAATAGAAAAGAACTAAACAACTTAGGCTCATATAAATTAATGAGAATGTGATTCAGGTCTAAATTAAACATACAATATAACAAATTAATAAAAGGGGCGATGAATCTAAAAGCACTAACATAAATAACATGTAAAAAATTGAAGAGAATGACAAATAGGTGTTAAAGTCATATCAACAACATGAGCATAAAACCAAATCTAAGGGAAACAAATAGGGATCTAAATTACATTGCAAAATTCAGAAAGAAAAAGAGATGCAAATGGTGGAGGATTCAAACTATATAAACAAGATGAATTTGTATTTAAATAAAATAGAAAACTACATTGAGATGAAGCCAAAAGAAGCACGAAGCACCTTGAATGATGAAAGGATTACTTGATTAAATGAATCATGCGGCTCTTGCAACAATCGAGAGATAACCACTTTTTTGATTTTATTTTCATTTGATTTTTGATTTTATGATCTTTGCTCTCATAGCCATTAAATTTTAGCATGATAAATCAGAGAGGAAGATTAAAAAAAATACCAAGAAAGAATGAATTAATAAAATAAAAGAAGGGAGATTCGTTTTAAATGAATGATAGTAACATTTCTTATTCCTTTCTTAAAACCTCCCCCTTTAATTCTCTATAAAATAAAATCCTCTCCCTCTTCTACATACATGACTGATCATAGATTGTGCCACATGGGCTGTCAAAATTTCTAAAATCCCACTGGCATTAATTCCATTTAAATCTAATTTAAATGTTCTATCGATATCGTATATCGCTGCATGTATTTATAACTTTTATATACACACTTTAATAAATGCTAACGGTATTAAAAAGAATCAAATAAGTTTTAATAATTAATATTTCACAAATTACTTGATTTATTTAATAACTACACTTAGTATTTATTCTATTTAAATCTAATTTAAATATTCAACCGACATCATATATTGATGCACATGTTTATAACTTTTATATATGTGTTTTATTAAATATTAATGGCATTCAAACAAATTAAATAAAATTTAATAACTAATATTTCATAAATATTAACTAATTTAATTAATTTATAATAGTTATAAATTAATTGAATCGTGTGGTTCATTCAGGGTATTCATCATTTCGGTTGTGCAACTCAAAGGTGTAAATTCAATCGGCAACTAATATTAAACAACTCAAATATTAATGTACACATGTCACCTTAGCTAGTGGGGTGACATTTTAGCTGAATTTACCACTTACATATCTTTTCGATAAATTCCAATTTTACTTATTATAAACGATACCGGGTAATAACGGTTATTTACACCAATTCTCTTCATCAATACTATATCACATTAGGACTTCTGAATTTTGGTTTTGGTCAAAATTACAACATTGTCCGCATTCAACTTGAATAGTCCAAACAAAAATCCTTGGTTCAATAATAAAAATTATTATAAACTATACCGCTCTTGCCAGAGACTTAGTGCAACAACCCAACTTTTTACGGCTATAAATCATCGTAGAACGAAAAGCCCGATTGTTTTAAACACAATAGTTATAAACAAAGAGATAAACTAACTATATATTTCAGAACTCATAGAAGAATGGATCAAAATAAAATATAGATAAAATAAAAAAATCCTATCTATATACAACATAAGTTACACATAATCTTCATACATACACACGATGTCACACCATATATACAACATATACAAAACAATGTACATATTCACCATCTTCAAACACCTCACTGTAATACCCCATATTTTTAGTAATATTATTTAAGAACATTTAATTAGGTAAATTAAATGAAATAATGTAATTTGTTAAGAGAGCGAGATTCGTGATTTATAAAGGGGTAGCCGTGCCTGTGTAAACTAATGAACTAAATGGAATTAAAATGAATTAAGTTAGGGTGAGTAGGCAAGGGCAAAATAGGAAGCAGTAATACCATTATACCCTAAACCCTTAACCACCATATTCCACACGTTCATTCATATTCACAAATTAAAAATAAAACCAACTAGAGACAGACCACCATTAAAGAGGAAGAGGGAAAATCAAGCTAAATCAAAAGGAAGAAGCTAATTAATTTAAATCAAAGATCAAATCTCATCTCCTTAACATCAAAACAAAGGTGAATAATGACTACATCTCAAGTTTTTAATGGTTTTCGGTTTTAGTGTGAAATCCGAACTATTTGTAAATGTTTTGCCATGTTTTGAATGATAAAATGTATATCTATACGTTGTTGATGATTTATGCTAATTCACATAGATTTTGTGATATGTTTTGATGTGAAAACCCTATTATATGGCATCCAATTGCCTTGCAAATTTAGATTTAGATCAGAAATGATAATTTAGAAATGGATTTCAGTTTTCATAATTTTCTAAATTAATGTGGATTTTATATGAATTTTCTAGTGAAGAAAATGTTATTTTGGGTTTAAAATTAATTATGGCCAAATTATATTGGCTTAGGGTCCGAAATTTATATATGTTGAAAAACATATTATAACATCTCGTATCTAGAGGCCAAAAGCTAAGCGCTACAGATGCTGTAGTCATTTATAGTATTAACTTCTGGTGACAAAATACGGTAATGCTATTAATATCCATAATATCAGAAGCACTTGAATATGAATAAAATCACGGATTTCCAAAACAACTTTTTACTGAGTACATTTCAAAACAATAATTCATATCCAAGTTACATAAACCCATAACGTTTTCTAGACTTTGGATCAAATATAATCATTACAATAATACGCCAAGAGCGGCATATGACAATGCCCCCTTGGTTGATCGAAGCAATATAGTAATAACTGACTTAATATACACAGCGAAAATAAACAGAATAAACTACAACTCCTAATTAGCTATCCGAGAAAAAATAACCTGAAAACCTCAACCCTCGGCCTACTCAAATCAATTTTGAGCACCCGAGAGTTTAAGGGGAAACAAAAACTTCGAGTCAAACATAAAGCTTGGTGTGAATAATACTGTTACATCTCTGTTTACTGATATTGAGTGAGACCACGCCGCTTAGTGGAACGGGTTTCCCCTCACTAATATCCTTTTCAAAACATATATTTCGCAAATCTTTTCCTGCAAGCAAACTGATTATAATAATAAATATAGCAACATCTGTTATGCTAAAAATAGGTAATAAATGGACTATCTGTCCGAAATCTGGGCTAACTGCCCGCAAACTGGACTAACTGTCCCTTTGGCTGACTCGGGCCTACCAGATAAAATATCAAATGGTCTAAACATTTGTTAGACAAAACTTCTGAACGATCTGTCCTTAACCTACTTCTTTAAGGGTCAACTGATCCTAATGGTTTTGCGGGCTAACCAATAACCTATCTCTATACATAAATATTCCTTTTTGTGTGTAACCAACATTTTAGTCTTACCTGTGACAAAGCCCTACACACTGGAATTCTGGACTAAATTAGATAGGGGCTAATAGCTAATGAGCATAGGGCACGACCCTACACAAGTCCTATTCGGTCTTCTAATCTGAGCCATTTTCATAGGGTTAACTACCCTTCATCTTCTTCCTAAAAAACCTTTTCAAAATGATTTAATCTTTTAAATCGTACTTATACAAGGAAAATATATCTTTAGCTTTACTCTAAGCTATTTTGCCATGTTATATATACTTTACTCAAAATAATGTTGATGAATTTTAATGAGGATTAGCTATCCTTCCAAAACAAGTTAAAACCCTTTTTAACTTGAAACCACTTAGGCTATATTGCCTAGTTAATACATTCGATAACTTTGTTTAAAACCTTTAAATAACCCCTTCAAAAACCTTGAAAGTAAGCCTTTCGAAACAATTGAAAGTACCCTTTTCAAAACCAAGTAAAACACTTTACTTAACCTAGGCCGAAAGGCCAAATCCTTCCTTTCGAAATCATTCAAATTCTTCCTTTCAAAAGCATAAAAACCTTCCCTTCGAAAGCTTTAAAATCCTAGACATCCTTCTTTTAAAACCTCGAAGTATTGCCTTTCTAAAACATAGGAAAAACCTTTTCTTTCAAACCTTTCGAAACCCTAGGGAACCACCCCTTCGAAGCCATTCATTAAAACCTTTCGAAAACATCAAAACCTACCTTTCGAAAGTACTTGGGTTCAATTTAAAACATGTGGAAAAACCTTTCGAAACCATTAAAACCACCCCTTTCAAAACCATTTGGGTTATACTTCAATCAGAGAAAAAGGGTCTTTTAAAATATTTAAGTCGAAAGTATCTGTTTCGAAACCATTTCGTAAGTAAAGAAGTGATGGTGTCGAAACCATCCCTTTGAAAGCTTTGGAGAAGTGGCCATATTTTAGATTACAAAGCAACCCCTTCGAAACCATCTGGGTCGAAAGGTAGAAAGCGACAGCAAAAGTTTTCGACTTAGTTGAATGCAGTCATTGAAAACAAAGGCACAACCCAATCGAAACTATGTCTTTAAATCCATTTGACCTAGTCGAAAGCTAACCAAGTCGAAAGCTACTTATTCAAAAGCAAGCAGGCGCATTACCATTTAAAAGCAAAGTAATAATGCCTCAACCCCTTCGGAACCCCTGGTTTCGACTTTATGCCTTCCACCTACATCCAATTCACTACATACCAGTTCCCTGCTACCATGTGCATTGGTTTCGACAGTGTCAGAGGAGAAAGTAAGGAGGCGGAACATGGTACTGAAAGCATCGAAATAGTGAAAAACATGTTTATTTTTCCTTTTAAACTATTTCTTTGTACCTAACCTGCCTTGTTTGTCAAATTGCGATTGGTTGCAAGTTTCCCTTTTCCAAACATACTGCCGACTTTCCAGAAATAACAATTTGAATTTATTTACGAAAAGCCCCTTCTCCTTTTATAAATATATAAAACATTTAAGTCCCATACCTTAAATAATTTTATATATCCATTAAAACACTTAGGAAAATTCTACAAAAATTCTAGAAAATCACTTTTAATATGTTTTCTAACATATATTGATTTCAGACCTAAACCATTAATTATTTAGCTGTATATAATTTTTAACCCAAAATAACATTTTCATCACTAGAAAATTCGTATAAAATCCACATAAATTCAAAAAATTCAAAAATTGAAACCCATCTTCAAAATATCATTTTTGATCTTCATAAAAATTCACAAGGCATTTGGATGTTATTTAATAGGGTTTTCATATCAAAACATGTCATAAATTCTTTATGAACAACCATAAATCATCAAGTATACATAATCATTCCATCATTGAAAAACCTGGCAAATCAATGCAAAATATTTCGGATTTCATCTTAAAATAAAAAACAAAACAAATATGAGATGTAAACATTATTCATCTTAGATTTAGAGATTAAAAAGATTGAGATGTGAAAGGATTTGATTTGATTTAGCTTCTTCCTTAGCTTTTCTTAATCATCTTCCTCTTTCTCTTGTTAATGGTGACCGGCCTCTAGTTTAAAATTTTGACAAATGAAGATGTACGTGTATACAGATACAAACTAAGGTGTAAGGATATAGGAATGACCTCTTTCCTATTTTACCCCTTCTCTATTCATTTTAACTCTTATATTATTTCATTGTTTAAATGGCACAGCTACCCCTTAATAAAAATCAAATCTCAATTTCCTAGTCAACACATTATTTTATTTAATTTAACTAATTAAATATCATAAATAATGTTACCAAAAATATGGGGTGTTACAAACTCTCCTCCTTAAAGAATTTCATCCTCGAAATTACGATAAGGTACACAACAAATCAATTAAAGAGGTAAAACATACCATCTGGACTATCTGTTATGCTAAAAACAGGTAATAAATGGACTAACTGTCCGAAATCTGGGCTAACTGTCTGCAAACTGGACTAACTGTCCCTTTGGCTGACTCGGGCCTACCAGATAAAATATCAAATGGTCTAAACATCTGTTAGACAAAACTTCTAGACGGTCTGTCTTTAACTTACTTCTCCAATGGTCATCTGATCTTAATGGTTTTGTGGGCTAACCAATAACCTATCTCTGTTTAAATATTCCTTTCTATGTGTAATCAACATTTTAGTCTTACCTATGACTAAGCCCTACACACTGGAATTTTGGACTAAATTAGCTAGAGGCTAATAGCTAATGAGCATAGGGCACGACCTTACACAAGTCCTATCCGGTCTTCTAATCTGAATCATTTTCATAGGGTTAACTACCCTTCATCTTTTTCCTAAAAAAACCTTTTCAAAATGATTTAACCTTTTAAATCGTACTTGTACAATGAAAATACACCTTTAGCTTTACTCTAAGCTATTTTGTCATGTTATATATACTTTACTCAAAATAATGTTGATGAATTTTAATGAGGATTAGCTATCCTTCCAAAACAAGTTAAAACCCTTTTTAATTTGAAACCACTTAGGCTATATTGCCTAGTTAATACATTCGAAACCTTTGTTTAAAACCTTTAAACAACCCCTTCGAAACCCTTGAAAGTAAATCTTTCGAAACCATTGAAAGTACCTCTTTCGAAACCAAGTAAAACCCTTTACCTAACCTAGGCCGAAAGGCCAAATCCTTCCTTTCGAAACCATTCAAATTCTTCCTTTCGAAAGCATAAAAACCTTCCCTTCGAAAGCTTTAAAGTCCTAGACATCCTTCTTTTACAACCGTTAAATATTGCCTTTCGAAAACGTAGGAAAAACCTTTCCTTTCAACCCTTTCGAAACCCTGGGGAACCATCCCTTCGAAACCATTCATTAAAACCTTTCGAAGTCATCCAAACCTACCTTTCGAAAGTACTTAGGTTCAATTTAAAACATGTGGAAACACCTTTCGAAATCATTAAAACTATCTCTTTCAAAACCATTTGGGTTATACTTCAATCAGAGAAAAATGGTCTTTTAAAACATTTAAGTCAAAAGCATCTACTTCGAAACCATTTCCTAAGTAAAGAAGTGATGGTGTCGAAACCATCCCTTCGAAAGCTTTGGAGAAGTAGCCATATTTTAAAAAACAAAGTAACCCCTTCGAAACCTTCTGGGTCGAAAGGTAGAAAGCGGTAGCAAAAGGTTTCAACTTAGTCGAAAGCATTCATTTAAAACAAAGGTGCAACCCAATCGAAACCATTTCTTTAAATCTATTTGACCTAGTCGAAAGCTAACCAAGCCGAAAGCAACTAAGTCGAAAACAAGCAGGCACATTTCCATTTAAAAGTAAAGTAATGCCTCAACCCCTTCAGAATCCCTAGTTTTGACTCTATACCTCCCGCCTCATCCAATTCACTACGTACCAGTTCCATGATACCATGTGCATTGGTTTCAACAATGTCGGAGGCGAAGGTAAGGAGGCGGTACCTGGTGCCAAAAGCATCGAAACAGTGAAAAACATGTTTATTTGTCCTTTGAAACTATTTCTTTGTACCTAAGCTTCTTTATTTGTCAAATTGTGATTGGTTGCAAGTTTCTCTTTTCCAAAAATACTGCCGACTTTCCAGAAATAACAATTTGAATTTATTTACAAAAAGCCCCTTCTCCTTTTATAAATATACAAAACATTTAAGTCCCATACCTTAAATAATTTTATATATCCACTTAAACACTTAGGAAAATTCGATAAAAATTCCAGAAAATCACTTTTAATATTTTTTCTAACATATATTAATTTTAGACCCAAACCATAAATTATTTAACCGTAAATAATTTTTAACCCAAAATAACATTTTCTTCACTAGAAAATTCATATAAAATCCATGTAAACTCTGAAAATTGAAACTCATCTTCAAAATATCATTTTTGATCCTCAGAAAAATTTGCAAGACATTTGGATATCATTTAATATGCTTTTCATATCAGAACATGTCATAAAATCTGTATGAATAAGCATAAATCATCAATAAGTATATATAATCATTCCATCATTTAAAAACATGGCATATCAATGCAAAATATTTCGGATTTCATCTTAAAACCGAAACAAAACAACTATGAGATGTAAACATTATTCACCTTAGCTTTAGAGATTAAAGAGATTAAGATGTGAATGGATTTGATTTGATTTAGCTTCTTCCTTAGCTTTTCCTAATCTTCTTCCCCTTTCTCTTGTTAATGGTAGCTGACCTCTAGTTTAAAATTTTGATAAATGAAAATGAACGTGTATAGAGATACATGGCTAAAGTTTAAGGATATAGGAATGACCTCTTTCCTATTTTACCCCTCCTCTATTCATTCTAACTCTTATTTTAATTCATTGTTTAAATGGCATGGCTACCCCATAATAAAAATCAAATCTCAATCCCCTAATCAACACATTATTTTATTTAATTTAACTAATTAAATATCATAATTATTGTTACCAAAAATATGGGGTGTTACATATATTGAAAATGATTACATGAATTTTGTAGAATTTTTCTAAGTGTTTTAATAGATATATAAAATTATCTAAGGTATGAGACTTAAATGTTTTATATATTTATAAAAAGGAGAAGGGGTATTTTGTAAATAATTCAAATTGTTATTTTTGAAAATTGGCAATACTTTTAGAAAAGAAAATTTGCAACTAATCATAATTTGACAAACAAGGTAGGTTATACGTGCTTTTTCCTGTTTCAATGCTTTCAGTACCAGGCTTCCAACTCCTTACCTCCACCTTCGACTCCACCGAAACAAATGTAGATGGTATCAAATACCTGATAAGTAGTGAATTGGATATAGGCGGAAGGTACTTGGTCGAAATCAAAGGTTCCGAGGGGATCGAAGCATGCTTTTTTTTAAATGAAAATGTGCATGCTTTGCTTTCGAAAGGAATGCTTTCGACTTGGTTGGCTTTCGACGGGGTCAAAAATGTTTTAAAGAAATAGTTTTAAACAAGGTTGCGCCTTTCGTTTTAAATGAATGCTTTCAAAGGGGTAGATACTCATAGCCGACATTTTTACCTTCCGAAGTAGATGGTTTCGATAGAATACTTCGTTTTAAAAAAACCAAGCCACTTCTCTAATGCTTTCGAAGGGATGATTTCGACACCATCACTTCTTTACTAAAAAAATGTTTTCGAAAGAGAGCTTTCGACTTGGTTGTTTTATGACCCTTAGTTTTGTTGAAAGATAAATCCATAGGTTTCGACTTAAATGGTTTTGATTGTTTCGAAACTATGTTCCACAAGCTACTACTTGAACACAATGCTTTCGAAGGAGTTGTTTTGAATAGTATACTTTAATGCTTTCGAAAGGTATAAATTATGGTTTCGAAGGGGAGGTCCCCCAGTATTTTCGAAAGATATAAACTATGGTTTCGAAAGGGAGTTTCCCCAATGGTTTCGAAAAGTATGTGAAGTATTTGAAATGAAGATTTCCAATTGCTTTTGAAAGGCAAGTTTTATGTTTGGAAAAGGATGTTTAAGGTTTTAATGCTTTCGAAAGAAAAGGGTTTTCAATGTTTTCGAAAGGACAATGGTATATGGTTTCGAAAGGTATGTTTTGGCCTTTCGGCCTAAAGTTATAAAGTAAAGTAATTTACTTACATTGAAAGGGGTACTTTTAATTGTTTCGAAAGAGGAACTTTCAATGGTTTCGAAAGGGTTATTTAAAGGTTTCAAACAAAGGTTTTGAATGAGTTGCTTTTGGAAATATAGCCTAAGTGTTTTTAAGTTAAAAAGGGTTTTAACTTATTTTAGAGGGATGGGAAATCCTTAATGATTTCATCAACATTATTTTAGGTAAAGTATATATAACATGGAAAATAGCTTAAAGTAAAGCAAAGAGTATATTTTCCTTGTATATGTATGATTTAAAGGTTTAAATCATTTTGGAAAGGTTTTCAAGGAAAATTTAAAGGGTAGTTAACCTTAAGAAAATGACTCAGATATAGAAGACCAGATGGGACTAGTGTAGGGTCACACCCTATACATTAGCTTTAGCCCCAAGCTAATTTTAGTCCAACTTCCAGTGTGTAGGGCTTAGTCACAGGTAGACTTAAATGATGGTTACACACCGAAATGGAATATATGTACAAAAAAGAAAAAGGTTATTGGTGAGTCGCAAAACCATTAGGATCAGGAGACCCTTGGAGATGTAAGTTAGGGACAGACCGTCCAGAAGACTTATCTAACAGTTGTTAGATCATATTTACTATTTTGTCTGGTAGGCCCGAGTCAGCCAAAGGTTAGTAGTCGGCCAAACAAAACTACATTTGTTTCGAATAGCCGGTCCAGTAAATTACCTGTTTTTAGCATAAATGATACTGCTATTTTGATATAATCAGTTTGGTTGTAGGATTATGATTTGCAAACAGATACATTTTAAAAGAGATATTAGTGAGGGGAAACTCGTTCCGCTAAGCAGCATGGTCTCACTCAATATCATATATAACCGAGATGTATAGTATTTTTCACACCAGGCTTTTTATCCGACTTGAAGTTTATGTTTTCCCCTTAAACTCTTGGGTGCTCAAAATTGATTTGAGTAGACTGAGGGTTAAAGGTTTTAGTTGGTGGACAAATAAAGCTTCCGAAGACGTGAAGGAGGAAATTATAGATATCTAAAGATATTTTGTTTTAAAATTTTTGTTGTGATGTATTAAGACAGTTAGTCTAGTATTCCCTGATCATCCAAGGGGACATCTTCATATGTCGCTCTTGGCGTATTTTTAATAATTATATTTGATCAATGCTTGGGAAACGTTATGGGATTATGTAAATGGATATGAAACATGTTTTGTGAAATGTAATATGAAAAGCTATTTTTGAAATTATTATTTTGTTTCATGTTCATATGCCTCTGATATTATGGTTACCCTTAGCACTACCATATCTTGTCACCAGAAGTTAATACTATAGATGACTACAGCATCTGTAGTGCTTAGATTTTAGCCTCCAAATACGTGATGTTATACTCACCATCATGATTAATTCATCCACTTATAGCGTATGAGGAGGGGGGTCGGACACACATGTCTGGTGAGTAATAATATTACTGATTATATACTACTAACATGATTTCATAAACATCAACTGAGAGCTAATACTTACTATACCTGAATCATCTCAACTGCATCTACAGAGTTAGCCCTCCATAATAGACATAGTGTGTGGATCACTATCATACACATAACAACATCAAATGTACCATAGAGTTAGTTAAACATATATTAACTCATCGATATACAAGAGAGGAAAAGAGAATTAGTTAAACATATACTAATCTCACGGTCAACACCGGATTTAATTAGATAGAGACTAACCCTAGGATATAGTTAAACGTAGACTATTCCTATAAACGTAAATACATAGTAGGTTAGGTATAGATTAACTTGCGTATATATAAAGGCATAGGTAAACATAGCCTAACCCACTAACGAATGATTTGATATCTATGTAAATCAGCACACAAATCAACTATATACTTTTTTGGACGTTAAACACTTCCAAACATTGTAGAGAAACCCACACATCGCTTATTATTTATTTCGTATAGGCCTGGCTGAAGTGAAATTGCTTCAACCTTGGTCTAGATCCAATTTGGAAAATTGAACCATGACCGGTGGGCCGATGGCCATGTCGATTGTTAGAAAACCGATAATCTAAAAACCGTTTCTTCTTCCTAATTTCGAACTATAACCATTGTTTACTGTTTTGTTACCTTTCTACTCCTCTTAAACATCATTTGCTATTATCTTATAATTCCATATATCATCTATATATCTCAAAATCAAGCACTAACCATCAATAACTTAGTCGTTTAACGCTAAATTCATATAATGCATTATTTAATCCTAATATAACCCTAAATCGAATGCCATTAACCTTATTTAATTTTGAAACAACATCTACATTTAATTCCAAACTCCTATGTATCCATTCTTATATCATTTACCTAAATTAGCAGTCATATAATGTAAACTACTTTCATGTGAGTAGTATATAGCCTAATAATGATTCTCACTCACTGAAACTGCATCACCAAGGCCTAGAATTCATCTAATTGGCCTCCAAACCTTCAATGTCAAGAATTTATGTCTTTTGAAACTCCTTGATTTCACAAACTACAGATTTCTTCTTGTAGTCCTTTTCGCACTCGTCTATTTGATATATAATTATCTAGGATTTCGTTTAGATTTTAAAGAGGAAGAGAGATGACAGAGAGAGACAGAGGAGGAAGAACAAGAAACTGAAATGTACATTAATAAGAAACTAAATTTCAAATTTTCTCAGCATGTGTGTTATAACTCCTTGAACCATCGCTTCAGTCTAATGGGCTTAGGCCTGTAGCAACCCTGCTTTAAGGTATACCTGAAATAAAAAAAAAAATTAAATTTGATTTTAAAATAAGATTTGGAATTTTATTCTTTTCTTTTCTCAAATTTAATTGGAATGGAGATTTTCTTTTCTTATATAATAAGAGAATAAAACATTTTAAGTTATTTATTTTATGATAATTGAAATTAGAAATGAATAAAAATAGTTGTTTATGTTCTTAAATTAATTTGAGAAGTCATTTTATTTATGTTAGGCTATAGTAGTGTTTTAAACACTTAGCATATTTTAATTCATGAAGCCTGAGTGTTAATTAAATAAAAAGAGACTGTTGATTTTGTTGGGTTGTAAACATAAATTTTAAAGCCCAAATGGAAATTTAAATGAGTAAAATGGGAAAATTTCTTAAGTAAAGGTGTCGTATGTTTGTTCTTTCTTCTCACTTCTGTTTATAGTAAATAAAACAAAGACAATAAACATCCTATTTATAAACTTAGAAATCAAATCCTCCAATTTTATTTCATTCTCTAGCAAATTAAATCACCCTTTAAAGCTAAAAGGTTCAGGTAATTATCTTAAATTAGAATACATCCTAGTTTTCAATTTACAGTAAGTAAATTTAGGTTTTGTTGTTGTTCTTGGCTAAATTTTATTCTAGGGTTTGCTGGTAAGTAAATTTGAGCTACTGCTAGGGTCTTCTGCTACTTGTTAAAGAAGAAAGGTGAGTTGAAACTCACATCTTGCTCTAGTTTGAATTACAAGTCGAATGGTTGTTTAAATATGGATTTGTGAATGAAGGTTGACTTTTAATTTACATTTTTCGAGCTAGACACTATTAGTAATTTGGCCATATATTTTTCGTTTTTGGTCAAAGTTGGATAAATCTTGATTTTCTGTAAAGCCTAAACTTTTATCTATAACTTTGATGTTTTGAGTTTTGCAAAATTTTGAGGTTTAAACGGTCGACGTCGCATTTTGATTCACTTCCTGAGAATGAAAGATAGATTTAAGTAATTTAAAACGTGAAACTGATTTTAGCCATAGCTTTTGAATCGTAAGTCCAAATTTGATGATCTTTTTCTTATTGGAAATCTTAGACTTATACCTACAACTTTCATATTTTGAGTTTTGCATTGAGATTTGAAAGGTCAAAACCACATTTGTTTTGTCGCATGCCTGGGCATGTGTTCCATGCAGCTTCTTCTCCTCTCTTGCGTCGCTCGTTTTGCATTTTTCCCTACTGCTTTGTTTGCTTGTTTGCTACAGTTTGGCCTTGTTTGGATGAGGTTTTATTATCTATTTTCGATTTTTGAATTTCTTTCTTGTTGCTTTTATTTCTATAGAGGTTTACCCTATGGTACATATACATACACACTATATTCTATGCACTAATTCTTCAAGTGATTTTACAAAGAAGCATTTTGAAAATAAATTATATATAAAAGGATATTTCAATACATATGTATATAACTTCTAAAGGAAATGATCTTTGGAAAAGTAAGTACACATAAATATTTAGTTTTCAAATCGTTTATGAATTAAGGTTTTAAATTGTGTGTGTGTGTAACCATATTTTCCCACTAATTATTACTAGCCTTTTTAAACTAATATTTCGAAATAGATTTGAAAGCCAAACTATTTTCCTATACAAACTGGCACACTCGAATAAGAAATTAAATTAAATAGTTTAGTAAAGCAAGTGGTATGGAACATTTGCATTTACTTTATCGGTTTATTCTTGGACTTGTTCGATTGAACATTTATTTACACATGAGTGGAATTTACTAGCTTTTAGTAAATATTCGAGCGTCACCAAGTGGTTATAGGACATTGGACGACACTCGTATGATTACTAATTGAAAGTGGATAACACTTATTATGACGAGTTTACAGACTAGTCTTCTCCAATCCGTTTATAGGTGGATTAAGTGGGTTTTCAAGCCCATCTTTTAATACTCGTTTATAGGCGAGTTTTGACATGCAAAGTGCTCCTCTATTGTATGGACTTGCGAAGTGCTTGCCTATTATTGTAGCTCGCAAAGTGCTAGCCTTTAGTTTTGACTTGCGAAGTGCTCGTCTATGTTGGTTGACTTGCGAAGTGCTTGTCTTTATTGTTGACTTGCGAAGTGCTTGCTTTATTCGTTGACTTGCAAAGTGCTCGTCTTTTTTTATTGACTTGCGAAGTGCTAGTCTATTGCTCGCCTGTAGGCTTATGAATTTAGATGCTTTTAATTTGATTGTTACTATGATTTTATGATTGTCCTTAATAGACATAGTTTAACTTTATGACATGAAGATTTATAAGGATGTCTTATTATGTTTAATGTTGTACACTATAGGGATTTTTTTATATCCTTGATGCTATGCATGCTTATTATATGATCTCACCCTTTTATGATATTTAGAGATAGTCTGACCCATTTATTGTTTTCATGATACTCGGGTCAGACCGAGACTTGACAGGTATAGAGACTCTATGAATATGGATACGGGCTACCATGTGTAGAAGTAAATTCTAGGTTATATATATGATATGGGTTCATTTTGGGATGTTAGTCCTATGTGTATGGATGTATTTTCTATGAGATGTAGGCTCATTTTGTATTTTGGGAGACCGGTCTTAGTTTACGTGTATGTATTTATGTGATCCCTGTACACTTCTTGTTGACCCACTTTATGTTGTATGATATGATCTATATTATACTTTCTATTACGATATGTGATTCTGTATTGTATTATATAACATATTGTTCTATTCTATTTTAACCAACGTTCTTATTGCTTTGTACCGAGACTATTCATGTTTATATATGGTGTTAGAAGGTAAAAGATGAAGTGATAGTGTTAGCCCAAGGGAATAGATACGGATGGTTTCTCCTATCCAGCCTTACTCCCTGTATTACTCGGCAATATTACTTGTAATATTGTTGCAAAATATAGGTTTAAAAGTGGGGCATTATAGCTTGGTATCAGAGTAGAGGTTCAAAACAACATAGAATGTAAGAAACACGAGTCTTGGCCTAGACAAACTTAGAGTCCCATCCATTAGGTATGCATGGTAGATTTTATCTCTTTCCTAGTAGTGTGTGTGTGTGTGTGTATTAGTAATGGGTATCATGGGAATGTACTTGTATAATTTATTTCTTATATATTCTGAAGATGTTTTTGATGTGTGGAAGGAGTGAGATATGGCTGGAGGTAAGAATACTCATTCTGAGTCGACGCTGTCTTATATACCCGAACAAGAGGGAGTATTCATGACTACTCATCTGAAGTTAGTTTGGACTGTTCAGTCTTCTAGTGTAGCCCCCACCCATCCTCCCATCCACCGGTCAGGTTTCGTCCACATGTGCAGTGATTATTTTTACCTTGGAGGAAAGCAGTTTATGGGTACAAAAGGAGTTATAGGATTTCAAGCTTGGTTGAAGATATGCGAGCAGATTTTTACTCCCATAGAATTGTCGGGTGCTCATAGATTTCAAGTTGCATTGAGTTAGCTGTAAGAGAGGACTTCAGATTGGTATGATTTGCTTGTTGCAGAGGTTGATGAGGTTGAGTTAACCTAGGAGCAGTTTAGATCCCGTTTTGAGCTGAAGTTCATGCTTAAGGCGAAAAAGCAACTTTAGCCCGGAGATTTATAGACCTTATGCAAGGTAGTTTCTCAATTTCAAAATATGTGGTGACATTTGTGTAATTATCCAAGTATGGATTGGAGCTTATTAGTACGCCTCTAAATAAGAATCAAAAGTTTATTTATGGATTGAAGAAGACTTTAAGGAAGGCGCTCTTGCCTCAACTCGAGGTCACATTCAAGAAATTAATGGATACAACACTCAAATTAGAGAAGGCAGAGAAGGATAATAACAATGAAGTCCCTCAGCCGAAGAAGGAATTCAACCGGATGAGGAAGGTGCCGTTTGACAGACTTAAGTCCAGATTTCCAAATAAGGAGGCAAAGAAGCAGGGTTCCTATTTCAGTAATCGAAGGCGTGCACCAAGCGAATGCTTCAACTGTGGTGCGAAAGATCACTTCATTAAAAACTGCCCAAGACCTAAGATTTTTCGTTGTTGCAAGAACGAGGGTCATCTGGTTTCCTCTTGTTCAATAGTAGCTCAGAAATTAGAAGGAGGGAGGCTTAATGTAGTTGAGTACTCTAGAGGGCCGAGCCAACATTAGATAGCACATCTTTTCTTTATCTATTCTTAGGGGTTCTTTCTTTTGTTTAGGATCATTTTATTTTAGTTCGGTCAAATGGGTGCCTTTTCATTTACTCGTGTCGAAAGGCTTGTTAATGCTAATTCCTTGGATGTTGTTTGTTTAGTCTCTTTCCTAAGGATCATGTAGTAATTTATGTAGCACGGCGGAAACTAGTAAATATTTTTCCGCTATAGCTAATTGGTTACCTGTTTGTAATGAATGTGTGCTTTGCCATATTAGTAATGTTATTTATTCAATTATTAAAATTGAGTTGGTCTGGAATAGGGGAAATCGAGAGGGTGTTACCATTCGAAATCTATCAAACCGCTCAAGTCCGAATGAACCCAAAATATTAATGTAAGCCAACAATTTTATTAAACTAAACTGCTGGGGAATAATGATTCTATTTTAAAAATGATTAAGATGTACGCATCTTTTATAATCAAAATGGAAAAATAAATAAATGAATATATAAGTAGTTTAATGCATACCAACTATTATAAATGGATAAATGAAGTTTCATGGTTACTAATAATTGATAAGTTAAGTGTATGTATAAATTTTATAGTATAATTATTTTCATATAAGAAAATATATGATTTGGAAAGGGAATTTAATAATGAGAATTATTTTACAAAGTGACTAGAAAGATTAAGAATTTATTTTAGTGTTGATTTATCCGTTGAGTGCTTTAAGGATTCTAATCGATGCGGGAGCACACGTATTGATAGGAATTCCTAAACGCTTATACGAGACATTGAGACACGGTAAAATTTAAATTTATTATACATATAGGAGGTATATTGTTTTATAAAGCAATGAGTAATTTTTGAGGAAATTTTTATCTACGTTTCAAAGATTTTTGTTAAACACTTTAGTTAATTAAAAAAGGTTTAAGGTATAATTATGAATATGTTAATACCTAAAGCATGCATCAGAAACATGGATAAATTATTTTAAGAAAGTAATTAAAATGGATTATGAAAATAAAATTTTCTTAAAAATACATTATTATGTAACACAAAATATTTTATGAGGCAAGACATGTATGAAGTATTTTGAAACCATACATTAATTCAATTTCTGTGTGTGTAGTTTATTAATGAAGAATAAAATTTTCACAACTTTTGGCTTCCCGGAAAAGAGATTTCAAATCATACAACTTTGTTTAAGAATTTTTTTAAGAAGACTAGTATTCTCATAGTTTAAATTAAAAGACTACAAATAAACATGTTGCTAAATATTCATCTTTAAGAAGTGCTGTAGTAAAAGTACCATATATTTTGATTAATTAATTCAATTTTAGCGAATCATTTTGGGATGAAAAGATATTTCTGTAAGAAATTTTATTTAGATCATCTCTTCGAATTTTGCAGTTTGGTCTAAGTCAGGTTCTAAACAAGGCTATAAACTCTGACCTGTTATGTATTTTCTGAGCTAAAAGACTAACTTGTTTTAACTATAACTTTCAAACTATTAACCAGATTTCAGTAATCTTGCATTTTCTGGAAAGCTAAGACTATAAGGAAGAAATTTTACTTCATGGATTTTGTAAGATTTTCAATTTTTCTTTATGAAAGCTGACCATCTATATAGATGAATTAAATAACCTAGTGTAACTTTATAAAAGTTGTAACTTGAATTTAATAGATATATGTCATAGGACTAAATGTAAAATAATTTAGATAATTGGTAATCATCCTATAACTTAATTTAATTTTGAATAAATTTGATTCTTAGCTTTAGTTTGAAAAGAAAGTGGCATTTAGATCATTGAACCTTTTTGTGTCTTTATAGAGTAAGGTATAGATAAATGTCTCAGTATTTTGGCACTAATTAAAATTATTAAATAATTTATTAATGATTAACTTTGGTGTATGATTTAAATTTTGATAGATGGTTTGCTAGGATTATAAGTTCGTTATCGACCTTCCTTTAAGTAGAATTGCGGGGATGCAACTTTCTTAAAGGGATAGCTTGTAGCAACCCTTGTTTGAGGTTTACCGAAAATTAAAATAAAATAATTTTGATTTTGATTTTTAAAATAGAATTTGGAATTTTATTATTTTCTTTTCTCAGATTTAATTAGAATGGAGGTTTTCTACTTTTATAGAATAAGAGAATAAAACATTTTAAGTGATTCATTTTATGATAATTGAAATTAGAAGTGAATAAAAATAGTTGTTTATGTTTTTAAATTCATTTGAGAAGTCATTTATTTATATTGAGCTATAGTTGTGTTTTAAAAACTTAGCATATTTTAATTCATGAAGCCCAAGTGTTAATTAAATAAAAAGAGGTTGTTGATTTTGTTGGGCTATAAACTTAATTTTTAAAGCCCAAATGGAAATTTAAAAGAGTAAGATGAGAAATTTTTTTAAGCAAAAGTGTTGTATATTTGTTCTTTTTTCTCACTTTTTTTTACAGTAAATAAAACAAATAAATACAATAAACTTCCTCTTTGTAAACCTAGAAATCAAATCCCCAATTTTATTCCATTCTCTTGCAAATTAAATCACCTTTTGAAGTAAAAGGTTTAGGTAATTTCTCAAACTAGAATGCATCCTAATTTTCAATTTACAATAATTGAGTTTAGGTTTTGTTATTATTCTTGGCTGAATTGTATTCTAGGGTTTGCTGGTCAGTAGATTTGAGCTACTGCTGGGGTTTTTTGCTGCCTTCTTAAAGAAGAAAGGTGAGTAGAAACTCACTCTTGCTTTAATTTGAATTGCAAGTCGAATGGTTGTTTGAATATAGATTTATGAATGAAGGTTAGCTTTTAATTTACATTTTTATGCTAGACACTATTAGTAATTTGGCTATATCGTTTTCATTTCTAGTCGAAGTTTGATAATTCTTGATTTTCTGTAAAGCTTAGACTTTTATCCACAACTTTGATATTTTGAGTTGTGCAAAATTTTGAGGTTTAAATGGTCGACACAGCATTTTGATTCACTGTCCTGAGAATGAAAGATAGATTAAGTAATTTAAAACCTGAAACTTGCTTTAATAGTAACTTTTGAATCATAAGTCCAAATTTGGCGATCGTTTTCTTGCTAGAAAGCTTAGACTTTTATCTACAACTTTTGTGTTTTTGATTTTTACAAAATTTTGAGGTATAATGGTCAAACCACATTTTGATTCGCTGTCCTGAAAATGAAACATGGATTTAAGTAATTTAAAACCTAAAACTTATTTTTTGTTGTAGACTCGGGCATGTGTTCTAGGCAGCTTCTTGTCCTCTCTTGTGTTGCTCATTTTGCATATTTCCCTGCTACTTTGTGTGCTTGTTTTGCTGCAATTTGAGCTTATTTTGGATGAGATTTAATTATTTATTTCCAAGTTTTGAATTTCTTTCTTGCTGCTTTTAATTCCATAAAGGTTTTACCCTATAGTACATATACATACACACTAAATTTATGCACTAATTCTTCAAGTGATCTTTACAAAGAACCATTTTGAAAATTAACTATATATAAAAGGATATTTCTATATATATATATATATAATTACTAAAGGAAGTGATCTTTGGAAAAGTAAGTGCACATAAATATTTATAGTTTTCAAATCGTTTATGAATCAAGGTTTTAAATTTGTGTGTATGTGTATAAAAAACCATATTTTTCCACTAATTATTACTAGCCTTTTTAAATTAATATTTCGAAATAGATTTCAAAGAAAAACTATTTTCCTATATAAATTCAAAATCTCACTCGAATGAGAAATTGAATTAAATGGTTTAGTGAAGAAAGTGGTATGGAACATTTGCGTTTACTTCATTGGTTAATTCTTGGACTTGTTCGATTGATCATTTATTTACACACAAGTGGAATTTACTAGCTTTTAGTAAATATTCGAGCATCGCCAAGTAGTTATGGGACATTGGATGACACTCCTACGATTACTAATTGAAATTGGATAACACTTATTATGGCAAGTTCACAGGTTTGTCTTCTCAATTCATTTATTAAGTGGGTTTTCAGGCCCATCTTTTAGTACTCGTTTACATGCGAGTTTTGACTTGTGAAGTGCTCATCTATTGTGTTGACTCGTGAAGTGCTTGTCTATTATTGTAGCTTGCGAAGTGCTAGCCTTTAGTTCTGACTTTCATAGTGCTCGTCTATGCTGGTTGACTTGCGAAGTGCTTGTCATTGTTGTTGACCAGCGAAGTGCTTGTCTTTATTTGTTGACTTGCGAAGTGCTCGTCTTTTGTTATTGACTTGCGAAGTGCTCGTCTATTTCTCTCTTGTATGCTTGTGAATTTAGATGCTTTTAATGTGATTGTTACTATGATTTTGATGATTTCCCTTTATGGACATAGTTTAACTTTATGATATGAATATTTATAAGGATGTCTTATTATGTTTAATATAGTACACTATATGGATATTTTTATATCCTTGATGTTATGCATGCTTATTATATGATATCACCCTTTTATGATATTTAGAGATAGTCGGACTCGTTTATCATTTTCATAATACTCAAGTCAGATCGAGATCACTTGACAGGTATAGGGACTCTGTGACTTTGGATATAGGCCAGCTTGTGTAGAAGTAAATGCTAGGTTATTCATATGATATGGGTTCATTTTGGGATGTTAGTCTTATGTATATTGATGTATTTTATATGAGATATAGACTCATTTTGTATTTTGGGAGACCCAATTTGGTATATGTGTATGTATTTATGTGAGCCCCGTACACTTCCTATTGACTCACTTTATGTTATATGATATGATCTGTATTTTATTTTCCGTTGCGATATGTGATTCTGTGTTGTATATTATATGATATTTGTTTTTGTTCTATTTTAGCCAACGTGTTTATTGCTTTGTGTTGAGACCATTCACGTCTATATATGGTGTTATGAGGTAAAGGATGACGTGATAGTGTTAGTCCAAGGGAATAGACATGGATGTTCGCAACCTTACCCTCTATATTACTCAACAGTATTACTTGTAATATTATTGGGTAATATGGGTTTAATGGTGGAGTGTTACAAGACCCATTTTAAATAAATTAAAACACACTTACTAAAAACCCTCTTATCTCCTTCATACAAACACCAATCCGGACAAACCAATTACTATTCTAACCAGAAAAACGAGCTCTATGCAATGGTACAAATCTCATCGCCTAATTTCAATGTATATAAAATTACCATTTTTCCCATGCTATTAAAATATATGTCTAAATCTCACAAGGTATTACATTCTCTCCACTTAAAAAAAGAATTTAGTCCTCGAAATTACGAACGCAACTCGATATATGTATCTACGTCTCTTATGCTACATATAAATGTGTGTGTGTATACATATACATATACATACATTCATTCATTCATACATACATATATATAAAGCATAGGATAGTAACACACCTTATATTGATCTTTCCAATACCAGGACACCCCCCTTTCATATGGCCCATCTGATTGCAATTATAACACTTAATCTTCAAGACTTTTACTATATAATCTTTCACCTCGCGTCCCCTCACATTGCTTCTTCCACACCTCTTGCCTTGCTTATCACCCTATCCATATGGACCTTCAAGATTTTTGCACTTTCCTTGAGTAACATTCTTCGTTGGCCGTCCTTTAGAAGTGTCCAATATAATGGTATTCAACAACACCGCCTCAACTAAACTCTCTGTCGTTGCTCCTATAGGAATATGATTAAATACTAATACTCTAAGTTGCTAACTCAACCCTTTTGCAAACTTTATCGCCTTCTTGTGTGTTGTATCTATCAATTCAAAACTAAAATTTGCCAACTCATTAAAAGCTATTAATATACTCCTTCACAGTGGAATTTCTTTCTTTGAGATTAATAAACTTCTCAAGCATTATTTCCTTTTTAGCTCCGGAGAAATTTTATGTTTCAAACTTTTCCTTAAAATTAGTCCAAGATTCAATTTCATTGACATCTTTGAAAAAAACATCCCACCAATTCATTGCGTCCTATTATAGATGCCAAGAAGCAAGCTGCTTTTTTACCTCATCGCTTAAATTTAGCATACTAAAAATTATATCACATGTACATAGCCAAGTTGGGTCTCCACAAAAGTTTATGCTCCCATATACGACTTGCCACCCATATTTAGAAAATCCTTACACTGTTCTGGAAAATTCGTCCCTGGTACACGAACAACACCTCCATCTTGTACTCTAGTTATAGTGGCTCCTTCGTTAACAATTACTTGGTTTCTAGCTTGAAGTAACGGTATAACCAAAGTGGAATGTTCATGCCCGATACTTCCATGGCTTTATTTCCAATGCCACTTCCGATCGGGTTACTCATCTCTACTATTTATAAAATTGGATTCAATATTAGATCCTCCCGTAGTAGTAAATAGAGATGGTAAACATAAACCCAAAATTAAACATCATATACCTTATTTACTTTAACCAATATACACACACATGCGTATATATTATATAAAGATATACAAGTAAACTCTCTTTGTTTACATCCTAACCTAAGCTCCGATACCAAATGTAACAAGCCGACTTTTCACGGCTATAAAATTGCCTTGGAATGAAAAGCCCGATTATTTTAAACACAATAGTATTAAACAGAGAACTAAACTAACTAGCTATATCTTTCAGAACTTATAGTGGAATGGATAAAAATACAATGTAGATAAAATAAACGAATCTCATCTATACATAACATAAGTTACACAGGCTTCATACACACACACACAATGTCACACGATATATAGAATATGTACAAAGCAATAGATAACATATGTAAACATCTCTATAATCACCATCTTCAAACACTTTACCTTCACGACTACTTCATTCACCTATGGTGTATGGGGAGAGGGTCAGACATACATGTCTGGTGAGTAAAAACATTACCAACTATATAAGACTAACATGATTCCCTAAACATCATATGAGAGCTAATACTTACTCTACCTGAATCCTACCTCACCTGCATCTACAAAGTTATTCTATCACAATAAACATAGGACGGGGATCATTATCATATATTTAACAACATAAAACATATGATAGATTTAGTTAAACATATATTAACTCATCGGTATACATAGGAGTGCAAAAGAGAATTAGTTAAACATATACTAATCTCACGGCCAATACAAGAGTTAGTTAGATAGAGACTAACCCCAAGATATAGTTAAACATAGACTATTCCTGTAAACATAAATATGGACATAAGTTAGGTAATTATAGACTAACTTGCGTATACACAAATATTGGAACTAGACCAACCCATAATGGAAGAAATGAGAAAATTTCAAAAAAATTCCACCATTAGATCTTTAATGGGCCTATGTAGTCTAAATCCATTCAGAACTTTTCTAAAATTTCTTTTAAATAAAATCAATATTTTATTTAAATTAATTAATAAAGTTTTATTTTATATGATTTGTATTATATTATATATATGTATATTATATACACATATGTGTGTGTGTGCAATAGGATAATTTGTACACGGTTTAACATGCCCATGTTTAGATGTTGGGATTTACATCGCCATAGACATGTTAGCCCCTCTCGTATATAAATATGTTGTCTATATATATATATATATTTATGTATGTATGTATATAGACGAAAATATAATGTAAATACACACACACACACACACGTATATATATATATGCTTATGTATATATTATAAACTAATAATTGTAAAACGATATTCGATGTTACATCTATATAAATATATTTATGTATATGTAAAATATAGTTATATTATAAAAAATTTCAAAATTAAAAAAAAATTAAATTTAGATAAATATATATGTATAAAATTATATATATACATATATATATATTTCGAAAGTTGTAATAATTTATTTCAAATTAAACTATGCATGTATATTATATACACACACGCGCGCGCACGAATAATTTGGCATGTGCGATGCTCGTGCACAGGAGAATTGATATTAAAAATACTGCTGTAAGATTTTTTGAATCTTAATGTTGCATTTTTTATGGGTGTATAAGCAAAAATCAACTGCTTATCGAAACGTGAATGAGACTAAGTTATTTTTGGAAATAATTAAAAGGATAAATAAAGTAATCAACTATTACATCAACATCTAGAGAAATGTAATAAACATTAAAATTAGAGTTTCCAATAATTTAGAATTTAAAAAACTAGCATCATCTCTCTTTTAAAAAGTAATAAATCGCCGTATTAATATATAAAGAATTTTTTTCCACCATAAAGACGCACTTCCCTTTATACTTCCTTCCTCACAAACCCAGAATACTTGCTAAAGTGTAAAATTATTTGATGCTGGTATATAGATTTCAAATTTTCCTTTACGATAATATTCTTACCGACATGTTTAATGTGAAATCAGTTAACTAACATGTTTGAATCGATAAAACATAAAACTTGGTAAGCTTTCAAACGTGTTACTTACTCATTTTATTAAAATCTATAGAACCCTGGCTCATTCTATAGTTACCTAGATATGTATAATTTGTTAACAAATTTTATAGTCAAATTTTAGAGAATAAATTCCAGTAAATTTTATCATTTCTTATTTATATCTAGTGTCTAAATTAGCAATATCCATAGCATACCAATGCATGTGGAAAGAAAATATTTTAGAAAAAGAGGAGATTATGTGGAAACAGAGATTTTGAATTCAATGGATTAATGAAGGTGATAATAATACCAAATTTTTTCATAATATGGCTAATGGTAGATATTGTAGTAATACGATTAATTCCATTTTTGTGAATAACGAGGAATTGGTCGATCAAAGAGATCTTAATAAGGCTTTTATCGATTATTATAGAGATATTTTCGGTAATAAAAATAAGCATAGAATTAATGTTAGATGGATTGATCTTTATAATTATGATTCTAGCATTGCCTTTCTGAGTTTGATAATCCCTTTTCTAAAGAGGAAATTTTAAAAGCTATTAATGACATGCCCGGTGATAAATCCCCGGGACCAGATGGGTTCCCTATTTTCTTCTACAATTTTTTTGGGATGTTTTAAAATTCGATTTAATTAGCATGTTTAACGATTTCTATAATGGAAAATTGTAGTTAGGAACATTTAACTTTGCTAATGTTATTTTATTGCACAAAAAATCGGTGCAAATAATTTGAAAGATTTTAGGCCTATTTCCTTAATTTAATTGTTCTGTTAAATTTTTAAAAAAAGCTTTAGCTAATAGACTGAGTAAAAGAATGAATGATCTAATTGACTGTTCACAAACTGCTTTCATTAAGGGGAGAAATATCACTGATGGTGTGGCTGTTGTTCAAGAATACATTAATCACTGTTGTAAGAATAATATTACTTGTGCGATTTTAAAACTTGACTTTGCGAAAGCTTTTGATTCGGTGGATTGGGATTTTCTAGTTGATATGTTACATGCTAGAGGTTTCAGTCATAGATGGATTAGCTGGATCATGGCTTTACTTAAAACTGGCAACTCTAGTATAATGGTTAATGGTATTTTAGGTAATAAAATTCAATCAAAACGAGGTTTGAGGCAAGGCGATCCTTTATCGCCTCTTTTGTTTAACTTACCTGCAGATGTTTTCGCTAAGATAATCAAAAATGCGGTTGATAATGGATCTGTGACGACCCGCCTTTTCGACCCTCGAAAAGCAACATAAATACTCTCATTGTATAACATGTTGAAAACCAAGCGTCGGAAAGACAGATTGTTGAGGGGAAGAAAGTAGGTAGATGAGAGAAGAAACCAAACAAAACAGAATCTCACAGCGGACTGAATAACATATAATATGAATAGTTCTTTACACAAATCAAACCTGTAACATACATATCTCACATCAGATTACACAAATCAATAATTACCAGCCTGGATAGTTATAACAACCTGCCCTCACAATTTGCTGGTAATTTCAATAAAACACTGCAGCGGGATACAATCAAATACGAGTAATACATCTTCACCATCAAGCTTGTCCCCTGAGCTCCATAACATCCAAACCTGAACTTGTAATACTCGGTCTGACCCGAGCATTATAATAAAATAACACCTGAGTCAGTCTGGAAAACCAGCGTGAGCAAACACACTCAATTTGAATTATTAAAGTTTTCAAAATCCTTTGAAAATCAAAGGTATCTCGTAAGACCACGCCACACATAAACATGACGGGTTTTTACCTTACGATAACCAAAACTTTTCATATCAAATCCTATGATATTATAATAGTGTCTAAGTACAAATACTTATTCAAATAGCTGAAAATTTTACATTGATTAAATTCCAGCATATTAGGCTCTACAATCAAAACCATAAAGGTATGTATTGTAGAATGGACTCCATATGAATGACTAGGCACTGGGGTACCACCTGTCACAGTATACGTCTAGAAACAGCGTACCGAGGACCACGCCGGGATCCCCTTCCACACAAGACCGGACTATCCCTAACTTGGATAGACCGAATATGCTATCACCCCGGGTGTTCCCACCCTCTCTCGAGCTCCTTCCATATACCGTAGTAATAATAGTATCCGAGGTTATCTAGAAAGGTGATAAACATACCCTAATTGGATGCGACCCACTTAGCCTTGTTGCATCTCCCTTAATTTTTAGTCATTCCCAATTGATGAGGCTAGAGGCTACGGTTACCTTTTTAAGGAATTTTCACTTAGAATGCTCGTTGTCCTCCAATGACAATGTTCTGATAGCATTCATCCATACAAGTCCGTTCTGGGTCCGAGCGGAACCGAAGGCACTATTCCTACTACATCCATTTTGGAATAATCCTCAGGATTAGTAGCGATTAGCCCTTGCACTTCACTGCTCCATTTTCGACTCCATGCTTTTGTTTTCCTTTCAAAAACGTACTCGTTGGATCGAAGTTGTTTTCAGATAACTTATCCGATCCCGGTCTCTTTGAAACAACGTTCGATATTTTCTGGTAAACTCAACCCCGGTTCTTTAGGAAATAAATAGACGAAGATAAGATCGGAGATCACCCCCTAACCGTTAGTGGACAGATTTCCTTATAAACATCCTAGAAGAACGAAACGAGTTTATACGTATAACATAGCACCTCGAACGGTAACTGTACCATATAATTCCCGTATTGCTCCTAGATATTTCCCAAGTTATATTTTGGGTCCAGATTTGGTAGTCGGTTATTTAACTACCAAATAAACAATCATTCAACCAAATATTCCAATTTCCACTGAAAAATCCCAAATTTCTTTTTAATTTAGTTTTAATAAATTAAATCTCTTTATCCAAAATATGTGTACTTATCCTACCGAATTCTGTTTATTTACAAACTATTCTTTTCAAAATATTGAAACCCTTTTTGAAAATAATGTGGAAAGTACCACTGCAGTATCAAACCATAGATTCACAGCTCAATGGTTATGTCTCTATCCCAGAGAAATCCAAGGCTTAGCTGTAGGCACTCACTGCCTTTGATTACGCCATGCGGGTATACCATTACTTCCCGAAACTTTGTTTAAAAAATTATCTCAAAATAATGCTTATAAGTTTCTCAAATAAATTTCCAAGTTAAATCTAGGTAAATATACTTAAATAAAAGTTATTATACAAAGTCATATTAATATTTAATAATTTATCTTTAAATAATAATGCTGACTAATTCTTAAATAATAGATAATAATAAATCTTTAAAAATCATTATAAGGTAACTAATTAATAACTAAATATGCTTTAAACAATTTAAGATAATTAAATAACTACTTTCCCGAATATTTTTAACAATTTTAAAGTTACCCGGTTACTAATTTAAAATCCACTTTTTTAAAACAAGTCCAATTTCTCGATTTTAATTTCACTTCGTAAATTTGGAAATCTTACTTGAATTCCAGTATAACCAATTTTATACTTATTCCCAAATTTCACTTCTATCCTCCCAAGCTATTAAAAATCTCGATTTTAAAACCTTTCATTTTTAGACAAGTACCACTTAAGCATTTATTATTTAAAAATCCTTATATATACATTTTATTCCAAAATCCCTGTTCATAATACCCCGAAATAGTTAAATACAATTTCAAAACCTTTTATTTTATCCAATTGATTTATCCAAACTCTATATAAATATTTTACTTAAAAATCACTATTTACAATTCTTTACCAATTCAAAACCATATTTTATTGGTGTTTAAAAGTACCAAAATCTAGGCCAAAACTGCCACAACATCCAATCAATTTAAATCACATAATAATCTATCAAGATTTATTTCAACAAAACATATATCACTGTATATGAATTTAAATTCAACATTTTTAAGGAATCCAATTGGATTCCTCTAACTTGTTTTTCCTGCATCCACAGATGTTAATACAACAATAAAAATACCAATTCCGCTTCGAGGCGGAATATCGCGGTATGTAGGGTCATCCGCTATTATGCGGGACGCATAGGGTCGCATCCGCTATATATATGCGGGAATATCAATCACTCCAATATATATATATATACTACCATATATATAATATCACATTCACTGACAAAAAGTTATCAATCCAACCAATCAACCATTAATTAATTTTAACTATTTCAAATTAAAACCTGCAGTCCAAAATTGAGTGAAATTAACTCACCTTGAGCTTTAACTTTCCAAACGTTCCAATTTTAAATTAAATCAAACCCGATTTAACCCAAAATTTTAACTCGCTCCGAACATCTCCAGATCAACTCTAGAGCATAGTGCTCGTCGCTACGATCTCGTCGCCGCTTGTTTCGTCTGATTCTGACCTCGTATGACAAAGATACGAGTTTTTAAAGATTACATAAGTTTTAAATGTAAATTATATAAATAAATTTTCTTTTTATTTTTCAACCTTGATCTGGCTGTTAATCCCCATCAAACCAATCGTGGCTGCATGTTTTCCTTACTTCATTGTTCGCACTAGGCCACCAAGTCGCATTCGAACCCAAAGCGCACGCCACCTTCCTTTGACAATCGCACCTTCGATGCTCCACCAGAGATCTATCAGCTCCCACCATTCGAACTACCTACGTGAGCTCCCCCTTCGGCCTTGACCACGACAAACTCGAGCTTCCCATCGCCTTGTATTTCGCGCTCGAACGCCAGGACTTCATGGTGAAAATGCTGGCGATCTATCGTATGATTTTCAATCACGACCGTTGGATAGGTATATATCGAGGTGGTCTTCAATTTCCTAGTTGGAGTGTCGGCCTGAAAATGCTTGGATGAGGAGGATTCGAAAGAAAAAAAGCCATGAGATATCGGCCATTAAAAATAGGGGTGGAGGCTGCGCGAATTTTAGGTTTATGGTTTTCTTCTTTTACTGTTTCGAGCATATATATATATATATATATATATATATATATGTGTGTGTGTGTGTGTGCATAAGAATTATTTTATTATTATTTCCAAAATTAACGTGCTTTTTCGAACGAACTCCAATAGAGACGTGCCGCCAGGTGTTTATAATGTTTTACCCCTATTCCGAACACACTAGAACATGTTTCGGGGCCTAATTCGATCATATGTGGAAGATAGCTTTTCGAACCGAATTAAAATATTAAATTTTCGATATTTATTTCAACGCGTTTCTATCCCGTATGACTAAATGGTAATCCTAAACATTACAAAATTTGAGATCTGATAATAATAAACTATTACGGATCTAATGGAATTGGTTTTGTCGAATTCCGAGACTGTGTCCCGGAAGGCTATTTTAACTCGTCGATTAAATCGAGCGATTTTCAAAATTGACAAAATTGCTTGAAATCTCATTTTTTTTAAAACTTACCAACTCAATTATAATTCAAATAGAATTTATATCCATATTAGAAATCATTCCGATTAATATTAAATCAAAATTCCATTATTTACACTATTACCATATATTAAATTTCACCATTAAATTAATATATACATTTCAAACTTTAAATTTATCGATTTTTAATCCCATCCAAAAGTCCAATATCATCACTCTAATCCAAATAGAGTTTTAAATCAACTTAGAAATCATTTCTATTCACATTTAACTCCAGATTCCCATATTTGCCTAATTTAAAATATTAAATTACCATTTATTGAATCCGTTAATCGATATATTTGAAATTTTAAACTATTTCACTGATTCTTCCATATTCAAAATCAATTAATATTTCAAATTCAACACTTGAAAATGAATTAAACATTCAAAAACAAACGACCAAAATTCCGGGTCATTACATTATCTTTGGGGAGTGTTAGTAGTGAAATCTCGCGAAATGGTCTATCTATCCTTCAATTTGCGGATGATACCTTGCTATTTACCTCTCATTTGCCTAATCATGTTATTACTCTTAAATTTATTTTATATATTTTTGAACTTCTATCAGGTTTAAAAATAAATTTTGATAAAAGTTCGGTTTTAGTTTTAAATGATTTTGAAAAGGTTGAAAATTTAGTTGCTAATATGCTTAATTGTAAAACTATGAATTTTCCATTTGATTATCTTGGTTTTTTGATCAGGCCAACTAAACTTAAACATGATGATTGGTTTATTATCATTGATAAAATTAAAAATAGGATTTCTAATTGGAACGGGAGATTTTTATCGAGAGCGGGTAGATTAGTTCTTATAAACTCTGTTTTATCAGCTCTCCCGGTCTATTGGATGTCTATGCATCTTTTTACAGAATGGGTGGTTAACAAAATTGATAAAATAAGAAGGGACTTCTTATGGAGTGGGGAAAACTCTAAAAGTAGTATTAAGTGTTTAGTAAATTGGGAAACTGTTTGTAAATCCAAAAGGGAAGGTGGTTTAGGAGTCATTAATTTGCGTAACATGAATTTGTCTTTGTTAGGTAAATGGTTATGGAGGTTTAAGGAAATTAATGATAATTCTCTTTGGAAGGAAATCATTTCTAAATATTACTATAATGGTAGTAATAATTTACATCAAATTACTCCTACGGTTATATGTAAATTGTCTAATTTTTGGAAAACAATTTTAAAATGTCATGAGATTTTTAATCTAGGAGCTAATACAATAGTTCATTCAGGAAATAGTACTTCTTTTGGCATGACTGTTGGATTTTAGTTATCCCTCTTAGGATAGAATTAAAGAGCTTTTCAAAATTTGTAACTTTAAGAATGCTTTAATTATTGATGTTTTCTCTCTCGAAAATGACCCCCCTTGGAATTTTAGTTTTAATAGAATTTTAGTAGCTACTACTCTTAGGCAACTTTCTTTGCTTTATGCTAGATTGAATCTATATAATATTGATAATGAAAATGATAATATTAGTTAGGAATGAGATAAGAGTAAGAAAATACTTCTAATTATAGATTTCTTAACTTATTGGGTATAACTAATAACTCTTTTAAATTTATTTGGAAAATAAATGCTCCTCTAAAATCTAAAATTCATATGTGGTTAATCTTGCATGGAAACTAAATACTATAGAATTTTTAAAAAGAAAAAATATGCGAACCGATAATAAATGTAATTTTTGTAATCTGCATTTAGAAGATATTAAACATGTATACTATGATTGCATGGATACTTATTACATTCTGAATAATACTCTCAAAATATTTAACTTTAGTCTTACAACTAAAATTTCTGATTGTGATTACTATTGGAATATTTTTAGATTTAAGTTTAAAATGGAAAATATATTTTTACTAAACACTTTATTCATTATATTTTGTTGGTATATTTGGTTTGAGAGAAATCAAAGAATTTTTAATAATAATACTAGTCATTTTAATAAATTGATTTTTATAATTTCTTCCTTTTGTTTTAATTGGATATCAAATCCTAAATATATATTAGCTAAAAATATTCATTTTAAATAATATCTTAATAAGGTTAGTAATAATATTAAGATATTTAAACATAAAACAATATTTTTGACATTAATAATTGTAGTATTAACATTTTTTCAAACTTAAATGATGATTTCACTATTTATCATAATTTCCTTTTGATTAAAGGACCATAAGGATAGGTTTTATTTTGTTTTTTTGTTTTAGTTTTAGTTTGTTTTTTATTTTAGTTTATAGATCTTTAACTTCTTTTGATTATGGATTCTTTTAGTTTTTTCTCTAATTTTTATTATATTATGTCCTATTATCTTAACTTTTGTATCTTTTATTTTATTTCATTAATACATATATATGTATATAAATTTTATTTATATACATATATGTGTATTATTTTAAATATTTTCTTTAGCTCCTTTTCAGGTACAGGTTTGGACCAAAAATGGAGTTAGATTGTTTATGCAGGTTCATAGGATTGCTGATGGCAGGATTGCTGTTTACAGTGAGGAGTTCTTCTCAGTTGTTCTACATCTTCATTGTGGCGGTTTACTTTCTGGATGATTCACTCTTCAACGAGGCGCCCCCTTCAGTTCTACCGAGTCTACAGAGTGGCGCTTTCCTTTCCAGATCATTCGCATTTCCTTTTCTTCTGAGTCTGCAGCATGGCGTATTCTTCTCAGATGGAGCTGGCTTCTAGTATCATTGGCTCTGAGATGGTCCATAGTTTTTAGGTACTTCTAACACCTCAATACCGGGCAATGGCCTTGCTGGAGCTCGATATTGAGTTGTAGTGGGTGGTGGCCTTGCCGAAGCTCATTCTAGGGGTGCCTGAGTTATTTTCTTTGTTATTTGTACTTTGATTAGCTACCTGCCAAGCATGTTGGCAGCGCCTTGTCTTCTATGATATATACATATTTACATGTGTGCTCTCCTCTATTCTAAAGGATCATACATTTTTCTATAAAAAAAAAGATACGATGTCTGCCTCACATATGGAAGGGGAAGTTACAACAACATGATAGGAAAGATTTAATACGAATTACATGAGTTTTAATGAAAATAACTCGATATAGGTAAAAAAAATTCAAATCATGATAAAGGACAATAATTGTTGCATCAATAGTCCATGTATATCATCATTAGTGCCTCATCCAAATTCGATGAAGTGGACATAGTACTTATGAGCTACAAAAAAATAAAAGTCCAAATAAATAAAGAGATAAAACGAAAGTATAACTCATAGTTAATATTAAATTCATACATCTGCATTCCATTTATAAATCCCAGGATTTCACTTTTGTGCATACTTCAAGTCATACAAACCTATTTACATCAAAGTAATTATTGTGGTTCAGAAGTAATGTAGGCTGGATGAATTTTGTCACAAATCAAGGAAATATAGCTATAAAAAACCGTACACACCCACTTTACCATATGATTTATTTATGTGAATCAGATGGCTCCCAAAGATGTCAGTCCTTTATCTATAATGTAATTAGAACAATGTCTCCAACAACATTGAAAAATAAGAATAACTTGAACTCTAGCATACTTGGCCACACTTTTTAAAGCAAAACATCTTCAATAGTACACAATTTAAATCATAACAGTAGCCTACAGTACATAGAAAAAATGCACCTTGTGTTACAATTAGTTCATATTAGCACTAGTTAAGTTGTAGTCTTGTAAATCACATATTAACATGTTCAAATTAATGTCTAAAAATATGACATTGACTATACCTATATTAGAGAATAATAAGCTATAAATGTCCACTTGTAACCTATAATTCGTCAGAAATTTCATAAAAAGTGAAATCTATACATGTGACATATTTAATCAAACTACAACCATTAATTACATTATGATGCTTGCAGTTAGTTAACATGTTAATCTAACTTCTAAAATGTGACCCATAAGCAATTTTAACAAATTTGGGTGCATTTGTTTGAAATTGATATGAATCATGTAATTATCCATTAAAATTTTTAGAATTCCACATATTAAAGCATATGTACACATTTCATGGAGAAAATTAGTAGCATAGGCTAATGTGTACGTTTGGAGTCATGGAATCAAATGCACATCAAGGTGTACAAAATGCTCAACTATTAGTATTTATCACTGAAATTATGCTAATATATAAAAAGTTTACAGAATAAGTTATGCTCCAAAAAAGCAAATAATTTCATATAATAATATATTATGAATGTAAAGTTACTTGAGTTCCTTGAGTTCCTTTTGCTCTATTATTAAACAATACGTTAGAATATAGGTAGAAATAAAACTTAAAACAACCAAAATAGGTAGGAAAAATGATCATTGTGTTTATGAAGAATGAAATCATATGTACATTGTGAAGGCAATAAAATGAAAGTGAACACTTGCATAATTATTTCCCACTTAACCAATTGTACGCACTCATTGTAATCTTTCATTGAGCATTTTCTTGCAAATAAACATGAAGTAGTGAAAATGATGATTTAATTTAGAAAGTAAGATAGCGGTTCATATTTTAAGTTTGAATGCAAAAAATTTCAACTATTATATATGCATGTTTAGGTATGAAAATTAATATGAAAAAGAGAACTAAAATGAAGACTTGAAACCAAATCAACAACGAAAGTGCATATAATTACAAAATAGTTTAATGTATAGGGAATACATTTAAGTAGAAAATATGTATTTACACATACACATATACCCATAAACATAGAAAATAGTGAGCATGTACTAATGAATACAAAATTAATGGGAATATGTTTTGGATGTTCATGTGTTGGTGCTTCTAATTTACCATGCACCTCAATAATGAAATTCCTCTACCTACCTCCTTGCTTGCTTCTAGACAACTTTCAAACAGATATCACGAAACCCAAAAATAGGATAAGCTAAAACAAAAAACACAACGTTAACATAAACCTTTCACAAAAAAATACATATAATGCTTTCAATTTAAAATACTTACTTCTGTAACACCCCGCATTTTTAGATAATTAAATAATCAAATAATTATAAACAGTGAAACCGAGCATTTTTGGAATTGTCATAATATGGCCTCGAAAGTTATACCATTGTGTTCATGGCGATTTTCCGATTAATTTACATATATAATATGCCTCGAACGGACTTTGTATGAAAAAGTTATTGACGTTCGAAGTTCCGTATCGAAAAATAATTATACGTGTAAATATGCGTAAATATATTTGTTTATAAATATATGCGCGTATAAATTCCAAAAATAACGCGCGTTTGAATTTCAAAATAGACGCGTGTAACAACCCGCATATTTCACGATTATATATTTAAATGTTTTATTTAAATATAACATCGTTAATCGGATTAAAGTCCGAAATGTTACTTTTTGTAAACAGTCGAATTGGGACTCGAGACCACTTCTATTGAGTCCAAAATGGCGTTTACAACTTTTTTGAGAACAAACATCGATATGTTTGGAGTTGAGTAAAATTTTGCTATTTTTCTATTTGGGCTTTGGGTTTGGGTTTCAGCCCACTAAACCCATCATAATACCCTAACTCCTCTACTCTTCATCCATTCACTCATTCTATTTCCTAACACTCAAGCTAAAGTAAAAATGGGGGAAAGAAAGGGAAATGGAAATTCCTAAACCCTAGTTTGATTAGGAAATTCAAGTTCTTGCTCTAAAATTAAAGAGAAGCTTAGGTAAGCATCCTCTTCTTCTTCTCCATCTCAATCCCTCTCCAATTTCAGAAATTTCCTATAACCTAACTTAGGAAATATTTGCTTATGATCTTAGATTGGAGTTTCTAGAGTTGAAGTTGAAGAGTAATTGATCTTTCCTTTGTTTTTAAGCTTCTCATTCGTTGTCTTTAGGTTTAAAGGTGAGTTCTTTAACTCACATCTATGTCTATAACTTTCATTGTTGTTAGGTATGAATTCCTAACATTTGTGCACGTTCATTTGCTTTTGATTTGAATTGATTTGGTGAATTATCCAAATTTTGGTGTTTTGGTCCAATTTTATGAAAATCTTACTATGGATGTTTGGACGTGATATTTGGAGTGTATCGAAGAGCCTATAAGGCTGGGTTATCGCTTGGCATAAATCCTTAGTCTTTGTTGCTCGTCCGATCGCTCCTGAATCGTTTTGGCCATCATGGCCTAGGCAAATTGTTACCCAGACCAAGTGACGAGACGTCTGGTTATCAAGTCCAGACGTCTGGCTATGAACTCTGGAGAAAAAAATATAAGCACGTAGAAAAAAAATGCAAAGAATAGAACTAGACGTCTGATACCACCTTTTAAACGTCTGGTGCACACTGTCAAACGTCTGGTGCACATTGTCAGACGTCTGATACATCTTGTCAGACGTCTGGTTTGAGTTCAGACGTCTGAAAGGTTCCTGGAATATTTCCAAAACCCTAATCCAGACGTCTGGATTAAACCCCAGACGTCTGGAACTGTGCATTTTGCCTATTTGCCAATGTTTTTGAGTGGATTTCCTATTTTAATCGATTTTTGTTGATCCGGATAGTTGTTATCACTTATTATCGACTTTTATGACTTCTTTCTTTGGATTTTTAGGAATATCCATTTGATGGATTTGATATCGATTTCTATGGTTTTTATTCACGTCTTCGAATGTGAATTTTTGGTGATTGATTGTTTCTATAATCATTTCTGTGATTTGTCACTTTAAAATACAAAGATTTCTATACTAGTAGTAAATACTAAAACTCTTTCATTTAAAACGATTTCGACACTATTTAAAATATAAAGCTCGCTTTTAAAACCGTTTTCCAATCTGTTAGTATATACAAACCTTTACCTCATTCGTATGAGAAATCTAATTAAACGGCTTAACAAAACAAGTGGTATGAAACGCTTGCGTTTACTTCGTCGGTTAATTCTTGGACTGGTTCGATTGAACTCTCGTGACAATTTTCGAGTGGAAATCTATAATTTTTTCGTAAATATTTAAGTTAAGCTAGTGGTTATGGGACATGAAGCTAAACTCATTTATTTACTAGCTTAGTGTAATTGACACTTTTCATTGATCAATGGTGATCATTTTATGATTTAGACTAGCGATGTGAGATGTCTCTTTGTCCACGTGGGGGATAATACCTCGTTTTATGGAGCTTCGTCTTAATTTTTATAGGCTAGCGACCTATGGTTTTTATGGAGTTTGGTTCATCGGTCGTTCGCTGTACTACGTCGTTGTTCCGGATTATTTGAGTTTCAGGTTCATCGGGCATTCGCTGTACTACGTCGTTGTTCTGGATTATTTGAGTTTGGTTCATCGGGCGTTCGCTGTACTACGTCGTTGTTCCGGATTATTTGAGTTTGGTTCATCGAGCATTCGCTGTACTACGTCGTTGTTCCGGATTATTTGAGTTTGGTTCATCGGGCGTTCGCTGTACTACGTCGTTGTTCCGGATTATTTGAGTTTCAGGTTCATCGGGCGTAACGCTGTACTACGTTGATGTTTCGGATTATTTGAGTTTCAGGTTCCTCGGGTGTTTTGCTGTACTACGTCGTGGCACCGGCTCTATGGTTAGCGACCATGGGATAGCGACCCGTTTGTGATACACTAGATCTGCATTTATTGCGCAGATAGTAGAGTAAAAAGTAAAACAGTTATTATGATAAGTAACTTATGAAAGTTGGACGTAGTCCCAAGTTAAGACTGTTATATAAATTAAGAGAACTAAAGAAAATTTAGTATCATAATAAAAGAAGACAGACTAAAATAGAAAAGAGACACTTGCAATTACATTTATAACATGTAGGTTATAAAAGAAAGAAAAGAATATAAAAGTGACAATTGCAAGTATAATTGTAACACGTAGGTTATAATTAAAAAGAAAGAAATAGAAGATGCTTATTTTATCAAACTTAGATCTTGGATTAAGTTAATAAGCAAAAAATAATAGTAGTGGCCCGTACCGGCAGCATTCCCTTTTAGGTCTAGGACTGATGGTCTCACACATAGGTGGGACTGGGCATGCTGATTAGGGTAAATAAGTAGCCAACAGAATAAGAAAAGTAAACTAAATGCATAATAAAAGATCAGACGTAGGATCTAATAAAATGATAAGGTGCGTTTGGAGTAGCCCAAAGAGAATCTGGATAAGAGCCCAATGAAGCAGTTCGTCGTAGATTTTTAGTATACACTACGCCATAAATGACCTTCTACAACATTTTTGCAAGGTGTTGCCAGCTAAAATGTTGCGATAGCTATAGAATTTTGGTCCTACTGCAACGTTGTATTTTTGGTGTTACCTTAGCCATAGAAATGTGTTGCTCTAGCTAAACAAGTGTAACACGATGCAACATTTTTATATAGTGTTGCCATAGATGTTTTCAGATTAAAAAATTAAAAAAAAAAATTACACCTCAGCGATCCACACCACCATTTAAAACAAAATCTCAACCGTCGATTCACACCATCGATCCACACCTTACCAATTTCCATTTCCCGCTTTACTTTTCACTCATCCGCTTTCGTTTCTCACCCCCAATTTTCCAATCCCTAATTTTTATTCCGCCGACTTTAAAAAAAATGACGCCGCTCCTCCTTGTTTCTTCGATCTGGAGAATAACCGGCTTTGCTTTTATCCCTTGTCGGCCATATCAATTTCGGTTATTTTCTTTCGCCTCGCGTCAGTTTTCCTCACTACTTCTGGATTTGCGATTTTGTTCAGGTTTTTGGCGATTCTGGTGATTCGAGGTAAGGTTGTGGGATTGCGATGGTTCAGGGAGTTGCTGATTTGGTCGCAATTTCGTGGTTGGGGCCTGATGTCAGAGTGGCAGGGGGTAGTCGAATTGGTTTCGGTGAAAACTAGGGCACGCGATTCTAATTGCTTTGATGCTCTGATTGATCGAATCTAGTGTGAGAAACGTTCCTGGTAGCTTGCTCCTTCGCTCTCCTTGATTGATTGCTCGAATTGCTTTGACTTCATCGTCGGGTGCGATGTGATATTATTTGGTATGTTTTCTGCCTTCTGGTTTACTTGAATATTCTTGATTTTGGTTACACTCGCACGCTTTTGCCGATGATGAATTGGGATTTATTTATAGGCTTTATTTCCTATAATCTCGTGTTTAATCTTTCTGTTGGACTTTGAGAAATCTGGTATGTTGGATTGCAATGATGAATACAAACATATGTGTGTTGAGCTTTGTTGGTTTTGCTTGGTCTGGACTGAACTGGTACCATGCTAACCTTGTTCTTTAACATGAACTGATGCTCCAAGTCCTCTGTATATCATGTTACTGCGTAGGTTTCTCTTGTACATGCCTAGGTTTCTCTTGTACATGCCTGATGCATTCACTGTTTTTGCTTGATGGGCTGCCTATGTGTACTGCTGTGTTTCTTGCACTGGCTTGTCTATATTTTGCTGAACCTGGTTCTTGTTTGTTTTGTTGGTTGCTTGGCCCTGAGTTGAATCCAGTCGATGACTCGGGTTTGACCTTGTGCCGTGTCCGTTTTTTTGGCTTGTCTACATATCTGGCTGCACTTGAGTATGAACTTGCACTTGAGTAGTTTCTTGTACCAAGCCTTATGATGCATGTATGTTCATCCATGTACATGCATTTCTTGGTCATGTTATGTTGCTTGCTGTGTTGAGTACTACTTTGTGCACTTGGCTTCTCCTTTGTGCATTTTTGCTTGAACTGTTGCTTGCTGTCTTCCATACTGCCTTGTATCCATGTGTTGCATTCATGTTTGGCTTATGCACTTATGAAAAGAAACAACCCAAATACCTGAGGCAAATAATATAACAAAAATATTTTCATTTTCTGTTCGAGTTAAATATTATTTTCCAGATTACTGCTTTTGAATTATATGTGACAGGTATTGAAGATTGGACAGCTGGATATAAGCTTGAAGACAGAGTCAAATCAAATGTGCATGAGCTTGAAGACAGGTTTCAAAGAAGGCTCGATCTTCCGAAATCAGATGAATCGGGCGGCGCTGCGCCCGGACCCGCTTCTCGGCTCACCTTCGGCTCGGCACTCGGCTCGCCTTCGGCTCGGCATATATTTGTCAGTGTCAGTGTCTGTATAAATTGAAACTGCATATGTAATGAGTGAACTGAGTGATGTAGTGAGGAATATCTGTATATGTGAATATCAGTGTTATATATCATTGAATTGTAAAATAGTGGAGTCAGGAATTTGTACTATTTCAAATGTTGAAATAAAATATTTATTTAAATAAATTACTGTTTAAATATCAAATTCTATGCAATAGCATTTTATTAAATAAATATTTATTTCTATTAAAAAATCAAATATGCTCTACATTGTGGGCCCCACAAATTCAGAAAGTTCATATCTATAGCAACATTTTGGAATGTTGCTACAGATACCTATGGGTGTTGCCATAGACCCAAATAGGGTTCTATTGCAACAATATTACTTATGTTGCCTTAGATAGTCAAAATGTTGCCTTTGAGGTCTAAGGCAACGGCAAAAATTGCATCACCCTAAAAGTGTTGCCATAGACCTATGGCAACATTTTTCGGGCCTGAGCCAACATTTTTTATTGTGTTGCAGTAGGCCATTTATGGCGTAGTGTATAGAAAGAGCAAGTACAACTTAGTTATTCTGGGCTAAAAGGAAGTACGAGACTTCAACGGGATGTGAGGATACTCTAGGATGGTCCTTTGTGGTAGGTCCAACGAAGCTGCACCCCCGGAGGCAGGTCTATAGGTGTTCCATCAAGAGAGTATGCCTTGACTGCTTTTGCATTGCAAGCCTAACGAAGCGGACCTTTGTAGGCAGTCAAAAGGTTGATGATGGAGTAGGATATTCATATGACACCATACTCTAGTTTGTGAGTAGGTTACAGTAGGCAGGACCCAAAAGGATAGTCGTATGCGGGTATCAACCATCATCAGTCAGAGCGAGTTCGGGAAAGACTAGAGTTAAACCAATAGGCCAATGATTCTTTCACTATCGAGACATTGGATGAGGGGCACAGCCAGTTGGATGTTTAGATTGTTTACAGTAGGGCACAACCATTTAGCTCTTGAAAGGTCTTTCAATTTGTTGAGGGGGGGCTACGTGGGGCCATAGCCACGATGAGAAAAGAGACAGACCAAGTAGAATATATGTATTGTAGGCCTAACGAAGCGGACCTTTACAGATATAGAAAATCCCCGACCGAGTTCCGTAAAAGGTGGACCTTGTTGGCGGAATTCAGGGAGTAGACAAAACGATTATGTGTAGTCCTCAAGGTACGCACTGGGTGGTACATTGTGGATGTCCGAGCACTAGTATAAGCTAGTGCGGATGTAGTTTCACATTTTCATAGTAGACGACGAAACATCTGTATTGTAGGCCTCACGAAGCTATCCTTTACAGATGTAGTTACAGTACGCTCTAGTAGCGAGATGAAGGAGTCCTTTTCGCGGAGGATACAGAAGGTACTATGGGTAGTACCTAGGACCGATGCGGTCTTTGGGCATGTAGGTACATATATATATATATATTGGTTATTAGGTCTTAATCTACTAGAGAGTAGATGGGTACGATTCACGCACAGACGCGAGAGTATTATAAACCCAATATAACAGAAAATGGAAATAGAACGGTATATGTAGAGTTATGCTTATAAGTGTATAATTTTTCCATTCAACGGAACTTTAGTTCTGACCCCCTCCTCATATCATCCCACAGGTTAGATAGAAGGCAGAGATTTTCCAGCTTTGTGACACTTTGTAACACCCCACTCCGAGAGCCTCATTAACAAAGAGTATTATATGGATAATACCGTCTGCTAATGCGGACAATAGAGTATAATGGAAGCGACCATGTGTAGTCTTACTTTAACTATCTACTGAACACGCCGAAAAGTGGTTTTTATCATCTCATGTGGTTCGACAAGTTCAATAAATACTTAAAGCAAAACTACAATGGCTATAGGATCTATCAGAACAAAATGTAACAACTCAATGTAATATACATGACAGAACAGCGGATCATCATATAAACATATACTGATACATAACAGAGTATACAAAATGATACATGTCAAGTGGTATAGCAAACCACAATATACAGACGAGTTCACAAGAATACATATCAGAGTTACAACAGATAAGGACTACATAAAAGCTATAACAAAAAGAAGCTAGCGGAATAGTCCATGCGGAAGCAAAAGAGGCTAAGTCCAAAAGCACCTAACCTGAAACATCTCGGTCTGACCCGAGTATAAAATACACGGGTCAGTCTAGCTAAACAAATCAGTTAGATAAACTGATCAACAATAAACCTGCAAAATCGTACAGAGTGTAACAAATATCTCTAAGGGAGATACACAATCATCTAGCAAAAGATGAACATAACAAAACAAGCCTCATATCATCGGCATCTCAACAAACAAAGGATATCATATCCCAAATCAAGCCAAAAGGAAAATAACAAATACCAATAAAGGTATACAAGTTCCACTAGATGATCGCTACATATCATGCGGCTCAAAAAGACCAACACCGAAGGGCGATGCACTAGGGAATATAAATATCAATCAAAACAACAAAAGATTGCTCGAGCTCAGTACTGTATAAACAAGGATCCATAAGCCCGAAGGCTCCAAACCCAAATATCACCCATGCGGCTCAAAAAGACCAACATCGGAAGCGATACTATAGGGCAACAAACCCGAAGGCACAAACCCGAAGGCACATACCCGAAGGCAACAAACCTAGGGAGACTGTCCGAAGACACTATCCCAAAGGCAACAAACCGTAGTGGTGAAGGTCCGGAGGCCCAGTACTGGACACCACTAACTGGCGGAATGTGTCATAACTCTCGAAAAGGAACCCGAAAAGTGTTAACGTATGTCCCATAACCACTCGTTCGCACTAAACGGTTTACTATCCATTAGCCACTTTCACACTCAAAGCATTACAAAGTTTACCTCATGTCATCGGTAAACCAGACACAAAGGTCAAAACGATCAATCGAATAGGTCGGGGACTAATCGGAAAGGTGAACGCGTGGATTCATGGTCCGTGTTTTACCTAACCATTTAATCTCCTTTCCACTTCGTTCGAAGTGCAAAATCATGTGTGTTTAAATAGAAATTTATAAAGCGGAGAAGGGAGCTTTTAATACGATTTAGAGGGATCATTTATAAAACTCGTGAATGAAGTCAAAAGTAAGTTATCAAAGCCAAAGATGCAATAACAACCATTAAAAACCAACTTGAATCGATAAAATTTGGAAAATCAAACAAACGAACAAAAATAGGCAAAACAGCCAAAACAGGAGCAGGTCGGTCGGCCGGCTACAGGGCTCGGTCGACCGGACACTGTCCTGGAAAAATTCTCGGGAAGCAGGTCGGTTGACCGGACTTCCTGGGTCGGTCAGCCGGAGCCTGAATTCCTGCACTTCCAAAACAGAGGCAGGGAAGTGCTTAAGTAGCAGGTCGGTCGACCGGACCCTGCATTCGGTCGACCGGAGCCTGTTTTTCAGCACTTCTTGCCCTATCAAAATGAAATTCCAATCCTTTTCAAACCAAAACAATAGCACATGAATATTTGTTAGGAATTCATACACAACATCAATGATATCAAGAGAAGTAGATGTGAGTTAAAAACTCACCTTTTTACACACAAGCAAAGAAGAAGAAGCTCAATTGCAAGGAGAAGACCAATTAATCTCCACTTCAACTCAACAAGCTTCAATCTAAGATCAAAACAAGTATTTCCTAAATTTAGGTTTAGGAATTTCTGAGATTGAAGAGAGAAATAGATAGAGAAGATGAAGAGGAGGCTTACCAATAGTTTCTATTTGATTTTGGAGCAAGTAATCGAGTTTGCAAGGAGAAACTAGGGCTTGCTAATTTCTATTTCCTCTTCCCTTTCCCCATTTCAGTTTTAGCTTGAGGAATGAAATGAAATGAAGATGGAATGAAGAGAAGGGGCTGAGTTAGGGGGGTTAAGTGGGTTTAGTTAGCTAGTGGGCTGAACCCAACCCAAAACCCAACTAGAAAAAGTAGCAGATTTCGACATACTCCAAATATATCAAAGTTTATACTCAAAAAGATCGCAAACGCCATTTTGGACTCAATGGAGGTGGTTTCGAGCTCCAATTCGGCCGTTTGCAAAAAGTAGCTTTTCGGACTATAATCCGACAAACGACATTATATTTAAATAAAATATTTAAATATACAACCGATAAATATGCGGGTTGTTACAGACTCCCCTCCTTAAGAAATTGCATCCTCGCAATTCTTAAGAAGAAAATAAAGAGTAACAACCAAAAACATATCAACACATAAGAAGAACAGAAATAAAAAGTTCACCATAAAGTGCACGAAAGGATAAGTTCGAACTTGCTTGCTCAGAGAATTCTCTAGATTCCTAAGCTCAAATAATTCGGAACACCGACGTAATACAAATGGTACGTCCAATGAACCGTAGATCAATGAAACAAAGTACAACAAAACGTCCGGTGAACTTGGTAAAAAGATCATTCCATTCGGACATCAACAAAGAAACAACCACTTGTTGCTTCCAACAAAGGGCATTGACAACACGACTTCCCTTTCGGGAGTATAAAAACATCAAGATCATAAGATGCAAGGAACTCGAGCCAACGCTAAGTTCCTTATTAGAAAATAAACATTAAAAAAAATTATGATTGGTGAAGAGAACAAAATTCCTCACCCAAAAATAATGATGCCAAATACAAAAAGCGAAAACAATAGCCGCGAGCACTAGGTCATGTGTGGCATATCTAGTCTCAATAGGCTTTAGTGATTTAGAGACATAAGTGATAGCACGTTCTCTTTTGCAAGTGAACGGCATCCAAACCAATACGATTTAGCATTGGTACAAAAGATAGAATCTTGGTTCCCTACGGGAATAACAAGAATAGGAATATTGGAAAGAAAGAGTTCTTTTAAAATAATCTTCTTCCCCAAAAAGCTAAGACTTTCAAAATTAAAATTACCTTTATGTAATTATCTTTTCAGAAAAACTTTTATTTTACAATTCAATTTACTGTGTCTGATTGTCTCATCAAAGCGTTTAGGAAATTCCTATCGATAACGTTGATCAAGCGCATCGACCAGAATTCTTAAAGCACTCAATGGGCAATACAATCACAAAATCATCTTTTAGATAATAAACATGTTTCTTAAAAACTTTTAAGAATATCCTTTGTTCTTTTAAAGATCAAAAATCCAATTGTACTCATAAATAAATCTTATGAAAAAGATTTGCAAAATTTTAAATTACTATTTTCCATCCAAAACCAATAAATACAAAAATGGAATCATCGAGATATTCACAGAATACTCGATTCATAAAATAGATGAAATGAGCAAACAAACTGAATGACATAATAAATCATTCATAAGAATCACAACAAGTGCGGAATGCGGTAAGTGGAATGCTAACTCCCGCAACTCGTAGCCAAATGAAAACCAGTGGTAAGGTCGAGCTAAAAAGACCTTAACACTACTCAAAAGATTGCTTAGGTAATAATCCTAAGACAAGACCAAAATACCGGAAAATTCTCAAACTACAAGAATGAGAGAAACAACCCTTTCCTCATCATGAGGGCTTAAAGAATAAAATGATGCCATCAAATTGGAATCGAAATCACAAAGGAAAAATAGAAATCTGCAAAAATAGATGGAGACATACCTCATCCCTGAGGAGAACCTCCAGAAGCATCCGCTATCCTTGGCTTTCCTGGCTTAGCACCACCAGGAACAGTAGGGAAGCAGAAATATGATGACCTTCCTTCTTGCAGTAGCGGCAGAAGAGAGGCTTAGGACAAGCTCGAATCATATGATCAGGAGAACCACAATTGAAACACTTCCGAATGGAAGGCGTTTCAGCAAACTGAGACTGAGAATCAGATTCAACGGGCTTTTTCTTCTTGGAAGGGAAAAATTCCGGCTCATCCAATGGAGACTGCTTTTTGTTGGGGTTCTCGCGAACCTCAACATCATCACCACTATCGCAATCCCTCTCGATGGCTTCGAGATGAAGTGCAGAATCAACTAACTCCTCAAAAGAAAGTTTAAGCTCAAGCATCAAAGATTTCTTAAGATATTTCTTAAGACCAGAAACAAACTTCAGATTCTTCTTATAAGAAGTGCTAATAAATTCAAGACCATACTTAGATAAGGCCTCGAAAGATGCAACATACTCAGAAACAGAAGACTCCCCTTGCTTCAATTCAAGAAAGCGCCGGGCCAACAAAGCTTTCTCAGATTCAGGAACGAACTTGAGTTCGAATCGTTCCCGAAACTGAGTCCAAGAAAGAACAGACTCATCAAGTTCAGATATAAGAAGCTCGTACCAAGCAAGGGCACGCTCTTGCAATAAACTAGAAGTTACAAGAACTCGATCATGGTCAGAAAGATCCATGCGAGAGAAGATACGTTCACAAGTGCGAATCCAAGCTTGGACTTCAAGGACGGACTCGGAGCCTTTGAATGGCTTTCCTCCAAGATGAGAAAAATCACTGCACAAGCGTGCAAAGGTAGACTTGCGAGGTGGAGATACACGAGTAGGAGCTGGAGGCTGAATGCTCCTAAACAACTCCATAAACTGATCGGCTGACATATAAACGCCATCCGGATGTGAGCCACTGGATTGCCCAGCATCCGAACGTCGTCCTCTGCCTCTTCCAGCCATAAGCTGAAAGTCAAGATAAGAACAAGATTAATCACAAGGTAGATACTTCAATACGGAATACTACGGAATAAAAATACATTCCTAGACGTATTCCCAAATCCTATCTACCCCAAAACACGGAAGGAATAGAGGCAAGATGATTCAAAGATTTGTAACACTTGTTACACTTTGATGTACCTTAATATGTGCTTATGTTCTGTGTTTATCATATTTTGTTCTGAACCTTCGCTCTGATACCAAGCTGTAACGCCCCACTTCGAGAGCCTCATTAACAAAGAGTATTATATGGATAATACCGTCTGCTAATGCGGACAATAGAGTATAATGGAAGCGACCATGTGTAGTCTTACTTTAACTATCTACTGAACACGCCGAAAAGTGGTTTTTATCATCTCATGTGGTTCGACAAGTTCAATAAATACTTAAAGCAAAACTACAATGGCTATAGGATCTATCAGAACAAAATGTAACAACTCAATGTAATATACATCACAGAACAGCGGATCATCATATACACATATACTGATACATAACAGAGTATACAAAATGATACATGTCAAGTGGTATAGCAAACCACAATATACAGACGAGTTCACAAGAATACATATCAGAGTTACAACAAATAAGGACTACATAAAAGCTATAACAAAAAGAAGCTAGCGGAATAGTCCATGCGGAAGCAAAAGAGGCTAAGTCCAAAAGCACCTAACCTGAAACATCTCGGTCTGACCCGAGTATAAAATACACGGGTCAGTCTAGCTAAACAAATCAGTTAGATAAACTGATCAACAATAAACCTGCAAAATCGTACAGAGTATAACAAATATCTCTAAGGGAGATACACAATCATCTAGCAAAAGATGAACATAACAAAACAAGCCTCATATCATCGGCATCTCAACAAACAAAGGATATCATATCCCAAATCAAGCCAAAAGGCAAATAACAAATACCAATAAAGGTATACAAGTTCCACTAGATGATCGCTACATATCATGCGGCTCAAAAAGACCAACACCGAAGGGCGATGCACTAGGGAATATAAATATCAATCAAAACAACAAAAGATTGCTCGAGCTCAGTACTGTATAAACAAGGATCCATAAGCCCGAAGGCTCCAAACCCAAATATCACCCATGCGGCTCAAAAAGACCAACATCGGAAGCGATACTATAGGGCAACAAACCCGAAGGCACAAACCCGAAGGCACATACCCGAAGGCAACAAACCTAGGGAGACTGTCCGAAGACACTATCCCAAAGGCAACAAACCGTAGTGGTGAAGGTCCGGAGGCCCAGTACTGGACACCACTAACTGGCGGAATGTGTCATAACTCTCGAAAAGGAACCCGAAAAGTGTTAACGTATGTCCCATAACCACTCGTTCGCACTAAACGGTTTACTATCCATTAGCCACTTTCACACTCAAAGCATTACAAAGTTTACCTCATGTCATCGGTAAACCAGACACAAAGGTCAAAACGATCAATCGAATAGGTCGGGGACTAATCGGAAAGGTGAACGCGTGGATTCATGGTCCGTGTTTTACCTAACCATTTAATCTCCTTTCCACTTCGTTCGAAGTGCAAAATCATGTGTGTTTAAATAGAAATTTATAAAGCGAAGAAGGGAGCTTTTAATACGATTTAGAGGGATCATTTATAAAACTCGTGAATGAAGTCAAAAGTAAGTTATCAAAGCCAAAGATGCAATAACAACCATTAAAAACCAACTTGAATCGATAAAATTTGGAAAATCAAACAAACGAACAAAAATAGGCAAAACAGCCAAAACAGGAGCAGGTCGGTCGGCCGGCTACAGGGCTCGGTCGACCGGACACTGTCCTGGAAAAATTCTCGGGAAGCAGGTCGGTTGACCGGACTTCCTGGGTCGGTCAGCCGGAGCCTGAATTCCTGCACTTCCAAAACAGAGGCAGGGAAGTGCTTAAGTAGCAGGTCGGTCGACCGGACCCTGCATTCGGTCGACCGGAGCCTGTTTTTCAGCACTTCTTGCCCTATCAAAATGAAATTCCAATCCTTTCCAAACCAAAACAATAGCACATGAATATTTGTTAGGAATTCATACACAACATCAATGATATCAAGAGAAGTAGATGTGAGTTAAAAACTCACCTTTTTACACACAAGCAAAGAAGAAGAAGCTCAATTGCAAGGAGAAGACCAACCAATCTCCACTTCAACTCAACAAGCTTCAATCTAAGATCAAAACAAGTATTTCCTAAATTTAGGTTTAGGAATTTCTGAGATTGAAGAGAGAAATAGATAGAGAAGATGAAGAGGAGGCTTACCAATAGTTTCTATTTGATTTTGGAGCAAGGATTCGAGTTTGCAAGGAGAAACTAGGGCTTGCTAATTTCTATTTCCTCTTCCCTTTCCCCATTTCAGTTTTATCTTGAGGAATGAAATGAAATGAAGATGGAATGAAGAGAAGGGGCTGAGTTAGGGGGGGTTAAGTGGGTTTAGTTAGCTAGTGGGCTGAACCCAACCCAAAACCCAACTAGAAAAAGTAGCAGATTTCGACATACTCCAAATATATCAAAGTTTATACTCAAAAAGATCGAAAACGCCATTTTGGACTCAATGGAGGTGGTTTCGAGCTCCAATTCGGCCGTTTGCAAAAAGTAGCTTTTCGGACTATAATCCGACAAACGACATTATATTTAAATAAAATATTTAAATATACAACCGATAAATATGCGGGTTGTTACACACTTGTTTAGAAAGTGTTATCATCTTGGTGAGTATTTACTTATTATTATATTTTAGTTAGTTCCGCTGCGAGATTTTTATTTGAGCTCTGATATATTTATCTTTGCATATTTGTAGGATACTAGATACCCAACTTGGGCTTCAGTGGGCTTGGATTTTAGCATTTTTGCGAAAAATCTGGACCCACTGGAATTCGGGTTGTTACAACTTCTAATTTTACTGTGCATCTCAATAATGAAATTCCTCTACTTACTTCCCTGCTTGCTGCTAAACAACTTTCAAGTAGTTGAGATCATGAAACATAAAAATAAGATAACCTAAAAAAAAACACAAAGCTAATACAAACCTTTCATAAAAACAATACATATAATATTTTCAATTCAAAAGGGAATACACCGCATTAGCTAATACTATCTTAAAATAACATACATTAGGAAACATTTTTATCCCGCCACTACGTAATTTGTACTACCATCACATTTTATCTCATCCTACTTATTTTTACTTGTTTGATTGCAAGAGATTTTGTGACCATTTTCTATAATAACATAAAGTTTCACTTAACTTTGAAGTTGGCATATACACATACATCGATCAATAGTATTTTTTTACCATCACAGATAAAAACACTACATGTATACAGTTAACACGTCTTACATGACATCACATTACATATATAGAGGAAGCATTCACCTACACCAAAATATGCATACCCCATGCTGGGTATATTCAATGAAGAGTTTCATATAGTTACCTAAAAGCATATCCAATAACGGGCAACAAATAATGGAATCTTTCATCGTAGTTTTGTTTAAACTTGGCAGTCATATATATTTCATGTTTTTTTTGAAATACTAAGTTAGTATCACATATCTTCGATTGTTCTTCATTGACTTAGGGAATAATTTTTCATGTGTTTATTTCTATTTGTTTTTAGGGTTCTAAAAGGTTCAAGCAGTAGGAAGTAAGTCGTGCTCCCTCGGTAGTTTATTATATGGTTGGTCAGTGCAAAGATGTCAATTAAGTGAGTAGAAATAAATGGAAGAATTATTCAAGACACATGATCTGAGTAAAATTTAATAAAAGAAAGACTTTTTAAACCATGTTCTCGTACTCTTAAGAACTAATTGATATTGTATGCAACTTATATAAGACGGTAGGATTCCCATTATAGGAAAATAGTTCAAATTTTGTTAGCTTCGTCTAATAGTTCAAAGACATGAACAAAAATATGTTTTGTTTTTGAAAAGGAATTTAGTTATAGAATATCTTTAGGACCAATCACATTTATTGATGCATGCAACATATCAGATTATATAATGATATAGATACATTAATTTTAGTATTGTTGTTTCCATATCAAATGCATGAAAGGAGATATGCAATCATTTATGTCAGAATATTAACAAAAGATATTCAAATATGGTGCTTAAACTTTATAAAAGCTGAAAAATTTATTCAAACAGGCACCAAAAGTGACAATAAATTATAGACAATTAAGCATTCCACACTTACCTATCAAATTGAGCTTCTTTTGCATTCACCATCACTCTTCCTTTTACAGCAAAAACTATGGCATCCAATCAACATTTGGCAAAATAAAACCACCTAAAAAATTATTATTTTCAAACTAATTAGATGTATGTTATTATAAAAAGACAATAAAATAATTTCACTTTGCTTGGCATGATTAACAATATATTATGAACAAACCTCATATCAAACAATCTTGTTATTCGTCCAAACTAAACAAAGAATAACATCCAATCTCAAGCCTTTAATAGATTATTCAATGATACTAATTCTCAGTTTGAGAAAGAAGATCTTTTTCTTCTAGCCTCTTGCATCCTATTTGTGAACTGAGATGCAACTGAGAGAAATAAAATGAATGGCTAATGCACATACTATACCATGAAACTATAAGATATGGTTGGTTGATGTTTATCTCATTATTTACATTAGGTTATAATGCTTTGAATTTATATGGTGAAAAGTTGTAACCTAAACAAAAGAGTGATTTGGACTTTTGGGTAGTCATTATCAAGTTTTATCAAAAAAAAAATTTAAACTCAATCCGTAAACATCATCGGAAATAAGACAATCTAAAATCAGTAATAAAAAGTGAACATTTTACTGATAATTAAAAAATTACATATGAAGAGGAAGTTGTGAGGTGAGGCAAGCCGTTAGGACTTTCAGATCGTCATCCTTAGCCAAACCTTTTTCCGATGTAGATCAACCCAACTGTCACAAAGCAGGGGTTTCAAAAACAACCTCCAAAGACGTATTGATTTCAGGTCAAGAAGTCCTTCAACCCATCCAAGCACAATTTTGGATCTAATTACTTCATATGGGTATAAAGTGAAAAAGGACGAAATAGAGTTAAGGAATTGAGTTATAGAAGAAAAGAGCGGGGATTGAGAACGTGGAAGGAAAAGGCTGGGAAATGCAGTGATGCATAAAAGACAAATCAACCCTTCAATTAACATTTGCAAGTTATGATTTTCAAACGTAAATGCTATGGTAGTTTTGAACCTATGAAAAAGGCTTCATTTGCACTAGTATATTTGCACACTTGGTGGGAAACGTGGTAACGAACTAATTCAGGAGTCTGACGGAGACTAGAAGGACAAATATACCATCATCCAATATATAATGAAATGAAAACATGGTGGAGACTGGAAGGGAAATTTTTGTAAAGTCCAAAAAGGCTTCACCCACTCAAGTATTTTTTTATATATAAGATATATATATATATACATATATATGTATGTATATATATATATATATGTATGTATGTATGTGTGTGTGTGTGTATGTATGTGTGTATGTAATTATAAAATATATAATAATTCAAATTTATGTATGTTTCTCTTGGTCTAGAATAAAATATTTTTTTGTTTCGGTTTTAAAACAATTAAACAATTTGTTTATTTTCTTTTGAATTTTCCATACGGAAAATCAATTAAAATTAAAGTTAACCTTTTTAAATCCAAAATTAAAATGACAATGTGCTTTGCATAAAATTATATATGTGTATTTTATATTATTTATAATTTATATATACATATTTATTAATTACACAAACTAGTTTTAAATTAAGTAAATGTATTTAAATTATATACGTATTAATTTTTTTTATTAAAACTGTTTGTATGTGAATGTAATTAAAATTTTATAAACTATAAATCATATATATATATATATATTAAAGTATTATATTTAATGTATAAGTGTTTTCATTATATTAGAAATTGATCAAATATACATATGATTTTTTTTTCAAAAATGATAATACATTTTTTTAATTACCAGGACGTAATCATATTAAGTAATTTTTATATAAATATATACACATATAAACAACCATCCAAACCATGTGACAACATTTCGATATACAGATTCATAATAACCATTAACCATCAAAATTGTGATATAGTAATTGAATTAGACATTATTAAATCATAAGTGTACCTTTCACCAATGTCTAATACGTACACGTTGAAGCGAAGAACGAACTCCTTGAATCTAATTCAAAATTTGTAGTTGCTAGCCATCGGATCGCTTCACCACCGATGATCGAATCGAATTAATTTGATGTGTTTTAGTTTACGAAATTTGAGGAGTAAGGAAGGGGTGGCTGACTTATATGTGCAACAATAGGAGAGCCTGAAAAGAAGAAAAATAAGCGAGGGTTAAGAGAGTTTATATAAAGGAGATGAAAGAGAGTGAAAAGTGGATCTAGGTCCATGTTTTTCTATTACCAATTTCTTTCCTCTTAAACATTCAAAATTCCAATCTACAAGCCATCAAATGGCCGGCCCTACAAGCTTACCTATAGCCGGCTAAACATGCCTTCTTTTGGGCCTAAAAAATATTTCAAACCCAAACAATATATGTTGCATTTAAATCATATTTAACGCGTACCGATATCATATATTGATCAATATATTTATAACTATTGTAAACACACTGTTTATTATTGTTTAGCATACATCAAATAAAATTTTATAATTAATATCTCATAAATATTATTTAATTTATAACAATTACAAATTAATTAAATCAGATGGTGAAAGGAGAATTCAGTGTTTCAGTTGTGTGACTCTTATGTATAAATTTGGTCAACGATTAATATCGAAAATTGGGATATTAACATTCACACTTCACTTCGCAGATGGTTTGACATTATGGCCAAATTTATCACTTACTTGGCATTAGCATATCCAAATTTACTTTATTAAGCATTACCCAATTGTGATAATTATTTACACCTATTCACTTCATCAAAACTATATCACTTTGGACTTATGGAATTTGATAGTGGTCAAAATTCCAATATCGTCCATATTCAACTCTATAGTCCAAAAAAGGTCCTTGGTTCAATAATAACAATTATTTTTAACCGAACTGCTTTGACCAGAGACTTTGACTTTGAGTTGATTTCAGTTGACTGTGATGCTAACCTCGTATGACTGAGGGGACGAATCCTCCTTTGAATAGTGCCTCACTTCCAATGCTTCCACTTGACCCAACTATAGTCATTTGATGGACACGTGCTACGATTTAACTATAATCAAAGTAGAGCTTCCATATTGGAGATCACGGTATTCTCAAGTCAAGAGAATGGTGTAATTTTGTCACATTGATATTTTCTATTTGAACTTAATTATATTAACCAACAAAAAACTATCGGGTGAGCCATTATATAGTTATCCAATAACTATCAGTATGTAAACCCTTAGTGCCCTTAGTAGTTTTGAGTAATAAATTGCCCAACATTTAGAGAGTGTTGGGTACTCTAGTCTTACGGATGTGTCGATGTTCAGCCTCAATACATCTTGACTAGCAATATTAAAAATGCTATGTTTATTTTATTATGATAGATCACTCATGATTACAACACATTTTAACTAGATAGATCACTCATGATTACAAAACATTGTAACTACTATCACAAAACATACAATTTATGAATTTTCTATTAAATATACTTTTAATTCTAATAATTAATCAATATAACACATTATATCAAGTATATAATAGAAAGAAAACATCTTTTATTTTCGAACAAGATTGGTTATCGAGTTGGATATATATTGCAATGACCCGTAAATTTTAACTGTTTTAATAACGTAATTAGTTGAAATTTTGTGAAATTTTAAACGATAAAATTTTGAAATAAAAATTTGATATTTGGAATGCGTCTAATTAATCATAGCAACTGGTAAATTTTCATCAGATAATTTGGAAGTTTATTTTCTAGTGTAATTTTTTTCCAATTTATATCAGTTAAAATTGATGATAATAAAATGTTTTCCAAACCTGAATATTTTTACATAGAAAAATTCTAATTCATCTTCTGATTAAGACGTTATTTTTGGTTTTTCCAAATTCGGACATTTTTAGCTCCGTCGATCTTATTTTTCTGCGTTTTTGCTGCATTTTCCGCTAGTAGAAAATTCGAATTTTTATAATTCAATCATACCACTGATATTTGTATATCGTTTTGATCGTTTCATCATGCTGATCTCTACGGTATATTCAATTGTCAATTTTGGAGTCTGGTGTGCTATGAAATCTACGAAACGATTTCGTATCGGTACCAGTTTTTAAAACCTTTTGGTTTTCCTAACCTTTTATATTCCAGTGTATATTAATTCAACAGCCTCTAACCATAAACGTTTCTCTGAATTTATCAACAAGTTTGTTATCCCACATTTCTATCGGTTCGTTTATTTTCCTTTCTGTTTGCTTGAGAATACATATTAGAATATCAATTCGTATACAAATATTTTGTCTGTAGCTTTTTTTTTGTTTTCTCTGCTTTTAATATAATAATGAAATCTGTTTTAAAGTTGATGAGTTGTTTTAAATCGGTTGCACGTTTTCGTTCGTCGATGAAGCCGCTTCTCATTCCTTCTGACGTTTGCTTTTCAAAACAAGGAGCAGATATATTTCGAAAATATATCTTATATATATAAAGTTGTTTTGGAGATGGCTCATTTTTTTTCTTCCTGCTTGTGCTTCTCTCTTCCTCCGCCATTATCATACATATGCTCATCAGGTCGCTTCATCTTCCACCTGGTCCTTTGCCATAGCCCACCATAGCGGCTCGTCCTTCCCTCTTCGCTCTCTCTCTCACACCCTGACGGCCTCCGGCTCGCCCCGCTCTCCTCACCTCCACCTACCTCCTGCATGGCCTTCCACCTTCCTCTACCCACACCGATCCACTGTCTCACCAACCTCCGCTCTCACTTCCATCTTTCCCATGCTCGGATCTTCGTCCACCTCGCCTGCGTCTCATTGTTCATCACCATCATACCATGCTTCCCTATATATTAAGGTATATGCTTGCGTGGGTTATAGAATAATAGTTTATATATATGCATGCATGCGTGGGTTTGGTAAAAGCTTTTATAAACTATTGCAATAATACATTGCTTAGTTAAACTATTGTTTTAAATCGCTACATATATATACATGAATTTTATAATTTCACTTTGGGTTTAACAATAAACAATAAGTTGTAGATTTGAATATATATTATGTATATTTGCTTATTCATATTTTTCTGTAAGAATTTTTATAAAGTCTGACTATTATATAAGTTTATATATATGTTATTTTACGTATTTTTAATTTACTTTCGGCTGTAGGTATGTAGGGTTGCATTGGTTTACAGTTTTGATTTAGATAAAAATATGGGCATATGTTTTATATAGGTTGTACAGTTTCTATATTTTAAGGTATATATGTTTATACTTTGTTAGTTTGTTAGTTTGTATAATTTAAATGGACATAATCTGTTTGTATGTAAGTTGGTTCGAGTGTATATGTTCTAATAAATTTCTGTTTACTGTATTTACATAATAGGTTTCTTAACAATATACGTTATATTTTTCTGGTAAGCCGTTTAGTTTATATATAAATATGTTTATAAAATTATAAAGGCTATATACATAGGACTCGTATAAAATATGTCTGTTTACATATATAATTGAATGGCTATATTAATATTGTTTTGTTTGCTTTTACATATAGTATATGTATGGGTAGATTGGTTTGCTTTGCTGTGTGTATCATATATGTTTTACTGTATCTATGTTGTATTTGAGTCTCAGCCTATATTTGTACGTTTAAAGAATATGTATATGTTATATTTGAAGTTCGAGTCTGTATATAAGTTTATATTAGTTTAATAATACACTAGTTTATATATATTAGTTTTATATAAGTAAGGATATGGTATATGTATAAGTAATTATTTCAACATATATTATGTATATATATTTGACGTTAATATGTGAGTTTAATTTAAACGAGGATTTTGAAATATATATATTTAAATTTAAAAATGTGTTTGAATACAAAATATGATTTTATTTTTTTGTGAATAGTTTTATATATGAGTTCACTTATACCTTGATCTTCGTCAATCCAGTTGATTCAATTCCGTCAATTCCAAGCTATCAGTTATGCTCGTTAAATTTGTGCTCAATCGTGCTTCGCTTTGAAATTTTGCCTGGATTCATAGCTCATTTCATCGTCAAATCCTCTCTAGCTTCGAAAGGTGAGCAATCACTCACGATTAACGTTCTTATATTTATTAAATTTGATTTCAATTGAAACGACAATTGAAATATGCTGTTGTTAGTTATTTACATTGCTATATATATGTTGATATCTGTATCAGTTCACCTGTGACATCTGACACCATTATCTGTTATTTATATTGATGTTATATGCCAGTTATGTTATTATCATATCTGTTATCACTCTGCAAGTTCCCTGTTAGTATAGAATTCACTATGGGTTGAAATGATACATACCCGAACGATCTTTAGAATAGGAGAAAATCGTTATGGGTTGAAGATAAACCCAAGCGATTTTCATTTGAATTGAATTTGGGATTGCGGGTTGAAATGATATATACCCATATATATATTTAAATTGCGGTTTGAAATGATAAATATCTGTATTACTTGACCATAGGATAGAAAATTATATACAGACACCATTGGTCTATATATAAAATATTTTGAAAGTGGTTTCTATGGTTTTGAAAAATATGGTTTTATTAAATAATGATTTTAAAGATTTATTAAAGTTGATTTAATAAAGTTGATGTATAATATGTTTAAGTATTTATTAAATATCTATATTTTCAAATATAAAGTTTATAATGATTTGATATTATATTTATTTAAGAATTTTACTTAAATAAGTTTGATTTGAAATTTATAAAATTTGAAATTTTAAAGCTATGATTTTATAACTTGAATTTGATTAAAAGTGACTTAAATGAATATTTCAAATTTATATAAAATTTAAATGGGATATTTTGTTTATTTAATTTAGTAAATTTAAGCTGTATTTGGATATTATTGAAATGATTAAGTAAATATTTCAAACTAAAAATAGTAAAGTGAATTTGATATATATATTTAAAATTATCGAATTTAGTTTTGAAATGTTGAATATATTGGCTTTGAAATATATATTTTGAAATGGTTTATTTGTGGTCCAAATCTGTATTTGAAATCGATATAAGTTTTGAATGGTTTATTTAGAAGCTAAATTGGAATTAATGATTTAAGATCTGATTAAATTTGGATTTTGGAATTCGAATTGATTTGAATAGATTTGTGAAAGTCGAGAAAACTATTTTATTTTATAAAGTAATTTTAAATTATATTTAAAACTATTTATATTTTACTTTATAAATTATTTTAATATAAACTATTTTAATATAAATCATTTTTTATAAAAGCTATTTTTGTTTATAAACTATTTTAACTTATAACTATTTATATAAACTATTTTATTTATAAACTATTTTATTATATATACTAATTTTAATACCTAAACTGTTTAAAAGAAAAGTGTTATGATTTCCAAAATGCTATAATTTCAAAGTGTTATGATTTCCAAAATGCTATGATTACAAAGCTGTGATTTCCAAAGTGTTTTGATTTTTAAAAGACTATGATTTCGAAAACGTTATAACTTTGGAAAAGTACTATGATTTTGGAAGTGAATATTTTTGAAATGAAAATGATATCATATTGATTTGGATATTGAATTGAAAATGATATTTGGTTTTGAAGTATAAACTATTTTGAAATGACCACGGTGTTATAATAATGATTGGTTGTTAAAGGGACCGGAATCGGATATGGACATACTCTCTGTCGATACCGAAAACCACTTTAACAACTGTGTACGTGGTGGAGTTTCCAGAATGAAGTAGGATGGTGGCGACGATCCTAAGGTATATACGTGGACCCAACTCCCGTGAGTTGGCATAAGGTGGCTAAAACAGGAGCGATCTCAGACCAGTGAGGTAGCACCTCTTATCGGACGCACTTCTTCGATACCATTCTATTACTTTGTGATTTTTTGGATGCACCCCTTGATTTGGGAGTGTTGTTCGAGGTAGAGCGGTAGTGGCTGCTATGCGTTTCCATCAGTCCGTGTGCGTAATTGGTATATCTACCCTGGCATTGCCTTGTGTGCCGTGTCACCTACCATATCGAGCTTTACTACGAGTTTCTATTTGTGTCGTACCTATGGAGTATCTTCTCATAGCCTTTCGAGGTATGCAGGTACTGTGTAGACTATTGGCATTTTACGTGTTAAGGTGGAAAATGTAAAGCCTTAACGCTATTTAAAAGTATGTTTATTTTATGATTAGACACTATTATAATAGCGAATATTACTACATAGTAGATAGTTTAACGGATCCTTAGAGGATGGTTATCCCAAACATCCTTTAAGTTACTTGTATTTCAGTTGATATTTCACTTGAGTTGGATTTATTAATATAAGAATGTTAATCCTGACTCGAGTGTTTTTTGTTTTGCTTTACGCTCGGGTCAGACTGAGTGATACAGCATTTGAGACTCACCTTTGGAGTTGGAGCTTCGCTTGGAGATCCAATTATCTATCCAGCTTTCAGTTGTTCAGTTGATTCCAGTGATGTATTCAGATCTTGTATTTGATTATTGAGACATATATGTATTCATGACTTTTGTTGTATCTTGTTTAACTCTGTTATATATATATATAGTAGCTTCATGAACTACTATTCTTTTGTTTCCGCTGCATTATTTTATATTACTCTGTGTCTGTGATCTGTGATTATTTTATTTACTGTATATGCTGAGTTTTGCCAAATTTTATTTACAATCCATTTTTTTGAATTATTCAAATCCGGCATGTGTGGATTTATTATCGATTTGAATGGTCCAAAATACTGGAGCGTTACATATATAACAAATTACATGATTGCCCTTAGGGCATACCCTTAACTCTGTCAATAAAGGTATACGTAAACATAGCCTAATCCACTAACGAACTATTTGATATCAATGTAAATTCGCACACAAATCAACTATATACTTTTCTAAACGTTAAACACTTCCAGACATCATAGAGAAACCTACATGTCGCTTACTATTTATTTTTTGTAAGCATGGCTAAAGTAAAATTGCTTCAGCCTTGGTCTAGGTTCAATTTAGCAAATTGAACCATGCGCCAGTGGATCGGTGGCCGTATCAATTGTCAGAAAACTGATAATCTAAAAACTGTTTCTTTTTCCCAATTTCAAACTATAACCGTTATTTACTGTTTTATTACCTTTCTACTCCTCTTAAACTATTTACTACTATTCTAGCCTTATATATATATATAAATCAAGCACTAGTCATCAATAACTTAACCGTTTAAACCTAAAGACATATAATACATTATCTAGTCCTAATTTAACCCTAAATCGAATGCCATTAACCTTCTTTAATTTTAAAATAACATCTACATTCAATTCTAAACTCATATTATCCAATTCTTGTATCATTTACCCAAATTAGCAATTATATAATATAAAGCACTTTCATGTGAATGTTATATAGCCCAATAGTGATTTCCACTCACTAGATTGCGTTGCTAAGCCCTATAATTCATCTAATTGGCCTTCAAACATTCACTGTCCAAAATTGGTGTCTTATGAAACTCCTCGATTTCATAAACTATGGATATCTTTTTGTAGTCCTCTTCACGCTCATCGATTTGATATATAATTATATAGGGTTTTGTTTAGATTTGAAAGAGGAAGAGAGATGGTAGAGCGAGATGGAGGAAGAAGAAACTGAAATGTACCTGAACGAGAAACTGAATTTCTAGCTTTCTCAACCCGCGTGTTATATCTTCCTTAACTGTTGCTTTAGTCTAATGGGCTTAGGCCCGTTTTAAATTAAACCCACTTACTTAAAACCATCATATCTCTTTCTTACGTACTCCAATTCGGATAAACAAATAAACAGTTCTGACCAGAAAAACAAGCTCTAGGCAATGGTATAAATCTCAACGTCTAGTTCCAATATTTGTAGAATTACCATTTTGCCCTTACTATTAAAATATACGTCTAAATTTCATTAGGTATTATACTTTGACTTTAAGTTTACTATAATTGACCGTATCACTAACCCCATATAACCGAGGAAATGAGTTCTCTATTGAATAATGTTTCACTTCCAATGCTTCAACTCAGACCTAACTATAGTCATCTGATGGATACCATATCACGATATAACTATAGTCAAAGTGGAGTGCCCATATTGAAGTTCAATAGTATTCTCAAGTACATAAAACTGTGTAATATCGTCACTTTAAGATTCTCTATTTGACCTTGGTTATATAACCAATAGAAACTCTCAAGTGAGTCGTTCCATAATTATCCAATAACTACCGGTATACAACCCTTTGGTGCCTGCAGCAACCATGAGTAATACACTATCCAACATTTGGAGAGCGTTGTGTACTCTAGACTCAATGGATGAGTCGATATCCTTCCTCAAAACATCTTGACTAGGAATATTTAAAACAATTTGCTATTTTTCAACGTGATAAAATTCTCATGATTATAACACATTGTAATTACTATCACATAACATATCATTCAAGGATTTTCTATTTAATATATTTTAAATTATATCATAATATAACAAGTATATAATAGAAAGAAAACATCCTTTTATTTTGAACAAGATTAGCTATCGAGTTGGATATATGTAATAATTTATATAATTGCCCTTATGGCAAACCTCTAACTCTATCACATAATTTGATAGGTTAACGCACATCAACAACATTGGATTTTATAGAGGTCCATTCAAGTAAATACGAGAATTTAAAATTACCCGACCATGATCGTCCTCCAAGCTTTCAGTACATAATTGAATCTCGTAAATCCTCCCAACGAATCTCTACCATGGTAGTGGCTGCTTCTACCTTATTTCCTCCAGCAATGGCCTCCAGAACTGCATTGGCTTCAATTCCCATCATCCTAGAACTCATAGACCTTATTATCTCCACAACTTTCGTCCGAAGTAGCTCCATTGATGATATTTGAGGAGCCACACAGTGAAGTCTCTCTCGATACTGACCTTACCAGGATAAAGGTCTTAGATAATCCAATGGATTCCCCAGCTTCCAAACTGACATCCGCTGAGCTCCAAAGGATATGCACTAGGTATGACATTCCATTAGATAAAGTGATGCTGCTTGAACCTCATCACCATTGTTAAACCAATTTTTGGTCCAACATCCAAAATACTTTAGAAAGATATATTATTCAATCAAAATTCCAAATATGCCCATAGTCAAAATACAAATTGTCCAAAATGTCCAAAATTCACGTATTTCGTCAATACGCAAATAGTATAAATTCGAGTACATATGCACTATTCTTTGTCTAGTAACCAATATGTTAAATACATGTCATCTCCTTTTTCTCAGTCCAAAATGTCAAAGATAAGGCCATTTTGCAATTTCTTATTTCTATGGTTCCTTATGTCCTAAAGTTCACTCATCTTCTTCCTCGTTGGCCATTAAAATAGTCCTTAAAGTGAGTTTCAGAATGTCAAGTCCAAAAAATGATTTTGCTAAGAAAGAGAAAGAGGAGAGGAGCCCCTTCTTATGTAGTCGTAGGTTCCTATTTATAGTGGTTGGAGAGGGGTGTAGCTTGATTATGTCAGTCGATTGAAGTTGATGCAGATTACTGACTTGGCAAGATAGACAGTCTTGATGGTGCCATATATCATAGGCTTAAGGTTTGAGTAGTTCACGCAGATCGCTATCTTAGCAATGGCATTAACAAAGTTGGCATGGTTGTATAGGAGTGCTTTGAAGATTTACTACTAATTAGACATAAACCCTTCTTCATATTAATGCACTAGCTTTTCATATAATCGACTTATCTCTATTCTTTTGTGCTGAATATCGCTCCTACTTTTTTTTCTTGCATAGTCTTGAATTGATTAGTTCGATAAGAAACTATAGACATTTTCTTAACATCTACATTTCCAATTTAATAGCCTTTCTTTATATATTTTGGATAACTCTCTTGTATCGATGGTAGTTCTTTTCTTACGATAGCTTTTATACTCTCAACGTGTCGATAACTTCTATACTCTCAACAATCCGATAGCTTCTATACTCTCAACATGTGATGGCTTCTATACTCTTAACATGTAATGGCTTCTATATTCTCAACATGTAATGGCTTGTATAAATTCAACTTGCAATAGCTTATATACTCTCAACTTGCGATAACTTCTATATCCTCAACATGTCATAACTTCGATCTTAGATGTGATAGTAAAATTCCTTAATACTTGAAGGCTATTGATATTCGATAGCCTTTGTTATTCAATGACAACATTCTTATCCATTCTTTCTTTAAAAAAAATGGGTTGTAACATTTGGCCCTTCTATAAGAAGTTTGCTTATGATTTAGCTCAAGTAAGTTTTTGTAATGCCCCATATTTTTAATAAGAAAAAATAAATATTTAAAAAGTTCATTTTGGTAATTTTACATAAAGCTGAAAAACTAAATTTTTACAGATAAAGAAATTTGGGGAATCTGGCGTTTCCATTGTGTCAAGTAGATTTTTTTTCTGCCCTAAATTCACTTATAAAACATCAAAATGAACACCGAATGAATATCGATCGTTTACCATAGCGTGCATTTCGTGTTCTGTACTTATTTTGGATTTATAGCCTAAGGATTAATTACAGGAATAAGTCAAAATGTTTTTAGGAAGTGATTTATAACTCTTGTCTGTATACAATAATTTTATGAATATATTTGAATTATCTAAAAAATGAATACAACTGTTTTAAGAGCATTAAAAGAAAAGGGGGGAATATTCACATGTACAAACTATAAACTGCTTCAGAGAGAAAACATTAATTACTATGATAATAAAAGAGAAGATAATAATATATTTATGAAAGGAATGCATTTCTTAAAGAAAAATGTAACGACCTGGAATTTCGAACACTTTGTATTTAAATATCTGAATTATTTAAATATTTGAATCTTGGTTTAATGTGTTAAAATGGATTTTATAACCATAGTTTTACTAATGACGGTAAACTTGTTTTTGAAAAATGTTACAAAAATAAATACTTCGAAGAAGTATCGATAATATGGCCGAAAATCGTTTTATCGATAAACAACTATTTTATCGATAAAAGTTGTTCGAACCTTTTGTGCTTGTCTAATATATTGATGTGTAATTAATTAGCAACTAAAAATATTTTAGTGTTTATGGCTAACTAAATATGAATAGTAAAAAGATTAGCAAAGTGATTAAGGAGAAGATATTTTGGTGAATAGTGTTTAGATATTTATTTTAGAAAATGAGGTGTATAGTTGGCACATAGAAGGGAGCATGCATGGTGACCTTCCATGAATGGTAAGACATGAGTGGTTACCTCTTGGCCACTTCTACATAAGGCTCTTCATAGGATTACATTAACTCATCTGTTAATTTTGAAAGATAGAAACACTTAGCTTTAACCCATTTTTATCTCCACAAATCAATCCCTAATCAAAACAAATCAACACCAAACTTCTCCAAACTTTAGCTAAAGGCTTAAGGAAATATGGCAACAAGGGAAAGAAAGTCAAAGTTGAAGAAAAGGAGTACAATTGGGGGGAGCATATGGTGGCCGTGAGCATTTGTTGAAGGAGGGAGGAGGACAAGTGCATTTTGATGGTAAAAGGTGGAAGCTTTGGATGTTTGATGATGGTAAGAAGTGTTCATGTGATTTTAGTGGATTATGCTTGTGTTAGCTTGGTTTTGGGGTGATTTAACTCACCATTGAATGATACATATTATGTGTGTATGTTGTTTGCTTAAATATAAAGTTAACTATTACGAGTTATCACTTTTGAAACCCTCATTCTTTGGAAAGTAAGTGACAACTTTATATGTAATATTATCACTTCTATTACCATATAAAACATGTAATGTGGCATTGGATTTGTTTTTACATATTTGATTTGGTTGTGTGTGCCATTAAAGTGCGTTTGAAGCAAGAATAGTAGTTATAAGTGCACTCACAAATCCCTTGTATTTAACTTGTTCAAAATGGTCATATATGAATATATTATGAAAGTATATATTTTGGTGTTCTCTACACTTATAATCGAGCATGGGACAACAAATAACTGGTCTGAAAATTTATAGAGATGATAGAACAAAGTTTGAAAAATTAGAAGAAAAATAGTCATTATGGATGCGCTTTGAAAATGCCTTATGTTCGGCGGTTTTTAATATGATTTTGAGAGAATCCATATGGTTTTTTTATTGTTTTAATCATAATTTATGTTTCCTCTTACTGTAAAAATGTCAAAGTTTAAATCTTTTCATAACTAGTTGAACGAAGTTGAAAAAGATAGGAGCGAATTAGTCACTATGGATGCACTTTGTAAATGTCTTGCGTTCGATGATTTTTAATAATATTTTGTAAAGACATCTTTAGGGGTTTCTTAGTATGGTGGTTATAATTTACTATAAGAATATTACTTGCTGTAAAAAATTGGATCTTAAATCACTTGATAGCATGTTGAAAACGAATTGAACATTGAATGATTTAAAACTAGTTTTGTGGCATAAGCAGAAATCTATAGCACTTTGGATCTGAAACACTTTCTAGGTGTTTCAGAACTTTTGATAGTAGTTCTGTAAATGCTATTGTTTTCTATTTGAATTTTTAAATGGTTTAAAATGACATTAAAACCAAAACATTTTCTGGATGTTTCTAAACTTTAGACAACACTTCTGTAAATGCCATAATATGTTGTCGAGACATTAAAATGGTTAAAAATGATATTTAAATAAAGTGTTTTTCTACTGTCTTTTTAGGAGTATTTAATAACATTAATTAGAATATTTTAAAAGTGGTTTTAAGTATAAATATTTTTTTAATAATTATTTATATATTTTTAAAGTATAGGGTTTAAATATAAAACATGCCTTTTATGCTTTTTCTTAAATTTGAAATTTGTTATTTTTAAACAATATTTTATATAGAATATAGATATTTAAAACTTATTTATAAGTATTTTAAAAATATTATATATATAAGTTTGGAAAAGTAAGTTAAGTAATTTATAAAATAATAAAGGTGGTTTTAAGTTTAAATATATTTTTAATAATTATTTATGAATTTTTAAAGTAAAGGGTTTTAAATATAAAACATGTTTTTTATGATTTTTGTTAACTTTGAAATTAGTTGTATTTAAGTAATATTCTATATAGATATTTAATAACTATTTATAAGTATTTATATAAGTTTGGAAAAGTAAGTTAAGTAATTTATAAAAGGATAAAAGCACTTTTGTTATAACCTTAAGTTATAATGAATGGTTTTTGAGAAGTTAATTAAAAGTACATTACCTTGTTAAATAAGTGTAGATGTAATTATATCTTTGAAAAGAATGTTTTAAAGATAATGTTAAGTGTAAAATGGCTTTGGGTTTATAGTAAACAATATTTTAATAATATTTGTTTTTAACCCATTTGAATATACTTTTGAAAAATGAAATCTTGTTAAGAGATTTATGAATATTCTTTATCATTTAGGATAAGAATATGGATACATTTCTAAGTATTAAAAAGTGTAGAATGGAATAATGTGATAGTAGAATATACATACATACATACATACATACATATATATCTTTTGTAGAGGTATTTAAATATATAAACAAGTATTTTAAAAAAAGTTTTAGTTAATAAAAGAATTAACAAAAAAAAGTAATTATAAGTCACTTATATGACTTAATCATGCTTTGTGTGTTTACTTGCTTATGGAATGTATGTAATCCTATACTTAGCACTAAAAGCCAACAAAGTGGGCTTGTTCTACCCATGTGAGTTAAGAATGATGTTCGAGTAGAGTTTAGAAGCAAACAATGCACTAACTTACCGGCTTCACTCTTGACCAAGGGATAGTGTAAGTTGAGAAGGTCGAAAACTTGATAAGTATACGAGACTTGGTTTCCATATGCGATCGTTTTCATTTCGTACTTGGTAGTTGATTAGTTAACTATTGTATTTGACCAATTTAACTTAGGAAGTATATAAAAGCTCCATGACTTCATATGGCTTGAGATCACATAAGGAGGACCCATTAGTATGAAGGAGGACTCATTAGTATGAAACGTCTCTTCCTTTAGAACTTATATATATATGAGATCCCTCGAGAAGAACTCCTTTATATCGTTCGCTTACCTATAAAAGAACCGAAATTGAGTTAACTGAAAATTCATCAATTTAGTTTTGAAGACTCTAGGATCATATAAGTGTATTACTTACCAAAAACCACTATAAAACTAATATATGAATTTTATGCTTTAGAAGTGGTTAAGGAGTGAAATGTTATAGAGTTGTACCGTCTATTCTAAGGTTAAGTCCAAGGAAGAGGTCAACATTAACATTTCAAATGATGCTAGCGAGGGTATCATCTATCTTGAGGTTGATTCCAAGAGAGACGACAAAGTAGCATTCATCAAAGGACTTATGCTGACATCCGTAAAGAGATTCGTGAATAGTTCGAGCTGTTGGAATCCAAGGAGAGATCTGTAATCTGTTCGAGTGATGAAGACTCGAGTGTTGAGATACTGAACATGACTTCACCATTGGTAATGACAAAAAATGGAGTAGGAGCATATTCATAGAGGTTTATATAAGCTAAAGGGTATATTAAATATCTAGAGATGCTTTCGGTTAAGGTGTAGGGGAGTTGTTGGTATTCGGTATTATGTGTTCGAGCGTAAACTTGCAATGTTTACCTTTGTGACATATTTTATCTAGAGATATGCGTGATTTCGGAAGGTAGATTCTGACCCTTGTCAGGAGACCCATCCTCGATGTACTAAGGGCACCTCCAATGAAAATTCATATGCAAACGCACCTTAGCGGTTTTAGTTGTACTTCTAATATTGTTATGTTGTGAGATGAAAGCAACACATCTATTTTCCGATTTATATTCTACATCATAGACATTATCTATTATATTGCTAAATGTACTTATCAGATGGTTTAGTTCTTTTGAAGGGAAAACTGTTACAATGATTTGAACGGTCTCAAAAGATACTATTATATATGGCCCCATATTTCCTAAGTTTCTCACACTAAACTTATGTCTGACTCGTGGTTTTATCTTTTCCTTAATTCTTCGAGTGCTTTTTCGAGTAGTTTGAGAAAGGCAGGTTTTCGTTGATGTTTTAGAGCTTCAAGAGACAAGCTGGATGCTTCCACCTACTATATTATTATTTTTGCTGCACTATTATTATGTATATATCAACATTTGTAAAGAAAGATGTAACACCCCATATTTTTGGTAACATTATTTAGGATATTTAATTAGTTAAATAAAATAAAATAACGTGTTGATTAGGGGATTGAGATTTGATTTTTATTAAGGGGAAGACGTGCCATTTATCAATGAATTAAAATAAGAGTTAAAATGAAATAAAGGAGGGGTAAAATAGGAAAGAGGCCATTCTTATACCTTTAAACCTTGGCCGTGTATCTCCATGCACGTTCATTTTTCATTTATATTTTTAAAAAAACTTGAGGTCGGCCACCATTAACAAGAGAAAGAGGAAGAAGATTAAGAAAAGCTAAGGAAGAAGCTAAATCAAATCAAATTCATTCAAATCTCAAGCTCCTTAATCTCTAAAGCTAAGGTGGATAATGACTACATCTCAAATTTCTTATTGTTTTTGGTTTTAAGTTGAATCTGAACTTATTTACAATGATTTGCCATGTTTTTGAATGATGGAAAGATTATATATACTTGTTGATGATTTATGTTTGTTCATATAGAATTTATGACATGTTTTATGGTTAAAACCTTATCAAATGACATCCAAATACCTTGCAAATTTTTATATAGATCAGAAATGATATTCTAGAGATGGGTTTCAATTTTTAGAATTCTCCGAATTCATGTGGATTTTATATGAATTTTCTAGTGAAGAAAATGTTATTTTGGGTTAAAAATTATTTACGGTTAAATAATTAATGGTTTGGGTCTGAAATTAATATATGTTAGAAAACAAATTAAAAGTGTTTTTTTTGGAATTTTTGTAGAATTTTCCTAAGTGTTTTAATGGATATATAAAATTATTTAAGGTATGGGACTTAAATGTTTTATATATTTATAAAAAGGAGAAGTAGCATTTTGTAAATAATTCAAAATTGTTATTTCTTGAAATTAGCAGTACTTTTAGAAAAGAGAAACTCGCAACCAATCACAATTTGACAAACAAGGCATTTTAGGTACAAAGAAATAGTTTAAAAAGGACCGATCTACATTGTTTTTACTGTTTCTATGCTTTCGGCACCAGGCTTTCGCCTCCTTACCTTTGCCTCCATCTCCATCGAAACCAATGCACATGGTATCATGTAACTGGTACATAGTGAATTGTATATAGGCGGAAGGTATGGGTCAAAACCAGGGGTTTCGAAGGGCTTGAAGCGATACTTCGCTTTAAATGAAAATGCGCTTGTTTGCTTTCGACTGGATTGGCTTTCGACTAGGTCAATTGGTTTTAAAGAACTGGTTTCTATTAGGTTACACCTTTAGTTTTTAAATAAATGCTTTCGACAGGGTCGAAACCCCTGACTTCGACCTAGATTGGTTTCGAAAGGGTTGCTTTACTTTGCTTTTTAAATTTAACCACTTCTCCAATGCTTTCGAAAGGATGGTTTCGACACCATTAATTCTTTACTTAGGAATGATTTCGAAAGGAATGCTTTCGACTTTAATGGGTTTCTGATCCTTTTGCTCTACTTGAAGGCATAATCCAAATGGTTTTGACCGAAACGATTTTCAAATGGTTTCGAAGGAGTGACTTTTGAATGGTTTCGAAAGGTTTCCACATGTTTTAATCGAACCCAAAGGCTTTTGAAAGGTCTAATGTTTTATTGCTTTCGAAAGGGTTTTAAATGTAGGTTTCGAAGGGGTGGTTCCCCAATGATTTCGAAAGGTTTTGAAGGATGGTTTTCCAATGGCTTCGAAAGGTCTAAGAGGAAGGGGTTTTCAATGTTCTTGAAAGGCATGGTTTAAAGGTTTTTAAAGAAGGTTTTCTAATGTTTCAAAGCTTTCGAAGGGAAGGTTTCTCAATGGTTTCGAAAGGAAGATTTTGAATGGTTTCGAATGGAAGGATGTGGCCTTTCGGCCTAGGTTAAGTAAAGGGTTTACTTAGTTTCGAAAGGGTTTCTTTCAAGGGTTTCGAAAGGGTTGTTTAAAGGTTTTAATCAAAGGTTTCGAATATACTAACTAGGCAGCATAACCTAAGTGTTTTTTAAGTTAAAAAGGGTTTTAACTTATTTTGAGGGGATAGGAAACCCTCATTAAAATTCATCAACATTATTTTAGGTAAAGTATATATAACATGGCAAAATAACTTAGAGTAAAGCTAAGAATATATTTTTCTTGTATAAGTATGGTTTAAAAGGTTAAATCATTTTGAAAAGGTTTTCAAGGAAAAAGTTGAAGGGTAGTTAACCCTAAGAAAATGATACTGACAGTCAGTCCAGTTTGCGGACAATTAGTCCAGTTAGCGGGCAGTCGGCCCAATTTTCGGATAGATAGTCCATTTATTACTTATAGACAGATAGTCCATTAGTTACCTGATTATAGCTTAACAGACATTGTTGTTATCATTATTATTATAATCAGTTTAGTTGTAGGAAAAGATTTGCAAAAGATATGTTTTAAAAGGATGTTAGTGAGGGAAAACCCGTTCTGCTAAGCGGCGAGGTCTCACTTAATATTAAATAACCGAGATGTAACAGTATTATTCACACTAGGCTTTATATCTGAATCGACATTTTTATTTCCCCTTAAACTCTCGGGTGCTCAAAATTGATTTAAGTAGGCTGAGGGTTGAGGTTTACAATTTTTGGTTTTTGGCGAATAAAGTTTCCAGAGACGAGCAGGTGGCTGACGGATAGCTAACTAGGAGTTACAATTTATTCTGTTTATTTCCGCTGTGTGTATTAAGTCAAATATGACTATATTGACTTTGGTCAACCAAGGGGGCATCGTCATATGTTGCTCTTGGCTCATTTTGTAATTGATATATTTGATCATTGCCTGGGAAACATTATGGGATTATGTAACTTAGATTTGAATTTGTTTAGAAATGTAATCAATTAAAGGTTGTTTTTTGAAATCTATGATTTTATTCATATTCAAGTGCTTCTGATATTATGGATAACATTAGCATTACTGTATTTTGTCACTAGCAGTTAATACTATAGATGACTGCAACATCTATAGCGCTTAGCTTTTAGCCTCCAGATACAGGATGTTACAACTTGGTATCAGAGCATAGGTTTATGAAAGAATTTAATTAAAAATGATTTTTTGAAAACATAATCTTAAGGAATTAGAGTAAGATTGGCGTATAGGATAATGCTATAGTAACGTACTTGTATTTGTTATATATAAGTATACACTTTATCTTTAGTCTTCTATCTTCGTTAGATTATTTTTCTATATCTCATGAGGTTTGAATATAGATATGGATGGTAGAAGAGGAAGAGTTAACCCAGGATGGGAGGGCATCGATGGAAATGCCAGACCTAATACGAGGAGGACCCAAGGTCAGGCAGAAGCAGGTAATGTAGGTTATGGAGTCCCGCAAGTGGATATGGGAGCTATGTATCAGTTTTTCATGAATATGATGCAAGCTGGAATTGCAGATGGAGTGGTAGAAGGAAATGTTGCATAAGCCGGAGTTCTGGAAGTTTTGGTAGTTAACGATTATGCTAAGATGAGTGGAGGTTATACTAAGCTTGGAGGGAAGCCATTTATTAGAACTGAGGATGCTATCAAGGTGGAAAACCAGTTGTTGCACTGTGAGTGGATATTTGCTGACTTGAGGCTCAATGATGAGCAGAAGAGGAGGCTTGCTTCGAGACAGCTTTAGGGAGCAGGTTTGTTTTCGTGGAACAGTGTGACAGCTGTTGTGGATGAGGAAACCTTGACATGGGCAGATTTTAAGGGGAGGTTCCAGGAGAGGTTCATGTCTGCGATGGCATAGTCAGCTCTGATCAAAAAGTTTGCTGAGTTAGAGTAGGGAGAGATGTATGTTCTGGAGTATGCTAGAAGGTTTGAGGAGTTGGCTAGAAAAGGGTATGCTTCAGTGGATATATTGATGAAGAGGAATGAGAAGTTTATCACGGGGTTGTAGCCTGAGTTAGCAAGGGCTACATTACCTCATATTAGAGATCCTTCTAATTTTTAGTGGAGATGACCTTAAGGCATGAGGAGATGCTCGATTCTCTAGAGAAGAGTAAGGCTAAGGAGATCAAGGTTAGGCAGAGTCAGAAGAGGAAATTCTTTCCTAAGAAGGGTGCTCAGAAGGGTGGAGCAGCTAAGAAGTGAGGTATGAGGTTGTCTCTATTAAGTGCGACAACAAGGGGCATTTTGCTAATGAGTGTCGTGTTAGAAAGGCAAAGGAGGTGGCCGGGAAGAAGAATGTTCGGTGCTTCAATTACGACCAGATTGACCACTATAAGAATCAATGCAAGGAGCCCGCTAATGATGGAAAGGGCAAGGTGTATGCATTGGAGCCTGCTACTTCAAAACCAACAGCTCAGGAGAAAGAAAAGGCAGTTTTGGGAAGTACGCTTCAGATTCATGGTATGTCTGTTAGTGTTCTATTTGATACCGGAGCACCACATTCTTTTATATCTAGATGTTTGATACATAAGCTTAACCTAGAACCCACATATTTAGTTACTTCCTTACAGGTTGCGAATCCAATATGAGGGTATGCAACTCTAGGGTTGAGATGTGACCAGTTAGAGTTTGACTTATCAGGTCATACTTTTGTTTGCAGTTTGCATGTGTTTGATTTTGTGGGGTTCGGAATTATTCTTGGTATGGACTGGTTAAGTGAGTATGATGCTAGGATATTTTGCCATGATAGGAAAATATCGCTTATGCACCCTGATAGTTGCGACAGGATTGTTTATATCGTCGGAAGCCTTAGTAGTGAGGTGAATGCCTTGTTTGGTGTTATGGAATTGGAAGATGAGCTGAATCAAGTTTTCGTGGTTAGAGAATTCGCGAATGTTTTTGAGCCTATAGTTGGATTGCCACCAAAATGAGTCATTCAGTTTCAGATAGATTTGGTTCCGGAAGCAGAACCAGTGAGTAGGCAGCTAAGCTGGATGACCCCTATAGAGGTGAGGGAGTTGAAGGTGCAGTTAGTGGATCTGGAAGGCAAGAGTTTTATCAGACCGAGTAGTTCACCTTGGGAAGCAACCACAGTGTTTGCTAAGAAGCCGGATGGATCATTGAGGCTATGTATCGATTATCGTAATTTCAATTACAGGATGCTAAAGAATTGATATCCATTGCCGAGGATTGACGATTTGTTCGATAAGTTGAGTGGAGCCAAGATATTTTTCCAGTTAGATTTGGCGATAGGTTTCCATCAGCTCAGAGCAGCAGAGGATAGTATACCTTTGACGGCGTTTAGGACCATATATGGATCATACAAATGTTTAGTTATGCCGTTCAGACTGACTAATGCCCCGACATACTTTGTGGATTTGATGAACCAAGTTTTTCGAGAGTACTTGGATATGTTCATGTTGGTTTTCATAGACAATATTTTCATATACTCTAAGGATGAGAAGGAGCATGAGTTTATCTTAGAGTGGTGCTTGAGACGCTGAGGCAGCATCAGCTAAAGGCGAAGTTTTCGAAGTGTCATTTCTGGAAGAAGAAAGTGAAATTTCTTGGTCATGTAGTCTCAGAGAAAGGGTTGTCAGTAGATCCGACTAAGATTGAAGCGGTGAATAGTTGGAAGAGACCCGAGACAGTGATCGAGATAAAGAGTTTCCTTGGATTAGCTGATATTATCAGAGATTCATTAAGGATTTTTCATGGATAGCAGCACCAATGACCAAGCAACGAGAAAGGATGTGAAGTTTGTATGGACCGATAAGTGTGAGGAAGCATTCCAGAGTTTGAAACACTTATTGACCCGTGCACCTGTGTTGGTTGTTCCGGAAGGGAATCAAGATTTGGTGGTTTTTACAGATGCGTGTGGAACAGGATTAGGAGCTGTGCTGATGTAGAGGGGTAAAGTGATTGCCTATGCTTCTAGACAACTTAGACCACATGAGGTCAGATATCCGACGCATGATTTGGAATTGGCCGCAGTGATTTTTGCATTGAAGGTGTGGAGACATTACCTTTTGGGAGAGAGGTTTGAGTTATATACAGACCACAAGTCGCTGAAGTATTTGTCCTCTTAGAAGGAGCTGAACATGAGACAACATAGGTGGTTAGAGTTTATCACTGCTTATGATTTTGGGATTGAGTACATACCGGGGAAAGACAACAAGGTTGCAAATGCACTTAGCGGGAAATATCAAAACGCAGTGTTAGCGATGATTGCTGTGTGGAAAGATTTAGAAGCTTTGTCAGCTCATAGAGTCCGGTGGAGATCCGAAGCTGGATCTAGTGAAAAGACTGTTATATTATCTTGTTTGAACATTCGACCAGTGATGATCGAAAGGATTGCTTCTAAACAGGAGGAGGATCTAGTGTTAGCTGAACGGATCAAGAAGTTAAGAGATGGAACTGTGAGTAATGACTTAAAGGATTTCAGTCCTAACCAGAATGGGTGGTTGAGAAAGAAAGGGAGATTATTTGTTTCGAATGTTGGAAACATAAGAAAAGAAGTTTTGGAGGAATGTCATAGTTCGAAGTTCACTATTCATCCGGAAGGAACTAAGATGTATCAGGATATGAAGAGAATTTTCTTCTAGGAAGGTATGAAACGGGATGTGGGCTTATGGGTAAAGCAGCGTTTGAACTGCCAGTAGATAAAAGCCGAACATCAGAGCCGAGTGGGTTGCTTCAGCCATTAGATATTCCGGTTTGGAAATAGGATTCTATTTCTATAACGACCCAGAATTTCTGTCATTTGAAATTCAGATATTTAATTTATTTTAAATATTACCAAGTAAGATTTACAAGCCGAATGAATTATAATTCGAATATAGTGATTTAATTGTTTAATTAAATCGACAATTTAATAATTGAAATTCCAGAAATAATTGGAAATTTGATTAAATGTGAATAAAAATGATTTATAAAGTTACATTAAATCATTTTTGAATTAGAATGATGTTTGTAAACATTTAAAATTGAATTAAAAGTTAATTTGTGAAAATTGAATATTTTAATATTTAATTGACGAGTGAAAATAGTCATTTTTCAAACAGTCTCGGATTTAGACGAAACTAGTTTCATCGGATCTGTAATGTGAAATTATTGTAAGGTTTCAAATTTTGTGTCAATCGGATGTACGGTTTGTCCGGGGCAAGCCAAAACGCATAGAAATCGGTTTAATCGATTTAATTTAAATTTAATCGTTTATTTCCGTAACTCGTGCATATGACCGAATTAGCTCCCGAAACACGTTCCATTATGTTCGAAACGCAGGTAAAACCTTAGAAACGCCGGCCGGCACGCTTCGTTTCGAGTTCGGAAAATTTTCGATGAATAGTGTTTTTGTCAATTTTCTATAAAAGGACTTCATAACTTTGTTTTTTCACTAAACCCTAGAAGCTAACCCTAGCCGCCAGTTTTACATTTCAATGGCCGGTAACTCACGATTTTATTCCTCAAATATCTCCCAATCCATAAAACGATTCGAAATATTGTCAACTGCAATGTTGTAGAGAGCAAGGAGTTCTACAAGATCAACGGTTTTGATCGAAAACGAAGAGGTGGATTAACGGCAATTGGCGATCAAAGCCACACGTTTCGTGCAAGTTTTACAAGGCAAGGGGGTGGCCGAGTGGGGCCGGTCTTCGCCTGGGGGTGGAGTTTGTGACGAGCGTTTGAATGGAGGTCTCTGATCGTCGTCGAAGTGGAGGAGTATGGCACGAAAATTCAAAGAAAAAGGCGGCAATGGGTTCGAACGAGCGTGTGATAACCTGGTAGTATTCGCGTTGGGGAAGAAAGAGCGTGTGCGGCCCAGATTTGGAAGCAAAGTAAACAAACGGCCGTGATGATAGCAAGGGTTTGAAAATAAAAATAAATTGTAAATTGATTTATATTAATTCGTATAAAGTTTAAAATACCATAACTTTGTCATACGGGGTTGGATTTTGACGAAACGAATTGCGTCGGGTTCGTTTTGTCGAGCACTACACAATGAAGCTAGTTTGGAGTTGATGGGAGCTAGTGATAATTTTGAGTAAAATTAAACGTGCGTTTAATTTTATTTGAAATAAAATACTGCAACCGTTATTGAAAGCAAGGTGAGAACTCCTCACTCAATCAAATTGTGTTTCGATTTAAATTTTAAATAGTTAGATTTAAAATTGCTTGATTGTGTGAATTGGATTGATGATTGTTATCTATTGTGTTGAATAGACCCTATACGCTGTATATTAAGCGGAGGTTATTTATTAAAAACATATACCGCGATAATTCCACCGTGAAGTGGAATTGGTATTATATATGTATTTGGAGTTGATTTCCCGCATTATATACCGTATGAGACCCTATTGCGCCGCATAATAGCGGATAATATTTTATAAATCCCATATACCGCGATATTCCACCTCGAAGTGGAATTGATATTGTGCTAACATCTGTGGATGCAGGGAAACAGGTTGGAGGGATCCAACTGGATTCCTCAAATAATTGAATTTGTTTCAATATTGTGTGTTGATTATTTATAATCGCCGTGTGATTATATTTGTGGATTAAAGTGTTGAAGGCTAAAATTTAGCCGGATATATTTTTGGTATCATTGGATACCGAAAATAAATATAAATTGGATTTTCGAAATTTAAGTTGAAAATTTATCGAAAAAATTATTTTTGATAATTGGATAAATTTAAAAGGAGTTTTAAAAAGATAAAAGTCTTATTTTTGAACTATATTGAATTAAATTTCAAATTTCGGGAAAAAAGACTTAATAAATAGATTTCGGGAAATATTATTTATAACCTGAAGAATTTATTTAAATTTGGATTTTTAAATAGATTTGAAGAGATAAAGGAATTTATTTTAAAAGGAAATAATTTTGGGAATTCATTGGAAATTTATTTGGGATTTGAAAATCAATTTGAAAATTGATTTGGAGTTGAAAAATGAATATTTGTGAAATTGATTTGAAAATCATATAAAGAGTGAATATTTGGAAATGTAAATTCACAATGGAAATTTATATGGAGAAATTAACCTACTTATGGATGTTTGAATTGTATTGGATGTTGAATTATTTGATATCCCTGATATGTGATGCTTTATGATATATCCTGTTCTGTGTTGTGATTTGTGATCTTTTTATCTATGATATGAATATCTATGATCTGTGAATTAAAGATAAGCATTATAGTTTATACCGCTTATCAATTATATTGTTATATTTGATCTATGATGGTTGAATATTGTTGCACTATTGTGTTGAACCCGTGGACTACACAATACACACACAAAAGTGGATTTCACGTGGAAATCGGTTAAGTCATGGATTTTTATCAATTTTGAAAATTGAATTTTTGAATCCAAAAAAAAAGTTTTGAAATTGGAATTGAAAGTTTTTGAAAATGAGATTCAAAAATAAAAGTTATTTTAAATAACTTAATAAAAATTGGAATTTAAATCATTTTTATTAAATTTGAATTCAATATTTTGAAATTGAATTCAATGATTTGGGAACTATGGTCTAAAAGATTTTACAAGTTATAAAAGGTGTTTATATGGGTTTTTAACCATTTAAAAAATATGGGTTTGGAAATTTAAATTTATATTCAAGTTTTATACTTGAATGGCTTTAACCTGTGTAATTGTAACCAGTTTTTCCCGAAACGAAAACTATTTGTTTTCAAATGATAATAGCTTTCCTAAAGTGAAAAGATTTCTAATTTGTATCGAAACATTTCAAGTTGAAATGAAATTGTGAATAGTTTGGAAAAACCATGAATTAACCTTTGTGAAGATGATTAAGCTTTATTTTGAAATCAAAGAAGATTTTAAAAGGTGTATCTTTTATATTATAAAAGACTTGAATTGTGAATAGTTTTGAAAGCTATAAGTAAAATCTTGATTTAAAGATTTAATGGGTTAATCAAATTGAAATGGAAATTGATTTGGCAATCTGTGAATGAATCTTTGTGAAACCGGGTAAACTTTGTGAAGTAAATCTTTTTGTTTAAAGATTTAAAATGGTAATTTGTTTAAACCATTTAAAGGAAAGGATTTGGGAATAAGTTGTGACTTAATTGAAATCCCTATATCCATATGTTTTAAATATTATGCTCACTATTCGGGTTAGCCGGGAAAAGACCTTTGTGTCATGCAACCCATTCCGAATTAATGATACGACGATATGGATCGTATTGAAGACCGGTGGTGAAGACCGGGTATTTGTGAAAACGATAGGATGACCTATCGATTGTCTCTGCACCGTTAGCTACGGTATAGAGATTTCCTTTGTGATGGGAAGTTCGATCGGGATTGTGAATACCCGGATTGCAAGGGCTTCTTCAAAAGTGCCTTCGGTTCTGTTCGAACCCGGAACAGACTTGTATGGTTGTATGTCTGACGTTACACTTTGAGATATAAAGCTGATTTCTTTCAAATACATTTCTGTTTGGTGGCGGAGAATTTATTCTCTTAGCTTAGCACCCTTCTCTGAGACGTACGAGCTCAGAGGTTATGTAGTTGAAGGTTATCAGTTATATACTCCCAATTTGGTAGTGTGGCATGCTAAGTGTTGCTGTGTGATGATTATTTATTGATCATTTGTTGATCAAAGCGTGGCTTTGTGAAAAAGCATAGCTTTGTGGACGAGACTTCGTCGGACCTCACAACCCGAAAATGGTCGAAATAGGAATGATGCGGCAAGGTTATGAGGGTCGCTCCCTTTAGGGTATGTCATTTCCTTCTGGAAAAGGGTGGTATCAGGTATGGAGCCCTGGTATTTAACCTATGTGGATACTCCAATCTCATTTACTGTGTGATTGTTGTGTGATGGAGGCACCTCGAATAAAGGTCCCAAAGGACCAAGGTGGCATATTCGTGTAGTAGTTACCTAGTGTAAGAGGTAACCCGGGCTTGTGTTGGCAGAGATCCGGTTAGGTTCTCGGGCGTCCATCCAAAGGCGATCCCATTGGCAGTAGGAAGTTCCTTAGCCTGACCATTTGTTGGAAATCCAAAGAAACAATACGAGCCTTGTACGGTTTTAGTTGTATAACCTGCTATGGAATGTGGCGGTACCTGCTATTGAACATAGTAGCTATAGTAGGCATAGTGTGAAATGCCTATGTTGGCTAAGATTAATATTATACTTTCGAAATGTTTTCTGCACTATGAACTAATAATAATATCAAAAAAATGATTTGTTTTGCGTAGCAAGCATGTTGACTATCATAAGAAGAAATCTCCTCCAATTCTGCGTTTGCATTGTGTGTGTGGCGGGAGGTCTTATGGTAGTTTCATTTTCCAAAAGCATTGCGAATGTATTTTACTTCCTTTGTTGTTTTAAAGATAATAACTATTTTAGTTCTCACACCAGTCCCATGACCGACCTTGAGTTTATTATTTCCTTCCTAAACTCTAGGTGCCCACCAATTTCCACACGGGCAGTCTAGAGTCAGGTTATCAGGTCATTCTGGATTCAAGAGATGCTGTGGAGCTCAGTGGCGAGCTGGATGACGAGACGTATCACTTGTATATGATATTATTTATTCCGCTGTGTATTCTGTATGAGAACAAGTTTGTATAACTGTCCATTGATGTATTGTGTGTATATTGACTCTGATGATGTAATGTATAAACTGATATAGTTCTTTGATTTAAAGATTATTCATTTATCTATTATATGTTGTTCCGCTGCGATATGTGAGATTATGATATTGTTTCTGTTGTTTCTTCTTTCTTTATGTCTTCTTCTACCTCTTCTTTTTAACCATAACAATTCGGTTTTCCAGCATTCGATTGCTAGGCAGTTGATATAGTGGACGTATTAATGTCAATTTTCGGAAGTCGAAAATTTCGATCTTTACAATTTCTATGGATTTTATTGACGGGTTGCCAAGGTCGAGCAAAGGAAATGAATGTATATGGGTAGTGGATAGATTAACCAAGAGTGCCAATTTCATCCTAGTTAAGTCAACTAGAACGACACCTATTTTAGCGAAGTTGTTTATGAAAGCTATAGTTAGACTGCATGGAATTCCTAGTAGTATAGTAAGTGATATAGATTTCTTATTCACTAGCGAGTTCTGGAAGAGTCTACAGGAAGTTTTGGGAACCAAGTTCAAGATGAGTACCACTTACCATCCACAGACAGATGGGCAAACAGAAAGAGTTAACAAAGTCTTGGAAGATTTGTTAAGAGCTTGTGTATTAGATTTCGGGGGATCATGGGAAGATCATCTGCAAATAGTCGAGTTTTCATATAACAACAGTTATCAAACTAGTATTAGGATGGCACCGTTTGAAGCTTTGTATGGAAGGCCATGTAAATCTCCCATTTGTTGGTTAGAGACCGGGGATAGGTTGGTTCTTGGTCCAGATTTGGTTAGAGAAGCTGAAAAAAAGATAGAGGTCATTTGAACTAGGATGAAGGAGGCTTAGTCTAGGCAGAAGAGTTATGCAGATAAAGGACAAAAAGATTTAGAGCTCTCAGTGGGAGTTCAGGTTTTTGTTAAGGTGTCACCGATGAAGGGTGTGATCAGATTCGAAAGATCAGGAAAGTTGGCACCGAGATTCGTTGGACCTTTTCGTATTGTCGAGAGGATCGGGAAACTCGCATATAGAGTCGAGTTACCGAATAGTTTGGTAGGAGTCCACAATGTTTTCCATGTTTCTCATCTCAGAAAGTGTGTTAGAGACCCGGAGACTACTATTGCACCGACTGTGCTAGATGAGTTAGTGGTAGAACCGAACTTTACTATAGTGAGAAAGCCGATTCACATTGTTGCAAGAGATGAGAAGAGGCTTAGAATCAAGCCAGTCAGATTAGTTAAAATCCAGTGGAGCGACGATGATAGGGACTATACTTGGGAGATTGAGAGTAGGATTAGAGATACTTATCTTGACTTGTTTGATGGTATGTTTTACCTCTTTGATTGATTTTTTGTGTGCCTTAACATAATTTCGAGGACGAAATTCTTTAAGGAGGGGAGTTAGTAACACCCCATATTTTTGGTAACATTATTTATGATATTTAATTAGTTAAATGAAATAAAATAATGTGTTGATTTAGGGATTGAGGTTTGATTTTTATTAAGGGGTAGCTGTGCCATTTAACCAATGAATTAAAATAAGAGTTAAAATGAAATAGAGGAGGGGTAAAATAGGAAAGAGGCCATTCTTATACCCTTAAACCTTGGCTGTGTACCTCCATGCACGTTCATTTTCCATTTTATAAAAAAATTTAAAAACTTGAGGCCGATCACCATTAAAAAGAGAAAGAGGAAGAAGATTAAGAAAAGCTAAGGAAGAAGCTAAATCAAAACAAATCCATTCAAATCTCAAGCTCCTTAATCTCTAAACTAAGGTGAATAATGACTACATCTCAAATTTCTTATTGTTTTCGGTTTTAAGTTGAATCCGAACTTATTTGCAATGATTTTTCATGTTTTCGAATGATGGAATGATTATATATACTTGTTGATGATTTATGTTTGTTTATATAGAATTTATGACATGTTTTAAGATGAAAACCCTATCAAATGACATCCAAATACCTTGTGGATTTTTATATAAACCAGAAATGATGTTTTAGAGATGGGTTTCAATTTTCAGAATTTATGTGGATTTTATATGAATTTTCTAGTGAAGAAAATGTTATTTTGGGTTAAAAATTATTTATGGTTAAATAATTAATGGTTTTGGTCTGAAATTAATATATGTTAGAAAACATATTAAAAGCGATTTTTTGGATTTTTGTAGAATTTTCCTAAGTGTTTTAATGGATATATAAAATTATTTAGAGTATGAGACTTAAATGTTTTATATATTTATAATAAGAAGAAGTGGTATTTTGTAAATAATTCAAAATTGTTATTTTTGGAAATTGGTAGTACTTTTAGAAAAGAGAAACTCGCAACCAATCACAATTTGACAAACAAGACAGGTTGGGTACAAAGAAATAGTTAAAAAAAGGACCGATATACATGGTTTTTACTGTTTTGATGCTTTCGGCACCAGGCTTTCACCTCCTTACCTTCGCTTCCATCTCAATCGAAACCAATGCACATGGTATCAGGTAACTGGTAAACGGTGAATTGGATATAGGCGGAAGGTATAGGGTCAAAACCAGGGTTTTGAAGGGGTTGAAGCGATACTTTGCTTTTAAATGAAAATGCGCCTGCTTGCTTTCGACTGAATAGCTTTCAATTGGGTTGGCTTTCGACTAGGTCAATTGGTTTTAAAGAAATGGTTTCAATTGGGTTGCACCTTTGTTTTTAAATAAATTCTTTCGATTGGGTCGAAACCCTTGACTGCCTCTTTCTACCTTTCGACCCAGATTGGTTTCGAAAGGGTTGCTTTACTTTGCTTTTTAAACTTGACCACTTCTGAAATGCTTTCGAAGGGATGGTTTCGACACCATCAATTCTTTACTTAAGAATGACATCGAAAGGAATGCTTTCGACTTTAATGGGTTTCTAATCCTTTTACTCGACTTGAAGGTATACTCCAAATGGTTTTGATCGAAACGGTTTTCAAAGGGTTTCAAAGGAGTGAATTTTGAATGGTTTCAAAAGGTTTCCACATGTTTTAATCGAACCCAAAAGCTTTCGAAAGGTCTAATGTTTTATTGCTTTTGAAAGGGTTTTAAATGCAGGTTTCGAAGGGGTGGTTCCTCAATGATTTCGAAAGGTTTTGAAGGAAGGTTTTCCAATGACTTCGAAAGGTCTAAGAGGAAAGGTTTTTCCAATGTTTTCGAAAGGCATGGTTTAAAGGTTTTTAAAGAAGGATATCTAATGTTTTAAAGCTTTCGAAGGGAAGGTTTCTCAATGGTTTTGAAAGGAAGATTTTGAATGGTTTCGAAAGAAAGGATGTGACCTTTCGGCCTAGGTTAAGTAAAGAGTTTTACTTAGTTTCGAAAGGGTTACTTTCAAGGGTTTCGAAAGGGTTGTTTAAAGGTTTTAATCAAAGTTCGAATATACTAACTAAGCAGCATAACCTAAGTGTTTTTAAGTTAAAAAGGGTTTTAACTTATTTTGAGGGGATAGGAAACCCTCATTAAAACTCATCAACATTATTTTGGGTAAAGTATATATAACATGGCAAAATAACTTAGAGTAAAGCTAAGAATATATTTTCTTTGTATAAGTATGGTTTAAAAGGTTAAATCATTTTGAAAAGGTTTTTAAGGAAAAAGTTGAATGGTAGTTAACCTTAAGAAAATGATGCGGATGGCTAGTCAGTTTGCAGACAGTTAGTCCAGTTTGCGGATAGCTAGTCCAGTTAGCGGGCAGTCAGCCCAGTTTTCGGACAGATAGTCCATTTCTTACTTGTGGACAGATAGTTACATGATTATAACTTAATAGACATTGTTGTTGTTGTTGTTGTTATAATCAGTTTGATTAACCAGTTTGGTTGCAGGAAAAATTTGTAAAAGATATGTTTTAAAAGGATGTTAGTGAGGGGAAACCCGTTCCGCTAAGCGGCGTGGTCTCACTTAACATTAAATACCGAGATGTAATGGTATTATTCACACCAAGCTTTATATCTGACTCAAAGTTTTTCTTTCCCCTTAAACTCTCGGGTGCTCAAAATTGATTTGAGTAGGATGAGGGTTGAGGTTTACAGGTTTTGGTTTTTGGCAAATAAAGTTTTCGAAGACGAGCAGGTGGCTGACGGATAGCTTACTAGGAGTTACAGTTTATTCTGTTTATTTCCGTTGTGTGTATTAAGTCAAATATGACTATTTTGACTCTGGTCAACCAATGGGGCATCGTCATATGTCGCTCTTGGCGTATTTTGTAATTGATATATTTGATCATTGCTTGGAAAATGTTATGGGATTATGTAACTTGGATATGAATTTATTTTAAAATATAATCAATTAAAGGTTGTTTTTTGAAATCTGTGATTTTATTCATATTCAAGTGCTTCTGATATATGGATACTATTATCATTACCGTATTTTGTCACCAGAAGTTAATACTATAGATGACTGCGGCATCTGTAGCTGTTAGCTTTTGGCCTCCAGATAAGGGGTGTTACAAAGACTGTTATAACAGTCTATTTGATGATAGTACTTAGGATTGTAACTCTGAAATGCTATGTATCTTTGAGTGAACTTTATATCGTCTTTTTGATATTATATGTTATCGTTCTACTAGGAGATTATGATGATGTGTTCTTTTTTTGTTATTCCATTTCTTTATTATTTTACCCTTACAAATTGCCTTTTCAGCTATTGAGTGCTTAGCATGTGAATATCGTGGATGTATCAGTGTCGATATTTGAGGGTCAAAAAGATGAGTTGTTACAAGGTATTTGTAAAGAATAATGAAAAAAAATCCGACTTTGGAATTTGGAAAGATTAATACCAACTAATTATAATTGTTAACAATTACTAATAAAGAGTAATGTTCCTAATCAATATCAATATTTATTTATTTATTTATGTTTGAATATTAATCTATAATTCCTTATAATAGTTAATAATATATATGCAAATATCAGTTAAATGTATTGATTTGAATTCTAATTAATAATATAAACTAAGCTGGACAGGACGTTATTTTTTTCAGATTAAAAGGAAAAGAAATTTGTATATATGGAAGGATTATGGATATAGGTGAAACAACAATTTTTCCCAGGTCCAAACTTCACACAATTCTACCTATAAATACATAGCCAAGCCTCACTACTTTCATTCTAAAAACCTTAGCCTCCATCCAACTAAAGGAAGCCTAGATCTAAATCTATTTCTTCAATTCTGTCTCCACAAATCTCTTCGAAAAAAATAGTAAATTAATTTCTACAAAATAAAATAAGAGAATAAAATTAAAAAGAGGAGAGGAAGAAAATAAAAAAAACTACAAGTTAAATAAAAGGAGGAGAACGCCAAATCAAATCGGAGTAGAGAAGGGAATTTCTTCAAAACATCATATAAGGTGAGTGAGTTTATCTACGATGTGAGTATGATGTATAAATATTTAAATTTCATTTATATATCTATTTAGGACTAAAAATATGATTTTTAATTTAAACTGATAATCTTTGTTGAAGATCTATATAAACTGAGATAGTTGGAAAGCCTTAAGCAGAAATTCAATATTATAATTATTGGACATGGGGAGGGTAAAGTGGTTGGAATTCTCCTCTAAAATTTGATAGACCTAACTTATGAGGTAGCTTTAAATTGATTTAGATGGATAAATAGTAAATCTATGTATACATCCTTTAAAATTCACCTAGATTTGATTCTATCAACTTTGGATAAAATTAAGTGTAACTGTATTAATAGTTGAATGACTATATATTACAAAATGGATAAACTACATAGAATTTTGGAAATGAATAAGGATTATAGCTTATAAAAATACTTGTTTAAAAGATTAAATTTAATAATTTAAAGGTCGTACTTAAATTTAGAAAGAAGAAGTAAACAAAAAGAAAAGCAGATAAAAAATATAAGTGGTTGAGCTATTTGGAACCAACGTTCAAATGTTTGAGATATGTGTTCAAACATCTAAAATGAAGGTCGGACGTCTAAAATTAAAATGAATAAAACCCCAAAAAAATACATTGAAGTCTAATTGCCTATAGGCATTTTAGTACAGGGGTCAGAAGTCTGAACCAAAAGTTCAAATGTCTAAAAAGATATCCAAACGTCTAAATTGCTATAGGAAGCCCAGGTTGAACCTAGACCTGTAGCAAGCTAAGTAGAATAGTTTGGGGAAATCCATTCTCACTTCTTTAACTTTTGAGAGTTTACGTAATTACATGGAGCTGTGTAACAAGACGAATCTGTTTCACACTTGGTGACGTACCTCAGTTCACACTTCATGATGCCGCATAATGTGACATTCAATGCGATGTGCGATTATATTGCAATTAGATGCTCTTATTATTAGTATAGCTGGTTCTGGTCACATGTTGATAACTACAGAAGAGAGGAGATGGAGATGTTCGCCATATTAGGATGAGCGTGCAATTAAGCAGTTGCGCTTAATAGAGTCAAATTAGTTACTCGATGTTTGTTGTTGCAGATTAAATGATATAGAGCATATGATACAGTCACTAACAAAGAGGTTACTCAATGCTTAATTGGCAAGTTATCATTGGGATTGTATACTTGATGTGTAGGCTCGAGCATTATGATTTATACTTGATGCGGTACGATTTAAGCATTTTACCATTGAGAATATTTACTCAATTTATAGTTAGACGGTTTACCATCGAGACTATATACCTGACGTATTCTGAGGATTACTCAATTTCGAATGTTCAACCTTCGGTTGAAAATCTTCATAGATTATTGGATTTGGTCATATTAAAGATTGTTACCATATAGTGTGAAATTGACTAATTCCTTATACATAGCACACGCACACAAATGAACACCAAGAGGTAATTTAGATTATGAATGATCATATAACTTCCTGTTTATACCATAACACTAGCGATATAACTCCCTCACCAAACCTTGTTTGATCCACTTCATTTTCCTCTCTTTAGATCTACTACAAGAGGATAAGGTAGCAGATGAGGTGTCTAGGGTAAGGTGTATGGAGAAGGAGACACTGTGCTTTGGAGATATATTTATTCATAGTCATTTACCAATGCATCTTATTAAATTTATTAGTTAGATTTATGTTGTATTATCATTTGGAGATTCTATTTAGATAGTTCTTGTATGGACCATGACTATTTTGAGATAGTTTGATTTGGTTATTTCAAGTATTTATATTTTATTTCTTTCGTCCTAAGAAATGAAAGTTTAGAATGTTTAAAACTTGTTTTTATCTCTGTATCATGAAAAAAACTAACTATTCATACTTCTTGGCATGACACGAGTTCAAACACCGTTTTTTGAGTTTTAGATCAATGTGTCTGGAGGTGCGGGTTGTTACATTTCGTATCAAAGCTTAGGTTAAGCGATTCCTACTAAATTAAGACATATGAGAGAATATATTAGAAATTTTGTTTATATACATACACAAACATACACGTCACACCCATATATTTTTACTTATAAGGTAGTTTTTGGCTTGTCCTTTATATAAGCAAACAACTGTGAGTTAAAATAATTGTTAAGATTATAACAAGTCCGAGGTGAAAAAAAAATCCATCACATATATTATAACTTACTATATGTAGAATTGCTAATAAATGATTCAAATACAAACTAGAAATAATGAGTAAATTGCGGGTCTGATGTTGAGTAAAAAGAAGAGTCGTACCTTTATACCAATTCAAAATAAGTGTGATGTTCATAAGGTGCAATGGAGGCTTAAAAGGACTCCTCAAGATTAGACTAAATCTCCTCAATTAAAGTGGAAGGCTTATTCTTATATAGGAGATAGTTGTAGAAACTCCATTTGACCTGAGTTAGCCATTTTAAAAGGAGAGCAACCAAAACCCTATGCATTTAAAGCATTATTAGATTACATGAAATGTTTGGGCTTGTGCAAGTTATGTTATTTTCATCTACTCCAATTCAAGTGATAAACTATTTGAAATGTTTTTCCCTAAAATGGTAGAAACCTGAGCGTTTGATATTATTGGAAATTATCGAAGTTAAAGTTTGAACTATTAACCCCTTACAAGCTTCAAACATAGGAAAATTTAATAAAAATAATTTCCATAACTATTTTAAAGCTTTTATTATTGTAAAATGTTTAGTGTCGGACACATCGTTACACTTATCTTTAAATATGTACTTTGCTTTTGGACAATGAAACTTTTCAAAGGTAATTGAAAAGTATGTAAAACCCATCTTTATGAATGTCCTTTATTTTATAAACATTTCCATCATACTTTGAGAAAAAGGAAAAGTTAAAATATTACATTTACTTTTAAAATACACCTTTGTGAAACTTACTTATTTATAAAAGAAAATTTCGAAAGATATAATTACATGTCCACTTTTCTAAGTTAAGCTGAACCGTTTTGGATAAAAATTTAAATTGAAACAAAAGTGTCATGACTTTTATCAAAATGAAACGTTCATCAAAATTGGTAGAGAATTTACGACTTTCGAGGCATACTGATTTTTGTGAAAAATAAGATTGAAAATCAAAGATTTTTTATTTAAAAAGTAAACTGAAAGTGGCATTATGATTATTACTTAAGCTCAAAATTTTGGATTAGAGTTAGAAAAATAAAATTACACAGCCTACGAAAATTGAATTTGCCAGGGTGAACTATCTAGACTAGTCAATATGCTAGTGTGCTATGGACTTGCTAATATTGAACATTATGAAATTATAAAGCATTGAAAGATTTGGGGTAAAGAAAGATATTAACATAGATATTTGGTGGTTTTTCAATCGATGTTCGAATTAGGAGGATAAAGTACCAAATTGAATTTTCCGTAATAAAGAGTGAACATCACTTTGTGTTTTCTATCCAAATATGGTTTGCATTGTCAAATTCTAGCGCAAGATGGTTTGGAAGATGTGATTTAGCTAAAAGTTAATTAATTTTAGAGTATGGAAAGAGTATGCCAAGATATTTTACTATACCGAAGAATGCTATGGAGGGAAGAAGTTTTCTTGGTTTAGCTGGCTACTATAAGAAGTCCATTAAAGACTTCACAAAGATTTATGCGCCGTTGATATGCCTTACCAAGACGAATTTAGTTTCCTTATGGAACTCGAAATGTGAGCATACTATTATTAAGCTAAAGGAGTCATTGACTAGTGCACCTATTTTAGTACTTCCTGATGGTTTGAAGCCGTTTGTTGTATATACCGCTGCTTGCGGTATAGGACGAGGCAGTGTTTGATGCTAAAGAGTAGAGTTGTTTGTTATACCAGTCGATAGTTGAAAGTACACAAGAAGAATTATCCAATCCATGATCCTGAAATAGCGGCTATTATTTTTTCTCTTAAGTCTTGGAGGTGTTTTAAGTTGTTTATAGATCATAAGTCCCTAAAGTATTTGTTATTTTGCATTGCTGGAAGAGGTAGACGGTTTGGATTGTTTTATGGATGGGTGTCGTTGGTCCAACTTTTGCTTTTGGCTTGTGAAGTCATAAAAAACTTGGCCAATAGGTTATTGTCTTACCATATATGTGCTATGATGATAATTATAAAGTATTGAGACTCGAGTTATCGTCGCAACTGCATGTACATTGTTTGGGACCGTGGTAGCATGAGTTCCATATCATGTTCACTAGGTTAGGACATTGTTTATTTTAGATGTTTCTAGAGGATTTTTTAGGTACGATGCTATTTAAGCATTGAATATTATATCTATTGGATTAATATGGTAAGGCACCATTCCATCTTGAGTTGTTTTGATTATATGATGGTTGAAAGAAAATGGTGAGAAGTTATGTTTAGAGAAGACCCTATTAATGGGATCGCATAAAGGAATCATAAAATTTGGAAGTTTGTATTGTAAAGGATATCCTAGATGAAGTCGAAGTTAAGATTACACAAGCAAAGGTTAGTTCAAGAATTTGGATTTCCATTAAGTAAAAGGTATATTACACTTTGTACATGTTAAGAACACGGAGGTTATTTTCATGGAAAATGGGATTTAGAGATTTGGGTAAGATTTTGAGAAGGGGATGATATAATTCTTTCCGATTATTCCTTGGATTAGAAGGAGACGATTTATTTAAGAAAGCTATCATGAAGTATTGACTTAAGAGTACAAAGTTTGTGTTGTATAACTATTGCATGTGAACGATGTATCACCTAATCGGTTATATTTAATGCTAAAACAATTTTAGGTTAGGATTTCACTTAAATTTAGGATTTTGGTTGCTACGTTTTAGTAGATTAATTGAATAGGATTACTCTACTTGAATGCTCGAATGTTTACTTGCTTGTATGCTCTTAGGATAAGGAAACAAAAAAAATCTTGCAAATTGGAAATGTTGTACCTCGGTATCATGATTGTTTGAGGATTGGAAAAGCGATATCATAATTGAAATGATACAGCTTAAGTTGAATCGAAATTAGAAGATAAGTCATGCTATTTTCACCCGTTTAAAAGATCACCTAATTTTGATGTTCGTTGGTGAACATGAATAATAGTAAGAAATTAACTTATTTGATTCTAGATGAGACACCGTCCACTTTCGAGTTGTCTTATCTTATTATCCAGATGATGAAGCGATCGATATACTACTGGGATGATCTAAAGTATCGTGTATGTGCATTGAGGGTTGCATGAGGCTATATTTTCCGTTGGGGCATATTATGCTAAGGCTACTAGTTGTGGTGCATGTCAGAATCATTTTATTTGGGCTGGTAGCATGTTGCAGAGGTTTATCTATGCACGTACATTTGTAGCGATTTGAATTGAATATATATGCTTTTACAGCGATTCTATTGATGATGTATAACATTTTTTGCAGCGTTTTATTTTTGTATGGTAACCTTTTTCAACATGCTTTTCTCGCTATGTTATACTTTTTATAGAGTTTCTAGTTCATTGTTGGTTTTTTGCAGCATTTTCAAAACGTTTTGAAATATTTACTACAACGTTGTTATTTCTCATTGCAGCATTATTTTGTTGCTGTTTTACTTATTTCATAGGAAATTTACCGATGTCATGTTATGATTTCACACCGTTTTTTCCAGGGTCATATTAATGATTGTACAACATTTTGATATCTTTCTATCGTTTTGAACATCGTTTCTAATATGTTGTTATATATCTATGATAGGGTTTTAGTACTTATTGTAACATTTTAGACAACCGTCTTTTTTTGCAGGATTTTAAGAACGCTATGCATTCTTCTTGAAATTTTTAACCAATTCAGCATTTGTACAAATTACAGCAAATTATATTCAAAAATATCAATCAGAAAACCCTACTCCAGAGAGTAGACCCAGGGAATTCAGCTGTCTGCCACACTGGTCTCCCTTTTTAGCTAGCCCAACCCAGAGCATCAATCCCCCTACTATTTTATGGTGGTTTTGTTGAGGATAACCACTCCGAGCCTTAAAGGAAACATAACTCGGCTGCAGGACTCGAACCCGCAACCTCCAGAAACTTTGTTCCATGGTTGCAAGGTAGGCCCAACCAGTTGAGCTATGCTCGCGGACTTAGCACATTATGTATTAAACGTAATCAAAGTTACACCAATTTCATGCACCAAATAAATAATAGTCACGAGAGTTACGGCACGCGCTTCACGTGTAAATTGTTTTTTTATAAATTGTATATATTTAAATCAATAAAAAAATGATTTTTTATTTTCAAGTGATATTAAGATTTGTATATTTGTAAATAAGTATTTTGAATTTGTAAAGGAAGTGTAATTTTAGATTCTATTTTTAGAAGAGTTTTGAATTTGTAAAGCATGTTTAATTGTTAGATTCTACTTTTAGGGGCGTTTGAATTTGTAAAAGAAGTTTAATATGAGGTCCTATTTTTACGTTATTTTTAAGTGATTAAGATTTGATAATATATAGAGAGGCGTTTTTGGTAGTTCACGTTGATACTAAAAAAGTGTGACATCGAAGCTATTACAACTACTATTAAAGATATATAACATTTCATACACAATGTTCTAACCAATGATGACAGTAACAAAGTTTTACAAAAATAGCTTACAAAAACAAGCAAAATATGAATCGAGTGAAGTCCAAGCTCGTCTTCTTCAAAAGTCCAATATCCTATAAGAAAAAATTGAAATTCGAACAAGTAAAAGAATTTGCGAGCAAATTGAGGAAGTTATAATTAGAACAAGAAAAAAATGGAATTTGAAAATACCAAAATTATTTTACACTGTTTCGGAGCATCTCTCAACTATGTATGATCCTTACTGAAATTAGATATATGATATAACAATATTTAATCAGAAAACTTTTAGTTTCTTGTTAATTTTAAGATAATTGTTCATCTAGTTTCTATCCATGAAGCTTGCTACATTATATCCAGTAGCCAACTGCAGCAGCTAGTGTGATGAGAGAGAGTAGACTTATATTGTGTAATGCTTCAGCAACTGAATTAAAACCCTTAGGCTGAAACACACTGAGCAATTGTAGTACCTGGAAGAAATTATTTCGTGAAAAATAATACATAGCAAAATTTGATTAATGAAGGGAAAACAGCATGAGCGGCGCCCTTTTGAAAACAATTTCTAGTGACTCATTCAACTATTCAAGTTCACGTATGAAGGCCCGGATGCTAGTGAAGAATTCTACTAATTACTCTTGTTTACAAGCATAACATGATAAGCTAGACATAAAAATCACTGTACTCTTCTTTATATTACATTACTCTTGTCGAATTTTTATAAAACTTAGTTAACTTGTTTAATTTTTATAAAGCATAATCAACCTAGTTAATTTTTTTAAAACTTGGTTAACTTAGTTAATTTTTATAAAGTTAACTTAGTTAATTTTTTTATAAAACATATCAATTTTTTATAAAACTTAGTTGATATAGTTATTATTTGTAAAAAAACATAGGAAATTTTTATAACTTAGTTAATTCTATAAAACTTCGTCATCTTAGTTAAATTTTTTACAAAACTTAGTTAATATTTATAAACTTATTGATTTTTTTATAAAACTTGGTTAACGGTTAATGTAGTTATAAGTTAGTATATGGTAACTATATATGCATATGCTACAACTATGATTTGTCGGAGGGGCATTATGTTGATTGTTTATTAATGGGATGATGTAAGGAATTATAGTTTTCTATCAAGCAAAAGATAGATGAAAGAAGGGCAATTCTATTCGTCTCTTTAAGTTTGGCAGCAATGTTTTTAGTTTTTATATTGGCTCATGTTAATTATGACAGCAAGCAGAAGCATATACATCAAATAACACATATTGGGTTAAATAACTTCGCATGAAAATTTACAATGACATAATTGTCTGTAGCTAGAAAAATGTTTTGATGCATGCTACCTTACAAAAATAAAGCCCTCTTCAAAAGACCAAAGTTCGTATAAAAGCTGTCTATAATGTACTGCAGTAAAATCCAGGATAAGGAGGTTGTAATAATTTTACTTTGCACTTGAAGAAAATAAGAAATTTACAGTTACGAATATTTTAGTGATAAAAAGTGAAATGAACTAGCCTTAGAATCATCATTTTGTATTACATGCATTTAGATGAGCTTATGGCCATGATCATGATGGCAATCACATATGTTTAAGTATAACATCACTTTTTGATAGACTATTAAAAAAAATTGTATGCTAATGATATATATGCTCTTTTATGATATGAGAGAATGAGGCATAACATAAGGGTTTTATGTTTTTACTAAGTATCAAATGCGGGTGTATGTTTGGGCCAACCTGCAGCCCAATATCAATATCTCTGTTATTATATAAACAGAAGCAAACTGCGCAATAGCAGTATCGAATTATATCATTCAGTAAAGTTCAGTTTATACATTTCTCAATATTCATTATTAAATTCATCTTAAAATCTTTCATGGTATCAGAGCCAAGATTCGCTTAACAACGTTGTGCCTTGCCATACCCTCATCAGAGTCTATCTCATCATCTGAGAATAGGCTACACGATCTGTTCTCATCAGATCAGAAATCATCATCTGAGATTCAAGAAATCCATCACTATTCTTGTCATCTTGCACGATCTGTTCTCATCAGATCAGAGATCATCATCTGAGATTCAAGAAATCCATCACTGTTCTTATCATCTGATCACTGTGCCGTGCCAAGTCAGAAGGTGTCTGTGCTCATCATTCACCATCCAACTGGCTACACCAGTAATCATCAAAGAGGTTCATCGATTATCAAATTTACCTGTTCTATATCAGCCTGAAAGGTGAATCAGAGAAGCTCATTAATCATTTTCACCTGCATCTCTTTTCTTTTCCTCTGTTCTTGTTTCTTGATTTAATCTGATCATCCTGACCGAAGAGGACATTGCTGCATCCTCAACTTCTGCACCAAGAACCACTCCAAGAACCACTCAAACCCAATCCAACATCACCCAAAAACTCATGAATTCCATCATTAAACCACAAAGTCAAGCTTTCACCATTCAATTGGAAGAATCAAATTACTTGCTGTGGAAATTTCAGATGGAGACTGCAATAAGTGGATATAGGATTGAGGATTATGTTTTTGGCACCTTAAGTGTTCCACCTAAGTTCACTACAGATCAAGAAGGAAAGCTTGTGAGTAACAAAGATTATATAGCACATCAGAGACAAGACAGTCTGATTAGTTCATGGTTATTATCATCTATCAGTTGCACCATTTAAAGAAAAACAATTTGAGTATGAGGGAATACTTATCAAAGGCTAAAACAATATGTGATCAACTTGCCTCTACTGGACATAAAGTCTCTGATACTGAGAAAGTTTTATCTGTATTAAATGTTCTTGATGATGAGTATGAGTCAGTAGTAGCAGTAATATCTTCTAATGAAGTATTACCATCACTACAATATGTACACTCTATACTTCTTTCTCATGAGGGCAGGTTAGAGCAAAAGAAGTCAACTAACTCAGAATATTCCATCAATTACATTGCAAACGGCAGAAACAGAAATCAATAAAGAAGCAATGGAAATAGAAATCAACTTAACAATAATCAAAGGGGTGGTCAATCCAATAGGTCCAAAGGTAGAGGAGGCACGCAGAGTTATAATAACAGACCAAGATGCCAGATATGTGAAAAATATGGGCACACAACAAATAGATGTTAGTTTAGATTTGATGCTAATTTCATTTCATCTCAACAAAGCAATAACAGTTCAAAAACTCAAAATCCTAGTGCAAACTTGGTTAACACACAACCAGAAATCAAAGTTGAAAATACAAATGACGACAGAGCCAAGATTGAGGATATACATGGTGACATTTGGTATCCTAACTCAGGAGCTACCAACTATGTAACTAGCAACTTGAGCAACTTGAATCTTGGCAACAGGAAATACAAAGGTACACAATTATTATACTTAGGTAATGGTAAACCTATTCACATCTCTCATACTGGGAATGCAAGCATAAGAGGTATAAGGCAACTTTATCTTAATAATTTATTAAGAGTCCCACTTATTAAAAAGAATTTAATGAGTGTATCTCAGCTTGCCAAAGATAATTGTGTTTACTTTGAATTCTACCCAAATTATTGCTTTGTAAAAGACATACTAACAAGGGAAACTCTCTTGTAGGGTAAAGAATATAAGGATTATACAAATTTGATGTTGCAAATTCAAGACATGATGGTCATAAAGAAAATTGGTGCTATGTTTCTTAATTAAAAACTGATGATAATTGTAAAAGCTTTAATACCTGGCACTATAAACTAGGTCACCCCAGTATAAAAATCCTGAAACATGTTGTAAACAATTGCAATGATATCTCTATTGATAAAATTCCAAATTCTTATACTTGTACATTTTGTCAAATGGGTAACAGTCATAAGCTTGCATTTTCAGATTCTGAAACTGTTTATCATGAACCATTAGAATTAATTGCTACTGACCAATGGGGGCCAACCCCAATAGGTAGTGATTATGGTTATAAATATTATATTTCATTCATTGATGCATACTCTGGACAAGTATGGATATATTTTTTAAAGGCAAAGTCTGAAACTAACAATGCAATAATGCAGTTTGTAGCCAATGCAGGGTGTCAGGTAAAAGTTATTCAAACAGATGGTGGAAAAGAGTTTCTATCATTGAAAAATTATTTTCAAAAAAAGGGAATTACACATAGAACCACATGTCCCTACACCTCTGAATAAAATGGTCTTATAGAAAGAAAACATAGGCACATTGTAGAAACTGACTTGACTTTGTTGGCTCAAGCATCACTACCACTAAAATTTTGGCCTGACGCCTTTTCTACAGTAGTTTATTTGATTAATAGACTACCCACAAAGGTTTTGAATTACAAAAGTCCATTAGAGACACTAACTAAAGTCAAGCCAGACTATCAAAATCTAAATGTATTTGGATGCCTATGTTTTCCTTACTTAAGACCTTATAACACACACAAGCTAGAGTTTAGATCTCAGCCATGTACATTTCTAGGATATGCATCAAATGAAAAGGGGTTAAAATGTCTTGACAGCAAAGGAAGAGTACATATCAAGACATGTAATTTTTAATGAACAAGAATTTTATTTTAGCAATGCAGTAATCAAGACATCTGAAAATATATACAATGCTAGATACTCATTACCTCCAATAACACTCTTCTCTGAAGAGATTGCTTCAGTTCACACTGCTGGCAATAAGGAAAGAGATGGTTTCAGCACTAATCTTCACAGGTCTACAAGTGAATCAGATCAAGAGCCAGGCAATATGCTTGAAAGATCAAGTGATCTATCTCAATCCAGCACCAGTCAGCATTCTGACACATTTTAGATAATGGATGATACTCCATCACTCAATACCCAACAAGATGTCACTGAAGGAAATAGTGATCAACCTGCTCAACCTGTAAACACTGGACATCACATGATAACAAGGGCCAAAAGTGGCATATTCAAACCAAAAATTTACAGTGTTGTGTCAGATTGCACTGAGCCTAGTACTTATCAACAGGCAGTACACGATATCAATTAGAGAACAGCCATGAAGGAAGAATATAATGCATTGATAAAGAACAAAACATGGGATCTTGTATCCTTACCAATGCATAAAAATGTGGTTAGATGCAAGTGGACATATAGAATTAAAAGGAACTCAGATGGTTCAGTTCTTAAGCACAAAGCAAGACTAGTGGCAAAAGGGTATTTACAACAGAATGGATTTGACTCTAATGAAACATTCTCTCCTGTTGTAAAATCCTCAACCATTAGAATTATTATAACTATTGCTTTGCATAAGAACTGGACAATAAGACAACTAGATGTCAATAATGCTTTTCTAAATGACATCTTGCAGGAGGAAGTATATATGGAACAACCACAAGGCTTCATAAAGAAAGACAATGAAAATCTTGTGTGCAGATTAAACAAAGCTATTTATGGGCCCAAGCAAGCACCAAGAGTGTGGTTCGAAAAGCTAAAATCAACACTTACCAAGCTTGGATACAATTCAACAAAATCAGACAACTCTTTATTCCTTAAACTTTCCAATAATATTATCACATATATACTGATTTATGTTGATGACTTTATCATTACAGGCAATAATAGCTCAGAGATTGAAAAGATCATATAATATCTACACAAGGAGTTTACAATCAAAGATCTAGGAGACCAGAATTACTTTCTTGGAATTGAAGTTAAAAGACTGCCAAACAATGAAATGCAGTTGAATCAAAGAAAATATATCACTGAGATTCTAGTAAAAGCCAATATGGACAAAGCCAATCCACTTCCTACACCTATGACAAGTAACTTGTATCTATCAAAATACAAGGGTGAACCCATATCTAATGACAAACAATACAGGAGCATAGTTGGTGCATTGCAGTATGCTACTATAATAAGACCAGATATTTCTTTTAGTGTGAATAAAGTCAGTTAGTTTATGTAAAGACCATTAGATGAACACTGGAAAGCAGTCAAGCGCATTCTAAGATATCTCAAGGGTACTCTAAGTCAAGATTTAATCATGCAATCAAGTAAATCACTGAATATCAATGCCTATGCAGATGCTGATTGGGCCACTGATCATGATGACAGAAAATCTACTACTGGCTATTGTATTTTTCTAGGAAAGAATCCAGTATCATGGTGTGCAAAAAAACAATCAATTGTCTCAAGGTCAAGCACTGAAGCCGAGTACAGGAGCATAGCCAGTACAGCAGCAGAAATCATGTGGATGCAATCATTACTAAGTGAGCTACAAATTAACCCTAACAGCAAGGCAACTATTTGGTGCGACAATATTAGTGCAATATCACTTACTGCTAATCCAATATTACATTCTAGAACCAAACATATGGAACTCGACCTCTACTTTATCAGAGAACAAGTCATGAAAAATAAAATTTGCGTCGACTACATACCTTCGACTTAACAAAAGGCTGACGTGCTCACTAAGCCTCTTTCAAGACAGAACTTCACTAAGTTCAAGCATGAACTGAATGTGGACGTAGCCGACATCAGCCAAAGATCTCAGACTCCAGCATACATACCAGAGGCCATTCAATAGCACAAGGACGATAAACATCTCAAAAGGATGTCAACTTGAAGTCCTTCAAAGCACTTTCTTCAATCTCTCTTCATTCTCCAGTCAAGCTACTATCTTCGAGCCATTAGAAGACTGAAGAACAAAGGAGAATACTATTGCATCAAAAATCGACTTTAATCTGTCGATCCTCTCTGCGAATTTTTTAGAGGCGGCAAATTTTAGATCTCTCATACAAACCCTAGCCGACATTGGGTTTGAGGGGGGATATGAGAGAATGAGACATAACATAAGGGTTTTATGCTTTTACTAAGTATCAAATGTGGGTGTATGTTTGGGCTAACCCGCAACCCAATGTCAATATCTCTGTTATTATATAAACAGAAGCAAACTGCACAATAGCAGTATCGAATTATATCATTCAGTAAAGTTCAGTTTATACATTTCTCAATATTCATTATCAAATTCATCTTAAAATCTTTCATATGAGCTAGCCAAATTGATATGTCACTATTCTAGTGTACATATTTACTTTGATATTATTTTACAATGTAATGATGAATTTTTTTTAATGAACAAGAAAATCGTAATGAAGTTTAGTAGTTCTTTGAACTTTTATTTAATTTTTATGAAACTCAGTTAACATATTCAGTTCTTAAATGAGTTTGCTTTTCAGATTACTGCATAGGGTTGAGTGAATAACTTACAACATCTTAACCCACTTTCCACAAATGAATTTCCAGCAATGTTTTTACCTTTTTATATGGTTATAATTCTCTCTTTTCTAAATTGATCGAAAATAACTTAAAGAATTCCATCTCAAATGATCATTTGTGAGATCACCTTGCAGTATTTACATGTAGATAAATATACCTGAGATTCAACTTTTATTCAGGTAGCAACTAGCTTCATGCATCGTATTTGATCAAGTGCCTTATCGGGTATACGATCGTCTTAGTGTTCGACTATTAGCTTAATAGATGTGACTTCATACACAGAAGATTCGAACCTTTGAGGCCAATGCCGTTGTTTCCTTTGAGATCAACAACACAATTGAAATTTGAGTGATCTTTTAATTTGTAATAATTGTGGGATGAAATGGAATAAAAGAGAATGTATTTTTTCATTTATTGTATGTCTATTGTAATAGACTTGTATTTATACAGTCTGAAACATAAATACAACATGGGCCTCAAATTACAGCCCATTATCATGTACCCGATATATTCTCATCTAAAGCAGTAAAGTAACAACACTTGGTCACTCGTATTTCACTAATTTCCCTTTCAAACAGATCTATGGTTTTGCTCACTTCTCTTCTTCTTCAATTTGTGGGCGAAAAATACAATGGCTGCTTTGAGTCTCATGAGATCTGAGGTTAGAATCATAGCGGTATCCAGATTTGATGCCAGATAGATGAAATAGTTGCACGATTTCCATGAGTGAGTGACTCAACCATGAGGATTTGGAGTTATAGTCACAGATCAGTCATGAAACACACAGATCTGTGACTATAATTCTTTTCGAGGCTTGTTTGAGACAAACTTGTGATCTGGAGCTTGTTTGAGATTGATTAGTCTGAGATGTTATGGCTTTTGGAGCTAAAACTATTGCAGATCTGCCATAATATGAGCAGATCTGTGATGAGTTCGCAAGAATCTCTGCTGAAGCTTTTTAGATATGATCCTCTGCTTGTAGTAAGTCTGCAAGAATTTCTGTTGAAGCTTTTCAGATCTAAGGCTCTATAGCTTCATGTGACAATAGCTGAACGTTAAGATTGAGGACAAAGCTCTTCGATCTTCAGATCCTTTCTGAATTTGCTAAAATTTGGAGCTGACAATGGCTTTGTCAAAATATCAGCACGCTGGTAAGTTGCAGGTATGTGATTGATACTGAGCTTGCCTTTTAATACATGTTCACGAACAAAATATAAATCAATTTCTATGTGTTTAGTCCTAGAATGAAGTATAGGGTTAGCAGCAAGTGACACCGTGCTTAAATTATCACACCATAAAATAGGCTTGCTAGTAGTTTCAATTTGTAGTTCTTTTAATAGAGATTGTAACCATATGATTTCTGTGGTGGCACTTGCCACACTTCTATACTCAGCCTCTGTACTTGATCTAGAAACAGTAGCCTGTTTTTTTGAGCTCCATGAAATAGGACTTTCACCTAAATAAATACAATACCCAGTTGTTGATCTGCGATCATCTGGGTCAGTGGCCCAATCAGCATCAGCAAAGCCATTGAGATTAAGAGTTTTACCTGCCCTAAGTGTTAGACCATAATTTAGAGTACCCTTTAAGTATCTCAGAATCCTTTTAACTGCATTCCAATGTTCATTGAGAGGTTGATGCATAAATTGGCTCACTTTATTTACGCTGTACGAAATTTCTGGTCTTGTAATAGTTGCATATTGTAATGCTCCAATAATGCTTCTGTACTGCTTGTCATTGGTAATTGCTTCACCTCTGAATTTGGATAGTCTTAGATTACTTGTCATTGAGGTTGGAAGTGACTTTGCTAAGTTCATTTTTGCTCTGCATAAAATCTCTGTGATATATTTTTTTTGACTTAGATGCATAGTTGAATCTGATGATCTTTTCACTTCTATGCCTAAGAAGTAGTTTAAATCACCCAGATCTTTAATTGAAAATTTCCTATCAAGATACTCTATGATGTTGCTGACTTCTTTGTTATTGCTTCCAGTTATTATAAAGTCATCTACATATACCAAAATGTATGTTGTTCCATCCTTGTCATGCTTTATGAATAGTGAATTGTCTGACTTTGTTGGTTGATATTGTAGCTTCATGAGAGTTGCTTTTAATTTGTCAAACCATACTCTTGGAGCTTGCTTCAAACCATAAATAGCTTTGTTTAGCTTGCATACATGATTGTTTGATTGTTTGTATCCCTGTGGTTGATCCATATACACTTCCTCATGAAGTTCTCCATTGAAAAAAGCATTATTGACATCCAACTGTCTGATATCCCACTTTTTATGTAAAGAAATTGTAAGAATAACTCTTATGGTTGCTGGTTTAACCACAGGTGAGAAGGTTTCATTGAAATCAAAACCATACTGTTGTGTATACCCTTTAGCAACGAGTCTGGCTTTGTACTTAGCTATAGTCCCATCAGGATTTCTTTTTAACTTGTATGTCCATTTGCAGCCAATGGTATTTTTATTTCTGGGTAAAGTAACAAGTTCCCAAGTCTTATTTCTGATTAGAGCATTGTATTCTTCATCCATAGCTGTTTTCCACTTATCATCAAGTATGGCTTGTTCAAAACTCTCTGGTTCACTGTTGTCTAAGATTGTTGCATATACTTTTGGCTTGAATATTCCACTCTTTGATATTGTTATCATTTGATGTCCAGTTTGTTTTTGCCTGTCTTGTGTGTGAGATATTGGAGTACCTTCTTGATTATTATATGTTCTTGATGCTTGATTGTTGCTCTGCTCATACTGACTGCTTTCCTCAGTGTTTTGAATATTTTTAGGTGTACAAATGATATGCTCTGGCATATCTGATCTTTCATGATTTGGTATGTCTTGAGTTTCACTTGTATTCCTCTGGTCTTGGTCATTTGAGTAGATTGGTATTGGTGGAATGGATGCTGCAGGGTTCTGTACCTTTTGAGTTGGTCTCTTGTTGTGATCTGCATAAGGAAAAAAAATTTCATTAAAAACCACATGTCTGGAAATAAATACCTTACCTTTACTGTCCAAACATTTGTAGCCCTTTTGCTTGCTTGCATACCCTAGGAATGTGCAAGGAGATGACCTGAAACTGAGCTTATGAGCATTATAGGGTCTTAAATATGGAAAACAAAGACACCCAAACACTTTTAAAGATTGATAGTCAAGTTTTATACTGCACATAATTTCTATTGGACTTTTATAACTTAAGACTTTTGTAGGAAGTCTGTTAATAAGATAAACATCAGTACTAAAAGCATCAGGCCAGAACTTTGGTGGTAAGGAAGCTTGAGCTAATAAGGTAAGTCCAGTCTCTACAATATGCCTATGCTTCCTTTCCACTAAACCATTTTTCTCAGAAGTATAGGGGCATGTAGTTCTGTGAATAATCCCCTTATTCTGAAAATATATATTTAGAGGTTTATATTCAGATCCTCCATTTGTTTGAATAGTTTTAACTTGACAATTTGTCTGATTCTCTACTTGAGTGATAAACTGTATCACTGCATTGTGTGCTTCTGACTTTGTCTTGAGAAAGTATATCCAGGTAAATCTGGAATAAGCATCAACAAACGAGATATAGCATTTAAAACCATAATCAGAACTAATTGGAGCTAGGCCCCACGGATCTATGCAATAAGTTCAAGTGGTCTGTGAAACACTGTAGATGAATAAGTGAATGCAAGTTTATGACTTTTACCTAATTGACAGTAAGTGCATACATAAGGTAAGGATACATCAACAATGGAAATTTTATTGTCTGTTAACACTTTCTTTACAATTTTTTCACTTGGATGTCCAAGCTTATAATGCCATACATCAAAAACATTATCTCCTCCATTTGTTGACTTACATTCAGTAAGATTGCATAAGTTTCCTGAATTTTCTTGCAGCTTGTAATTTGATAGATTGAATTTGTATAGACCATTTTGAACTTCACCCTGCAAGAGGATATTTCTAGTTAGCAGATCTCTCAGTAAACAAATTTTAGGGTAAAATTCAAAGTACACTTTATTGTCAGTGGCAAATTGAGAGACACTAATAAGATTTTTCCTTATTTATGGTACTCTAAGTAAATTTTTTAAATATAGGCATATTTTCCCTTGAATAAAACCATTTCCAATATGATTAATACACACTGACTCACCATTTCCCATATATACAAATTTGTTACCTTTGTACTCTTTGTTGCCAATGTTCGGATTATGCAAATTGCTTGTGATGTGATTTGTTGCACCTGAGTCAGGATACCAGCTTTCATTCATTATGTCTTCTGTTCTTGCAATGTCATCTGTCTCCAGGTGATGAATTTTAATATTTCCAGTAGCACCTTTTGATTCAGTCTGCATTTGAGCAATGTTTGCACTTGGGTTGGTATTTCTTTGATTTCCTAAACTCTGATTTTGTTGTGTATATTGAGTATCAAATCTGAAGTAGCATTTTATAGCAGCGTGACCATTTCTTCCACATATTTGACATTTTATTCTGTTGTTATTATTCCATCTACCTCCTCTACCTCTTCCTCTATAAGTCTGTCCTCCTCTTTGAGAAGATTGATTTGATCTATTGCTAGACTCAGCTCTGTTGGTATATTTATGTTCTTGATGTTTATTGTTGAAATTTGCTGCATAGTTAATAGTGTAGTATGTTTCCACTGATTTCTTTTGTTCAATTCTTCCTTCATGTGCGAGAAGAGTGGAGTGAACATATTGAATTGATGGTAGATTTTTCTTTGAAGATATTACTGCAACTACTAACTCATAATCTTCATTGAGACCATTTAAAATAGAAAGAACCTGTTCTGTATCAGAAATTTTATGCCCTGCTGTGCATAGTAGATCACATAGAGTTTTGATCTTGGATAGATATTCCCTCATTGACATTTCTTCCTTATTTAAGTTTTGAAGTTGCCTTTTATAATGCATGATTCTTGCTGCTGATTGAGTGCTAAAGATTTGCTCAATAGTAGACCATATCTCATAAGCAGTATCACAACCCACAATCCGTGGCAGTAAATTTGTACTGATAGATGATAAAAGCCAAGAACTTAACAAACTGTCTTGCCTTTGATAAGCAATATATTCTTTATTTTCAACTGATCTTCCCTCATTGTCTTTCAGAAATTGGGGAGGAACACTTGAGTTGGCAGAGAGAAAATTGTTGAGGCCATATCCTCTGATTACAGTCTGCACTTGATATTTCTAGAGTAGATAATTGCTCTCATCAAGATGAGCAGTTATCAGCTGACTGTGTGGACTGATTATGGTCTTGATCAGATCCTCTATGGCCTTTTGTTGTGATGTTGATGAATCATTGGAGGTTGCTGAGTCCTCTCCAGCCATAATGGAATTGTAGCACAGAAATGAAGAAATTAATGAATTATTGGATATAAAGAATTCAAAAACAGAAGGGAAAAAGAAAAGGAGTTTCAGTGAAATCTCAAGAAAGGCCAGAAAAGCAACAACAAAAGAAACTACAGGCTGAAATCTTCAAAGATAAGAGGTAAGTGCATTCATAAGCCCATATGATGAATTTTGATGGATTTCTTTGTGGCATTTTCTTCAATGATTCTTTGATGATTTCTTAAGGAGAATGATTTTTGTTTTGATTTTCTGTGTATATGATCTTGCTGCAACTAGATTCAATTACTGAATCCTTGGTATGGTACTTGATCAATCTCAAATGATGAACTTTATTCTGATGAGATTTTCCTTACTGCTTGATCAATCTCAAATGATGAATTTTCTGAATATAAGATCTTGCTGCAACCAGATTCTATCACTGAATCTTTGGCATGGCACTTGATCTATCTCAGATGATGAGCTTTACTCTGATGAGATTTTCCTTACTGAATGAATATCAGATGATGTTAAGAAAAACCGATGATAAAGAACTTGATATAATGCCGTGAGGCAGATGAAGGCTCTGATACCAAATTGAAATTTGAGTGATCTTTTATTTTGTAATAATTGTGGGATGAAATGGAATAAAAGAGAAAATGTATTTTTTCATTTATTGTATGTCTATTGTAATAGACTTGTATTTATACAGTCTGAAACATAAATACAGCACGGGCCTCAAATTACAGCCCATTATCATATACCCGATATATTCTCATCTAAAGCAGTAAAGTAACAACACTCGGTCACTGATCCACATCATTTTTGGTTCTATTGTAACAAAAGATTCCCTTTTTCTGTGGAAAAGACCCGTATCCATAATGATGATCTTACATATGGACAATTTCTCAATATCTTGTTCATTCGCAACAAAATATTTTCTTTGTGCGTCGGTAAAAAAAACATATTTTTTGGAAGAGAGAATATTTCACCAATCGAGTGACACACGTATTTCACTAATTAACACCAGCCTTGATACTGGGAGCCAACAATTTATGATTAGAACCTGAAAACAGCAAGCAACAAAAAGGAGACAAAAGTACCCTCGTATTCATATGTAAAACATACCTGTAATTACTTCTTCACTGTCATCTCTGAATAAAGTTTTTCCAGTTGCTGAACTTGTTGTATTCACGATTCAATCTCGTTGTATGAGGCTGCTGTTTTCCTACGTTAAGGAGAAGCAAATATGAACACAACTAGGAAAAATGCACAATAGGGACAAATTATTCGGAATAATAATTATATAGTGGAAGTTTGATGCAAGGAAATGCCAACAGAGATCATAAAATTTCATTATCTATGATGGATATAAACGACTCACTTCCATATGCGACCCGGCACGTCAATGTAAGGTACACTGATATTAAGAATAGGAAAAAGTACTAATACAAAATAATAAAAATATAGTGTAACAAAACAAAGAACTAATATTATCACTATTTAAACATACGAGCCATAGTTTTCTGGTATTGATTTTCCTCTTCTAGAAATGTTTCATAATATCTTCATTTCATTTGACATTTTGACAAGTTATGAACCAACCACTAATCACCTATTTATATTTCGTAAGAATTTTTGATTTTGATAATAATAGACTCTTTACTACTATATAAGCATGCTGTTCAGATATTGTATCAAAATTCAACTCCAGTCAATCAAATCAAATATGCAGTTTTATTTATCAAAAAACGTACAGGTGTTGTTTTGATTTACGGTCCAAGTATTGCTTCAATGATTATTACAAAATACCAATATATCTCAAGTTTGAGCCGATACATAAAAAAAGCAAAAAACCAAAACCAAATCTCTACTTCCTTCAATTTTTCCATCAATAATAATGATAATGAAGAGAATACACTTATCTCAATTCAAGCAATACGGGTTCAAGACTAAATTACAGCCCAAGGTCCAATATAAAAAATATTTATTTTCTGACCGTTGTATTAACTTCTATATAAGGGATGTACACAGTGTATCAAACTTAACTGAAAATAATATTGCAATCATACAACTTTTTTCATAATCATGACAAATAACAACATATCAAGTGTATCGATACAACTTTTCATTTAGTGTAGAGATGGAGTGACTTCACTCGCAATTCAACACTTAGTAGCATCATTGCAACTTTAATGCATACTGTTTTAAATACCTGGTTCTGTGCATTATCCTTAAAAGGCAGTTTGTTTTAGGTTGTTTTGTACTGTACGGTTTGGCTCGTTGTTATTTTACAACAGCAATAAGCATAAAATATATTATATCAGTAGAGGTTTGAATTGATTATCAGATGATTAACTGAAATTTGTATGCAATTGTACATATGTGGAATCTATATCCCGTTTGGCTTATGAGATTTCTTTCATTAAATGCTTTATTCTTTTGTAGTTTGCAGTTCATCTTGTTACTTGCATGCAACATAACAAAGCAATATTAAATTTGAACAGGTTGATTTTTCCTCTTTATTTTCCAAAACCGTATTTGTAAAACTCTATCAAAGGAGTCTAAGACTTCAATAATGTAGTCTCCAAATCAGACTCACTGAATATATAGAATAAAAAATGAGTAGCAAATTTGTGATTGCCCTCCATCACCGCAAGTTCACCAAGGTACCACTGTTTGTAGTCACAGACCTCTTATTGGTAGCAATCCTCAGTACTCCGATTCCTAAAAGCTTCAGGTTGGGATGTGCTAAAGTTGCAAAGTGGACCTTTTTGTTGATTATATGAGGTTGATTTTGGTTTAAAATGGAGTTATTTTCTAGTTTTGGGCTTATTTAAATGGGCTACTAAATATTGGACAACGAAATTTGCTTATTTAACCATGATGGAATGTGCGTATTTAATATTTTAAATTTCTTAAAAATAATAATAATAATAATAATGAAAGACCTTACTGGCCCCTGTATGGATACCCGAGGAAAAAAGATGCACCATATTGACCATCATGCTAGGCCCGTGGCCTTAGGACATCTAGGCGATTGCGTCGGGCCTCTAGTCCGGAAGGGGCCTCAAGTTAGCCCACAAAATGGTTATATGGGTTAAGATTTATTGCGGTAAACTTAAGTTAGCTGAGTGGTATAAGTACTTCGAAATATCTGTAGAAGACTGGAGTTCATGCCTGGTTTTTGCACTTTCCTTTACTGTCAATTTACACCGCTACACTTTCCTAAATTATCAAACTCAAGCAATGCACTTAGGGGCCTCTTAACAGCATTCTAATCCGAAAAAACCTGAATCGAACTCGATGAGTCTCCGGTCGGGTTTGAATGATGAAAAATATAATAAAAACAAACAAAAAGATGGAGTACTAGGCACAACTAATCTGGTACTTTACTTCGTTTACAAACGTTCTCATTTTACAGTACACAAACATTTTTTTTAAATCAAACTATCATAGCATTTGTTAGGATTTGTTTAGTTTAGTCTAACTAAGCAAGAATAAGTTGTAGACAACGCTGAAAAAAGAAATATATGTACTGAGATCTAATGGAAAAATTATTAGTGCATCAGGCACATCATTTTAGAGCTGTTAGACTAATGGTTATCGTTACCATTTGACAAATATCGTTATCGTATCGTTTTTACTGGTAAGCTAAAATTGTTTGCCGTTACCGATTGGCTGGTTTACCGATAATCTGATAATTGTTACACTGGTAATGGTGAATTACCGTTTGTCCAAAAAATTCATAACTTGGTATGTTTCTACATTATAACGCATCTTCAGCATGCTATTTATAGTGTTACTTAATAAAAAGCATAAATGAGAAAGAAAAGAATTGTATTTGGCATTATTTGACTTGATTACTAAACTAAATTTAGTCATTTGTTTGGTTCTAAATGCTCGTATTAAAGCATATCACATGAATATACATGTGTTTTTAAATCGACTGGTAAATTTAACTTTACCGCTGGTTTTGAAGAAATATTATCGATAATTTATCGTAGAAAATGGTAAATTTACCATTACTACACCGATTAAACTGCTACATTGATATCAATCAAAAATAGTAACCGATTGACTGATAATGGTAAATTTACCGTTACCATAATAGCCCTACATCATTTATACATGCAATAAAAAATGTTCAACATAAACAATCGGCATTCCACACATAAAAAGTAAAAAAACGACCAAATTACACGCGTCCTTCATGTGGTAGACATAATTAGTGTAAATGGCACATGCCCCATCTATGGAAGATAAATGTTATAGTTTAAATCTGAAAGCTCAAATGTTAGTATTTGGCATATTGTTAAAGTCCAATACATGGAAAAATCTATAAAGAACTTTATATAAATGTATATAGTGATTCAACACATATTTAATATTGTTACAAAAGTTGTGTTTTCAATTTTTTGATCTAGACCCTAGTGTCAATAACAAAACGATCATATATGACAAAATGGAAAGCGTGTATAATGAATACTTAGATGTAACTCGGAATGCTAATCAAACTACCAAAAATAGCGATTAGTGCTTACTAAATAGACTTAGCTTTATGATTTATAATCATTTTTCAGTTATTAAAATATAAACTAAATTAACTAAAAATTATTTACGAATGAAATTGAAAGACATATCACTATAGTCATTAGGTGGTAACTAATTTGGCATGTACCATGTACGTGCATATTAAGAAAAAAAATCTTTAAACTAAATATATATTTATTTGGAACAATTGAACTATTGCATTTAGTAGAACATTTTTTGATAAAAATTAAGTTAGAAGTTGTTTCAAAATATTGAATTCTTGAAGTAAAAGAAAATGTAAAGATGCATATATAATTTTAATTTTCAGTTGCAATAATTTTTTCCTTTTAACATAGCCATCTAGTTTAAGAAAAAAATTGAATCTCAAACAAAATGTTATTAAAAAACTAATTTTATTTAAGATTACAATAAAATGTTTTTTATTTTCAGATATTTAGAAAAGCATTTTTTTTAATAAACTGAAATACAAAAATTAGAATAAAAAGTGTTATTTAACATAAAACTGGAATAAACGAAGAATAAATATAATTTATTTATATTTAGGACACAAGAACATTTAAAGAGGAAAAAGAAATATGTGAAAACCGTCTTTTGCTAGGATTCGAAGCTGCGACCTTAGTATTATTCCATACTTTTCAAATAAAGATCAATTTTTGCTATGGTGATATTCGAACCTCTGACATCATGTGTATCCATAAGGATATTTTGGAAAATTTGCGGTCAGACCAAAAAATTATGATTCTATTTCAACTATTAATAAAGATATATTTGTAAGTATGTATTTGTATAGAAACATACACAAGCAATCACACATGTTTGTATTGCTTCATGGTGAGATGAGCAGTTCATGCATCTTCGAGCTTGTTCAGTACATTCTAGAGTGTATGAAAATCATTGCAATAAATTAAATCAAGCAGGCCCAATATTGAAATCACAGATCCAATAATTTTAATCAGAAAAAATAAGTAAATGCATTATATTAGGAAGCGGCTATTAAAACACAAATGGGGACATAATGGTTTAGCCAGTGGATCTTTATTAGATTTTAATACATGAATAAATACACATTGATATCTAGGTAGTAAGAACTATTTTATTACCAATTGTGCCTTAATTTTAGTGCTAAAATACTATCCCATGAAAGTATTTGAACTTTTTATAATTAAAAATCCCTAAATTTAATGGTAGTTAATAAAAATAAAAAAAAATCAATAGAGGAAGTGTATTCTAATTTGTTCAAATCAGTTATAGAGGGGATGCTAATTATTGCAATCAATTAAATCAAAGCAGACCCAATATTGTAAAAACAAACAAAATTAGCAAGTGATTGCACTTGTATCGTTCGAGTCTAATGAAAAAATATATCAAAAAATTATCCTATTCCATTATTATCTAAAACTTAAATTCAATACTTCTAGTAAAAATAATAAAACAATTTAAAACTATAAATAAATTCATAACAGATTATTGTAATAATCATGGTTTGAGATTTCGGTTGGAATCTCGAAATTGGTCTCAAATTTCGGTTCTAGTCGAAATATAAATGAAAATACGATTTTTTCATATGTCAGAAGGTGGAAAGATGTAGAGGGATAGAAATTTACAAAGAAATTTAAATAAAATACTCAACAGCCATTAATTTTTGACGTAGTTGGAAGAAGAAAGAACGAAAGAGGAGTAAAATGGAGAGAAGAAAAGAAAGAAAAAACAATACAGATTGAAAGAGAGAGAAAGAACACTGAAATGACAAAGTAATAAAATGCAGCACATGGGTCTTATTTGACATATTGACTTTTGTTGCTTTTGATGTTTTCTCTTATACTTGTTTTTTGTAGAACAATATTATGTGTAAAAAAATTATATTCTTCTTGTTTTTACATGTACCATATATTTTTTTATACAACATTTGTTAGGAGATCAATAATACCATAAACATAAGTCAAACTATTAACTATATAATAATAAGTCAATGAAAATATATATAGACAAAAATAGAATTTTTTTTAAATTATCAACTAATAATATAAGTCTATAATTAGTTATCGAACAGTACTTAATATTTTCATTCTATTAAATATTCATCGAAATTTCGAAACCGAAACATTTACCAAAACTTCAGAAACTAACGAAAAGAATCGAAAAATTTAAAATTTTCAAAGACCGAAACTGAGTTTCCAAACTTTGGTAAAACACAATAGAAACAGAGGAAATTTTAACAAATTTAGGCATTCATGAATTTGACTTTAAAATGGAGCAACTGAAAACCTTAAGGAGTGTTTCTGAACTAATTTTTTAAGACGAGATGCAAATGTATTGGATTTGAATTTGTTATTAGTCATAGGCTAACGCTATAACCTTTTTTATTTGAATAATATTAAATTTTATTATTTTCACACACACAAATACATACATACATACATACATACCCACATACATATACATGTATGTACGTATGTGTATGTTTGTCTACATAGACATACACTCATGCATGCAAGCATGTATGTATGTAGACACACACACATATATCTATGTATGTATGTATGTATGTATGTGTGCATGTGTGTGTGCGTGTATGTGTGTGTGTGTGTGTATGTGTGTGTGTATGTGAGCTAGGATTCGCGGCCCCCTTATCTAACACCATCACTTAACCCCTTAATATCAGCCGCATGTTTATATTTAAATAATCTGCATTTCTCTCTCCTGTCCCGTGGGTGAATTATCTAAATATAAGCATGTGGCTGATATAAGGAGACTCATAATGTTACTAAATAAGGGGGCTGCGGATCATAGTTATATATATATATATGTATGTATGTATGTATGTATGTATGTATGTATTCAGTGCATTTCATGATATTATAAACATCTTAGCCTTCGAGGAAGAATTCTTTAAACTAAAGGTTGTCAAATAACATTCTTGTTCTGTATTTACTAAAATAGGTTTTACTTGGCATATTTTGCATACAAAGAGTCATATGCTAAAGTAAATAAATAATTTATTGTTTCGGGAAATTATCAAAAAACTATAGTGCACCAACAACCAAAAGGCACAAAGTACTCATAGTTTGTATCAGATATGCATATTCAAAATCATAGTTCACATTTTAAAGCTTATTTGAGAGAACAAGAATTTTGTGATTATCAAAAGTGATAGTATTTTACACCATCTTATGTTTTGATTACTTATATGATGACCGCCATACACCTCCGACATCCAATATACATATAAGTGCGCTGCTTTGGTGCTCGGTCGATGTAGGATGATTGTTAAGAGTTAAAAAGAAATAAAACATCATAGAACTTCTCGCATATCTCATAACACATTGAATAAAATATAGCAATAACATCATAAAAAATGAAAAATAGTAATAACTAAAATGAACGACAATATCAGAGTACATAGGTTCACAAAGTTATACAAAACGATAATAGAGTTGGTATAATTGATAATAAACTTAAACTATCTCTAACATATGTAATAAACGAATACTGTCTAAGCTCTACAATGTCGCACAACGGAATAAGCATAAGTATCTATATATAATATAAGAAAGCTCCTTTCGACTCGTCCTTTGCACTACCACCAAGTGCCACCTAGACCTGCTATCTAGTCTACTCATTTAAGAGTATTCGAGATAATAAGAAGCACATAAAACCTCGAGTCAGACAACAGTCTGGTGTAAGCAACAAGAAATCTCAAAATACTATACAAGTTGATATAATAAGAAACAAGGGTATACGAAACATATATGACATATCCCTGCAACCAAAGAGTTAGCACATAATGAACACAATATGCTACTTTACAAACATCATAAAGGTGTACTACATCCTAAGTACTGTTAGGAAATCAAATTCATGGTTTTAATGACAACAACTATACAATGAAAATCAAATGTACATATATATGTATATATACAGGAACTTTCTAGAACAACATCACTAGAAAGACAAGAACAAGGTGCACATAACAATACAAGAGACTACAAGTCTATAAGATCAAAGAAGCAACAAGAAACATGCACAGAGTAAACATGCACAGTTTGCAGACGTCTGGGTGCACTAGCCAGACGTCTAAAGAAATCCTCTGAATACAAAACAGACAGGATCAGACGTCTGGTTGTTGCACTCAAACGTCTAAAAGGCTACTGTATACAAAAAATATATATAGTCAGACGTCTGAAACAAATACCAGACGTCTCATGCTGAACTCAGAATTTAAAATTCAAATTACAACTGCCGCATTTGAAAAGACATCTTCGCTTCTCTTCGCTGCAACTCTTCATCATCATCAGAAGCAACTGTAGACCACTTGTTAATGGATGCAACTACTCAAGGAATCTCTCTACAACTATATATATCATCAAGAATCAAGAGAAAGTATACACACCTGAAAAACTTACTTACTTATGCTCTCTGATTATACACTCTATCATATACTCTTGATCTATAGCAATCTATACTTGTATTCTACTCTTCCAAATATACAGTTCCTCATAGACAATACTCTCTAGATATATATTGGAAGCATTTGTACTATATAGTCAAAATCCATGTAATAGAGAACACACAGTTGACAAAGAAACTCTGCCATTGTAAACTTGTTCCTCCGGGTGAAGTGAGGGTTATTTGGTGAAAAGAAATTCCAAAGAGGAGCTTCGGGACTGGATGTAGGACGGGAGGTCCGAACCAGTATAAAATCCTGGTGTGCTTATTCTATATTTACTTGATTAGTATTGGTTTAGTTGCATTATATATATAGCCACATATACTTGCATATACACTACACGATCCACCCTATTGACTTTCAATTGGTATCGGAGCCTGGGATTGTAGAGATCGTAACAACATCCTAGAATAAATGGCTATAAAGAGATCTAGTCAAGGCAATAGGAAGAGGAAGAGCAATAAAGAAGAATCAAAGGAGAAAAAAAAAACAAATGCTTCATAGCTAAACTCAGATCACAATCGGTATGCTTAGATTCTTTATATAAAGATCTTCTGTTAGCACATGATGAATTATTAAAAGATTGTAAAACCTTGAATAAAGTTAATAGAATTGCTTTAGAAAAGTTAAAAGATTATGAGCAAGAAATTTCCAGTTTAAAAGAGGAAAATAAATTTTTGATAAAACAAACTAAATGTTTTGAAAATACTGTAGAAGAACTTGTTTCACAAAAAGTTTCCTACAAAAAGAAAATGAGCAGTTAGAAGATAAAAACAATGATCTTTTAGAGGAAATCAATGTTTTGCAAAATAAAAATACTATCTTTGATAAAGAAAAGGAAACTTTTTCAAAAGAAATTACGGATTTGAAAAGACAAAATGATTTATTACAATCATCTTTAGATAATTCAGAATCTTGAATTTTTCTTCCCGAAAATGAGAACTGTACGATAAAAAGGGAGAATTTTGAATTAAACAAGCAAATTGATATTTAGCACCCCACGTCCTAAGAGCAGTCGCGATAGAGCTCCCTTCGGCCTCCGCTTACCTTCCTGCCCTCTCCATCACTTCAACCCGCGACCCAAAGTTCCGCCGCCCGAAACCACCATAGCAGCGGGCCACGCCTCCGTTTGTTTCCCTTGCCTTCTCTTCCCTTGCTTTTCTGACCGAAGCAACGCTGCTCTGCTCCACTTTCCTCCGTTGCCGCAACCTTCTTTCCTATATAAGTCTTCTTATATAAGTGTCGTATTAGGTAAGATGTCTACATTTTTGGGATTTAATATTTATCTATATACTGTTTTCACATAACTTTGTTATAACTTGTTTTTGTGTTCTTTAGGTTAGTAATACATGAGCTCTGCTCTATAAATATAATATATAAATTGTCATTATATGTTGTTATATATTAGCTTATTAAGTAATGTATATGGTTCCTTTAAGGTGTCAGTATGTGTATTCGTATATTAGTATATATATATGTATCAATTTGCAGATTTGTTAAATTGTGTTAATGTATATTTATGTAGTAGGTTATGTTGGGTTTGTAAGAAGTATATATGCGTATTAGTTAAATTAAAAAAAATAGATATTTTGAATACAAAGTTTTCGCATGATATATATATATAAAAAAAACTTCTGCTATTTTCCCTGTTTGTTTCTACCTATATCTATGGTTCATGAGTGTTTGCAGATTATGACGTGTCTCTGTTCAAACAATGTCTGTCCTTGTCAGTAGTGATTCCATCCATGTGCTATGTTGGTGCAGAAGAAGTTTAGATATTGTGGTTTTGTTAAATCAAGTTGTGAAAAAAAAAAGTTTCAAGGGAATCATCTATAAGAAAGTGTTAGTTGGTACATGTTTAAATGCATACCAGAAATGAATAAACGTTGCAGTCTAATACTGCAGGAAGATGGTATTGTTAGTAGGTGGTTGTCTTCCTTTATCTTAATTTGGTTTTTTTTACAATAATAGTGTGTTAAAGCTTTGTTTGGCTGAACTAAAAAAAATAAAATAGGGTAGCTTATATATTGCATATGTTAGTTACTTGAATTTGTTGAATATATAAATATGAGTATATACTATGTGTCGGGTATGCTTTGATTTAAAAACTTTATAGATTTATTTGTGTCAGCCTACAAGGTGAGAGAATGTACAAATGAATACTTTGTTGCATATATTTTGGTCACGGCTTGTTTATAATTTATGTAGATTTCTACAACAGTTTCGTTCATGTTCAGTTATAATACATACATGATACATGCTTTATATTATTATTTAGTTCAGAAAGTTTATATCTTCTGTGGGTTTGAAGTTTAAGCCTATGATAGTCGATATTTTTAACCTAAGTGTATATATATTTAGTAGCGAGTATGTGCGATGTCTGCATGATAGGTGGGAGTAGCCTGCGTGTCTGCATATATATATTTGGTAGTAGTATATCTGTTTGCTGTATATATATTATTTTATTTCTACAATGTAAAGGTTATATTTATAGAGTGTTTATAATATAAATTTATATGGTCGATTTGAGTTCATATATGTATTATAGATAGTTACAGTTAGTTACTCTGTTAGTAAGTTATATATATTTTAACAGTTTATGTATAGGTATTTTATGGATTATTTTATAATGATCTTGAGATATATATAAAGTCCGGTTTTGATACACATATGTTATTTCAAACAGATTTTTGGGTGTAATAAGATATTGTATATATATTATTAGTTTAAAATTTTACTTGGTTTTTGAGAAAGATATTTATGGATATAATATTTATGTTGTTTCCGTTTACGTTTAACTGTTAAGTTTAAAATGTGTTGATTCAATCCTGTTCTGATTCGATTTCGTCCATTCCTACTTATCAGCTCTGTCGCCAAAATCCGTGCCATCATGCTTTGCTTTGAAATTCGTGCTTGGATTCGTAGCTCTCTATCCTCTCTAGCCTCGAAAGGTGAGCAATCACTCACGATTAATGTTCTTTTATTTATTAAATTTGATTTCAACTGAAACGACAATTGAAATATGCTGTTGTTAGTTATGTACGCTGTTTTATATGCTATCACCTGTATCAGTTTACTTATGACATCTTACACCATTAACTGTTAATTATGAAATGATAATATAGTTTGGCTGATAATTGGTTGATTGTTCGATGTTTATATTGGACGTTAATTTGTTAATGTTAAGTGATTAATAGTATGCAAAATTGAAATTGATATAGGATAGTTAACAATTTTAAAACTGATTTATATGTTAAATTTGATTGGTTGAATATGACCCCTTTTAATTGTTAAATTAATTGACATGTAGAATAGTGATAATTACACTTTGAACCATTGAACGTATATTTGATTAATTGTTGTAGTGTTAAAATTGAAATCGAATGACAATTGAAGAACCGTATAAATATTAGTGTAATAATCTTTAATCTACATGAAATGATAGTGTAGATTCTAGAAATAATTATATTAATTTACACAAATAACAATGTGAATTAATACGATTATTTCGGGATTATTTGAATTGATTATTGGATTGATATTGATTGTTGTTATTGCTTGTTTATTTACTTTGACACCATCCCAGTTATCACACTGCAAGTTCCCTTTGCTATGCTTTGATTTTGAATTGAATTGGAATCGGGTTGAAATGATAGATACCCAAAATTGAACTTTGACCTAGGATAGAGAATTAAATAAAAAAAACCGATTGGTCAATAATTTGATTTAAAAATAAAATGAAGATTTTATTTGAATAAATAATATGATTTTGAAATGAAGTTGAAATTTGAATTTTAATGAAAGGAAAATGTTAATATTTAATAATCTGAAACAAAATATTAACAATGTAATTGATGAAAGAATGTTGTTTAATTTGAGAAATGATTGAATTAAGTTTGAAATGATTTAATAATCAAGTTTGAAATTATAATTAAGTTTGAAATTATTAAACCTTGAAATTATTCAATAATTAAGTTTTGAATTATTTAAAAATTAAATAAGATTGAATTATTTAACGATTAAATTGAATTGGATTCTTTAATAAGTAAAATTGAACTTTTGAATAAGTGAATTTTACTTCGTTAATAATTGAAATTGAGTTTCTTTATTAATTAAGTTTTTGGAAAATTATTTAAGTAAGTAAATAAGTGAAATTGAATTTCTTTAACAAGAAATAAAATGTGATATTTTGAAATTAATGTAAGACTTGAAAGTTAAAAAATTTGATTTGACGAATTTAATTTAATTCAATTTGTAAGTTTTGATATAATGAAGTTGAACTTAAGAAATTGATTTAATGAATTGGAAATTAAATAGAATTGTTTTGAATGATAAATTAACTTAACGAATATTGGATGAAATCGATAAATGAAGTTAAATTGATTTGAATGTTAAATTAAATTAGTTTAAATGATTTTCGAAATGAAATTTATATACGAATTTGAATCAATATTTGAATTGTTTTAAATAGAAATTGAAATTGAATTATAAGATTTTGAAATGGTAATTTGGAAGTTTTGAACGTAAATTATGAATTTGGAAGTTTTGAAATGTAAATTATGGAAATTGGTTTAGAAAGACAAATGAAATGTTGATTTACAAATTCTAATTGAAATTGTAATTGATTTGGTTTTGAAATTTAGTAAACGACCAATCGGTGTTATAATCACGAAGGTTATTAAAGGAACCGGAATCGGTTATGGATATACTCTCTATCTAAACCGAAAACCACTTTAATAACTATACGCGGAGTGTGATCCAGAATGAATTGGTTGGAATGATGTACGTGATGACTGAAGAAAGAGAACGATAATGGATAGCCTTGACACTTGTGTCAAATTGGAAATGACTAAAACAGGAGCCGTGCCGGGCCAATGGAGGTCAGCTACCTCAAGCGAACACACTTCTTCGAAACTATTCATTACTTGTTGTCGATTGGTGCACCCTTGATTTTGGGAGTGTTGTTTCGCGGTGTTGCGGTCGCTGCGGCGATGCGTTCTCACCAGTCCGGATCAGGCGAACGGTAGTTTCACTACCTTGGGTATTGCCTCATGTGCCTTGTCATACTTGTATCCCTATACGCGACCACTACGACTTGTTTTGTACCTTTAGTATATGGATTGCCTTCTGGTGACTTCCGGTTTTGGGGAAACTACGGTCTTGTATATGCTCTTGGGAATAAAAATGTGTTAAGGGTGGAATGGGCCATGACTTAACACTATTTTGATATCTTTATATTACTGATAGACATTATCTACTTGTCGTACACTACTACCTAGTAGATAGTTTAACGGATCCTTAAAGGATGGTTATTCCAAACATCTTTTGAGTTACTTGTATTTCAATTGCTATTTCACTTGAGTTGGATTTATAAATATAAGAATGTTAATCCTGACTCGAGTGTCTTGTGTTTTTGCTTTACGCTCGGGTCAGACTGAGTGTTCCAGTATTCGAGACTCACCTTTGGAGTTGGAGCTTCGCTTGGAAATCCAGCTATCTATCCAGCTTTCAGATATCCAGTTAATTCCAATGATGTATTCTGATTTGTACCTGATGTATAGTGTTACTCTTCTGTTGTATCTTGTTTAACTCTGATGTATCTTATATATTTATATAGTAGCTTCATGAACTACTATCTCTTTTACTTCCGCTGCATTTATTACTCTGTGTCTGTGATCTGTGATTATTTATTTACTGTATATGTTCAGTTTTGCCAAATTTAAATTAACAACGCGGTATTTTGAGCAATTCAATTCCGGCATGAGTGTCTACCTATACACTTATAATGGATGCGAATGGTCCAAAATAGCGGGTCGTTACAGTCGTTACAGGATGCTGCACAAGATTGGTGGGAGTCAGTCACTTCTCGAACTGATGAGGAAACCATCACTTGGGCCCAGTTTAGGTAGTAATCCATCTAAATTCCAATTAAATAAACTCATCCATCTCCCGATTGTGGTAATTGAATTATCTTATCTTCTGTTTCAAACTTATTTTTGAATCAAAATTCTCTTTGATTTGATTTCCATCAAATTTAATCGCTATACATGTTTTGAAATCTATTCTTGAATCGTCGAGCGAGGAATTATATTTGTAAAATTATATTTAAAATGTTTTAAAAAAAATATTGTGTTGGTTGAGTTGTTGATGTTGATTTGGATTTTCGATCGATTCGTCTGATCAACGCTATCGATAGGATCTCCAAAACACTTTAACAGAGCAAACCGACACAATATCGTTTTCAAATTTGGTAAACAAAATAAATTTTGAATGATTATATTATATATACAGGTATAAATTTTTCTGAAATTAAATTGTTAATGAGTTGTTGTCCAAAATGATAATATTTAATTTTCATTTATTACTTCATAAACCATTGACTATTGGATAATATAAATAAATGCATTTATAAAAATGGGTTAAAATTGATTTTAAATTTAAATGGATTTAAACTAAATTTGAGAATTTAATATTCGGTGGTTTCAAACTTTGATTGGAAAGTTTTAAAGTGTATAGTATTTAAAATATTTTCAAATAGAAATCATTTTTCAAAGAATTTTAAATGTTTAAATCAGTGCTCTTCTCTTTGTCGCTGGAAAATAATTTCGGTGATGGCGGCCGCATCATCGACGTTCATTTTCGAGTTTCGAAGTGGAGAGACCATTCTGTAGTTTTGCTACACTTTTGTTTTGGAAATTAAATTGATTTAAATTTCTAAAGTATGTCTTGATTTATAATATATATATTGGCATATGACTATTTTGATATATGTAAAATATAAAAACATATTTATTTCTAAATTATTTGAAGATAATCGGAAATTTAATTCTTAAATCTTCTTAAAGGATGATTTCAATTATAAATGAAACCAAAATTTTGAATTAATATTTAAACTTGGGAGAAATTGAATTAGAAATTTACCTGTATAATACTCGATTGCATTCAAAATAACTTACCTAAATTGCTCAAAAAAGTTAAAATGTAATTGGATAATATACAATATAAAATGATTTAATAAATAAAATTTGAGTGTTTATAATAAATATTATACACTTAGATTTTGATTATAAAAAAATGCTAATAAAGATGATAGAATAATAAGTTAATTAAATGAGATGAAATAAATTTGTTTTGAAAGAATTAATAAATTGAAAATTGATCAACTTATGAAAATACCTTGAATTTAAAAGCAATTAGTAAATATAAATTAATTTAAATCGAAACTTTTATGGTTTAAATTAATTTATATGGGTTAAATATATGTGATTAGATATATTAAGTAGAATAAATTTAACAATAATTTGGAATAAAGAAGAATTTAAATTGCTGAAAAAAAATATGATTATAATAAAAGACTATTCAAATTTATGGTTTTAGAAATTGTAAATTGAAGAAAATGGGATAATAAGATAAATGAATTTAGAAATAGTTGAGATTGATTTTAGTGAAATCAAATGGATTAAATCAATTATTGAATATCAATTAATTTAAATTTGAATTTATATGGTTTAAATTAATTGTTATTTTGTATTTCAAATCTGTTTTTCTTTTTGGTTGTTTCTATTCTCCTACTTCGTTCCTTTTCGGGGACGAAAAGTTTTGAGTGGGGGAGAGTGTAACGACCCGTAAATTTCAACTGTTTTAATAACGTAATTAGTTGAAATTTTGTGAAATTTTAAACGATAAAATTTTGAAATATAAATTTGATATTTGGAATGCGTTTAGTTAAACATAGCAACTGGTAAATTTTCGTCCGAAAATATAAAAGTTTATTTCGCGCGTAAATTTACTTCAATTTAATCAGTTAAAAAGCGATGAAAATAAAATATTTCCGAAACCTAAATATTTTTACATAGAAAAATTCTAAACCATCTTCTGAGCAAGATGTCAGTTTGTCGTTTTTCCAAATTCGGACATCTTTGGCTCCGTCGATCTTATTTTTCAGTGTTTTTCTTGCATTTTCCGCTATTAGAAAATTCGAATTTTTATAATTCAAATCATACCACTGATATCTTTATACCGTTTTGATCGTCTCGTCGTGCTGATCTCCGTGGTATATTCGTATGTGTGTTTCGACGTCCGGTGGACGGTGAAATCTGTAAACGTTACACCGTCTCGGTACCGGTGTCATGCCGTTTTGTTTTCCATTGTTGTAAACGTATTAGTGCAATGGTGCTCTTCCTGGCTCTTCGTTAATCACGTGCGTGCATTGCTTTTAAGGAATTAAATTATTGTAACTTTCCATATTCCCAAAAAATTTATTACTTACTTTTCGGTAACCTACGTTTCCAATATTTTTGTTTGCTGTTCATCTTTCTTTGGTTTACTTTCCTACTCATTTTCTCTTCTTATTTTCTTTTCTCTTCTGCCGTTTTGAATAAAAAAAAATGGTGAACATTTGTAGCCTCACCTTCACCGTCGAACTGTAAACTCATCTCTCTGCCTTCATCAACAACAACAGCCCGAGCCTCGTTTTCCCTTGCCGATCCTCTTCGTCTCCCACAACCGAAACACCCCACGTCCTAAGAGCAGTCGCGACAGAGCTCCCTTCGGCCTCCGTTTACCTTCCTGCCCTCTCCATCACTTCAACCCGCGACCCAAAGTTCCGCCGCCCGAAACCACCATAGCAGCGGGCCACGCCTCCGTTTGTTTCCCTTGCCTTCTCTTCCCTTGCTTTTCTGACCGAAGCAACGCTGCTCTGCTCCACTTTCCTCCGTTGCCGCAACCTTCTTTCCTATATAAGTCTTCTTATATAAGTGTCGTATTAGGTAAGATGTCTACATTTTTGGGATTTCATATTTATCTATATACTGTTTTCACATAACTTTGTTATAACTTGTTTTTATGTTCTTTAGGTTAGTAATACATGAGCTCTGCTCTATAAATATAATATATAAATTGTCATTATATGTTGTTATATATTAGCTTATTAAGTAATGTATATGGTTCCTTTAAGGTGTCAGTATGTGTATTCGTATATTAGTATATATATGTATCAATTTGCAGATTTGTTAAATTGTGTTAATGTATATTTATGTAGTAGGTTATGTTGGGTTTGTAAGTAGTATATATGCGTATTAGTTAAATTAAAAAAAATAGATATTTTGAATACAAAGTTTTCGCATGATATAAAAAAAAACTTCTGCTATTTTCCCTGTTTGTTTCTACCTATATCTATGGTTCATGAGTGTTTGCAGATTATGACGTGTCTCTGTTCAAACAATGTCTGTCCTTGTCAGTAGTGATTCCATCCATGTGCTAAGTTGGTGCAGAAGAAGTTTAGATATTGTGGTTTTGTTAAATCAAGTTGTAAAAAAAAAAAGTTTCAAGGGAATCATCTATAAGAAAGTGTTAGTTGGTACATGTTTAAATGCATACCAGAAATGAATAAACGTTGCAGTCTAATACTGCAGGAAGATGGTATTGTTAGTAGGTGGTTGTCTTCCTTTATCTTAATTTGGTTTTTTTTACAATAATAGTGTGTTAAAGCTTTGTTTGGCTGAACTAAAAAAAATAAAATAGGGTAGCTTATATATTGCATATGTTAGTTACTTGAATTTGTTGAATATATAAATATGAGTATATACTACGTGTCGGGTATGCTTTGATTTAAAAACTTTATAGATTTATTTGTGTCAGCCTACAAGGTGAGAGAATGTACAAATGAATACTTTGTTGCATATATTTTGGTCACAGCTTGTTTATAATTTATGTAGATTTCTACAACAGTTTCGTTCATGTTCAGTTATAATACATACATGATACATGCTTTATATTATTATTTAGTTCAGAAAGTTTATATCTTCTGTGGGTTTGAAGTTTAAGCCTATGATAGTCGATATTTTTAACCTAAGTGTATATATATTTAGTAGCGAGTATGTGCGATGTCTGCATGATAGGTGGGAGTAGCCTGCGTGTCTGCATATATATATTTGGTAGTAGTATATCTGTTTGCTGTATATATATTATTTTATTTCTACAATGTAAAGGTTATATTTATAGAGTGTTTATAATATAAATTTATATGGTTGATTTGAGTTCATATATGTATTATAGATAGTTACAGTTAGTTACTCTGTTAGTAAGTTATATATATTTTAACAGTTTATGTATAGGTATTTTATGGATTATTTTATAATGATCTTGAGATATATATAAAGTCCGGTTTTGATACACATATGTTATTTCAAACAGATTTTTGGGTGTAATAAGATATTGTATATATATTATTAGTTTAAAATTTTACTTGGTTTTTGAGAAAGATATTTATGGATATAATATTTATGTTGTTTCCGTTTACGTTTAACTGTTAAGTTTAAAATGTGTTGATTCAATCCTGTTCTGATTCGATTTCGTCCATTCCTACTTATCAGCTCTGTCGCCAAAATCCGTGCCATTGTGCTTTGCTTTGAAATTCGTGCTTGGATTCGTAGTTCTCTATCCTCTCTAGCCTCGAAAGGTGAGCAATCACTCACGATTAATGTTCTTTTATTTATTAAATTTGATTTCAACTGAAACGACAATTGAAATATGCTGTTGTTAGTTATGTACGCTGTTTTATATGCTATCACCTGTATCAGTTTACTTATGACATCTTACACCATTAACTGTTAATTATGAAATGATAATCTAGTTTGGCTGATAATTGGTTGATTGTTCGATGTTTATATTGGACGTTAATTTGTTAATGTTAAGTGATTAATAGTATGCAGAATTGAAATTGATATAGGATAGTTAACAATTTTAAAACTGATTTATATGTTAAACTTGATTGGTTGAATATGACCCCTTTTAATTGTTAAATTAATTGACATGTAGAATAGTGATAATTACACTTTGAACCATTGAACGTATATTTGATTAATTGTTGTAGTGTTAAAATTGAAATCGAATGACAATTGAAGAACCGTATAAATATTAGTGTAATAATATTTAATCTACATGAAATGATAGTGTAGATTCTAGAAATAATTATATTAATTTACACAAATAACAATGTGAATTAATACGATTATTTCGGGATTATTTGAATTGATTATTGGATTGATATTGATTGTTGTTATTGCTTGTTTATTTACTTTGACACCATCCCAGTTATCACACTGCAAGTTCCCTTTGCTATGCTTTGATTTGAATTGAATTGGAATTGGGTTGAAATGATAGATACCCAAAATTGAACTTTGACCTAGGATAGAGAATTAAATAAAAAAAAACCGATTGGTCAATAATTTGATTTAAAAATAAAATGAAGATTTTATTTGAATAAATAATATGGTTTTGAAATGAAGTTGAAATTTGAATTTTAATGAAAGGAAAATGTTAATATTTAATAATCTGAAACAAAATATTAACAATGTAATTGATGAAAGAATGTTGTTTAATTTGAGAAATGATTGAATTAAGTTTGAAATGATTTAATAATCAAGTTTGAAATTATAATTAAGTTTGAAATTATTAAACCTTGAAATTATTTAATAATTAAGTTTTGAATTATTTAAAAATTAAATAAGATTGAATTATTTAACGATTAAATTGAATTGGATTCTTTAATAAGTAAAATTGAACTTTTGAATAAGTGAATTTTACTTCGTTAATAATTGAAATTGAGTTTCTTTATTAATTAAGTTTTTGGAAAATTATTTAAGTAAGTAAATAAGTGAAATTGAATTTCTTTAACAAGAAATAAAATGTGATATTTTGAAATTAATGTAAGACTTGAAAGTTAAAAAATTTGATTTGACGAATTTAATTTAATTCAATTTGTAAGTTTTGATATAATGAAGTTGAACTTAAGAAATTGATTTAATGAATTGGAAATTAAATAGAATTGTTTTGAATGATAAATTAACTTAACGAATATTGGATGAAATCGATAAATGAAGTTAAATTGATTTGAATGTTAAATTAAATTAGTTTAAATGATTTTCGAAATGAAATTTATATATGAATTTGAATCAATATTTGAATTGTTTTAAATAGAAATAGAAATTGAATTATAAGCTTTTGAAATGGTAATTTGGAAGTTTTGAACGTAAATTATGAATTTGGAAGTTTTGAAATGTAAATTAGGGAAATTGGTTTAGAAAGACAAATGAAATGTTGATTTACAAATTCTAATTGAAATTGTAATTGATTTGGTTTTGAAATTTAGTAAACGACCAATCGGTGTTATAATCACGAAGGTTATTAAAGGAACCGGAATCGGTTATGGATATACTCTCTATCTAAACCGAAAACCACTTTAATAACTATACGCGGAGTGTGATCCAGAATGAAGTGGTTGGAATGATGTACGTGATGACTGAAGAAAGAGAACGATAATGGATAGCCTTGACACTTGTGTCAAATTGGAAATGACTAAAACAGGAGCCGTGCCGGGCCAATGGAGGTCAGCTACCTCAAGCGAACACACTTCTTCGAAACTATTCATTACTTGTTGTCGATTGGTGCACCCTTAATTTTGGGAGTGTTGTTTCGCGGTGTTGCGGTCGCTGCGGCGATGCGTTCTCACCAGTCCGGATCAGGCGAACGGTAGTTTCACTACCTTGGGTATTGCCTCATGTGCCTTGTCATACTTGTATCCCTATACGCGACCACTACGACTTGTTTTGTACCTTTAGTATATGGATTGCCCTCTGGTGACTTCCGGTTTTGGGGAAACTACGGTCTTGTATATGCTCTTGGGAATAAAAATGTGTTAAGGGTGGAATGGGCCATGACTTAACACTATTTTGATATCTTTATATTACTGATAGACATTATCTACTTATCGTACACTACTACCTAGTAGATAGTTTAATGGATCCTTAAAGGATGGTTATTCCAAACATCTTTTGAGTTACTTGTATTTCAATTGCTATTTCACTTGAGTTGGATTTATAAATATAACAATGTTAATCCTGACTCGAGTGTCTTGTGTTTTTGCTTTACGCTCGGGTCAGACTGAGCGTTCCAGTATTCGAGACTCACCTTTGGAGTTGGAGCTTCGCTTGGAAATCCAGCTATCTATCCAGCTTTTAGATATCCAGTTAATTCCAATGATGTATTCTGATTTGTACCTGATGTATAGTGTTACTCTTCTGTTGTATCTTGTTTAACTCTGATGTATCTTATATATTTATATAGTAGCTTCATGAACTACTATCTCTTTTACTTCCGCTGCATTTATTACTCTGTGTCTGTGATATGTGATTATTTATTTACTGTATATGTTCAGTTTTGCCAAATTTAAATTAACAACGTGGTATTTTGAGCAATTCAATTCCGGCATGAGTGTCTACCTATACACTTATAATGGATGCGAATGGTCCAAAATAGCGGGTCGTTACACTACCACATCACCATCGACCACCAAGCGAACAAACAAACACCTTTAATACGACCTGCAGAACATCATCTTCTCCTCTTGGAAGTTTGGTCTTCATAGGCCTCGTAAATTCATGTTGGTACCGATTGTTGGTGCTAAATTTAGGTCAAGATGAATTGGAATACTTGAGTTATGTTATACAACTAGTCAAATATGTTGATCACAAATTGATGGATGTTTGCTTTAGTCTCTTGCAATGGCATTATGCAATTTCTTTATTGTCTAAGTCCTTTTATACAAAGTTACAAACCATGGATGGCATTGGCAAACATGAATGCTTTTTGCTCAAGCTTTTTTACAAGATAGAAAATAATGAAAATGCAAAAGAAGACCCAATCGGAAAAATCATCCACTTTTGTGGGGTACCCTTGTATTTATAGAGGATTCCAATTGTTATATTGGAGCCACATGTCTCTTAGAGTAAACGAATGGTGGATTGTGATTTAGGTGAGGAACAATTGGCATCGTAAGGAGATAGACTTGTGATAGCTTCAAAGAACTTTCAGTGACGGCCTTTGCTATATTGCTTCACGACGGCTTTAATTATTTTTCAATGCGAAGGCACTATAGAATTTCCCACGATGGCACTTTCATATTATTGAGTGGTTTCTTCCATAAATACACCATGACGACTTTACTTTTGTACCTATGTCCATTGCTTGGGAGCTCCCAGCAAATCACTTTATAAACTCTTCGCGGTAGTTTAAGCGATTGTTTTTTTTAAGATTCTTAGTGATAGCTTTATGGAAGACTCCTAGCGATGGCTCTTGAAAGCCTCCTAGCGAAGGCTCTTTGAAATACTTCTAGCGATGGTTCTTTGAAAGACTGCTAGCGATGGCTCATTGAAAGGCTCCTAGCGATGGTTCTTGAAAGACTCCTAGTGATGGCTCTTTAAAAGACTTCTAGCGATGACTCTTGTTTACCATTTGAAGATTGTCAGCGACTGCTAAGTATAACTTCCTGGGATAGATTTACAAAGTCATCCACAATAATCTTCATAAGGCTCTCATTTGAATATTAGCTTTTGTAGCTTTGTTTACATGCAATAGTTTAGTTACCTCAATTTTCCATTTGGAGATAGATCGCGAAGGTCTAGTTGGATTACTCACAATGGCTGTCTATCTTGTCAAGCGACTGCTTCAAGACTTATCGTGTTGGCTTTGATTTTTAATGCATAATGCTATCACTTAGAACTTCTTATAGATTACTCCATAACTCCTCATGATGGCTTATATAGGATTACCTGTGATAGCTTCGTGGAATTTTTCTCGATAGCTTCCACTAGAAGAAAAAACCAATTTTACAATTAATAAATAGCATTGTTAAAATACTTTGACAACATTATTCTTAACGTGGTTATATCCATAGTTGTAATAGGGTTAAATTTTTTACATCATTTGTGAAAAAGTTGTTAAAAATGTTGTAAAAGCATTTGCTACCATACTTTATGAAAATTGTGAAAATTTGTGAAAATAGTAACCGTTGCAACCATAATATTATTGAAATGTTGTAATATATAGATTTGACTACATTTCTTTTTTGTTGTTACGCCATTATTTACAATATCAATTAATTATTATATATAGCAGTTAGATAGTAATTTATAGTTATTATTGATGGCTTTTGTATTACGTTTTAAAAATATTGCATCCTTCAACTTAACGATGCTTGCAAAACATTATTACTATCAATATTCACAACATTTTTGGTATGTTATTAACATAATAATGATAATGATTTGAAAATATTGTAAATATAATTTATATAACATCTTACAAAAGTTGTAAATTGCATTTTATCAACACTTATATATATATATATATATATATATATATATATATATATATATATTGTTGATATAACATTATCAATGTACCACAAAGAACAAAACCAAGGCGGTGAACTACGAATTATCGGATATTTTCCCCAATTGTTACAAAAAATATCAATAATACAAAAGTAAGAAAAGTTTATTCCATAAAATTATGTAATTTTTACATGAACAAGGTAATAAACTATTACATCAAACATTATATGCGCATGAATACCTATTGAAAAGTTTGACTGCCTACATTAACAAAAAATAAGTGTTTTGTATGCCAGAAAGTCCACTCCATGGTTAAGGCGGTGTCTCCAATACTTGAACAACTTGCTGAAATAAGTCCAAAAAAGCATAACTCTTTTCGTCGTTCCTGAGAATAAAAATATTGTTGTCACCTTAGAAAATATACAAAAATATGACTACTGTAAATAATACATATATGATGGTCACAATATGTTATAATGTAAGTTGTTTTAAACAATTTTTGTTGTCATTGCCTTTTTTCATAATATAATTCATGTTCTAACTTTTAAATTCCCTACTGTATCTTAGATCCAACGCCATCTATTCTAACATGGGGAACCAGATTTCAATTATGTAACTACACATGCCTTACTCAAACAAAAAACACATGCTAAATTAATAATTATACAAGAAGCTACCAAATTCATGATATACAAAAGAAGCTCACCTCAAGCAAAGCCCAAATAACAAGTTTAATAGTCTCCTGCTCTGCCACTTCTTTATAATTCTTCTCCAAGTACTCAGTCGTTGAATTTGAATTCCTCCTAGTTGCATTTTCTTTCCATGCTAAGAAGTACCAGAGGGATCTGTCTGATACAAAGAAGGCACGCCTGTGTATGGATTAACCGCAACGATCACGGTCGACAGTACAAATGCATGCACACCACCACTTTGTGTGTACTTTTGTTGCATCCCAGCAATATATCTAGTGATATACTCAACAGTGGCTGGTTTTTCAACTGTAAGCTTGTGTGACTGGCACCCTATCATTACTTTGTTGATTAAGACATGTGCATTAGATTTGATACATGCACATGCGATATGGGAGTGCAATGTGGTCATTTAGATTGACAACTGTATGAATAACAAACAAGCAATAACAAATTTGATCCATAAAACATTAAATATCTCTATGAACCACAAAGCACCGGCAGTAATGAAGAAAATCATGATAATAATAACATTGGAAATGAAAAAAAGTACTTTATACTCCTAACCTAACACAATTAGCGCTAAATTATTGCAGTCAAAATGTGTTATTACTCATTATAATTGCAAGCAATTCACAGAAGAATGTTGGTCCCGTGGAGACATAAAATATATTCGTTATTCACAAATATATGTTGATGAGTATATAATAATCAAATTTTCAATTGGTATCATAGTTAGATCTATCATGTATTATATATACAAAGTTATGTACAGTCGCTAACTTAGGCTATAAACTTTCGGGTATATATTATTGTTCCGTAAAATAATTTTAAAAAACTTAGTGTCTGTTGGCAAAGCCAAATATTCTTCATTATTATATTCCAGCATTTTCTTCTCTTGATCTGTCCTATTCGAATCGATGCAATGAAGTAATCCCATCAATCAATCTTAAATTTTTTATATCCCTGTAAATTAAAAGGCAAACATGTGACAAATGGAAGCTTAAGAATACTTGCATCAAAGAGGATCCTTTAAGAAAATATAGTGCTTAGTCTTTACTAAGAAGATATAAAAGGCTTGTGCTAACTGTGAGATTGTGCTACTTTGTCATAGACACAATGGTAAACCTCTAATTTTAAAGCATATATAGTAGACATGTGAATCATTTTTAGCAGCTCAAGTGCCCAAGTGCCGTAATAGCATTCTTCACATTAGAAAAAATATCATTGTTGACTACACAGGTAGTCATGCATGAAAACATAGACTTACTGTGAATTGTACATCAACTTTTGAGATATGTTTGAAATCATCAATTGAAACAATATGAAAAAACATACACCATCCGAGTTTTGCACTTTTTTGCTCATATGAAAGCTCATGTCACAAAACACCAAAATAACAAATGGAGAGATGATCAAAACTTTGTCTAGTACAATTGAAATATCAACCAACATTCGAGGATGCATAACATTTTTTGTCTTGGTTAAACAAAATAAGAAACACACTCATCAAAAACAACTTACAAGGTAACATTGTCATGGTTTCCTAGTGTAAAAAATTTACACTATAATACATATTTCTTAGAAGTTACCGTTAGGCATGTCAACGGATATTTTCGGATGGTGTCATATCTACTTCTACATCTCGAAACCAATTTCGGATATCGAATATCTACATCCGTGGAGACAGACGAACGTCATATATTCCAAATACCAACCATATATTTTAGGCATAATCAAGATAATATTTTAGGTTACCAAAAAAATATCTCGAGACATATGATAATTAGAGCTTATTTCGATCCATGCTTAAAGAACTAACTAAGGTAGCTCATAGTTAGAATGAAAATGTACAACCCAAACACAGATGTTATATGGAAAATAATATATTTTTCCATAATAAAATGTTTCAAAAAGAACTTACTTGGTTAAAATACCTATTAAATTTCAAAACTAATAGAACACAGATTAGAAGATAACAAGTTATCATACTAAAATAATACTGGAAAAAGGCAGAATATAGTATATAAATTTCATGGTACAAAAATTAATCGTACTATATATCTTTTTAAAGGCATTGTATTATATATCTTGTTAAAAGTTAAATGCAAATGTTAATCTCATACATAATTTTAATCCGTTGTTACGGTTATTAGCAAATAGAAATATGTTTAAAACCTAGCAACAGTTCTTTGTGCATCTTGTGCCAATTATGTGTTTGAATTTCAACTTTACTTCTTTACCAGTATTAGCATCGCACCACCATAGTGATGTGAGAAGATAAATAGGAGATTGAAGTAAGGTAATATTTGTCTTTGAAATTGCTATTATCTACTGATTGGTAACCTAATTGATGCTTTTATGGTCCAACAAGTAACGGTTTCAATGACTGATCAATAAAATTCATATGTACTTTAAAAGTTTATTTATTCATTATACAACGACCAAATGTTATCAGATACCATGATAAAAAGAAGTTTATTAATAAGACCACTTGGATTCAAAAGTTAACTACTAACAAATATAACCATGAATTAATTCTAATCAAACATAACAATGCATTTCCATATGTAGGTTTGCATGAAACATAATCTCCATATAATGAAGATTTGACTTATGTGAACCATGTAATTTAAACGAGGGAATATAGACATAAGAAATATTAAGTAATTAAAATATTGAATTGCAAGTGTTAATGGACTAAATTAAAGTACAAAGTAGCAATATAGCAAACTATAAAATGATGATTACCATCTGTAGAAACTAAAAATCTAACTGGTTCTAGTTTGAGAACAAAATGTTCATATAATTTGTCAATTAGTTATAAAAAATTCAATAAAAGATAAACCTTTTGCAGTTCAATAGCAAATGTCAAAAAATAATAATTGACAACTCAACAATTTAACAAAAAAAAAGCAGCTAATGTAAAATTAATACCAATTCAAAACATGTATTATACATGATTCGTAACAGTATTAACAACACTTCTCTGTCCAACTCCACAGCAGCTCATCTATCGATAAAATCTGAGCCGCCTTTGCTCCTTTACCCCCAAAAATCCCTCCAACTTATCCATTGGCAGATCTGAAAATTACACAAATCCATATGTCGCGCATGTATTCGACACTTGATGGAGATGAGACATAGAAAATTCGATGAAGAATTAATTGGGTTGAAATAAACAAAATAATTTGGAAGTTGGTTGCTGGACTAGGGCTTTGAATAAGAAAATCTGAAGGAGAAGGAAAGGAAGGTAAAGTAGAAATGAGGAATTGGTTATTGCCTCTCGTGGATTAATTTGTTTTGACAACTAATATACACCGCTAGATAATATCCGACGAACAATATTCTATAGTAGTGTTATTTTAGTAAGAAACGAAAGATTATGACATGGATCACTAATCACGGTTATTTGGTTTTGACTGTGGTTAATGAAATTTTGAAATTAAACATAAACGTCAAAACAAGTAAATATAAGACCAGCACCATTGTTTCAGTGGTTAAGTGATTCGACTTTTGTACGAGAGGTCACAAATTTAAAACTTGCGTAGCGTGATTCGAACATATATTGCTATGTGATTTGTAATATGTTGTCCAAGTGACATATTGTATATAAAGTATCGATTCAAAAAAAAATAAGACTTGATTGCATAATTTATATGGTTGTTGCAATTTTTTATTAATTCAAACTAAACACAAAACAAAATGAAAACTTGTTGGAAATTTTTTAGAATTTTGGATTTGAACTTGAGAAATAGAAATCTAAAAATAAGAGTTTAAATTTGAATATTGAAATACAAATTTGAAATTTAGTCAAAAAATTGAAACTAAAAATTTGAATTTTGAGATAAAAAATTTGAAAATGGAACTTTAGATTTGAAATTTTCATTTATGATATTTGTAACGGCAAAATATGAAATTGAACTGATTTTAAAAGCATATTCTAAAATTTGATCTGTTTTTTTCTTTCAAAATTTGAATCTTTAGAAGTAAAATGCATAATTGCCAAACCATGTTCGAAAAGGAGAACATTATATGAAATTTGGAATTTTGAGAATTTTTCTTTCTAAAATTTGAATTATTTGACATTTTGATTTTGAGATTTTGAATTTCTGAAAAATGTATGCTTTCAAATTTTTTAATTTGAAAGTGTGGATTTGAATTCTAAATATGAAACCACTAAATGCAAAATTTTGAAATTTTTTTGATTGAAACAGGGAAAATTAAATTTTCATTTTGCAATTGAAAATCGGTTATTTGAAATTGAAAATGTACAAAATTAAAACTAAACTTTTTAATTTTTTTGAATTTTAAAAGTTTTGATTTCGAGTTTGAATTTTGGACTCAAAGTTTATAGTTATGAGAATTTAGAGGTTATGAAAAAGGTCAAAACATTTTAAAAAAAATCTATTATCATTTAAATATGGATCAAGTATAAGAAAATTAGTTTGAGATATTTATGGAAAGAAAACGGTAAATAACGTTGAATAGATTTAAAAAACTAAAGAGGGTATATTTAACGTTCCTTGTTTTTTACTATTTGTTTTTGCTAGCCCATTGTAAACTAGTACAAGACCATATAACATTAGAAACTAATCGTTCGATTATATTATTTGAAAACTTATCCTTAATTAATTCTTAACCCAATATTTGACATTGAATATGAAACAAGAGCATAAAGTGATCATAGATTATAGTAGGTCTTTCTCACTCATCAATTATAAAGCTTTTAACTAATAAATCTATGATAAACTCTTGACGAGTTGCCAAGTTGAGTAGGTGAGCTTGCAGGGAATCTTCTAACCAGAATCTATTGAGATTGGTGGAAGTTATGAGGAGAGAAAGAAAGAGAACTAGGTTATTCTTCCTTTTGAGAGGAATAAGAGTGAACAAAGAAAGTTAAAATATTAGAAACATAAGGATAACTTTTCTGGTTTACAATTAGACCATAACCCATCTTTTTGCCTCATTGTACCCTATACAATTTTAGCAAATATTATATGTTTTCATATGCGACCGACATTATGAATACAACGGAATAAATCTAAAAAATTCATTTATCTCTAAAAAAATCACTATTTAATCATTAACTTTAAACAATACTATTTATCGTCGGTCAGTCAATTAACCCGAGTAATTATCTTAATTACAATGTTTTGGAAATAAGAGTTACTATAATATCGATCCCTCAAACCATCAATTGTGATACCAAGTTGAAGTTTCAACACCCTATAGGCATGTCAACAGACATTTTGGGATCCGAAAAGTGCATATCTGCATCTGCATCCGAAACCATTTTCGAATATCGGATATCTCCGCATCCACGGATACAGATGGATATCGGATAATTTTCATTTCCGTCGACAATTGATTAATTAAAAAACATAAATTGAAAATTTTGATTAAACATATTTTTTATTTCCAACTACACTGATTAAGAAAGTATACAACATTAACAAATATGACGATAATAAATAGTTTTAAGCAGTTAATATCCATTAAACGCATATAATATAAACTATTAACTTGATAAAACAATAAACGCATATAATATAAACTATTAACTTGATAAAACAATAAACGCATATAATATAATCAATTAAAATCTAAATAAAAGTTTATTAACCCATTCTTATTTATACCGAATTCAAATAAGATCTCCAAATCATTTTATTTCATATTAATCAAAGATTCAGTTATTTATAATATTCCAATTATTTAAATTCACTATTCAAATGAATTCTATATTTGAAACTCAAGCTGTTTTACTTGAAAACTAATATTTCAATATTTAAAGTTTATTAAATATTTCAAAATTAAATAACTAAAATTCTGGGTCGTTACATTGTTTATGGAAAAACTTATCGTAACAAGTATAATCCTTGTTGTCACTTTCTACCAAACTCATTTATAAACCCATCTTCTTAAAGAAAATTGCAATGTGGGACTAAGCACAATTAGATCTGTGACCAACAAGAATACAGCGCGAGCCACATCTATCATTGTTTACATATTTGAAGTTTTTTCATAATTTCGCATTTATATAAAATTGTACATATACGAGATAACTTCACTTTTACAATATTCAAAAAATGTTATTTGCTAGCACAAGCTTACAACATTTAATGAAATCTATCGAAATTTAATACTTTTACAACATCCAAAAAATACTATCGGATTTAAGCATTTTAACAACATGCATTAAACGTTATAGATTATCACAATATAAGATAAATGTCGTTGAAGACCATTACTTACAACTATTTTTTAGATGTCGTAGAAACAATTTTATTTTAACATTTGTTGGAAAAATGTTGTCATAGAAAGTTATTTACAACGTTTTAATAACTAATGTCGTAAATGACCTATTTTATCTACAACAATCTCAACAACTGTTGCAAAATTCATGTTGTAATATGGGGTTTTTCTTGTAGTGTTCATTTTAATTCATGAGGATTTAGCACGCGATGACCTCCATAAGTTTCTTTGCGATGATTTCGTTTGCTAGCAATGGATTACTTATTCATGATAATCCCATGCAAGAATAATTTATGATGTATAAGGGATTCAACCATATATGACGGCTTAGTTGGGCACGATGGCTTTCATTTACATATGAAGACTCCAAATATGGCATGATGGTTTCAAACTTGTTGTTGGAATTTTGTATGTAACACTTTCCCCCTTCTTGTATAAGAAGTCTCTTATGCTTTAGCTTAAGTAAACTTATTATTCTTACATTACTTTTTTCCAACTATTTTTTCTTAGTGCTTTAATCTTCATTATTGATTGCCTTTTGTTATAACCTTTGCTCTTTGACCTTATAACTTTCCATAATGGTTTCTTAGTATGCATAAGTTTTGCAATCCTTTATAAAAGATCCCATCACTTTGCTTGAAAATCATTTGGAGTACAAAGTGTGTGTGTATAGTAAAGTAATGTTGTTTGAAAAAAATGAATTCTTGCAAGTAAGGAAATTTGATATCTTTTAAGAGTAGCATTTACTAGAGTAAAACGAAACCATGAATAGATGGAAACTCTTGGATTTCAAGAAAATTCTCTTTGCCTTTTGCTCATTCAGAATTTGGTGGTTTACTAACCAGGGGTTCAATTGATTGCCCTTCTTTGGACAGTTGTTTTTCATAGTCCTTGCTTGATCATCAGAGTTTTCATCGACCATCTACCTCGAATGAGTGCTTTGATTAGGCTCGGCGATGGGATCAAAGGCTTAATTGACCATCATTCTTTGGATGGTTGCTTTGGACATGCCTGAAGATGGGACCAAAGGCTTTTCATCCATCTCCTTTGGATGGGTGCTTTGACCAAGCCTGGCAGTGAGATCAGAGGCTTAATTGAGCATCACTCTTTGGGTAGTTGCTTGGCATGCTATTGAAGAGAAATCTAAGTTATTTTCCTTAGATACTAGTTCTTGCGGAATGATATGCAAGGGCTTTTGGTTTTGATTATAATTACTTAACTCGGGTCCATAACAAGATCCCTTCATTTTATTAAACTGCTCAAGCATAGCAAAATACATTTCATGGGAATTAAATTTCTCATCACAGGTGGTTCCCCATCCTGTTTTGCAAAGAAATTTGACTAATAAGTGTTTTTGCAATACGAAAGCATTAGTCTCGTCCAAAGTTGGCCTTCCAAAGAAAGTATTATGGTAGGAAGGTTGGTCTATGATCATAGACAACGTCTCAAACATTCTTAAATATGAAGGGGTGTCTATCTGCACAAACAATTTAATCTGACCCATTAGCATAGGGCCCTTATTGTTGAATCCAAAGATTGGCTCCAGACTAGATTCAAGCTTTTCCAATGGAATGCTTGAAGGCACTTTTGAATATAACATTTACGGCACTGCCTATGTATATTAAAATCTTGGATGCGAGTGGAAGTCATATCAAAGTAGTGATCATTAAAGGGTCATTATGGGAGCGTCGAATCTGCCATTTGGATTGCACTTTTGCAAGATTTCAATGGAGGCTCGTTGCTTATTGAGCAGATCCCCTCTTTAGCCTCCTTTACATATCTGCTTCTCGATTCCTTGCTCAAACCCGCAATGTGTGGTCCTTCATAGATCACATCAATATGGTTCATCGGTTGTAGTAGCCCCTAAGTAAGTTCATTTTCCATGATATTAGTGCTATTGACATGTGACTTTTCATTACGACCCATTTTGTTCGACCTTCACGTATTCCTTAAGGACCCCTTTCCTAATCATATCATGGATAATTCCGGCCAAGTCTCTATATTCATCCATTTTGCAAACGTTTACCTTATGGTAAGCGTAGTAATCTCCTTCCCTATTCAGTTCTGGACTTGTCTTTACCTTAAATGAAACCGAGTAATTGAGATCGCCTTTTATGACAGCATATACATATGAGATAGCCTGATTAAGTTCAATGACATTTGCCTTAGAAAACTCTTCCATTTTTCATTTTTGTTCAGGACTGAAAAGTTCCTCTTCTCCCCTTGGTTTCTCCTACTATGAAATATTTTATCCATTCATACGAATTGTTAACTTGGAAGTGGAAATCCTGCAAATCTCTACATCCAAGAATGTATAGCTCCTTCAAAAATGGTGCATTTTTTATCAAACTAGATTTAACCGCCATCAACTTCTCTTTGTCACTTACTTTTTCCGCCTTATTGGCCTTCGCAATAAATCTCTTTAGATAGTCATAAGAAATTCTCTTGGTCTCTGGTTAATGTTAGCCAGTATGCTAGCATCAATCGTAGGTTCCTTTGAAGTACATAATGAGCTGAAAACTCATATGAAAATTGTTCCCATGAATAAATCAACTTTTCTCAATAGTGTCGTTACCACTTGACCACTGCTCCAAAGAAAGTGGTTGGAAATAGTCTGCAATAAACAGTGCCTGGAGCATTGTATAGGTACATTTGAATTTCAAACACCATCAAATGGTCATCCAGGTTAATGGTACCGTCATATCCAATAAATGTGATTTTGATATTGGAAGGCAATGGTACAACCATAATTCTTTCGGCAAACGGTGCTCCTTTGAAGTTGTTATTGGCTTTAGTATATGTTGTTCTCTTTCCTTTTAACTTAGCCATGTCTTTAGTCATTTTGTCTGCTAAATCCTTGAAATCAGCTTCATCATCCTCGTAATTCTCACGCTTTGGCTTGTAATGCTTTTGTGAAGTGGAACTTGTAGATTGTGATCTTGAGCTTTTGTCCGACCTTTGGGTTGAGAGACCTTCTTCCTTTCTTTGTGGTCCTAAATTACTCTTCCAACATCATTTCTTTTTAGGTTAGACTCCATTACCTTTTTCGGTGGAGATTCGACTTCCTCCCCCTCCATTTCTTTCACTCTTTGTGACAATGATTTTTGTGAAACCAACGCTTTAATGAGATCATGCATGACTTCCAAATTTCTTTTCATAACTTTAAGTTTACCCTTTTCTTTCAGTGTCTCTTGAGGTATAGACAGTTGTCCTTCCTCCACATTTTCTATGTTAAACTATAGGGTCACATTGTCCTCGAGATGAACATGATGTGCAACTTCCTTTTGTGCTCGAACACTTACTTTTTTTGTTGATTTTCCCATGATATAAAAGCTATCACTGATCAATTCGTAAGGCCTTGAGTTAGGCTCTTAATGAAAGGAGCACTTAGTTTTAGTCCTAAAATTAGGTCAAGATGAATTGGAATACTTGCGTAGTGTTATACAACTAGTAAAGTATGTTGATCATAAGTTGATGGATATTCTGTTTACTTTCTTGAAATGACATTATGCAATTTCTTTACTGTCTAAGTCCTTTCATTCAAAGTTACAAACCATGGACGGTGTTGGTGGCCATGAATGCTTTTTGCTCAAGCTTTTTTACAAGATAGAAAAAATGGAAATGAAGAAGAAGACCCAATCGACAAAATCATCCCTTTTGGGTGGGGTACCCCTGTATTAATGGAGGATTCCAACTATTGGATCTGCGCAACATGTCTCGTAGAGTAAACAAATAGTGGATTGTGATTTGTGTAAGGAAAAACTAGCGTCACAAGGAGATAAACATATGATATCTTCAGGGAACTTTCGGGAAAGGCCTTTGCTATATTGCTTCGCGATGACTTTAATTATTTTTCAATGTGAAGGCTCTATAGAATTTCCCATGATGGCACTTTCACCTTATTGATTGGTTGCTTCCACAAATATGTCGCAACTGCTTAACTTTCGTATCCAAAGCTATCACTTAGGAGCTCCCAGCAAGTCACTTTGTAAACTCTTTGTGATAGATTGAAAAGGAAACTTCTTTAGCGATTGTTTTTTGAAAGATTCTTAGCGACAGCTTTATGGAAGACTCCTAGCGATGGCTCTTGAAAGACTCCTAGCAATAGCTCTTTGAAAGACTTCTATCGATGGCTCTTTGAAAGACTTATAACGATGGCTCTTATTTACCATTTGAAGACTGTCAACGATTGATAAGTATAACTTCTCGTGATAGCTTTATAAGGTCATCCACAATAATCTTCATGAGACTCTCATTTGAATATTAGCTTTTCTAGCTTTGTTTGCATGCAACAGTTTAGTTACCTCAATTTGCCATTTGGAGATAGATCACGAAGGTCTGGTTGGATTACTCGCTATGGTTTTCTATCTTGTTAAGCGACTACTTCAAGACTTATCGAGATGGCTTTGTTTTTTCCTGTATAATGTTGTCATTTTCTTGTAGATTACTCTATAATTCCTCGCGACGGCTTATATGGGATTACTCGTGATAGCTTCATTGAAATTTTCTCGATTGCTTTGTTTTAACTTATAAGAAATGACCTCCATAAGTTGTCCTGAGATGGGTTCATTTGCCAATGATGGCTTTACTTATTCATGATAATCCTATACATGACGTGCAAGGGATTCAACCATATATGATGGTTTAGATTGGGTACGATGGCTTTCATTTACATATGAAGACTCAAAATAGGGTATGATGGCTTTAAACTTGTTCTTGGAATGTTGTGTGTAACACCGACCAAAAGTGGTCGGTACCGAAATGAATTTCTTAGCTTATACTTAGCCAAATTTGGCTAAGTACCTTTCCTCCCCGATCTCTTCTCCATTTGCATGTTTAGGGCCCCTTAGCTCCATTCTTTAAGCTCCTAAGTCCCTAGCACCAACCTATTGCCAAGAAAATAGGTTGGTACCGACCTGAAGTGGTCGGAACCAAGTTCTATACATTTCCAAAATTTGAAGTTTTGGCTTCCCAAGTCCTTCCTTGCATCAACCGGAAGATTGTCCCGATGCAATCTTTCATAACTAGAACTGGAACTTCTTTAACCAAACGGCATTTAGGTTGGCATCAAGATCAGGTTAACCACTTAAATAAACGCCAATTCTCCTGCGACCTAAAGTATAGACTTCTCCCAGCCTTTAGAGTTCCTTCTCCAAGTTTCATTTAATTCCGAACATTATCGCCTTCATTTTGCCCAAATCGACAACCACTTCCTAAGTAATCTAGAAGCACTAACAAACTGTTTCAAAGCAACACAAGCAAATGTGCATATCATCCATAAACATTCGTTGAATATAAACAATCCATAAAAACAAGATTTGCACACAAATTCTAGTCTCGATCTAACTTTACTCTAAAACGACAATATAAGCCAAAAGGAGTTGTAAAACCATTTAAAACCAAATCTAATCTTTTTAATTTTAGCCATAAACATTTTTTAATATTTTAATTAAAGTTTAAAATCATTTTAATATGGAAACTTGTCAAAAACATCAAATTTAACTATATGGACAACTATATGATGGTGAGAGATCAATAACCACTCATATAAACCCAAAATACCAATTAGATGCCTAAATCTAAGATAAACAGCCAAGAACACGAATTCCAAAGTACCAAGATGATAGATCTATAATCCCCTTCTTTAATTACCCATTTAATAATGGATTAGACTAAGATTAGTAAAAAAGAGAGAGGGTTTTTATGAAATTAGGATCAATGGAGGTTTGAAATTATTTTGGGAAAGTGAGAAATAATCTAATTTTGTCCCATCTCCCCAAATATGCACAATTCTTGAAATTCATTAGTGGACCTAAGCATGGCTTAGGTTAATTGCCCACTAAGATGTCCAACTGCAAATGGAATTTAAAATGGTCATATCTTCTATACGGTAATTCCATTTTCCTATTATTAGCATCCCACGGAAAGAGAAACTACAAGCCCGATCTAATGGAATTGGTTTTAGACCCTAATCTAATCCTTATCAAAAGTTATAGGCATTACAAGAATTTTTTGGTCTGAAATGGTCGATAAAATTTCTAAAGATGGAGAATGTCCCTAGTAGTCATTTCCTAAAGTTTTAGAGTCATATGACCTCATATTAATTAACTGATAATATTTTATGATCTTTCGATACATAAAATACGGGTCATTACACCTCCTTAAAAATTTCACCCCCGAAATACCCAAACAAGTCAAAGATTAATCAGCCATAGTTACCCTACATGCCTAACAATCATATGCAACCATGTAAAGCAAGCAACCATGCAATCGAGTATATAGAAAAACCTGTCCTAGCATGCGAGATACTAAACTATCCTATATGATATCAATAGTGAAAGTAAATATGATAAGAAGTAGACCGTACCATTCAAAGAGCTCCGGATATGCAGCCCTCATGCTCTCCTCATTTTTCCATGTGCAATCGCCTTCACTTTCGCCCCATTGAACCTTCACTAACTCTACCATCTTCCTCTTTAGTTGTTTCGTATTACATTTGACAACACAAAGCGGCCTATATGGTCTTAAAGCTTCCAGCTCAAACTCGATATCACATTTGGTCTAATGCAATCTTCCCACCTGAGTCGTGCACAAACTTCCACAGATTAGAGACATGAAATACATTGTGCATGCCTGTCATCTTTTAAGGTAATTCGACCCTACATGCTAGGTTTTCAATCCTCTCTATCATAGCAAAAGGACCTACAATTATCGACGCCAACTTACCCTAACTACTAAATCGAATAACATTCTTCAATGGAGAAATCTTCATGAACACCATATCATTGACAGATAACTCTAAATCTTGACGTCTTTTATCAGCATAGCTCTTTTGCCTATCCTAAGTAGCTTTCATTCGTTGCCGAATGATCTCTTTAATCATATCTGGTCCAAGTATTAGTACTCGCCTGCATCCCACCAACATCAAGGAGCATTACATGGTTGACCATACAATGCTTCATATGGTGCCATACCGATACTAGACTGATAGATATTGTTATATGCAAAATCCACCAATTGCAAGTGATCATCCCACGAGCCTCCGAAATCAAGAATTCAAGCTTGTAAGAGATCCTCCAATATACGATTTACCCTCTTATATACCCATTGGTTTTTGGGTGATATGTTGTACTGCGATGCAGCTCCATCCCTAACACCTCTTGTAAGCTCTTCCAAATCCCGTTGGTGAATAAAGGGTCTCGATCACTCACAATGCTCTTCGGCACACCAATGAATCACACCATCCATTTCACATACAACTGGCAAATTTGGATGTCGTTATACTAGACTTAACAAGAATGAATCGAGCACTCTTCATCAATCTATCGAATATAACCCAAATGTTATCATACCCTGCTCTGGTCCTCGACAATCCATCTATAAAATCCATCAAAACTTACTCCCACTTCCATTCGAGAATTTTGAGCAGTTTCAACAAACTACTTGGCTTCTTCTGCTCTGTCTTCACCAATTGGAAGTTTATACACTTCGAGATTAATGTCATGACATCCTTCTTCATCCCCTTCCAATAATATGTCTGCTACATATCATGGTACATCTTATTATTGTTGGGATGTATAGTCAATCTAGAGTGATGGCATTCTCATAGTACCTCATCTCGTAATCCATTAATATCGAGAACAAACAAACTCCCGTCCTTACGGAGCCAACCATCTCGATCGAGCTCATACTGCTTCATCTCCTCAGACTCCACTCCTTTCTCTATTTTCTCCTTTATCTCTGCTAGTCTAGCTTTGCCTCTGACTAGTACCGATCTGCTTAATCAAAGTAGGTCTGATCGTCAAACTTGTTAACATCTCTGGGGCTAACTTGCAATGAGATCAGAAGTCATAACCAACAATATACTCCTACTACTTCCACTCTAGGAACATCTCTCCCAAGCTAGTTTGTCTTCTACTTAATGTATCGAGGACTAAATTTCCCTTACCGGGCGTATAGGAAATATCAAAGTCATAGAAGACCAATGTTATACCCACATATATTAAATCATCATAGGATAATGAAGAAGGATGATTACAAAAGGTAAGGTCATCTTGAAATAATTTAGGAAAGCCATCGAGATATATTATGAAAAGATCAAAGTCATCGTGATGTTTCCATGCTGTCATTATAGGGAATCTTATAAAATCATTATAAGACTATTATAGCAATTTTGATACAGTTCTTAGAGTGGTCCTAAGACAAAGCTAGAAAGCTATCTCAAAGAGTTCCCCATAAGTCATCGTGGAGAGTTTCTTAAAGGAATTTGAGAGTGTTCTTGTGAAAGTTATCGAAGGGTGAGTAAAACCATCACATGACAAGAATCAAAGCCTTCGTGACAAATTAAAGTGGAAGACTATGAAGAGCAATTTGTAGAAAGCCTTCACGCGATAACTTTGAACGCAAAAGAATTGAAGCATCATGATATGTTTATTGAAGCTACTAGAACGAAGAGAATCAAAGTCAACATGGACATTCTACACTCCCATAATATGGTTCATCGTGGGGTATTCCATAAAGTCATTGCATAGTATGTTAAATCCATCATAATAGTTCTTGAAGCGGTCATTGGACAAGGTAAAAGAGCCATTGTTGGGAGTTCTATGAAGCCTTCGCATACCATCCTCCAAGTGATAAACCAAGCCATCATGAGAAGTTTCCTCATGTTACCTCATGAAATCTTTGGATGACAAATTAAGGCTATCGTGAGGAGTTCAATGAAGCCATCACATGCAATTTTAGAGATTCCAACATGCTATCGAGTGCAATTCCAATATGGGTGATTTATGCTATCGTGAAGGGTTCCAGGGTACAATCATGAGTAATTTTGGAACAGCATATTGAAGCCATTATGGAAGGTTTCCAAGACATTATCGTACTCAAATTGTGAACTAAAATCCATCAGGAAACCATTGTGCCACATATTAGTTGGATCATATGCCACGTGGACTAATCACAACCATCTACTGGAGTGCTACATGTCAAGAATCCAATGGTCCAACATCTCTATAAATAGAGGAGTACCCCCTTCAAAAAGGGTCAAATTTCTCATAATCTTCTTCTCCTTTATTTTCAATTTTTACAAATTTTGTAAAGGGAGCTTTGAATTTGGGGTTCATGGCTGTTAAGGAAAATTGTAATTAGAGATTTTGTAATAAAGGACTTGTGTTTGGCATAATGTGCATAGTTACTTCATCAAATATATGAAAGCATGCTATTATGGGTTCTACTATGATTGTATCCTTGGTTTACTTTCACTTGTCTTGACTTAATATCTTAGCCCAACTTTTACCCTAACATTTTTTATGCTTTCAATTGGAGCTGAACTCAAGGCTCACTCTTCATTTAAAGACAAACCAACCTCATTTGGGTTTCCAGCTATTGCAATTAAGTCTTAACAAGGATCTTCTGAACCACATCTAAACCTTTTACCCTACCCACTAAGCAATAAACAATTTAGTGAAGAGCAAGAGTTGAATTTGAGAAATCTAGCTCTTCAAACATTGGAGAAATAAAAGGATTTCTTGATATAACATAAGTAAATGGAGTTTAAACCCCTTCCATATTGGAGAAGAGCCTATCTTTGCCTTAACCAGCAAACTAAGATTGGAAAAGCAAACTAAGGGAAAAAGGATAATGTAAGGTTCGAAAAAAAGTTTGTTTTCTTAGATCAGACAAATCATTCAACTTCAAGCACGGGCATGGTCTTTGAAGCTGAGATGAATCATGATTTTGAAAATTCGCTCAAAAATGGGAAAGAATTGTTAAGTTGGAGCCTCTATTAAGGAAACAAAAGTTAGAAGAGAATTACGAGATGCAAAACTCCCATAAAAGGTATATGGACGAGAAAAGGACCTACAACAAGGGGCCCAAAAGGCAAAATCATTACACTACTCCTCGTTTTTCAGGAAAAGTATACTTTCTTACCAAGGATAAGTTAAACTATTGGGTTTCTAAGAAAGCTCTAAAGAAGTGGATAGATATGATGGAGGAATATTTGTCATTATAACAAAGCAAGGGACCATCACACTAATGACTTTCAAGCTCTTTTTGGGATCAACAAGTATTATGTAATAAAAGGAGAACCACAAGAGTTTGTAGAACCTCAATGTTTGAGGAATTAGAACAAAAGCAAGTAAAGCTATCTGCAAAAGACAAGATAATCAGAAATTTTATTTTCAAAACCAAAGTGGCATTGATAGATCTTCTAAAAGCCTTCAGTCCTTCCTTCGAGCCGGGTCGAAGCACCTATCCAAAGAGTGATGGTCAATCAAGCCTTTGGTCCCACCGTCGGGCCTAACAAAGCACCCATCCAAGGGAGATGGTCAAAAAGCCTTTGGTTCCCCCTTCTGTCCTGGCTGAAGCATCCATCGAAAGAGCGATGGTCAATTAAGCCTTTGGTTCTACCATTGGGCCTGGCCAAAGCACCTGTCCAAGGGAGATGGTCAAAAAGCCTTTGGTTCCTCCTTCAGGCCTGGACGAAGTATCCACCCAAAGAGTGATGTTCAATCAAGTCTTTGGTTCTACCGTTGGGCCTGGCCAAAGCACCTGTCTAAGGGAGATGGTCAAAAAGTCTTCGGTCCTACCTTCAGGCTTGGTCGAAGCATCCATCCAAACAATTAAGCCTTTGGTCCCGCCATTGGGCCTGGCTAAAGCACCCATCCAAAGGAGATGGTTGAAAATCCATCGATCCTGCCTTTGGGCCTAACTGAAACACCGATCCAAATAGCGATGGTCAATTAAGCATGTGTTCCCGCCATCAAGCCTAGCCAAAGCTCCCATCTAAGGTAAATGGTCAAAAAGCCTACGGTCTCGCCTTTGGGCCTGGATGAAGCACCTAGCTAAAGAGCGATGGTCAATTAAGCCTTTAGCCCTACCCCTAGGCCTAGCCAAAGCACCCATCCAAGGGAGATGGTCGAAAAGCATTCTGTCTTGCCTTCAAGCTTGACCGAAGCACCAATCCAAAGAGTAACGATCAATTAAAGCATTTGGTCCCACCGTCGGGTCTGGTCAAAGTACAAACCCAGAAAAGTGAACGGGAGGGCATGAGTACATAGCAAATCCCAGCACATCGCTCATGGAAGTCAACATTCAACTACTCAAGATCATTCTAAAGCAATCACAAATCAAAGAAAATTATGATAATAAAGTAAAGGAAGTATCTCAAAATAATGCACCACTAAAGTCGGGTATGCAAGAAAGGAAAGTTTATTTGACTTATCGGCATACTTGTGCTATACAATATTATACAAGAGTTAAACGGAATACAATTAATAAAGAAGCAACATAACTACTTTTAACACAACAAATCACTTTCATAACAAGTGCATTGTTTGTTGACATTTACGGCTTTCGAGGATGAGGTAGTGGGTGATGTTGGTAGACAAGCTCCTTCCATTTTCCCTCCACGTCCAAAGTACAAGGATGTTGCTCACTAGATGAACCCCCTTCTTTATACAAAATTGTAGTCCCCTGGATTTCTCTCAAAGATTCATAACATCCGTATCAGAGAAAATGATGAAATCTTTGATTACTAGAAATGACTTCCTTTCTCAATCCGTTATCTCTTTCCACGATTAAAAATGTGAAACTAGTCTTTAAAGCAACTATAACTTCGATTAAGTGATCAACAAGACAATAAAGTTGGGAAGCCATAGTGGAATAAAACTGCAGTAATGCCAATCGATCTTCAAGTATTTTTACCTCATTCATAAGGGTTTCAAGCATAGAAGAAGGATCAACAATGTGTCATAAGGCAACTAGGAGTTACTTATTGATTTTTCTCACCTTATGACGAATGATATTAAGAGAATCGATAGAGTCAATTTGAACTAGCAAGGCCTTTTTATAAGCCTTATCTACGCCCTTAAGTTGAGAAATTTTATGATTCATCTCACTAATGTTGTCTTTAAGAACCTTAATATTCATCGTTATTTCATTCTTTTGGCGCTCCAATGCCTCAATTTCTTATCTTTGCAATGAGAATGTCTGAACAAATTTCTTATTCCACCGATCCATAAACTTTTGAATGCATTCTAGTTTAAAAGCTCTACTCTGCCTTGCAAGTTCCCCTAACTTGTCTACTTCAGAAGAATCATGTGTATTATGGCCAGGGAACCGAATGCCCTTGAGACGAAGAAGAAAGGCATAGTGATTTCCTTTTTGGAAATTCAACTAGAGTAGGGGTAGGCAACCCTTTTTCACCTTCAATCAATATCAATTCGTAAGATTGGCACTTATTTTTGTACTATATCACTTGGAGGTTAGTATGTGAACTGAGCTTTTCATTCAATACGGCAATTTTAGCATCCTTATGCAAAACTTTCTTCTCAAGATCCTCTACTATTTCCTAAAATGATTTAGGATAGATTTCACCTTAAGGTATTTCCTATACCACTTGTTTACAACTTCACTATTTATGGTTGTAGAACTGAATATAAAACGAGAGGGTCATTCTTTCAACTATGTCACCAATTCATTATGAATATTCTCAAGATACTAATTGAAGTCAGAAGAATCAATAGATAAGGACAATCCTTCGACCTAATTTAGAAAATAAAGGATAACAAAAATTTAAATAAAAACAAAAGAAAGACAACAAAGTTTCTATTAAATAACAACCAATATCTCATAAGAGATAGTACATCCAAAAGAAACAACAATAACAGAAATTACAATGCAATTGGTTATTAGAATGAGAAAGAACATTTCAGATCTTCTGAAAAGAGGAAGGCAAAATAGAAAATGTTGCACTAAAAGGAGCATCAGCTAGGAGGAGTATTAACCGGAGGAACCCATGGTAGTCCCATTCCTTGTGGGGGTAAGTCTACCACACAATAGCTTGGCAAAGTTAGTTCAAATTTTAAGAAGAAATTGGTATTTATGGCTGTCCAAGAAATTGTAATAGATTTGGAGATTGATTATACATCTAGTGAAGGTCACGGAGAAAATAGTATTTTAATGAGCGTGACTTTTTAATCAAGGAATTTTTTTCTTTAAAGGTCATTTTTAACCTGACCAGTTTACCTAAGTTATCTCTCGATATAAAGGATGAAGGACTAACATGAAAATTTTAGAGGCCTGCACATTAATGTTGATTATATTAAAAGATAGATTTTACAAAAACCATTACAAGCTCAACTAAGAAAATAAGAAAAGATTCACAACACTACACAGGTTCATAAAGAATGGACTTCTTACAATATTCAACTTCAGATCTATCCTTATCAAACTTAATCTTGTCAGGGGGTAGGGAGTTAATAGTTAAAGGCACGGTAAGAACCCTAGGCAAGTTCCAACACTCCCCAAGGTGAGGGCCAGATCCATGTAAATCCAAATATCTCCTATGAAGGCGTCTAATCAGTCCTCTACAACTGTCATCCAGGAAAGAAAAGTTAGTCATGGGAAATCAAGCATATACAAGACATAGGCACTTTATAAGCTTAGCCTAGTTCCCAATCGACATCCAAAAGAGCATGGTCATCTTCGTTTTCCTTGTGAAAGTTATCTTGGTGGAAGTGTGATTTTTGAAAGGGAGGTGCAACCTTTTTATTCTTAAAATCATCAAGATACTTGAGCTATTTTAAATTTCTCACATACTCATTTGATTCTTTCAAGTCCTTGCATAGCCTTTTTCTTCTTCTCGGTTAAGTTTTAAGATTTTCTTTTTCTTTTTATCTAAAATAATCTCTACATAATTTCTATTAATTTCCTGCATTGATAATTAAATCATATTAATAATTTTTGACTATGTACATGGAAAATAAATAAGGAGTGAAATAAGAAAATCTCTTATGGAGGGGTAGCAGTAGCACTAGGTCTGAAGGATCAGATAAATGGAGCATTAAAGGAGTTTGAGCTTCAAGAGGAGATTGAGTCTCAACAAGAGTTTGACATATCTCACTAGACCCAAAAGGCATTGATTTAGAAAGAGGAGGTCTAGGAGGAGTGGTTTTATCCACACCCTTAGTAGTTTCTGAAATAGGAAAGTTCGACGTATGATCTGAACCTTTATAGGCTCCAGTCCCACCTTGACCTGGGTTACCATCCCCATCCCTTCCTAGAAAATCCTTCCTAGAAGGACCATCACCACTATCGTTCTTCTCATCACCATCTTCATTATCATCATCATCACCCACTTCGTGGGTTTTATCAACTCCTTCGTTCCCCTCTCCCTCATCATCACCACTTATTAATATATCATCAAAAGCCAAAGACTTGGTATGGTCAATGACGTTTTCTCCCATAACCTTAAAATAATCACCGTGAATATGCCCCAATAAAATGTCAAATCTATTATTGTAATCTGCTCCTGATTTATCAAAGGAAGAAAAAGCCATATTCGAAAATCGATTGATGTTGTGTTTATAAGTAGTAAATAAGACCACTTTAGCAAATTATTCTTTCCATTGAAGGAGGAGATCGTTTAGGAAGGAAGAGACCTAGAATTTCATGGCACAAAGGGATGATTTGAGCTTGCCAATAATAATGTTCTTTTCAGCCAAATCCTTCTCTAAGTCAGAAACTCTAGTCAAAGATTCTCTAAGAGTCGAGTTCTCTGATTGGACTCGAGAAAGTTCATCCTCCAAAGACTTTGCTTTATCCTCCAACTCTCGATGTTTCTTGAGTTTCTATTCTAATAACTTTGCCTCCTCTTCCAACTTCTAAGACCTTTTCTTTTCTGACTCCAACAAGACCGTGATTGTCTTATTCTTAGCAGATAGTGACTCGTTAGTAGTGCGAAGGTCACTGAGCTGAGTTTCAAGGGTAGACGCTTTTTTAGACAATAAGAAATTCAATTCTTGTAATCAACACATCTTGGGAAGAAGGTGCGCATGACTATTGAAAATCAAATAAATTACGACCAATCCAAATAAACTTATAATAATGAACAATAATCACATGAAATTGAAAGCTAAGGGTAAGCTAAAATTACTTTTTATGTTGTTGTAAGAAAAGGAGCTTCACTTGAATAAGATGATGTAAAAGTTTTTCTAAAGATTCCGCAAAAAGAAGAAGGAGTGGTGTCAGAGGAGCTCGATGAAATGAATACAAAAGAACGCAAGGACTTTGGGAGCAATTCTACAAAACTAGCATACTGGGATGAATTTGACCTTGAGAAAAGGGGAGGGATGTCTTCGATAGAATATCAAGCTCTAAAGTCCGATGTAAAGAAGGTTTAGATTCTTTAAGAGAAGGACCAAAAACGTTGATAATGGAACCTTGAACCGAGCAAGTAGTCACAGCAGCAACGATACCAGAAGAAGGAGCGGGGTTTGCTAAGTCCAATCCTTTTTTGCATTTTGGAAGGAACCTCAGATAGGGCAAGTGCAACCTCAGAGCCTTCTCTTTTCATATCTTTCCTAGCACTATAGTATCTTTAGCGGTAAAAATAGAAGCAATGAAGTGGTTTGGGAGCTGGCACTTTCTTTGTCTCCTTAGAGGAAGCAGGTAATTCAGAAGTGACTTTACCGAGCAACAAGGCATCTATGCTTAACAGATGCACTTCGGAAGGATCTGTTAATAAAAGAAAAAACATTAAAGAAATGTATTTTAGTACACAAAAAGGAAAAGGATAATAAGAAACAAAACCTAGAGATAAACCAGGGTTTTCACTCATTGAGCGTTGTACTGGAGAATTTGCGAAAAACACGTCCAGCTTATCGGCAGCTAGGGCCGACGGATTATTCCTTTTCTTTTTCATCATAGTGGGTTCACTCAAGATTCGATGGGATGGAAAAATTAAAGAGTACTTCTTTAATTTCTCTTCAGTAAAAAGCCTCAACCGGCTCCTCGAGAATGCTGTAGCATCCCCAAAGTTTGGAATTTTAGCCAAAACTCGAGAAACGACATTCTTTGAATCAGCGCTAGCATTAATATAAAAAAACAAACAACAAAATGGAAGTTGATAAAAACTAGCATAAGCATTAAGCGAATGAAAACAAATCTAGCAAAAAGGCATACTGGGGATTGTGAACCTTCCAATGATCTATGGATAATAAAATCTCACGAAGAAGAATCGATGACTTCAACCTCGAATCTTGTTAATAACGTCAGTTACTACTCCACTATCGATAGAACTGAGATAACAAATAGAACCCTCAAGCTAATTCTTTGTTTTTTAAAGAGTAAATATGGAGAAAAGGATAGAGGGAGTTAGTTCTTCTAGCTTGAGTTCTTTAAACAGAATAAACAAAGAGTTCATATAACTGTAGGAGTTAGAATTTAATTGAATAGGGGCAACCTTCAAGAAGGCCAGGACCTTATGGATAATAGAGTTAAAGGGCAGATAACATGAATGATAGATGTGAAAAGGAGTAAAGACGAAGAACCCATTAGGAGGAGTGTTCATTTGATCATTTGGGCTTGGAAACCCCATTTCAATCCCTAAAATACCAAAAAGCCAGAGAACATAGTCGATATCCTCTTGCTTCATGAAGGAGGATTGATAAGAAGTCTAAACCTTTTCCTCGCCACAAGCTTAGAGGATTAAAGGTTTTTGTTGCCCCTTTGGTAGTCAGTTTGCTATCTCTGGCCATGAAGTCTACAATAAAAAGATTTTAGCTATTAAAAAACCAATAGAAAAAACTGAAGCCCTCTTAAGTCGAAAATGATGGGTAAAGCTACTAAACAAACAAATTTGCAATAATTACATAAATAAACAAGAGACCACGTATACACATATTAATGTAATTTCCATATGATAGGGAATATAAGTCCACGAATTACACACATATACCCAAATTTATTTATATATATATATATATTTACACATATATACCTGAATATATATATATATATGTGTGTATATACATATATATATATATATATAGTGATCAAGACCTACTAACTTCTTAAAAAACTACTATAATTTTCTTGTTAGATATGGGATAAGATAATTATGAAGGTATATTTCTAGCCCCATTAAGACTTTCTTTAACCAATTCCCTTTGTAGAAGTTGTTCCCATTCCATTCAAGTGATTACTATATGAATTTTATGAATATGGTTCAAGTTAGTTGGTATAGTCAAAACATGAATGTACAATAGGCCATCTATCCCAAGAATAGTAAATGACCACAAATAAAGTCATACCAAAATATGATAACCAATCGCATATTCTTGAGCTATCGCATGCTAATTTGAGAGCAAACATTAATTATTCGATGAATAGTCATCATGTTTAAAGCTTTCATGTGTAAAACTTAAAGTTTAATCCAAAAACGTAGCTTTCGTGAATGAAATTTGAAATAAATCTCTCGCACGTTAAACCTAAAAATAACCATGCGAGAAGAATTAAAGACAAAGTTTTTGCATGTTAAACCAAAAGGATCAGTTCTCATGCGAAAGAGGGAAAGACTCATGTGAGTTAAATTCAAAACACAACCATCACGAATTAAAATCAACAAGCTTTTATAAGACAATTTGGAAAAATATAAAGCTGTTGTGAGAAAAGTCCACATAGTCCTCGCGTTTAAAACGCTTCACAACAAGTTTGAGCACGGTCATCGCAAAGTAAACTAGGGAATAAGGTCCTCCTCAAATAACAAGCTAAATTTTTAGAAAAATGGCTTTTGTGAGCTAAATAGACGTATCCCTCATGAATAAAGTATGAGTATAAGGCCTTAAAATAGATTGCACGCGAAGGCTTAACCTTCGTGCACCAAGTATGAGTATAAGGCCTTAAAATAGATTGCACACGAAGGCTTAATCTTCGTGCACCAAGTCCTCATATGGAAATCTATCATACAACGATGGTTTGGGTTCGTTAGGTAACAAGTACATAAACTATAAAACCCAAAGCCCATAAACAATAAAATGGTGGACCAAGCAATTAAATTTGTATCAAAATGATGGCTACAAAAGAAATCACCAAGATCGAAACGAATAACAAAAACCAATCGAATTCTTATACAAGTTAAGATTAACCAAAGTAAATTAACGATCATGTCAACAAGTAAACAAATAAACAAACCAATAACAAAAGTGTTTACTAGATGGGAATCACAAAAAGCAAGATCTGATTTTGGGAAAAATAGTGAGAATGGAAATTTTGATAAAGCAAGCAAAAAGAGAAAGAGAAAGAAGATTTCTATTTATAGGAAGAAAGGGAGAGTAAGATAATTATTAGATGAAAGGAAAAGGAATATTAACGGCTAAGATGAATATTTTTGAATATGAAATGTTGCGTATACTAAAATATAAGAACAAATTATAATAAAAATAGAGGGCAAGTGTTATACCCAAATATATCAAGTCGTCGCAGGACAATGAAGAAGGAGGATTACAAAAGCCAAAGTCATCGTGAAATAATGCAGGGAAGCTTTTGAGATATATTATGAAAACATCGAAGTCATCGTGAAGTTTCCATGCTGCTATCGTAGGGAATCTTATAAAATCGTTGCGAGGAAATTATAGGAATTGTGACACTGTTCTTGGAGTGGTCATGAGACAAACCCACAATGCTATCGTGAAGAGTTCACCATAAGTCATCGTGGAGAGTTTCTTAAAGGATTAGAGAGTGTTCCTGTGAAAGCTATCGAATAGTGACTAAAACCATAGAATGACAAGAATCAAAACCTTCGTGAAAAATTGAAGTGGAAGCCTATGAAGAGGAATTTGTAGAAAGCCTTTATGTGATAACTTTGAATGTGAAAGAATTGAGCCATTGTGGTATGTTTATTGGGGCAATTGCAATGACGAGAATCAAATTCAACATAAACATTCTACACTCCCATAATATGGATCATCGTGGGGTATTCCATAAAGTCATTACATAGTATACTAAAGCCATCCTGATAGTTCTTGAAGCAATCATTGGACAAGTAAAAGAGCCACTATGGGGAGTTCTATGAAGCCTTCGCATACCATCCTCCAAGTGATAAACCAAGCCATCACGAGAAGTTTCCTTATGTTACTGCATGCAATCTTCAGATGACAAGTTAAGGCTATCGTGAGAAGTTCAATGAAGCCATCAAATGCAATTTTAGAGATTCCAATATGCTATCAGGTGCAATTCCAAAATAAGTTATTTAAGCTGTCATGAAGGGTTCCAGGGAACAACCATGAGTAATTTTGGAACAGTATATTAAAGCCATTGTAGAAGGGTTCAAGACATCATCATACTTAAATCGTGGACTAAAATCCATCAAGAAACCATTATGCCACTTATTAGTTGGATCATGTGCCACATGGACTAATCATAACCATCTACTGGAGTGCAACGTGTAAAGAATCTAGCAACTCAACTCCTTTATAAATAGAGGGCTACCCCTTAAAAATGAGTCAAATTTCTCATGATCATCTTCTCCTTTATTTTCAATTTTTACAAATTTTGTAATGAGAGCTTTGAATTATGGTTTCATGACTATTAAGGCAAATTGTAATTGAAGATTTTGTAATAAAAGACTTGTGTTTGGCATAGTGTGCATAGCTACTCCATTAAACATATGAAAGCATGCTATTATGGATTCTACTATGATTATGGCCTTGGTTTAATTTCACTTGTCTTGACTTAATACCCTAGCCTAACTTTTACCCTAACAGCCAAGAATTCCAACCATGGCTACTGGTGAAGTTTGAGATCCTTCTATGAGAAAAGGTACTTCAAGGATTTGTGGTCCATAAACAGCTTGAACCTTTCTCCTAATAGATAATACCTCCAAATCTTCAAAGAAAATACTATTATTGCCAACTCCAAATCATGAGTTGGATACTTTTCATGTAGTTTCAGTTGTCGACTAGCATAGGCGACAACTTTTCCCCTCTACATCAATACCGCACCTAGTCCAGTAACATAGGCTTCTATGTATACTGCCATCTCCTTATTCCCGCTTGGAATAGTCAATACTAGTGCACTCTTCAACCTCTCCTTCAGACTCACACATGCATGCTCTCACTTTGCGTTCGAAACAAAAGTCTAACTTTTCTTTGTCAAATTGATCAACATTGCCGCTACCTTCGAGTAGTCCTTGATAAAGCGTCTATAGTACCTCGCCAATCCTTGGAAGCTTCTCATATAAGTTGCGTTCTTTGGTTGGTTCCAACCCTGAATTGTTGCCGCCTTGGCAGGATCTACTGCAATGCCCTGCTCAGAGATGACATTAACCAAGAATCTCATTTCCCTCCTCCAAAAGTGTTACTTCGAAACCTTCACTCTTAACTTCTGCCTCCTCAACACTTCAAGCACAATCCTCAAATGTGTCTTTTATTCTTCCTTCATCCTAGAATAAACTAAAATATCATCCACGAACACAAGCACAAATTTGTTTGGCCAACCCTGAAAAAACAGTCCATGAGATCAACAAAGTATGACGGAGCATTAGTTAGCTCGAACAACATAACTACTAACTCATAGAAAATAGATAGCATACGAAATGCGGTGATTAGCACACTCTCCTTTGCTACTCTTAGTTGGTGAAATCATGTCGCAAGATCCAACTGACTGAACACCTTTGCAGCATGAAGCTAATCAAACAAGTCATTAATATGCGGGGGGTATTTGTTCTTCCTTGTCATCTTATTCAGCTTATGGTAATCTACAAAGAGTCGTTTTCTTTAGTGGTTAATGCTATAGGTGTACCCAACTTAGATATACTCCTATGAATGAACCTTTGCCTCAACAGGTCATTCGCTTGACCCTTCAAATCCTTCTGCTTTCTAGGAGCCATACGTCTCAAAGGAATAACTATTGGCATGGCCTCCTTTATTAAATCTATGCGGAACTCAATCTCTTGGTGTGGTAGTAAGCTGGTCACTTCCTCGAACATATTCGGATATGCACTAATGATAGGCACAGATAAAAACTCATCCTGTAGGACCTTGAGCGAATATAAAAAGCTAACCATAGCCCCATTCTCTAGCAGGCAGCCAATCACTACCTTCCACCCCTCCTCGGCCCCAGTTGTTATCAATAGCCTCATAGTCCACCACTACCATGTACTTCCTCAGCCAGTCCATCCCCAAGATAATCCCAAACCCAAAAAAATCCAAAACAAAGCAATCACAAACAAAAAAGCATCCATGACTTGACCAAACCATGAAAAACCATACAAAGACTAGAGGGGCATCCAACAGGGTTTGTCACTACTAAAGGTCGGTTAACAATTTTGGGTTCAATTCCATTCTATATATCAGGTCACTAGATATAAAAGAATGTGAAGCCTGGTATCGAACAAAACTTGCATGGAAACACCATAAGTCGAAAGCATACCTTGAATAGTGATACCCTTCCCCTTTTCCTTCGCCGAGGAAGCACTCGACAAAGTCAGGACGACATCGAAAGCATATGCCTTCACTAATTTGTTTTACTGCAATGGTTATAAGCAATTCTTCTGCATATGTTCAAACATGTCACGGTTGTAGCACTTCTTATTCCTATCAGACTTGCAGTCTTTAATCAGTGGCCCTTATCTCCACAACCATAATAGATAGGATCGCACTTTGCTTTCTTTTGAGCATTCTTTCCTTAAAACTGCTTCCCTTTTCCATTCCATTTCTTCTTGCTTCCAACGCCTTGTTGCGGTTTTTGATTTTGCTTAACCACATTGGTTGGTCTTGGCTTATAAAATTCCTAGTGAAGAGCTTTCTCGATGGGTCTCTCAAATGGCTCATCGATATGACTCACTAACTTCTTCCCCAAGTAGTCATCCAAACTAATAAGAAACTTCTCACTCTTCCTCAATAAAGTATCAATAAAATACATTCCATACTTAGAAGGGGCATCAAATTACACTACATATTCAAAGGACATGTCCTTTTACTTCAAATATGCAAACTTCCTAAATAACACCGACTTAAGGGTAGCTGAAATAAACTTTAAATTCTAAAATTATTCTAATCAATTCCTACCTCAAACATTAAATTCAATACATCCACTAAAAATAATAAAACAATTTGAAACTTTAAATAAATTCATAATAGATAAAAGTAATAATACCTTAGAAAATGATGGGAAATTTTAACAAATTTAGGCATTAATGAATTTGACTTTAAAATGGAGCAACTAAAAACTTTAAGTGGTGTTATGCAAACGTATTGGATTTGAATTTTGTTTGCACCAAAAGAAGGACAAACACCCAACTAATTAACAAACAGAAATTAAAAGGAGATAAGAACACACAATATTTATAGTGGTTGATCAAAATCCATAGCATACGTCCACTGTCAACTTTGTTACTAGTTATGCTTTTTTTTACAATGAAGAACCTACAACCCTTTACCAAATAACTTGAATAAGGATTTGATAGAGTTTTGGCTTAAAATTAGATAACAAAGACTAGAAAGAGAAGATCCTTTTTCTATGCACCTCCTCCTCTATTTATAGATGAAGCTCATCATGGAAATCAAAGGAATAAACTCACGCACATTCTCTACTTCAGGCATAAAGCTTCAGGCAAGAGATCATTGCCAAAATCATTATATTGATGGATTGGTATCAGTTCTTAAGGATCGATACTGAATTTGCAAATTTGTCTTTCTGTACTTTGTTCCTTCTTTATCTTCAATCCCTTGACCATGCTATGCTAACTCATTATATCCAAAAGGACTAGTACCGAGTCTTAGGACTTACTTGAATTTTGGCATTAAACTTGCATTATTGGCATCCAATTCATCTCACAGGCATTTAACGGTTCTGATTCATTGAGATATCAATTGGTTCACAAGCAGAATAACACTTGCCCCAAAGTATACTTTGTGTTAACAAGGCATGCTTTGGATCAAGACAAGCTATCGATTTCAAAATCTGATCTAAAGAGATGCTTTCATCCTTTGAACTATCTTCATAAAGCGATGCATCCTTTTTGGATCGTTATTTCACTTTAAACAATCATTTTTCTTATTCATAAGATGCAAACACTTCTAAATATGACGCAATCGACCTCCTTGATCATTACTTACCTAAAGAAACTAAAATACTTCTTTAGTAAATTAGATAAAATTTATTTATTTATAAACAAAGATAACATACTACATGTATTTATATACTTAACGTTATTTCCATATAGATTACTTATAGGATAGGAAATAAGTGACAACATGTCATTACTTCACTGCTATGTGATAAAATTGGTCAACCGTGATAAAAAGTGGAATACTGAGATTTCCACAAATAAAATAAATATAAATAAAAGTCCATACTCAACATCATTATATACGACTATTTTGTTTGATCATTAAGGCATTAATTATATTATTTAGGAATGTGAACAGAGCTTTCAATATAGTCAGTGTCTTACAAATAAAATCATAAATGTCATGTACAAATAAGTAGAGATTGATTACCCTTCTCTTTTGCTTATGGAATGGTGAAGCGTGGTTACGTCGATATACTCTTTGAAATAAATATGAAATAACCCTAGTTTATGGTGGTTTGGGAGGTGGACGTTAATTCTAGAAACATGCTAGGCGAAAGAAGGAGATTCGAAAGAGACATTGGCGATAACTATCCTATTGGCAAGCATCGAACAAAAATAGGGAGAAACAGTTCTTAGTGTTAATTAACTAAAATATTTTAAATGAAGACAAATGTTATGAAACTAAAACATCTTAACCTTTTGAATTTAGTTTTTGCTGCCATTGATTTAAGAATCAAATCGTAAATAAATGATCTTAAGTGAGGGAAAGGGAGAACGGTATATAGGCATAAGTGGGTAGTTTACAGGGAATAGGATGGAAAAGATAACTACAGTAAACTGATGTTAATTTTATTTATGTGTGTTATTGCTGCCCGTCAGATATCTTTTTAAAACTAAATCAAAACCCTTCTTTATCTTTTCTTTATCTCCTCCATTAAAGGAGAGCGAATTCGTTATATATATATTATGTATAAATAGAAGGGAGGTTTAAATGAATTAACACACATATAAGCTTAAGTGAGTATACATTAGACGTATAGACGTATGATGTCGATGATACATAGTAAATATTATTTTAAATTATGAATTTAAAATAAAGTTACTCTTCTTTATTTAAAATATAAATAGATTAACATACATTCATATTGTTGTTGAGCATCCTTAAGCTATATAATATTTATGTAATGTTTATATTTCCACTAAATAGGTAAGATTATGTAACTTTGTTAAGCACCCTCAAGGGTTACATGATTATCCTTAAGCTATCGTGAAATGATGAGTCTAGAGTATCTAATGTACTTTATGATTTGTTAAGCACCCTCAAGGTCATAAAGACGATTATGGGCAAAGTATGTTAGGAGCTATATATAAGATATAATTAGTAAAGCGTTACTTATCGTTTATGTGCACTACAATTTGTTGGGCACCCTCAAGGTTGTAGTAGCATGATTAATTAGTCCTAACACCTACTGAAGAAATTTATAAAATTCTTATATATATTTTAGGGTTTTTTAGGAGATATAAAATTCATTTTGAGCCTTATTAGATAAATATATAAACCAATCTAATAAGTATAACAATATATGTAATGTTATCAAATTTGCTTTAATAAATTTGTATAGATCAAATAACAACCATGAAGCTTCACGACAAAAACAAATTAATTGGCGCGAACAATAAATACTTGTTAAGGAACATTAAAATTGCACTCACCTATGAGAAACTTTGGTATGTGGTCACTGATGAGCCTATGGATAAACCCTATAAGGATGTCACACCCGAAAATATTAAGTCTTATGAGTCATGGTCAATAGACCGTGAACTTGCTCAATGCTACGTATTGTTGACTATAAGCATCAAGCTCTAAAGGAAACATGTTAATAACGACGTTCATGCCATATTCAAACATCTACAAAAGCTATATGTTTAGCAATATCGGATCTCATGAAAATAGTTCCATGAGAAGATAAGCATGGGTACTCTCGTCCAAGATCACATACTCAATATGATAGGGTACATTGAGAGATTGGCAGAGTTATGAATGATTCTCAATATCAAGCTATGTACAAATTTGATTCTTGGATCATTGGCTACATAGTTTGATTTGTTCATATTGAACTTAACTATTAATCTGTTAATGTGTACTATTGTGGAACTCCTAAATATATTAAGAATGAAGGAGAGTACATTCATGAAAAAACCAAGCGAGGTGATTTTATCAAGGGTACTTCTTCCTTGAATAGTTAGAGAAGAGAAAATGTACATCAAAGAGGAAAAGGTATAGCTAGTGCTAATCACAAGAAGGGTAAATGTCACTTTTTCTCAAGAAAGAGACACTGGAAGAGGAATTGTCTGGATTATTAGAAGTCGCTCAAGGGAAGCAATTTGATTTTGCTCCTAAAGGTATATTTATAGAAAATTATTTATCTATAAGTTCTTCTAGTTGGGTTTCAAATATTGGCTTTTGAACTCATATCTGTAATTCGTTACAGTGACTTAGGAGCAAGAGGCCCGTAGGAAAAGGAAGAATGGATTCCAAGTTGCAAATGGAGCTACTATATTTGCCGTTTTAGTAGTTGATTACCGTGTGAAGCTTGCTAATGAACATGACTTAATTTTATGTAGTTTTTATTATGTTTCAAAATTTATTAATGAAATAATTTATATTTCCCATTTGATGGAAAACTGATATAATTTTATTTGTAATGAAAATGTTATGAATATTTATTATGATAATAAAACTGTTTATTTTGGTACTTCGAATAAAGGAATTTATATACTTAATCATAATCATGTATTTTCTACTAAAAATAATAATACGCCTAAAATAAATGACAACTATCTTTGGCATTATAGATTAGGCCATATTAGTAAGAAACGATCAAACAAGTTAAGAAACCAAAGGTATCTATCATTATCTAATTTTGAATCATTTGATACTTGTACATCATGTCTTAAAGGTAAAATAGCCAAGCACCCATTCAATAGAAGCAATGAAAAAGTTAGCAAACAATTAGGACTAGTACTTACTAATGTATGTTATTCGATGTCTACAACTGGAACCTCTTACTTCGTTATGTTAACTGATGGTTTAATAAGATATAGATATGTTTATCTTGTGAAACACAAAGTAAAGGCCTATGATAAATTCATAGAATAAAAGAACGAAGTAGAAAACTAGGCGCATAAGAAAATTAAAATACTTCAATCTGATCGATGAAGTGAGTACAATGGATATGAACTCTAAGAGTACCTAAGAGAGAATGAGATTCTCTCTCAAGTAACTCCTCATTATACTCCTCAACACATGTTTTGGAAAGGAGGAATCAAATATTATTGGATATGGTTCGATCAACGATGAGTGACACCGAGTTTCCTCTTTTCTTTTGGGATATGCTCTAGAAATCGCAGCATATATATTGTATTATGTATCATCTAAATCTATGCCTATAACCCGTACGAGTTATGTATTAGTTAGAAACCCCACCTTAGTTACCTTGAGGTGTGAGATATTCTGGCTTATGTTAAGAATGTAATCCCCAGTAAAATTAAGGAAAAATTGGTCTTATGTAAGTTTATAGGATATCCAAGAAACTCTCATGGATACACATATTCTATCATATCATGGAACAATTTTTTTTGTTTTGAGATATGTCACCTTTTCGAAAAAGGATTTTCTTTCATGAGTAGTGGCAATGAGATACACTAGGATGAGATCCCAGAAACTTTTATAGAGACTGAATATTTAAATAATACTTCAACACCTATATAAGATACACAACCTATCGAAAGGTCTAATAGGGGATCTCGTGCGCTAAGTAGATACTAAGGGTTTCTCATTAACAATGGGAACGTGGATCTATTCATTTATGATGATGATCCCCTCACACAAGCCAAGACTATAGAATCTTCCTTGTGGCTTGATGTGATAAAATATGAAATGGATTCAATGTACAAAAATAAAGTTTGGACGTTGGAGAATGTACCTAAATGATAAAACCCATTGGTTGTAAGTGGATCTTTAAAAAAATATCGACGTAGATAGAAAGATAGAGACCTATAAAGCAAAGATAGCGGCGAAAGGTTTTTGACAAATTCAAGGTGTTGATTATGACGAAATGTTTTCACCAATCTTCATGCTTAAATCAATTCAAATTCTACTTGCAGTCACTGCTTATTATGAATATAAAATGTGGCAGATGATGTTAAAACAATGTTTCTAAATGATGATTTAGAAGAGACCATTTATATGTCACAACCAGTGGGTTTCGAGGTCAATGGGAGTAATGACAAGGCGTGTAGACTCCCAAGATCAATTTATGGTTTTAAACAAGCATATGGGAGTTGGAATAAAAGTTTTAACAAGGTAATCAAATAGTTCGCTTTTAGTCAAAACACGGAGGAAGCGTGTGTGTATATAGGAAAGAAAAGAATGGTGTTATAACATTTTTAGTTAAACATTGATGACTTACTACTGATTGGCATTGATGTACCTCTGTTACAATCAGCAAAAGCTTTGTTGTCCAATGATTTTCCTATAAAGGATTTATGAGAGACATCATTTATACTTGGTATAAAGATCTATAGTGATAGATCTAGAAGGTTTTTTGGATTGTCCCAATCGATGTACATACATATACCGTACCAAAAGGATTTAGTATGGAAAGTTCAAAGCATGGAACTGTTCCAATGTAGCATGGAATTGTTCTTTCTAAGAAGAACTTCCATCTACTGATGAGGAAAGATATTGTTTGAGTAGGATTCCTTATGCACAGTAGTACGATCCATAATTGTTATCCAGCATTTTGACCCAGAGCAATGATTGTGGGGGTCCAAAAATTAAGCATAGATTATAATATGAAGTAGAAGCATGAAAGCTCACTACTCCTCGAAGATGGATCAGGTACAATCCATATGTAATACTATGGATTGTATCGTATCGATTCCCAACTCAATTTTGCAACGATGATTGGTTAATAACTCAAAATCGACACATGCTATCAACATGAAACTTGGAGCACAAGCTTACTACAACATGTGGAACACCCCCCAGGGATCTCATTCCAATTGGAGGAAGTTGGAGGGATTGGCATAACTCCCTTAGGAGGGATCGGCAGAAATCAGAATTCAAGCAACGCTACTTCACGGGAAATGCGAAATCTCACAAACTGTATGTCAGAATTGCATGAAATTTGGGGAGCAAGTAGCTAACATCATGGCACATCCCTCATAGAGATCGTAGCCCATTTGGATGCATTAGTAGGGATCGGTACTGATCCCTATCATGGGCCCCGATGGCCCTGAAAATTTTTGGGTAGCCTCGTCTTGGTCTCCAGAACCTTCTACCAAAATTTCAGTCCTATCCGTGCACGTCTTCCCCTATAAATATAGCAGGAATAGCGTCAGAAAAGGGATCCTGCTTTCTCTGCCGAGGCACTGCCATTTTTATTCTTCACTTTTGTACTAATGAATCCCAGTTGATCCAAACATTCTTGTAATCATAATCAAGTGGAAGATAAAAAAATATATGAAGTGGACGTAGGCCAAGATTGCCGAACCACTATAAAACTCTGTGTGTCCTTTATGATTTTTGCTTTATTTTAATTTCATTCTTCATTTAATCTCTACTAGATTCAATTGGGTGTTGATGCCCATTTTTGGCGTCAACAATAATGTACACTATGTGATGTACTAGGCCAGATAGATCTTCTGCGCTAGGAGCAGTTAGTCGATACCAATCGAATCCGAGTGAAAATAATTGAACATCATTAAGGTCACGCTTAAGTATTTAGGAAATACCAAAGATTTGTACCTTATATGTAAACAACAACCCCCTTATGAATGGTTACTCAGAATCGAGTTTTCAATATGACGTCCATAATAGAAAATTAGTCTTAGGTTTCCTGTTTACCCTCAAAAAAGGAGCTAGTTGGAAAAGATCCAAACAAGAAGTTATGATCGATTCACCTATGAAGGCTGAATACATTGCTTTAATGATGATGCAAAAGAAGCGGTCTTGATGTGAAAATTCTTTAAGGAGTTAGGATTGACCCAAACATTGAATTTGATGTTTATGCATTGTGAAAATAATGTGCTAATACATATTTCCAAGGAACCACGAGCTTATAAGAAGTTGAGACACATCCTCCATAAGTACCACATGATAAGGCAGTTTTTCCACGACTAAGAGATCCTAATTGAAAGAGTTGTTACTAAAGATAACATTGCAAATCCATTCACTAAGGCACTTTCTCATTTTAATTTATATAAACTAATCAAAGGCATAGTCATGAGGCTTCATAATTGGCCCCTAGTGCAAGTGGGAGATTGATAGAATTAAAGATGTGCCCTAAGTATAATTATATAAATAGTTATCTAACTTAACTCTATAAATAATCTTGTTCGAAATAATGTAAGCTTTTGGTTTCAATTTCATTTATATGTATTGTTCTATAGAGATATAAATAATAAAATTAATACACTAAACATATATATGTAGAACTCTTAGGAGAAGTATTATATAGATTGCAGTTACAAATGTGTTAATAACCATGAGTATTGAATCAATATTTAAATACTTATTCCTTAAATGTTCCTAGTCAAAATGTATTGAGAAAAGGATATCGATACATCCGTTGGGACTATTGTATATAATGCTTTTCATACGATGAATAATGAATTACTTATGACCATTAGGGGCACAAAGGGGTTATGTATTTATGCTTGTTTAGAACAATCACATAATGACTCAATGAAAGCTTTCAATAGGTTAATATAACTAATTCAAAATTGAAGATCTTATTGTAATAACATGTAGTAGTCTTCAGACTTGAGGGTATTGTCAATCTTAAGTAGCTAGGATATACTTTGATTATGGTCAATCACATGGCATCATGACCATGTTACGACCATAGCTAGGTATATGTTGAACTATATCAAGTGTAACGCTGCTCATGAGATGATATATGATCTCCTTCATTGTAGAAGGTTAGTATCACTTTAATTGGTAGTCAACTTTAAGTCAAAATCTCTAACCAGAGTAAAATGGTTAATCGATAAATGTTATTGGATTTAACCAAGGACTTTAAAGTGATATACACAATTAACGACATGTATTAGTAGAGTTTTGACTATTGACCAAACTCTAGATATCTTTTAATATAGTGATGATGAAAAGAAACACACATAAAATATTGTTACAAGGTGTAGCTTAATAAAGATTAGAAATTATATTTCACCTAAATGATCTATAAGCGACTACACTTACGTATGATACTGTAATTCAGAAAAGTTCGTATATGCTTCAGTATTAAAATTGTTTAAATATTGACCGGGGACCGAGTTCACATTAGAAAGTCAACATAACTGTGTTGTTAGATAGTTTCCGGGTTCGAACAATTTAAAATTAGTACAAATATTATACTGAATTTTATGGCACTTTAATTATTTATATAAAGCCTTAAAATTAATTAAAATGATATATAAATGTTCTATATCGACTTAGTTAAGGTACATGACAAAAATTAGTTAAATGATTCGACTTCAAAATAACCATGATAGATCTAAAAGGTTTTTTGGATTGTCCCAATCGATGTGCATACATATATCGAACCAAAAGGATTTAGTATGGAAAGTTCCAAGCATGGAATTGTTCTTTCTAAGAAGAACTCCCATATACTGATGAGGAAAGATACTGTTTGAGTAGGAATCCTTATGCACTAGTAGTAGGATCCATAATTGTTATCCGGCATCTTGACCCGGCTATATCCGAACTGACTGGACAAGTTAGACTCGACTGTCATCAAGGCCAGTAGCCTAAAGCAATGATTGTGGGGTCCAAAAATTAAGCATAGATTATAATATAAAGCAGAAGCATGAATGATCACTACTCTCCAAAGATGGATCAGGTACAATCCATATTCTACACTATGGATCGTATCGTATCGATTCCTCAACTCAATTTTGCAGCGATGATCGGTCAATAACTCAAAATCAACACATGCTATCAACATGAAACTTGGAGCACAAGCTTACTACAACATGTGGAACACCCCCTAGGGATCTCATTCCAATTGGAGAAAGTTGGAGGGATCGGCATAACTCCCTTTGGATGGATCGGCAGAAATCGGAATTCAAGTAACACTACTTCACGGAAATTGCAATATCTCACAAACCGTATGTCGGAATTGCACGAAATTTGGGTAGCAAGTAGCTACCATCATGAGGTATCTCTCACTGGGATTGTAGCCCATTTGAATGCATTAATAGGAATCAGTACCGATCCCTATCATGGGCCCTAGTAGGCTTGAAATTTTTTGGGTAGCCTTGTCTTGGTCTCCCGAACCTTCTGCCAAAATTTCAGTCCGATCCATGCACATCTTCCCCGATAAATATAGCAGTCATGGCGTCAGAAAAGAGATCCTCCTTTCTCTGCCGAGGCTCTTCCATTTCTATTCTTCACTTTTGCACTAATGGATCCCACCGGATCCATTAGTTCTTGTAATCATAATCAAGTGGAAGATAAAAAAATGAAGTGGACTTAGGCCAAGATTGCCGAACCACTGTAAAAATCTATGTGTTTCTTTATGATTTTTTTGCTTTAATTTCATTCTTCATTCAATCTCTACTAGATTCTGTTGGGTGTTGGTGCCCATTTTTGGCGTCAACAATAAAGAACGCTATGTTATGTACCGGGCCAGATAGATCTTTTGCTAGGAGCAGTTAGTCAGTACCAATCGAATCCGAGTGAAAATCATTGAACATCATTAACGTCACAATTAAGTATTTAAGAAATACTAAAGATTTATATCTTATATATGTAAACAACAACCTCCTTATGAATGGCTACTCAGACTCGAGTTTTCAATATGACGTCCATGATAGAAAATCAATCTTAGGTTTCCTGTTCAACCTCAACGAAGGAGCTAGTTGGAAAAGTTTCAAACAAGAAGTTATGATCGATTCACCCATGGAGGCTAAATACATTGCCTTGAATGATGATGCAAAAGAAGCGGTCTGGATGCACAAATTCTTTAAGGAGTTAGGACTGACCCAAACATTGAATTTGATGTTTATGTATTGCGAAAATAATGCGCCAATACAGATTTCCAAGGAACCGTGAGCTCGTAATTGAAAGAGTCGTTACCAAAGATAACATTGCAAATCCATTCACTAAGGCGCTTTCTCATTTTAATTATATAAACTGGTCGAACGCATAGTCATGAGGCTTCATAATTGGCCCTTAATGCAAGTGGGAGATTAATAAAATTAAAGATTTGCCCTAGGTATAATCATATAAATAGTTATCTAACTTAACTCTATAAATAATCTTGTTCGAAATAATGTAAGGTTTTAGTTTCAATTTCATTTGTATGTATTGTTATATAGAGATATAACTATTAAAATTAATACAGTAAACATATATATGTAGAACTCTAAGGGAGAAGTATTTTATAGATTGCAGTTACAAATGTGTTCGTAACCATGAGTATTGAATTAATATTTAAATACTTATTCCTTAAATTTTCCTAGTCAAGATGTATCGAGAAAAGGATATCGATACATCCGTCGGGACTATTGTATGTAATGCTTTTCATACGATGAATAATGAATTACTTATGACCATTAAGGGCGCAAAGGGATTATGTACTTATGCTTGTTTAGAACAATCACATAATAGCTCAACGAGACCTTTCAATAGGTTAATATAACTAATTAAAAATTGAAGACCTTATTGTAATAACGTGTAGTAGTCTTCAGACTTGAGGGTACTGTCAATATTAATGTAACAACCCGCATATTTTACGATTGTGTATTTAAATGTTTTGTTTAAATATAGAATCGTTTGTTGAATTTAAAGTCCGAAATGATACTTTTTGTAAATGGTCGAATCCCGACTCGAGACCACATCCATTGAGTTCAAAACGACGTTCACAACTTTTATGAGTATAAACATCATTATGTTTGGAGTTGAGTAGAATTTTTCTATTTTTCTATTTTTCTATTGGGCTTTGGGTTTGGGTTTCAGCCCACTAACCCAACATAATACCCTAACACCTCCTCCAACTCCTCTTCATTCATTTTCATTTCCTAACACTATAAAGCTAAAAGGAAAATGGGGGAAGAGAAAAGAAATTCCTAAACCCTAGATTAATAGGAAATTCAAGATTCAAGTTCTAGAAATGAAAGAGAAGCTTAGGTAAGCAGCCTCCTTATCTTCTCCATCTCAATCTCTTTTTAATTTTAATAAATTCCTAAACCCTAACTTAGGAAATATTTGATTATGAGCTTAGATTGGAGCTTCTTGAGTTGAAGTTGAAGAGGAATTGGCCTTTCCTTTGTTTTAGAGCTTCTCATTCATGTTTTTAGGTTTAAAGGTGAGTTATTGGACTCACATCTATGTCTATACCTTTGATAGTTATTAGGTATGAATTCCTAACATCTATTTCATGTTCATTTGCTTTTGAATTGAATTGGTTTGATGAATTTTCCAATTTTTGGTATTTTGAAGCCAAAATCTATGAAAATCCTTATATGGATGTTTGGACATGTTGTTTGGAGTGTATTGATGTGTTTATAGGGTTGGGTTGTCGCTTGACATCGATCCCTAGCCATCGTCGCTCATTCGTTTGCTTCGAATTTGATTTGGCCATCAATGGCCTTGGCAAAAATTGCCCTGAGCTTCAGCTTAGATGTCTGGTAATAAGCTCAGACGTCTGAAGCTACGGGAATAAAATTCCAGTCTTTCAGCTCAGACATCTAAGCTTACTTCCTAGACGTCTGGGCGATCTGGAATAAAATTTCCAGTCTTTCAGCTCAGACGTCTGGGTTAACCACCAGACGTCTGGAGTTGTTAAATATAGTCAATTTGCCTATTTTATGTGGGTTTCCAATTTATATCGGTTTTTGGTTGATCCGATTAGTTGCTATCACCTATTATCGACTTTGATGACTTCTTTTTTGGATTTTTGGGAGTATCCATTTGATGGACTTGATATCGATTTTTATGGTTTTAATTCACGTCGTCGAGTGTGAATTTTGGTGATAGATTGTTTCTACAATCATTTCTATGATTTTTCACTTTAAAATTATAAAGGTTTCTATACTAGTAGTAAATACTCAAACTCTTTCACAAAAATGCTTTCAACACTACTTTTAAATACAAAGCTTGCTTTAAAACCGTTTTCTAATCTATTAGTATATACAAACCTTTACCTCATTCGTACGAGAAATCCAATTAAACGACTTAGCAAAACAAGTGGTATAAAACGCTTGCGTTTACTTCGTCAGTTAATTCTTAGACTTGTTCGGTTGAAATCTTGTGACAATTTTTGAGTGGAAATCTACAATTTGTTCGTAAATTTTTAAGTTAAGCTAGTGGTTATGGGACATGAAGCTAAACTCATTTATTTACTAGCTTAGTGTAATCTACACTTTTTTATTGATCAATGGTGATCATTTTATGGTTTAGACTAGCGATATGCGATGTCTCTTTGTCCACGTGGGGGACTTTACCTCGTTTTATGGAGCTTCGTCTCATTTTTATAGGCTAGCGACCTATGGTTTTATGGAGTTCGGTTCATCGGGTGTACCGTTATTGTACTATGTCGTTGTTCCAGCTTATCAGGTTCATCGGGCGTACCGTTATTGTACTACGTCGTTGTTCAAAATTATTTGATTTTCAGGTTCCTCGGCGTACCGTTATTGTACTACGTCGTTGCACCGGCACTATGGTTAGCGACCATGGGATATCGCCCCGTTTGTGATATACGTGTTGGTGAGTTTTCATGCTCCCGTTTATGATAGGCCTCCCCCTTTGTGTTTTCTGGATTTCTAATTGTTGATTTCTAGAATTTGGTTTCATTAATTTTTGCGATCGACATAGATATGTTTTGTCAATATTTGGGGTTTGGTGAATAAGCTAAAGAATGTGATATTCTTTTTGGATATTTGACGAGATTTGAGATATTGTATGATTTTTATTGTTATCTGATGTATACTTGTCACAGTATGGCATTATTGTTATCATACGTTTTTATCATATCTCTTGTCCTATCTCATTTTATTTGATATTTATAGCTAGACTAATCCGTTTATTATTCTTCTTCTTAAAAAATACTCGGGTCAGCCTGTGGTATTTCAGGTGCTTCTACTTGACTTCTTATCAGGGTCCGTCATCTAACTTTTGGCTAACTACTTTAGCTTAGTAGGTTTTGTTATTATACATTCGAGATCGAGACTCCTTGATGTATACATATTCTTTTGTCTAGCACTTGTACCAATTCTTTTGTGATGTAGTGGATCTTGTATGACCACTATTTTGATGTACACTTTTATGTGTTATATTCATATCTGTTTTCGCCTTTGTGATATGAATATCTGTGACTGATTTGTGTTATGCTTATTTCTATATTTGTTCCCGTAGCCCACATAGCCACTATGTAGTAGCTTTGAGTTTGTATTTGATATGCCGGATTCCTCTTGAAATGAAATGCAAGTGATTCTATTTGACATATCGGTACTCGCACAAAGCAATTACACAGATGGTTGCTCCTCAACAGCCTTATTCTTCGTGGTAGTCGACGACATTACCCAGTAGTGTCCTTGGCTAGTGTGAGTATAGAGGTGGGGCGTCATAGCTTGGTATCAGAGCCAAACTTTGGAACAATGTAGAATAATCTAGCAAGGATCATCGTCCTAAGTCTATCTTAGGAATCGTGCCTTAGGATTTAATTCGAGTCATTGGACCCGCTCTATCCTATTTTCTTTTATGATGCCTTGTTTTATCAATCAAGTTTGTTTGATATTCATTCTGAGAATAACATTTTTCCTCTTCTTTCTTTCTTTCTTAAATAAGAGAAATGGTTAGACCTGGCCGTCCCAGCGCCGGTCAATCCAGTGCTACTCCTCAGGATGGAGTATTTATGTCTGCCCAGCAGCTTTTAGATCTTGTGAAGAATGCTCAAGCTGTCGGAACCATTCCAGAGCCTACTCATCCTAAATCTGGGTTTGCACGCTTGTGCAGTGATTATACCAATTTGGGTGGAAAGCCGTTTAAGGGTTCCGAAAGCATTATAGAAGTCCAAGCTTGGATTAGGTCATGTGATTGCATCTTTTCTCGAATGAATCTTGTTGATCTACATCGAGTCCAAGTGGCTTCTAGTATGCTCCAAGAAAGAGCATTAGATTGGTATGAGCTTTTGATTTCAGAAATTATTTAAGTGGATCTTACTTGGGAGAAATTCCGGGAAAGGTTCGAGTTAAAGTTTGTGCCGGAAGCAGAATAAGTAACTTTAGCTCGGCGCTTTATTGACCTTGTTCAAGGTGAATCTTCTGTGACGGATTACGTCGCATCTTTTGAATCTCTCTCTAAATATGGGGTCGAGTATATTAATACCCCATTGAAGAAAAATCAGAGGTTTGTCTATGACTTGAATAAGAACCTCAAAAAGCCTTTACTCCTGAAACTAGAAGTTTCTTTTGATCAGCTTGTTGATTTCGCTCTTTGACTTGAAGAAGCCAATAAAGAAAGTGATGTTGAAGTTGTGGGTGCCAAACAGAACTTCAACAACAATAAGAAGAGGCCTATTAAGTTCAAACCTAATTCCAACAAGAAAGGGAAATAAGCAACTTCGGTAGCAAAGACTCCTACCTCTAGTCGTGGGCAATGCTACAATTGTGGTTCTAAGGACCATTATGCAAATAGGTGCCCAAAACCTCTTTTTTGTCGTTATTGCAAAAGTTCGGGTCATCTGTTATCTTCATGCCCCAAACTTCCAAACAAGAAAGCGGAAAAGCTAAATGTTGTGCAAGCCCCTAGTAACACTCCTCTTGGTCAAGGTATTTCTCATTCTATCCTTGATGGCATTATTATATTTCGTGATATTCCTATTCGAGTTCTTTTTGATACAGGTGCATCTCACTCTTTTATATCAAAGGAACTTGTTGATACTTTGTCTTTAAATGTTATGGGCTTGATGACTTCATTGAGAATTGCGAATCCGGTTGGTGGATCTGCAACACTCGGTTTACTTTGTAAAGATGTCGAGATTATTTTATGTGATTATTCTTTCCGAGCCGATTTGCATGTTATGAGCTACTTAGGTTTCAGAATGATTTTGGGAATGGATTGGCTTAATCGTTATAAAGCCCATATCCTATGTCCCGAGTGGACTATTCATCTTCGACATCCCCAATCTGTTAAGCAGATTTCTATTGTTCTTAAATTTCAGATTCCAATTTGGTAGCATCCTTATATTCTCTAAACCCGTATGATGACGATAATGATGATGAGGAAGATGTCATTTCCCCCATTCACGTTGTTTGTGAATTTCCCGACATCTTTGAGCCCGTTTTAGGATTACCACCTAAGCGAGCAATTGAGTTCAGAATTAATCTAATCCCTGGAGCTCTACCTATCACTCGTCCTCCTTATCATATGTCTAATAAGGAAAATGAGGAGATGCGTAAACAATTATCCGAATTGGAAGCAAAAAAGTTTATTCGTTCTAGTTCCTCTCCATAGGGGGCTTCGGCTATTTTTGTGAAGAAATCTGGTGGTACACTTAGGCTTTGCGTAGACTATCGTAAGCTTAATGATCTCACCATCAAGATTAAATATCCCTTACCTCGGATTGATGATCTATTCGATCAACTTAGCGGTGCTAGAGTCTTTTCACAGTTAGACTTAGCAACCGGTTTTTATCAGCTTTGTATTACGGAGGATATCATTCCTTTGACATCGTTCCGTACTCGTTATGGATCTTATGAATGGCTTGTTAGGCCATTTGGCTTAACGAATGCTCCAGCTTATTTCGTTGACCTTATGAATCGAGTTTTCAAAGACTTTCTCGATCGATTTGTTCTCATCTTTATAGATGATATTCTTGTTTATTCTAAAACCGAGGAGGAGCATGAAAAATGTCTTCAGATTGTGTTGGAAACTCTTAGGAGCAATCAATTGAAAGCAAAATTTTCCAAGTGCCACTTTTGGAAATCTCGTGTTAAATTTTTGGGACATATTATTTCTGAATCCGGAATTTCCATGGATCCTTCAAAGATTGAAGCGATTCAAAATTGGAAGAGACCGGAGAGTGTGACGGAAATTCGTAGCTTTCTTGGATTGGCGGGATATTACCGTCAGTTCATAAAAGACTTTTCTAAAATTTTCGTACCTCTTACTAGTTTGACAAAGAAGGGAGTTAAGTACATTTGGTCAGATAAATGTGAAGCTGCTTTTCAGAAATTAAAAGAACTCCTTTCAGATGCTCCTATTCTTGTGATTCCCGAAGGGAACCAAGACTTTATTGTTTATACCAATGCTAGTCGTGTTGGTTTGGGAGCCGTTCTCATGCAAAGGGAACATGTTATCGCTTATGCTTCTAGGCAATTAAAGCCTACCGAGACTAGATATGCCACTCATGATTTAGAGCTCGCGGCTATTGTTTTCGCCCTTAGAATTTGGCGTCGTTATCTTTTGGGAGAGAAATTTGTTCTCTACACCGATCATAAATCTTTGAAGTATTTATTTTCTCAAAAGGAACTTAATTTGCGTCAACAACGTTGGCACAAATTCCTTGCATCTTATGATCTTGATATTCTTTATACTCCTGGAAAGGGAAATCGTGTTGCCGATGCCCTTAGTCGTAAGCAACAAGCAGTTGTTTCCATGATGATATCCGAATGGAATGATCTCAAGACTTTATCCACTTGTGAGATTCAAGATCGTGAATCCGATTCATGTTCATCTATCATTTTATATAGCCTTGAGGCTCATCCTTCTCTTTTAGACCGCATCCTTGAAGCTCAAAAGCAAGATCCCAAATTGGCTCTTCTTAGCCAAAGTTGTAGGGATCAAAATAAGGTTGATGGTTTGAAAGACTTTGATATTGATGCTCGTGGAAGCATTCGAATTGATAGACTTATTGTGCCAAATATTATTGATCTTCGTAAAGACATTTTAGAAGATTCTCATCGTTCTAAATTTACCATTCATCCCGATAGTAGTAAAATGCACACAGACATGAAGCGACTTTATTATTGGGATGGAATGAAATCTGATATTGCTAACTTTATTAAGCATTGCATGACTTGCCAACTCGTTAAAGCCAAGCATCAAAGGCCTGGTGGGTTATTGCAACCTTTAGACATTCCCGTTTGGAAGTGGGATCAAATTTCCATGGACTTCATTGACGGTCTTCCCCGTTCTCGTTCGGGTCATGATAGTCTATGGGTGATAGTTGATAGACTTACAAAATCCACCCATTTTCTTCCCGTTCAGTCTAACCGGACCGTACCTCTTTTGGCCAAACTCTATGTTAAAGAAATTGTTAAATTGCATGGAGTTCCTACTTCTATTGTTAGCGATCATGATCCATTATTTACTGGTGGATTTTGGAAAGGTCTTCAAAAAGCTTTAGGAACAAAGCTTTATTTTAGCACCGCTTATCATCCTCAGTCCGATGGACAAACCGAGCGTGTGAATCAAACTCTTGAAGATCTTCTTCGTGCATGTGTTCTTGATTTTGGTGGAAGTTGCGAAGATAATATTTCCCTTGTTGAGTTTTCTTATAATAATAGCTTCCAATCTAGTATTGGTATGGCACCTTTTGAGGCACTCTACGGAAGGCCATGCCGATATCCTTCTTGTTGGCTTGAGGCCGGTGAGAAGCTGGTTCTAGGTCCAGATTTTATTCGTGGTGCCACAGAAAAGATTGACCTTATTCGTCATAGGATGAAAGAAGCTCAAAGTAGACAAAAATCCTATGCCGATAACCGAAGAAGGAATTTGGAATTTTCTGTGGGAGATTTGGTGTTTATTCGTGTTTCGCCTATGAAGGGTATTGTGCATTTCAGTCGTTCGGGAAAATTAACACCTCGATATATTGGTCCATTTCCCATCACTGAACGCATTGGTTCCGTGGCTTATCGCCTTTTATTACCGGCTCGATTTTCTGCTATTCATGACGTATTCCATGTGTGACGACCCACCTTTCTGAGCCCTGAGAACGACACTTAATACATCCATGGTATTCATGTGCCGTTGCCCAAGTATCTGAAAGACGAGTTGCCATGGGGTAAAATATAAGAACACAACAATAATCTCACAATGGAATGGTTAAATATAACATAAAAATAAGACAATACATAAGGTTACTCCCAACATGGAGTTACCAGAGTTACAACAAAAGTACTACTATCAGCCTAGGTAGTTATAACAACCTGCCTTTAAATATACATACATAGAGTCAACATCTCATAACAGCGGAAATAAATAGCTAGATAGATAAGGAGCCTCCTGCTCGTCCACCATCTTCAAAAGAGCCCAAAGAAACCTGTCATTTCCAGACTACTCAAATATAAATGAGTACCCGAGAGTTTAGGGAAAATAAACAATTCGGGTCAGACAATAAGTCCGGTATGAGTAAACTCCAAAAAAAAAATATAACACACAAAATAACTGGTGAGACCACGTCGCAAAAACGCAGAACGGGTATCCCCTCACAAGGACAACATCCAAGCATAAAAGAATGGACACAAATAATTAAACATCGCGAAGAGCGCAAGACGCTTCCCGATGCAATTAAGAAAGAATCAATCCAAATATTTGAATCAAAAATAAGGAAAAGGAATTTTTCCAACAATGACTAGGAGGGTGCGCACCCCTTATCGAAAGTATACCTCTAGAAAATATACTTGAGAACTACGATGGCTCTCGGAAACCTCCAAGCCGGACCCCTCCAACTTTACCGAGTATCCGAGTATTTCACACCTCCGTGTGCATACAACCGAAACCAATCTAGAGTAGATGTGAAAATAACCTAATGGGAGCAACCCTACATAGCTTGGCCCCCACTCTCTCTTTATTTAGTCATTTCCGATAAAGGATATCAATGCTCTAAATGAGCAACAAATCGTCTTAGATTGACGAAACAAAAACAAAAGGAAGAAGGGTATCGAAATTGATAGTCAAGATATCAACTACCGGGGATAACAAAACGATCGTATATGGAAATTAAATCTTATACTTTTTCAATGCTTGGAAAATATCCATATACTTATCTCATCGATATAAGTATATTCACAAAACATTTGGGAGGATTTCATATTTCAAAAGCATACTTAGATGGGTGAAAAACAATTGTATATAAGAAATGTGAATGTTTTCCATTATAATTATAAAGATCATTTATGGAAATCAAATCTCCTACACTTGTCATGTTTCCGATATTCTCGACTTACTCTACCCCTCGCCCAGAAACAAAGCCAGGTAAATCAGGGCACTGGTTGCTCCTAGCCTTACCTAGACACTTCGGTTCCAGATCTCATAGATAGAGGATCAATCTACTCATCGGATTTTAGTGCCAAGTATAGGACTACTTACTTTCCATAAATGGCCCATTTAAATCATTATATAAAATTTGAAGCTCCTTTAAAATACTTTAAACCTAGATTTAAAACCTGCATTAAAATCATAACTTAAACCCATCATCTTTAAAGGAGAATACGACCAAGAGGGGTGAAGCTCCCTCTTAATCAAATGAGATAGCTAAAAGGGATGTTATTTTCTTTTAACCAAAAAGTCACTAAATGTCAATCCTAAGTTAAAAGGTGGTGTAAGTTCCCTTTAACTAAACATCAAAGTTATTGTTTATAAACTGACCGAGCACAAATAAAACAACCAAACAAGAATAATAACAGACTCATTATTGTTAACAATTTATAATCAATAGTTACCACAACATTTGTTAAAATGTGAATGAGTCAAAGGAAAGAGATTAAGATTACACTGACTGTAAAATAATTAAATTATACTCACAGAATAAGTTATACCCACTAAACTATGAAAACAAGGAATACACTCACAGAATAAGTTATACCCACTAAACTATAAAAACAAGGAATATACTCACTAAACTATGAAAACAAGGAATATACTCTCTAAACTATGAAAACAAGGAATTTACTCACTAAACTATGAAAACAAGGAATTTACTCACATCCTATTTGCTTTGATGGAGACTTGGAATACTTCACCTTTGATAATGAATTTTAGTTCTTTTCTTTAGTTTGTGAATGAATTAAAATGAGATATGGACTTGTCTATTTATAGATGAAGAGAAGGGTACTTTAGTCATTTCCTACAGCCTAACTAGATTCGACCAGATTTTGGTCCAATAGAAACCTGCCTTATGGCCTAATTTGATTCGACCACATTTTGGTCCAATAGAAAACATCTTGATGGCCTAATTTGATTCGACCACATTTTGGTCCAATAGAAAACATCTTGATGGCTTAATTTGATTCGACCATATTTTGGTCCAATAGGAATCCTCCTTATCAACTACATGATTCGACCAGATTTTGGTCCAATGGTAACCATCCGCATGGCAGAACCTCATTCGACCAGATTTTGGTCCAATGGCAACCATCCGTGTGGAATATAATAATCATTATACTATTTTGTTTCATTAGGCAAGTAATTATACCGTTCTATTTTATTAGGCAAGTAATTATACTATTCCGTTTTATTAGGCAAGGTTAATAATTCTCTCTTGTTTTATTAGGCAAGTAATTATACTATTCTATTTTATTAGGCAGCGTTAATAATTCTTTCTTATATTATTGGGTAAGTAATTATACTATTCTGTTTTATTAGGCAAACTTATTCTTAAATAAATTGGTACCCCTAACCGCCTTATAACTCGAACCATCTTTAAACTAACATTTTACATCAGTTTAAAAAAATCCATTCGAGATGTTTTATCCAAATTTGTATTCAAGATATACAATCCATTATTTAATCATTTAAAAACATATTAACTATTCAAGTTCAAAGTGGTTAAATTCCGGGTCGTTACATCCTCCCCTCCTTAAAGGAAATTTTGTACTCGAAATTAATCAGATAAACTCTAGATTTCAAAGAAACCCAAATGATATCATATATACCACACAAAGGTACAAGGAAGTGACCTTAACACAACTGGTGAGTAAACTAAAAAGAAACAACAAAATACAAACAACAACTACATCAACTCGGGATAAGAATCCCTAATATAGTCCTCAGTTTCGCAAGTACAATCTCTAATATCTCCACTCCATTGAACCTTAACAAGATTCACAACCTTCTTCCTTAATCGCTTTATATCTCGAGCAATAATACGAATAGGCCGCCTAAGAATGGTTAGGTTAGGCTGAACCTCCAAATCAACTTGTTGTCCTGGTTCTACTATCATCGAAGGGTCATGTACATACTTACGTAAATGAGATACATGAAATACATTGTGCACATATGATAGTCGATCTGGTAACTCCACTTTATATGCAAGTTTACCAATCCGGTCCAGTATGGGAAAATGGCCAATATATCGAGGGGCTAACTTCCCTGTCTTCCCATACCTCACGACACTTCTCAGAGGAGAGACTTTTACAAATACCAAGTCCCCTACTAAGAACTCTAGATCCCTATGCCTTTGATCTGCATAACACTTTCGCCGATCTTGCGCTTCCTTCATCTTTCTTCTAATATCAACTAACTTCTCATTGGCTTCTAAGATTATGTCGGGTCCAAGAACAAGTCTATCTCCATATTCAACCCAACACGAAGGAGAACGGCATGAACGACCATAAAGAGCTTCGAAAGGGGCCATGCCAATGCTTGCTTGATAGCTGTTGTTATAAGTGAATTCGACTAAGGGTAAATGATCTTCCCAAGAACCCCCGAAGTCTAGAATGCATGCTCGCAATAAATCTTCCAAGATCTGGTTCACTCTCTCCGTCTGCCCATCCATTTGGGGATGGTAAGCTGTACTTAGACTTAGCTCAGTCCCTAAAGCATTCTGCAGTCCCTCCCTGAACCTACTAGTGAATATCGGGTCTCGGTCACTTACAATACTACGAGGAATCCCATGGAGTCTCACAATCTCCTTCACATACAAACTCGCCAGACTCGTAGCAGTCCTAGTCAGCTTAACAGGAATGAAATGGGCACTCTTGGTTAGTCGATCGACTATAACCCAAATGCCATCGTTGCCTCTTCTTGACCTAGGAAGCCCATCAATAAAGTCCATAGAGATCTGCTCCCACTTCCACTTTGGGATCTCAAGTGGCTGAAGCAATCCAGCTGTCTTCTGCTGGTCACTCTTAATATGCTGGTAATTTGCACAACGACTCACAAAGATTGAAATATCTCGCTTCAACCCCTTCCACCAGAATACCCTCTTCATATCTTTGAACATCTTGGTCACTCCTGGATGAAAAGATAATTTTGAATGGTGGCATTCGGCTAACACTTCTTGCCTAAGTCCATCAAAGTCTGGAACACAAATACGCCCATTCATTTTCAATATGCCCCGAAGATCAATCTCAAAGCTAGAAACAACACCTTCTTTAACATCCTTCTTAAGTCGAGCTGAAATAGGATCTGCCTCTTGACTGGATGCAATTATCTCTAACAATACTGTCTTAACTTCTAAATTTGCAACCATTGCTACATTCCTACTCAATGCATCAGCAACAACATTTGCTTTTCCAGGGGTATAAAGAACCTCTAGGTTATAAGAGCCGAGAAACTCCAGCCATCTCTGCTGCCTCAAATTCAAATCTTTCTGCGTAAAAAGGTATTATAAGGATTTGTGGTCCGTGTATAACTCGAACCTTTCACCCAAAAGATAATGCCTCCACATCTTTAGTGCGAAGACAACAGCTAAAAGCTCCAAATCGTGTGTAGCATAATTTTTCTCATGCGGCTTTAGCTGTCGACTCGCATAGGCAATAACTTTCCCATGCTGCATCAAAACTGCCGCCAATCTGTTCCACAAGCATCTGTATACACGGTTAAACCTTCACTCCCATTTGGAATGGTTAATACAGGAGCGCTAGTCAGCTTCTCTTTCAATTCGTTGAATGCTTGATCACACATAGAAGTCCAAACGAACTTAACATCTTTCTTTGTTAACTTCGTAAGATGAGAAGCAATCTTCGAGAAGTCCTTGATAAATCTATGGTAAAAACCAGCTAATCCCAAGAAACTTCTAACTTCCGTCGCACTTTCGGGCTTCTTCTAGTCTTGAACCGCCACAACTTTAGCTGGGTCCACCGATATGCCTTCTCCCGAAATAACATGCCCTAGAAACCTATCTTCGAATTTCCAAAAATGGCACTTGGAAAACTTAGCCTTCAACACATGGCTTCTTAAGGTATCGAGTACAACACGAAGATGATATTTGTGTTCCTCCTCTGTCTTGGAATAGATAAGAATTCCATCAATAAAGACGAGAACAAATTTATTAAGAATATCTCGAAATACTCGATTCATTAAGTCCACAAAATAAGCGGGTGCGTTAGTCAATCCAAATGGCATAACTAACCACTTGTAGAAATTTTCAGGAGTTCGAAAAGCTGTTAAGGGAACACTCTCCTCTGCCACTCTTAATTGGTGGAAACCGATGGCAAGATCTAATTGAGAAAATATCCGAGCACTGTGGAGTTGGTCAAACATATCGTCGATCCTTGGCAAAAGATATTTATTCTTGATAGTCCTTTTGTTCAACTCCTGATAGTCTACGCATAACCTTAGAGAACCGTCCGTCTTTGTAACAAAGATGACTGGCGATCCCCAACTCGAGGTACTACGTCGGATCAAGCCCTTCTACAACAAATTATAAGTCTGCCTTTCTAACTCCCTCTTCTCTTTTGGAGCCATCCTTCGTAAGGGTTGTACAATCGGTCTAGTTCCTGGAACCAAATCAATACGGAACTCAACTTCACGGTGAGGAGGTAAACCTTGCACCTCGTCAAAAATATCTATGAAATCTCGAACAACTGGCACATCTCCTAGCTCCGATTTAGCCACTTCAAGTGAATAGAGAAAACTGCTCATTAACTTCTTAGGCTCTTCACAACTAATATCAACACCAACATCTCCTGCATCACTAACTCTAACGAGCCTTCTACCACAATCCAAGATAGCTTTAAACTTAGATAACCAATCCATTCCCAGCAACACTCCAAAACCCATAAACCCAAGAACAAACAAGTCAAAAGGAAAGAGATGATTTCGATAAGAAATAGGTACATTTAGACACACAGTGTCAAGATTTGTCGGACCTCCAATTGGGTTTGACACACAAAGAGGATTACTTATGATAACATATTTAAGGTTTAGTTCGTCCATTAGATCATAAGAAATAAAACTATAGGAAGCTCCTATATCAAATAGCACCCTTACAGGAATATCATAGATGGATAATGTACCTTGTAACACTTGCTTCCCTTTTTGATCTGAAGAAGTGGATGGTATCTCTTCAATGGTAAAAGTCTGTCCTTGAGATCCCTTTTTAGGAAAAGGGCACTCATTCTTCATATGTCCCGGCTGGCCACAATTAAAACATGTGGCAATTGGGCAATGATTTGCAAAGTGGCCCATCTTATTGCACTTGAAACAAAGAATGTTGGCTAAGTTGGTCTGCTTCTTCTGTGCTGGAGCGACATCCTCGGGTTTCTTCCCTGCACCCTGCTTCTTTCCCTCAAACTTACGCTTGAAGTTTGGCTTTCTTTCAACGGGTATAACTGATAAAGGATTGGCACTTATTGTTGGTACTACACCCTTCTGGACTACTTCCTTAATATCAAGAGCCTCAAACCTCAAAGCCATGCTAATAATGTTGGTGAACATAACCATAATATGATTGGTCATTTCACGATGGAACTCTGGTCGCATTCCATTCACAAACATTTCATTTTTCTTGAACGGTGTGTCTATCAATCCAAGTCCAAAACGGGACCTTAGAGGATAAATATTATTATTACAAAAATTACAAATACGCTCTCTTAAGATTAACTCATTCTAGAGCATCACTTACCCTATCTCTAATGAGTTGTACCCCAATCAGGCTAAGTTGTTCGCTCAACCGAAGCTCTGATACCAACTGTGACGACCCACCTTTCTGACCCCTGAGAACGACACTTAATACATCCATGGTATTCATATGCCGTTGCCCAAGTATCTGAAAGACAAGTTGTCATGGGGTAAAATATAAGAACACAACAATAAACTCACAATGGAACGGTTAAATATAACATAAAAATAAGACAATACATAAGGTTACTCCCAACATGGAGTTACCAGAGTTACAACCAAAGTACTACTATCAGTCTAGGTAGTTATAACAACCTTCCATTAAACATACATACATAGAGTCAACATCTCATAACAGCGGAAATAAATAGCTAGATAGATAAGGAGCCTCCTGCTCGTCCACCATCTTCAAGAGAGCCCAAAGAAACCTGTCATTTCCAAACTACTCAAATATAAATGAGTACCTGAGAGTTTAGGGAAAACAAACAATTCGGGTCAGACAATAAGTCCGGTATGAGTAAACTCCAAATAAAAAATATAACACACAAAATAACTGGTGAGACCACGTTGCAAAAACGCAGAACGGGTTTCCCCTCACAAGGACAACATCCAAGCATAAAAGAATGGACATAAATAATTAAACATCGCGAAGAGAGCAAAACGCTTCCCGATGCAATTAAGAAAGAATTAATCCAAAGATTTGAATCAAAAATAAGGAAAAGGAATTTTTCCAATAATGACTAGGAGGGTGCACCCCCCTTATCGAAAGTATACCTCTAGAAAATATACTTGAGAACTACGATGGCTCTCGGAAACCTCCAAGCCGGACCCCGCCAACTTTACTGAGTATCCGAGTATTTCACATCTTCGTGCGCATACAACCGAAACCAATCTAGAATAGATGTGAAAATACCCTAATGGGAGCAACCCCACATAGCTTGGCCCCCACTCGCTCTTTATTTAGTCATTTCCAATAAAGGATATTAATGCTCTAAATGAGCAACAAATCGTCTTAGATTGACGAAACAAAAACAAAAGGAAGAAGAGTATCGAAATTGATAGTCAAGATATCAACTACCGGGGATAACAAAACGATCGTATATGGAAATTAAATCTTATACTTTTTCAATGCTTGGAAAATATCCATATACTTATCTCATCGATATAAGTATATTCACAAAAACTTTGGGAGGATTTCATATTTCAAAAAAGCATACTTAGATGGGTCAAAAACAATTGTATATAAGAAATGTGAATGTTTTCCATTATAATTATAAAGATCATTTATGGAAATCAAATCTCCTACACTTTTCACGTTTCTGATATTCTCGACTTACTCTACCCCTCGCCCAGAAACAAAGCCAGGTAAGTCAGGGCACTGGTTGCTCCTAGCCTTGCCTAGACACTTCGGTTCCAGATCTCACAGATAGAGGATCAATCTACTCATCGGCTTTTAGTGCCAAGTATATGACTACTTACTTTCCATAAATAGCCTATTTAAATCATTATATAAATTTTGAAGCTCCTTTAAAATACTTTAAACCAAGATTTAAAACTTTCATTCAAATCATAACATAAACCCATCATCTTTAAAGGAGAATACGACCAAGAGGGGTGAAGCTCCCTCTTAATCAAATGAGATAGCTAAAAGGGATGTTATTTCCTTTTAACCAAAAAGTCACTAAATGTCAATCCTAAGTTAAAAGGTGGTGTAAGTTCCCTTTAACTAAACATCAAAGTTATTGCTCATAAACTGACCGAGCACAAATCAAACAACCAAACAAAAATAATAACAGACTCATTGTTATTAACAATTTACAATCAATAGTTAACACAACATTTGTTAAAATGTGAATGAGTCAAAGGAAAGAGATTAAGATTACACTGACTGTAAAATAATTAAATTATACTCACAGAATAAGTTATACCCACTAAACTATGAAAACAAGGAATACACTCACAGAATAAGTTATACCCACTAAACTATGAAAACAAGGAATATACTCACTAAACTATGAAAACAAGGAATATACTCTCTAAACTATGAAAACAAGGAATTTACTCACTAAACTATGAAAACAAGGAATTTACTCTCTAAACTATGAAAACAAGGAATTTACTCACTAAACTATGAAAACAAGGAATTTACTCACTAAACTATGAAAACAAGGAATTTACTCACATCCTATTTGCTTTGATGGAGACTTGGAATACTTCACCTTTGATAATGAATTTTAGTTCTTTTCTTTAGTTTGTGAATGAATTAAAATGAGATATGGACTTGTCTATTTATAGATGAAGAGAAGGGTACTTTAGTCATTTTCTACAGCCTAACCAGATTCGACCAGATTTTGGTCCAATAGAAACCTGCCTTATGGCCTAATTTGATTCGACCACATTTTGGTCTAATAGAAAACATCTTGATGGCCTAATTTGATTCGACCACATTTTGGTCCAATAGAAAACATCTTGATGGCTTAATTTGATTCGACCATATTTTGGTCCAATAGGAATCCTCCTTATCAACTATATGATTCGACCAGATTTTGGTCCAATGGTAACCACCCGCATGGCAGAACCTCATTCGACCAGATTTTGGTCCAATGGCAACCATCCGCGTAGAATATAATAATCATTATACTATTTTGTTTCATTAGGCAAGTAATTATACTGTTCTGTTTTATTAGGCAAGTAATTATACTATTCCGTTTTATTAGGCAAGGTTAATAATTCTCTCTTGTTTTATTAGGCAAGTAATTATACTATTCTGTTTTATTAGGCAGCGTTAATAATTCTTTCTTGTTTTATTGGGCAAGTAATTATACTATTCTGTTTTATTAGGCAAACTTATTCTGAAATAAATTGGTACCCCTAATCGCCTTATAACTCGAACCATCTTTAAACTAACATTTTACATCAGTTTAAAAAAAATCCATTCGAGACGTTTTATCCAAATTTGTATTCTAGATATACAATCCATTATTTAATCATTTAAAAACATATTAACTATTCAAGTTCAAAGTGATTAAATTCTGGATCGTTACATCCTCCCATCCTTAAAGGAAATTTCGTACTCAAAATTAATCAGATAAACTCTAGATATCAAAGAAACCCAAATGATATCATATATACCACACAAAGATACAAGGAAGTGACCTTAACACAACTGGTGAGTAAACTAAAAAGAAACAACAAAATACAAACAACAACTACATCAACTCGGGATAAGAATCCCTAATATAGTCCTCTGTTTCGCAAGTACAATCTCTAACATCTCTACTCCATTGAACCTTAACAAGAGTCACAACCTTCTTCCTTAATCGCTTTATATCTCGAGCAATAATACGAATAGGCCGCCTAAGAATTGTTAGGTTAGGCTGAACCTCCAAATAAACTTGTTGTCCTTTCCTTTGTTTTAGAGCTTCTCATTCGTGTTTTTGGGTTTAAAGGTGAGTTCTTGAACTCACATCTATGTCTATACCTTTGATAGTTGTTAGGTATGAATTCCTAGCATCTATTTCATGTTCATTTGCTTTTGAATTGAATTGGTTTGATGAATTTTCCAATTTTTGGTATTTTGAAGCCAAAATCTATGAAAATCCTTATATGGATGTTTGGACTTGTTGTTTGGAGTGTATTGATGTGTTTATAGGGTTGGGTTGTCGCTTGATATCGATCCCTAGCCATCTTCGCTCATTCTTTTGCTTCGAATTTGATTTGGCCATCAATGGCCTTGGCAAAAATTACCATGAGCTTCAGCTCATACGTATGGTAATAAGTTCAGACGTCTGAAGCTACGGGAATAAAATTCCAGTCTTTCAGCTCAGACGTCTGGAGCTGTTAAATACAGCCAATTTGCCTATTTTATGTGGGTTTCCAATTTATATCGGTTTTTGGTTGATCCGATTAGTTGCTATCACCTATTATCGACTTTGATGACTTCTTTTCTGGATTTTTGGGAGTATCCATTTGATGGATTTGATATCGATTTGTATGGTTTTAATTCACGTCGTCGAGTGTGAATTTTGGTGATAGATTGTTTCTACAATCATTTCTGTGATTTGTCACTTTAAAATTATAAAGGTTTCTATACTAGTAGTAAATACTCAAACTCTTTCACAAAAACGCTTTCAACACTACTTTTAAATACAAAGCTTGCTTTAAAACCATTTTCCAATCTATTAGTATATACAAACCTTTACCTCATTCGTACGAGAAATCCAATTAAACGACTTAGCAAAACAAGTGGTATGAAACGCTTGCGTTTACTTCGTCGGTTAATTCTTAGACTTGTTCGGTTGAAATCTTGTGACAATTTTTGAGTGGAAATCTACAATTTGTTTGTAAATATTTAAGTTAAGCTAGTGGTTATGGGACATGAAGCTAAACTCATTTATTTACTAGCTTAGTGTAATCTACACTTTTTTATTGATCAATGGTGATCATTTTATGGTTTAGACTAGCGATATGCGATGTCTCTTTGTCCACGTGGGGGACTGTATCTCGTTTTATGGAGCTTCGTCTTATTTTTTATAGGCTAGTGACCTATGGTTTTATGGAGCGGTTCATCGGGCATACCATTATTGTACTACGTCGTTGTTCCAGCTTATCAGGTTCATCGGGCCTACCGTTATTGTACTACGTCGTTGTTCCAAATTATTTGAGTTTCAGGTTCCTAGGGCGTACCGTTATTGTACTACGTCGTTGCACCGGCTCTATGGTTAGCGACCATGGGATAGCGTCCCGTTTGTGATATACGTGTTGGTGAGTTTTCATGCTCCCGTTTATGATAGGCCTCCCCCTTTGTGTTTTTTAGATTTCTAATTGTTGATTTCTGGAATTTGGGTTTCACTAATTTTTGCAATTGACATAGATATGTTTTGTCAATATTTGGGGTATGGTGATTAAGCTAAAGAATGTGATATTCTTTTTGGATATTTGATGATATTTGAGATATTGTATGATTTTTATAGTTATCTGATGTATACTTGTCACAGTTTGGCATTATTGTTATCATACGTTTTTATCATATTTCTTATCCTATCTCATTTTATATGATATTTATAGCTAGACTGATCCGTCTATTATTCTTCTTCTTAAATAATACTCGGGTCAGACCGAGGTATTTCAGGTGCTTCTTCTTGACTTCTTATCAGGGTCCGTCATCTGACTTTTGGCTAACTACTTTAGCTTAGTAGTTTTTGTTATTATACATTCGAGATCGAGACTCCTTGATGTATACATATTCTTTTGTCTAGCACTTGTACCTATTCTTTTGTGATGTAGTGGATCTTGTATGACCACTATTTTGATGTACATGTTATATTCATATCTGTTTCCGCCTTTGTGATATGAATATCTATGACTGATTTGTGTTATGCTTATTTCTATATTTGTTTCCAAAGCCCACATAGCCACTGTATAGTAGCTTTGAGTTTGTATTTGATATGCTGGATTCCTCTTGAAATGAAATGCAAGTCATTCTATCTGACATATCGATACTCGCACAAAGCAATTACACAAATGGTCGCTCCTCAACAGCCTTATTCTTCGTGCTAGTCGACAGCATTATCCAGTAGTGTCCTTGGCTAGTGCGAGTATAGAGGTGGGGCGTCACAGTTAAGCAGTTAGGCTATACTTTGATTATGGTCAATCGCATGGCATCATGACCTTGTTATGACTGTAGCTAGGTATATGTTGGACTATATCAAGTGAAACGTTTCTCATGAGATGATATATGATCTCCTTCATTGTAGAAGGTTAGTATCACTGTAATTGGTAGTCAACTTTAAGTCAAAATCTCCAACCAGAGTAAAATGGTTAATCAATAAATGTTATTGGATTTAACCAAGGACTTTAAAGTGATATACACAATTAACAACATGTATTAGTAGAGTTTTGACTATTGACTGAACTCTAGATATCTTTTGATATAGTGATGATGAAAAGAAACACACATAAAATATTGTTACAAGGTGTAGCTTAATAAAGATTAGAAATTAAATTTCACCTAAATGATCTATAAGCGACTACACTTACGTACAATGCTGTAATTCAGAAAAGTTCATACATGCTTCAGTATTAAAATTGTTTAAATATTGACTAAGGACCGAGTTCACATTAGAGAGTCAACATAACTATGTTGTTAGATAGTTTTCGAGTTAGACCAATTTAAAATTGTTACAAATGTTATACTGAATTTTATGGCATTTTAATTATTTATATAAAGCCTTAAAATTAGTTAAAATGTTATATAAATGTTCTATATTGATTTAGTTAAGGTACATGAAAAAATTAGTTAAATGATTAATTCAATTATTAAGCTATGTAAGGACCCATAACTTTAACGATTTAAAAATATTAAATTTGATAGAAATTTTGAATAAAATTGTTAAAATAAAATATTTATGATTCGTTAATGGAAATTATATCAGAAGACATGTTATGATCTTAAATAAAATTCTTAGATTTCAATAAGATAGAAGATGATAACATATTAGAATATAATTTCAAACAGGAATTTTACGTTAGAGATAATGTAATGATATTGTCTATATATAGTAATAACAGGAATTGGAATAATAAATGTTAGTGTTAATAATGAGTTGAATGAATGTTTGGTTGGTGGAGAAAACATAAGTTTATTTATGTAAAATGTATTTGGTAAGTTTAATTTCAAACAAGAGAAAAACATTTATTTATTATGTAATTTAACGCTGTTGAATACTGTGATTTTACAAATGGGTTGAATGATTATAAATAAGGATTATAATTGTTTATGTATTTATTTATTTGTTTCCATTAATTAAAGTTTGTTTTGAAGTTTAATGTTGAAATTAATTGGAATTAAGTTTAATGGAATCTTTCAATTAAAAGGAAAGAGAAATGAATTGCAATTAATGAATTTAATATATAAATGGTTCATTTTGAATGTACATTATTTTGGAAGTATAAAAATGAAATTAATTTAAAAATGAATGTAATATTATCTAAGTTTATTTTTTTTGAAATATAAGTAAGTTCCATTTCTGAATTGCAATTAATGAATAAGCATTTTAATAAAAATAAAATGTATGTTTTGAGAAAATAAAATAAACGTTTCATTTTGAATATATGTATAATTTTATAAAAAAAGGAAGATTGAATTACAGTTAAAATTTGTACTATCATGAAATAGCAGTAGTATGAATTAAGGAAGTGATTGTAACACTAAATTTAAAATTAATATGAATCAAAGTTGTATGATAAAAATGTATTTTAATAAATTTATATGAAAATAGATTAATTAGTTATGAAATACGAAAATCTATTCTATTTCAAATTTGACTTAGAAACCAATAAATATTGTAATGGAAAATATTATTTTTGAAATGAAATATTTTTACATAAAATAATGTTCTAGAAAATTTGATTAATATTTTGAAACCACAAAATGTAATGAACCAGATTTTATAACGTTGTATAATTAAATGTTAAAATTAATCAAATATTTAAATCTTGGATTTAGTATGGAAAAATGATTTCAAAAGCTTATTTAAATTTTGTTTGAATCAGAATGATGATAGTTGAACTTTTAATTTATAATTAAAAATGATTAAATTGGTTTAATAATAATTTGTTTTATTAAAGTGTAAAATTACAATATAATTTGATTTTGTTGGTTAAATTTTGCACATGATGGAATTGGGCCTCAAAACTAGTTCCATTGAGTTTAGAATATCTGTAGTTAGCTAGCAGCTAGTGAGCATGTCTCATTTGGAGTTCGACTACATAAGGACCTTCTCTCTCTTTGTATTATTTTATTCTAATTTATTCAAAACCTAGCCATCTTTTCTAAAATAGTCAAATCCTAATTTCTACAGCCCTTAATTTCTCTATCTCCGATCTTCGACTAGAGGCCATGATTGATGATGGAATTTGAAGGGAAAACGTTCGCCATGGGGAGACGAGTTCAATGGACAGTTGGATTGGCCTGGTTGTGTCGAAGGTGGTCAGAATTGGTCAAACTCCGGCTGTTTTCTTATTCATACTGCGGCCACTAAGGTGGCAATGGAGTTGACGATCTTCGGGGCGATGGTAGAGGAGGATGGTAGCATTGCGGTGGTGTGGTCCGATCGGAAGTCGATGGCCGTGGTTGAGGGCGGCAACCGGTCAAAGGAAGTGGCTGTTTGGGGTATGGGGTTCGAAGTGAGCGAAGGGGAGAGGAAGCATATTTGTACAGTATGGTATACGTACTTGTTTTATTAGTAATTATTAAATTAAATTATTTCATATCTTCTAAATTGATTATTTTGCGCATACGAAGTCCAATTAATGCGCGGTTTCTTTCGTTGGACTCGTATCAAAATTCTAGACAACATGAAACTAGCTTGGATGAGTTTGAAGACTATTGAGAAAAGTGCTTTTGTTTGGATTTTATTGTGCTAAAATAAAAGCTGAGCGTTTAAACCCACTCATGAAATAGTAATTTTTTTATTGCAAGTTAAACCAAGTTATAATATGATAAATTTATAGATTTGCCGCTTGGAAATTTAAATTTACATTGAAATTGAATATCATTAATAGTGGAACACCTCGATATGTGATAATTAATAATGTTGTGATATATTTTAATTGATCGATTTGGATGTTGATTGTATGTATATGCCTATAATTGCCAATTAATGATATGATGTTGATACGGATGATATTATTGATTGTGATATACATTTAATTAAGTTGATTTAAATTATTATTGTATATGAAATATTAAGTTTTGAAACTAAGTGGTTAAAGTAAATTCTCTAACTTGAAATAATTGGAGCATCGTGTTGTTGTATTGTTATGCTGTAAATGTTGTGCTGTTATGATATTAATTTTTTTATATATCATAAATGAAATTGAATACCAGAACTAAGAAGTAGGTTGAAGTGATATATACCTATTACATTTAAATATGGATTGAAATGATATATACCCATGAAATTGAAATTTACAAATTGATCACTTGGCCTATTTGGTTAAATGAAAGGGTCTTAAATTCAAATTTGAATTTGTTTAAATGAATTTGTTTAAAGAAGTTGATTTGAATTTTATTAATTGTAAATTATAAAGTTGGAATTTAATTTGAATTTATAATGTTTGAATCTTAAAGTTGAATTTGAATGTGAATTTATCGAGGTTGAATTATTTTAAAGGTTGTAAAGTTAGAAATTAAATTTTTTAAATTGGAATTTGAAATGTGAATTTGTCTAAAATTGAAATATGAAATGTGAAATTATTTAATTTAGAATTTGATATTGATTTAACTTACATAATAATTTTTAGTTCTGACTCGAGTGTATTGTTTTCATTATGCTCGAGTCAGCCTGAGTATTTCAGTGTTTCGAAGATGTGGTCTACATGAAGATGAAGACGGAGGTCGTATTTACTATTATTTTTTCGCTGCATTATCTGTTCTGTCTGTTGAATTGTATAACTCTGATTTTGTTGTAAATTTGGATCAAATGTATATTTTAAACAACTTCATGAACTGTTTATGATATTATTATATTTTTCCCTTCCGTTGTGAGATTCTGTGTTCTGTTGTTCTATATCTTATTTTTTATGGAAAAACCCATAGATAATCTATCTTGTGGACTGATTGGGTCAGCCATGTGTGGTTTATTATCGACTTGAATTATCTAAAATGGCAAGTCGTCACAGTGGTCCGATCGGAAGGCGGTGGCCATGGTTGAGGGCATCGGTCGGTCAAAGGAAGCGACTGTTTGGGGTATTGGGTTCGGAGCGAGCGAAGGGGAGGGGAAGTGTATTCGTACAATATGGTATAGATATTATTATTATTAATTATTAAATTAAATTATTTCATATCTTCTAACTTGATTATCTTACGCATACGAACTCCGATTCATGCGTTGTTTCTTCTATTAGACTTGTATTGAAATTCTGGACAACATGCAGCTAGTTGGGATGAGTTCAGAGACTATTGAGAAAAGTGCTTTTGTTTAGATTTTATTGTGCTAAAATCAAAGGTGAGTGTTTAAACCCACTAACAAAATGCTACAATTTCTATTGCAAGTTAAACCAAGTCATGATGTGATAAATTTATTGAGTTACTATTTGGAAATTTAAATTTACATTGAAATTGAATATTATTAATAGTGGAACACCCTGATATGTGATAACTAATATTGTTTTGATATATTTTAATTGATCGATTTGGATGTTGATTGCATGTATATGCTTATAGTTGCTAATGGATGATATGATGTTGATATGGATGATATTATTGATTGCAATACACGTTTAACTAAGTTGATTTAAATTATGATTATATATGAAATCCTATGTTTTGAAATTAAGCGGTTAAATTAAATTCTCTAACTTGAAATAATTGGAGCATTGCTTTGTTGTATTGATATACTGTAAATGTTGTGCTATTGTGATGTTAAATTGTTTATATATCATAACTGAAATTGAATAACTGAATTAAGAAGTAGGTTGAAATGATATATACCTATGACATTTAAATATGGGTTGAAATGATATATACCCATGAAATTGTAATTTACAATTGGATCACTTGCCCCATTTGGTTAAATGAAAGGGTCTTAAATTTCAAATATAAATTTTTTTAAATGAAATTGTTTAAAGAAGTTGATTTGAATTTTATTGATTGTAAATCATAAAGTTGGATTTGCAATTTAATTTTAATTTATAAAGTGTGAATCCTAAAGTTGAATTTGAAATTGAAAGTGAATTTATTGGAGTTTATTATTTTAAAGGCTGTAAAGTTGGAAATTAAATTTGTTTTAAATTGGAATTTGAAATGTGAATTTGTCTAAAGTTGAAATGTGAAATTGTTTAATTTAGACTTTGATAATAATTTAGCGTACATATGAATTTTTAATTCTGAATCGAGTGCATTATTTTCATTATGCTTAAGTCAGCCTGAGTGTTTCAATGTTTCGAAGACGTGGTTTACTTGAAGATGAAGACGTAGGTCGTATTTATTATTACTTTTCCACTACATTATCTGTTATGTCCGTTGTATTGCATAACTCTGATTTTGTTTTAAATTTGAATCAAATGTATATTGTAAACAGCTTCATGAACTGTTTACGTTATTATTATATTTGTCCTTCCATTGTGAGATTTTGTGTTCAGTTCTTCTTCATCTTATTTCTTTATGGCAAACCCTATTGATAATCTATCCTTTGGATTATTTAGGTCAGACATGCATGGTTTATTTTTGACTTGAATTGTCTAAAATGAAAGGTCGTCAAAAGTTAATTAGGCCTGATATTTATCCAGAGAGAAGAATGAAAAATATTTATCTTTTGGTTGACTATAAATAGCCATACCCATCATACTCTCCATAGACAATCAGACCCAAGCCTTTGTTGATAGAAAATTGGTGATACCTTGTAGATGAAGTTGCAACCCATAGTGGAGAACACATGATCTATGGTTCGAAGAAGGAAACCACTAACAACTAAGGTGTTGGAAACCAACAGGATCAGAAATGGTAAAAATCCATTTAAAATTAATTCATAAATATGTTTATATACATACAACGGTTATTTTATATACGATCAAAAATGTATATAAAAAATTCAAAATAAATTTAATACTTTAATTAATTAAAATAACATATATTATATATGTATACAAATTTGAATTAAAAAAAATCTTCCTTACGAATCATATATATATATATATATATATATTCAAATTATAAAATGGTTCACAACAAAAAAAATTGATTTTTCCCTTAGTTTCGAAAAAAATTTATTTATTATTTTTAGATTTAAATATATGTATTTATGTATATATGTATACTCATGGTTTATAAGTTGATAAAAAAATATCATCATGTGCTTGCTCATGGCTTTAGACAAAAAAACATTTCTTTTAGATCTTGAAAAATTCAAAATTATTTAATTCAAATTTTGAGTTTAATATTTATATTTCAAAATTTATTTAATATGTATGTATGTATGTATGAGTTTGATATTTAAATTATAATTTTTTTAATTATATGTATGCTAAGAATAATATATATATATATATATATATAATTTTAATAAATAATTTTAATGGCTAAACAATTTTGTATTCATTATATGTATAAATTATATATGTGTTTATGTGTGCATGTGCGTATTTGTGTGTGTGCACGTCTACGTAGGTGTGTGTATAGTATGTGACATCGTTATCTACCTTTAACACTGGACCCTATTTATTAACCATAGATCTTAATGGTTAACTACACATATGACATTAATTTATATGTGTATATATTGGGATAATATATAATATTTAACATAGAATTATTGTTCGCATTGTGAATGCGAACATATTATAAACTTAAAAAATAAAAGTAAATTAAATTAAATTAAAAATAACACATATATAATTATAAAATCATAATATAAACATAGAATCTAATGCAAATTTATTAAAATAAAATTAAAATCGTGGATTATTTTACCAATCACTACTAAATATGATTTAGTCAAAATTATTATTCATGTAAACACAAAATGAGATCTAACACCATGTAATTTTACAAAATTAAATAATTAAATTAAAAAGGGTAAATCCGTAATTTAACATAAAGGAAAAAATAGCAAATTTCTACAGAATTTGGAATTAGGCTTTTGGACCTATTCCATTGCATCCAAAATGTCGTTTACAGCATAGAAAACATATATAATTTGTTAAATTTAGTTAAACGGGCTTGAAATTAGAAGTAGTCAAACACAGTAGCAATTTTGTAATATATCGATTTTGAGAATATAACCTAGATATTACTATTTGCAACCTATAAATAGATCTTTTACCCTATTTCTTTGGTTGGAAAATCTTGCCTCCAGTTCTGAAACCCAAATCCCCTAATTTATTATAAAATTTATAAATTAATTTATAATCCACCAAATCAAATCTAAACTAAACGAATGAATATATGAAATTGATTGCCATGAAGAGAGCTACACAAATAAATAGAAGCTATCAAGAAATTTTTAGTTTTGAACATATAGAAATTCTAGAAAGCGAAGGCGAGGAGGGATCTACATCAGATCGGAGATGTGGCACATTAAATCGGTGACTGGGGTTTATCATATTTGTGTATATATTGGTAGGACTTAGTAATTCACCACTTATGAACTTAAACCAGATTATAAATAACATAAATGAAAATAAAAAAACTGATTTTTATATATACACATGTAAATAGGGTATAATATGTCATGGCTAGATAGTTAAAATCAAATTTTATCGATTGTAATTAGCAAACGTTAATATCCTTTCAATTAAAAAATACGAAATAACAAACATTTTAAACCAGACATACTATACATCAAAATTATAGTTCTCAACTACATGACTCTACTGGTGGTGTTCGTTCATCGATTGGGTGTACGGATTGATCAGAAAATGCTTCAAAACTCGATAAACGTAGACCATCCATTTCGATCCAATGGTGAAACCGTGATGATACGACGATCGAGAAGCATGGCTATATAGAGGAAGATGATTAGGTCACCTTACAAATCGTTGATTGGTCAATGGGAGCCAGGATTCGCCGTAATTGACGTTAATAGTTCCGACGGTAATGGACGATGGAGGCATTACCGATGGCAATTGGGGTAGTCGGAGGCACATCATAAGGTGGCACACGGTAAGATTAAGCTTTTGGTGGTGTTGGAACTTGGTTCTGACTAACGTGGCGACAGCGGCGGAGCCAAAAAGGCAATACTAGAGGGTAGCAAACATTTGATCGAGAGTGGGAGGAAACAGTAGCATAGCGAATTGATTATAATAATAAATAATTAAATTATAAATTGGAGAATTACTATATTGCCCTTAACTTCAAATGCACTCTCGATCTCCATTTTTCATGCAATTTGTTGCATTGGGATAGTGATGAGATGAAAAATGTTTTGGTATATTGTTTGCTATGTTTTGAGGTACTCTAAATAAATTGCATAGTTAGATAGGTTCATTATACGGTTTTATGTTTATAGGTTGGGGTTTGATCCAGTAGCTTCATAAATGATGGGTTGATTATAAGTTTTAGGTTCGATCCCAATAGTCTCGTTGATCGGTAGGCGAATTCCTAGCTTAGACTTGACCTCAATAGTTATGGGTTGGGGGTTAATCCAGTAGCTTCGTAAAATGGTAGCCAATGCACCTGACATGTAAAGGTACAACATTTAAGGAAATGATGAGAAGCAATAGAGATGAGTTAAAGAATATGATTTTTAAGGTTTGATCACCCTGTTTCTAGAATACTAGTACATAACCGATGGCAAAATAGAAAATGGTAAAAATGACTGTAGCATGGCAACAAAACGATATAGAACATCAGGGAATATGATTAGTAATTTAGTATAATGCAGATCGGATCGAGGGAACAACGTCTTTTGCTAATTCAACAACAGAATAGAAGGGTGCTCCAAGTCTATGCGTGGTGAGCGATAGTATTGATCATAGTATGAGATTATGCTGCACATTACCTCCTCGTGTTGGCTCTTTTATTCTGGATTCCTACTGCTAGTCCTAATCCAAAGAGAAATACACCAAGCAACATAAATAGGAAGAGATGATGTATTTCTATAGATGTCATTAAATATACCTTGGTTTCTTTCATTTCATAAACTCCAGTAGGTGATAAAATTAATAGTATCTAACAGATCAACATTTGGTGCATTATAGTTAAATCTTAACTTATTCCAGAATTCATATAGTAATGGGATGTTAGTACGTAGGTGGAGTTCAAAAATGAAGGTTAATCAACAAATGATATATTGGGTGTAAAGGTGAAATGACCCACCTTTTTGGACGGTTTAAATCGACGATAAACCGTACACGTCAGACTCAAACCATTCAAAAGGGAGGATTGTTATGGGGTAAATAATAAAAAGCAAAGAAAGAAAAAAACAAACACAAAATCTCACATCGGAATGGCAAAATATAATAATCAATTAAACAGTTCATGAAGCTGTTTTACAAATAACATTTGATTAAACTTTTACAATACAGAATCAGAGTTACATAGAACAGAAATAAATAACAATGTAGCGGAATAACATGATGCAGTAGTATGAATATAATAAATAGTAATAGTACTAAATCTTCGTCTTCATCCTTCAGAAAAGTAGTCTTCGATACACTGAAAAGCTCATACTGACCCGAGCGAATCGAAAAGACAAAACACTCGAGTCAGAACTAAAAGATCTTATGTAAGTTAAATCAATAGTAAATAATATGAGTGTAATGGCATCAGAGATATTTATGGGGTTTTGACATCTCCTATCCAGTGTCTACGTGCGTGCAATAACTTAAGAGATGTTCGGGATTCCCATCTCCTAAGGATCTGATAAACTATCTACATACATAGTACAATACGCTATTATAATAGTGTCTGTAGCAAAGTAAAGTATTAAAATAGTGTTAAGGCGTTATCCATATCCCCATTAACACATTTTATATAATGCCGTAGTCTATATAGTACTGTAAACTCTACTGTAAACTGGTGGTCTATCATGGAGCACTCCATAGGTACGACACAAACCAAACTCGTTGAAGGCACGATATGGCATGTGACATGGCACACGAGGCAATGTCAGGGTAGGATTCTACCGTTTTGCTGATCCGGACTGGTGGTAACGCGTAGCAGCTACTACCTCCCACCTCGGAACACACTCTTATAATCAAAATCGAGGGGTGGCCACCAAATCAATCACAAAGTCATAATATGGTATCGAAGAAGCATGTCTGATCGGAGGTGCGACCTCACTTGGCCCGGCGTGGGCCTGTTTTAGTCACATGAAGCTGACTCACGGGAGTCGGGGCTACGTAAATACCTCATACAGAATCGTTCGCCAAACCATCATACTTCATTCTGGAATCTCCACCACGTGCACAGTTGTTAAACTGGTTTTCGGTATTGGCTGAGAGTATGACAATATCCGATCTCGGTCTCTTTAACAACCAAACGCTTATTTCACACCGGATGGTTCTTTTACATTTCCAAAATCAATTCATAATTGATATCAAAATATCATATTCAAAAAATTCACTTTCTAAATCATATATACTTTCGAAATCATATTCACTTTCGAAATCGTATCGACCAAATAGGTTAAATCCTCATTTCAAAGTCATCATATTTAATCAATTATGTCATTTAAATCCCAACTTAGGTTATAACATCATTTAACCGTATTTGCTTTTAAATCAAGAATTTAAATATAAACCATCCCACTTTACCTAGTCTGAAATTTAGAAAATAGTTTAGATAGTTATAAATAGTTTAAATAGCTTAGCATAGTTTAAAATAAACTTTAAATAGTTAAAATGCTCTAAAATAGTTTAAAAATAGATTAAAATGGTTTAAATGGATTTAAGATAGATTAAATAGATTTAAAATAGATTAAATAGATTTAAAATATATTAAATAGACTTAAAATAGATTAAAATGGATTAATTAGTTTAAAATAGGTAAAAATAGATTAAATTGGATTAAATAGATTATAATAGATTAAAATAAACTAAAATAGTTTAAATTGATTAAAATAGTTTAAAATAGATTAAATTAGTTTAATAGTTTGAAAATCTTAATAATTAGGATTTTTAAAATAATATATCTTTAAACAGTTTGTATTAAAATAATAGATTTAAAATTAATATCAAATTAAACTATTTCTTTCATTTCAACACATCTGGACCGTGTCCAGCTTTCAAATCAACAAACTAAATTTTTGTCTTTCAATTCAAATTCTTATTTAAACCATTTAATCAAAATCGATTTCAAATCCATATTCGAACAATAAATCCAAACTATTTCAAATTTAGTAGATTTCAAAGTTACATTTTCAAATGTTTCAACAACTCAATTTCGATAAATTTCAGTTATACTTCATATTCAACATTAAAATTTCAATTTAATTTCTTTAAACAATTCCTTTAAACCAATTCCAATTTCAACATTTAAAGCTTGGATTTTTGAAAATAGTCCAGTTTATATAAATCCAATTTATTTCAAAACATCATTTAACCGAATTCAAAAATTAAGAATTTAAAAATCATTTAATTTAACCAATCCGGTGTCCGTATATAATTTTCTACCCTATGGTCAAGTGATATGGATATTTATCATTTCAATCCACAAATATTTTAAATTTACGGGTATATATTATTCAACCCGCAATCCTAAATTTTATTTCAGATCCATGAAATCGCTCGAGTCTATGATTTCAACCCATAACTATTTCTCCCTAATCTATCAGTTCGTTCGGGTATGTATCATTTCAACCCATAGGGAACTAGCAGTGTTATAACAATATAAATATAACATCCAATCATCCAATATCCACAATCAAACATCCATCACAATCATCATTCAAACCCATAAATAAATAAACAATAACAATCAAACAGTTATCAATGACATGTATTAACTGGCAATTAAACTTCAATATTAAATTAAATGGCCATTAAATTCAATATAGGTCAAATTTAACTGGAACGACAAAGTAAATATACCAAACATCAACCAATCAATTTCAAATCACATCATAAATTCAATTTAAGTAACATAAGATAATTTAGTACTTGTGAGTGGGTCAAAACACTCACCTTTGATTTCAAATCGATTTGAAATCCAAAATAAGACCCAAATTCTAACAGTCTCAGAATACGTCCAAACCAGCTCCAAAATGTCCGAAATTTCAATACGATCGCAGCGGAAAAAAATCACGCATAAAACCGACCTCGTACGTAAAAGTTATTATAATTAGAAGATTTGAAATCAAAATTTAAATAAAATAAAATAAAAAGAAAATGCACACGCTAACTGGCTACGTCATCTCCACGTCTACGCGAAAACCCTAGAATGCAAACCTCTCCCGTTCGAGTTCGAACGAGCCGCCACCCACAAATCAAATTATCATCGTCACGACGTCGACAACTGCCACGATCAAACTTTGCCAGCAACCTCCTCGCTCAAGGCCGTGCCCAACCACCCAAGTGCGATCGTCTCCGGCCTCCCCACATGACAGCGCCACCGCCTAGCTATTTGGAATTTTCTGGCCAACCTCAATGACATTTGAGACGAACAAATATCATCACCGTGACCTGCTCGATGCTACCTTCCCAACGCCACCTGCCGATCGTCCTATAGTTGTAGATCCGCCGTTGAATCGAAACCCTAGCAATTGGATGGCCGAAAATAAATCACTGATTTCTGGACAAACGATGATTCGATTGCAAAAACAAATTCCACCAGTGGATTACGTTCGTTGAGAGCTTCGAAACGGTATATAATATGTCATGGTTTGGAGAAGTTTGATTTTGAAATTGAATTTGAAATTGGAATAAGGTTTTGAAATTGGAATATATTTCTGCCATTAGAAGGAGGAGATAGTCAGATGGAATTGTACATACTGTAATCAAAAATAGAAAGGCGGCTAGGGTTTGGGTAATAAGACTATTTATATGGACAAAGACCGATAAGGAAATGAACATGTATCGAGTTGGTACGAATGATAATAACGACCCGAAAAGCCCGTTTCGCTTCCGAGACGAAAGTGGGTCATCCCATATATCAAAATAAACGTTTTCGATATTTGTAAACTCAATGGAATAGGTTTCAAGTCCTAATTCCATTGTATACAGAAATTAGCTTTTAAAATCACCTTATTTCAAATTGATTTCATTAAATTAATTTCTACGCGTTTAGAGCCCGCACGATCAAACGGCAAGTCCGATCGCTACGAAACTTGAAACCTTATAATAATTCACTGTTACAGATCCGATGAAACTAGTTTCGTCGAAATCCGAGACAGTGGCCAAAATGACTATTTTCACATTAATTAAATAAATTAATATTAAATTAATTAAATCACTTTTTAAATTTAAATTTAAAAGTTAACAAATTTTATTATTTTTGATTAGCTAGACACTTACAATCTTTTAAAACAAATTCCCATGTCAATTCAATGTTAAATATTACACTAATGACGGTGTTCAATTATAACTGTAGTAAATTCATTAAACTAATATTAAAAATTCCATTAAATTCATTTATTTTGATTTCGCTCTTATTACTTAATCAATTATTGCCTTATGAATGTAATTGTGACGCCCCACCTCTATGCTCATAATAACAAAGAGTATTAAAAGAAATACTGTCTATTATTACGAAGAATAAGGCTGGATAGGAGCGACCATCCGTAGTTGGCCTTACACTAATATTGGTTATCTCGATAGGAGTGGTATATACTTTTTATTTTTCATCTATTATTTATTTACTCCCATCGACACACCCAATTATCAGTATAAAACAAACTATGATAGTTCATAGTAGTTTAGGACATTAGATATAACAATAACACAGATAATATAAATGCGGAACACAGATTAACAAAAATCTCATATATATATAACCGATGTCAGTTACAATATAGTTGACACGATACATATGATACAACTACAACTGTCGACTCTAGAAGTTATATATACAAGTACATTATCAACTAATATACATGAATACATATCTTTCTATACAATGACACTGACAACTTCAGAAGATGTGATAAGTCTTCAAATCCCGAACAGCAACTCAAAGAAGGAAATCTACAGCCTGAAATAACTCGGGTCTGACCCGAGTATTACATTCAAAAGAAAATAATACACGGGTCAGTCTAATTCAAACTCAGTTATTAGTGCATAGAAGCAATAATAATCCCAAATAGATGACAGTTACAGGAATCGCGTATATCCAACTCTCGATACGAGAATTGGATAACGGCAGATATAACACTAAGCAGGGTTAAACGACAAATCAACAAACCAAACCAGAATACAACTCCAAACCATTTGAAATTAACCAACGAAACAATTCAACAAATCGAAACATCAATTTAAAACTGTCAAATCTGATAGGGCTGCAGTACACGCACGCGTGTACTGCCTCGCCACTATCGCAGGAGATACACAAAAGCTCAGTGAAAGTCACAAATGATCACCAGGTCAAACCCCGAGATCGGGTTCAACACAGGTGAATATGAAAACAGATCCAAATGCATTAATGCAATGCAAAACAACAAGGACCAAAACTGCATATAAAACGAAACTGCAGAGGTCAAAGTCAGGTGATCCTATAACAAAATTGCGAAAGCCAATGAACAAAGAACAGTCAGGAGCAAGAAACAGTCAGATGAACAGTGAAGCTCAACTGGCAACAAGTAAAACAAGCCCAGCTACCACATGAATGCAAAGAAGCATCTCAAATACCACTCAAATTTAGAAGAAACAAAAGGCCAGTGTACAGTAACAGCCAGAGCACTTGTAGCTCTGTGACACTCAAACCTGAATGAAGACTGTAAAATGATCATGAACCCAGCGCAAACAAGTGTATACAACATCTCAGTGAACAAGCAAAGCCATTGCCTGAGATTACATAACCGAGGAACCAAATCAAAACAAAACAGTGCAAGATCAAAAGAAGCTCAATTGCAAACGTGACAGTGAAAAAGAGGGATGCCAAAGCCAACATATACAACCATAACAATGCTACACCATATTAAGTGCAGACAACCAAAGAGGATAACCATCAAGTCAATACAGCAGTAAGTAAAAATCAAACACAGACCGAATTCAAATGAAACTCGGTGCTAAACACATAACGACCTCCAAAGCACTTAAAAACTCTGGTTGTCAAAAACAAAGCAACAAAGATCGAGAAAGCATCAAAACAGTATGAACTTTGTTCGAATAAAACTTTATACTTAATTTCTGAAGTCGTATGTTTTCAATAGTTATTTTCAAATTCCCTAAGTTTTCAATATCAGGTTGCAAGTGCAACCGAGCTAAAATGTGAAACTGTAAATACATGGGGGGGATTTCATAATGTAATATGAACCAAGGAATGCAACTATACTTCATGCTAAAAGAACTGGCCAATGTCATCCTAATTACAAAACCAACAATGAAGCCACCAGACTACTTGAACAACTACATACAAAACATAACTGCACAGTTCAGATCATAGTCATTTACCAGTTTCAAACTCAATGGAACAGCAGTTGCAAAAATTGGAACCAAGTCATAAGGACGAGGTTCAAAGTCAAGTTATATATATGAGAATTGCACTGCCGAAGTCCATAAATAATGTGATGAAAACGACCAAACCAAGACGAGGACATCTGCAGTCCAAAAACATAGAACAACAACGACAACCCAAGTTAATACTGAGAGAGTCGAGGAATTTGATCCATTCAAACGGTAGAGCAAATTAATCGACAAATTCAATTGGGCGAAATCGAACATTAGCAGGTTCGACCACAAAATTCAAAATCATCAGATAAGCAACATTGCAAGTCGAAGTCGAATGAACAATTTCACAAATTAAGTCTGTAGCTTTCTAACCAGAGACAGTGTCGAAGACAACAAAACAGAATCAACATCAATACAAAATAAGCAACGGGTCCAACCAAGACGAAGAAGATGTGAGTAATAGAAATTACTCACCTTAGATTCGAAGTCACACTCCATCCAGACAGAAGCAACCGAAGAGGCAACCAAGAAGAAATCGATCGAAGTTAAGCAATTCTCGAACAATCAACAAAACAATCGACATAGGGACGGCACTTCGAAAAGCCCAAAGTTCAGAGCGCAAGAGGAACGAAAGCCCCAAATTTGTAGAAACGAACGAGCACGAAGAGAGCCACCATTTTTTATTCTTTCAAACGTTCGCTTAGGTTTTCTTCGAATGGGAAAAGATAAAGGAGGAACGGTTTATAACTCGAGATACCCAATACAACACCCATGGGCCAACATTCAAAGCCCAAAATATTTTCTTAACCAAATGTTTAAAAAAATTCAAACTGGGTTCAAAACTCAATTTAACAATTTGCAACTGAATTAAATCGTCATTTTGATGATAATTGAAATTACAAAAATCCCGGTTGTTACAGACTCCCCTCCTTATAAAAATTGCGTCCCCGCAATTTTCATAATTAAAGTTATCAACTAGATAATTGAAATTCAGGAATCATAAAACAGCAAAATCTAATTATCACAAACGGTGATCAAATTTCAAATCAATAAATATTCGATTATCAAAACGATAATCAAATTTCTCAAATCAACAAATATTCGATTATCAAAACGATAATCAAATTTCTCAAATCAACCAGTATTCGATTATCAAAAACGATAATCAAATTTTCAAATTCAACAATTATTTGATTATCTCAAGCGATAATCAAATTCCAAATTCAATAAATATTTAATTATCAAAAGCGATAATTAAATCTCAAATCAGCAAATATTTAATTATCAAAAGCGATAATTAAATCTCATATCAACAAATATTTAATTATCTAAAGCGATAATTAAATCTCAAATCAGCAAATATTTAATTATCTAAAGCGATAATTAAATCTCAAATCAGCAAATATTTAATTATCAAAAGCGATAATTAAATCTCAAATCAGCAAATATTTAATTATCAAAAGTGATAATTAAATCTCAAAGCAACAAATATTTAATTATCTAAAGCGATAATTAAATCTCAAATCAGCAAATATTTAATTATCTAAAGCGATAATTAAATCTCAATCAACAAATATTTAATTATCTCAAGCGATAAATAAATCTCAAAGCAACAAATATTTAATTATCTAAAGCGATAATTAAATTCGAAATCAGCAAATATTTAATTATATAAAGCGATAATTAAAAACAACAAATATCTGATTATCAAAAACGATAATCAGAACTCATATCAACAAATATCTAATTATCACAAGCGATAATTAGAAACAACAAATATCTGATTATCAAAAACGATAATCAGAACTCATATCAACAAATATCTAATTATCACAAGCGATAATTAGAAACAACAAATATCTGATTATCAAAAACGATAATCAGAACTCATATCAACAAATATCTAATTATCACAAGCGATAATTAGAAACAACAAATATCTGATTATCAAAAACGATAATCAGAACTCATATCAACAAATATCTAATTATCACAAGCGATAATTAGAAACAACAAATATCTGATTATCAAAAACGATAATCAGAACTCATATCAACAAATATCTAATTATCACAAGCGATAATTAGAAACAACAAATATCTGATTATCAAAAACGATAATCAGAACTCATATCAACAAATATCTAATTATCACAAGCGATAATTAGAAACAACAAATTTCTGATTATCAAAAACGATAATCAGAACTCATATCAACAAATATCTAATTATCACAAGCGATAATTAGAAACAACAAATATCTGATTATCAAAAACGATAATCAGAACTCATATCAACAAATATCTAATTATCACAAGCGATAATTAGAAACAACAAATATCTGATTATCAAAAACGATAATCAGAACTCATATCAACAAATATCTAATTATCACAAGCGATAATTAGAAACAACAAATATCTGATTATCAAAAACGATAATCAGAACTCATATCAACAAATATCCAATTACCTGCAGATAATTGGAAACAACAAATATCTAGAAATCAATTAAGAAGACTAGAAAATCAACATAAAAGCTTGGATCGATCCCATCAGATGGCGAGTTTTTAATTCGCCGCACGTGCATCTCAGAGTGGCCGAAGCCTACCAAGTACTCAACATAATTTTGGCGCCCATCAGATTGACCCGAAGGTCCGCAGAGTGACCCGAAGGTCTAGTACTGGTATTTGACCCGAAGGTCCGCAGAGTGGCCCGAAAGCCCAACAAATGACCCGAAGGTTCGCAGAGTGGCCCGAAAGCCCAACAAATGACCCGAAGGTCCTCATAGTGGCTCGAAAGCACACGAAAGCATCAAAATGTTTCAATTAACGAGTCCGGAATTAACCGAAATAGCAAACGCACATGCCCCATACCACGTGTTTTACTAAATCGTTTGATTCTCTTCATCGTTTCCTTGAAAGTGTAAAATTCATCAAAATCATCAAAACAACAGATATTCAATTAACGAGTCCGGAATTAACCAAAAAAGTAAAAGTGTGGTTCCATACTCCACACTTTTGCTAAATCGTTTAAATCTCTTCATCGTTTCCTTGAAAGTGCAAAATTGTGTATTTTGTAAAAATACACTTTACATTCTCAAACGGACAAGTCCGGAATTAAGCGAATCAGTAAAAGAAAGGGGTCATAGTCCTCGCTTTTGCTGAAACGTTTAAATCGTTTTCTCATTCTTTTGAAAACGCAAACTGTTACAATTTCATAAAACAATTTTCATTTTAAAACAATTTTCCAATCACGTGATTAAAACAGCAAATCAGTAACAATTTCGATAAGGAAATTGTACTTCTCAAAATACTGTAAAAACGGTTACAAATCAGCATTGCGGAATAACCGCTTGAAAATCCACTTTTTAAAATTTGACGGTTACGGAAGCCAAAGCGACAGTAGTTTTAAAACGTCAAAATCACATCAAAACAATCTACATCAAAATGTAATGTCAGTGAATTCTCATTCATCAAAATGCCACAAAACACCGTACTTCAAAATATAGCATTGGTGTAAAATTCCGTTGTAAAAATAACGGCAACAAAAATACGTTTCATAACCAAGCATCGGTTCAACGTAAAATAAATGCAATAACGTGCAATTTAAATTTTTGCACGTACTACAAAATGAACAAAGAATCATTCAAATGTATCTTCAATGAAGATAATTTAAAACAGCAAAAATCTAATCAATAGATGATTAGTACAAAAGAAAGCCAGCGGAAATTTCAACAAAAATCACATATCTGCAATTTCTTCGAATCCTCAATTCGGATTCGAAGTTCTCAAAGAAATAAAATAATTACAGCTATGTAAACAACAAATGAAATTCATATCAATTTCGTATTTTGATTTTTAAATCAAAAAGATTATCAGTTGTACTCAGCGAAGACAGTTTCACTGTTTCCGCTGCGCACTCTGATAAACAGAACACAAATCAATCAAATCATCAGAACACAATTTCACTATTATTTTTAAATAAAGTTATTTAAAAATTTCATCCAACTTTCAAAACTTTAGTTTTTGACTCCAGCACAAATAAAACATCGACCAATAGTTGTAACATATGTTCCTTCCGAGTTAAGTTTTATATTATGTCCAAAAACCCCAAGCTCTGATACCAACTGTGACGCCCCACCTCTATGCTCATAATAACAAAGAGTATTAAAAGAAATACTGTCTATTATTACGAAGAATAAGGCTGGATAGGAGCGACCATCCGTAGTTGGCCTTACACTAATATTGGTTATCTCGATAGGAGTGGTATATACTTTTTATTTTTCATCTATTATTTATTTACTCCCATCGACACACCCAATTATCAGTATAAAACAAACTACGATAGTTCATAGTAGTTTAGGACATTAGATATAACAATAACACAGATAATATAAATGCGGAACACAGATTAACAAAAATCTCATATATATATAACCGATGTCAGTTACAATATAGTTGACACGATACATATGATACAACTACAACTGTCGACTCTAGAAGTTATATATACAAGTACATTATCAACTAATATACATGAATACATATCTTTCTATACAATGACACTGACAACTTCAGAAGATGTGATAAGTCTTCAAATCCCGAACAGCAACTCAAAGAAGGAAATCTACAACCTGAAATAACTCGGGTCTGACCCGAGTATTACATTCAAAAGAAAATAATACACGGGTCAGTCTAATTCAAACTCAGTTATTAGTGCATAGAAGCAATAATAATCCCAAATAGATGACAGTTACAGGAATCGCGTATATCCAACTCTCGATACGAGAATTGGAAAACGGCAGATATAACACTAAGCAGGGTTAAACGACAAATCAACAAACCAAACCAGAATACAACTCCAAACCATTTGAAATTAACCAACGAAACAATTCAACAAATCGAAACATCAATTTAAAACTGTCAAATCTGATAGGGCTGCAGTACACGCACGCGTGTACTGCCTCGCCACTATCGCAGGAGATACACAAAAGCTCAGTGAAAGTCACAAATGATCACCAGGTCAAACCCCGAGATCGGGTTCAACACAGGTGAATATGAAAACAGATCCAAATGCATTAATGCAATGCAAAACAACAAGGACCAAAACTGCATATAAAACGAAACTGCAGAGGTCAAAGTCAGGTGATCCTATAACAAAATTGCGAAAGCCAATGAACAAAGAACAGTCAGGAGCAAGAAACAGTCAGATGAACAGTGAAGCTCAACTGGCAACAAGTAAAACAAGCCCAGCTACCACATGAATGCAAAGAAGCATCTCAAATACCACTCAAATTTAGAAGAAACAAAAGGCCAGTGTACAGTAACAACCAAAGCACTTGTAGCTCTGTGACACTCAAACCTGAATGAAGACTGTAAAATGATCATGAACCCAGCGCAAACAAGTGTATACAACATCTCAGTGAACAAGCAAAGCCATTGCCTGAGATTACATAACCGAGGAACCAAATCAAAACAAAATAGTGCAAGATCAAAAGAAGCTCAATTGCAAACGTGACAGTGAAAAAGAGGGATGCCAAAGCCAACATATACAACCATAACAATGCTACACCATATTAAGTGCAGACAACCAAAGAGGATAACCATCAAGTCAATACAGCAGTAAGTAAAAATCAAACACAGACCGAATTCAAACGAAACTCGGTGCTAAACACATAACGACCTCCAAAGCACTTAAAAACTCTGGTTGTCAAAAACAAAGCAACAAAGATCGAGAAAGCATAAAAACAGTATGAACTTTGTTCGAATAAAACTTTATACTTAATTTCTGAAGTCGTATGTTTTCAATAGTTATTTTCAAATTCCCTAAGTTTTCAATATCAGGTTGCAAGTGCAACCGAGCTAAAATGTGAAACTGTAAATACATGGGGGGGATTTCATAATGTAATATGAACCAAGGAATGCAACTATACTTCATGCTAAAAGAACTGGCCAATGTCATCCTAATTACAAAACCAACAATGAAGCCACCAGACTACTTGAACAACTACATACAAAACATAACTGCACAGTTCAGATCATAGTCATTTACCAGTTTCAAACTCAATGGAACAGCAGTTGCAAAAATTGGAACCAAGTCATAAGGACGAGGTTCAAAGTCAAGTTATATATATGAGAATTGCACTGCCGAAGTCCATAAATAATGTGATGAAAACGACCAAACCAAGACGAGGACATCTGCAGTCCAAAAACATAGAACAGCAACGACAACCCAAGTTAATACTGAGAGAGTCGAGGAATTTGATCCATTCAAACGGTAGAGCAAATTAATCGACAAATTCAATTGGGCGAAATCGAACATTAGCAGGTTCGACCACAAAATTCAAAATCATCAGATAAGCAACATTGCAAGTCGAAGTCGAATGAACAATTTCACAAATTAAGTCTGTAGCTTTCTAACCAGAGACAGTGTCGAAGACAACAAAACAGAATCAACATCAATACAAAATAAGCAACGGGTCCAACCAAGACGAAGAAGATGTGAGTAATAGAAATTACTCACCTTAGATTCGAAGTCACACTCCATCCAGACAGAAGCAACCGAAGAGGCAACCAAGAAGAAATCGATCGAAGTTAAGCAATTCTCGAACAATCAACAAAACAATCGACATAGGGACGGCACTTCGAAAAGCCCAAAGTTCAGAGCGCAAGAGGAACGAAAGCCCCAAATTTGTAGAAACGAACGAGCACGAAGAGAGCCACCATTTTTTATTCTTTCAAACGTTCGCTTAGGTTTTCTTCGAATGGGAAAAGATAAAGGAGGAACGGTTTATAACTCGAGATACCCAATACAACACCCATGTGCCAACATTCAAAGCCCAAAATATTTTCTTAACCAAATGTTTAAAAGAATTCAAACTGGGTTCAAAACTCAATTTAACAATTTGCAACTGAATTAAATCGTCATTTTGATGATAATTGAAATTACAAAAATCCCGGTTGTTACAGTAATGGACATTACTTTACCATTTATTACATTCACATTTACAGTTATCATCTTAACTCACATTAACTGCAATATTTAATTGGATTAATTACAGTTGATTTTCAATTTATTTCAACAAATCAAATAGTGAAGTGATATTTAAGCAATTGTTACCATCTTACAATTTCAAACATATTCTTGTGTTTATTGTTTACAAATCAAGCAAATCAATTCACATACTGATTAATTGATGTATATTAACCAATTTTAGTTAATTATATACAATTTCACCGTTCAATACAACATTTGGTTTATTTCTTTATCTTTCAATTTATAACCAAATTTTATATTTACAATAATTTCAATTAATTAAAATTGCATTAAAGTAGTTATCCATTGCCTTATATTAATATTACTACATTTCATTATAGTTATTTTCCCATTAATAAATCACAAATTTTAATTTCTTCCAATAATAAATTACAAAATATTATTAAATTGAATAATTTAATTATCAGAAAATTACGGGTCGTTACAAAAGGCACTCGTAGTACAAATGTTTAGTGGCTTTATGGGTTAAATTACAAAAGTGATGTATTTTAGCATTGTTATTAGTTTAACATATTAGTAGTGTTTAACTTATCATGTAGTACAATCCATATATGTATATTGGCATTAGACGAAGCATGTACCTTCCAATGTGGCTTATTAAATTAATAATAGGGAAAGTTAGAAAGATATACTATGATTTTGATATGTATTGTTTCTTTTTGTTCCAGGCCCATTCAAAATGTCATGTTAGACATCTATATTTATATTTTCTATTTTGTTTATAAGCATTTGAAATTGTCCAAGTGAATTCCCTGGAAGATCATGGTTAAATGTTAGATCCCACCTAAAGCCCTCATGTGGCCAATAATATCATTAATAAAGTCATTCTTATTGCTATAAGTTAAGAAAATTTTAGAGAGATCTTGCTTCAAAGCAAGAGCGAATAATTGGAGGTCATTCCAAAATGAGGTTTTGTCTCTCGAGTAAATGTTAAAATTGAGGCATAGTCTAAATACATGAAAGAGATCGGAGATATCCTTCCAAAAGAAGGAGATAGAATAATTATGAGGTTTATATAAGCTATGAGTGCCGTTGTAGTAAGAAAGTCTGTGCATATAAAATAACTGTAAAAGTTGTTTCATGATGAAAATATACTAAATGAACTTAATTAAAAATTGAAGAAATGTAAGAATTGACTTATGAATAAATTAATCTTTTAGCATGTTTCATTTCAATACCTTTGCAAGTGTTGAATAATACAATGTGTGAGCCACTTATGTGTGAATTTGTTTAGTCTTCTATGAGTTTTGAACTTGAAAACAATAAAAGAGTATGGATATTCGGTCCATACTTGATCATATACAAAAGTCGTATGATGAATAGTTGCGTCCCGTAACATATAGCGTTTCAATGAAATTGTTTCATTCGAAATGAGCAAGTAAACCATAGTGCGAGATTATGTATTCAATAATATTAAGTATAATGAAGATCTTGTTGTACTGGGTACAACATTACACCAAGGACTATAGATAAACCTAAGAACTCGATCATTGAAATGTTTTTAGATCTGTTTAATTAAGTGCAACTTATTCGATCTCCATAATATGTTAAGGATGATAAAGTGCATTTTTGTAAAGACATCCAATGCAACCTCATAGTAAAGGGTTTCTCTTTTGAAAGGTTCGACCATTTAAAAGAGAAAGCAAAGGCCTGAAAGTAGAATTAATGCTGGCACGGTTGAGATGGCGAGAGAGTGAAAGGTAACCTCTACTTCATGAAGAGACATAATATTGTATAAAATATTTGTAGACACTTAATAAGAATAAGAAATATGACTTCTATTCCAAATGTGTTTTCTTATAGAAAATTACTCTCTATAAGACGTGTTTCCTCGAGTTCAAGATACTTGATCCAAAACTCTCGATTGTAAATTAGTTATAGTAGAAGAAATAAATAGCCAATGACAAGTGATTAATTAAGCTCGGTATTATTAACTTTGCTATTGTAGTAGTAGAAAAAGTGGGAGCATACTATATAATAATTGCTAATAGACACATCAAGTTTTAAATAATTACATTCATAAAAAGTTTAAAATAGTAATTAGTTTATTTTATATGATTAATTGTTTAAAATTAAATCAAAAACTTATAAAATGCGTAAATTTTCCATTTGTGGTCCAATCGATACAAACTTTTTGTGTTATGCTCGTGATGATGAAAGCTTCATGATAGAACTTGTTTGATTGAACTTAGAGCAAGTTAAAATTTGGGCTAAAATCGGACGTCGTTCGATTTTAGTTCAAACTGGAACGTCCAAGCATCCGCTGAAATTTCGGTGAGTATAACTCACCTTTTTGGTTAATCAGTAAGATAAATAGTAGATAAATTTTACTGTTTTTGTATGGTTGAAATTATTGGGTGTTTGGTTAAATATTCGCTTTTACAAGCGATTGGCATTTAAAATTGAAATACAAGAAAAATTGTTGAGAAATCCGAATTTCTCACCATAGTAATTATAATTTCTAGCTATTTACCTGTTATTTATTTTAGTTATATATCTGTGGTATAAATTGTTAAATGCTAAAAATGTGATTGTTTGGCCATTTTGGATGTGACACTGACATTGTGAAAAATTGAACCTTTTTAGTAGAAAATGATAGTTATAGCTTTTGTAAGTGCTATAGTGACTGTGGCCCTTGATTTAGTATTTTGGAATACTATTAATTGTGATTTGGTTTGGAAATGAATTTGGAAAATGACTTTAAATCCGACTGTTTGGAATTTATTTGATATTTTAATTTAAAATAGTTTATGAACTTTTCTATTTTATTTCAACTACTTATTTTATTCTTTCTACTATATATATATATTTAAGTAAATGTTTTAAATAATTATACAAGTATTGGTTTTTATAGAAATTATTATAATAATAAATGTTCGATTTTAAAAGGAGAATTCAAAAGGATTATCTTTTATTTTAAAGGGATGTTGTGGTTTAAAAGGAGACAGAAATGCTTGAAATAATATTTGTGGGTCATGGTGTAAAATGTTGTATAAAAGGGATTTATTTATAAATATCATTTCATAAGTGGAGGATAGATTTATAAAATAAAAGAATGGTTTTATAAGTAATACTTTATAAAAAGAAAATCAATATCATTTTGATAAATTGGAGGAATAAATGCCATTTAGGATTTTATTAAAATATATGAGATGGTCATGTTACGGAAGCTATATGAGTTTTATAATTACATTATAGAGTTGTTTATATTTGGAGTTTGGTATTATATTTAGAGTTTTTTTATATAAAAAGGGGTTTGTGGTTATATTAAGAAAAACTTATAAACAGAATTTATAAATTAATTTTTGGAGTTTTATAAAAGAGTGCAAATAAGTCAGGGATTTGTAAAATAAATTTATAAATGGGTATTTTATAAAAGATGTTTAATAAGAGATTTGTAATGTTTATGAATGAGATATTAATTTAATTTAGAATTTATAAAAGGAGGTTGTAATTATGTTTTAAATATTTATAAAGGAATTTATAAATAATGTTGTTTGAAGGAATTCTTTAAATGAATTTAGAGCTATATTTTATAAACGAATTTTATAAAAGAATTAATTTATAATAGAGGTTTGATTTTCCAAATTGACCATCTTAATTATGGTGGTAGGGAATATTCGTTTTTCCTACTTAACACCGAAGGAATAGTTTTTGGGTTATTATTATCTCTATTTTAAATGACTTTGTTTTAACCAATTTTTAAATGTGGTTTTGGAATAAAAATATTTCTTAAGATTTGTAATATACTTCTATGGTTACGACAAGTATACGAATATTTTCAAGGTAGGGAAAAGTGTAGAGATGGGTTTGTGAAATATATATCTTTGTGTAAGTGTTTTTAATACAAATGTTTATGAAGTAATTTTAAATTAACGAAACGATGAATTTAAGAGGCCCGGAGTTGCTTTGTGCTTAACTAGTGTAATTTTTCTTGGGATCTATAAATCTATATTTGAATTGTGTGTTTATTTGATATTTAAATAACCGACTATCAAATCTTGGCTAAAACTATAACTTTGGAAATATATAGGAGAAACACGTGAGTTATATGGTATGGTCATCTTTGATGATGCTGTACTATATGTATAAATCTCGTCTCGTTCTCTTAGATTAAATGATAAGGATATCCATCTACTTAAACGTTAAGAGGTGATCCTCACGCTTATCTTATCTGTTTATTTCCGAAAGAACCGGAGTTAAGTTTACCAGAAACTGTCGAATGTTGGTTCGAAGATACCGGGATCAAAAAAATATGAATTATCCGAAAACAAGTTTGATCCAACTCAAGCGTCGTATTGAAGACATCTTGAAGCCGATGGGATCGAAGACGGAGCTTTTAAATTGCAAGCGTTATTTGCTACTAATCCTGAGAGTGATTCCAAAAAGGATGTAGTAGAAGTAGTGCCTTCGGTTTGTTCAGACCCATAACAACATGTATGGATGGATGCTAGTACTATATTGTTGCCTGGAGGGCAGTGTTAGAATTCCAAGTGGGTTCACTATACAAAATGATAAAATGTAGCCTCTAGCTTCATCAACCGGGAATGACTAAAACAGGGGATATGAGGCAGGGCTAAGTGGGTCGCTACCATTAGGGTTTATCATCATCTTTCTAGATTTGTATTCATTTTATGGATATGTGTAGCACCTCTAATTTTAAATAACATTATTCAGGAGATTTAATTAGAAAAATTAAATAGAATAATGTAGAGGCTAGAGTGATAAGGGAATTGAGATTTGAAAACTAATTAGGTTCATGCCTTAACTAAATGGATTTATAAAAATGGTTTATAAGTTAAATACTTAAAAGAATAAGGTAAGGGTAATATGGGAATAACCGAACCCCATAACCCCTAAAACCAATACAACATTTCCATTCTCATTACATTCTTACAAAAACAAAAACATAAACAAAAGAAAACAAGGCCGGCCATAACCCTAAGAAGAAGAAGACCAAAATCCAATTAGAAGCTAAGATTCAAGCTAGGAAGATTAAAGAAAGAACAAATCTCAAGTTCCTTATCTGAACAAGTTGAATAATGATCTAAACCATCTCATATAAGTCATCTTGAATGTTTTAATTTGGATTTAAGGTTTAAAACCGCATGATTGGATGAATGATGAGATGCTTTGATTTATATGCCATGTTATAATTTAAACAAGGATTTTTGTGTGATAATATAATTCGATTTTAAGGTTAAAATCATGCAAATTTATTTCCAAATGCCATAATGTTTGAAAATATTATGCAAAACATTATTTCGGAGATGGGTTTAGGTTTTCATAATATTTCAAGCTATGGATAATTTATTGTGAATTTTGAATAGAAGAAATATATAATTTTGGGTTTAAATATTTAAGGCAATCAAGTACTATTTTCGGGTCCAAAATTTATATATGTTGGAAAACATGTTAAAAGTGAATAATTGTGATTTTTGAGGATTTTTCCAAAGTGTTTTACCATGGTTATTAAATTATTTAAGATAGAGGACTTAATTGTTTTAAATGCTTTGTTAAGGGGAATGGCTTATTTATTAAAATGATTTCATTTGTTAATTGTTAAATTCGATAGCCTTTTAGAAAATAATTTTATAAAGAATTGGCAACCAATAATATTCTGACAAATTAGACAACCGCTAATGACCTTTCGCACCCATTTGAAACCAATGCACATATTATCAAGCAATTGATACGTAGTGTATTGGAGAAAGGCGAAAGAGACTATGTTGAAGACATGCTTTTGAAGGGGTTGAAGCCATTCTTATAAGCTTTCGAATCCATTATTTGCCTTTGTTTTTAAAAGATGCTTTCGAAGGGGTTGAAGCCATTTTTATAAGCTTTCGAATCAATCCAACTTGCCTTTGTTTATAAAGAAGCTTTCGAAAGAGTTGCCGCATTTTGAACTCATTTGATACCTAGCTGTCGCATTCATACATTTCAAATTGGTTAAAGGCCGCTTTTCTTTATAACCTTATGACAATGAGTTTGAAAGGAAGACTTTCATTTTATTATCATTGAAGCCGCCTTCCCAATGCTTTCGAAAGAGTTGTTTTAGCCACTTTTAATCAGAGTTTCAAAGGCAGTGGTTTTGAAAGTTTGCTTTCGAATCTATCCTCTTCCTCAATTCTTTTACTTGAGTCAATGATTTCAAAAGGGAGACTTTTGTTTCTATTCTCTTTGACCCGGTAATTATATTTGATGTTAAACCCAATGATTTCGAAAGAGATACTTTCAAATGGTGTCGAAGCTATGCTTACATAAATTCTTACTTGAACTAAATGTCTTCGAAAGGTATGTTTTAAGTGTTTCGAAAGGTACGTTTTTCAGTGTTTTAAATGAAAGGTTTCCAATGCTTTTGAAAGGTATGTTTTTAATGGTTTCGAAAGAGAAGGTCTAAAATTTTAAGTAATGCTTTCGAAAGGGAGAGTGACGAAGGTTAACTAAAGATATCACAATGATCTGAAGGATCTAATCGAAAGCCTTAGCTTTCGAATAAGAAAAAACAATCTCATTTTAGAAGGTAAACCCATGGCAATGTGTAACGACCCGAAATTTCCGATCCCGAAAATTCCAGATAGTTAGGAAAAGAAGAAAGAGATAAGAGAAGAAACAGAAAACAAAACACAGAATCTCACATTCACAGCGGATCAAAATATAATATCAAATAATAACAGTTATACAAAAGAAATTTGTACTTGTCAAATTACACTTTAATATATCAGAGTTACAACATATACACAAACAATGGACAGATACAATCAACATGTCCCAGACAAACTACAATATATCACAGCGGAATACACTCCATACGTTCCTGCCATCCAGCTCGCCTCCTGATCCCAGAACGTCCTTACCTGAAAATCTATAATACTCGGTCTGACCCGAGCATTTCATCAAAGTAACACCCGAGTCAGGCTGGAAACCAACGTGAGTAATCCCTTATAACATGAAATACTAAGTTATAAAACTTATTTGCAAATCAGGGTAACTCGTACCTTCCTACGAGTTCTCAAAATCCATCACTTATTTCAAACAATATCCAAGAACTATTGCTCAGTTAAGGCCAAGTTACTTAATTTATTCCAATTCCAGCCTGTTGGGGTTTAAACTCAAATTTATAAAGAATCGAAGTGGTTTCGGGTATTTGCTGATACCCGACCCCGGCCTCTTCGAATCTAAAGTTATTCATTAAGCCAAATGTTTTAAGTTTAAACAATACAATTTATATTCAGGATTTCATATTCACACAACAATTTATCTCAGATAGATAACCCACATTATCACAGTTCAACCAAAGTATCTTATATCACGAAGCATCACAAATCACATATCAGAGATATCAAATAATCTAATTCATTCAATATATCTTAATCATCCATAATCAAGATAAATTAATTGTACCATTTCTAATTAGTTTAATTGCTTTTAAATCCTGCTTACTTAACATTAATTAATTACAACCATTAATTAATCATTCTTTAATTATCAATCTAAATTAATTATCCATAATTACTTCATTAAGTAATTATCCCATTGGTTAATTATCCTCAATTAATTTTCCTTTAATTATTAATTAAATTAATTAACCCTCAACAAATAAATCCTTAGTTACTTACATTAAGTAATTATCATTTAAGTAATTACTTACATTAATTTTTATTTATCCTTAATTATCCAAGACCTTAATTAACTTTAGGATAAACCATTTATCTTTATAGATTACTTAATTATGATTAACATATACATTTAAAATATTTACCTTTTAATTAACTATCTAATTACATTTTAAATTAAGTTAACATATAAGAATTTAACCTAATACATTTAAGTTAAACAAATCATATATCTTCTTAAATCAATTATTTAAAAACATTTATATATAAAGAAATAGATTTAAGAAATAGTTTGAACTAGATTCATTTTAAATTTAAAACTTACTTTTATTTAAATTTAAAAACTTGTTTAAACATTTCCTTCGGGTTCAATTCAGAAAATACTCACGTTCAAGCTCGAAAACGAACTCGAGCAAACCCGCCCTTTTTCCCGAGTAAATTCTTTTCTTTACTTTGCTTGTTTTACAAATTTAAAACCTGCTAATAATCTTATCCATGCGAACGCACCTGAGCATTTACTCGAGCCATCACTGTCTTTCCTCGAGTACAAACCCGAGACCATCCATTCTTCATCTCTAATCCAAACCTCTCTGTGCACATGCACAGCCAAACACGACGGCTATGACCATCATCGCTATCGTCAACAAATCAACGTTGACTTCCTTCTTCGATCTCGATCACCCAAACCTTAAATTTAACTCGAAATCAAAATCGTACTTGAGCACACCCAACCTGGAATGAACCCAGTCACTAAAACTTCCACGTTTCGCCTAACTCCGACCATTTGACACCGCGTCATCGAGCCCACATCTTCGCCAGAGTTCCATGCTTCCATTCCCCTACCTCAAATCCAACCCGATGCTTCCACGTTGATGTAAATGCATCGAGAACACGACAATCCAAAACTGTACACATAACCCTAGATCATCGTCGTTCGACCACCATGTTCATCTAGAATTTAAGTGAGTATTTTTCTGATGATCACCTAACGTCCAGCCTCCTTCCACCTCGATCATGACATCCAATGTTTTCCCGATCGCCAGAAATCGATGAAAATACAACTTTCAATCAACTTGCAAAGTCTCCCCAAACTTTAACTTAAAAATCTTGAAATTTTTATCTAGATTCCTCATTTTACAATATGATTCTATTTATGAAATCCAAATTGTATTTATGAACTGCGATTTTGTTGACTTATTATTTGATTTCTACTGTTATCTCTTATTTCCAGTAATCCTATTTATCAATATACTTAATAATATTTTTAAAATCTTTATCTTGTTATTTCTAACAGATTTTGTTTATACATAAAGGTCTAAAGAGTATCAGGGGAAGAGGAATTGAAATTTTAAACTTATTTAGGCCTGTAAGTTTTAGAACAGAGCAAACTTCCCTGTACACAGACATGCACACCTATTTTCATGTATATATATATACACATGCATATTCACACAATCATACAAGCACATACTTCAAATACAAATCCAAACATCAAAAGAAATATCAGGGTCATGTGGTTTGCTCACATGTATAAAAAGGATTTATTTTCAAAGATGATGTCTACTTCCATTTTCTTGATATAGAGCAGACAGGCTATGTATAGGCTTGATATCTATATCACATACATATTCACGGCCATTCACTTATATACCCAGACAAACACTTTTATTTATGCAAGTCATATTTAAGCTATTATTATTATCAATTGTTGCATGCACAAATACAGATGATTACTTAAAAGGGTTTAAAGTTTACTCACTTGAGAAAACTTTGAACAGAGAATAACTTTCTAGTTTTGAAAAGCTATCAGCATGATCCTTTAAATCTTCTTGTTTGTGTTGAGTTGCAAATTGTAACTTGAGTTGTTACTTCAGTTTTTGTTGTAAGATTGAATGTTTCTTATTTCTGGAATGCTAAGTTTGATGGACAAAATGAAACAAAGAGGATTGATATATATTTTTCTCTAAGTTTTTAACTGGCAGCCTGTAACCTCTTATATTGTCTTGCTCGGATGAAGGTACATGAAGCAAGGCATAGATATTTTTTTATAGAAAGAATGAGTTGTAGCTTTTATGTACATCACTTATTTATTCTATTTTTTTATAACTTACTTGAAATAAAAGGAATGAACAGAGGAGACTCGTACATGACACATTTTTTTCTTTGTTTTAATTTGACTTGATTTATATGCAGACCTGATTTTTGTTTTGACCTTGATGAAATGTTTTGTAGGCTAGGATTTGATGTTGTCTCCTCTTTTGTTCACATACATATCTTCACATATGCCCATATATTCTTTCCAGTGATATTGCTTCAAACTTTTACATGAAATCATTTTTAAGAAATGTAGTACCCTACTGAAAACACATTTCCTATAGCTAACTCAACCTGTAAACATTTATATGTGGAGAAAAAATGATTTTTGCAAGGATCTTTACCTGTTTGGACAAGAACTGAGACAATAGACATATCTACAGGCATATGTTCATTCTATATATATACATCTAGACTCATTTCATTGTTACACAACACTTTTCCTTTAACACTGATATCACCATTTCATTTTTAACAGAACAACATATACATGAAATTAGATTTTGAAAAGTGTTTACTCGCCTTGAGTGTCATAGAGAGAACCTGGAAATTCTTGCTTTATACCTTATGTTTTAATATAAAGTTGTTATAGCTATTGGTATAGGTTTATCTTATGTTGCATACACATAATAACCACTTATATACTTTTATTTCTATTCTTTTACACATTTATTTTGAGTTTAAGTTATCAATACTTAATCTATATTCCTATATATATATATATACTTGTATTTAGTGTTGATAAGATTGATTTTATATTTAAGCATTATTATCTAAAGATTTATAATCCAATATCTAATATAGTTTTTAAACCAATTTATAAATGTATCCAAATATTTTAATTATCAGAATTTTATTTATTTTCCTTATTAAAACTAATATCCCACTAATTACATCAGTTAACCCCTCAATATTCGATGGCCAAAAATCCGGGTCGTCACACAATGTAAAAGAGTTTTGAAATGGCATTCAAAATTTGAAATCTTAGAGGAAGTTTTCCTTGCAAGGATAGTGGGTTAAGGGTACTAACCATGTTTTAGTAGAAAATGATTATAAGAAATTAAACCATGGATGTTTATATTGTTATGTTTTGATCGGTTAACATGTATGCTTCTATAATTAAATTCACTTCATAATTAACCCATAACTGCAATCTGGAGTGTTAAAGGCAGAATAACTGGCTAGGTTGACCTGGTAGTGAATATACATTGAATTGACTCCTGTGTGAGTAGAATTGCATCCAGGATGTCAGATAGACCAGAATATAGGATGCTCAAAGCTGATAAAATATCATTGGTTTAAACAGGTTCTTAGTAAGCCCATGAAAACTATGTATGGAAATTGTTATTGGCGGTGGCCAATAGGTTCTTTGTGATCCCATGAAAATTATGTCCTGAACAAGTTATTGATAGAGATCAATAGGTTCATAGTCAGCCCATGAAAACTATGACATGAGAGATGTTATTGGAGAATCCAATAGGTTCATAGTAAGTCCATGAAAACTATGGTTGGATAATGTTGTTGGTAGTTACCAATAGGTTCTTAGTGACCCCATAAAAACTATGAAACCGGACAGATAGTCCGTAAGCTTAGAACAGGTTAGTAGTCAGCCCATTAAAACTAATAGGTTAATAGCGACCTTGGAAACTATAACTTGAGACAGATAGTCAAGTAAATGGGGATGTGAAATCCAGAGCATATTGCATGTTTGCATATCATCATGATACATTTTATTATGTTATGTCTTAACCATTGTGGATGCAGGTTTATAGTATATGGTTATTATAAATTGGGTTAAGATACTAGTGAGGGGAAAACCCATTCCGCTAAGCGGTGTGGTCTCACTGGATATCTATATGGTTCGAGGTGGTAGGTTATTATTCACACCAGACTTTTTATCTGACTCGAAGTGTATGTTTATTCCTTAAACTCTTGGGAGCTCAATTGATTTTGAGTAGTTTGAGAATTAAGGTTTTCAGGTTCTCCTTTAGACGGATAAACTTCCAAAGACATGCAGGAGGCAAGCTAGCTATTAGCAGTTCTTTCTGTTTGATTCTGCTGTGTAATTGGATGTAATGGAAAAGTTATTTAATTTCCTATATTTAGACTATGATCTACCCATGGGGCATCTTCGTATGTCGCACTTGGCATATTTTATAATAGTTATATTTCTCTGAACGTGGTTTAAAAATTGGGATTATGTAATGAATTTGAAATGTGATTTGAAGTGAAATGAGAAATTGGTTTCAAAAATTGAATTTAAAAATTTTCATATCCATGTGTTTCTGGTATATCAGTGTATCTAACATTACCACATTTTGGTCATCGAGAATTAATAACTATGGATGACTACAGCATCTGTAGCAGTTAGTTTTGGGCCTCCAAATGGGGGATGTTCCAAGTTGGTATCAGAGCATAGGTTTATATAAATTTAAAAGAAATTTGAACCTAAAATACTTTCAAAACATAACCCAATAAATCAAAAAATGAGACCGGGGTTTAGGTTAACGCTGTAGTAATGTACATGTATTTGTTATATATATATAAGTACATATTCCCCTCTCTCTTAGACCGTTCTTCTATATCTTACTAAGGCTCGTTTGCAGATATACGAGAAAGAAAGATATGGAGGTAGGAAATGGAAGAGGAAACCTTGGTTGAGAAATACCACAACTAATGGAAACGCCAGACCAAACACTAGAAGGAACCCAAGTCGGGCACAAGCTGCTAACATGAGCACTGGAGCACCGTAAGTTGATATAGGAGCTATGTATCAGTTCTTCATTAACATGATGCAAGCTGGAGCTGCTGTAGGATTAGTTGGAGGAAATGTTGAAGAAGGTAACCAGGGAGCTCCTTTGGTCAATAACTATGCAGTATTGAGCAGAGACTATGCTAGGCTGTGGAGGGAAGGGAAGCCGTTTACCGGGACCGCAAACGCAATTGAAGTGGAAAATTGGTTTCTTCATTGCGAAAGGATCTTTGCTGATTTAGGACTTAACGATGAGCAAAAAAGAAGATTAGCATCCAGACAGTTGCAAGGAGTAGCACTGTACTAGTGGAACAGTGTTGCTGTAGGAGTAGCTGAAGAGGCTATGACTTATGCAAAATTCAGAAGGAGGTTTGAGGAAAGATTCATGTCGGAGATTGCAAAGTCAACTTTGCTCAGGAAGATTGCTGAACTGGTGCTGGGAGACATAACAGTGCTGGAATATGGTACCGGATTTGAGGAATTATTCAGATATAGATATGCTACAACTGATTCAGTTATCAAAAGGAATGAGAAGTTCATCCACGAATTGAGGCCCAGGCTTGCTAAAGAAACTTTACCACATATTAGGAATTTGTGCAGTGTAGCTGTTGAGATGGCTTTGAAGAACGAGGAGAGGCTCACTTTATTTAATGGTAACAAAGCAGCGGAAAATCAATGTGGGAAGACCATGAAGAGAAAGTTTTTCTATAAGAAGGGAGCTCAAAAGGGTGGAGTTGCCAAGAAAGGAAAGACATAAGTTGTCTGCAACAAGTGTGATAAGAAAGGACATTTCACTAATGAATGTCGCTCAGGAGATGGAAAGAAGGTGATTGGGAAGAAGAATATCAAATGCTTCAACTGTGATCAAATTGGACATTATAAGAACCAGTGCAAGGAAATAGCTAAGGATGGAAAGGGCAAAGTGTTTGCACTAGAACTAGTTGCCTCAAGACCAAACAGCAGAGGAAAAAGGAAAAGCTATGTTGGGAGGTACGCTTTTGATTCATGGTGCATCAGTTAGTGTTCTATTTGATACTGGTGCATCACATTCTTTTATATCTCCTTGTTTGGTAGATAAGCTTAACCAGAACCCTCATAGCTAGGTACATCCTTAAGGGTTACGAATCCAATAGGAGGGTATGCGACTCTAGGGATGAGACGTAACCACTTAGAATTTGAGTTGCTAGGTCATATATTTAAGTGCAGTTTGCATGTATTTGATTTTGTAGGGTTCGGAATTATTTTAGGTATGGATTGGTTAAGTAAGCATGATGCTAGGATATTTCGCCATAATAGGAAAATATCACTTAGACATCCTAGTTGTAGTGATCGGATCATATACTCTATAGAAAACCCAAGTTTTGATGTTAATGCTTTGTTTGGTGTTATGGAGACTAAAGACGAGTTGAATCGTGTTTTCGTTGTTAGAGAATTTGTAGATGTCTTTGAGCCCATGATAGGACTACTGCCAAAACAAGTCATTGAGTTTTAGATAAATTTAGTACTAGGAGCTGAACCGGTAAGTAGACCAGTAAGTAGAATGTTGCGAGGAATGCAGATTACGGATTACGGATCTTAAGGCTAGGAATAACACTAGAGGGGGAGGGGGGTGAATAGTGTTTTTAAGAAATTACTAAACCTTTTTGAGTTTATGTTAATTTGAACACAAATGTATGCAATATTCAAACACATATATAATCACAGAAACAAACACAAATGCAGAAATAAAGTAAATGCAGTAAAGGAAAGAACACGCCGGATTTTATACTGGTTCGGGGTTACCCTACATCCAGTCCCGCACAACTAAGTACGGATTTCCTTTCAAAAGCAATTCAACAATTATAACCCTCAGTTTCAAGGCTACGAGGTACACCCTCCAGAATCACAATCCTCTAGGTAGAGATACTTGATTTCCGGGGCAACAAGTTCACCCAATTGATTTCCAAGGCTACAATCACACCTTTTCTCACTTGATTGATTTCCAAGGCTACAATCACACCTTTTCTCGCTAGATAGATTACAAAGAAGCCTATAACTCTGAATAGCACTTAGATCTTGTTGAGATATTGATAGAGAATCAAACCAGAGATAATCTAGTTCGATTCAATGTTGATTTCGGTAGAGTAATGATAGGATTTTGATTAAGAAAATGTGGAAGAAGAAGAGGAGTGAAAAAACCAGAAAAAATGATCTGAAATTCGTTGAAACTAACCCCTATTTATAGAGGAACAACAGCCATGTCCATTCGTGAAGAGTTATGATGAATAGACACTTCTTTTGAAATTTGAAATTTGAATTTTGAATTTTAACTGACACTATGTCGACATGGTCACCATGGGTATGTCGACATGGTCACCATGGGTATGTCGACATCCCAAAGCAATTTTTGAAGTTTTGTTTTTCTTTGAAAATAACCTTTATCTTATATTAAAACTATTTTAAACTTCATAAATATACTTGACTATAGATAAAATACATAGATGAATATAAAGAATAATATATATAACATTTTACTATAATTTTATATTTAAATCAAAGTATAAATATATTATAATTAAAAGATAGTTTAAAATAACCGAAGTTTATAAACAAGAATATTTAAGGCTAAAACATCTTTTTGAAAATCATTTGAAAAGATAATTTTTAAGGCTAAAACATTTTGAAAAATAATTTTGAAAATCATTCTGAGGTAGTTTTGAAAATCATTTTGAAGTAGTTTTGCAAGCTTCTTCCTGCAGAATATCTCATTATGTCAGGACTCGAGAACTTGTACAAAACCAGGATGTTCGTGGGTTTGTAAGCCACTTGTCGTAGGTTTGTAAGCTACTTGTCGTGGGTTTGTAAGCCACTAAAAAGGTAGAAAGGGGTTCCATCCCAAAATAAAATTGGAGTGAAGATTTCAGTGCTATTGTGAAGTTTTAACATAATTCTAGACTCAATACTTATCTTGAAATCTTGAACTCTTGATTATCTTGATACTCATGAGTCTTCAATCTTGATACCTTGAATCTCTATACTGTACAGTCTTCATTCTTGGTACCTGCATGGTTAAATCCTGCATATACATTCTAAACTATAATGTTAGTATTTATATTTTATAATCTTATTCTAAGGTTGTTGTCATCAAAACCATCAACTCATGGACTAACAAATGTCACCTACCGAGATGAAGGAACTAAAAGTACAGTTGGTGGATTTAGAAGGTAAGAATTTTACCAGTCCAAGCAGTTCACCTTAGGGAGCAGCCGCAGTGTTTGCAAGAAAGCCGGACGGATCGTTAAGGTTGTATATCGATTATCGTTAGCTGAATGAGAGGATGATAAAGAATCGATATCTGTTACCTAGGATTGACGGTTTGTTCGACCAATTAAGTGGAGCCAAAGTATTTTCCCAGTTAGATTTGGCAACAGGGTTCCATCATCTTAGAATAGCAGAGGATAGTATTCCTTTGACTACATTTAGGACCAGATATTGATCGTACAAATGGTTAATGATGTCGTTCGAACTAACTAATGCGCCAGCATTGTTCGTGGACTTGATGAACATAATCTTTGAGAACATCTGGACAGGTTCGTGTTACTATTCATAGAAGAAATTTTGATATACTCTAAGGATGAAAGAGAGAATGAAGTTCATCTTAGAGTGGTGCTTGAGACGCTAAGGCAGCATCAACCGAAAACAAAATTTTCAAACTGTCATTTCTTGAAGAAGAAGAAGAAGAAGTAAAGTTTCTTAGTCACGTAGTCTCAGAGAAAGGGTAGTCAGTAGATCCGGCTAAGATCAAGGTGGTGAATAGTTGGAAGAGACCCGACACAGTAACAGAGATAAAGAATTTTTTTGGAATAGCTGGGTATTTATCGGAGATTCATTAAGGATTATTTGTGGATAGCGGCGCCGATGACTAAGCTAACTCGAAGAGATGAGAAGTTTGTTTGGACTGATAAGTGGGAGGAGGTATTCAAGAAACTGAAACATTTGTTGACTAATGCACCCGTGTTAGTCGTTCCAGAGGGAAATCAGGACTTGGTGGTGTACATAGATGCATGTGGAACAGGATTAGGAGCTGTGTTAATGCAAAAAGGTAAAGTGATTGCCTATGGTTCTCGACAGATCAGACCACATGAAGTTAGATATCCAACTCATGATTTGGAATTAGCTGTAGTAATTTTTGCCTTGAAAGTGTGGAGACATTACCTTTTGAGAGAAAGATTCGAGTTGTTTACAGATCATAAGTCATTGAGATATTTATTCTCTCAGAAGGAGTTGAATATAAGACATCAGAGGTGATTAGTGTTTTTAGTCGCTTGGTATTGAATATGCACCGGAAAAAGGGAATAAGGTTGCAGATGCACTTAGAAGAAAATATCAGAATGCGGTATTGGCAATGATAGCTGAGTGGAAAGATTTAGAACCATTGACTACATGCGGATTACGATGGAGATCTAAGAGTAGTTATAGTCAAGAAACTGCTATGTTGTCATGTTTAGAAGTTCGACAGGTGATGATCAAAAGGACTGCTTCTAAACAAGGAGAGGTTCCATTATTAGTTGAACAGATCAGAGGGTTAAGGAATGGAACATAGAGCGATTACTTAAAATATTTCAATCTTGACCAGAATGGATGGTTGAGGAAGAAAGAATGACTATGTGTTCCGAGTGTGGGAAACATTGGGAAGGAAGTTCTTAAAGAATGTCGTCATTCAAAGTTCACTATTTATCTAGGAGGAACAAAGATGTATCAAGATATGAAAAGGAGTTTCTTATGGGAAGGTATGAAGAGAGATGTAGGCTTGTGGGTAAAGCAGTGTGTGAACTGTCAATAAGTGAAGGCCGAACATCAGAAGCCAAGTGGGTTGCTTCAACCTTTGGAGATACCAGTTTGGAAATAGGATTCGATATCCATGGATTTTATAGACGGGTTGCCAAGGTCGAATCGAGCATATGAAAGTATATGGGTCATAGTGGACAGGTTGACCAAGAGTGCCCATTTCATTCCAATTAAGTCAACCAGGATGACACCTATTTTAGCTAAGTTGTTTATGAAGAATATAATTAGACTACATGGAATTCCTAGTAGTATAGTAAGCGGTAACGATACTTTGTTTACTAGCAAGTTCTGGAAGAGTCTACAGGATGTGTTTGGTACCAAGCTCAAGATGAGTACTACTTATCACCTTTAGACAGATGGACAGACAGAGAGAGTCAACAAGGTACTCGAGGATTTGTTAAGAGCTTGTGTGCTAGATTTTGGCGGATCATGGGAAGATTACCTACACTTAGTTGAGTTTTCCTATAATAACAGTTATCAAACTAGTATAGCAATGACGCCTTTCGGAGCTTTGTATGGAAGGCCATGCAAGTCACTAGCATGTTGGTTGGAAATTGGAGACAGATTAGTCTTAGGTCCAGATCTGGTAAGAGAGGCGACAGAAAAGATTGAGTTGATCTGAGGTAGGATGAAGGAAGCTCAGTTTAGACAAAAGAGTTACGCAGATAAGCGGCGTAAGGATCTAGAGTTCTCAGTTGGAGATAGGGTTTTCATTAAGGTATTGCCGATGAAGGATGTGGTGTGATTCGAAAAATCAAGGAAACTAGCACCAAGATATGTTGGACCGTTCTAAGTTATAGAGAGAATCGGAAAGCTCGCATACAGAATAGAGTTGCCGAGCAGTTTGGCAGGTGTCCATAATGTGTTGCATGTGTCTCATCTTCGTAAGTACGAGCATGATCCAGAGACTACTATTCCTCTAACTTAATAGTAGAAACGGATTTGACTTTTGTTAGACAACCAGTTCGGGTTGTAGCAAAAGATGAGAAGAGGCTAAGAAACAAGATGGTCAAGTTGGTGAAATTTCAGTGGAGCGACATCGAGAAAGACTGTACTTGGAAGACTGAAGACAAGATAAAAGAGCTACTTATCCTGATCTATTATAAGGGCATGTTCTATATCTGTTATATATATATATATATATTGTCCGCTAGTCAGGTAGGCTAGTATGGTAGTTAGGAGATGTTACAGATGATTTCCATGCTTAGTATTTGTCCTTGCTGAATTTCAAGGACAAAATTCTTTAAGGAGGGGAGCCTGTAACACCCCTAATTCTAAATAGCATCATTTAGGAGATTTAATTAGATAAATAAAATAGAATGATGTAGAGACTAGAGTGATAAGGGAATTGAGATTTGAAAACTAATTAGGGTCGTGCCTTAACCAAATGGATTTATAAAAATGGTTTATAAGTTAAATACTTAAGAGAATAAGGAAAGGGCAATATGGGAATAGCCGAACCCCATAACCCTTAAACCCCTTACAACCTTTCATTCTCATTACATTCTTACAAAAACAAAAACATAAACCAAAGAAAACAAGGCCAGCCGTAACCCTAACCAGAAGAAGAGAAAAATCCAATTAGAAGCTAAGATTCAAGCTAGGAAAATTAAAGCAAGAACAAATCTCAAGTTCCTTATCCAAACAAAGTGAATAATGACCTAAACCATCTAATATAAGTCATCTTGAATGTTTTAATTTGGGTTTAAGGTTTAAAACCATATGATTGGATGAATGATGATATGCTTTGATTTATATACCATGTTATAATTTAAACAAGATTTTTTGTGGGATAATATAATTCGATTTTAAGGTTGAAATCGTGCAAATTGATTTCCAAATGCCATGATGTTTGAATATATTATGTAAAACATTATTTTGGAGATGGGTTTAATTTTTCTTAATATTCCAAGCTATGGGTAATTTTTTATGAATTTTGAATGGAAGAAATAAATAATTTTGGGTTTAAATTTTTAAGGCAATCAAGTATTGTTTTCGGGTCTGAAATTTATATATATTAGAAAAAATTAAAAGTGAATAATTATGATTTTTAGGGATTTTTCCTAAGTGTTTACTATGGTTACTAAATTATTTAAGTTAGAAGACTTAAATGTTTTAAATGTTTTGTTAAGGGGAAGGGCTTATTTGTTAAAATGATTTCATTGGTTAATTATTGAATTTGGCAGCCTTTTAGAAAAGAATTTAATATAGAATTGGCAACCAATCATATTTTGACAAATTAGACAAGTTAGGTAAAAAGGAATTACTTTGAAAGACATTAAAATTAGTTTTGTTCAAATTACAACTTTTCCACTTCCAGTTGCTTGCTTCTGTCACCATACTTCCGCTAATGACCTTTCGGACCCATTCGAAACCAATGCACATGGTATCAAGCAATTGATACGTAATGTATTAGAGAAAGGTGGAAGCGACTGTGTCGAAGGTGTGCTTTCAAAGGGGTTGAAGCCATTCTTATAAGCTTTCGAATCCATTACTTGCCTTTGGTTTTAAAAGATGCTTTCGAAGGGGTTGAGGCCATTTTTATAAGCTTTTGAATCAATCCAACTTGCCTTTGTCTATAAAGAAGCTTTTAAAGAGTTGTTGCATTTTGTACGCATTTGATACCTAGCTGTCGCATTCATACCTTTCGAATTGGTTAAAGGTCTCTTTTCTTTATAGCCTTATAACAATGAGTTCGACAAGAAGGCTTTCGTTTTATTAATATTGAAGCAACCTTCCCAATGCTTTCGAAAGAGTTGTTTAGCCACTTTTAATAAGAGTTTCGGAGGTAATGGTTTCGAAAGTTTGGTTTAGAAGCTATCCTCTTCCCCGGTTCTTTTACTAGAGATCAATGCTTTCGAAAGGTACACTTTCATTTCTGTTCTCTATGACACGGTAGTTATATTTAATGTTAAACCCAATGATTTCGAAAGAGATACTTTCAAATAGTTTCGAAGCTATGCTTCCATAAATTCTTACTTGAACTAAATGTCTTCGAAAGGTATGTTTTAAGTGTTCGAAAGGTATGTTTTTAACGGTTTTGAAAGAGAAAGTCTGATATCTTAAGTAATTCTTTCGAAAGGGAGAGTGGCGGAGGGTACTCATGATGTCACAATGATCCAAAGGATCTAGTCGAAAGCCTTAGCTTTTGAATAAGAAAACCCAATGTCATTTTACAAGGTAAACCTATGGCAATGTAAAAGAGTTTTGAAATGGCATTGCAAATTTGAAATCTTAGAGGAATTTTTCCTTGCCAAGGATAGTGGGTTAAGGGTATTAACCATGTTTTAGTAGAAAATGATTACAAGAAATTAAACCATGGATGTTTATATTGTTATGTTTTTATCAGTTAACATGTATGCTTCTGTAATCAAATTCACTTCATAATTAAATCATAACTGCATTTTGGGGTGTTAAGGGAAGAATAATCAGCTAGGTTGACCCAGTAATGAATGTACATTGAATGACTCATGTGTGAGTAGGATTACATCCAGGAGATCAGATGGACTAGAATATAGGATGCCCAAAGCTGATCAAAGATCATTGGTTTAAACAGGTTCTTAGTAAGCCCATGAGAACTATGTATAGAAATTATTATCGGCGGGGGCCAATAGGTTCTTAGTGATCCCATGAATACTATGTCCGAAACAAGTTATTGATAGAAATCAATAGGTTCATAGTCAGCCTATGAAAACTATGATATGAGAGATGTTATTGGAGAATCTAATAGGTTTATTGTAATCCCATAAAAATTATGATTGGATAATGTTGTTGGTAGTTACCAATAGGTTCTTAGTGATTCCATGAAAACTATGAAACCTGACAAATAGTCCGTAAGCTTAAAACAGGTTATTGGTCAGCCCATGAAAACTAATAGGTTAATAGTGATCCTAGAAACTATAACTTGAGATAGATAGAAAGGTAAATGGGGATGGGAAATCCAGAGCATATTGCATGTTTGCATATCATCATGATACATTTTATTTTGTTATGTCTTAACCATTATGGATGCAGATGCATAGTATATGGTTATTATAAATTGGATTAAGATACTAGTGAGGGGAAATCCCATTCCGCTAAGTGGCATGGTCTTACTAGATATCTATATGGTTTGAGATGGTAGGTTATTGCTTACACCAGGCTTTTTGTCTTACTTAAAGTTTATGCTTTCCCCTTAAACTCTTGGGCGCTCAATTGATTTTGAGTAGTCTGAGTGTTAAGATTTTCAGGTACTCCTTTGGACGAATAAGCTTCCGGAGACATGGAGGAGGCAAGGTAGCTATCAGGAGTTCTTTCTGTTTGATTCCGCTATGTAGTTGGATGTAATGGCAAAGTTGTTTAATTGCCTATATTTAGACTCTGATCTACCAAAGGGGCATCTTCATATATTGCTCTTTGCGTATTTTGTAATAATCATATTTTTCTGAACGTGGTTTATGAATTGGGATTATATAATGGATTTGAAATGTGATTTAAAGTGGAATGAGAAATTTATTTTAAAAATTGAGTTTAATTTTTTTCATATCCATGTGTTTTTGGTATATCAATGGATCTAACATTACCGCATTTGATCACCAAGAATTATTAACTATGGATGACTGCAACATCTGTAGCAGTTAGTTTTGGGCCTTCAAATGGGGGATGTTACAATTTGGTTTGAGCTCTCGGTAAAGGTTGCAAAACAACCGGGTTGATGATATATTCGGTACTATCAAGAAAGGGGTAGGCCGGTTCTATGATCAAGGGTGCAAGGCGTTCTTGTTGACCTTGGTACATTTTTTAGTGGTGTACTGTGACAGGCGGTATCCTAGCTGCCTTGTCATTGATGGAATCCATTCTCCAATGTGTGCCTTTATGGTTTTAGTTGTAAACCTATTATGCTGGAATTTAATTAATGTAACAATTTCGGCTATGATTAATATGTATTTGTATCTTAGATATTATTATAACATGAAATTATTGTCAAGGACAAAATTTCTCAGCATTTTAGCCTCAAGGACAGAACTTCAGTATTTTAGCCTAAAGGACAACTTTCTTTAGGTATCAGTTTTTAGTTATTGATAGCAGTTTTTAGGTATCAGTTTGTAGTTATCGGTAGCAGTTTTTTTAGGTATCCATTTTTAGTTCGGTAGCAGTTTTGGAATAATGTTTGTCCTTATGAATAATTTTGGAAAAATGTTTGTCCTTATGAATAATTTTTAGGAGAATGTTTGTCCTTGTGGTTAAAATATTAAGGTCGTGTCCTTGAGGCTAAAAATATACAAATTTTTGTCCTTTAAATTAATTTCCCCTTATTATAATATCACTGGGTTTTCTATAAAAATGATTTGGTTATCATAAGGTAAAAACCCATCCGTGTTTATGTGCGGTGTGGTCTTAGGAGAACCCTTTATTTAAAATGTTTTATAACTTTAAAATCCAGTTGGGTGTGTTTCTCATGCTAGCTTAGTAGACTGATCTGAATGTTGTTTTCTTATAATGCTCAAGTCAGATGAAGCATATTTACAAATTTAGTTTGGATGCTTTGGAGCTTCAGAAGATGAGCTGGATGCCTCCAAGACATACACATGTATATTTTTATGTTCCGCTGCAATTGATAGTTGTAGTTTTCAACAATTATGAGAATAGATTGTTATAACTATCCAGATTGATGAGTTGTTTAGTGTACTCTGATTAATGTACGTATATTACAGCTATTTTATTTCTTTTGTAAAGATCTTTTCATATAATATGTTAGTCGTCATGATGTGAGATTATGTTCTATCTTTTCTTTCTTTTCCCCCAACAATCTGTCTTTCCGGCACTTGGATGCTCGGCACGTGAATACCTTGGATGTTGTAACGCCCCACTCCGAGACCCACATTAGCAAAGAGTATTACAAGATAATACCGTCTTCTAATACAGAGAATACAGCTGGATAGGAGCGACCATCTATAGCCTTGTCTTAACTATCTACTGAATGTGTCGATAAATGTAGCATATATTTTTTTTCATGTGGATCGACATATCCAATAGATATTTAATAAAAAACTATAATGGCTATAAAATCTGACAGAACAAAATATAACAACTCAAATGTAAAACACATCACAGAACAGTAGATCATCACATACATATACGCATATACAGATACATCACATAGTATACAAAATGATACATGTCAACTGGTGTAGCAACCACAATATACAGACAAGTCAAAAGAATATACATAATAGAGTTACAACCAAAAAGGACTACACAAAAAGCTATAACAAAAAGAGCTAGTAGAATAGTCCATGCGGAAGCAGAATAGGCTAAGTCCAAATGTACCTAACCTGAAACACCTCGGTCTGACCCGAGTATAAAATACACGGGTCAGTCTAGCTAAACAAATCAGTTAGATAAGCTAAATGATAATGAATATGCAAGGTCATAAAGTACCACAAATATCTCTAAAAGAGATAACTCGATCATCTAACAAAAGATGAATCATAACAAGCCTCATATCATCGGCAACTCAAATAAACAAAGGATATGAATATCCCAAATCAAGCCAAAAAGGCAAATAACAAATACTAATAAAGGTAACACAAGTTTCCACAAGGTAATCGCTATATGTCGTGTGGTTCAAAAGACCTACCCCGAAAGGCGATACTCTAGGGAAATATAAATATCAAAGAAACAAAGGATGCACGTTCTCAGTACTGTATAAACAAGGATCGACAAGCCTGAAGGCGACAAACCTAAGTATCTCTCGAGCGGTGACGAAGGACCAACTCCAAAAGCGATACTATAGGGCAACAAACCCGAAGGCAACAAACCCAAGGCACAAACTCGAAGGCAATAAACCCGAAGGCACAAACCCGAAGGCAACAAACCGTAGTGGCGAAGGTCCGAAGGCCCAATACTGGACACCACTAACTGGCAATATGTGTCACAAAACCCTCGGATAGGAACCCGCAAAGTGTTAACGTGTGTCCCATACCACACGTTCGCACTAAATGGTTTACTAACCGTTAGTCAATTTCACACTCAAAGCAGTACAAAGTTTACCTCATCGGTAAACTAGACCCGAAGGTCAAAACGATCAAACAAATAGATTAGGAATTAACTGAAAAGATAAACGCACGTGTTCAAAGCACGCATTTTATCTAATCATTTAATTCTCCTCCCTCTTCGCTCGAAGTGAAAAATTGTGTGTTTTATATAGAAATTAAGTTGAAGAAAATGAGTTTTAGTAACGTTTCGAAATCGCTTTAGAAATGCCTTTGAAATTCTCTTATTATAGAGTATATAATTTTTATATAAAAAATAATATAAAATAATAATTTCAAAAGCCCATTTATTTGAAAAACATTTTTAAAACACATTATAATACCTGTGTATGAAATATATATATATATTTGTTTGATTTATAAAATATTAGTTTATTTAAATAAAGAACATATCTCACTTTGAATATTATTGAGTAAATTGATTAACTCCATAATTAATTAATCATTAGTTTGTTCATTACTTAATCTTCCTTATATAACAAATATATATATATATATATTTAAACATAAATATTACGATATCAGTCCTTCCTTATTTATCTGTTTTACATTCTAAACATTCAATGTATAGATATTAATTACCACACCTTTAACTATATATATATAACCATATTTAATATTAACATCTTAAATAAAATTCAATATGGTTTCAACATTATTTATAGAACATTATTTTTATTTTTATTTGCCTATATTTATACTTTAGTTATATTTAATTTTTAATTTAATTTCAAATTTATTTAAATTTTTTAGGATAGTGTGCACCATCGGACGACCGTAGAGGGTCGACCGGTCAGCGGTCAACCGCTGTCGAACAATGTTGCGGCTTATTTCTACCTCATCGATCACTTCTCCGATCTAATTGTGGCCATCAATCACTTATTTCTGTATATCTCGATGTACACACCACTACAAAACTTCAATTATAGAAGTGATATACATCCAAACAATACCAAACATTCAAAATCATCATCATTAGGATAAAATTCAATGACTATAAACAAGATTTTCAACATCACCCTACTAAATGATGGAATTCCAAGCAAATTATAATCAGTATTGACATGGATGTGAGCAAGTAAACCTACCTAAAGATGTAGAGCTTCAACTACTTGCTTTAGCTCCTCTTACTCCTTGCATTTTCCTTATTGTAAGTTGTTAATACTTAAAACCAATAAGCTAAGCTTGTATTTCACATAGGTGTTTGTTACAGAAAATGTCAGGAAGCCCATCTTCAATTTTTAGGATTTTTAAGAGTTTATTTAATTTGATTTTTAAATTAGAAAGGAAGATGAAAGAAGGAGGTAGTATGAACATCAAGAAATTAGGATTTCTCGGTATCTTCCTATGCACGAACTTATATTTGGGATGAAATGTCTAGAATTTGGAAGTCTCTGGACTTTAGTATATTTAATATAGGGTTAATTATATTTTGGCTTAAGTTAACTAAATACGAGTTTTGTTAATCCTTTTTCTACTTTATTCCCATTTTGTTTTTATAAAATCATTTTTTACCATATATCCAACCTACTAATTAATCAAATAAACTATTTTTATCTTTTATAATCCTAAACAACACTATACATATCATATTATAAAACTATTCACTTCAATTTCAATCCATTTATCATTATTATTCACCTAAATATTTATTAAAATTTTTGTTTATATAAAACTATATCAGTTTCCTTTATTAATTAAAATATGATTTCTTTTATGAGAATAACTTTCTGTACTTATTTATTTCATTTATTATTCTTTATTTAATTAATCATCTTTTCTCAGTTCAAAAGAATTAATCATTCATAACAATTAAACACTCAAGTAAATTAACCAATATCAAATACTCATCAATTAAAATTCCTTTCACCATTAAAAAATATAGAATTTATCATATTTCTCAATTATTCACTATAATTACATATTTATTAATTTAGAAAACTTATTTGGTTATTCAAATCTTATTATTTAATTCTTAATTAAATACTTCCTGACACCCGGTTGTTATAGACTTTCCCCTTAATAAAATAGCATCCTTGTAATTCCTTTTAGGAGAAAATCTATAACCGGCTAGTTAAATCCTAGCTTAATCTTGTTAAAGAAACAAAATACATAATTGACTCATGTGCTTCAGTAAATTACTCAAGATAAGCTTGTTTCATATGCTTTGAGTCTCCCAAGTATAATCCAATGGATTATGTAACAACCCTAATTTTTATCAACATTATTTATGACATTTAACTGGATAAATTAAATAAAATAATGTAAAAGGGAAAAGAAGATTGAGATTTGGTAATTAAAATAGGTCGATCCTTAATTAATAAACTAATGCAATTAATTAGAACATTAATAGAAGGGGGAATTCATGAGAAGGGTAAAATTTGGAAAAGGGTTACATTTCCTAATACAAACCCCCACTACCTTTCTCCTTAATTCATTTTATACTTATACAATGAAGTTAAAAGCTTAGGATGACTATTGCTAGAGGATTCAAGAGGAAGAAAAGCTAAGAAAATAAGTAGAAAGCTTAGGGGAATCAAATTAAATTCAAATCTCAACCTTCTTATACCATCCAAGGTGTCATGTTTTAAGTATTATTTTCGATTTTAAGTATAAATCTAACTATTTTTCTTATATTATGCAGTGCTATGATAGTTTGAATGAATATATGTTATTTGATGAGTTGTATGATTTGTTATGATATTTATTGATATGTTTAAGTTGGAAAACTTATCATATGACATCCAAACGACTTGAAATTTGGATATGATGTTAGAAACATTATTTTAGAAATGATTTTTAAATTTTATAATTTTCTGATAAAGAATGAATTTATTATGAATTTTCTAATTGTAAAAAAGGATTATTTCGGGTTTTAATTAAATAATTAAATAAATTTTTTGACCTCAAAATTTTATATGCTAAAGAATATAATAAATTGAATTTAATATGGTTATTGAGGATTTTTCCTAAGTGTTTGTGAAGGGTCATCAAATTATTAAGCTAGAAGGGCTTAATTGTTATATTAAGATATTAATAAAAGATTGTTGGTTTGCATATGGTTTGGAAATGATGAATCTACTCTATGGCTGTTTTTGTAAAAGATTTTGGTAAAGAAAATTATGGTCCAATAAGATTTTGATAAACAATAGTAGTTGGTAGAAAGAAGAAGTGTCTTCGACTATAAAGCCTAGTGTCATATAAATCAATGTCTTTAACATGTTTTGGTATTTAAGAGGGCAAAGACCCTTAGTGGCGGTGAGGTTACTGACTTTAACAATTTAATAGTTTCATTAAATTTGGCTATGTAGCCTATGTTTTCGAAGTGAGGTAACTTCCTTATGGTTTCGAGAGTCTTCTATACTATTTTATAAAAGCATATATCTCTTGGCATAAATATCTTTAGGATAAAGTAAAGGGCTATATTTTCCTTGTTCTAAATATGATTTCAAGGGTTAAATCGTTTATAAAGTATTATGTTTTCAATGAATTAGAAAAGAGTATTTAGCTCAGGATTTAGATTTTTACTAAAGAGATTATTGTGCTTATAACTTTTAGGTAGATTGTGATATGATAAATTTGACTCAGAGATTAGAAAACCAAATGGGACTAGTATAAGGTAGCGCCCTATACTTCAACCATTAGCCCCTAGCTGATAAGTCCAAAATTCCAGTCAATAGGGCTTTGTCAAGGGTAAGACTATAAGGTAGATTTACGCGTAGAAAGGAATACACAAAGATAAGATAGGTTATAAGTTAGCCTGCAAAACCTTTAGGTTCATAGTAAGCCTAACAAAACTATAAGATTGACAGATAGTCAGGTAAACATTAGGATAAGTGTATTTGGATAGACCGTCCAGTTTTCTTCGTACAGTCAGTTATAAGATTTAGTATATCTGGTAAGCCCGAGTTAGCCATGTAAATTGGTAGTTACCCTATAAAAACAAAACACTGGAATGAATAGCCCACTGATTTGATGGATAGTCATGATTACCTATGTGACATGCATGCACATTATTATTTATATTATCTATTTTAACTGGTTGGTTGCAGGAATTTGATTTGCAAAAGATATGTTTAAAAAAAGGATATTAGTGAGGGAAAACCTGTTTCGTTCAGCGGCATGGTCTTATTGAATATCTATAAACCGAGATGGCGTATTATTATTCACACCAGGCTTTTTGTTTGCCTCGAAGTTTATGTTTTCCCCTTTAACTCTCGAGTGCTCAAAATTTGATTTGAGTATTTCAAGAGTGAGGATTTTATAGATTAAGTAGGTTTTGGCAAATAAAGCTTCCGGAGACATGCAGGAGACAAAACTAGTTATATAGGAGTATCTATTACAATTTTCCATTGTGTTATGCCAGTTGCTGTATGAATGTATTGAAAGTAAATGTATATATCTATTTAGAAACTCTAATCAACTAAGGGGGCATCTTCATATGGCGCTCTTGAAGTATTTTGTAATAATTATATTTTATCTGAACTTGGGCAACATTTGGGATTATGTATTGAATATGAAATTATGACTTTGAAATGAAATGTGGAAGTTTACTTTTAGTTCATATTCTTGTGCTTTTGATATTATGGATACCATTAACATGACCGCATTTTGTCACTGAAATTTAATACTAGATGACTGCAGCATCTGTTGTGCTTAATTTCGAGCCTCAAAATGGGGATGTTACAACTTGATCTCCAAGAAATTTATGTAAAATCAAAAGAATTTTGAACTTAAAAAGGGTTTTGAAAACCTAATCCAAAAGAATCAGAGAATAAAATTAGGGTATAGGATAATGCTATAGTAACATACTTGTATTTGCTATACATAAGTATGTGTTTTATCTCTATTCTCCCTTTCTCTTAGAATGTTCTTCCATATCTTACTAAGGTTCGAATGTAGATTTAAGGAAGTAAGATATGGAGGCAGGAAACGGAAGAGTGAATCTCGGTGGAGGAAGTACCACTACTAATGGAAATGTCAGGCAATATTAGAAGGAATCCGAGTCGACAGATAGCTGCTAATGTAGGTGTCAGAATACCATCGGTTGATATGAGTGCAATGTATCAGTTCTTTGTCAACATAATGAAAGCAGGAGCTGCTGCTGGATTAGTTGGAGGAAATGCTGGAGGAGTGAATCAGGAAGCCCTAGTTGTCAAAAATTATGGTGTTCTAAGTAGAGACAATGCAAGACTTGGAGGGAAGCCATTCATTGAAACAGAGGATGCAATTGCTGTGGAGAATTGGCTGCTTCATTGTGAAAGGAGTTTTGCTTATCTCATTTTGAATGATGAGCAAAAGAGGAGATTGTCGTCCAGGCAATTGCAAGGACCTGCATTGTACTGGTGGAACAATGTTACTATTGGAGCAGCAGAGGAAACTTTGACTTGGGCTGAGTTCAGAAGGAGGTTTGAAAAAATATTTATGTCTGAGATCGCTAAGTCACATCTATTGAGGAAGTTTGCTAAGTTGGTGCAAGGTGAGATGATGGTGCTTGAGTATGCAACCAGATTTGAGGAATTGTCAAGATATGATTATGCTGCCATTGATATAGTTATCAAAAGGAATTAGAAGTTCATCCATGGACTGAGACCCGAGCTTGCTAGGTCAACTTTACCACACCTCAGGGATCCATGTGATGCAATCGTCGAGATGGCTTTGAGAAATGAAGAGATGCTTGCTTTGTTTAGTAATAACAAGCTAGTAGAGAATTAGGGTGGAAAAAATCAGAAGAGGAAGTTCTTTCATAAAAAGGGAGCTCAAAAGGGTGGAGCTGCCAAGAAAGGGAAGTATGAGGTTTTGTGTTACAAGTGTGATAAGAAGGGGCATTATGCTCATGAGTGCCAGACTGGTAAGGGAAAGGAAGTCGTTGGAAAGAAGAACATTAAGTGCTTAAACTGCGACCAAGTGGGACATTTCAAGAACAAATTTCTGGAAGTAGCCAAGGCAAAGGAAAAATATTTGCTCTGGAACTGGCTACCTCGAGAACAACAGCTGAGGAGAAAGGAAAAGTTGTGATAGGAGGTACATTTTTGATTCATGGTATACTTGTTAATGTACTGTTTGATATTGGTGCATCACATTCTTTTATATCTCATTATTTCATAGGTAAGCTTAACCTAGAACCCTCATACCTAGTTACTTCCTTAAGGGTTGCGATTCAATATGAGGTTATGCAACCCTTGGGATGAGATGTGACCAATTAGAATTTGAACTATTGGATCATATATTTGCTTGTAGTTTGCAAGTGTTTGATTTTGTATGCATTGGAATTATTTTGGGTATGGACTAGTTAAGTAAATATGATGCTAGGATGTTTTGTCAAGATAGGAAAATATCACTAAGACACCCTAATAGTAGTGACTGAATTATATACTCAGCAGAGAATCCAAGTTTGATGTTTGTGCTCTATTGGGCTCAATGGAGGAGGAAGATGAATTGAATCAGGTTTTTGTAGTTACATAATTTGTAGGTGTTTTTGAGCCTTTTACAGGACTACTGTCAGAATGAGCTATTGAGTTTCGAATAGATCTTTTGCCTTGAGCTGAACCTATAAGTAGACCGCTTAGCAGAATGACACCTACCAAGATAAAGGCGTTAATGGTGCACCCGGTGGATTTAGAAGGGAATTTTTTTACTAGACTAAGCAGTTCGCCTTGGGGAGCGGCCGTGGTGTTTGTGAGGAAATCAGACAGGTCGTTAAGATTGTGTATCGAATATCATAAGTAGAATGAAAAGACATAAAGAACCGATATCCCCTGTCGAGAATCAACGATTCATTTGATCAGTTGAGTGGAGCCAATGTGTTTTACCAGTTGGATTTGGCGATAGGGATCCATTAACTAAGGGTGGTGGAAGATAGTATTCCATTGACGACGTTTATTAGAACAAGATATAGTTCGTACGAGTGGTTAGTAATGCCATTCAGCTTAACTAATGCGCCTGCTTTCTTCGTAGACTTGATGAACCAGATTTTCTGAGAGCACTTGGATAGGTTTATATTGGTATTCATAGACAATATTTTGATATATTCCAAAGATGAAAGAGATCATGAGATTCATCTTAGAATAGTGCTTGAGACGCTGATGCAGCATCAGTTAAACGCAAAGTTTTCAAAGTGTCATTTTTGGAAAAAGGAGATGATGTTTCTTGGTCATGTAGTTTCAGAGAAAGGGTTGTCAGTAAATCCAGCTAAGATAGAAGCTGTAAATAATTAGAATAGACTCAAGATGGTGATTGAGATAAAGAGTTTTCTTAGATTAGTTGGCTACTATCGGAGATTCGTTAAGGATTTCTCTCATATAGCAGCACTAATGACTAAGCAAATAAGGAGGGATAAGAAGAATGTTTGGACCGATAAATGTGAGGAGGTATTCCAGAAGCTGAAACATATTGACCAACGCGCCTGTGTTAGTTGTCCTGGATGGAAATCAAGATTTGGTGGTGTATACTAATGCATGTGAAATATGATTAGGAGTTATGTTAATGCAGAGGGGTAAAGTAATTTCTATGCTTCACGGTAGCTTAGACCGCACGAAGTTAGATACCCGACTCATAAATTAGAGTTGGCTGCCATAATATTTGCTTTGAAGGTATGGAGACACTATCTTTTGGGAGAACGATTCGAGTTGAATATGGATCAAAAAATCTTTAAGGTACTTGTTCTCTCAAAAGGAGTTGAATACGAAACAGCAGAGGTAGCTAGAGTTTATAACTACTTATGATTTTGGAGTTGTGTACACACCGGGAAAAGAAAACAAAGTTGCAGATGCGCTTAGTAGGAGACATCAGAATGTAGTATTAGAAATGATATCAGAGTGGAAAGATTTGAAAGCATTGACTACTTGTAGTATGCACTTTAGATCAATGGCTAGTTCTAGTTAGAGTACAGTAATGTTATCTTGTTTGGAAGTTCGACCAGTATTGATCGAAAGGATTGCTTCTAAACAAAGAGATGATCCATTGCTAGCTTAAAAAGTTAGAAGATTAGAGGGTGGAACTGAAGTTGATGATTTTAAGGATTTTTATCTTGACCAGAATGGATGGTTGAGAAAGAAGGGACGATTGTGTGTTCCCAAGATTGATGACCTGCAGAAAGAAGTTCTTGGGGAATGTCATCGATCAAAGTTTACTATTCATCCTAGAGGAACTAAGATGTATCAAGATATGAAGAGAAGTTTGTTCTAGAAAGGTATGAAAAGTGATGTAGGCTAATGGGTAAAACGGTGCTTAAATTTCCAGCAAGTAAAAGCCAAGTTTCATAAGCCTAGTGGATTGCTTTAGCCTTTGGATATACCAGTATGGAGATGAGATTCTATATCTATGGATTTCATAGACGGGTTGCTAAGGTTGAATATGGGAAATGAAAGTATCTGGGTTATGGTGGACATAATAACTAAGTGTGCACACTTTATACCCGTTATGTTGACAAGGACGACACATGTTTTAACTAAGTTATTCATGAAGAATATAGTTAGACCGCATGAGATTTCTAGTAGTATAGTTAGTGATAGAGATTCTTTATTTACTAGCGAATTCTGGAAGAGTCTACAAGAGGTTATAGGTACCAAGCTCAAGATGAGTACCGCTTACCATCCACAGACTGAAGGGAAAACGAAAAGAGTTAATAAAATCTTAAAGGATTTGTTAAGAGCTTGTGTACTAGATTTTGGTGGGACATGGGAAGACCATTTGCACTTGGTTGAGTTTTCCTATAATAATAGTTATCAGACTAGTATGGGAATGTCACCTTTTGAAGATTTATATGGAAGGCCGTGTAAATCATCCATATGTTGGTTAGAGATCGAAGAAGGATGATTCTTGGTCCAGATTTAGTAAGACAAGCCATAGAAAAGATTGAGTTGATTCAAGCTAGAATGAAGAAAGCTTGGTTAAGGCAGAAAAGTTATGCAAATAAGAGAGGAAAGACTTGGAGTTCTCAGTTTGAGATCATGTTTTTGTCAAAGTATCACCAATGAAGGGTGTAATAAGATTTGAGAAGTCAGGGAAATTGGCACTTAGGTTTGTTGGACCATTCCTTATCATAGAGAGGATCAGAAAGCTAGCGTACCGATTTGTTTGGTAGGCGCCCATAATGTATTTCATGTTTCTTGTCTTTGGAAATACGTGTATGATCCAGAGACTACTATTGCTCTGACTACATTGGGAGATTTAGTAGTAGAACCAGATCTGACTTTTTTAAGACAACCGGTCCAAGTTATAGCGAGAGATGAGAAGAAGTTAAGGAACAAGACAATCAGATTAGTGTAGATCCAGTGGATTGACAATGAGAAAGATTGTACTTTGAAGACAGAGGACATGGTTAGGGACATTTATCATGGCTTGTCTTTTGGTATGTTTTACATTTATGCTTTTATGTTTGATGCGCGTACTTTCTCATACTTTCGAGGATGAAATTCTTTAAGAATGAGAGTTTGTAACAATCCTAATTTTTTTCAATATTATTTAGGATATTTAATTGGATAAATAAAATAAAATAATGTAAAAGGATAAGGAGATTGAGATTTGGTAATTAAAATGGGTCAAGCCTTAATTAATGAACTAATGGAATTAATTAGAACATCAATAAAAAGAGGGAATTTATAAGAAGGGTAAAACAGTAAAAGGGTTACATTTCCTAATATAAACCCCCACCTCCTTACTCCTTAATTCATTTTATACTTATACAAATGAAATTAAAAGCTTAGGTTGGCCATTCCTAGAGGATTTATGTAACGACCCGTAAATTTTTAATAATATTTATTTGTTTTATTTATACATTTAATTGGAATTTTGTGAAATTTCAAATAATAAAAATTTTGAAATAAAAATTTGATATTTGGAATGCGTCTATTTTAATATAGCAACTGGTAAATTTTCATCTGATAATATTTAAGTTTATTTTCTTGTGTAATTTTTATTTCAATTTAAATCAGTTAATAACAGTTGAATTTAAAAGTGTTCCGAAACCTAAATAGGTCAACATGAGAAAATTTATTTAGAACACTCTGAATAAGACCGCGTAATTCGTTTCGCAAATTTCGGACGTTTCTAGCTCCGTTTGGATTTATCCGTACAGAATAGCATTGTATATCAGTGTCCGTATCGACTTTTGATCGGATGATCGTACCACTGATATCTGTATACCATTTTGATCGTCCCATCGAGCTGATCTCTATGGTATATTCAATTCTATGTTTTAAAGTTCGGTTCGCTGCGGGATCGATGAAACAATTTGCAGTATCGGTACGGTTTCGAGCATTTCAAATTTCTTATGACCATCCAAATTCCATCGTATATCAATCCAATAGCCACCAACTATTTATATCCCCAGAAATTCAGTTTTTGACTTTTGTTATTCCCAGAGTTGCTTGCCCTTTCATTTGCATTGCTCGGCTTTACAGTTGGTTCTACACGTTTCTACTGAGAAAAAGGAAACATATACTTTGATATAAGTTATATTTATACTGGTTTGCCTACACGTCATCTTCCTGGCCTGTGTTCTTATCAAACTCTCCATAACCCTTCCGCACATACGAAGCCATCACCTTCTCCATATTCTTTCCATTTTCTTCACTGACCTTCCTCCCCTCTTTTCTAGCATCTCCGCCACACGTTCTCCACCGATACTAGCATCTCCTCACCATCGAACTGAGTCTTAGCTCATCCGCGCGTCGCAGCCTCACCCGCGCGTGCAACTTCAGCCACCAAACTCTACAACTTCCAGCCGAGCCTTCCTTCTCTCGTTTATGGCTCACGCATATATTATAGGTTAGTTTATTTTATTGCTTCAAAAATTTATTTACCTGAAGATGTTTGTTCCTCTGTCTTACATCTTACTGTTATATATGTAAATATATATATTTGCCTGTGTAGATGAGTATAAGCTATATATGTTAATTTTTGTATATTTAACTTATTACATATATGGAGTAATGCGTATATATATACTTGATTTTAATAACCGTAGTTTATAAAAGCTTATGTGAATTGGTTTACGTCTTATATACATTAGTGTTATATCTATCTGTTTTATAAATTTATATGTTGATAAACTATACTAATATAAATTCAATTGTATATATATGTCTATATAGATATATTAGATCTTGAAAATATTATCTAGGTTTACTATATGTAAGTTACAGTATATTTTTATAAAGGAAGTATTCTATGTAGATGAATACGAAAGTATAAATATAAGATATGTTTATATATAAGTTTGTATAAGATGGGTATTATCGGTTTGGGTCTATATATATATGTTATTTAACTTTTATGATAGGTTAGCTTATACAGGTAAGTTATATAAGTCGTTTTAAAATGTGTATATCTACATAAGTACTTATTTTAAATCGTAGTACGTATACATATTTGATTTTAGTATATGCGATGTTAATTTAAAAAAAAACAATGATTTTTATTTTATATTTGCCTTAAATTTAAATTATTGATTTCAAGATATTATATATATATGTTTATTTAAAATTTTATTTGATTTTTAATTTATGTGTTACAATTTAAATAATGATTTTTGATATATATACATAAGTTCACTTATACTATTTAGCTTCATTGATCCAGTTCTGATTTGATTTCGTCAATTCTTATCTATCAGCTTTGTCGAATTCATGCCAATCTAGTCGTGCCTTTTCGTGCTTTGCGGAGTTGGATTTGTGTTTTTAATTTGATCTCTAGCTTTAGAGGTGAGTTTATCACTCTCGACATTCGTACTTATATAATTGTGAAACAATGACATGTGAATTGTAGAAATTAATATGCTATGTTCATATATGCATGTGATATGATTATATGATGTTATATACTGCTTATATAATTGTTACATCACCTGATATGATATTATATGCTCTACTGTTATTTTATTTTCTGTATCTCACACTACAAGTTCCCTTTCACTATAGGTTGAAATGATACATACCCGAATGGACTTTAGAATAATGAAAAATCATTATGAGCTGAAATGATAGGCTCGAGTGATTTTATTGTATTTTATTTGACTTGGGATTGTGGGTTTGAAATGATAGAACCCGGATTTTTCTTTTTAAATTACGGATTGAAATGATACATGTTCGTATCACTTGACATAGGTTAGAAAATATTATAAAAAACCATGGATAATATTTAAATAATATTTTCCTAAAGATTATTAAGTATTTTGAATTTTATTTTATGAAATTTTAACTTAAATTGTGGTTTAATGATTTACAATATAAAGATACATTGGTTTTCTATAAGTTAAAATTTTATAAGTCAATAAGTGGTTTTACTTGAAATTTTAAAGATATATTGGTTTTAAATTGAATTTAAAGATCTTCATGGATGATAAATAACTTAATAATTTAAATTTGATTTAATGTGGAATTTTAAATCTAACACAGTGATGGTAATAGATTTTATTTTATGAAATAGATATGTTTTGTAAAATAAATAATTATGATTTAAAATGGTAAAATGTATCTTAAATTATGACTTAACTTTATATTGGAAAATTGGTTTTAATTGGAAATGTGAAGTTTGAATTATTAAAATAATATTTTGTTTATGAAATGGGTATTTCAAATAAAGTGTTAAGTTATTTGTTAAAATAAAAAGTTAAGTAAATAGTGCACTTTTGACTTAATAAATGAATTATAGTAGATTTGGATATTTTAATTATAAAAGTTATTTTTTATGTAAACTATAAGTAAATTGATATCCAAATGAATATTTCTGAAATGTGAGATATGTTTTATAAGTTAAAATTAGCTAAAATTGAAGTTTTTAATGTTTCTGAAATGTTATAATAAATCTGGAATTGTATTGGCAGCATTTCCAAAGTGCTGCTGTTTTTGAAATTTAATTATGTTCTAAATAACAATAATACTACAACACTTTATAAGTGCTGCTGTTTCTGAATTTGAACTATTTCTGAAAATACCGATATGTCTACTACAGCACTTTATAAGTGCCGCTGTTTCTGAAACTGAACTGTTTTGAAATACAAATACCTACTGTAGCACGTTATAAGTGCTGCTGTTTGAACTTGGCAATGGTTTGAAATGTTAATATATTTACCGTAACACTTTATAAGTGCTGTTGTTGCTGAAATTACAATGAACTTTGGAAATGACTATTGTTTCAAAATATTTTTTTGACATTGAATTTAGATGGATTAAATGAATATGTTTTGAGGTGAAATATAAACCATTTTTGAAATTTATAAGTTAATATATTGTTTTCGAAATTGGTATAATTGAACGAATGAACTTAATAATGCTACAACTTTGGTAATGAATATTATTTTTAAGGGTGTTATGATTTTTCTAAATATTATGATTTCCAAATGATAACATTTTAAAATTGATATGGTTTCAAAGTATTATGTTTTCAAAGTGTTTGGTTTCAAAGGTGTTATAACTTTGAAAGTACTATGATTTTGGAAATGAATTTATTGGAAATAGTATCTAATTAAGAATTGTTTTGAATATATTGATTTGCAATTTAAGATTTAAGAATATGGCTTTATAAAGTGGTTTTGGTTTAAGATGATTTAAAAAGGAATATTTCAAGTTTAAATAAATTGAAAGAAATATTCAGTGATTGGAAATTTGGGTTTGTTCAAATGATATTTTGGTTTTGAAGTGTAAACTAGTTTTGAATATGATATTTTGGTTTTGAAGTATAAACTAGTTTTGAATATGATATTTTGGTTTTGAAGTATAAACTAGTTTTGAAATGGATATGATATTTGGTTTTGAAGTATAAATTATTTTGAAATAAATATCCATGGGTTATAATAACGAATGGTTGTTAAAGAGACTGGGATCAGATATGGGCATACTCTCTGTCGATACTGAAAACCACTTCGACAACCGTGTACGCGGTGGAGATCCAGAATGAAGTAGGATGGTGGCGACGATTCCTATTGAGGTATATACATGGACCCAACTCCCATGAGTTGGCATAAGGTGGCTAAAACAAGAGCGATTGACGGGCCAATGAGGTAGCACCTCTGATCGGACGCATTTCTTCGATACCATTCTATTACTTTGTGATTGATTTGGTGGCCACCCTCGATTTTTTATTTGGGAGTGTGTTCCGAGGTGGGAGGTAGTGGCTGCTCTGAGTTTCCACCAGCCCGGATGCGTAATTGGTATATCTACCCTGGCATTGCCTAGTTGTGCCGTGTCACCTACCATAGCGAGCTTTACTACGAGTTTGGATTTGTGCCGTAGCCTGTGGAGTATTTAGGGTAGCTCCCGATCTGGGGGTACGCTGATACTGGATAGACTACTGGGACTATTATGTGTTAATGGGGATATGGGTAACTCCTTAATGCTATTTAAAATTAAGTTTATTTTACTATTAGACATTATTATAATAGCGAAGATCACTACATAGTAACTAGTTTAACGGATCCTTAGAGGATGGGCGGTCCCAAGCATCCTTTAAGTTACTTGTACCTTTATATTACAGTTCACTTGAGTTGGTTTACATTGTGTAAGTATGTATGTCCTAACTCGAGTGTTTTATGTTTTTCATTACGCTCGAGTCAGACTGAGTTGTTCAAGTATTCGAGACTCACCTTTGGAGCTGGAGTTCCGCTTGGATCCATCTATTGATTCCGCTTTCATCTATCCAGTTGATTCCAGTGATGTATTCAGATCTTGTATTTGACCATTGTATTGAGACATCTTGTATTCGTGATTTCTGTTGTATCTTGTTGAACTCTGTTATTATATACATAGTAGCTTCATGAACTACTATTCTTTTGTTTCCGTCGCATTGTTTTGTTACTCTATGTCTGTGATCTGTGATTTATTTACTGTATATACTGAGTTTTGCCAAATTTTATTTACAATCTATTGTTTTGAATTATTCGAGTCCGACATGTGTGGATTTATTGTCGATTTGAATGGTCCAAAATAGTGGGTCGTTACAATTTAAGAGGTAGAAAAGCTAGTAAAACAAGTAGAAAGCTTAGGGGAATCAAATCAGATTCAAATCTCAACCTTCTTATACTATTTCAGGTGAATAATAGTTATGCATCTCATGTTCTAAATATTATTTTCGATTTGAAGTATAAATCTGATTCTCTTGCTTATATTATGCCATGTTATAATAGTTTGAATGAATATATGTTATTTGATGAGTTTTTATTATGGAATTTATTGATATGTTTAAGTTGGAAAACCTATCATATGACACCCAAACAACTTGAAATTTGGATATGATGTTAGAACATTATTTTAGAAATGGCTTTTAAATTTCATAATTTTCCGATGAAGTGTGAATTTATTATGAATTTTCTAAGTTTACAAAATAAATTATTTCGGATTTTAATTATAAATAATTAAATAAAGTTTTTGGTCCCGAAATTTTTATATGTTAAAGAATATAATAAATTGGATTTATTATGATATTTGGGGATTTTTCCCAAGTGTTTATGAAGGGCTATAAAATTATTAAGCTAGAAGGGCTTAATTATTATATTAAGATATTAATAAAGGATTAACGATTTGCAAATGGTTTGGAAATGATGAATCTTCTTAGTGGCAGTTCTTTGTAAAAGATTTTGGTAAAGAAAATTATGGTCCAATAAGATTTTGATAAAAAACAGAAGTTGGTAGAAAGAAGTTGCTTCTATTATAAAGAAAACAATTTTGCTCAAAATTACAGTTTTACCTTACCGGAGTCATTGTCATCGAAGGCATTGGTGCCGCCTCTATACGTTGCCAACTTTGATTAATGCGTAGGATATCACTTCTATGTGATATGGAACGAATTCACATAGATTGGTTATGACATCGGTACATATATCCTCGACTTCGATGGTGTCGCATATTTATTGCGTCGTCGACCCTGTTGTTGTCAAAGTAATTAATAGCGGTGATAACGATGCCACATGTTTTGATAATGATTTCGAAAGGCAATAATGTCGCTAGTCTTCTATATTAACTATTTTTAAAATGACGCCGCTCTTGATCACGTCAGCATTGATATCTACAGCGGTAATGACTCCGCCTATCTTCAGTAACATATTATAGGATAGCGACGCCATCCTTATACCATCACTTTCGAAGTGGGAATTTAAATAGTGATGATGCGTCCTATCTTAAACATCGCCATTCCCATGTTTTAAACTTTACAACTTTAAACCATGTAAACATATGAAACTCAACACTATGCTATGCAACGTAGTGTTTTCGACAATAAAACCTAGTGTCTTATAAATCAATGACTTTAACATATTTTGGTATTTAAAAGGGGCGAAGATCTTTAGTGGCGATGAGGTCACTGACTTTAACAATTTAATAGTTTTTTTAAATTTCTCTATATAGCATATGTTTTCATAGTGAGGTAACTTCCAAGTGGTTTCGAGATTCATCAATACTATTTTATAAAGCATAAATATCTTTGGCATAAATATATTTGGGATAAATAAAGAGCTTTATTTTACTTATTTTAAACAGAATTTCAAGGGTTAAATCATTTATAAAGAATTGTGTTTTCAAACAAATAGAAAAGGGTATTTAGCCCAGGATTTTTACTTAAGAGATTATTGTTCTTATCACTTTTGGATAGATTGTGATAGGATAAATTTGACTCCGATTAGAAAACTAGATGGGACTGGTGTAGGGTAGCGCCTTATACTTCAGCTGTTAGCCCCTAGTTGATAAATCCAAAATTCTAGTGCGTAGGGTTTTATCAAGGGTAAGACATAAAAGTACGTTTATGCATAGAAAGGAATACATAAAGATAAGATAGGTTATTGGTTGGCCTTCAAAACCTTTAGGTTTATAGTTAGCCTAGCAAAACTATAAGATTGACAGATAGTCAGGTGAACACTAGGAAAAGTGTATTTGGACAAACAGTCCAGTTTTCTTCGAACAGTCAGTTAGAAGATTTGGTATGTCTGGTAGGCATGAATAAGCCATGTAGGTAGGTAGTTACCTTGTGAAAACTAAACATTGGAATGGATAGTCCATTGATTTAATGGATAGTCATGATTACCTATATGGAATGCATGCATATTATTGTTTATATTGTCTATTCTAACCAGTTGGTTGCGGGAATTTGATTTGCAAATGATATGTATTAAAAAAGGATATTAGTGAAGGGAAAACTCGTTCGCTTCAGCGGCATAGTCTCACTGAGTATCTATAAACGGAGATGGCATATTATTGTTCACACCAGGCTTTTTGTCCGACTTAAACTTTATATTTTCCCCTTAAACTCTCGGGTGCTTAAAATTTGATTAGAGTATTTTAGGAGTGAGGATTTTAAAACTTAAGTAGGTTTTGGAGAATAAAGCTTCCGGAGACATGCAGGAGGCAAAGCTAGTTATATAGGAGTCTATCTATAATTATTATCCGCTTTATTATGTCAGCTGATGTATGAATCTATTGACAGTAAATGTATATGTCTATTTATTAACTCTGACCAACTAAGAGGCATCTTCATATGTCGCTTTTGGAGTATTTTGTAATGATTATATTTTATTTGAACCTGGGCAACGTTTGGGATTATGTACTGAATATTAAATTATGACTTTCAAATGAAATGTGAAAGTTTGCTTTCATTTCATATTCTTGTGCTTCTGATATTATGAATACCATTAACATGACCGCATTTTGTCACCGAAACTATAGATGACTGCAACATCTGTAGCACTTAGTTTCAGGCCTCAAAATAGGGGCTGTTACAGATTATCATATCATTGCACCTTTACCAGGGGAACTCTCTTACTCTTGAGCTATCGGACTTCTGAATCAATTATCTAGATAGGATGTTGCACATAAGTCAGATCTGGAGATATCGCACTCTTATATCTCTCTCAGCTACAACTATCTTCGAATCTCCAAAACACTTCCTTAGTTGAGATACATGAAAGACATCATGTACTCCTGCAAAATGATCTGGAAGTGACTACTCTTTAGGAAACTTTCCCAACTCGTTCGTTTGTCGGATATGGAATAATATAACTAGGTGATAACTTCTCAGATTTATTAAACCTCATTACTCCTTTAAGAAGAGATCTCTTCATGTACATAAAATCTCTTACTTCAAATGCTAACTCCTTCCTTCTTCGATCAACATACGATTTCTAATGATCCCAAGCTTCTTTCATTCTTTGCTTAATTGTCTCAATTTCTCTGCGCTTCTCTGATCGAATTAGGACCCAAAACAATCTTATCTCTAGTTTCTAGCTACGAAGATGGAGATCAACATGGTCTTCTATATAGGGATTCATAGTGGATTGATAGCTGTTGTTATAAGAAAACTTGACCAAACAATGGTGATCTTCCCAATGACCACCAAAGTCATACACAAGCTCGGAGTAAGTCTTCAAGAATTTGATTCGCCTACTCTATTTAGCTACTTGTCTATAAGTGATATGTTGTATTGATATTCAGCTTCGTTCCCAAAGCTTATTGAAGAACTATCCAAAATCTACAAGTAAATAAAGGATCATGATCGCAAACGATAGAGCTAGGTACACCATGAAGTCTAACTACCTCTTTTACATATTATTTTTTCCAAATATGATGTGGTTCTGTTTGACTTCATTAGTATGAAATGTGCCGATTTAGTCTAATAATCGACTATTACCCATATGCTTTGCTAATGAGGTAGCCCATCAATGAAATCCATGGATACCTACATATATATAATATTTTCATAGAGATTTGTGTAAATAAATCATAATTATTTACTGTTGAATTCACTCGTACTTGGTCCATTTCCTTTGAGGAACGTTCAATGGTTGAAGTAAGCCACTGGGTTTCTGATGTTCAGCTTTTACTAGCTGGCATGTTGTACATTCCTTCATATGTTTATAGTATAAAGTTTCATTCCTTCCCAATGGTAGAAACATTTCATATCCATATATATTTTATTACCACCAAGGTGAATGGTATAACATGATTGATGACGGTCATATATTACTTCTCTACGAAGACCATCTATAATAAGGATTACTAATCTATTTCTTCTCGTTAAGCATCCATACGAATCAAGAGAATACTTAACCAAATCTTCACCCTCCTCTCCAGTTTCTAACCTCTTAATAAGTACAAGTATTGCTTGATCTTTTCTTTGTGCTTCCACGATGCGATCAATCAAAGAGAGCCTAGCCATCAGACCAACCGACATTGCTTCTGAGTTTGCTATAAACTCTTTAGCATGAATTTCGCAAATAAAAAGTGTCTCGAGATCCTTCCATTCGGCAATCATCATCGAGACTACTACTTGATGTTTCCTACTTAGTGCATCAGCTATGCGATTACCTTTCCTTGGTGTATATTGAATCTCAAAATCGTATGTAGCTAGAAATTCCAACCATTGTTGTTGTATTATATTAGGATCTCTCTAGTTAAATAGGTACTTCAGCAACTTATGATCCGTACACAATTCAAATCGTTCACCAAGTAAATAATGTCGCCAAATCTTGAGTGCGAAGACTATATCAACCAATTCTAGATCATGAGTAGCATATCGAGTCTCATTAGGCCTTAGATGTCTTGATGATATGCCACTACTTTACCATTCTGCATAAGAATTGCACCTAATCTAGAACCACATGCATTGGTATAAACTTCTAGGTCCTAGTCGCCTTCTGGAATGGTAAGCATATGTGCATTCGTGAATTACTCCTTCAACTTCTTATACGCCTCTTCACACTTAGGTTTCCATTGAAATTTAACTCCTTTCCATGTGAGTTAGTGGTTGAGCAATCTTTGAGAAATATTTAATAAATCGTTGATAATAACCGACTAATAATAGAAAACTCCTGATCTTCAAAACTGTCTTAGGCCGCTTCCAGTTCCGAATAGCCTCAACTTTGGCCGAGTCCTAGCTTTTGAGACAACATGACCTAAGAACTTAACTTGCTTCTGCAAACTTAACTTGCTTATGCCAAAACTGACACTTAGAAAACTTGGCTTTTAACTTTTTCTACCTCAGAGTCTCTAATACAATCCTAAGATGCTTCTCGTGTTCCTCCTTAGACTTGGAATACATCAAAATACAATCTATAAAAAGGGGAACAAACTTGTCGAGATATTCTTTGTTCGTCAAGTCAACAAAATATGTAGGAGCGTTTGTAAATCCAAATGGCATAGCTAGTCATTCATAATATCCATATCTAGTCTGAAGTTGATAGAAACAAGTAGCTAAACCATGTTGTGAAAAGATCTTCGGTCCATTCAATTGATCAAACATATCGTAAATCCTTGGCAGAGGATATTTATTCTTAATGGTTAGCTCATTTAACTTCGATAATCTACACATAACATAAGGGATCCATCTGCCTTCTTCACAAACACTACGACTGCAGTCTAAGTAGTTCCAATCTACTTGATAAAGTGTTTAGATTCCAAATCTAATAGTTGCTTTTTTAAGTTCTTCATTTTCATTCATAGACATTCTAGTTGGAGGTTGGCTAACTGGTTGGGCTCCAGGAACAAGATCAATTCTGTACTCAATTTCTCGCTTAGGATGAAGATCAGTAATAGGTTGAAAGATGTCTAGATATTCTCTAACAACTAGAGTTCGAGTAATCTCATCCTTGTCTCGAACTTCTAGAGCACATGAAGATCTGCCCAAGTTCTCACTAATATCCCCAAGAGCTAAGCTAACACGTTTTACAAAATCCGAATGGCTAAGAGTTATGATTCTTTCGGGGCATAACTATCCAGCCAATCCATACAAAGGATGATGCCGAGTCCCAAATATTTGAATACATACAAGTTACAGTAAAATTGTAAGTTACATAATACTAACTCAACATCCTTACACATCATCCCAAGGGTTGCATATCCTCTGATAGGATTAGCAATACTTAAAGATGTAACTAGTATACGACATCCAAAATAAACTTATCAACTAATTCTATAGAGATAAAAGAATGAGATGCTCCTGGATCAAACAAAATTCTAATAGGTGAATTTCTAAATAAAATTGAACCTTCCAAAACAACTGACACTTTCCCTTTATTCTGGGACTGCTCACAAATAGTTCCGAGGACATTCAGCTTGCCATATTTATTCGGGCACGTAAACCCTAATGTCCAAGTTCCTTACAAACATCGCATCTTGGTTGAGAAGATCATGGCTTGGTGCATTCCCTAGAATAATACCCCTTTTCCCACAATTGTAGCACTCTCGATGATCTTTGAGATGCATCTTATCTCCTGCTACATTGCTCTATGTCTGAATCTTGCTAAAGAACTTTGGTCTTTATTTATTGAATGGGAATATCTGCTTCTGTCCATAGCTATCTTTGCTCTTTGATTCCTCTTCTTCACTTCTTTCTCTGCTTCTTCCAGCCTAAGCGCCGTATCGACCAACTTCCCAAAAGTGGCATCCAACTATGGAAGAAATGCTTTCCTCATGGCTTTATTCAAACCATAGACAAACTTCTAGTTCTTCTTTAGTGGTGTATTGATCAAATCGATCCTATACCGTGATAATGATTAGAGAGTGGCAATATATTCGGCTATTGACATGTGAGATTGCTTCAGATCTATATTTTCAAACCATTACTACTTTTTCATCCTCTAGTAGAAACTTTTGCTCAATCGGAGCTTGAATTGATCCTAAGTTAATTCAGTTTCATCTACCCTTGCTACTAACAGCTCATACCAGCCTAATGCTCTTTCATGTAATGAGCTCGAGCCAATCTGAACTTTCTGCTAATCAGTAACATCCATACGTGTGAAGATATGCTTACACATCTTTTGCCATGCTTGAAAGCCAATCACTCCTTCGGTTCCTTTGAAAGTATTTCCGCTGAGACTAGCATAATCACTACATAGCTTGGTAAAATCGAAATGAGAAGTGGGATGATTAGAAGTAGTGGAAGCACTGGACTAATGGATGCTCCTCACTAACTCCATCAGCTGCTCTGTCGTCATATATAATCCCCCAGTTCCACTAGACTATCTAGGGACAACTCGACCAGAGCGAGGTCAAGCCATACTTGCTACTGCAAAGAAGTGAGATTCAAATTAAGTATAAAGCAAGAATATATATATAGTCAATCATAACACTAACAAATATGCACCCAGATGACTATACCCTATAATCATCTTATATACCTAATAATATATATTACCCAATACCCAAGGAATAGGGAATCCTGGTGTTCATCAGGCTAATGAATATTGTCTCTTAATGTTGTGTATTATCCTAAACTTGCCCTGATACAAATTGAAAAACCTCACCTCCATACCCATACTATCCAAGAGTATCATAGAGTAATACTATCAAATAATACAAAGAATGAGATTATATGGGGTACACACTTGAATATTCCCTTGACTAACACTAGTAAATATCATGAATCATAATATACTTACCATAAATGTACACGGTCTAAGTACAAAACAACAAACACATTTGTTACCAGGATAGAATAATACACAATCACATAATATAAATAGAGTGCACAGAGTCAGAACGCAGTAGATAAAATACAATATATATAACATATTCATAGTCCAGTAGGTTACAAAATGACAGACTCTAACCCACAACATACAAATGGATAGAGTTAGGGGTATGCTCTAAGGCAATTATGTAATTTGATGCATATATCTAACTCGATAACCAATATTGTTTGAAATTAAAGGTGTTTTCTTTCTATTATATACTTGATATAATATGTTATATTAATTAATTAATTTAATTAAAAGTATATTTAATAGAAAATCCATAAATGGTATGTCTTATGATAGTGGTTACAATGTGTTGTAACCATAAGTGATTTATCATAATAAAATAAACGTACCATTTTAAATATTCTATGTCAAGATGTATCGAGGTTGGATATCATTGCATTTATGAAACTAGAATAGGTGACACTCTTTAAATGTTAAGAAGTGTATTAATCATGACTGTTTAGGGGCACTAAGGGTTTATGTAGTGATAGTTAATAGATAACTGTGAAATGACTCACTTGATAGTTTTCTGCTAGTTAATATAACTAAGGTCGGACAGAAAATATTGATATGACAACATTACATAATCCCCTCAATATGTGAATACTGTCGGGCTTCAATACGGAAGCTCTACTTTGATTACAGTTAAATCGTGGCACGGTTTCCATTGAACGACTATAGTTGGGTTGAGTGAAAACATTGGAAGTGAAACACTATTCAAGAGAGGATTAATCTCCTAATTTATATGAGGTTAGTCTGACATCAACTGAAGTCAACTCAAAATCAAAGTCTTTGGCCAGAGTAGTTATTAATAATAATTGTTATTATTGAACCTAGGACTTTGTGTTTGGACTATAGAGTTGAATATGAATATTATTATATTTTTAACCATTACCAATTCCATAAGTCCAAAGTGATAGTTTTGACGAAGAGAATTAGTGTAAATAATTGTCACAATCGGGTAAAGCTTAACGAAATACAATTAATTTTTTTGAAACCAAATAAACGATCAATTTGGTCATAATATCATACCATTTGCTAAGTGATGTGTAAACGTTAATATTCGAATTGTTCGGTATTAATAGCTGACCAAATTTATACCTAAAGGTCACACAACCGAAACGATGAATACTCTTTTTATCACCTAATTTAATTAATTATTATATATTAATTAAATTAATTAATATTTATGAAATATTAATAATTATTTTTTATTTAATGTGTTGAACAATGTATTTATAATGGTTATAAATATATTAATTGATTTATGATACCGGTACGCGTTTGAATTTAGATTTAAATGCAACAGACAGTGTTCGGGCTGGAATTGGCTTTGAGGCCCATGCGGGGCATGAAATTTTCATCCAAAATAGCTTGAACAGGCCAGCCAAATGTTGGCAAAAGATGGAGGCTTTTGAATGGTTTAAAAGAGTGGAATTAGTAAGAGAGAAAAGGATAAGGTCCACTTTTCTCTCAATTTGACTACCTATTTATATGCCACTCTATACATTATTCTTTTTGATACTTTTTCTCTCCTTTTCCTCTATAGATTTCAATAAGAAAATCCCATTAAACCCCAAAGAAATCTAAGTACAAATCACATCAAAACTCTTCGATTCGGCCGTCGGTGGTAAAGCAGTTTGGGATCCAGCAACTCTAGAACTTGGAATTTGATTCAAGGTGCCATTTCATTAAATCAAAGTGAGTTCACTAGGCCTTGTGAAAGGTATTCAACATGTTTACTAACTCATTTAATATTATTATCTTTAATTGTAATATATATTACGAATCTAGTGTATCAATGTTCTGTCATATATTAGATGGTTGAATATATTGGTGCATCCATATCTAAAACAGTTAATTTGGTTTATTTGCTAGAAATAAACTCACGGCCTAAAAATAAAATAAAATAAACCACTTTTAATTAGATAATATTATATATGATTTTATTAATCAATAAATTATATCCTAACGATTAAAATTAGATAATGATTATTTTAAAATCTCTAAAATTTTGGTTTTGCATAATAATAATTCAGTAGAAAATTTAACTTTTTTTTTAATATATATTTATATTTATTATATATTTAAATATTAATATAACTATTTATTTAACTTGAAATTGATTAAATATATATATATACATACATATTAATATAATATGAAATTATTTATAAATTTTATTCAATAACATTACTTAATTTTTAAATTTCAAAAATAATTTTTTAATAATTTCAACAATTAATTTTGATTGGTTTTTAAATTATTTTATAATTCGATTTTTTTTTGGTGCCATGGGCTCCAACTCAACTAGCATCAATTTTATAAAAATTTATATATGTATGTATGTATGTATATATTTGTGTATATGCATATGTGTTTGTATATATATAATTATTTATTAATTAAAATTGAAAAAAATTAATTTTTTTCTCGGGTTTGCAGTAGCAATTAAAAAATTATTTTATAACAATTATTAAATGATTTTGTTATTAGTATTAATGAATATTTGTACAAATAAATCTTAGATATTTTATATAAATTATTTCAATTATTATTTCCACATATTTATACATAAATATATGATTATTTTTATAAATGTATAATTTTATGTGTGTGTATACATAATGTTTAATGCACACAGACACACACACAAAGATATATATACATATATATACACACACTCATTTAGACAACACATAGAATATTAGAGGGGCTAACATGGCCATTGTAGTGTAAATCCCAACACCTATACACAAACATATCAAACCATGCATACTTTATTATGTTGCACATGCACATACATACATATGTATATATGATACAATTATTCAAGCATAATACAAAACAATATAAAGTAAAACTTTATTCATAAAATTAAATAAATAATGATTTCTTTTAAAATAAATTTAGAAAAGCATTAAATGAATCAGACTTCATAGAACCAATAAAGATCCAAAATGGTAAAAAAAATTGAATTTCACCTATTTCTTCTAATGCGGGCTGATCCAGTTCCAACAATAATATTAGAGCCAAATAGGCTATGCAGTCTAAGTTAGTCATGTTAAGGTTAACTAATTAAGCTCACAACTCAGTTGGTAGGTTGTTTGAGAAAGGTAGTTTCTAGGCTGGATTATTGGATAATCAAGTACACTGTCCTACATGGCTACCAGCCCGGTCCAAACAGTTATGTGAGCCCAAAGGTTGCCCCTAATAGAAAATGCGCAATTTGAATTAGGCCTTGGGCTAATTTCAAAATTGTTTTGGAAGTAAATAGTTATAAATTTAAAATAAGAAAAATATTATAAATGTTATAATATAGATTTTCAAGTTGTTTTGAAAATTAAAATAAAAGCTTTAAATTTAAAAGTTAAATTAAAATAAAACACATATTATAAAAGTTATAATATAATTTTCAAAATATTTGTAAATGTTATAAAATTAATTTCAAAAATATTATTTATTAATAAGATATGATTAATATAATTAATTAATTAATTAAATTATTTTGATTATATATATATAATGATACATGTTATCTTGTCTTTAATTGTTTAAGACAACATAATTATACATGTGTGTATAAAAGAATTTTTGTAATTAATAAAATTGTTTAATTAAATACATTAATTAAAAGTTAATTAACAAAATAAAATTCATATATGCAAGATATATGTATATAACTATAAAGGTTATAGTATATATATTCAACATAATGTATAATTAAATAATATAATAATTAATTAAATTGTTAGTTTCTTATTTAATTAACATAATACTATACATAAAACTATTATATAAGTAAAAAATTATAATAGTTAAATAGTAAAAATTATATAATATAAATGTATAATAAAAAGTGGAATAGAAATGTGACGACCCGCCCTTCTCGACCCTCGAAAATCGACACAAAATACTCAACAGTATAATATGTCGACGATCGAACGCCGGAAAAGACAGATTGTAGGAAAAGAAAGAAGGTAGAAGAAGAAGAAGAATGAACAAAACAACATCAAAACCTCACAGTCGCAGCGGAATAAAATATAATATATAGAACAGAACTTTACATAAATCAAAACTATATCTGTTTATATACAATACATCATCATCAGAGTATATCAATACAACCAACCATAGCCAGTCAAACAATCTCAACAATCACAGCAGCGGAATAATACAAGTACGAGAAATACGTCTCGGACTCCAGCTCCTCTCCTGAGCTCCATAGCAACCTATCCTGAAAAATACTCGGTCTGACCCGAGCATTATAATAAAATAACACCCGAGTCAGTCTGGAATACCAGCGCATCATAAATACATCCAAACTGATTATTAAAGTTCAAAAATCCTTTGAAACAAAAGCATCTCGTAAGACCACGCCACAAATAAACATGTCGGGTTTTTACCTTACGATAGCTAAAACACTTTTTATAAAAATCCTCTGATATTATAATAGTGTCTATTTACAAATACTTATTAAAATAGCTGAAATTGTTACATGATTAAATTCCAGCATACTAGGCATACAAACAAAACGCGTACAAGGCACGTAGGGAAAATGGATTTCCAACGAATGACTAGGCACTGGGGTACCACCTGTCACAGTACGTGGCCTAGATCACAGTACCGAGGAGTACGCCCGCTCCCCTGCAACACAAGACCGGAATCATCCCTTACTGGATAATTCCAAGTAAAATCACCCCACGGTTGTGATCAGCAACCGCACCACTAAGCCGAAATAAAAGGGACATCTAGACAGGGATGACCTTACTCTCAAGTGGGGGGCTACCCACGAAGCCTTGCTGCATAACCCCTGATTTTCAGTCATTTCCGGTTGATGAGGCTTGAGGCTAAACGATACCTTTATAGCACATATCCCTTAGAATGCCCATCGTCCACCTGACGATGTCACGAAAGCATTCGTCCATATAAGTCCGTCCCGGGTCCGAACGGAACCGAAGGCACTATTCCTACTACATCCATTTTGGAAATATCCTCAGGATTAGTAGCGACTAGCCCTTGCTCTTCACTGCTCCATCTTCGACTCCGAACACGTTACACGAAACGTACAAACCGGATCGAAGTGGTATTCGAGTCTCCAGACCTAGAATCCCGGTATACGGAAACTCGATCCCGGTCTCTTCGAAACGATCAGCGCATTTGGCCAATATTGATAGTCGGTGATTTAACTATCAATTAATGTTCACAAACATCCATACACATCCATCACACAATAAATAATCTCCATATTATTTATTTTCTTCTAATATCTTTCAAAGATATATTTTCACATTTTCAAAACTCGTTTGAAACAAATTTCCACTTTTCCTTTACAAGGTAAATCTTTTACCTTTTATTCCCATCGGGAATAACCAAGTATAAAACAATTTGCATTTAAAACAGTTAAAAATACTTTATACTGAAATATACTTTAAAATATGAAAATTACTTCTATTTATTTACTCAAAATATAAATTTAAAATATGTGAAGAAAACTAGTCATTAACACATAAACTTTGATTTAAAAATAAGGGTTTTAGTTTAACTAAATTCAAAATAGCGTTATAAGAAGAAAAATACTAATTTTAACAAACTAAGCTAAAACCAACTTTTAAATAAATCCATTTGTAAAAATAATTGCTAATATACTCCCAAATTATTACGGTAATAAAATTATTAATTTATTTCTTTAAAAATAACGTTTTCTTAAAAATACCTTTAAAACGATTTAAAACTTATACCTTTAGTTAAATAAAATCTTTTTATAAACATTTACTTGGTTTTCCCAGGGTAATACTTTCCCATTTCAAAACATTTCAAAGTACTCTTTCATATAAATCCACTGATTTATTTCAAGTCAATTTATGATTTTAACATAAATTTCCAATTCCATACTTAACTATAACTTCCTCCGAAGTTAAATCACAATTTTTCATTTCCGGAAATTCATTTTTAACTATAGTTTAAACATTTTGGTGAATTTTCAATGGAAGCCAAATTTCCAATTCACTTAATTAAATTCCAATGAAATACGGCATTTCAAAACATTCTATTTTTCATTTGAACTTGTTAATTTATAGTCGGAAACTCCATTTAACATATTTTTAAATTTTCAGATAACATTAGACATTATTAAAATAAACACTGTTATTTTAAACAATTTATAATTCCCATAGAATTCATTTCAGAAAATTTATATTTCACATTTAACAATTTATAAATTTTCCAGTATTTAGAATTCCAATTTTTACCAATTTACCTTTTCCATCCAAAACAGATTCCAAATTTTAAATTCTTTTAAATTCTTATTTATCAATTTCTTGGATTACCCTTAAATCCCAATTTACTCATTTAATTAAATTCTGGATTTACAATTTATCCAACAATATCACATTCACAATTTAATGTCAGATTTATCAATCACAATACATAAACAGGCATCACTATCAATTATAAAATAATTGCTGCATTGTGAGGAATCCAGTTGGATCCCTCCAACCTGTTTCTCCCTGCATCCACAAATATTAGCACATCACAATATAATATCAATCCAAACTGATAATAACAGTTATAATCAACCATTCACACAGATATTTAAATATCAATTATTTATAATGTCTAGCATCCAGATGTGAGTGAGAAAAACTCACTTTGAGTTCGGCGAGCGTTCGAAATTTAAATTAAACCGGACGATGTCCGATTTAATCCAAATTTCTACTTGCCCGGAATGACTCCGGATCTGCGCCATCACGTAGCATGCGTTCCTGCGATTCCAACGCATCCAAAATCGCCTCAATCTGATATCGTATGAACACGTTATGGTTTTACAAAGTTTGAATAACGATTTTAAAACCAAAATTTCTTTTGTTTAAATTTTAATTTGCTTTACCCAACATCAGGCCGTCCATCACGAGAATCGATCAAGGCCATCCCTACTTCCTTCTTTGTTCACGCGAGAGCACAGACACCGAACCCACCTTACGCGTAACTAGGGTTGCCCACCTCCTCTCCTCCGTTCATCTCGAACTCGATCGACGACCGCCACCGCGCGCCCCTTCGCACCCACTACCACCGCCCCAAATCACGGCCAACTCGGTCGCCCAAAAGTCGCACGGAAGTCGAATGAAGCGACGATGAACGCACCCTCCCTGCTTCCCCTACGCTCCACTAAAACCCATCACCACCGTTGGATAGATAAAACTCGTCGAGCTCTTCAACCCTCTAGTTGGAAGATTTCGCTATAACTCGATGAATTGAAAGAAAAATGAGGGGAAACGAAATTACTTTCTGGCCATTGAATCCTTTATCTCGGCGGCTGGTAGATGTAACTAGGGTTTAGAGAAATTATGTATATATATAATAGTTTTAATATTATTTAATTAATAAAATTCCTCAAATTAACGGTTAATGCAAACGACCTCTATTTCTCACGTTCCGACAGGCTATCCTAGGGTTTTTCCACGTTCCGAACACAAAGGAACAGGTTTCGTAAGCTAATTTGATTGTATGCACGAGATATGAAATTAAACGATCAATTTAAAATTAAATCGGTTAAATCGATTTCGATGCGTTTCGAGCTGCCACGGTCACACGACAACTCCGATAGCTACAAAAATTGAAATCCGATAATAACTAACTATTACGGATCCAATGGAACTGGTTTCGTCGAATTCCGAGACTGTGCCCCGGCAGGCTATTTTAACTCGTCTATTAAATCAGGCGATTTTCGAAATTTATGGAAACGCTTAAAATTTCGCTTTTAAAATTTTAATAACTCAATAATAAATCATATAAAATTTATAAACACATTAAAAATCATTCTGGCTCATTCCAGACCAAAATCTGATTAAGTTGCATTATTTTATTATTAAATCCTATTATTAAATTAATATTAAAATCCCAAATAATAACTTATTCACTTTAAAATTTATCTAAAATTCCAACAATATTATTTATAACCAATTGAACTTAAAATACATTTAAACACTATTTTTATCACTATTTACATCAAAATCCACCTTTTTATCCCAATCCCGAATATTTAATTATTATTTTCCATTATTCAAATTCAACCAGAATTGCTATAATTAAAATTTATAGCTTATTTCATTGATTGAATATGAATCTATTCATTTTAAAATCAATTAAGAATCCACATTAACATTTAAAATGAATTAAATGTTCAAATTCAATAGCTTAAAAATACGGGATGTTACATTCCTCCCCCCTTATAAAAATTTCGTCCCCGAAATTTGCTTAGGTAGAAAATACTTTCCAACTCATTCACTAATCCAATTTGCTTAGTTAAAAGCTTATATCCACTTCCCAAAAAGTTTCAACTCCATTCCAAAACCATTTGCTTTATCTACTCTAAAGCCTTTATCTTAACACTCGTTTTCAAAATAACTTTACTTATTAATAAATTTTCCCAAAAACTCTCAAAAATTTTCTAACTCCCAAAATTTCTGGAAAATTTTGGCGGAGTCTCCTTTGTACGGAGGAGCTTCTGCGATATCGCAGGATACACAAATATATATACATCGGCTCACATGGCCGGAAACCAAAATATATCACAATATATATATCATTTTCCCATTTATTTTTGCGTAGGCGTACCTTTTAGCAAATTTTTAAAAACAAGCGGCTAAAATCTCGCATATACGCGCTCCAACTCTCTCGAACGCCTCCCGTACCTGTACTTACTCAACAAACTCATCAGTTTCAGGATATGAGCATTTTAACAACATTTCCCATGTAAATGCAAGCCAAACCTAACCATTTCATAACCAAACCAAGCAATTTCATAATGTAACAATGTTAACCATATTTTACCAACAATCTAAAGATTTCAATCATCTTTTAATTTCTTATTCAAGTCCAACCTTCATTTTATTTCACTTGAATGCTTTAAATTCAAGTTCACTACATACAATCCAAATTTATCTCTTCCAATTCATTTCTATTTAACATATGGTTAACATGTGCTTCACAAACGTCAATCTATTTTAATTCAATTCCAAATTGATTCACCCACCAATTCTTATTTCCAAATTGAAACATTTGCATTTCTTTTATGATCCATTTTCATTCATATGCAAACATTACTCATTAAAATGTCAACTCATTCCTATTGATTCAAAATCAATTCCATTAGCTATTTTAATCTAATTCACTTACATTTATACACAAACTCTTTGAATTGGGTTCCCATTCATATCAATTTATTCACAATTCAATTCCAATTGTTTTTAAACACCCAATTGCAAATACATGCAAATTTCCATGTCATTCAAGCAAAACAATTGCCACTTAAGCTTATAACCATTTAAAATTAATTTCAACTTGGATGTGTATTAATTTTATTCAATTTTTGCATTGTTCACAATCCAAGTATTTTCTCTTTCCAATGTAATTGTTAAATTACATTTTCCTTACATCTTTATTTCCATTAACCAAATTCAAGTTTATATTAATTTGGTTCATTCTGGATTGTTTACAACCCATACATCCTTATTTCATCTCAATAATTAATTAAAACTCATTTCACTTGTTTTTCAGTTTTATTATCTAAAAATTTCATTCAGATTTACTTAATAAAGCTCATCCACAACCATTTTGTTTTCTCCAAGTTGCTTAAGTTCTTCCACAAAATTTCCATCATCTTCTTATATCAATTTTATTTGATTTCCAATTGATTCTCACTCAATCAAATTTCAATTTATTTACGACTTTAATGCTCTTTGTTTATTTATCCAATCCATTTTAGATTTATTTTATCAACAAAGAGACCATTTAAATTATTTCTCTCATTTGAATTTTATTTACAATTCAAACCATCACTATTATAATCTAATCCCATTATACATTCTCACTTCCAACATTTATTACCAAACTTAAATTCCATCCCAAAACTGGATTTTTACTTACTTTCTAAATTTTAACCCAACTATCAAATTCTATTCATTTCCATACATATTCCATTTAATTTAGCTTACACAAATTCATTTCCAAACAATCATTTTGGATTTAATTGAGTAAGCATTTACTTCATTCAACATCACTTCAACTAAATTAAATTTCCATTTAATTAAATTCTTATCCAAATTTAATTCAAGGTTAACTAGATTATATATGCATTTTCAATTTAATTCCTTTCCAGAATTAATTCAAGTTCATCTACGTTTTATTTAGCCAACTTGAATTTAAACCATTTCCTTTACTACTTTAAATAAGAATTTAATTACATTCATTCTTATTCATACGACAACAGAAATTTTAATATTCAGCTTAATTCCATCTTAGTCGAACTTAAACCAAATTTAATTTAATCTTAATTCTCCATATCCAAGTTCAACTTATTTACTAACTTCAGTTCACTTACCTCTTTTATATTTTATAATTGTTTCACCTTACTTTGCATTCCATTTAAAATTAAGTTCGAATTCACCATTCCATTTATTATTTCCATTTGTGATTATAATTCCATTTTACTTGAGTTAAAATAAAATCTTCCATTCTCAAGTTCTCCAATTTATTTACTTGTAAGTTTATATTGCTCATTTCAAACCAATCCACATTTTATAATCACAATGTCAAATTTTAACACTTAATAACTTAAGAATATGAATTCATTTGCACAATCATAAGCATTTACACTTCACCTTTATATCAACTTCCTTTAAATTCCAATTCATTTAGATTTAATTCAATTTCAAATCCTTAATTTTATTTAACTTATCATAAGTTAAATCCAGATATATTCCATTCACCTTCATTTATTCGAAGTAAATTTACATTCCATATATACTCAATTCTTCTTTAAATCAACTTTCCTTCATAAGTTATGTAGTTGAATCATTTCAACTTTCACATTTTTTATTTAAAATAGAATTCCCAGAATTCAATTTACCCGGATTTATTTCAAAACCAATTTGAAATAAAAATCAACACATTTCTCTTTTGATATTCAAATCAAATACCAAATTCCAAAACAAACTGCTTTTACCAAACAATTTTCCTTTGAAAATTCCAAAATCACTTGTTTCCCAAACAAGTCCAAACAATGTCCTAACCAACTATTTTGGTAGCAATCCATCACTTTAGAAACTCGAAAATAAATTCTAATGATGTGGCCAGCATCATCAGGATTATTTTCCAGCGACTGAAGTGAGTTCAATGCTCTTTACTTCTGAAATCCTTCTCAAAGCAATTCCCATCTCAAAATATTTTTCCAAATGAATACCCCTAACTTCCAAATGCTTTTGAAAACATTTCCAACATTTCCACAAAGTTTAATTCCCAAAACTTTGTTTAATTCCATTTGAAATCCCTTTCAAAATTTCCGGGGTCAAAATTCTAGTTTAAATCAAATTTTAAATTTTTACTTTTCTTATTTAAAACATATTGAGTTAACTCTATTTGGTTATAAACCATTTTAATATTTTAACTTCTTATTGGCTTATAAATCATTTCGAATTTTAGCTCATATTTTAATTTCTTACTTGATTATAGAAGAAACAACCAAACAAACATCCAATATATATAATTTAGAAAACTATTTCTTTATATCAAAATATAATTTTGGGTAAAATTATTTCATTTACCCACTTTAAAAACAATACTATGTCGGTTTATCTTGTTTAAGAGTTTAGAAACCCCTATCGATACGGTTGTACTTCCCGCACCGACCAGAATTCATAAACACTCAACCGATAAGTCAACACAATACAAAAACAATTTTATATCCACTAACAAGTACGCTCTCATAGCTATTATTACACTCAACTCATTATAGAGTACTTCTGACTCTATTATAAATGAGTAAATTTCCCCACCAAAGCCTAGGTTGTCGCCAATCTAAGCTCTGATACCAACTGTGACGACCCGCCCTTCTCGACCCTCGAAAATCGACACAAAATACTCAACAGTATAATATGCCGACGATCGAACGCCGGAAAAGACAGATTGTAGGAAAAGAAAGAAGGTAGAAGAAGAAGAAGAATGAACAAAACAACATCAAAACCTCACAGTCGCAGCGGAATAAAATATAATATATAGAACAGAACTTTACATAAATCAAAACTATATCTGTTTATATACAATACATCATCATCAGAGTATATCAATACAACCAACCATAGCCAGTCAAACAATCTCAACAATCACAGCAGCGGAATAATACAAGTACGAGAAATACGTCTCGGACTCCAGCTCCTCTCCTGAGCTCCATAGCAACCTATCCTGAAAAATACTCGGTCTGACCCGAGCATTATAATAAAATAACACCCGAGTCAGTCTGGAATACCAGCGCATCATAAATACATCCAAACTGATTATTAAAGTTCAAAAATCCTTTGAAACAAAAGCATCTCGTAAGACCACGCCACAAATAAACATGTCGGGTTTTTACCTTACGATAGCTAAAACACTTTTTATAAAAATCCTCTGATATTATAATAGTGTCTATTTACAAATACTTATTAAAATAGCTGAAATTGTTACATGATTAAATTCCAGCATACTAGGCATACAAACAAAACGCGTACAAGGCACGTAGGGAAAATGGATTTCCAACGAATGACTAGGCACTGGGGTACCACCTGTCACAGTACGTGGCCTAGATCACAGTACCGAGGAGTACGCCCGCTCCCCTGCAACACAAGACCGGAATCATCCCTTACTGGATAATTCCAAGTAAAATCACCCCACGGTTGTGATCAGCAACCGCACCACTAAGCCGAAATAAAAGGGACATCTAGACAGGGATGACCTTACTCTCAAGTGGGGGGCTACCCACGAAGCCTTGCTGCATAACCCCTGATTTTCAGTCATTTCCGGTTGATGAGGCTTGAGGCTAAACGATACCTTTATAGCACATATCCCTTAGAATGCCCATCGTCCACCTGACGATGTCACGAAAGCATTCGTCCATATAAGTCCGTCCCGGGTCCGAACGGAACCGAAGGCACTATTCCTACTACATCCATTTTGGAAATATCCTCAGGATTAGTAGCGACTAGCCCTTGCTCTTCACTGCTCCATCTTCGACTCCGAACACGTTACACGAAACGTACAAACCGGATCGAAGTGGTATTCGAGTCTCCAGACCTAGAATCCCGGTATACGGAAACTCGATCCCGGTCTCTTCGAAACGATCAGCGCATTTGGCCAATATTGATAGTCGGTGATTTAACTATCAATTAATGTTCACAAACATCCATACACATCCATCACACAATAAATAATCTCCATATTATTTATTTTCTTCTAATATCTTTCAAAGATATATTTTCACATTTTCAAAACTCGTTTGAAACAAATTTCCACTTTTCCTTTACAAGGTAAATCTTTTACCTTTTATTCCCATCGGGAATAACCAAGTATAAAACAATTTGCATTTAAAACAGTTAAAAATACTTTATACTGAAATATACTTTAAAATATGAAAATTACTTCTATTTATTTACTCAAAATATAAATTTAAAATATGTGAAGAAAACTAGTCATTAACACATAAACTTTGATTTAAAAATAAGGGTTTTAGTTTAACTAAATTCAAAATAGCGTTATAAGAAGAAAAATACTAATTTTAACAAACTAAGCTAAAACCAACTTTTAAATAAATCCATTTGTAAAAATAATTGCTAATATACTCCCAAATTATTACGGTAATAAAATTATTAATTTATTTCTTTAAAAATAACGTTTTCTTAAAAATACCTTTAAAACGATTTAAAACTTATACCTTTAGTTAAATAAAATCTTTTTATAAACATTTACTTGGTTTTCCCAGGGTAATACTTTCCCATTTCAAAACATTTCAAAGTACTCTTTCATATAAATCCACTGATTTATTTCAAGTCAATTTATGATTTTAACATAAATTTCCAATTCCATACTTAACTATAACTTCCTCCGAAGTTAAATCACAATTTTTCATTTCCGGAAATTCATTTTTAACTATAGTTTAAACATTTTGGTGAATTTTCAATGGAAGCCAAATTTCCAATTCACTTAATTAAATTCCAATGAAATACGGCATTTCAAAACATTCTATTTTTCATTTGAACTTGTTAATTTATAGTCGGAAACTCCATTTAACATATTTTTAAATTTTCAGATAACATTAGACATTATTAAAATAAACACTGTTATTTTAAACAATTTATAATTCCCATAGAATTCATTTCAGAAAATTTATATTTCACATTTAACAATTTATAAATTTTCCAGTATTTAGAATTCCAATTTTTACCAATTTACCTTTTCCATCCAAAACAGATTCCAAATTTTAAATTCTTTTAAATTCTTATTTATCAATTTCTTGGATTACCCTTAAATCCCAATTTACTCATTTAATTAAATTCTGGATTTACAATTTATCCAACAATATCACATTCACAATTTAATGTCAGATTTATCAATCACAATACATAAACAGGCATCACTATCAATTATAAAATAATTGCTACATTGTGAGGAATCCAGTTGGATCCCTCCAACCTGTTTCTCCCTGCATCCACAAATATTAGCACATCACAATATAATATCAATCCAAACTGATAATAACAGTTATAATCAACCATTCACACAGATATTTAAATATCAATTATTTATAATGTCTAGCATCCAGATGTGAGTGAGAAAAACTCACTTTGAGTTCGGCGAGCGTTCGAAATTTAAATTAAACCGGACGATGTCCGATTTAATCCAAATTTCTACTTGCCCGGAATGACTCCGGATCTGCGCCATCACGTAGCATGCGTTCCTGCGATTCCAACGCATCCAAAATCGCCTCAATCTGATATCGTATGAACACGTTATGGTTTTACAAAGTTTGAATAACGATTTTAAAACCAAAATTTCTTTTGTTTAAATTTTAATTTGCTTTACCCAACATCAGGCCGTCCATCACGAGAATCGATCAAGGCCATCCCTACTTCCTTCTTTGTTCACGCGAGAGCACAGACACCGAACCCACCTTACGCGTAACTAGGGTTGCCCACCTCCTCTCCTCCGTTCATCTCGAACTCGATCGACGACCGCCACCGCGCGCCCCTTCGCACCCACTACCACCGCCCCAAATCCCGGCCAACTCGGTCGCCCAAAAGTCGCACGGAAGTCGAATGAAGCGACGATGAACGCACCCTCCCTGCTTCCCCTACGCTCCACTAAAACCCATCACCACCGTTGGATAGATAAAACTCGTCGAGCTCTTCAACCCTCTAGTTGGAAGATTTCGCTATAACTCGATGAATTGAAAGAAAAATGAGGGGAAACGAAATTACTTTCTGGCCATTGAATCCTTTATCTCGGCGGCTGGTAGATGTAACTAGGGTTTAGAGAAATTATATATATATATAATAGTTTTAATATTATTTAATTAATAAAATTCCTCAAATTAACGGTTAATGCAAACGACCTCTATTTCTCACGTTCCGACAGGCTATCCTAGGGTTTTTCCACGTTCCGAACACAAAGGAACAGGTTTCGTAAGCTAATTTGATTGTATGCACGAGATATGAAATTAAACGATCAATTTAAAATTAAATCGGTTAAATCGATTTCGATGCGTTTCGAGCTGCCACGGTCACACGACAACTCCGATAGCTACAAAAATTGAAATCCGATAATAACTAACTATTACGGATCCAATGGAACTGGTTTCGTCGAATTCCGAGACTGTGCCCCGGCAGGCTATTTTAACTCGTCTATTAAATCAGGCGATTTTCGAAATTTATGGAAACGCTTAAAATTTCGCTTTTAAAATTTTAATAACTCAATAATAAATCATATAAAATTTATAAACACATTAAAAATCATTCTGGCTCATTCCAGACCAAAATCTGATTAAGTTGCATTATTTTATTATTAAATCCTATTATTAAATTAATATTAAAATCCCAAATAATAACTTATTCACTTTAAAATTTATCTAAAATTCCAACAATATTATTTATAACCAATTGAACTTAAAATACATTTAAACACTATTTTTATCACTATTTACATCCAAATCCACCTTTTTATCCCAATCCCGAATATTTAATTATTATTTTCCATTATTCAAATTCAACCAGAATTGCTATAATTAAAATTTATAGCTTATTTCATTGATTGAATATGAATCTATTCATTTTAAAATCAATTAAGAATCCACATTAACATTTAAAATGAATTAAATGTTCAAATTCAATAGCTTAAAAATACGGGATGTTACAAGAAAGAAACCTAAAATAGACTTAATAGATAAATACGTACGTATATTACGTATACCGTAATTTCTGATGTGTCCCACACTTGAATCACGAGGGCATTTCATAAGAAACACATTATTCCATAAGTCGATATCACTCAATTAAATATATTAAAGATTATGAACCTTTAACATAAAATTATCCTCTAGCATTAATATCTCAATAGATTACTTGCATACTCCTTGTTTGTTGAGGTTTCCTCAAGCTATGGATGTTATGTGTAGTACTATTAATATATAGACTAGACGAGGTAAGATACTTATACATATTTGTTGAGCTTACCTCAAGGTATGTATAGTGTACTTAAGCCGTTACAAAATGGTGGGTACAAGTCAATAATCTATTTTTACTTGTTGAGCTTTCCTCAAGGTAAAAATGAGATTAGTATAAGGAGCACGGGTTAGGATACGTATATGGTACAACCAATAAGGAGTTATCCATCGTATATGGGAGTATAATTTGTTGAGCTCTCCTTAAGGAAGAATCTCAAGATAACTAGTGAAGTAAGAAAACTTCTATGTTACATCATAGCGTTTGGAGAAACATAAAAGACTTGTGGGAGCCTTATTAGAAAAATGAAATGGTAATATATAACTTTTTTAATACTGTAAGAACACCCGCTATGTATAATTAAACTAATATACTTCAATAAAATTATGCATTAAATATATTTGATAAAATGTTTATCAAATTAAAACATACAAATGAACTAAAATAATATTGACAAATAAAAATATAAAATATACTTACAATAAATTTTTGCATGTTGACCCGTGCAAGTGCCTAATTATACAACTACTAAATAAAGTCATAACTTAGTCACCTACGTGTAACGCCCCACTCCGAGAGCCTCATTAACAAAGAGTATTATATGGATAATACCGTCTGCTAATGCAGACAATAGAGTATAATGGAAGCGACCATGTGTAATCTTACTTTAACTATCTACTGAACTCGTCGAAAAGTGGAATCTATATTTTTTTTCATCTCATGTGGTTTGACATATTCAATAAATACTTAAAGCAAAACTACAATGGCTAAAAGATCTATCAGAACAAAGTATAATAGCAAAATGAACATCATCACAGAACAACATCAGATAATAAGCAAATAGTCTCAGCACAATACAACATCAAGTACAGATCCAAATATAAAAGTGGGTACAAAGCCACTACTCACACATCCGTGAGTCAAAAGAATATACACAAGATAGTCATAATATCAGAGTATCATAAAGGATGGATAACAAGTAAAGCTATCTATAGTATAGCGGATATATCCAAAGCGGAAGCACCGAAGCAAGCTAAGTCCAAAGCGACCTAACCTGAAACAACTCGGTCTGACCCGAGCATAAAATACTCGGGTCAGGCTAGCTAAATAAATCAGTTAGATAAACTGAACAATAATCATGATAAGATAATGAGGCAACATATAACGTAATAATCTCCAAAAGTGAAACATATATCATGGTAATAAAGACCAAAATTTCTCACATAGAGAAGAAACAAACATCTAAGTAGAGATGTATAGCAAGCCTCATATCATCGGCATAACATAAGCACAAGTGCAAGTGTAGGCATAAAACAAGTTCCACAAGGTAGTCGCGCTTATATCGTGTGGTTGCATAAAACCATCACCGAATGGTGCTACACGAGGGAATATAAATCACACAGGAAAACATTAGCGCGCTAGTACTGTACTCAATCACACAGGAAATGTGCCCCAGTGACACACCCATCACTTTAGCTAAGGGGCAACACCTAAAGGAGACAGTCCGAAGACACTATCCAGAAGGTGATGAGCCAGAAGGAGACAGTCCGAAGACACTATCCCAAAGGCAGATAAACCCAAGGGAGATATTCCGAAGACACTATCCCAAAGGTATCACTCAGGAAACACGCCGTAGTGGTAAAGGCTCGTAGGCCCAGTACTCGTTTATCACTAACGGTAGGAATGTGTCACGAACTCTTAGCAAGGAACCCGTAAAGTAGTAACGTGAGTCCCATACCCCAACGTTCGCACTAAACGGTTTACTAACCATCCTAAGCTTCCACACTCAAAGCAGTAAAAAGTTCACCTCATGTCATTGGTAAACTAGGCCAAAAGGCAAAAACGATCAATCGAATAGGTCGGGGATTAATCAGAAAGACAAACGCGCGGATTTATGGTCCGTGTTTTACCTAACCATTTAATCACCTTTCCACTTCGCTCGAAGTGTAGAAGAGTGTATATTTGACTTAGAAAATAGATGGAGAAAGCGGATTTTTTTAATCGTTTGAAAACCTCTTTAGAAATAGTCTTTGAAATTCTCCTATTATGGAGTAATTAATTTAATATTTAAAATTATACTAAATAATAGTTTCAAAAGCCAATCTGATGGAAAATCACTTTAAAATGGTTTATAAAATCCATGCATGAAATCTAGAGACAAAATCCAAAGAAATCGGAAAAACTCAGAAAAATAATCGACATTATACAAAGTATAAAATCACTGAAAACAAGTCGAAGTCACTAGTTCGACGGCAGATTTGAACCTACAACCCAAGTCCAAATGGCATGAAAATTGGCAGACATGTAGACCAATATACCTGCTCCAAACTGCAAAAAGAATCGGGCAAATCCGACTTGAGACGAAGAAACAGCGTCGTCTCAAAGTCGGACAAAAATCACAAAACTCTGCTGTGTCAAAACAGTTCAAAGGTCCCACTTCGACGACATGGTCGAAGGGACATATGAACCCAGATCTTGATGAAAATTTGCAGGAGTATAGTACAGTACTCCTACTTTTATATGCAAGAAGAATCGTTCGGTTCTGACTTGAAACGAAGAAATGGCAATGTTTCAAAGTTGGTCTGACGATAACTGAAAATGATCACTATTGTAAAACAGTTTCTGGGTGCTACTTCGGGAACAGAATTGAAGGTCTCGACCTCATCTTTACAACGAGACCGAAATCGATGAAATCCAACATCGGACCCGCTCGCAGCGAGGTCGCGAAGTTGGACGTTTGAACTACAATTAATCAATGTTTTTCAAAACAGTTTCTGGGTGCTAATTCAGCAATAAAAACGAAGTATCAAACCCACCCAGATCTTAACCAAATTTTAAAAAAATTGAAGATCTCGACCTCATCTTTCCAACGAGACTGAAATCGTTGAAATCCGACATCGGACGAGCCCGGGATGGCGTCGCAAAGTCGGGGTTCTGCGTTGAAAACAACGGGAGAAAAGAAACTAAGGCCTGTAGCTATGCACTAATATGCCAGAGATGAAAACCCATAATTTTGGCATAGTAAACTTCAAATTCTGGCAAAATGAATAAAATAAAAGTTGTAGCTTAGTTTCTAAGCTTTTCGGAATGACCAAGACCGTCAAATTCCAATTAGGGATGAAAATTCTATGACTAAAACAATTCTTTGATCTAAATTTTATATTGCTGTCGTTTTACTCTCGGGATAGTAGAAAGAATGCACAGTTTTGACCAAGTTAACTTTGAAATTTCATGAAACTCAAAACATGAAACTTTTAGCCCTATACCTACGCTTTCCAGAACATACAAAATTATTAGATTTGGATAAGAAACGAGTAACTTATGGCCAAAAAAATTTCAGGTTTTTATTTTATCAACCCTGTAGTTTGTTGTCAGGTCAGCAACAAACAAACGTGATTTCGACCATTCAAATCTCAAAATCATGCAAAGCTCAAAACATAGAAGTTATAGACTACAAAATATGCTTTCCAGAACATCAAGAAAATTTTAATTCCGATTTAAGATGAATGAGATATGCTTAATTTACTAACAGTAATATACTAATTTTAATTTCAGCTAGCATGTATTACCTCTTTCCCAAGTAATGAAAAGAAGATCAAAGAGCTTCAACAATCTAAATGCACAAAAAAAGGAGGATCACAAAATAATTTCAGAAATTAAACAATGGATTAGAGTTGGGTTTTGTGATTGCTATTACCTTTCAATGATTAGATTAAAACCCCTTTGACTTTGATGAAGATTAATGAAGCTTTGCTCTAGGTTTGGAGGCCATTATTTAGTGTTTTGCTCTTAGGGTTTAAGTGTTTATGGAATGAGATGTTGGCTGAAACAAATGGGTAGAAGATGTTTTATAGGCTAATGAAAGTGGGTTAGTGGGCCTAATACCCATTAGGACTTGGAATATGTTCTATATCTCAAGTTAGCTAATTTCTCTAAGTACAAACCACACATTATTTACCCATAAAATTATAAAATATGTTACCAAAATAATTTAGCTATAGTTATAAAATTTTATATCACAATATTTGCCAACTTACAATTTTACCCCCCTAATTATTCCAAAACACCTTTTAGTCAAAATTGCCCAAAAATCACCGTTTTGCAATTAAATTGTAAATTAAATTCCCAATCCAAATATTGCACTATTTTACAAATATAAAATTTTGTAATATTATAAATTTCTATTTACCGTAATTAATTTCCATTAAATTCTCCATTTTACACTTAAGCCCAAAATATTAATTTATTCAAAATAACTAACTTTCGAACAAATTAGTCACATAAAAAAAATCATTAATAGCTCCAATTAAATTAAAATCTCAATTTTAATTTATTATTTGGTAATCGCAATCACGGGTTGTTACAGACTCCCCCCCTTAAGAAAACTGCATCCCCGCAATTCCCTATCATGGAAGTTATCTATAACATCTAATCCTAAAAATAAATCAAACGAAGGTGAAGTAAAAATACTCACCAACAACAGATGAAGATAGAAAACCTGGATAAGTACGCTCGATAAACTCTCTGGTCTCCCAAGTGCAGTCCTTAGGATTAGACGACCATTGAATCTTCACGAGCGGGACCTCTTTGTTTCGAAGGCGTCTAACCTCCGAATCAAGCACACGAAGAGGTTGATGCTCAATAGATAAATCAAGAGAAATCTCTAAATCCAGCGCAATAAGAGGATCAATAACAGAATCAGGGTCGCGAACACATTTGCGAATCTAGGAAACGTGGAATACGTCATGCATTCTAGAAAAATGAGCAGGCAGAGCTATACGATAAGCAACGGGACCAATGCGTTCCGTAATAGGAAATGGTCCGACATAGCGAGGAGCCAATTCCCTGTGGAGCTGAAATGCACAATCCGCTTCATAGGAGATATCCGAATGAATACTAGATCACCAATGGAGAACTCAAGAGGCCTCCTACGGTTGTCCGCGTAGGATTTCTGACGGCTTTGCGCCTCTTTCATTCTCTGATGAATAAGAATAATCTTCTTAGAAGATTCCCGAACTGAATCTAGACCAAGAATAAGCTTCTCGCCAGATTCTAACCAACAAGATGGAGAACGACATGGCCTTCCGTATAAGGCTTCGAAGGGAGCCATGCCAATACTCGACTATAAACTGTTATTGTAGGAGAACTCCACAAGTGGCAAGTGGTCCTCCCAACTACCTCCAAAATCAAGGATACAACAACGAAGGAGATCTTCCAAGACACGATTCACTCTCTTAGTCTGACCATCAGTCTGAGGATGATAAGCAGTAGAAAAATTCAGCTTTGTGCCCAAAGCTGATTGAAGACACTTCCAAAAGTGACTAGTGAATAACGGGTCGCGGTCACAAACAATAGAACTAGGGATACCATGAAGTCGAACGACTTCTTTCACATAAAGCTTAGCCAAAAGAGGAGCAGTCCGCGTGGACTTAATCGGAATAAAGTGAGCAGACTTGGTCAATCAATCAACGATGACCCAAATAGAAGTATGGCCCGACCTCGATCGAGGTAGACCATCAATAAAATCCATCGAAATCTGATCCCATTTCCATAATGGATTCTCTAATGGCTGAAGAAGACTGGAAGGGCACTGATGCTCGGCCTTGATAAGTTGACAAGTCATGCAATTGCTCACATAACTTGCAACATCACGCTTCAGGCCTTCCCAATAATATAAGTGACACATGTCGGCGTACATCTTGCTAGAACCAGGATGAATGGTATACTTAGTACGATGACAATCGTCAAGAATGTCACGCCTAAGTGCAGAATCAGAAGGCACAATAACACGGTTCTTCTTGCGAAGGCACTGATGAGAATCAATACTGTAATCAAATGACGTCTCATCACTGGATCCAGTCTCAACAAGATGAATGAAAGGCAATAAATCTTGATCTTGCCGCTGAGCATAGGCAATGCGATCCAATAAGCTAGGTCGAGCTTCCAAACCGAATAATAATATCGGAGAATCAGGAGGCGGAGCTCGATCACGAATATCACAAATAGATAATGTCTCAAGAATATCCCATTCGGCTATCATCATAGAAACTACAGCCGAATGCTTGCGACTAAGCGCATCTGCTACACGATTACCCTTGCCAGGGGTATATTGAATTCCTAGGTCATATGAGGCAAGGAACTCAAGCCATCGCTGCTGCCTCATATTAAGATCCTTTTGAGTGAAGAGATATTTCAAGGACTTATGATCGGTATATAGAATGAAACGTTCGCCCAATAAATAATGGCGCCATATTTTCAAGGCAAAGACAATGGCAGCTAACTCAAGATCATGAGTAGGATAGCGAACCTCATTCGGACGTAGTTGCCTAGAAGCATAAGAAACCACCCGATCCTTCTGCATGAGAACGGCACCGAGACCGCTACCGCATGCATCAGTATAGACAACAAGATCGTGGTTTCTTTTGGGAACCACAAGAATAGGAGCATGAGTGAGAAGTTCTTTCAATCGGTGAAAAGAATCTTCACACTTGTCTAACCAGATATAACGGACGCCCTTACGAGTAAGGGTAGTCAATGGAAGCACAACACGGGAAAAGTCCTTTATGGATCAGCGGTAATAACCCGCCAGTCCCAGGAAGCTACGAATCTCATGAACATTCTCGGGTCGCTTCCAATTCTGAATGGCTTCGATTTTGGTGGGATCGACATATAAGCCTTCAGAAGATACAACATAACCCAAGAACCTAACCTCATTCTCCCAAAAGTGGCATTTGGAGAATTTGGCTCTAAGATGATGAAGACGAAGTGTATCCAAGACAATCCTCAAATGATGGGTATGCTCTGTCTCGGATCTAGAATATATCATAATATCATCAATGAATACAAGAACAAACTTATCGAGATATTCTCGGAATACTCGATTCATGAGATCGACAAAGAATGCAGGAGCGTTCGTCAAACCGAACGGCATGACTAACCACTCAAATGAACCATATTGAGTGCGGAAAGCTGTAAGTGGCACACTATCATCCGCAACTCGGAGCTGATGAAATCCTGTGGCAAGGTCAAGCTGAGAAAAGACCTTCGCACCACTTAACTGATCAAACATATCGTCAATCCGAGGTAATGGATAACGATTCTTGATAGTCACCTCATTAAGCTTGCGGTAATCAATGCAAAGCTAAGAGAACCATCGAACTTCTTCACGAAGACCACCGCGGCACCCCACGACGAAGAACTGGACTGAATAAAATGCTTTGCTTCGAGTTCTACTAATTGCTTCTTGAGTTCCTCATTCTCCTTTGTAGAGATCCTCATGGGAGGACGACTAACTGGATGAGAACCGGGAACGAGATCAATACGGAACTCAATAGCCCGCTTAGGCGGTAAACTCGAAACTGGCTCAAAAATATCGGGGTAATCCCGAACAATAGGAATATGAGATATATCACAATCATCATCTCGTGAATCAAGAGCACATAGAGAAGCTTCGGAGATATCTACATCCCGAAGAACAAGAGCTAACTGAGCGGAAGACTCAGGGTGACTAAGAATTAGTACCCACTCAGAACAAATGATCTTGGCATCGTATCGAATGAGCCAATCCATCCCCAATATCATGTCAAAACCCAAATAAGCCATAACGTGCAGATTCGCACGGAAAGAAAAGCCACAAAGATCAATATCAACATTCTCACAAAGCAAGCTAAGGGTTGTGGTTCCGCCAATGGGATTCACAATCCTTAGAGAAGAAACCAAACAAGAAGCATCCAAAGACATAATATCAACAAGTTCCTTTGATACGAATGAGTGAGAAGCACCCGTATCAAAGAGAACTCTAATAAACTGATCATGAAATAAAATCTATCATGATCAGGAAGAGTCATGCGAGAAAAGATGCGCTCGCATACGCGGATCCATGCCTGGACCTCAAGAACAGACTCAGAGCCATTGCACGGCTTGCCCCCGAGATGTGAGAAATCACTGCAAAGGCGCGTAAAGGCAGACTTGCGCGGTGCATCAGAAGTTGGAGTAGGAGGCTGAGAGTTCCGAACAAGCTCCATAATCTGATCGGTAGTCATAAAAATGCCTCCCGGATGTGGGTCACCGGATTGTCCAGCATCCGCAAAATGACGGGTCCTACCTCTTCCAGACATACTCAAAGTTAAGATAAAATACGAGTTAAGCACGATTCAAAGATAGATAATTCAAAGTGAAATACTACGGAGTATAAATGTATTCCTAAACATATTCCTAACTTATCTATCCAATGTCATGAGGAAAGGACTTTTTAATATTTGAATCATACTAGGATGTATTGTACTAAGTGTTATTGTTCTGTGTTTATTATACTTAGTTCTGAACCTCGCTCTGATACCAAGCTGTAACGCCCCACTATGAGAGCCTCATTAACAAAGAGTATTATATGAATAATACCGTCTGGTAATGCGGACAAAAGAGTATAATGGAAGCAACCATGTGTAATCTTACTTTAACTATCTACTGAACACGTCGAAAAGTGGAATCTATATTTTTTTTCATCTCATGTGGTTCGACATATTCAATAAATACTTAAAGCAAAACTAAAATGGCTAAAAGATCTAGCAAAATGAACATCATCACAGAACAACATCAAATAATAAGAAAATAGTCTCAGCACAATACAACATCAAGTACAGATCCAAATATAAAAGTGGGTACAAAGCCACTACTCATACATCCGTGAGTCAAAAGAATATACACAAGATAGCCATAATATCATAGTATCATAAAGGATGGATAACAAGTAAAGCTATCTATAGTAAAGCGGATATATCCAAAGCGGAAGCACCGAAGCAAGCTAAGTCCAAAGCGACCTAACCTGAAACAACTCGGTCTGACCCGAGCATAAAATACTTGGGTCAGGCTAGCTAAACAAATCAGTTAGATAAACTGAACAATAATCATGATAAGATAATGAGGCAACATATAACATAATAATCTCTAAAAGAGAAACATATATCATGGTAATAAAGACCAAAATTTCTCACATAGAGAAGAAACAAACATCTAAGTAGAGATGTATAACAAGCCTCATATCATCGGCATAACATAAGCACAAGTGCAAGTGTAGGCATAAAACAAGTTCCACAAGGTAGTCGCGCTTATATCGTGTGGTTGCATAAAACCATCACCGAATGGCGCTACACGAGGGAATATAAATCACACAGGAAAACATTAGCGCGCTAGTACTGTACTCAATCACACAGGAAATATACCCCAGTGACACACCCATCACTTTAGCTAAGGGGCAACACCTAAAGGAGACAGTCCGAAGACACTATCCAGAAGGTGATGAGCCAGAAGGAGACAGTCCGAAGACACTATCCCAAAGGTAGATAAACCCAAGGGAGATAGTCTGAAGACACTATCCCAAAGGTATCACTCAGGAAACACGCCGTAGTGGTAAAGGCTCGTAGGCCTAGTACTCGTTTACCACTAACGGTAGGAATGTGTGAACTCTTAGCAAGGAACCCGTAAAGTAGTAACGTGAGTCCCATACCCCAACATTCGCACTAAAAGGTTTACTAACCATTGTAAGCTTCCACACTCAAAGCAGAAAAAAGTTCACCTCATGTCATCGGTAAACTAGGCCAAAAGGCAAAAACGATCAATCGAATAGGTCGGGGATAAATCGGAAAGATAAACGCGCGGATTCATGGTCCGTATTTTACCTAAATCGCCTTTCCACTTCGCTCGAAGTGCAGAAGAGTGTATATTATACTTAGAAAATAGATGGAGAAAGCGGATTTTTTTAATCGTTTGAAAACCTCTTTAGAAATAGTCTTTGAAATTCTCCTATTATGGAGTAATTAATTTAATATTTAAAATAATACTAAATAATAGTTTCAAAAGCCAATTTGATGGAAAATCACTTTAAAATGATTTATAAAATCCGTGCATGAAATCTAGAGACAAATCTCAAAGAAATCGGAAAAACTCAGAAAAATAATCGAAATTATACCAAGTATAAAATCGCTGAAAACAAGTCGAAGTCACTAGTTCGACGGCAGATTTGCACCTGCAAACCAAGTCCAAATGGCATGAAAATTAGCAGGCATGTAGACCAACATACCTTCTCCAATCTGCAAAAGGAATCAAGCAAATCAGAATTGAAATGAAGAAACTGCGTCGTCTCAAAGTCGGATAAAAATCACAAAACTCTGCTGTGTCAAAACAGCGCAAATGTCCCACTTCGACGACATGGTCGAAGGGTCATATGAACCCAAATATTGATGAAAATTTGCAGGAGCATAGTACAGTACACCTACTTTGATATGCAAGAAGAATCGTTCGGTTCCGACTTGAAACGAAGAAATGGCAATGTTTCAAATATGGTCCGACGATAACTGAAAATGATCACTATTGTAAAACAGTTTCTGGGTGCTACTTCGGCAATAGAAAAGAAGTATCTAACGCACCCAGATCTAAACCAAACTTTTCAGGACTGAAGAACTCGACCTCATCTTTCCAAGGAGACCAAAATCGTTGAAATACGACATCAGACCCGCTCGAAGCGAGGTCGCGAAGTTGGAGGTTGAACTACAATTAATCAATGTTTTTCAAAACAGTTTTTGGGTGCTACTTCGGCAATAAAAATGAAGTATCAAACTCACCCAGATCTTAACCAAATTTTATAGGATTGAAGATCTCTACCTCATCTTTCCAACGAGACCAAAATCGTTGAAATCCGACATCGGACGAGCCCGGGATGGCATCACAAATTCGGGGTTCTGCGTTGAAAACAACGAGAGAAAAGAGACTAAGGCCTGTATGCACTAACAGGCCAGAGACAAAAATCCACAATTTTGGCATAGTAAACTTCAAATTCTGGCAAAATGAATAAAATAAAAGTTGTAGCTTAGTTTCTAAGCTTTTCGGAATGACCAAGACCGTCAAATTCCAATTAGGGATGAAAATTCTATGACTAAAACAATTCTTTGATCTAAATTTTATATTGCTGTCGTTTTACTCTCGGGATAGTAGAAAGAATGCACAGTTTTGACCAAGTTAACTTTGAAATTTCATAAAACTCAAAACATGAAACTTTTAGCCCTATATATAAGCTTTCCATAATATCTAAAATTATTAGATTTGGATAAGAAAGGAGTAACTTATGGCCAAAACAATTTCAGATTTTTATTTTATCAACCATGTAGTTTGTTGTCAGGTCAGCAACAAACAAACATGATTTCGACCATTCAAACCTCAAAATCATGCAAATCTAAAAACATAAAAGTTATAGACTACAAAATAAGATTTCCAGAACATCAAGAAAATCTTAATTTCGATTTAAAATGAATGAGATATGCTTAATTTACTAACAGAAATATACTAATTTTAATTTCAGCTAGCATGTATTACCTCTTTCACAAGTAATGAAAAGAAGATCAAAGAGCTTCAACAATCTAAATGCACAAAAAAAGGAGAATCACAAAATAATTTCAGAAATTAAACAATGGATTAGAGATAGGTTTTGTGATTTCTATTACCTTTCAAAGATTAGATTAAACCCCCTTTGACTTTGATGAAGATTAATGAAGCTTTGCTCTAGGTTTGGAGGCCATTATTTAGTGTTTTGCTCTTAGGGTTTAAGGGTTTATGGAATGAGATGTTGGCTGAAACAAATGGGTAGAAGATGATTTATAGGCTAATGGAAATGGGTTAGTGGGCCTAATACCCATTAGAACTTGGAATATGTTCTATATCTCAAGTTAGCTAATTTCTCTAAGTACAAACCACACATTATTTACCCATAAAATTTTAAAATATGTTACCAAAATAATTTAGCTATAGTTATAAAATTTTACATCACAATATTTGCCAACTTACAATTTAACCCCCCTAATTATTCCAAAACACCTTTTAGTCAAAATTGTCCAAAAATCACCGTTTTGCAATTAAATTGTAAATTAAATTCCCAATTCAAATATTGCACTATTTTACACATATAAAATTTTTCAATATTATAAATTTCCATTTACCGTAATTAATTTCCATTAAATTCTCCATTTTACACTTAAGCCCAAAATATTAATTTATTCAAAATAACTAACTTTCGAACAAATTAGTCACATAAAAAAATCATTAATAGCTCCAATTAAATTAAAATCCCAATTTTAATTTATTATTTGGTAATCGCAATCACGGGTTGTTACAGACTCCCCCTTAAGAAAATTGCGTCCCCGCAATTCCCTATCATGGAAGTTATCTATAACATCTAATCCTCAAAATAAATCAAACGAAGGTGAATTAAAAATACTCACCAACAACATATGAAGATAGAAAATCAGGATAAGTACGCTCGATAAACTCTCTGGTCTCCCAAGTGCAGTCCTTAGGATTAGACGACCATTGAATCTTCACGAGCGGGACCTCTTTGTTTCGAAGGCGTCTAACCTCCGAATCAAGCACACGAAGAGGTTGCTGCTCAATAGATAAATCAGGAGAAATATCTAAATCCGGCGCAAAAAGCGGATCAATAACAGAATCAGGGTCGCGAACACATTTGCGAAGCTGAGAAACGTGGAATACGTCATGCATTCCAGAATACGTCATGTATAATTAAACTAATATACTTCAATAAAATTGTACATTAAATATAATTGATAAAATGTTTATCAAATTAAAACATACAAATGAACTAAATTAATATTGACAAATAAAAATATAAAATATACTTACAATAAATTTTCGCATGTTGACCCATGCAAGTGCCTAATTATACAACTACTAAATAAGGTCATAACTTAGTCACCTACGCGTTTTGTTTTCCCAAGACCACTTATTGATTCTATGAGTTTCGAACTGTAAAGGCAATACAATAATATGGATCTTTGATCCATATACGATCAGATATAAACGTTATATAGTGAACGATCACAATTCATAATTTACAAAACCTCAATCAAAATAGTTCATTCGAAATAAGCAAGTAAACCATAGTGTAAGATAACGTATTCAATATGACTGATTACAATAATAATCTTGTTATGCTGAATGTAACACTGAACCAAAGGCTACAAGGTAGATCTAAGAATTCGATTGCTAAAGTGCTAGTTTGATCAATTTATGTAAAGTGCAATATATTTGGTATCCTTAAATTTAACGATGATCAAATGAACTTTTGTAAAGAGTTCATTACAACATTGTAGTAAGGTTTCCTTTTGAATGGTTCGACAATTTAGAAAGGAAATCGAATGTATAAGGGTGGATGTAACCTAAGGCACAGTTGGGATGAAGAGAGTAAATGGTCACTTCCGCTTCATGAAAAAACATCTGAAATAAGAATTGTAAAATAATAGTTGATACTTAACATTGGAATGAGAAATATGATATCTATTCCAAATGTATTTTCACATAGAACATTATTTGCTATGATATTTATTTCTTTGAATTTAAGGAACTTAATCTGAAAATTCTCGACTATAAACCAGTTATAGTAAATAAAATAAATAGTCTATATTAAGTGGTTGAATAGAGCTTTGTATTTCATACGCTATTATAGTAGTGACAAAAATAGTGGAAACATGTCATATAACACTTATTGGTCGCATCAAGTGATGAAAATTGTTTTCGTGAAGTACCAAACATTATTTATGAAATAATAATTATTTTTTAGTTTTGACTGAAATATATAGACATGATTTTATTCCAATATGAATATTATGAATATTCATTATAAAATAAAACTGTAGTACTGTTATTCATAATGCATTGGAAAATACAGAAGTGCATGAAATTATTTGCATTTATTCTGGAATTATAGACGAAGTTGTAGTTTTGAGAACTAACTCTTGGTTATATGATTATAAATCATATGATACTAGTGAATTATATCTCAAACAATAAAGGACAAAGCACCCATCGAGTGGGAGCATGATAAGAGTTGATGAAATTTTCCGATTGATACATATAGATGTATGTAATCACAAGTCTATTAATACCAACACGGTTCCACATACTTTGTTATATTCACCAATGAGTTATCACTGACATAGACATGTGTATTAGTATGTTATGATAAGCTCATAGAGTATAAAACGGAAGTAAATAAAATAACGTGAAATAGAAAATAAAATTGATTTAATTTGATCGAGTGGGTGAGTATATTTGAAAGAGTTCTGAACGTACCTAAATACGAATGAAGATTCAATCTCAAAAGTCACTCGTCCCTATAATACATAATGATGTATCGATAAGGAGTAATCGAACTTTATTGAACAAAGTATGATTGATTGTGAGTGAAGTTGAGTTAACTACTTTCTATAAGATCGTGTACTTAAAAGTAGTATACAAGGTTAAATTAATTTCATCTAAAGAATGGTTTACAAAATCATACAAGGTAAGGGTTTATAAGAAATCCCAACATATCCTAGGCCAAGGAGTTGGTGGGTTGTGCGGTCGAAAGACTGCACGTAATAATTGTTCATGAGGGATCTTGTATGAATCGCCCTAAAAGAATTTTGGGCATGATTTTCATTGGATAACCTATTTATGTTTTGAGCATAACTCTTGTAAACTAAAACCAAATCAGTTTTATATATAAGACAATTCATAAAGTGTTCATGAATGCCTATTCCGTTGCATTGAGAAACAATTGTTGTTTTTGAAATACCAACTTCGCAGTGAAGGAATTTCTTTTAGAAATTATTGGCAGTAAAATGGATTTGGATGTGATCCAAGGATAAAACTGACTATGAGGGATTAAAAGAAATTAACCAAACTAAATGAACATAACATGTTAGAATGTCTAATAAACATTTTCATACTGAAGAGGAACTATGAGTTTCTTATCAATATCGAGAACAGATAATCCTCAGTTGTCAGTTAAACCATTAAGAGTATTGACTCCTCCATATGGTATGATACATAAATCCGAAAGGATTCCAAGTATTTTATCAAAATATGATTTTGATGGTGGTACCCAAAGTGATATCCATCAGCCGTGAATGTGTCTTTAAGAGTAAGACTAATGCAGTTGGAATAAAATGAGCAACATTGATAAGAATAAACCAGAAATTTTAACTATCGAAATTAGCATAATAGATTCGTTATTCAATATGCTTAAGAAAAGTCAAACTTTTCATAAAATTATTGCTTGGTATGACTTTGTGTTTTGGTAAATATGTGTTGAAACAGAAATTCTAAATAATGATTTAGAATAGACTGTTTTCATATAACAACCAAAGTGTCTCGAAGTCAGAGGGTGCGATATTGAGGTTGTGAGTTTTAGGATGTGATCCAAGGAATGGTATGAAAGAATCATTCTATAAGCATCAGAATTGAATAAATAATTTGATAGAAACATCGAATAGTTTGATTTTCAGTCAAAATGCGGAGGAAACATAAGTCCATAAGAAAGAATTACTAAAAACGTATATAGGTATTTCTAGACTATAAGCAAACAACATACTGCTGATTGTTAATGATGTACTTATGTTAAAATATCCAAAAGCTCTTTGAAATCTTCAAATCTAATTTACTTCATTTTATTCAAAAGCTCTTTGAAAAGAAAAGTATCTCATAAGATCATGCCGCACATAAACATGAATGGGTTTTTACCTTGTGATAACTTAAAACACTTTATATGTAAAATCATTTAATATTATTTTTAAACGCGTTCTTCGAAAACATTTGAAAATAAACTTATAAATCGTAACTGAAATTCTTGCATCTCACATTTTGGTATTTGCACAACTAAATCCGTATGGCACTTATTGGATATTGGAGTTCCAACTGAATAGCGAGGTAAAGGACTACCTCCCGTATAGTGCATTACTAGAGGAATGCACCCAAGTCTCCTATGTTGGTCCTCATGCGAATTAAGACCGGCCTATTCGAAAATATAATATACGAATAACACCGAGTATTACATTACCCGACCGTTATCGACCTATCCGGGATCCCGAGCATACACCACATAATTTAAACCCGACGTTATAGTGGGCAGAAATTGTTATATCTAGAAAGGTGATTTCATACCCTGATGGTAGCGAGCCACTTAGCCTTAAAGCATCCCCTGTTTTACTATTCTCGGGTGTAACACTTTGAGGTAATGATTACCTTTCATATAGCACAAATTCCACTTGAAATGTCACTTTGCCATTCCCCAATCACACAACTGATTTCTATAAACGCATAACTCCTGAGCTCGTACGTGTCATGAAAGGATGTTAAGCTAAGAGAAGTTACATTCTCCGCCACCAAACAGATGATACGTTCATAGAGAGCAATCAATATGATCCAGAAATGCAACGTCAAACATTGGTCCATACAAGTTGTCTAGGAAAATGACAAACCGAAGGCACTCTGCTACCACATCCTATCGGGCATTACCCCTAGGATTAGTAGCAATTTAGTCCTTGCATACGAAGATTTCAGAACAAAGAGACCACCGCTATTTATTTATTTCGAGGGACCATTCCAAAATTATCAACAAGCAGTCCTTCCGTTATGAAGATCCTCGCCTTCAAAATCAAGGTCTTCAATATATATTTTCTTCACTTTCGAAACGTAAATTGGTTCGAAGTGGTTTTTAGATAGGAGTTAACCAAATCTGATCCCTGTTCCTTCGAATCAATTATCGATAAAAATATGTTTTATAAGTAGGTGATTATCATTTGATTTGTTCATTTTTTTATCAAAAAATATCTTTAAAACATTCTTGTTGGTATATATATAGAATCATTAAACCTCTCATTATTAAATTCTTTGATTTAATTAAACCCTTTTTAAACTTAGAATAATTTCAAAACATTTTACTTAGGAAAATATTTCTAAATCATTTACTTAAATCTTAATAAAGATTTCTTATTTTCAAAATGTAAATTTTTAATAAGTTGAAAACATGTTATCTAAGATGGTAAATCGAAATTGTTTTAAATTTGGAAATAATCTTTTAGACTTAACTCGTTTCCAACATTTCGACCTTATATATCCCTCGCCTGGAGGATACCAAGTGGGTCAGGGCACTGGTTACTCTTGAATAGCTCCTTAGTTTAAGCATCTAAGCCAGGTCTGATGAATAGAAAAATCAGGTGTACTTGTTGGCTTATTATAGGCAAGATTAAAACATTTGCTTATAACAACTTTTCTTTAATTCATTTATTTAAATTATTTTAAATAAATTATAAAATCTTCAAATCATCTTTAAAACACTTAATTATTTATTTAAAAACATTTATAAAATATTTGGAAAAGAATTGTTAAGTTTAAAACCATATTTTGATTGTTATTGAAAACCACTACAAATAGTGCTGCAAATAGTGTTTTTAAAGTTATATTGATCAAAAAGACTTTTTTATTATTTGAAATTTATTTATATAACTCAAATCTCTTTTAATACGTTTTAAAATATTTTTCTGTATTTTTATGGAATTTAAAAAAATCAAATTTAAATCATTTTTAACTTGGGTCGTTAAACTGCAAAACCGTGATATTTTGGAAAACTTGTTTTACTTATATTTCAAAATCTACTTAGTAAAATCTCGATCATTTTGTTTGAAAACTATGGATATAATAGTTCAAAAAATTCTTATTACAAAGAATTCCAAGCTATATTCTACTTTATATACTCTTTTAAATTCTACGGCGTGAAATCGCGAACTACCGTTACACGACGTGCCTAGTTTTGACTATTTTTTCCATTTCTTATTCAAAATTGACCAAATTTGTTTCTAGCGTTTAACATTTCATATATATCATTTCCTTAATATAAGGAAAGTGATTTCCTTTGTGATTTTCGACGTGTATTTAACGTGACTTGTTAATGAAATCAAACAATCATATTAAACTACCAAACATGATTAACAATCGTTGCAACCAAGCATAGCAAACAATATTATATCATCCAATATATATATATATAATAGTATAAATGGAGTTATCTCACCCATTTCCAAGTCCAGTTCTTCCTACCAACATTCAAATGAATCGACACTTCACTAAATCATCATTAAAACAACTCCACCACCTTCCTTGCTCTCGACCATCCTTCCTTCACTACCATAGCTCATGGTACAAGGGTCTAGGGTCAAAGAGCTTGACTATTGGAAAACGAAGAGGCCTTTAGTTCATAATATTGGACCCGAAAATGAGTCATCCTCTCTCGGCTTTTTGACTATGTCGCACTCAAAATTTGGAAACGTTGTCAACTGTAAAGTTGTTGCAAATTCTTTTCTATACTATTTTGAAAGAATATTTACCTAATTTCGAGTTTCTTTAAAGGAGATATGGTCAAAAGAAGAAGAGGTATTCTCAGATTCACAAAAATCAAACCGAGAATGAACTGGAAAGAGAGGGGATTTTGATACAAATAAGCTCAAAACTGGAAGAATTGGTAAACATGAAAGTTGTAGCCACTGGAATTTTAGAAGGTTTGAAAAAAAATTCTCCATTTGGTTCTGGTTTGAGGAAGTTATAAAAAATGGAAAATGAGCTAAGAAGGTAGGTATTTAGAGGCAAATTCATCAAAATATCTACAAACATCATCATGAGCTATCATCTCACCATCACCTCCACCACCTATCATCTCCCTCCTACACAACCCTAGGATGGCCAGAAGCCACCTCAAGCATGGGCAAGCCATGTGTCCCCTTGGATGTGACATTTGATGTGACAAATGGTGATAATTACCTTAGATATTTTAAGTGTTTTCTCTCTCTGCCATCATTACCCCTATGTGCCACCTCCTCCTTCATCATCATCTAGCAGGGCTAAGTCCCCTCCACCACCACCTAAACACGGCTGACATGGCCCCTCCCATGTGCATGTGATGATGGTTGTACTAAGATGTGTAGTGTTGACTTAAGGTTACTTAAGTGTTAAGGAGTTATTAAAATATCTTACATATTTTTTGATTTTGTATATAATTAGTGTATATGTATATATGTGTATATATATGTGTGTTCATTGCATGTCCACATGTCCATTGATGTGTACATGGATATGTATATATGTATTTTACATTTAGTCCGCAACGTTGCACAACTTCTACACGTTGAATCGTTACAAATCCCGATTCGATTTCCGGTCACATTTTCATTTCTTAGTTAACATATATATATATATATATGTGTGTGTGTGTGTATGTATATGTATATGTATATATATATATATATATATGTATGTATGTATGTATGTATGTATGTATATTTGTAAACAAAGTTTGAAAACTAATTTCTTATTATTATTAATTAATTAAAATGATCTCATTTGAATTATAAAACCATATAAATCAATATTGAACAATTATTTTTCAAAAAGCATTTTTATATCGATAAACCAATATCGATTTTCCTTATATTTTCTAATTAATGATATATCTTTATAAAAAACATTATAAATGATTCATTATCACTTTAAAACTAATTAATATGAATCATTATCATTTTAAACTATTATTTTAATTATTATTATTTATTATCACTTAAACAATATTATTTGTGTTATCAACCTTTTATTTGAATATTTTTAGAAATAAATACGCAAGTCGTTAAAATGTTGCTGCAGATTTGATACTTAATTGATGGCATGATAGAAAATGGAAGCATGACAATAGAATAGTGGTAAGGCGGTAGATGAAACAGTGAATGTGATTAGTATAATGCAGATGAAATCGAGGCAACAACATCTTTTGCTAATTCAGCAGTAGAATAGGAGGGTGCATCAAGTCTATGGGTGGTTAGTGATAATATTGATCATAGTAAGAGAGTATATTTTGCATTATCTCCTCGTGTCGGCTCTTTTATTCTGAATTCCTAGTCTTGTCTAGAGAGAAATATTCTAGGCAATATAAATAGGAAGAGATGATGTAGTTCTATAGATGTTAATAAATATACCTTGGTTCTTTCATTACATAAACTCTAGTATGTGATAGAATAAATAGCATCCAATAGATTAATGTTTGATGCATTATAGTTAAATCCTAGAATTCATATAGGAATGGGATAGTAGCACATAGGTGGAGTTCCAAAATGACGATTAATCGAAAAATGATATATGGGTGTAAAGGCACTCGTAGTACAAATGAGTGGTTTCAGGGGTTAAATTACAAAAGTGATGTATTTTAGCGTTGTTATTGGTTTAACAAATTGGTAGTGTTCAACTTATCATGTAATACAATCCACATATGTAAGCTTTAGACGAAGCATGTACCTTCCAAACTGGCTTAAAATAAGTTAAATTAATACCAGATGTGATGACTGCCCTACACCAAAGTACCCAATATACTTGAAGAATGTGTTGCAACGATACTTGACCAATGTAGGATGAATGTCAAGGGTGAAATAACTAAAATCCAAAACATAACATGTCATATATCTCACGGCGCATCGATTAAAATATATTATCAACATAGGTATAAAACATGCGAGACAAATAAGTATAACTAAATGAACGAAAACAAATATCAAAGTGCAAGGTCCTTAATAGCCATACAAAATAAGTGGAATAGAGTTTATACATCATCATAATAAACTTAAGGGAAAATATATCTCAATATAAGATAAAGCAATGCTAAAGCTCCATAGTTATGCACAACGGAACAAGCAACAAACTCTAGTAATAACATACTAGCACCAGCCTCTTGCTCATCCTTTAAACAGCTCCATGCGTTAAACTAAAACCTATTATCTAGTCTACTAATTTAAGAGTACCCAAGATAATAAGAAGCAAAGCATAAAACCTTGAGTCGGATAATAGTCCAGTGTGAGCGATAAACAATCTTAAAATGTTATAAAAACTGATATAGTAAACGACATAGGGTATCAATAATCATACTTGACATGTCCATACATCCAAAGAGTTAGCATATAACACAATATGTTTTATACTACTATAAACATCATATAGGTGTACTACACTAGGTATTATGGGTGTCAAATTACCTATCATAAGAATACCATCGCCACAAGACATCCAACAATCACACCAATCATAACAATTATAACAAGCACAAGGTAAACATGCAATGACAACCATCCTCGAGGTTTCGTATCACAGTGTCTACCTATAAGATTTCAACTCATCATGTGTCATCATAACCCTTCCCAAGGCCTTACATCATCATGAATATCACCAAAGTCCCACTCCACTGTAATATCCTCGAAGTCCCACTTCTCCAAAATCTTCACCGAAGTCTCGCTTCACCGTGATCCTTTCTGGAGTCTCACTGGACTATAACTTTCTCAAAGTTCTCCCTTCATAT